>BTSY01000003.1:4622820-7022820 GCA_036245785.1 Pristionchus fissidentatus
AACGGCAAACCAAATTTCTGCAGCGCTCCCCGGAATACAATTCAATTCGTCTCTCCCCGGCGGCCGCAAAAGACCGCGTGAGATGAAATAATGACGAGTTCCTTGCTCTCTCTCTCTCTCTCTCGTCTAGGATATTTGATGGATATCCTCTCTCTCTCTCTCGCAACGGGGGGAAATGAATGGCGGGAGAGGGAGGCAAGGCGCGGCTAGCAGCAAGAGAAGATAAATGGAGGAGGGGGGCTGGAAATAGCGAGCACACATTCTAAAGAACATACCAGTATTATCCGTGCATGTAGCATTTAAAAAAAAGTTTACAGCAATACCCACATTTCCAAGTGCACTGTACAATATGGTAGGCCTGTTTCTTCCGAGTTTCACCACTTGAATGAATACCGATGGAAGTTTTAGGTTCAATCAATTGCTGGTAGCGCATTAGGAAAGTGTTCAAAAATAATAGAGAGAACACTGGCACACTATTGTTTCACGCTTGCGCCAAATACCAATGGGCGTACGAGAGACTAATCATTATTGAGAGTAGTAAAACCGTGCTAGGATCACAGGAGCTTCACATTATCAGGTTTACACAGTTGCACATCTCCTATCATACATCATAGCATCACATTTCCATAGTTGAGCGAACACTAGCACATGAGCCTGGAATTCCTTCTTCTCCCTCCTCTCTATTCTCTCCCCCCTCCCCCTATCCATACCATCTGCCCCTCTCACACATCTTCTTACACACATACGCGCGTCTGTCTGCTAGACCTCGCTCGCGCGCGGCGCGCAATTAGCTGGAATTGAGTAGAGGAAGGCAGACTAGCTGAGTGGGGAAACAAGAGAGAGAGAGAGAGAGAGAGAGAGAGATTTCGCAATTGCACAGAGCAGAAAAACCTCGCGCCCGAGTGGTCAACAACCTCGTTTCCGGTCTCTGCTCTCTTTTCTTCTCTTTCAAAGAGAGAGAGATCTGCTATTTTCGACCACATCTTCCTCCTCTTTCCCCCAACTTTCGCTCGTTCTTTCCTCTTTCTCTCTCTCTCTCTTCCTTCCTCTTTCTCCAGTCCTCTCTCTCTCTCTCTCTCTCCCTCTCTCTCCTCCCTCTCACGAGTGCTCCCACTAATTGATGTCTGCGAGCGTCGAAAAGAGCGAGGGACGCAGCGGACTTTAATTCTCTGGCGGATAAATGATCACGAACTAATTGGCCAAAGGACGATCGAACAACACATAAAGAAAGTGCGAAACACTAATCATGTCAGATCACGCACTACCATATCAATAGATTTAATGGGGTTGAAGTCAGCAAGAGGCACTATTATTTCTGGTCAGCCTATACTATATGCACAGCATGAAACACGCGAAAGACAGGCGGAATGAACTAGGAGATTTTCGTTTCTAGCTCTACTACCAACTCCATGATTAATTACCTCTTCCATACACCCGGTTATCTCTCAGTCGTGAAACGCGGAACTTGAGGGGGTGAACTCAAAAAGACAAATCTCTCTCTCCCCTCTCCTACTCTATTTCAATCATCGTCCTCTCCCGTCCCGTCATGGTCAAAGGACGAACTGTGTCTCTCCCAGTTGGATTGAAAGGGAGAAAAAGAGGAAGAGAGAGAGAGAGAGAGAGAGAGAGAGAGAGAGAGAGAGAGAGGAGAGAGAGAGAGAGAGAGAGAGAGAGAGAGAGAGAGAGAGAGAGAGAGAGAGAGAGAGAGGAAAGAGAGAGGAAAGAGAGAGAGCGAAAGAGAAAGTGAGGCGAACCAGATCGACCAGATCGAGGGGCGACCGACGCGCGCATGTGAATAACAACCTCTACGAGTAGTAGTAGGATAGAGAGAGAGAGAGAGAGAGAGAGAGAGACGTGGATAGGGGTCGAATCTCCTCCCCTTCCTTCTCTTCTTCACTGAATGGCCATTCACCCTCTCCCTCCCTCTTTTCACATTTTCAAGGTCGGTCGGGGGGTAGTCCCCCGTGCAAAAACGATGATCATTTCAGCGGAAAAAAAGAGGGGAGGAGCGAGAGAGAGAGACCCGCGCCAGACACTTTCTGAATGGCCTGAATAGGGAAAGGGAAGGCTGAATAGATAGTGAGTGAATTGGGGGGACAGACTGCGAAAAGATGGGGATCTTTTTTTTTTAGAAAAAAATAGCTCGAATTTAGATCCAATCATCTCTTTTATCTGTGCATTTCAAAGGCTACTAAATAAAGCACAAAGTATTCTTCAGACTTTTTAATAATCCGATGTAATGTGGTGTTAGTTTCTTGGAAAAGAAAATGGAAAAAGGAAAAAGGGTGTTAGTTTTTCCGCAGCCTTTTTCGGAAAATGCCCGAGATTTGAATTCCCGCATTTTCACTATCTCAGCTCCCAGTGAAGCTAGGCATGCGAAACTTCGTTTTAGAATTGATTATCACGTTTCGAAATCATAAAACAAGTTTCGTGTGCCTAGCTCTTCTGGGAACCGAGTTATAAGCGATAATCGATAAATGCGGGAATTCAAATCTTGAGCTTTTTTCCGAAAAAGGCGGTGGAAAACTAACACACCTTTTTCCTTTTTCCATTTTCTTTTCTAAGAAACTAACACCACATAAGAGATTGCTCGAATTTAATTGAACGCTCAGAAGCAGCTGCATCACTAAAGTTCAACCCCCATCTTCTTTATGAAACGCGTGAAAGCGTAATGCAACAGGATAGCGAGAGCAGAAAGAGTATAGGAGCGGGAGGGAGGAAGAAAAAATAGAGGAAAGAAGGTGGTGCTTTGCTGTTTCATCGGGCGGCTATGAGTGTGCTGCAACCCGATCTGCGCGCGAGAGCTATCTGTGGAATGCGAGAGGAGGAAGGGAGGAGGAAATTCGAGACTTGGATGGAGAGAGAGAGAGAGAGAGAGAGAGAGGCCCTCAGGGCTTCTAGTGCTTCCATTTCCTTCCCCCACTCCCACTTCGCATATTCTCAGAGTGAAGGGAGCAAACAACAAAAATGGACAGAGAGAGAGAGCAAGAGATCATAAATAGGACAGCACGTCTAGCCATGCGAGCAAGGAAAAAATAGGTATTCATTCAAGTATTTCCGCTCGGAATCTATGAATAAACAAGGGTGTTTCAGTAAATAATGAATTTGCTTGAGAAATATTTTCAGGGCTAATAAAACCGCACCATCACCAGAAATGTGCATTTTAAAAATCAATAAATAACGGAAATCAATCGATAATCCACGCACCTTCTTGCTCAGTACGGGCAGGCGCGGCTCCTTTGCTCGCCTCGCGCGACGCTCCGCTCTGCAATTGATTGTATTTAGAACAGAAAGAAAGAAACAGATCGACAACACCCAAAGCCTCTGCCATTTACCACATCGGCGGTGCCCGAATGCACCGGGATGTCGGATTTTTTTTGGTACACAACTGAGGACCTATAGGAAGCATAATCACTATCCCTCATTTATCTCCGCTTCATATTTCATTCTTGACACAAATTCACCGGGTGGCTTTCACAAACATCGTGTTCACCCTAATTGCCGCTTCCTAGTCTCTCCTTCTCTCCCCTAACTACCCGGAATGAATTGCCTCAATCAACCTACGTCGACACTTCCCTCTCATTCTGACACCCTCACACACATCGGCCAGTGAATATGCTCACTAATTGGCAACGACGCTAATTAGTAACACCGTAAACTAAATACCTCGTTACTTAGTCATATATCAAATACGACTAAGCAACAGCTTGTTGTTACTCCGTGGTATATTTAATCAGTAACATCGTTACTTTCTAAACTAGAATGCCAATAACTTAGTAAACTAATGGAATTCTTATTTTGCAAACTCGTAAGCTAGCATCATGACTACTTCGTAAACTAGTGCTCCAATAATCTAGTAACCTAGTAACTCAGTAACATAGTAAACCCCGTCTTGGGTACAAGATTGCTAATATATGTAATCTATTAATCCGATAACCTTATAAAGTAGAAACATTGTTTCTTTGTAGACTACTAAACGAGCAACCTACTAACATTACAACTTTGTAAACCAGGAACCTAGAGTAACATAGTAAACCCTTTTGTACAAGTAAACCTCTTGGTTGCTTTGACCGCCTCTCGCTCGGGCGCGATCAGATCCCACTCCTCGCGACGACTGCGGCGTTCCTGTAATAAAAGAAATTAAAATAACAAAAATAAGTTTTAAAAAATTGAATTTGTCCCGGTGATTAGCCGTATCATCAATGAACTATTTGACACCGGAGACACTAGTGGGTAGTGGGTTACCAATCACCTCTAATACAATAAAAGAATAAAATATTTCAACATATACTGCACACCCCGCCCCCATGGGTCTCAAAAATTCAGATCCTCTACAAGAGAAATGAACTGATAATGGTCACGAGCGCAATGCGTGAAATTTACATTGCTTACTACGGTATTGCGATGAAAATTGTGGACTACATCAAGCATTATACCGTAGTAAGTGCAGCTCATTCTCGGACCGTTTTTTATCCGCCTTTGAGCCCCCGTGGCCCTTCCCCGCTTCACGCGCCTCCTATCTACCCGCAGGTTTCGCTGCAAACATTGGACAGCCACTCCACTTTTACAACAACAAAAAAAACATAATGCAATGTGCAACGTTGATCTGCTTTTGTAGCTTGATCAATACATCTAATTCGCATCGACCAGAGATCAAAGTACATTGATCTTTGATCTCTGCCCTCCCTCCCCCCTATCTACTCACGCCTCTCCGCTTCTCGTCCGCCTCGCACAGCTCGAACCACTCGCGCTTGAGGGCGTTGTCCACGCGCTCCCCACGCGTCTTCGCCTCGCGGATGCTGCAAATAGAGTTGATCTTTGATCTTTGCCACTAGACAGCCTCTTTCCTAGAACCTCAATTCGACTGACCAATCAATATCTAGCTATTCCTTAAACCAGACACGATGATTTTAGGGAAATAAATTACGAAGAGCCGGTGCATCTTTGTTCCACCAATCCCAAATAACAACGCCCGCGAGCTACGCGATAATCTTCCCGACATCCGAAAGGGAAAACAAAACACCACCAAACTCATCAACCCTGGCGTATCTGCGCCACGTTAGTCTCACATAAACAGCCGACTCCATTCCCATCTCAATACGGTCAACCGTTGTTTTTTTCTACTTCAAAAACTTCATCACTCTTTGTCCTTCCTAATCCCTATATATCGTCTATCTGCAGCATCTGCAGCCCGTGCAGCCGCGGCTGCAGCTGCATCTGCAGCACCCTCTCACCTCTTCTTCAACTCGTCCCTCCGCCGCTTCCGCTCCGCCTTCTCCTTCTCGATTTCCTCGATACGCGCCGCTCGCGTCTCCGCACGCTTCCGAAGCGTCGCCTCACGCTGCAAAAACAATCAATAAATAATTTTATAATATTTTACAAGATTAAAAACGATAGAATCAATGTCCTAAACACAAAGTAATAACCGAGAATGCAATCAAGGCGCATCTTCGTTGCAGAAATGTTTCATAGTCATTCGAATCTCCGACTATATCAATGAAGAATCTCCGACTATATCAATGAAAAATAATAATTTCAAATAAACACGCTTCTCCAGCTAATCCAGCTGGATAAATGCCAATATAGTATCGGCAATCTAATCCGTACAGCTTATGCTATTCCCGGAGGCGCGGCATAACTAATCCCACGCTCTATTCTAGTAGCAATAAACTTATCGCACGAGCTGCGAGATTTCACGCCCAGGCCAAAGCCGCAAAACTACGCCAACACTAATCCTCACCATCAATCTCAATCTTTCCACTCAAAATCTCTCTCTCTCTCTCCCACACTTTCCAATATCCTCACAGCGCACATTAGTGAAGCCTGCGCCCGCGAGCTTCGCGCTTCACGTCTAATATAAGGCTTCTTCCTCCTCCCCTCTCTCATCTACTTCATGTCTTTCAATTTTCTCGTTACGCGTGACTTCTCTTCTCAGAGAGAGAGAAAGAGAGGAGGGGGGTCGAAATAGGAGAAGATGCATATTAGAAGGAAAGAAGAGGAGAAAGTAGACATCGATCCTATCTGCATTCCCCATATTTGTTTTCAAATTACGCGTGTCAGACAACTTGAAAGCCCTCTTTGGTATATTGCCAACTGCTGCCTAGGATAAACACAAATTTGCAAAAATAGAATTTATCATCCCCAATATAATCGAGGCATGCAAACTAATAACAAGTGAACGAATATTTTTCTTGGCATCTTGCCAACACGTTGTCTAGCATAAATACGTATTTTGCAGGAAAGAGAGAGAGAGAGATAGGGGAGGGTCTTAGATCTCTCTCATTCCCCCTTCTCATTAACAAGTCACGGCTTAGACACACCCTCGGCGCAAGCTCTTTTTGAGAAGTGGGGGCTTCTAAAAGACTAGGAGAGAGAGAGGGGGGAGGAGGAAAACTCGTGAATTATGTAGCAGGCCGGTCGTTGGTTATTCATGAGCTGTTGGGAGCTTGAGAGAGAGAACTCTCTCTCTCTCTCTCTCTTTTTTTTTCTCTCTCTCCTCTTCCTGCCATTCCAGACTACGAGAGTAGAGGAAGAGGAGAGAGAGAGGAAGTCCGGTCTCTCTCTCTCCTCCCTACTCTCCTATTCCCAATTCCGTTGCATTCGCCAATGAGATTCAACGCGAGTGACGGGCCGCCGAGAAGGAGAGAGAGAGAGAGAGAGAGAGAGAGAGAGAGAGGCCGCGTCGGCTGCTGGCCATACATCATCAATGAGCAGTCAGTCACTCAGTCGCGAACGAACGAGCAGCCGCAGCAGGCAATACAATTTACGGGGACTGCGGAAACAGAAAACTGGCTGGTGGACAGACGTCCAAAATAGAAGAAAGAGGTGGACCCGTTTTGGGGACTGCCGTTCACGAAAAATAAATATTACCAAGTGATATACATAAATTTTATCACCATCGCATTCGCGGTCAGAGATTATGGAATATGGGGCGGTAAGCTAATGCGGGGAAAACTTTTTCAGGTTCCTAAATGCATTTTTTCTATTTCCGAAATTTAACAACACCAAAATACATGCACTCCAAAGACCGCGTAAATTCCTCATTTTCTCTGGAGCAGAGATCGAGAAATAGAAAAGGAGAAAGAGGAGGGGTCGGAAGAGCAATTGAGCGAAGAGCAGAAATTAGAAACTGACGGGTACACAACAGCTGATGCGCCTCTCTCTCCCAGGAAGAGAGAGAGAGAGAGAGAGAGAGAGAGAGAGAGAAGAGTGATGGGTAGAGAGGGTGGTGGTGGACTGCTCTTTCCTCGTTGTAACATTGTTACATTGTCGTTTAAACCGCGAGACAACGTCGCGTCTCTCTTTTCCTGCTCCCTCTGCGTGCAATTCCAGACACAACACTCACTGAGGAGGAGGAATCGGCACCCGAGGGATCAGGGTTCCACACTCTGGTGTTCTTCCAGCCGAGATCACGTTGCATTATGCAAACGTGATAGCGTCAGCAGGGGTGAGACACTATTCGTTGCGCGGAAGAAAATAACAAATGCAACAGACACAGACGCGCAAAGAAGAAGTCTTCTTTCTTAGAAGACCCTTGAGCAAATAATGAGAGATCAAAGATCAACTCTGGCTTCCTCTCTTCCTAGCTGGCCGACCACACATCACTGAACGCCTCAGGGCACACGCGTCGGCTGTAGCAGAGGAGGGAGAGATAGATAGATAGATAGAGAGAGAGAGAGAGAGAGCGGGCGGGCAGACACAATAATAAATTAATGAAAAATATGACATGTGAAGAGAGAAGCCCTCGCGCTCCCTTTCTGACATCTTCTCTCTCTCTCTCTATCCATATTCGATAGAATAGAGGAGAGAGAGAGAGAAATAAGAAAAGAGGAGTGTGTTGCCTGTCGAATTCTGGCTTCAGACATCATTAATGAGCAAGCCGAGAATAGCGACATCAATGAGTAGAGTTTACTACGTGGTTTGTAATATAAGAATACTAATCGTGCATATGCATTCTCATTCTCATTAACATCAGTTCTACTTGCCCAATTCCTTAACATGCTTGGTGAAACTCGCAACCTTCTGGCTCAAGTTATCTAAACCTTAAAGATCACATCGTTTAAAATTCAAAGCGCGCTATTGTCGAGGCGGTATTCAAGTTAATGCCGATGGACAACGATCAGAGAGTGGAGACTAAAGGCCAAAGATCAAACTCCAAAGTCCAAAGACTATAGGCGTCAACGAAAAAAGGCGAGCAGAGGCGTTGATCAATGACGAAATGTGTCGTGTGATCGACGCGTCGGCGGATAGTGTGAAAGTGATATGATCACTTGATAAGGGTGGAGGAGAGAGTCTCTCTCTCTCTCTCTCTCTCTCTCTCTCTCTCTCTCTCTTCCCATTATCACTCGCGCGGGGCGATATCAGTGATAACAACGGCGGCCCGGGTCGCTCGCTCGCGACACTTTTGCGTGTGTATCGTTGTACCCTGTTGGACAAGGAAGATTGGGGAGGAATGTACACAATAAGGTGGTAGGTCACGAGTGAGTACAACCGGAAATCGCCGTTCTATTTTCCGGCGCATCTTATCAGTAATCCAGAAATTCATTCATGTATTGGAAAGCAGTTAGGAAAGTTTGTGCAGGAAAAATACGTGAAGCAAGAGCGCGGTTCAACAGGACAACCCCATCACGATTGAATGCGTGATTTGACTTGATTATCAGCAAATTCGCAAGGTGCATCAAAAATACGCAACGTATAATTTAGTAAACTGATAGTGAGGAGTGTTTAGCATCGACGGCACCTCTTTTCATCTCCTTCTATATTGGGTGTATCCCCCTCCATCGCTGACAGATGAGTGAGAGTGATACTTACTGATAACGAGTGATAACAGGGTGCGACCGATGCGGCGGCCCAATATTGGCAACAATCTCTCTCTCTCCCCACCTCTTATCACCCTTATCAAACACACGCATGCAGTCACTCACACTCGCACACACAAAAAGGGTGAATTATCAAAATCGCTCAGCGACCAGATTATAATAGAGAATGAGACAGAGAGAGGCAAATAATTCGCAGAAAAATGAATGATATGACACCGTAAAACTTGTGATCGTAAATAAAAGACCAACAATCCTACAAGACTTTTAAGATACACGACGTGTAGTGTATGCCGGGTGTCTCATGTTTCACAGGCAACACATCAAACTTTGTCAGACCAATTACTCCTTAGAAGTTCTCCAGATTTCAATTCCATTTTATTCGGAAATGCGCGCACAAACTACCCAAAAATGCGAAGCCACTCACATGATTCCAAAGGTACAGTCTAGGATTAGAGCGAGAGAGTACACAAAAGTGAGAGAGTCCCTCTCGATTTCCCACGCTCTCTCACTCCAAAGGCCTTTCTGGAAGGTTGACCGGCCTGAGGAATGATGTGCACTGATCGCTGCATGACCATTCGGGTTATTTTTGCTCAACTCACGTACGCGAGACTATCACGAGCAACTAAGAGTCTAGTAATGCTGTGTACGAAACATGGATACGCCAGGATGGGACTAAATTTCAAAGACACACTCTACAGTGTTATTTGTGCGCCGAGGAGCAGTGTGACGTCATAACCGCGTTATCACTTTAATCTGGCACGGTGTGTGTGCGATTAATGAAGAAATGAGTGTGTGACAGATTAGGGATGAGTGGGGAGAGGGGAGATCAAATCGTCACATACACGTGGAACAGCAAGAAATGTTGTGAAGTAATTACACAACCACTAAGAGGGAAATAAGTCTACGAACTTAGACTTATGGGCTGGCCAGCGACGACTTTAAAAGTCTACTCGACTTGCTGCCCTGCCTCTATTCGACTTTGCAGTCGTCGCTGGCCAGCTTAGACTTATGAAGTCGTAGACTTATTTCCCTCTGAGCACTGCGATGACCAATATCGCATCTTCGTGTTAAGCTCTCATATAATCTCAACGAAACGCGCAAGCCGCTGGCGCTTCCTACATTTTCTGCGGAAATGAGTGACCTATTATGGAAGAGCGAGAACGATAACAGTTTAATCACCGTATAAGCGAGGAAACGTCAGATAGCTTGTGGACTACTACTCACAAGTATCGGGTAATATTACTGCAAGTAAGAACACGTTAGTAATATCCCTGTAACTTACTTGTTGCTTGCTAAAAAGGCAAATTTGAAGTAAACAAAAAGTAACATTGTAGCAATATTGAAATAATATTACGTTTTTCGAGAGCAGTAACAAAGTAAGTTTCTAGTCAGTTACCAATGCGAAGTAAGTAAAAAGTAATATTACTGCAAGCACCGAGGTTTATTACTTGAGTACTTCTGGTAACTTACCGCACTAATTGCAGTAATATTACCCTGCGAAACCAGAGAACGATCGCAGCACCTTCCCGCCCAAATCTTTCATAGCCTCAACGAAACGCGCTAGTGGCTGGCGCTACATTTTCCTACGTTTTCTGCGAAAATGAGTGACACATTATGAGCGATGAGTGAGAGCGATAACGCCGATTTTAATAGCCGGGTACATTCAAGGAAACTCGAGGTAGATTGTGGACTAATTACTCAGAATGTGCACCGTTGCTGGAACAACCGCACATTCTCGCCCGGATTGTTTCACAGCGTCGCCGAAACGCGCAAGCTACTGGGCGTCCTAATCACTTTGTTTCACGCCCCGCGACAGTTTCCTCCTAAATACTGCGACTACGTAGACAATTACTAGTGCAATTAATAAATGCCAATTAACTAAAATCCAATCAATAACTAACCCTCTTCAGCCGCACGCTCTGCTTGATCTTGGCCAGTCTCAATGCAATATATCTCATCAGTTTCCTTCTCGCGTTGATCTCGCGATGCCTCCGCATCTGCTCCGCATGGTCCATTATCTAAAATTTAATTATTTATTTATTTTGAAAAAAATTAGTTCATAATTATCATAATTAATCATAATTAAGTTCAAAAAAAATTCCCTACGGCGTTTGCAATACTAGGATACCCTTCATCAACAATAGTTCAGGTAACTGTCGTACACAAAGTAGATGAAACTCGCAACCTACTGGATTAGATTTTTGTTTTTGTTTATTGTATTATGCAAACAGTTCATAATGCTCTCTCTTCTCAATACAGGTTCCCGCTTTTAGCACTTCATTCCGCGATATATATCATATAGAAAAAAAAAGTAGTATTATGTTTCTCAATCGCTAAGTTTTTCCTTTCTCTCTTTTTCTGCATCTCTCCCGTCCATTACTTCTGCCTCTGCACACTCACATGCTAGTTCGCAAAACAATCAAGAACCGCTGCGACTGCTGCGACGCTCCGCCCACTTCCTGCCTCCCCTCCTTTCCCCGATCTCTCTCTCTCTCTCTCTCTCTCTCTCTCTCTCTCTCTTTCTCTCTCTCCCCCCCCCTGTCGTCGTCCAAATCTAGTCTCGCTTCATCAAATAGCGACAGGAAGCCCGGCCGGCCCACTTCCTTCCTTCCTCCCCTTCCGTTCTTTCTCTCCTCCTATTCTCTCTCTCTCTCTCTCTCTCTCTCTCTCTCTCTCTCTCCTCCTCCTCCTCCTCCTCCTATCCCCCCACTCCGGACCCAGGCCATTTTGTGCTGCACCCAATATACGAGAACCTTGAACGAGGGATCTGCTGGGATATTCTCCGTATGCCGTTGCGAAAAAAAATTATCAATTTTTTTCTGCAAGATAGTACACCCTACACTCTTGTGCTGTATCACTCTGCTAATTACGAATCTATCGAACAATTGATCGATAGAGTCCACTACCGTATACCTTGCAGTCGACAATGTTCTTGAACAGCTGGAGTGAGAACTCGTCGATGACGACCTCGCGCACGAACGGCGTCCGCATGCTGCGCGCCAGCGTGCGCTCTGCCAGCCTGCAATCGGGTGTGCGCATCAATCAGGATAGGGACACGGTAGTCAGCTAAATAGGATAGCTTGGAGATAATCGCATATTAATATTTTAACTGCCGCACCAAGATGAGAATGTGCACAACCAGGTACACGCCACTTAATGACCTAGTGAAACAGGAACACGCCTAGATTTTTGATGTCAATAAAAAATCGACTAGCCTTAAGAGTACAGTAGAATTCCCACCCAAATCCGACACTAAACATAGAAACATAACTACACCTACCGTACTCTCCTCGCCATCACAATCTTCCTGCCAGGACGGCGGCTGACGACGAATCGGTTTCCCGTTGCCTGCAAGCGCACTGTTACCGTAACCCACAGCAATCGTTGGCTACCAGAAACTCCAATACCCTTCCCTCACTGTGCACTTACCGTACCCCGATCTAAATAAGTAACTGCCGCGCACATCTCTGCATAAATATCATGGTGTCCCACAATTTCTGTCGCATAGGCCATTTTTATAGTTGTAGATAACTCGTCCTCGATTGATTCCCAGTATGATACAATATCTTTGATAGACAATCCACTCATTATTCAAATAAGCGCCAGTACTAGGCCATTGATTCATTCTGCTAGTTTCTACTCTGATTTTCCCTAGGTACTCATCAATTCATAATCGCTCGGTTTAGTTATTTTATTTTTTTACAGAAAGACAATCGCGGAAACTCATGAATAACTAGTGCAATAGATACTAGAGGAGGCCCCTAATAAGTGACCATGTCAAATTCGGCTCTACAGACTAGCTTACGTAGACCACAGCCCCAGAGATAGAGCCTACTCTGACCGCCCCCTCTCCTTTACCAGACCTCCGTTCTCACTTCGTTGGTAATCAAACTTCAAATCAATAACCGTCCCATGTTTGCATATACTTACACTCTCATATCCTTTGTATGCCAAATAATGCATCATAACTGAAAGCGGAGAAAGCTGAAAAATGTCGCCAATCACGGTATTTTCGCTTCCACTGTGAAGAAACTAGTTAATGTGCGTCGGGAGTTTTCCAACTGTACGGCAAACACGAGATGGACCAGAAAGGTTTTTTTCAATGTGGATAACAACTGGATCATGTTCGACAACAACGACATGAAACTAGAGCGATTGCATTCGGGAAAACAGCCATAGCCCGTCCCAAAGAAGAAAGTCCGCAAAATGAATAAATTTCTCAGCTTCTTCTCCTCCCTTCTCTACCCCATCAACTGAGAGATCCGTAGTAATGGTTTCACCAACTTCTGCAATCACTACTCTATCCAAATAAAAGAGGCCGCCATCAGAGTCCCGCTTGGTCTCTAGAACTAATCAAAAATTCAAATTTTGATCGACTGGAAAATACCCCATTTTTCGAAAATGTTCTAGAAAAAGCAGGGCAATGCGAAGTGCGAGTGTACAATTATACCGCTGCATACTATTGATACCTTGCACATATCGTTGTTTCAAATTGATTGCGTGCTCCCACTCTGAAAAGCAGTTCGCTATTCGGACCGATCTCGACGCCGACTTCCAATCTTGGATTGACTCTGGGGCCCAGCCCCTTGGAGGAAGGATGTCATGGCTCAGCCCGATCGATGGAAGGAGGTCACCAGTAGAAACAAAGACTACTTCAATCACTGACCGTTTAGACTTATTCAAGTTATGACGAAAAATATCCAATTCGAGATTTGGCGACAGAAATTGTGGGACACCCGAATAACATAATAATAAACAAAATAACTACCGTACCCTGTATCTCATCCACCGTAATCGCTCTGCTCTCGTTCTCTTCCTTCCCTCCACTCCCTCCACTCCTCCTTTTCCCGCTGTCTCCTCCTCATCGTCGTCCTCCTCTGTAGTCTCGGCCGGGGAGCACTTCTGCAATATAGATATTTAAATAATTTATTATTATTATTATTATTATTTGACCACTCCAAAACCTATTCAAGAGTATCATTGGCCGGCATACGCCTCTATCAATGCCGGAAAGCACCTCTGTAATGTTGATTTGTATTGCATCTCCACGCGGTCTCAGCCATCAAACACGGTTCAGTTTCACCCAAAGTCAAAACAAGCCGAAACCAGCCATCACCGGGTCTCGAATGAAAAAAAGCAGACAAAATACTGCACCACCTTACGGAGACAACACGAGAACGGGCAATATGTTTATTTGAGTATTTTTTGTTGGATAACCCGAAGAGGGATGAACACACTCTCCCTGCTCAACGCGCCTATCTGTCCTCGTTGAAGCGCGCTTTCACCTACCATCCTGACACAATTCCCCTCATCTCACTGTGCCTACAGTATCGCGCATCATAGTCAATACCGATCAAGTACCGTACCCCGATTTTTCCTCTACAGAACTCCCTACCGTACCTCATCACTGCCTCCATCCCTCTCCTCCGTCTCCTGCTCCATCTCCTCTCCCTCCTCCAGTCTCCTCTTGCGCTCTTTCGCCTCGGCAACCTTCCGCTCCTTGTCGTCCACGTCCGCCACGAGGGCGCGCAGCTGGCGCCGCGCCTCCGCCAGCTCCTTCAACGACATATGTGTTGTTTGATTTAAATATTGACATATTGTGTCCATTACTGTTTTAGCTATGAAAATCAAATACAGCAACTGAATACTACCGTATTTGTTGCAATCTCATTTCTTTTGTGACATACATTTTCGTTGGCCGAGATTCTCGGTTTACACTTTTTTGAACTAGGCAGTTTCGAGACTCGAGACTAGGGTGGCGAAATCAGTGCAGTATCGATACACAGTGCATTCTCAGTACGTGCACTGAGTAGTATACCTGTGTATCGATACACTTGAAAAAGCGAGAGTGATGTACTGAAATGCACTGTGCACTGCAGTACATGCGCCCCGTGCACTGCCAGTGCACTAGTGTACTGCTAGTACACTACTCTTTGTGGGAGAGCGTGTACTGCAGTACACAGTACATTTCAGTACACCACTCTCGCTTTTTTGAGTGTATCGATACATTTGACTTCTTCGAAATCAAGTACTGCAGTGCACATGAGACGCAAGTGCACTGCAGTACTGTACTGCTATTAGCCACCCTACTCGAGACTCATCTAGGAATGCGCAGAATGTCGAGTTTAGTAAGAATTGCCCCCTATCTGACCTGTTTTATCGAACTTCCGATAGAAATCTGACGTGTTTATGAAATATCTGACGTGTTTATGCTAGGCAAGAGAGTGTGTGAAAATGAGAGATCTCGGCCGGGCGAAAATGTATGCTTTTGTCTGAGTACTATCGATGCAGATCCCACACATTCGCATTTGGCAACGCGGTGAAACCCCAAAACAAGCGGCAAAAATATCATTTTTAAATATTCACGGAACTATGGTCGCCATTCTTTCAACAAAGACTTCCGAATGCATTCAACCAAGTCGCGACTTTTCAAAAACATTTTTTTTAAATATTCCACCAACCTCATCCTCCTCCTCCTTATTCACTTCCTTCTTGATCTCTTCCCTCTCCTTCTCCCGCTTCTCCTCATTCTCCATCTCTTCCTCCTTGACCTCCATCTTATTCTCCTCTTTCATCTCTTCCTCTTTCCCCTCATCTTCGGTTATCTCGCCCTCCTCGACTACCGTATCCGCTGTCTTCTGCAATTCACCATTGCCCCTTCGTTTATTGACTTTTAAAAAAAACTACCGCACTTCACAAGGCAAAATTCGGGCACAGGTAAAAATTGATTATAAGAGAGCAAGATGATAATGAGGGGAAAATGTTTCCACCTGTCTTCACCGACTCTCTAAATTTAGATCCCCCGTGATCTACCGTTTTTCCTCTTAGCCTCTCCCCTCTACACTCATTTCCCATTTACGCTCCAAAATTCAGCCACTCCTCGATCAACACTCGCCTTCCCTCTACCGTACCCTCACCTCCTTCTCCTTCTCCTTCTTCTTCTCCCTATACTCGTCCAGCTGCTGCTCCACCTCTGCATCGTTCCACTCTCCTCGTCCCTCTCTTCCTCCTCCTCCCGTCACTCCCGAGTACTCTCTGTGTGGAGGAGAGTCGGCGGAGGACGAGTGCCCGCTGTCGCTACCGTAGTACAGCCTGCAATTGGAGGCAATCGATAAATGATTGTTTTTGCGAACTGCATAAAATGAACACAATGCAAAGGTAAAAATTAAAAAGTGGTCTGAAGAAAGAATAAAATCAACTATCCGAAATCGTCCTCGCTTGTATGAATCCAGAGAAACGAGAACACTATCGATAAATTTATAACTATTTTTAAAGCAATCATTTACTTACTATCAATGCACATCAGTACTCGTTCCTTCTAGCATGCAAAGCGCAACACAAAATCATCGTGGAACTAGGAACCCAAAACAACCGTCCAACCCACAAGTACCAATGCAATATCTACGTCCCTCAGGTACCGACAATTCCCTTTGTCGTCGCACCCGCTCCTTCCTGTTGTAGCCCATTCCCACGCACTCATCTATACAGATCTCTACCCCTCAGCTACCGTACTCCATCGCTACAGTCTGACACTAAAGTACCATCTACTAGTACCATCAACATCCTACAGTACTACTCAGAGGGAAATAAGTCTACGACTCTAGACTTATGGGCTGGACAGCAACGACTTTCAAAGTCTAACCGCTCCCCTGCGCCTATTAGACGTTGAAGTCGTCGTTGGCCAGCGTAGACTTAGGAAGTCGTAGACTTATTTCCCCGTGAGTACCATATCCAACATTCTACAGTACCCCCACCGTACCCTTCAATACTCACCCCAATCTGCCTCCTCCCCACTGCTCCGTTCTCATCTGCATCTTGACACTGCTCATCTCGACGCCGTCCACTCCCATCGAGAGACGATCGGACGCGGCAGAAGGAGTGGAGAAGGCGGAGGCATCGAGGGACTGCAAATATATAATAAAACATAAAATAATTAATCAAAAATATAAATAAATAATTAAAGAAGCGTCCAGGGACTTGAATGACATGATGATAATTATAATAGGAATACAAATAATAAATTGATTGTAGTATAAATGCATAGTCTAAGAGGCTGAAAATAAATATTAAAATATATAAATAAATTAGCATAGGCGTGGTTACAAATTTCGATTTCTCATAATTGTCCTTGTTTTTTATATCCTTGCAACGCTAAAACTACCAAATCGCCAAGGTGAACGAACAAAACGTGTTGATGTTGCACCAAAGCTCCTGGTTTCCCTATTAGACAACCAAAACAGGCAATAACACCGTACCTTATCCACGTCAATCTTGCCGTTCTTCCTCTTCTTGCCTCTGCCTGCTGTTCCTCCGAGCTCTGCAGCAGCTGCAGCAGCCGCGGCTCCGCCCTCCTTCTTGCTCTTGCGCATCTTGGTCGCCATCGCCTTGGCTGCAGCCCGGTTGAGCTGCGAGCTGCCGCGACCGATGCGACCCGCTGCTTGCTGCAATTATTATTATAAATTATAACATTAATCATGTTATCTGATCAAACCGGTGAATTTTCGTTTGTTTCAAGTCCACCCCAAATGCCATTGCAAATTATCCATAAAGGCATTCCAAAATTTAAAAAAAATCGATCTCTAATCTCACTCCCCGGCCCATTCACGTTTCGCCGGCTTTAAATTTCCCTCCGCATCATAGTTGGCCACTGATGTGCCGTTAAAAAACTTCGAAAAGATCTCAAATGTTGACATCTGCCTGTTAAAAAATGCATGACCAAAAGATCGAAAAGATCTCAAATTTGAATTCCCGCATTTATCGATTTTTTTTGCGTATATCTCGATTCCCAGTGGTGCTAGAATTTTGAAACGTTAGGTGAGAATCGACATTCCTATTTGGAAAAAAATGATCCAAAACTTGAGTCGCTACCTTCTCTGGGAGCCGAGATAATCGATAAAAACAGAAAGTGCGGGAATTCAAATATTCGATCTTTTGCGATCTTTTGGTTGGAATTTTTAACAGACAAAAGATCACATCTCTGATCTTTTCCTCGATTTTTAACATCGCATAACACCGGAATTTTGAGATGAAGAAACAAATAAGTAGAGATCAACTCTCTAGCGTCTTCCTCTTCTGGCCTCTGCCCACCAGTTCGTTTCACGTTTCACCATTCTCTCAAATCCCCTCTCACTTTATTCCTGTCTCAGACCCCCGTAAGTTTCACCTCCCTCTCAAGACCCCATACCCTTACTTACCTCACTATCAGTCACTGAAGCATTCTCAGTAAAACCAGCCCATTTCACGTTTCACCTCCCCCTCAAATACCCTCACCTTATCACTGGGCGGCGCGGGCACGACAAAGGAGGGCGGCGCGCTGCACGCGAACAGCGGCAGCCGCAGCGAGCGGATGAAGGCCGCGGAGCAGGGGCACGACTGCGCGTGCATCACCGGCTTCTTCTGCAATGATTATCGATTTATTATTCCATTTACCGTACCCTCCCACACGCATGCCGTAACCTATGCTTCTTATGCACCCATTAGTGTTGTTAGATAGACTAACTCTTATTCGCGAGTTCTGATCTGAGAAAGAGCTCGCGACTAATTTTAGTCGCGAGTCATTTTTCACTTTTAGTCGCGAGCCGGTGTTAGTCGCGAGCTCATTTGCATCTTAGTCTCGAGCGCGTGCCATTTTGACCTCATAGTTAGATCGCCATCGGTGTGGAGGGGTCGTATCTCGTATGGAAGGGTTTACCCTGATTGTTGTGCCGAGATCATAAGTGTCAACGATTTCAGCAAGCTTGGTAGGCACATTGCCACCATGAAGGGGGTTCGTGGTGTGTTTGGTGAGCACATTCGACCCATGAAGGAACTACGCGGTTCAAAATGGAATCTTGGTCGGGTCCACCGAACCCAACGTGACCTATGGTAACTTAGCCACAAGGATCCCGCAACAAAAAAATACCGTAATTCACTCTACCGTAACCCTATATAAAACATTGAGCAAGCTGGCCCGAGGTATGTTGGAAGAGTAGGCACTGCCTGAGGGCGATACCATATCTCTCCTACAGTATTCCCGTATTCAGTACCATAACCGTGATTTCAGAAATTGTTCAAATAAACTCGGGATTTTTATAGGAGGCAGACCTAATGTAGGTCTAGAGTAAAGTGGAGTGGGAGAGAGAACTATACTATCAATACCGAACGAGCAACCATTTCACAGAAAGCCTCTCCAACAGATTTAATACCCGCAATACCCGATTGCTGAGAAATAAAATAAAAGTTTCATTTTTGTTTTTTTTTTTTTTTTTAGTTAGCCGCGACTAACTTTTTATTTTATTCTCGAGCCGAGCCGGCTCGCGACTAGAAACTCATTTTTCACTCGAGACTAAGATTGACCGGCGAGCGCTTCGCAGAATGATTCGTCGAGCAATTAGTCGAAGAATAAAGCTCGAGCCAACAACACTAGCACCCATTATCGATTGATTATTTCACCTGCCGAACCCCCTAAATCATATCGTAACCTGATATGAGCTGTACCAGACATAACACCTCTACCGTACCCCACATAACTCCTTCATCTTCTCCCTGGTCTACAATTAATTATAACAAATTTCTCCGTGCTACTATCTATCTCCTCTACAGTACCCCCCCCCGGCCGACTACCGTACTCACCGTGGCCAGATTGGGCAGAGTTGGGGTGAGCAGGGAGATGAGCCGCCGCGCCTTCTTCATCGGCGACAGTGGCGTGTACTTGTGAGGCCGCCGCACCTTCTTCTCGATCAGCGACGCTGCAGCAGCTGCAGCGACGTCGGCTGCAGACGCGCCGCGCCCGGCGCCCTCCTCCATATTGGCTGCCGTGCGACGCTTGCGCGCCGCCGGCACCGTAGGCGTCTTGAAGCACGTGTCGTCGGCCGACGTCGATGGCAGCTCAGACCCGGCTGCAGCAGCTGCAGCGGCGGCGGCTGCAGCTGCTGCGTGATGCGCGGCGAGCGCCTGCTGCTGGGCGGCCGCAGCTGCAGCAGCATTCTGCTGTTGCTGAGCGAGTGCAGCAGCCCGCTGCTGCTGCAGCTGCTGCATCTGTTCTTGTTGCTCCTTGGCACGCTGCATCATCTGCATCTGCTGCTGCTTCTGCGCAGCCGCGTGCTGCTGCTGTTGCTGCTGCAGCTGCAGAATCGCCATGGCCTGCAATTAAAAAAAACAAATTGATTTGCCCGGCAGAATTTAACCGTAAACGCAAAAACAAGACACCTGTCGATTTGGAGATACACTCGTTTGGGAAAAGAACTATGCAATGCGATATAGCAATGTACCCTATGCAATAAAGGAAGAGAGGACCGGTATATGTAAATTAATTCTGATCAGATACTGTTGCAATTAAGTGGTTTACGTAAAATAATTCTTTGTTGATCTGCTAAATTAAGCAAAAACTTATGCACCAAAAGTGGTTTCATGCCAAATAATGTCATCTCTCACACTACTACTCACCCTATCCCTCTCTCCACTCAGCAGGCCGCTCATCTGCTGCTGTATCAGCTGCTGCTGCTGTTGCTGCTGCTGCAGGCCGGAGGGGCCGGGAGTCTGCGACGCGCGCTGCGGCTGCTGTTGTGTTTGCTGCTGCTGCGCTTTCGAATTCTGCTCCAGCTGAATCTGAAATAAAAATTAATTGTTACTGATTTAAATTGGCCTTCCTAATTGAATCATATTTACCCATTTTTACAGTCATTTGCGAGGACAGCGAAGCCGTGATCACCTTTGTATACTGTAGTATTAATCAATCCGAGACCTCTACCGTCTACAACATTCCAGCACATTAAAGAACAGCTGATGAAACCGCTACTACCCTTCCAAAGTGCATGATTTGGAGCAGGATAGTTCAATCGAGGAATCTATCGAGTTTTGGAAAAAAAAGAAGAAGAAATCCAAACGTTCGTCTATTTAACGATTTTCATCATTTCAATTTTTTTAATTAGCTAAAATCTCACCTGCAGCTGCTTGACCTGCTCCAGCTGGTTGATGATGTCCACCAGATTCGGATTGTTGCCACCCACGCCCTGCAGCAGCTGCAGCAACTGCGCGGGCGGCAGCTGCGGCTGCTGCTGACCGCCGCCCGTGGCAGCCTGCTGCAGGAGCGGCTGCAGCTGCTGCAGCAGCGCCGCCTGAGTCTGAGCTTGCGACAGTTGCGCGGCTTGGGCCTGTTGCTGTGCTTGCTGCTGCTGTTGCTGCTGCAAGAACATTAAATGGAATTAAATTAAGATTCAATTTTAAAAGCGTACTCGGGAATTTCCAGTTTCACTCATCACACATCTCAAAATGTCTGGGAAAGGCTACGATAAACATGGCGCTGGTGTGAATAACAACTTTGCAACTCTTCCACTATACATTCCAAAGAAAAGTAGTCAAACCCTAATTGTATATTTACCTGCTGCTGCTGTTGTTGTTGCTGTTGCTGCTGCAATTGCTGTCGGAGCTGCTGCATCTGCTGCACTTGCTGCGCCGTCTGTTGCTGCTGCTGATGCTGCAGATTGGGAGGCGGGGCGGGGGTGGACGTCTGACGGGCCATGTGCTGCTGCTGTTGTTGCTGTAACTGCAAAAAAGTGCTGATTTGTAGTTTCACTGAGCCAACAACAGTCAATATTTTGAGGGCATTTTGATCATTTCACACATAGGTCAAAAAGTCAAATCGACGGATTTAAATGATTTTTACTAGAATTTTTCCAGGAAGAAAAACCTGCCGGTCTTTAGCTTTTTCGATTCCTCTGATGGTCCTCTTTCTAACAAAAATATCGCTTACTGGGTCGCTGCACGGGAGGGTTTTTGCGAAATAAATTTGCACTAGGAAATGTATTTTTTGCAGTCGGGCAGGTTTATTTCCAAGTGCCGCAGATTTTCACAATTCGCTTCAGGTTTTTAATTGATTGGGGCAATGGTAGCTACAAAACAGTGTGGGTATCTCGGCTCTAGGTTATACCCGAACCTGTCAGGTCGAATTCAATCCACTTTTAGAGCTATGATTTCACATCAGTTGATTTCTGAAAACATTGAGAATAAAGAGCTAGGAAATGTACCAAATTAATAAACATTCATCACAGCCATTGCACTACACTGAACCTCCCGCGCAAATCGGTTTCGAGTGTTTTCTATGTTGCGTTGAAAACTCGTGCACCATAATTCCTGACCAATTTTAAAGTGCGTATGCAAAACCAACCTGCTGTTGTTGCTGCATGGCTGCAGCCGCTTGTATCGTCTGCAGCAGCGCCGGAGGAAGGGCGTTCAGAGGGACACCTGAATATACTTGCATTAATCAATTCTACAATTCCGATGACGCAACGTGATGCGGAAATATATTTTGAGGGGGGAAATGCCCATTTGGCCATAATCATAGATGGGCAGCTAAAATCCAACTTTTGTGCAGTCGGTCGTCCGATCACAATTTTTCCTTGCAGGCGGTCGTCATATGACCCCCAAAGTACTCCTTTTGAGGTGTTTAACAGTGAAAAAAATGATTTTTTTTCGGATTTTGCCTGCAGGCGGTAGTCAAGGTACCCTTTGCCCACCTATGGCCCATAGTTGTCCCGGTATTTTTCAATTAATTTGTCTCGTCGAAACAAAAAAAAGAGTTATGGTGAAAGTTACTATTATTCACATCATTTCCATTTCCCTGAGAAATGCTATCTTTTAAATAAATGGCTATTTCAACAATTCAATACACAAAACTCACCCTGTGCCATCAGTGCTGCAACCTGCTGCTGCGCCTGCTGCGCGAGCGCCATTTGCTGCTGCTGTTGCTGCAAGAACATCTTTTCTATTCAGTCATAACAAGCAGAGTAATTCATCAAAAGCCTGTGAAATATTTTCATTAAAACAGACACGTATGCAATCTGATGAATATTGAATTTTTACTTTTGAAAATAGAAGTAACTGATTTTCCCAACCTGCTGCAATTGTTGCTGTTGTTGTTGCTGCTGCTGCTGCGACTGCTGTTGTTGCTGCATCTTAAAAATGGTCATTAGAGCAATAAAAGTATAAAAATAGGTATTCCAAGTCTATTCCAAGTTTGTACTGGTGTCGAAACCAGGAGTACTACCTTTTCCTTAACCGATATAAAATAAATTAGAAAAACGGTAATTAGGAAAGTGTGAATCCGACCCCGTACCTGCTGTTGTTGTTGTTGCTGCTGCTGCGCGACTCGATTTGCAGCCAGCACCTGCTGGTGCTGCAGCTGCTGCTGAATGTGCGGCGGCAGACCGGGCTGCGCCTGCAGCAGCGGATGCGGCACGCCTGAAATGCGAGCTACGGTAAATATACTGTAAGCATGAGCATACTCTCCCCACATTTTGGAATTCTCCAACAATTATACCAAAACATTTTAACGTAACTCCGTATTTTTCTCCAGAAATTTCCATCACTACATTATCACAAATCGGACAAAATAAAATGTCAGAAGCACACCAAAAACTTTAACCTAGAAGATATGAAAATGCAACTGATGCACACGGAGATTAAAATACAAAAAGCGAGCTCACCCGACTGCGGATTGTGATGCTGCTGCGCCGCGGCCGCTTGCTGCATCAGCTGCTGGTGTTGGTGCTGCATTTGCTACAAAAACAGAGTTTCAGTTATGACAAATAATAGTAAGTCAGTCCATAATTACGTTGCACGTCAGTGTTCTTCATTTGTAATACAAATTTTGTATTGTATCTACGAAAAATAGGAGAGAAAATAGATTGGAAATTGTATTCAGCTGCAGCAGTATCACTCTCACCTGCTGCTGCTGCAGGTGCTGCAGATGCGCCGCAGCATTGCCAAACGGCGGCTGCTGCTGGTTGGGCGGTCGCTGCGGCTGCTGCTGCGGAGGCTGCAATGGGGTTATTCAATAATTATGCATTGCTAGACAATACATAAAGACGTGACACTGAAAGCCTCTGATTCTAATTGCACAAAATCAAATTTCGAAGCTCCGATCCACCTAGGCAATTAGATCAACAAACCTTATGCTGCTGTTGCGGCTGTTGTTGGTGCTGCTGCAGAAACTGCTGCATGCGCTGTTGCTGCAGGAGCTGCTGCTCCTTCGCAGCCGCCGCTGCCGCTGCATTTGCATTGGCTGCAGCCAGCATGAGTGCAGCCGAGGAGTGGTTGGCTGCCGTAGCAGCAGGCTGCTGCTGTTGCGGCTGCATAGGCGCGGGCTGCGGCGTCGGCGTCACTACCGACGGCTGCGGGACGGCAGCTGCAGGTGCTGCAGCTGCAGCGCTGCTGCTGCCGCTCGCCTCCGCCCCGTTAGGCATCATGGTCGGGGGCGCCGTCGTCTCAGGCTGCTTCTCCTCCACTGCAGGAGCCACAGTGGGAGGGAGCCCGTTGTCCGTGGAGCCACTGAAAATCGATATGTTGACACATGATTGGACATCACTAAAAAAGTATACCGTGACCTCCTACACCATAATTACTACTTGCCAAACAAAAATTGCGCTTCATTTTCTTTTCTTTTTGCTTTTTTAGCCCACAGTACTGCTTCCCTATCCTATCACTGATTTGTACGCACCCCAACAATTGTATCGCTTCCATGAAATATAGTTGAGTTGAATTCATACGTTTCATGTCAATACGCCCTACCGTAACCACAAGTTTCAGATTACTGTATCACCTCAGATTACTGTATTCTATCCTCACTTCTCCTGTATCGTCTCTTGTCTCCGTCTCTCCTCCTCCTCGTCGCCCTCTTCTACGATGACCAACCCGCCGTTGTCGACGCTATCGGAGGAAGCGCGCATCGAATCCAGCGAGACCTGCGAGAGAGCAGTTTCAGTAAACAACTAAAAATAGGTGATAACTTTACTACGTCAATTCCATTTGGGCAACCGTAGAATTATCCAAATCTTCGTAAATAGTACCAAAACAGTTTCACTAGCTACGATTTTATACTTTTAAAAAATTACGTAGTTCAACCTGTGACAACACGGTTTCACCAAGCAGATAAAAATCCGTGACCACTGGACTACTTCAATCCGATGCTGTGGGTTTATAAACCTTGCACAAATTCATTTTTCATTTCACAAATTCAAAGAATCACTTTTATTGTTTTAATTTTTTTTTTGGAAAAGTGAAAAGTGTGAGAACACGGTTTCAGCAAATAACTAAATACACGAAAACTTGGCCATGTCAATTCGATTGAACAGTTCTCTTTTAAACTAATTCCTAGGTAATAGCAAGTACCCAGTTCCGTGAGCGAGAGAGAAAACTAAAAATACTATTTCCTAGCTTGATTAATGACAATTCTTCGCATTCAGAGCAAGGGAGAAAAAGACTGAATATAATACCCCAGCGAGAGAACAGTTTCAGCAAGCTGTCAAAAATATGTGCTCAATATTCCAAATCAGTTCTTTGTCCTCGATCGGTATTCAAAACTCACTAATAAAATAAAACTACTCCCACCTTCTCCTTCATCTCCACAATGTGCAGGGCGTTCTCGGTGGGCGGGGAGTCTGCAGCAGCAGCTGCAGCAGCATCGCCACCTGCAGCCGCTGCAGCAGCAGGGTCGCCTGCTGCAGCTGCAGCTGCAGCCGGCATCGAGTGCATCATTTCCATGGCTTGAGAACACGCGCGTGTCTGTGGTTATTGTTGTCGCAGTGTTTAGTGTCGATTTCTGCTGTATTACTCGTAAGCCATCTGCAAAAAAGGTATAATTAGAAATATATATATATATATATATTTTAAAATATAAGTTTTTTTTTTGATAATATAGATCAATATGCAAATTCCGCGAAAAATGATGCATTCACTATGCAGTACTCTTAGAAACAGAAATAGATATTTGCAGACTAATTAATAAATCAATTTTAACGCCAATTAGCGCGGTGCAATGGCGTCAAAATGCGCCCGCGGCTAGACAGTCAGACAGCCCGCGCTCTCCTCGTTTCGCACGCTATCTCGCCATCTCTCACTCGATCTATCTACACATAGATAACAGCGGCGATGCGCGTTCACTTTCACTCTCCGTCTCTCCGTCTCTCTCTCTCTCTCTCTCTCTCTCTCGCAATAAATCAATAACATGCGCCATTCAAATGTCGACGAGCAGCATAAAACAAGTAATAATAATTGCACATTGCATTACAAATTATTAAGAAATAAATAAAAGATAAATCAATACTCTCACGGAACCTTTCAAAAAGCCACGAAACATCAGAGATAAACGCTACAATACACGCAATTAATTGCCACAAAATGAGCGTAGATCAGCGCAGAGACATTAATATTATTTTCCATCCGCTCTTTCCCCCCCCCCCCCCCCGGCAGTTTCGAGTTATGTCGTCAGCTTGCATACAGGAGTGGGGGGAAAGAGAGTAAGAGTGAGACAGTAGGAGAGAGAGAGAGAGAGAAGAAGCGGCGGCGGCGGCACACAGTATGTTCCTCGTCGCATAACACCCCGCATCGAACACATACTCCACCACACACTGGTTATTACCATTTACCTCGCTCTCTCTCTCTTTTCTCCATCTCTCTCTCTTCGCCTCATCAAAGACAGGAACTGGAAATTCATAAACCACGCGCGACCACTCGATAATTTCGCGCACAATTAAAACTGCACATATTAGCGAAATTTTCAATCAATTATCAACGAAATAAATAAATAAAAACATATTCTCTCTCTCTTTCCCCATCAAAGATCCGCTCTCTCTCCACATCAAAACACACAAGAACAAGAAAATTCAAAACGCACGAAACACGCGCCCTTTCGCACAAATAAAACGCGCAATTTCAACGACTCAAATTCGAAAATGCAAAGTTTAAAATTCAAAAAAGCGCCGCCAGCCCGCGTGTGAGAGTAGTGACCGTGACTGACTCAATCCCTACTTCTCTACCACACTCTCTCTCTCTCCTTCTCTCTCTCTCTCAGTCTCTCTACTCAGATAGAACGGGCCAAGGTCAGTCAAATACGCGCGCTCCGTGCACTCAAGAGGCTGTCACCGGGAGGAGGAAGAATTCCTGAACTCCGGCTCCGTGATCTACCCGAGCCGGGTAGATGGCAGAGCCGCAAGTTGCCAAAAGCCCGGCCCCATCAATCATTGCCCGGCGTGATTAGTGTTTCGTGCGCAGGAAAGAGAAATGACTACCGCTCCATCCATCTCATCTTTGGAGAAAAGAGACACGAGAGAGAGAGCGAGAAAAAGAGAGAGAGAGAGAGAGAGTTTGTGTGGGAAAGATTGTTGGGAGGAGGGAGAGAGAGAGAGCGGGTGAGTGTCCCTCTCTCCTCTCTGGTCGATAGTGAATGGGGCGAGAGAGATAGAGAGAGGGGGAGAGAGACGGAGAGAGAGAGAGAGAGAGAGAGAGAGCGGGCAGACGGTTAGACACACGACCTACCAACTATTCGCGGCTTGTCGCAGGGGAACGGGTGCATGTAAAATTAGCTATTCGACTAGACTACTTACACTCTATCTCTCCTTCTCTCGAACAATTGTACTTTCACATGGGAAAAATGAGCAGAACACACGACGTATCATGGAACCAGGCGCTAACGCATGATTCCAAATCCACAGAAAGGGGTCAGGGCGAGAGAGCGTGCATATTTGAGAGTCTATCTCGTTTTTACACATTATCTCACTCCGGTCCCTTACTGGTGGTTTGGAATGATTGGTACAAAACTGTTTTTTTCTTTGGCACATAAACTTTGTAGTATTATTAGAAATAGCTATGGCTCATGGTAAACTCGTTTACTTAAAGTTCGGAGAAATAATTGGCAAAACTTCTTCGTTGCCGCGTAGCTTTTCATCAAAGCAAGTACGCAAAACTTAGATCTCGTCCAATTATTTTCCGCGTTTTTAGATTTTCAAACCCTATTCGGCTACACATCGGCAAAAAAAAATTTGCCAGGGCCAAACAAACAGCGGTTGTTACTTTAATATTACAGCCTACATGCATAAATGATAATCAGCTTAGTCAGCGCATAGACACAGTATTCTCACCTCTTCCCCCCTTTCGCCGCTCTCTCTCTCTCTCTCTCAATCTCACCGACCGCCTTATCTTATCTGTTATCAATTTCACTCTCTCTCTTGCTCATCTGACGATTTTTACTACACGCCTAAAGAGAGATTTCACAAAACAAATCAGTAAAATTGAGTCAATCACGAAAGAAACTTTCCGGCATAGCAAGAGTCAATAATAGTAAGAGATCAAATTACAACTAATTAATATCCTCTCAAATCAATAAAAGTATGACGCGAATCGATAATAGGCAAACACCCCGAGCGCAAAGGTCTTTTTTCTGGCAAAAACAGCTATAATCAATAATTCTCAGAGATCAAAGATCAGGCGACATCGAATAGCTATATCCTTAAACCTACACTAAAATAGATACCGCCAGTCCACTACGTCAGCAGTTTACGAAAATGCACGATATTTGAAATAAGTAGCGTCAATGCCTATCAGAGATCAAAGATCGCCAAACACAAAATTGACATTCTCTCCCCATCTGTACAAACACGAGTCAACTATCAATAATACCAGGACAACTCCCCAAGTGCAAATTTGAATTGTAAAAAAATCGGTGCATCCCACATTACTCCTAAACGTCATAGTCACGTACACTAATAGTAAGCCAAACATAGTTTGACAAAAAGGAGTAATCTACACACACACACACACCAACAAATCGATAATTGCTTGCACAAACTGGCGTCCTACGCGGAAATTACTTTAAAAAACTCGCGGTAATTTATCAATATTTTGCACGCAAGAATAAGGGATCGACTGGGGGAACGGGGGTGGTCTCTCTCTCCCTTTCTCTCAATACGATTACTACGCAATTCAGCAATGGTGCGGCGGCGGGAATAAGGAATAATAAGACTGTCTCTCTCTCGAATCCGTTTTAGCTGCTGCCTAGGATATAGAGTGAGTGTGGTGTGGTGTGTGAGGGGTACGGACAGGGGCAGAGGGGGAATAGAGGAGGGAGAGGAGAGGGAAGAAGGGAAGAGAACGAAGAGTAGGGAGGGCTCCCTACTCTGCGTCTCTGCCCCCTCCTCCTCCTCCTCTCTGCCGCGTCTGGTACTCCACAAAACGGCGCGCTCGCACAATGGTCTCTGAGCCGGCTGCTCTGGTCGTCTGGCCGCTCTCGCCTCCCCCCTCCGAGAGAGATGGGGAAGAAGAGAGTGAAACGATGACGAGAGACGGCTGAGAGAGAGAGAACGAGAGGAAGGAATATAGATGAGAGTAGACCGAACGAGATGGACAATAAACAAACAAACCCAACGATTGGTCCGCGCGAGCCTAGTTTGTTTCCCCCCTAAGGTAGACTACTTGAAACACGAGATGACCTACCCTCCCTCTAGGCAGGATCTCTCGAAACCTCGCCAATTACACCCTAAAGAGATTTGCGAGCCAAATTCCTAACATAATCTAGTATCCTCTACTCTCTCTCTCCCCATGGGAGAGATTATCTCAAATCATAGGATTAGGATACGTCAACTTTCGCGCCGATCAAGATTTTATAAATAAATAACATTTTCGAAAATGCGTTCGCGAAAATACATTTTCAATATCTTAAAGTTATTTTAATAATTCACGGAAATCGAAAAAGAATTACAGATCACACACGTTCATTAACAATGTACATTCTTTGAAAACTTAACGACGGAGGATCAACTAGCGACGAAAAACAACGATTTACAATGCCTGACCGAAACACGAACGCACCTAGGTGCGCGCAAAAAATGGCGTCCCTGGGTTGCGTCTCCAAAATGCGAGTGGTTGTTCCTTCTACGAAATCGCGCGCGCGAATGGCCCCGTCTCTCTCTCTCTCTCTCTCTCTCTCTCTCTCTCTCCCTTGCGCAATGAATGCATGAATGAATGACCCTCCGTCCTCCTCCTCTGGCATAATCCCCACACAGCGGCTGTCACTACAACAGTGGGGTCTCTCTCCCTTTCTGGGAACCCTCGGATCTCTCTCTCTCTCTGACTGGTAGATCCCAAGAATCAATCGATAATTGGGACCTGTGTTTCACTACACCATTCACCAGACCGGACAACGCTACAGAAAGGGGTTCAGAGTAAATAAAAGAGCGCGTGAAATCCCCTTTTGGCATTCGCTCATGCGCCACTAAATGAACCCAACTTGGCCAAAATTCGCACTTTCGTATTTCTCCATTACAAAATCAATCGATCAATGTTCCTACGCCGTGAATCGAATTACATGTGGCCGTCTTGGAAATGAGTAGGTCCGAGTGTTATCAGCAGGCCGCCGTATTACACTCCACCACCACCACCACACCACATCGTCGATCTCTCTCTCTCTCTCTCTCTCTCTCTCTCGCTCTCGCTAGGATGAAAATGTGCGCGCGTGCAACATTTTGAGTGTGTGCTAGAGAGCGGGAGATGAAAAGGGAGAGAGAAGCAGAGAGGGAAAGGTGATTAAGAGCCAACGAGGAAACAGCAAAACACATGGTTTCATCGAGGACGAGAGAGAAATTGAGAAGCTGTAGAACTATTGACCGGGTTTCTGAAACCCGTCGTGATAATAATCGGAGATCATTTCATAACGAGGGATTCGAGAAGGTTTCGACGCATTTGCATAAGAAAATAAGCGCATTTTAGTATTTATGGTATACAGAGTGTGAAATGTGAGACTAGAAAATAGAGAGTATGAAAAATGAAAATCGTTCTCTCACATTTCACCCTTTGATGATAAAAAAGAGCGCGTGTAAATAGTAGCAAAATAGCTTAAATACTTAAAAAAAAAAGTAAACAGTAGTACGACACTCAGCAGATACACAATCTCGTTTCAAACGAATTGCACCGATACGAAAACAGTCACAAAAGACGAACATAAGCATTTTATAAAAAAAATTACAATTTCGAAAACACAAAGAAATATTAGCATCGGGGATAAAAACTTTTCGAAACAAATTCAACAACAAATGCATGGGTTTTGCTTATAAATTAAGAGATCAATAAATCATGAGGAGTGTAATTAACAAATAACTATCATCATTCTTAGGACTATGGTGGACACGGGATAGATAACGTGTGAACCGGGGGGGGGGAATCCCCGGGAAGAGTTTACATCCGACTGGCTAATTATTAGAGCTTGAAATCCGGAACAAATAATTGAATTACATCTCTTAATTTCGCACACCTTGTTCACCGGCTGATCTGTGAGAGTGTGGGAAATTCTGATCCAATTTTTTACCCTTAATTCCAAACTCTAATATTTCTCAAAGTCTATTCACGAGGCGAAGTGGGGGAGGGGGGGGGGAGGGGGGTCGAGAGCTAGAGAGTGCAACACTTATCATCTACACTCAGCCGGTACTAACGATATAAACCGTGAGCAGGTAGGTAAGGAAGAATCGAAGGAAAGGGGAGAAGAAGAAGGTTGACCAATTATCGATTGATTATTGATTTTCCTGCTGCTCAGGGATGATCATCGCCTGCCAATAGTCGTCCGGTTTCGACTGCCAGCTGCCCAATTTCGCCTCGTGCTCGAGGTAGTGCAGGAACTCGGCGAGCGTACGGCGGTAGGCCGTTGCGGATCTCTGCAGACAAAAAAAAGAGGATAAATTTGGAAAAAAAATGAGTAGTGATGTAAATACCGAACGACATCCGTATTAGCCATTCAATTCAATTCGTGTGCTGATATCACGAATATGTAACCCTGATATCGCTAGTACGTATACATTTTTAAAATCTTTCATAACGAGCAATCCAAATGTTGACTAGACAATTTAATTCGTGTTCTGATATCATGTATGTGCAACCCCGATATCTCTAGTCCGTATGGCTTTAAAAAAAAATGTTTGTTCCCGTACCTCCGCTTTCCATTATCATTAGGTTAAATATTCAATTTTCTACCCAAATCAATAATCCGCATTGCTACCGTATGTCATCTTACCAGTATCTGCTTGCAAATTCAATTTACTTTCAAATCAATAAATAGTTTTTTTTTCCTAATTTTTTGAGAATAATCCAGATTCACGTTCTCTCATGATATGGTCGGGCCGAGGTTGGTTCACATTGGTCGTGCGACAACTTGCTGCAAAGTTGCTTGTTTGCTGCAAGTCGAATTTTTAGTTTTCTTTATGGCTAAATTCTGGATGACGAGATATTACGACATGACTATGCAGGTGCAATAGAGGGACACTAGGGCTACTTAATCTATTACATGGTTAGAACCTCAACTGCCCCACAAACCGAGTCGTATGTGCTGAACATGACACACTTCGAAAATTGTTTTCGGTTATAATTCTCTTTCTGATGGAGGAATCGTGATCATACGGGTCCATTATTATTGGGTGGTCAATACACATGCACTATGCTAGTATGGACGGGATCCGCCTCTTGTTGGAACTTGCAGCACGATTACGTCACTTTTGCAGCACCTGTTTTGCCATGCAGCACTCTTGCTGCAAACATTTTTCTCAGACCTACAATGGTGAGTGAAGGTTAAAGACTGCCTATAGAGTGCTTTTGTACATTTTAAGAACGATTGTATCATCGAGAACATAGATATCGGTCGTGAAATCTGACAAAATTTGCGTATTTTTGCCAATTTTGATCAAAAATGCAGTTTTTAACGCTATTTTATGTAATTCAAGCAAATATAACGAGGCCCCCCTAAGCTCAAAAATCATGAAACTTTAAATATGTTAAGTAGCTGTATCATGGAACGTTCACTCACCATTGTAGGTCTGAGAAAAATATTTGCAGCAAGAGTGCTGCATGGCAAATCAGGTGCTGCAAAAGTGACGTAATCGTGCTGCAAGTACCAACGAGAGGCGGATCCCGTCCATACTAGCACAGTGCATGTGTATTGACCACCCAATAATAATAGACCCGTATGATCACGATTCCTCCATCAGAAAGAGAATTATAATCGAAAACAATTTTCGAAGTGTGTCATGTTCAGCACATACGACTCGGCTTGTGGGGCAGTTGAGATTCTAACCATGTAATAGATTAAGTAGCCCTAGTGTCCCTCTATTGCACCTGCATAGTCATGTCGTAACATTTCGTCATCCAGAGTTTAGCCATAAATAAAACTAAAAATTCGATTTGCAGCAAGCAAGCGACTTTGCAGCAAGTTGTCGCACGACCAATGTGAACCAACCTCGGTCCGACCATATCATGAGAGACTGTGAATCTGGATTAGTCTCAAAAAATTGGGAAGATTCGATAAGTTTGAATCGAGATATGACCGAAAAACACCATTGTGATATAATATTGGCGGCTACTGTATGTGATTTTATGTCCAATTTTCTTTTAAAATCAATAATTGCAGCTACCGTACCTTTGCCTGCCAGTATTCGACGGGACCCTCGCCGGGCGTGACTGCCGCGAAGCGGGAGAGGAACGAGATCTGCAAGCAATGCAGATGCATAATTACTTATTTATTTATTTAACTAATTTTAATATAATATCCATTTCAAGTAGTATCATCTCACTGATAGACAAGTAAAACGAACGAGTTGATGTACGGTAAATACGCGCTTAGGTAATGTGGAGAAATCAAATGCCTAGAGCTCGATCGATCCTATTGCATATTGCTGAAGCATCGATATGTTCAAGAAAATAACCCTCGAAGAAGTTGATTGATTAGCGCTGGGACGCACTTTTCCGGGTATGTAATTACACGCTGTAACTCGGATTCACCGTGTCCAGAATAAATACGGATATGTACCATAAATACGTGTAGAGTAAGACTACGGTATAGGGTACCTTTGCCAGTCGGGAGGTCGCGCCTGCAGCATCCTCGTTCGCGTTCACGCCAAGCACCCGACCCGTCTGCAAATAATCGGTTTCCCACTGAACGTATACCTACCGTAATCTCCCTTTACTATATTCCACAGTACGGTATTCGTAGTTTTCAAATCCATAAAATTAACCATGTGTTATCTAGTCACTTCATTATTCGTATTTGCCACCTTAGCTTCGCTACAGTACGCCATTAGTGATTCATTTCAAAATCGGCAATTCCGTCCTCTAGAGTAAACACAGAAAAGTAACGGTTCAATTAGTTGCATAATAAACAAATCGGCCGATTTCACGAGACAGAGTGCGAGACATGAAGAGAGTGAGTAGAAAATCAATATCGTTTTTTTGCATCGCTAATTTTCGAAGTCTACCTTACAGCATACTCCTCTTTTCTACCTATCCTACAGTACTCAACAGTGCCCCTCACCCTCGTATCGATCAGCTCCAGCTTGCCGTCGCACGAGTTCCAATTCGCGCTCACGTTCACCGACTTGGGCCGACCATGATGCGGCGCCTAGAACAATCTTTTTTCTTCTTCTTAGAGAAGCATAGTTACAGTAGCCAGGGATAAAACTAAAATAATTTGTGCGTGTTAGCATAGATGCATCTAGAAATATCCTAACAGTAAAAACATGTGTATAAAACACAACAGTAATTTTACGACTCTTTAATAAATTACATTCTGGTACAGATTTTCAAGTGTAGTAAAAAACATTTAATTAAAAAAAAACTGACCGGCAGAATCCAGGTGCTGCTGTTGAGCTGCAGCTCCGAGTTCACCTGAACAAAGAACCTTACTATTCACTGTCGGAAGTATGCACCTGCAACACATTTTTCTTCCTTCCCCTTGCACAACAAGGATCATACTTCATTCCAATAACCATAGGTGGGCAGCACTTATCCGAGCCTGTTTGCGCAGTGCTCCCATAGCAGTATGATCGATTGCGTGGTGCTCCCGAAAATTTAAAGTATTTCCATCCTTGTAGATGTTTACTATTTTGACTTTGGCACGGTGCCCCTGCACCCCCGTGTGCCAATAACACATAAAAACTCATATTTTCCTTTGTATATTAGTATGTTACTTTAAATATTAGGGCCGGCAACAATCAAGCAATATTTCGACTTCAGAATTAACAGCTTCAAACTAATACCGAAACAGAAACACACCAAGTGTATCTCTAACCGAGACAGGCATACCAAAATACACATCTGGCAACACATGCCTGTACCAGATGAATTATTAATACATTTTCTCTTTAATACATCTAAATAAAAAAATACCCTGTATCCCTTCTCCGTGAGTGCGAGACCCGCGACGCGTCCATAGCACGCGCGCGCCACGCACGACTGACGCGTGAAGTGCGCGAGCGTGAGCGACGAGAGGTAGATCTGTAAATGAAGAGTAAATGAGTACTGTAGTTTGATTTTTTTTCCATATAATGTTCGAGTGTCTTCGCGCAGAAGTTATTTGTCAGATCAAGCATGTGATGTAGCTTCTCTCAGAACAGAAAAGACCAATTATCGATGAGAAAGCACACACCGGATGCATAAAGTTGGACAGCAGCGAACCCTGCAGGCCGAGCACGTTCCACTTGAGCACCTGCAACCATACGGTAGCCCTACCATAATCCAAGGATCAATACGTGTAGAATACAGTATTCCTAAGTGTGCATCGATCAATACGGTACCCACCTTGTCACTGCAACTCATCGTCCTCAGTCGCTGTCCCATCGCGAACGACTCGATCGATAGCTTGTCCTCGTCCTTCGTACCCAGCACCGTGCCCTCTCCTGATAGTACGGTAGTTGTTTTTTTTGGTATTACTATAGTACAAATAAAGAGAAAAGTCAATAAAATTGTCCACATGCCATCTGCTCCAGATAATATCATGATATTATCAATGATACAAATATTTAAGAGTACACCCTTCGTGCCCGAAGATCGATCAAACTCCTTCGCTCACTATCATGTTATCACCAATCCGCGCGGCACAAACTCACCGGGGAAAACACAATCAGATTTTGTTCAGGATGCTTCACGTTCTCATAGAAGCTGTTGTTGCGGACTAGTATTGTAGATTCCTTAGCAGAAAGAGTGAAATCAGTTCGTCCTGACCCCCTTTGTTTTGCCCTATTCGCGCAACACCGAAACACAGGGTAAATTCAGCATGCTTTTCATATGTAGAATAGGCTATTGCTTCCGAGGATACCCACTTCTGCACTTTGGATGTAAACTCTATGAATATATAGCGAGAGACTGAAGGGCGGACCTATGAAAATCACCAAATGCTCAGCCATATGCAGATGAGAAACTTCCGAGAACTGATTTGATCTTTCTGACTCATTCGAATTGTTCTTGGCACAGCATGAAAAGTGCGTTGATGAGATAAACATGCCACGTTGTAGTGTGGCCGAGGCTGAGTTGAGGTATGCTATAGAAAAAGTGTGAAAACGCTTCTACGCCTCAGGGCATGACGTCATAGGAATTTCCGGTTTTTCGAAAACTTCATCGAATGGCCTAATGAGTGTACCAATCGATTCCTAATAATATTCTAAGACTTTTTCGACTCTATGAATTTTTCGCTAATCTTTGATCTAAGCTTGGAAAATTCAAAAATAAGTATTTAAATTTAAATTTAAATATTTTTTTGCTGTTTCCCTGAGGATCGGAAAAAGTTTTATTCTCGTAATACAATACTATAACAGTGATGGTTCAACTATGTAAAGGACAGTTTGTATCGAGGCGGCTAAGCTTGTTCAGTAGGCTGAAAACCGAAGTGCACTTGGAATTGTGGTGTGCCTACAGTAACCCGGAGTATTTTCCAAAAGCGTTGGGAGCTACAGTATCACTTGTAGAATGAATGAGTAACTTCAGGTGACCAAGTGTATGGTCGACCCGAGACCCCAGCCCAGCCAGAGATTACCAAAGAATTCTTGAAAATTACTCCGGGTTACTGTAAGTACACCATAATACCAAGTGCACGTCGGGTTTCTGCCTACTGAATAAGCTTAGTCGCCTCGATACAAACTGTCCTTTACATAGTTGAACCATCACTGTTATAGTATTGTATTGCGCGAATAAAACTTTTTCCGATCGTCAGGGAAACAGCAAAAAAATATTTAAATTTAAATTTAAATACTTATTTTTGAATTTTCCAAGCTTAGATCAAAGATTAGCGAAAAATTCATAGAGTCGAAAAAGTCTTAGAATATTATTAGGAATCGATTGGAACACTCATTAGGCCATTCGATGAAGTTTTCGAAAAACCGGAAATTCCTATGACATCATGCCCTGAGGCGTAGAAGCGTTTTCACACTTTTTCTATAGCATGCCTCAACTCAGCCTCGGCCACACTACAACGTGGCATGTTTATCTCATCAACGCACTTTTCGTGCTGTGCCAAGTCTCTGAACAAATATGTCGATCGAGTCAGATAGTCTCTCTTACTATTAATTGTTAAAGTGGTTTAAAAGGATATCCAGGGACATATCAGGGGACCCGAAAGCGCCTTACACTTATTATATTCTTGAGGCACTGAAACACCGGGTTATTACTATCACTCCAAATTGAAACAAATAGGAATTTCCAAAGCTGTCGATTTTTCTATCCTACAAAAAAAATTAGGTCATAACCTCACCTCAGATGAACAGTATCAAAGATGTATGTATTTTTTTTCTCTCCTTCTTTTAACCACCAGTGCTGCGGGCAGCCGTTATTGCATGCACTGGACCAGTTGCGGATCCATGGTCTATGCCCAAATTTCAAGGTTGATTATCTCACCGTCCTCGATCTTGTGTCTCAATCTGCCCACATTCCTGTAGTCCTTGTTGCCGCAGCCGTCAAACTGGTACACGCGCCCGTCGCCGCACGGCGCCGTAGAGATGAACAGGTGCACGTCGAATCTGAAGATTGTTTATTTTTATCTTTTTTAAATAAATAAAACAAATTTCACGAAACATATATTTTCATCAACAGCTTTTGTGTGTGCGTGACGGAACCAGGTTGTTAGGTGTGTCACTGCGAGGATACATGAAAGTGTCAGAGAAGCTGATTGATGACATTCCTTTCTTTGGCTTTCATAAAATACACAAGCGCATTTATCGTTTGAATGTAATACTATGACAAAATGTGTCAGGTAGGAGAAGTAATCACATGTGGAGGGTGTGGGCGAAAGAAAATGGTATTAACATTTACTTTTGGAAAAAAATGCCCTAAAAAACTAAAAAAAAAAAAAAAAACTCTTCATCTCCTTGTCAACTAAAGATCAAGTGAGGAACGCGAAAAGTAATAGATGGGCAAGGGTTGTTGCTGGTGGGTAAAAAGGGTAGTGGTAAGACATGGTGAGTTTGAGCAAAAAAGCGGAAAGGTCTGATCTAAAATCGTAACGGATTGAACCGAAATCGGGAGGGATTTTGGCAAAAAGCAGGAGGGTCCTGTTCATAGCTCTAAAAGTGGATTGAATTCGACCTGACAGGTTCGGGTGTAACTCTTAGAGATGAACAGGTGCACGTCGAATCTGAAGATTGTTTATTTTTATCTTTTTTAAATAAATAAAACAAATTTCACGAAACATATATTTTCATCAACAGCTTTTGTGTGTGCGTGACGGAACCAGGTTGTTAGGTGTGTCACTGCGAGGATACATGAAAGTGTCAGAGAAGCTGATTGATGACATTCCTTTCTTTGGCTTTCATAAAATACACAAGCGCATTTATCGTTTGAATGTAATACTATGACAAAATGTGTCAGGTAGGAGAAGTAATCACATGTGGAGGGTGTGGGCGAAAGAAAATGGTATTAACATTTACTTTTGGAAAAAAATGCCCTAAAAAACTAAAAAAAAAAAAAAAAACTCTTCATCTCCTTGTCAACTAAAGATCAAGTGAGGAACGCGAAAAGTAATAGATGGGCAAGGGTTGTTGCTGGTGGGTAAAAAGGGTAGTGGTAAGACATGGTGAGTTTGAGCAAAAAAGCGGAAAGGTCTGATCTAAAATCGTAACGGATTGAACCGAAATCGGGAGGGATTTTGGCAAAAAGCAGGAGGGTCCTGTTCATAGCTCTAAAAGTGGATTGAATTCGACCTGACAGGTTCGGGTGTAAGGCGATTACCTAGAGCCGAGATACCCACACTGTTTTGTAGCTACCATTGCCCCAATCAATTAAAAACCTGAGGCGAATTGTGGAAATCTGCGGCACTTGGAAATAAACCTGCCCGACTGCAAAAAATGCATTTCCTAGTGCAAATTTATTTCGCGAAAAAAAGGTGCCCTCCCGTGCAGCTACCCAGTAAGCGATATTTTTGTTAGAAAGAGGGCCATCAGAGGAATCGAAAAAGCTAAAGACCGGCACGTTTTTCTTCCTGGAAAAATTCTAGTAAAAATAATTTAAATCCGTCGATTTGACTTTTTGACCTATGGTCCTGTTGCTGGCTACACCCTAGCACATGTATGCCCCAACTTCTACACCTAACACTCGTTCACTAAACAAAATCGGCAATAGGTACTTCAGCTAGAAAATAGATCTGCAGAGCTGAAGTAGCTGCTTTCTACCTACTTTCTTGGTGATTTCTAGCTACTTCCTTTCTTCTAGCTAAAGTAGCTATTCCCCACGAGCACTGTGCAGTTCGCACAAGATATATTTAGTACTATAACAACCTCACGAATCCCTCTATATTAAAATACGGAACACTACTACAGTGTCCCTACCTACCGTAACCTTACTTGGCTCTAAGCTTGAGTTTGCTCGTCTCTCCCTCCTGCTCTCCGGCTTTCCAGAAGAGCGCTGAGCGTCGCTTGTCAGTGCACGCCAGCTGCACCTGCGCGTACAGCCATCTGCAATCAAATATCTCGGTTACGTTAATGACATTAAGACGGGATTATAACAATTTATGGCGTTAAGCAGGCGATATGAGTTACTACTATAGTGTGCACGATTTTGGCCGTGGAGAAGTATCGGCGAAAAAGAGTGGGTCCCGAAGATGTGAACCAGCTGAAACGGCAACCTGACTGTTACTGAGTACACGGCACCATTCACATTATACTCTACGATTTTACGCCCGAAACATGCATACTTTGATTTCGCGTTCTCTGGCGAGACAGGTAAATACGGGCATCAATTATTATCTCTATTTACTTCGCGCAAACAGAGATAATAATTTCCTCAATATAAAATCGCTGTTGCCCCGAGTTCGAAGATCCTGACCACCCATACGTGTCCAAGCCGCCGGCTTGCGCAGTGCCCACCAAGAATCTTGGTGGGCACTGCGCAACCATGTATAGGGGGTCATGGTCCAAAATGGGTTTTGGGTTGGTCCCACCAAAGTCAAAGTGGTATACTGTAACTTCACCGTGGGGGTCCCGCAACGAAAACCGGCTACCGTAACCCATGGTACCGTAACCCGGAGATACGAAATTGAGAATCTTGACTCGGTATTTGTTGCATTAGGTAGGCCTCGGGTAGAAATTAATCGGACGGCATACGGCGGTCCCGGCACGACATTGCCGATACCGTAATCAAGTCTACAGTATGACCAAATTTCAAATTGAGCCAATTCGCTCGGTATTTGTTGCATGAACTAGGCCTCGAGTAGTAATTAATCGAACGGCATACGGCGGTCCCGGCACGATATTGCCGATACCGTAACCGTCTACAGTATGACCAAATTGCAAATTGAGCCAATTCGCTCGGTATTTCTCGCATTAGGTAGGCCTCGAGTATAAATAAATCCGACGGCATACGGTGGTCTCGGCACGACATCGCCGATACCGTAATCAAGTCTACAGTATGCGCAAATTTCAAATTTGCCAAATCTAGTCAGAATTTTTATGGGAGGTAGGGCTCGAGTAGTAATTAATCGGGCGGTATACGGCGGTCTCGGCACGACATCACCGGTACCGTAATCGGGTCTACAGTATGCTAAAATCTCAAATTGAGCCAATTCGCTCGGTATTCGTTGCATGAGCTAGGCCTCGAGTTGTAATTACTCGGACGGCATACGGCGGTCCCGGCACGACATTGCCGATACCGTAGCCGTCTACAGCATGACCAAATTTCAAATTGATCAAATCGAGTCAGAATTTTTATGGGAGGCAGGGCTCGAGTAATAATTAATCGAACGGCATACGGTGGTCTCGGCACGACGTCGCCGGTACCGTAATCAAGTCTACAGTACGCTGAAATTTAAAATTGATCAAATCGAGTCAGAATTTTTGTGGGAGGTAGGGCTCGAGTAATAAGTAATCAGATGGCATACGGCGGTCTCGGCACGACATCGCCGGTACCGTAACCCATGCTACCGCACCAGGAAAAACTGAAATGGAGAAATTGAGCCCGTTATTTTTTGCTTGATGTAGGCCACGGGCAGTAATTAATCGGACTGTGTATTATTTCTCGGTAACTGTATCCCCGGCTACAGTAACCCGAATTTTAATAAAAATGAACACATCGACTGGGGATTTTTGCAGGAGGTAGATCTCCAGTAGGTAATATTGGAGTGGTATGTGGCATTGCTTCCGCCATATTCGGGGTTACTGTTGCGGGATTTCAATACGCATGAAATTTGAAATATCACAGATCGGGGATATTTCGTATGTGGTCGACCTCGCGTTTGCAATGTGCGAGATATCGTAGCCTTGATACGCTACTCATTTAGTGTTCATTATAAATATGCATTTGTCGATACAATATAGTAATGGAGCAAAATACTTTATAAAGGTTGCAAAATGAGTCGAACGAAATGGGAATGACAAAACCGGAAAGCATTCCGAAAAGCGAATATTCGAGATCCTACTCATACAACTAATCGCGGACAGATGCGCCCAATTTCATAAATTCATCATATTGTAGCCGCGGAACAGTAACCCCAGATACGGTAGACTCAATACTGCATACTCCACATATAATACCTGCTCGAGCTCTACATACAAAAAAACTCAGTCTCGGTTTGCTCAATTTCGAAAATTTGGACTACTGTATCGTTGGAGTATTCGTGGATACGGCAACCGAGAAAAAATACACAGTCCGATTTTATCCGAAAATACACAGTCCGATCAGTCCGATTCCGATTTTCACAGTCCGACCGAGTCCAATTTCTCCATTTAATATTTGTCTGATACTGCAGGATTACGGTACCGGCGAAGTCGTGCTGGGACCACCGCATGCCGTCCGAGTAATTACAACTCGAGGCCTAGCTCATGCAACGAATACCGAGCGAATTGGCTCAATTTGAGATTTTAGCATACTGTAGACCCGATTACGGTACCGGCGATGTCGTGCCGAGACCGCCGTATACCGCCCGATTAATTACTACTCGAGCCCTACCTCCCATAAAAATTCTGACTAGATTTGGCAAATTTGAAATTTGCGCATACTGTAGACTTGATTACGGTATCGGCGATGTCGTGCCGAGACCACCGTATGCCGTCGGATTTATTTATACTCGAGGCCTACCTAATGCGAGAAATACCGAGCGAATTGGCTCAATTTGCAATTTGGTCATACTGTAGACGGTTACGGTATCGGCAATATCGTGCCGGGACCGCCGTATACCGCCCGATTAATTACTACTCGAGCCCTACCTCCCATAAAAATTCTGACTAGATTTGGCAAATTTGAAATTTGCGCATACTGTAGACTTGATTACGGTATCGGCGATGTCGTGCCGAGACCACCGTATGCCGTCGGATTTATTTATACTCGAGGCCTACCTAATGCGAGAAATACCGAGCGAATTGGCTCAATTTGCAATTTGGTAATACTGTAGACGGTTACGGTATCGGCAATATCGTGCCGGGACCGCCGTATGCCGTTCGATTAATTACTACTCGAGGCCTAGTTCATGCAACAAATACCGAGCGAATTGGCTCAATTTGAAATTTGGTCATACTGTAGACTTGATTACGGTATCGGCAATGTCGTGCCGGGACCGCCGTATGCCGTCCGATTAATTTCTACCCGAGGCCTACCTAATGCAACGAATACCGAGTCAAGATTCTCAATTTCGTATCTCCGGGTTACGGTACCATGGGTTACGGTAGCCGGTTTTCGTTGCGGGACCCCCACGGTGAAGTTACAGTATACCACTTTGACTTTGGTGGGACCAACCCAAAACCCATTTTGGACCATGACCCCCTATACATGGTTGCGCAGTGCCCACCAAGAATCTTGGTGGGCACTGCGCAAGCCGGCGGCTTTGGACACGTATGTGACCACCTCCAACCACGAAGCTACCTTCCTGCAGGCCCATTTGCCTTGGTGTCAGGATAAATCTGTATCTGTATCTGTATTTCGCGCAAGAGAGAAGCATCAGCGAAACCCGAGCACGCATTTGCGTTAAGAATTGAATGAAACCGCGATTCGACAGCCGATTGAGCGCACGCAAGTGACCACCAATAAAGCGAAAAAAAATAACTCAAAGCACTACATTTCTTGCAAAACGGTATTTCCAGGAAGGAAGAAGTTAAGCTAGCAACTTGGACTACGGTTACCGTAGCCTAAGCTTCTACCGTAGTCCGCTGGGGTTACGGTCACCTCACGAATCCGCGACGCGCCAGCACTTCCGCGTGGCAGTCGTTGACGGAGCGGCCCTCCAGCGAGAGATTCGACGCCTGATAAGGAAAGAAAATTAATCAATATTTGGTATGCATTTAACACGAAGTTCGAACAACATAATTTTTAACTCTAAAAAGATCTATGCGAAAACTAACATTTTACCGGCATTTACTTATGCATTTGATATCAAACTATAACCACAATGTGCCTGGTAGACATTTGCGACACGTAGCTGTTTCCATCAAAAAGATAATTAAATTATTTAAAAAAAACAACCGCAACCTGATGCACGTCCCCATTTTTGTATTTACCGTAACCCCTAACCCCGATCATACCGTAACCATTGCGCAATCCTACCGTACCCCGCTCACCTTGATGCCCTTGTTGCCGGTGGCGAGCGAGACGCAGTGCAGCCGATTCTCGACCAAATCGTGCAGGAAGATCGCCGCCAGCACCTGATAATGATAATAATAATAATAATAATAATAATAATAATAATAATATTTGTTTGAAGTGTGTAAGTGGTAAACAGGATTTCAAAAAGAAATTATGGCAAAATGCACTCTTTTTTTTCCAAATGTAAAGCTAAGTACCCGATGAGTGTTGGCTGCTTGCGGGTTGTTGGCGGTCAGTCTGTAAAAGTTCAACGGTTTTCTTATTCTGCATTCATTGCAATTTTCTCTCTGAAGACGGTATTTTTTAAGGACAAAAACTGACTCCAACGTAGCAATTTTGGAACGACCGGAATTGCAACAACTACGCTGCGGTTATGGTGTAATTAAATTTTTACGTTATTAAACCGACAACAATTTGATTTCCCAGTTTGCGCTCCATAATATCCATCCCGAACAAAGCCCCTTACCTCAACTTGCAACAGAAAGGTGAAAGAATATTGTTAGATTCGTATACAACCTAGTAACGAGAACATGATGTTTACAAGGATATGAATCGTTCCCGTGCAGCCGCAAAGTCGCGTGTGACGCAGGACAGTTTTGTGTGTTGACCAGGTGGGGGGGACCGAGATGTCGACTGCTCATTTCGAAGAGGATGTAAGCTTAAAGCGCACAATACATTGTCAACCGCATTAAACAAAGTCCCTCCATCATCAATATCACAAAAGAGAGAGAGAGAGAGGAACAATGAGCCATTTAAGTAGCGACGTATCGAACAGGATATTATAATTTCGACCAATACGGATTCCCGATCGTCATATCTACGAGCGCCCTTTTGGCACTGAACGACACGCTCTCTCTCTCTCTCTCTCTCTCTCGATAGAAGCAATTGGAGGAACTGTGATCCACGCGGCTTCGTCGGATTTACTATCATGTAAGTAACTAATTGTAATATGTCACAAATGAGAGATAAAGTGCATTGAATCTTTAGAACAAGCTTCTCTTTATCTACCCCGCGCAGCACCAAACTCACAAGTTGAACAGTTCGTTCTCAAATTTATTCGAAAGTTCGTTCTCAAATTTATTCGCAATTCTACAACCATTCTCAACCACCATTTCTTGAAGCGGCCCTCATCAATTAATTTATAGCTGGAAGTGTCACAGATAAATCTGTTCGTGTCCAACATTTTTTATACACAATCTTTCGACTACCCCACAGCCCCATAGCAAGTGGACATTTCTCAGTACGTCTGAAAGTAGGCGATGTCCCCCTCCCAATGCTTACCCATTCTTTTTTTTTAAATTTATAACAGTAGAGGAAACAAATTCTAAGGAAGGGGCAGAAACGTGACGTTAAATATATTCTGTTGTTGTTGAGATAACTCACTTGTGAAAGAGCGCATACGAATGCTCCTGGATCAGATTCGACATCAGACTGCGCCGCATCATATCGTCCGCCCGAGGACGCTGCACGTTAATACTATTATATTATTTATAACATTTTTTGCAATTGAGAACAACAGACTAGCATCACCAATGATTAAGCATGTATGGTGAAACTCGAGATGATCAGGTAATAAGCCGAATTGCGCGCGACCAGCGACGTACGTGGGAGTGAAGTGAGCTTTTTTTATTTCATAAACATTTCTAAAATCCTCGAAAATTGCAGTACACAATGCTGGCGATGGCTCCATATGAATATGTATATTAATTCCAGGGAACAGCCTACCTCCACTCTTGCAGCCATGCTGCAGCCGCGGCAGCATCCCTCCCTCGGAATGTCTACAGCTGCTGCAGCCTTCGATGCTTGTGATGCAGCGTGCTGCGCCGCTACAGCAGCCGTAGCCGCAGCGTGCGGCTGCTGCTTTGCTTGATCCGCCCAGAATCTCGCCGTGAGCAGTGTCTGCAATAGATAATCGCACATTACCGTTATACACTATTCCCTGAATGCAGTTTCAAACTAGACTGTCATTGAGATCACTTTGAAGGCGTTACTCACTCTCCTTGTGCACTATATATACAGTAGCGGACAAAAGTCTTCGGGCACTTTTTATATCTGATACAACTTTTTAACCCAAAGGAGCTTTGATACGATATGGTAAGATCTATTGGAGATTACGATGCAACTATGGGGGGATTGCGAAATCGTTCAGTAATTGCGTCGTGATGACGCAATCGATGCACACTTTTTTGAAGTGTCATTATTCTTACATGGATTTTTTTCCCGCTCGTCTAACTTTCACGATGTTGAGACCTGGCCACGCCCTACCTAGAAACTTTTTTTCAAGTTGCTGCGGTGCCGCTACTTGGCTGCAGCCAAGCTGCAAAATGGAGACCTGAAAATCACATCTCGCCGTTTAGACATCGCCCAGACCCGATCAATGCACTAAAATGATCGCCATCATGACTACCGATGATCCTGAGAATATGGTCGCGGTAGGTCACCAATTGCCCTCAGGGCACGAAAAAATCACTTTTTCGCATTATTGTGGTCTGACGAAGGGGAAGTCTATATGACGTGCTCGAGAGATCTGGTTTGGGCGTGGATTCGGTTGAGAATCTATGAGAGAACCGATTCCTAGCTGCAATAAGCGTTTTGATTGGACTCCTGCCCGCGACGATTGATTTCCGGAAGGACACTGGTTTGGCCACGCCCATTTTCTGCCCGTTGACAAGGTTCTGACTTTTGAGTGTACATCGGTACTGAGTTAACGGAGAAGGCTGGCAGACCCATCAATGGTATCAGCGTGGCTGGCTCTATAATCTCATTCACAATTTCATCATCACTATGCAATATTGCATCATCCTTAGGCAATAACTGTCTGCCCTGAGGGCAATTGGTGACCTACCGCGACCATATTCTCAGGATCATCGGTAGTCATGATGGCGATCATTTTAGTGCATTGATCGGGTCTGGGCGATGTCTAAACGGCGAGATGTGATTTTCAGGTCTCCATTTTGCAGCATGGCTGCAGCCAAGTAGCGGCACCGCAGCAACTTGAAAAAAAGTTTCTAGGTAGGTCGTGGCCAGGTCTCAACATCCTGAAAGTTGTTTGGGAAAAAATCCATGTAAGAATAATGACACTTCAAAAAAGTGTGCATCGATTGCGTCATCACGACGCAATTACTGAACGATTTCGCAATCCCCCAATAGTTGCATCGTAATCTCCAATAGATTTGGTATATGTTCTTACCATATCGTATCAAAGCCCTTTTGGGTTAAAAAGTTGTATCATATATAAAAAGTGCCCGAAGACTTTTTTCCGCTACTGTATGTCCACCGAAGCTCCTCACTAATAGCTCTATACCTGCAGTGCTTGCTGGGCGCACTCCACCTTGGCGTCCTTCTTGTTCTTGTGAGGATCGGAAGATACTGTCGTCGTGCCGCACACTATCGAGCATCTGAATTTAAAAAAAAAGACTACATATTATGTTTTGAAAGACTACAGAGTGAGAGTAGGCCCAATAAAAGACTAAAAATCCTGCCAACCTAAATACATGTCGATTACCCGAAATGCATGTCATGGAGATCGTTGAGGATACTAGTAAGATTAGAATGAGTGGTTAACTGCTTCTCAGTGAAAACTGAGGTACAATAATGTAACAAACAATCACCATATGATATTTTTTTTCAAATATGATTCCTCTGAACAGGAATACTCACTGGAATGCGCCCACGGGTCCGGTCATTTCGAATACTCCCGTTCGATTGAAGACCTACAATAATCCGCACACGATTATCACAAAATCCCGCGAAGATATTTACTTATGGAGAGTATTATTTCATCCTAACCATATCTCCGCTCAAAAAGGCATGTATGCATGAATGGGGAGTTTCCGTTTTAAAACTCGTTTTCCAATATTCTTTCGACAGCCAACGTGTTCTTAGAATATAAGTTTCAATAGTTTACCAATATTTTGCAAAAGCTTTGTAAAAAGCTAATTCTCTAAAATTATACGCGCAGGAAACTGCGTCTTTGAATATTGAGTGAGTACACTATGCTCTGCACAGAATGTTCGAGATATGATATGGGCGCAACTCACGGTGATCAATATCTCAAGCAGCAGACTGGCGCAGTGTTTCTTCTTCTTCTTTCCTCCTTCAATTTCAATCTCAATCTCCTCCTGTTCGCGATCCATGAACGACCTGAAAATATAATTTTAAATGCAATTTAAGTGATATTTTATTCCTCGAAATATTATTATGATTTGAAATGAATGAGAAGAATGTAAATGACAATCACTATTATATTATCATCCCTCTGAAACTCGGAACAAGCACACATTTTGCCGAAAGGTTGCGATTTGCGTGGTGTCGTGTGCAGTCGCACCATACGGTAGCTATAATATTAGGCTACTGTACCTGATGAACTGTTGATTGATCGGCGTCAAGCTACTCGTCCATGCGGGCAGCGGATCGATACCGTCCGCCACTACCGTATCCAGTGCGCCGCTACCGTTCTTCTTTACCGTATCCAGTACACCGTTCACCTTCACTTTCATCAACGGCGGTTGCTCGTCTTCGCCAGTGATGTCACTGCGCAAGGGCTAATTATATTTTGCAATACAGTAGAGAGAACAACATTCGCAACTTCCGAGTCAAGTATACCTAACATTTCTGAAACCCTTACCTGTCATGCGCTATTCCAAATTGCTTTGGTTGATCCGCCCAGAAACTCGCCGTGAGCAGTGTCTGCAATCGATAGTCTCGCATTATCGTACCACACTATTCCCTGAATGTTGATTCACATAACAGAGTAGAATTTGAATTCACCGTACATTACCCTTTCCACCTAGGGCACTGTATATTTCTACCGTATTTCCTCACCAATAGCTCAACAGTATACTAGGCAGAGATTTACACGGTCCCCTATATTCCCCGTTTTCGGACTACTTCCCTTGTGATTTCACGATTATGACCTCATCACATCCAATAGCGAGCACCTCGCGCGAGAGGAGGTTCCTTAATTTGGGGACCATTCGAGAAACACCGATACCTGCAGTGCTTGCTGAGCACACTCCACTTTGGCGTCCTTCTTGTTCTTGTGAGGATCGGAGGATATGGTAGTCGTCCCACACACTATCGAACATCTGCATGTACAGTATTGCTAATGCTTTTTTAAAAATCTGCAGATTAGGCGAGAGTAGTTTAGCCCAGGCCGCAAATATTAGAAGAAGAAAAACACTGCCTACTGAAACATGTCGATTGCCCGATATACATGCCAAGGAAATTATTTAAACGAACCCGCTCAGGACTGATTGCTAACTGCTGATCAGTGTCAACTAAGCACCGATACAGCAACACGAAATCACCCTCTTCCCCAGTTTAAAAGAAAATAGGTTGCCTTTGAAACAAATTTATGAAAAAAACTAGCCGGGATGTGTTGAGGTTAAATATACTACGCTCTATGCGTACACTACGCTCTATGCACAGTTCTGGGTGAAGGTTCGATCCAGGGGGAGATCGGTAGCTGGCTCTAGGTTCGGTCCATGGGGATCTTGGTAGCCTGCTCCAGGTACGGTCCAGGGGGAGCTAAGTAACCTACTTAAGATTCGGCCCTGGGGGACCACGGTAGCCTTCTTCAGGTACGGTTCAGGGGGACCTCGGTAGCCTTCTTCAGGTACGGTTCAGGGGGACCTCGGTAGCCTTCTTCAGGTACGGTTCAGGGGGAACTCGGTAGCTTGCTTGAGGTTCGGTCCAGGGAGGAGGACTCGGTAGCCGGCTCCAAGTACGGTCAAGGGGGAGTTTAGTATGTTGGGGAATGTAAATATCTGGAAAGAGTACTGGCTTATTCCGTTGCAAAAGGCTCGTGAGGCTGAGAGATCGAAAAAAGTTGCCACTACTCCACTTCGTGGCTCCGTGGTAACTTTTTTTCGATCGCTCTCAGCCTCACGAGCCTTTCTCAGCGGAAACGCAGGATACCGTGTGTTGACTTCACTGGCGTGTTCGAACACGTTCGTGACATCGCAAAACACTTTCCCTGTTTCCCTTCCACGCTCGAGGAATGAATTAAAAAATGAATTGGAAACTTTTCGAAATTTTAGAATTTTAGATTAAGTTAAAACGTGTCAGAACACGTTCAAACACGTTTCCGATATCGCAACACACTTTTCCTCTGACCCGCTACGCTCTACGAATCAATTAGCAACTTTTCGAAATTTTTGAATTTTTGATATAGATAGATAGATATTTATACCACACAGAGTTTCGTGTTAAAACTCGGCAAAACAGGTGAAATCGTGTTTCACGTTACTCAAGAACGTGCTAAAAGGGCTTCTGACACTTGCGAAAAATTCGGCAAACGTTTTGCCCGCGGCGGGGTTCGAACCTGGGGTCTCGGATTGAAAGTCAAGCGCGTAACCCACTTGACTATGGATTTGGTATTAAAATTTGTAAAATTTAAAGGGGATTTTGGTCTGTTGTCGTATGCAAAAGGATCCGAGAAGATTTTTTTGAAGCAATATAGAAAGCTTCCCGATTACGATTCCGAGCCTCCAGAAAGGGGTCAGGGGCGAGATAGTGTGCCAAAGCAAAAGAGTCCCTCTTTATTTTCCTTGCTTTCTCGTTTTAAACCCCTTCCTGCGAGGTTTGCCAGCATGTGGAATGATTTGGAACGAAATGTACGAAAATTTCGTGAAATCATGTGAAATCAAGTGAAATCAGTCGATATTTCACTTCGAAAAGCGGCAAAAGATGTTCAAATGTGAATTTCGTTACTCAAAAAATGGGTTTGGGCCACATTTGACACTTGCAAAAAAAGCGGCAAAAGACTATGCACCGGCGGGGATCGAACCTGAGACCCTCGGATTTCTAGTCGAGCTCGCTACCGGCTTGGCCATGAAATTATCGATTTTAAAAATATAAATTTCGATGTGTTTCGTCGTTGCCTATCACATGCAAAAGGATCTGAGAAGATTGCTAAATTTTGAAAAGAGTTATAGCGTAAAAACGGAAAAACGTCCGTCACGCGGAAGGAAAAACAAAAAACCAACAGACAAACAGACAGACATTTCGATTTCCTAGTAGTGGAGGAACTCACTGGAATGCGCCCACGGGTCCGGTAATTTCGAATACTCCCGTTCGATTGAAGACCTACAATAATCCACACGTGATCATCCCAAAATCCTCGAAGATTTTTACTTATGGAGAGTCGTATTTCGTCCTAACCATATCTCCGCTCAAAAACGCATGCATGCATAAAGGGGGGGGGGACTTTACGTGTAATGATAATTTTTGACCGGGTCTCTTAATTTCACACTCTCTTCTTCATAGATGGGCAAGGGTTGTTGCTGGTAGGTCAAAATCGGGAGAGTGGCAAAAGCTGGTTATTTTAAGCAAAAAGCGGTAGGGTTCAGCTCCAAAATCATAAAGGCTTGAACCGAACGCGGAATGGTTTTTTTGGCAAAAAGCGGGAGGGTCATGTTACTGGTTACACCCTAGCCCATGTATGCTCTTCTTTCATCCACCGACTAGTGAAAAATGTGCGAAAAAAAGACTTCGCTTGAATATACGGAGTAAGTGCGGAACTCACAGAGATCAATATCTCTAGCAGCAGACTAGCGCAGTGTTTCTTCTTCTTCTTTCCTCCTTCGATTTCGATCTCAATCTCCTCCTGCTCCCGATCCATGAACGACCTGATAATATTTTACTTTGATAAAATCATGGTGGAGTAAAGGACGGCGGGATGGCCGAGTGGTGTAAGGCATTGCTTGCCAGGCGTCACGAGTTCACCCACGCCCGGGAACTCCAAGTCTCCAATTTCCCTCGGTGACTCACAAAGGCATTAATAAATTAGAAGAACAGTAAATATGGAGGATGTTTAAACTGCCACCGAGGGAAATTGGAGGCTTGGAGTTCTCGGGCGGGGGTAGAACACAGTGTGACAAACAATAAATAGGTTATGAATTCCATTTCAAAGAAAGACCAATGGGATTTAATGGACACAATACCATAACCATCCCCCTGAAACACGGAACTCGCGGGCATCAATTTTACAATATTCTACTGCTTTGAGTGGTATATTGTAGATCATAGCCAACGGCACCTACAACATTAGGCTACCCTACCTGATGAACTGTTGATTGATCGGTGTCAGGGTGCTCGTCCATGCAGGCAGCGGATCAATACCGTTCTTCTTTACCGTATCCAGTGCAACATTCACCTTAACCTTCTTCGGCGGCGGTCGCTCGTCTTCGTCAGTGACGTCACTGCACAAATGCATGTTATTTTTGATAACCCGCCAACACCTGAATACGTAACTGTCGTACTCAAGAATATCTTTCATTACTGAAACCCTTATCCGCTATTACAATTATAATTATTTTTTTTATTCCGCAATTATTATAATTATTTATTACAACTGGATTTACAAAATCGTGAAGGAGGAAAACCATTCGAATTTTCGGGGCACCCCGCAATGGACTATACTGGTTTGGGGGCACTGCGCAAAAAGGCTCGGATAAGTGCTGCCCACATATGGTCCGTATTCAGAAAAGCTACCACTAGTCCCACTATTATACTACCTTCACACTAAAAATAACGATTCGAGTCATCTCAGCACAGGTGACTGCCACCTTCGTCACGGGGGCTCAAAAATTCAGATCCTCTACAAGAGAAATGAACAGATAATGGTCACGAGCGCAATGCGTAAAATTTCCATTGCTTACTACGGTATTGCGAAGAAAATTGTGGACTACATCAAGCATTATACCGTAGTAAGTGCAGCTAATTCGCGGACCGCTTTTTTCTCCGCCTTTGAGCCCCCGTGTTCGTAAAGATGTGTGTGCGTGTGAAAGGGCAAGAGTTCGCATTATAGTAGGGTTGTTGCTGGAAAGTCAAAAGTGGGCTACATCCTAGTCCAAGTATGGTTCGCACTCACATCATCTTCCTCTTGCTCTCTTCTATTAGATACTCCGCATCCGATTTCTCCTCTTCCTTCTTAATCTTACCCATCTAATATTTATATTAGCTTTAAAGTGCGCACTCGAGACGTAGCGAGAATGGTATTTCACAGGCAAAAACAAGCCGAGACAAAGCAGCAAATCACCAGCAGGTAATGTAATTCATAAACCTTTATCTTACATTACTACATCGACAAATTCGAGCATCATCAAACCTCTAGAGAAACATAAACCGAACAACGACGGTGAACAGTGTGCGTGTGCTACCGTAACGGAGGGGGTTGGCTACCGTAATCGAGGGAGCTACCGTACTCCTGCTTATCGGTAGAGATACTCAGACTGGAGGTTGGCTGCCAGCTCCGGCTCCCAGCGATCTCCGTTCAACAGCAGCTTCTCCTGTAAAAGCGATCGATTTAGTGTGTTAAATATATCCGAATAGTCTTCTTCCCTATCCCTTTACAAGACAATTAAGATACTCGAATGCACCTGGTTGGATTAAATTGTTAACGGTTGTATCCGCGGCACGATTTAACTATTGTTTTTCTCTCGTTTAAGCCACGGAAATTTAAGGCATTGTGCTTCAATTGAAATGATTCAATGGCAAATATTGAACTGCATCCACGTTCATTTCAGCACATTACTTGATGTGACTCAAACCCACCTTGTTGTACAGCAGCTCCTCGTGGGTCTCGGTCGAGTACTCAAAGTTGGGTCCCTCGACGATTGCATCAACAGGGCACGCTTCCTGAAATATTATGAATATAATGATCCTAATATTAATAATAATAATACAGAAGTGACAGCGATAGTCAGCAAATCCACGCCATTTTCTCATTTTCCTCCACTGCTCAAAATAATGATTTGCACGATTCCTCAGGGGATTATGAAATTCGCCAGTTGTCGCACTTGGCGATTCGCCGTTTCGCTGTGCACAAAAAAGTGGCACAATTTCAGCAGCGTAGATTTGCAGTCAAAATGCTTCATCTCTCAAAAATAAATGCTCGTACCTGGCAGAGTCCGCAGTAGATGCACTTGGTCATGTCGATATCGTAGGTGGTCGTGCGGCGCGAGCCGTCCGGGCGCACCTCGGCCTCGATCGTGATAGCCTGAGGACATTTTAAATATTAAAAATATAATTTATATGGTATTAATCGTTATAATTATCCTTGAACAAAGAAACGCCCAAGATAGAAAATCCCGGTGATCTCGCGTTCCGTCGCAAGATAACATTAATTCCACTAATGAACAAATTAATAATGGAATGAGATTAATCATTAAATACGATTTTCAAATTATTTTTATTCGAAACTATACCTGAGCGGGGCAGATGGCCTCGCACAGCTTGCAAGCGATGCAGCGCTCCTCGCCAGAAGGATACCTGGAAAAAGTATTACAATAATAATAGTAATAATAATACAATTATTATTACTATTATTCATAGGGAAAGATGGTGTAAAACTAATCATAGGGAAAGATGGTGTAAAACTAATGTCGCTTCTTCGCATGTCTCAGTTTTAATGTAAAATACTACAAAAAAATCAAAAAAGAAAAAAAGCAACAAAAATAACCTTCTGAGCGCGTGCTCTCCTCTGAATCTGCTGGAGAGCGGTCCCTTCTCGAAGGGGTAGTTGATCGTCGCCGGCTCCATGAACACGTGACCGAGCATCACTCCGAATCCTGAATCATCGAGAAATATTCGAGCATCTAATTGAGTGGTAAATGGGAGCATCATTGAAAGCCGCAAAAAATGTGAGTAATTAAACAGTCATTGAAACCGCAAAACGAGGGTCAGTGATTGTCGAATGCATGTTTAAAAATAATCGTTTGTCTGTGGTTTTATGAAGAAAAAATCAAATTCTAGAACGAATTATGCACCTCTGAACAGCTCGGTGAAGAAGACGTTGTGGAGGCCGTAGTTGAGGTCGCCCAGGGCGGTGCCGTCCTTCTCCGCGGGCATTCCAACGTACCTGAACACCGGACATAGCTTATTCGCCGCGGAAAAAATGACATTTTTCAGTTATACAAAAGGATAGGATAGCATTTATTTAACAAATGCGTAGGCAAACGCTGATAAATAAATAGCGAAAGACGTGATTCGAGGAAGGACAGCAATTCTGTCGCGATGCTTACTTGTAGTTGGAGCGCGTCGAGGCAACGGGCGCGACGACGACGGCGCGTCCCGAGAAAAGGCCGCTTAGCTTAATACCAGATCGGAGGGACATCCTGAAGTGAAGAAAAACTCAGAAAAAAAATGGAAAACTTGGAAAGCGAAATAACAAAACTGGGAGTGGCTTAGTAACTGTCCAGAGCCTATCAAATCAAAGAGGAGGGTATCCAGTATCGATTTGTGAACAATAACCGAAAGTGGCGCAACACAACCAATCAATAAACCGATAAATAAGAAAATTGATCGAGCTAAACTCGAGTGTGGGAGAAACACGTCTACCGTATGCGCCGTGAACTTTTACGAATCGTATACTACGTTTATTATAAATTTAAAACAAGATTAGCTGTTTTGTGCTGTTTATGAAGAAAACTTTATTTTTAAAAGTATTATACATGAGAGCTTTGCCAATTTTTAACACATATTTGTGCAAGAAAAGTACAATCTGGGCAGAAATCATATTTTTATCTTGAAAACTTAGTTAGTGATCGGCGACTGGTATGTGCGTGTACGGTATGTTCTGGTTAAAGGGACGTTGCATTTGCGGCTTGATCTACGTTCTTCTAACCCAGTTAATCGTCGTTTTCGGGTAGATTAGTTCATCTGAATGGTTTGACTCTGATCGAGAGCGTCTCTCGGAATGCGCGTGCGTCTCCACAACTTCTCGCCGACCCAATGCTAATCTCCACTGCGCTATTGCTCTTCTTCATCGTTTGGTCGTCTATTTTCTTGTTGGACTACTTCCTGCGACTGCGCATTTATCGACCCTATCTCGACATCGCAAATCGCTATGGATTCCATGTCTCACTCTTTCAAGTAAGTCAATTACTCTTTTACAAGAGTTAGTCCTTACAAATTCAGTAGAAAATCGATTCAACTCCTTTGATCTTCCACTCAGATAATCAGGAAACTGCTATGGTTCCTTCAATCTTTCCCTTGTACACAAAATACCCCCATTTCCAGGGGTTTTGTATCGTAAAACTCTGCTTATTCTTCTCGTTTGATCTACCATTGTGTTTGTGCTCATTTTAATGAGTTTTGAGGCGTTTTTAATCAATTCTTTGTAGCTCCGCTTCTACACATCGAGAAACCGCGACGTCGACCATCTGCTGCAGTCGCCTCGTGCGTGGGTCACCGTGTTCTACTCGATCGGAGCGTTAGTCGCAATCATTGCCCAGGTGAGCACACGCGAATACTAACCTTGAACCCAGCGACCGCCGCTACTGCTATCGACTACTTCTCGTAGTTTGTTTTCCTCGGCTCATCAACGAATGCGAAAATCGAAAGCTGCGAATTCAAAGCAGCAATCGGAATGGCAGTACGAAACCGTCTGAATTCACGTTGCATTAATGAGATAAAAGTGTATAACATTAACTAATGCAATCAGGTTTTGGTTAAGGGTGTTATTTAAACTTCCGTCTCAGAATGGTTACTAAGCATAAACAAACAAAATGGCCTTCAGAAACTTATTGAATTCCCGTTTCATAAATGAGCTAAACGTGTTGAACATGGACTAATGAAATGTGACTTGGAAATAGACTATGTTTAAATTTCCGTCTCAGATTGGTTATAAAACATAATCCATAACTGCATTCAGCTACCTGCTGAATTCAAGTTGCGTTAAAGAGATGGGTGTAACGTTAAAGTGTTGTCTGACGCAATACAGTTATGGGTCTCTACGGCATTTAAATTAGTTTTTGAGATCGGAATCACCATCTACCTCTCCGTCCTCTTCTTCTCCGATGCCCGTGCCTATCTCTCATCTTCTCCTTCTCCCTCCTCTCCTTCTTCCACTCTCCGATCAGCGCCCTCTCTCTCGGATCGAATCGTCGATGATGTCGCCCGCCCGCAGCAGAGTGGTATCGATTTTAATAATTATCCGTGCCGAATAAAATCCGCAGGATTTTATTCGGCACGGATAATTATTAAAATCCCCCGTGCCGAATAAAATCCGCAGGCTTCAACCAGATCTTCGTGGAAACCTTTTAATAAAATTGATCTAAAACCGTCGACCCGACTTTTTGGCCAATGTCCGTAGATACAGTAACCATACTTACAGTGCCTATTAGACGATGTTGGTGACCGCTGATGCCTATTAGAATCACTACCAGCTCTGTTCATGGTAGTCATCGAATAATAGTTTTATGATTGGTTTAGGAGAACTCTGAATACCGTAATCAAAGGTTTGAAAATCGATATTGCTCAGGCCTGGTGCCGATCGTGCCGGGAGTCAATCTGCCCCTCAACCAGATCCCCATCTTCATGCTCGTACTGGTCGTGTGCGCCGTAATTCATGAGGTGAGTGAATATCTATTTCGGGATTGAATTATTGATTGACTTTAGCACATAACGTCCCGCTGTATCATTGAAGGAACTTGCGGAACCCTGCTAGTATACTATTGTTGAAGCAGCGAACACGATGCTAGTAATCGTCCTTATGAGGTCAACATGGTACCGCGCGTAGATGTAATTTTGGCGTTGTTGAATTTATGGTAAATGCCAGATGCGCTCACAAATTGTGCGCATTATAAAATATGAAAAGACGGCTGAACGTCGTGATTAGAAAATACCTAGTTTTAATATCTTGGCGAGCCGCGACACTCAGTTTTTTATTAATTCGGCTACACTAAACGACGGGAATTGGAAAACATTTTATTATTATTATTGTAATTCTCTAAATTCCAGCTGGGTCACGCGTGGTGCGCGCGGTCAAAGGGAGTGGCAGTGAACGGGTTCGTGGCATTATTATTAGTGTTTTATAAATAATATTTTTATTCATGTTTCTGTATTAAATATTTTAAGATTCGGAATCTTCCTCTTCGGTATCTACCCCGGCGCCTTCACGGACATCGACACGAACTCTCTTCGTGAGTAGTTGTTTTTTAAGCGATTTCGCCCACTTTTTAAGAACTTGTATAAGATCATATGCATATGAATCCAATTTGAGCAAAGAGTCGCACAATTGATGTTTCACACAGTCAACATGAGACGTGTCTAATGCAAGTTATATTACTTGTGTCAGAGCTGATCAAATTTTAATATAATACACAACGTGTGCTGCAGAGCGCGCTCCGTCCTGGCACCGTATCCAGATCTTCTCTGCGGGAGTCTGGCACAACCTGGTGATGGCGGGCATGGCCTACGCGTTGTACGCCAACTCTACCGTAATCCTCTCGCCCGTCTACACCACGGGCGCCGGAATCATGATCACAGGTACGGTTGATTCTTAACAGAAGCAAGCTACGGAAGCTGTGAAGTCAGCTGCATTTCGTGGGTGCAATGCTGAAAAAATTCAATGACGGTTGTTGATTCATATCGGTTCCGGGCATTGCACAAGTCGAATACAATCGACATACAGTAGTTATCGGATACCGTAATCTAATGTGCTTTCAGACGTCGATGCGTCCTCGGGGCTGTACGGTGCGGGCGGACTGCAGTTCGGTGACGTCGTGACGGCGATCGATGACTGCGAGGTACCGTACACCGAATTGATTCGCCATTGCTGGGATCGCTCCCTTACTACAATTGATGGCTTAGCCAACCGCAGTATTCTTACATTGTCTCTGAACCACAAAATAGCCGGAATTGTACGAAATGTTATTTGAATTTAGCTGATGTAAATACTGAAAGCCTTGAAAACATATATAATATTTATAATCAGTGATGCTCATAGTCCCTAAATTCGGCGAGTTAATCATGAACACCACTGTTTATAATTTCTAATTATAATCGCCCTTTTAATTGGAATATCAGTAATTAATTTGCCACGCACTGAAAAAAAACTATACAAAAAAAGTAAGAATCATCCACTCTTAAAAGTGAATTCGGTGTGTTCTCTAGAAAAATAAATAAAAATAATATAAATAAACAGGTGCGCTCCTCGTCGTCGTGGCGGTCGTGCATCCGACAGCGGCAGCAGGCGGTGGATGGGAGATGCGTCGACCCGGACAGAGTGCAGCGGGGCACGAGCACACCGGTGAGTGGGGATATCGGGTTTATAGGATGTGGGTGAAGCGGGAGAAAGCTGTGTTACATTGGACATGCTACCTGGCGGCTGATTAGGAATGGGGTTTGTTAACAAAGATCTATGATAACTTGGTGTATAATAGGATGTATAATATTTGAATTGTGATAGTATATATTTTCCCGCGGAACCACGCTCATGATTAATGCTCCCTTGTCTGCCAGCATGCCATTACCCTGTGCAGCCCGTTCTCCCGGGGGCTAAATTTTACACATCACTAATTGTCTTGATATAATGACTACAGTGATTGGGCGCCTGCGAAATTCATATAAGTGGCAATCATTTATGCTAATTAAGTAAAATATTAATTAATTAATTGCAGCACGACATGAGTCCGAACGAGATCCACTGCTGCCCAAACTCGACGGTGTCGCATCTCTGCTTCGAGACGAATGTCCTCGCGCCAAGGAAGAACCACACCGAACCAGTTACACGGTGATAATATGCTCATATTTAAATTCATTAAGCAATTGACATAAGTAATTAGAAACGAATGCTGATCCTAGTAGAATCGGAAACTGCAAGTGAGATTAGTGTTGCAGCAGCGCCTTAATTGGGGGGATTTTTCCTTGTATAGTAATCCGATACGAATGTCGTTTAGAAGACAAATACAAAATATTTCAAAACAGTGAAAGGGGTGGCATGGAAAACCTGTAAATATGTTGTTTCTACCAATTAATAAACTCTCATCGTGTGCATTTCTGCCCCGCTCGTAGATCCGCGTGTGCCCCGCAATAATTTTCAAATATATATAACCATCAGCCAATAACCACTCAGATATCGCAGTTCCCGTTGTGTAACTGAATGCAACATGTTTAAATATGTTAATTTATGTATTTTAAATATATAAATCAATAACTTTCTCTCTTTCGCAGTGCTGCCCCTCTCGTGGAGCTGGCTGGCGGTGTGGTAGTCGTCGGTCGCCGGGAGGAGTACGAGCAGCGGGAGATCTACACGTGTCTGCACGCGAGGGAGACACTCGAGGGACAGTCGTGTAATACAACGGAGAACTGCGGAGAGAAGGGACACAGGTATGGTGGTTTTCAAAAATTGATTCTTTTCTTGATGCTACAAACGCTCAAATCGCTTCTTGCATCGAAAACGCTTGATATGATAGTGATGCAGCCCCAATTCGGGGAAGCGCAGGAAGCAGAGAGTAGTAGGCGAGCATAATATGACGATTATGTTATTAATTATCTACATCATAGGGTGGAGGGCGCACACCAACTGGTGAAATGAAAGATCACATTGAGAATTGATCTTTTTTAGTTCTTTACTATTGCGCTCAAAATAAAAAAGGAAAAAAGTGGGATTTTGTTGTATTTTATTCAGGATAATTTTTAATACGTATTCTTCAGATAACATATAATGTTGTAATTAAAATAATTATTCACTAGGTGCGTCTACCCCGCGCTTTTCAATGGCACTCGTCTCGTGAGTCTCTCTGTACAGGGCAAGGAGCGGCCTGTCATTTTCGTCGGCAGCTTCTACGAGGTACGGTGGATGTTTGCTTGATACGATAGCTTGTCAGGGAAGGTACGGTAGTCGCAGTCATATAGTGTACTGTAGTGACTACTGTATTGATATAGAATGGTAGTTACGCAGGAATTCTAAGGGGTTTGTTGTTTACTGGAGAAAGTCGAACTAGGTGATTTTCGGCTGCTTTGCTATTTCTAATATCTTCACTGTATTAGTGCTTCTCCCCGTTCCTATTTCAAAATGTTCACAAATATAAAAAAAAACTTTTTTTTTTTCTGTTGCGCGGTAGCAAGGTGCTGGAATACTGAATTCTCTTTCTGTGAACATAGGAGGTTAATACATGCATATCTAATAGATATTTTGGATAGCATCGTTTAACATGCCCACTCCCTTAGGATTGAACAAATGATCTGATTTGATTTGATTATCAATCAGTTTGTCTTTTTCAGCTCAAGTACCTGGTGGAGTTCACCGATCTCTCTCCCCGTCTCGCCTGGCTCTTCCCCTCCTTCTTCTCGCCCGCATGGCTGCCCGTCATCGTCGACCAATTGAGCAAGTGAGTTAACTAAAGGACCCTAAGGGACATTTAGGCCCCTAAGTAGGTGATCCGGAACTATACAAAGAAAAGTCAGTAAAAATTACACGACTTACAACAAAACAAAGTTTTAAATAACATTCCCTGTGCTGGGAGCGCCAGGTCCGCTTAATCGATAATTTATTCCTATTTGAATCGATAATTAATTCGTACCGTAAGGCATTGTGCGTACGGGAGAGAAATGCGGAATATGTAATATTGTGATTATTCCTCCCGACTCTGGCGTTTCGTGGCTGTTTTATATTTGGTCTTTGAATGCGCGTACTAATCTTTCGTCAACACTTGAAATTAGTTATTAATAAATTATTTTTGTTTAGACAAATGTAATAATTTATTATCTAATGTTCCATTGATAGCGTCGTAAAATTGCCTCTATTAATGGAGCACAGTGTTGCGATTATTTCTCCTGAACCAGCGAGCAAATGGTTTCATGGCTTTTATTAACGTGGGCCGTGAACACACGCGCTAATTGAACGCCCCTTTAGAGTAAGCAATTAATACTAGTTTGGGTGAGATAAATTGCTATAGTTTCTTTTATTGCGTTTTTTTAATGTCACCGGCGACGAGGCCCTATTTTCAAGATAGAAAATTGTATCGTCCTACCCATGGATTATGGTCCCTCTAGTATTGTAGTGTGGTAGCCCCACAATTGCCAATCGTATGTCGTTGTTCTCACTACGTCAATGAGCAATGTCCGAACGCGATCTCTTGATTTATGAAATATAATATGAGAAATGAGAATCGGTTCCTACACGGGTGTCCCAAAATCACCAACTATGTAGCGTGTTGATTGTCGGTTAATCGCTCGTAGGCTCTTACTTATTATTTCAATCGACAATGCTCTGTGCTTGAGGGTTCTTTTCGAGAACCGTGTCTTTGCAGGCCATACTAGTCCACTTACCGCATCCCATCCCTCGTCTACCGTATCCCATCTCAGGTACCTGATCGCCTTCTCACTGGCGCTCGGTCTGCTCAACGCCCTTCCCTGCTTTGCGCTGGACGGCCAGTTCCTCGTGTACACCCTCGTCCACTCGTATCTGCGCACGCATCTGCCGAAGAAGTGAGTGTATTGATTCTGTTATATAAATTAAATTAAATTCTTTGAATATGAGATATAAGAAACGGGCCCGCGATTAAAGTGTTTCACTGGCGTCTCAAAACGAGCCACTCTGTAGTTGACTGATATTCTTTTTTCTCTCCTTTCTCATGCATTTGCTAAATATCGACTAGTCTCTATGGTTGGTAGAGAATGATACTTGAATAGAATTTCATGATTTCGCGCTCCCTGTCATCAAAAGGCAGGTGTGGTGTGGAATATAGAGATATTTTCCAATTATTTACCCGAAAATACCCATTTTTTGTACAAACACAACAAGAGTGGTTAAAAAGAGCCAAACAAACAGTTGGCGACAATCACTCCTTTCAGCTATAATTTGATGAAAATTATGAGTGCTGTTAGGGCTTGATTATCTACACCTGCCTAATAATTGATGTCCTTGCTCAGTTTTGTTGTTTCCAGATATCGGCTTCTTGGTCGGTGAAAGAGTAGGTACCGAGTAGGTTGGTCATCGGTCTAGACGGTAAACCGAAAAAAAAACATCAAGCATAATTGTGCAAACTAGACGAGTGTTCACACTAGAGCTAATATAACGAGTTTTTGCACGCCAAGGGGGAATAACACATATATTTATAATATTTTTTTTGCAAGTCCAATGAATTCTACTCATGTAATCCGCCTTCTCATGTGTTTACAGTGGAGTGTCCGATGGAAATGAGTCAGTGGGGGGGGGGTATATTTATGCAGTATTAATTACCGATCATGCATTATTACAATTTTAAAATGATACGTTCATGAAATGAACTACTGGTGGTGTTCTCTCTTTCTATACCTCGGCGCGTCTCTCGCTTTCTCATGCTCTCTCGCAGCCGTATCTGTTGTTCAGCATGGATAATCAACGGAACGTTTTATTATTTTGGATGAGTGTTTGTGAATTTGTAATAGAGAGGCAAGTGAAGTATCCTAAATAGACGAAAAGCAAACGATTGGGCATCTGTCTACAACCTATTAATGGAGGGGAAGGCAAAGCTGATGCAGCCCTTCTGACCATGGTACCTGACATATAATATGAGTCATGGGCCCTTCTCAATTGGCAGAGTGTTTCACTCTCCAGTTCCCCTGAGGGGTTGCTTTGGTCTCTTTCCGACCTACCTGCGTCAGAGTCGAGGAGAGGGTGGTGGTGGTCGGTCTTTTGGTCTGATCCCTATCCCCTATTCAATCCTCTCTCAATCTCTGAAATATAGTAGTAGGAGTCAGTCCGTCACACTTGGTGTGTTGTTTAAAAAAGGTCGTCCCACGCGATCGCTTAGAGATCGCCTACTCTGTAATACACAGAGCCTCAATGAGTAGGGTATTCTCGGCTTGCTCAATGAGTGTCAAGGGCGAACATGAATGCATGCACCCCCATGGCGATGCATAGATCCAGTGGAAGAGCGGAGGAAAATGAGCCCCCCGTTTTGTGCGTGGTAGAGTTGTCGGAAATGGTCGTCCCACGAGTGTCAAGCATGGAGTCACAATAGCAGATGAGGGGTTCGCAGTAGTTATCGTGTCGTAGGCAGTTTGTGACGCAAGAGGAAGAAAGAATGAAGAAAAGTACGAGACACACAATTGGCGGCACGCAATTGCTCTGTAAGGAACGGCAGAAAGAGGAAGTGAAAGAGTGCGACATGCACCGGCGGCACAATAGCGTTTTCACGACCACTGCACGTAAATACTATTCTGGCATTCTAACTAACTCGGCATTCTGGACAGTCTATGTACATCAAGGAAAGTGCCAAAATTGCATGGAAATGTCTCTCTCCACGAATTCAATTTTGGCATGCTGCCCAGGACGCCGCGCGGAAGTTGTTGATGACGATTTTATGTAGCGGCGAAGTGTACATTATGTGACTTCTTTGAGCCTGAAATATTAATATTCATGCATATTCATGTGCATCCATATTGTGTTTGCTCTCTACAGCTGCGGTAGACTTGAGTGCATGCGGGATATTTCTGGAGGCGAGTACGCGTGGACTAGATTCCGTCTCAGACTGAGGATGAGGTGTTTGCTGAATTCTACTTCGTATTTATTCATGCGACGCTTCCATATATTCAGCAGACGCGGGGGACGGAATCCGTTGATTTTATTCGTCTGTACCTCAATTAAACCCTCAGAGAACCGTTGAATGAGATAGCGTTCTCTGAAGGTTGTGTATTATGCGGAACACGTGAGTAAAACACTGTGAATAAATAAAGAGAGGGTCTGAATTCGTGATTGCGGAAAATACGCAGAATTTACGTGCAAATTTCTATGGGCACAGTCGTATTCTAGGTATTTAGTTGATCACTGCAAAAATATCGTATTACGTTCTCATGCTATACGCATGATCGGCCGTATCTTTGTGCACAACTTGTGGTAAACAATCAGACGGAATTCGCAGCACCACCATGTCGGCTAGACAACAATACCTGATTTGTTTTTCGCTCATTTGATAGTCTGTCTGAATTTTCATAGACTCGCCAGGGCATTATGCATGCAAGGAATGTCGTAGGCGTGGCTGTGGTATCATCACTGAATCAGTAAGAGAAACACGCGTGTTTGGGGGGTTGGGGGATTTGTGTACGGTGGTCCACCTCAATCCCGAATCGGACATGCCAATATTTCACAATATGCACGACTCTCCGAATCAAAAGTCCCTTGACGCGGAAAGGTATATTTATTCGGAGCAGAAGAGTGTTCTGCGATCCGGAAATGCGTCGTCTCGCTGGCGCCTATTCTCTCTGTGCGCTTTCCAGGTTTCCCCTGCAATGGTCACGGAGATTCGGGTGGGAGAAGGAGGGGGGGGTGCTATTTGGAGAGACCCATTGAGACTATTTTGGGCTACCCCCAATCCCTCCCCCCGGATTCATGTAGACTCATGCACATTGGAGGCACTAGAGACACCACGCCCGGATGTAGGGCCGCCGGTCCCTTGCAGGGCGGAGATGGAGCAGGAAGAGATATTTTTTGACACTCTATTCGTTCGGGCGAAGCGAGAAGATGGGTGCGTGGGCGCGCGATTTCCGTCGCTTTGCCGCGCAAACTTTTTTTTCGTTCCTCGATTCAAGTTGAGGGCATTCAGACGAGCTGATGGGTGTGAAGTGTTGTGTGGTGTGATTGCGCGTAGGAATGGGTAATGAATAACGTGGGGGAGCGAAATCAACTTGGCCGTCGGCGACGTGAAACCCCGTCAGACTGGCTAATCAGAGGAAGGGTTCCGAAGGGGGAGGAAGAAGACAAATAGGTGAAGAGATCTTCCGGGATATCTCGACGTCAGGACACGCGTGAAAAGGACGTGTGATGTCCGAGGTGTGCATACGGGAGGAAAGGACGAATTAGGGGTGAAGGGCGAGAGTGGGATGTGAAGAATAAATCGGTGTTTTGTTAGTGCGTCATATGTAGTGTGGTATTATGATATTTGGTATTGTGTTATTATTGTGGGCACAAGGCAAAACTATATAGATGCAGGCAAATGACTCGGGAAGCCTATCATTTGCAGCACGTCTGCGTTCTCATTGGAGAGCCTCTACGATACACAAATCAAATACGCGATTCGAAAATGCGAAATTCTCCTAGCTTCATAACCGAAAATGTTAAATTATCCATGGGCTATAACCGTAAATGCTAAATTGCAGGCGGCGTTCCTCGCTGATTCGACTGCTTCTCTGCTACGGAACCTTCATTCTCATCGGGAACATTGGCATTGGATTCTATCGGTTATACAAAAGTCTATTCTGAGATATGTATATGAACAGTGTAGTTATTTCATCTCTTTCTTCCGCTTTGTGACCCCTGGAAGTAGTCGTTGGGCACGCTGTTGTTGTCATTACTACTAGAGGTCGCCATCCCTCCCCCCCATTGTTCCATTCTCGACTAGCCACCATCGCCGAGAATAGCCGACCCTCACCTCACCAGACTCCCTCCCATTCAAACCATTCAGATGACAAGTTTGTGATGATTGCCTCATGTGGAAACGCGGTATTTTTAGTGTGAATGTGTGCAAGTTTTATACATTTTGACTACGATTGGTAGTGTATTTCTGTAGATAGCAAGAGAGTATCGAGAGATCGATAAATCGATTCATAACGTTCATTTCTCATGGCTCTCAAAGAGTCGCGAAGATTCCGTAATCACACAAAGAAAACACTGTGAAGTATTTGGTCGAGAACAATGATAGGGAGGGAAGTAGGAAATGACGGGATGTGAAGAATACTAGGGTGCGGAATTTCAGATCAGCCGTCTCTTAATTCCACATACTTTCTCGTTTCCAGTTCGTGATCAGATAGTGTGTGAAATGCTGAGAACTTCTACTCTGATTACCGTACTCTATGGAAAACTATCTGACGGACGACTTACCCTATTGCTATACAAACAGGTTTTGACACACAACGGGCAATGTACAGAATGACAGGGAGGGGACGCGGGTTCGGTATTTGTATTATGGTATTTTGGACGAGAATGCGGTGATACGACTGATTGCCATTGGGTGTGGACAAAACCGAACCGTAATCCCTTGAACACACTGCGAAAACGATGAAAGATGTCTACTACAAGTTCATCAAAAGATAATCGCCGTTCCAACGCGAGGAGAAGTCTTCTAGAGTGGAGGATCGCTTGAACGGCGGCTCCTGAATAGTATTTCTTTGTTGACTTGGTGTAGCAGTCTCGAATATCGGCTTTCCCCTATCCTGGCTTTAATTTTGTCCGTGAAACTAAGAATCACAATGCGTGTAGAATGATTCGTAAAACAATGAACTGAAGACACACCTTTAAAACTTTCAGCGGCACAGAAACGTCCCTGGGGTAGACGGATCGCTTGAAGGGCGGCTCCTGAAATATTATGTAAATTTAATGATTGAATTGGGAGAAAATATGTGAGAACAAAGAAAAATACCAATAGTTTACCTTGAGTATCCGCTGCTCAACAGCTTCTTCAGAGGGGTACAGATAAGCGCGCTTTAGGGGTGGCTCCTGTAATTGTATGATTTATAGGAAATATAAAAAGGCGGTGCATCTCGTCCCAGATATTCGACGAATCTCAAAACTCCCACTTTCAGAATCCGCCTCGGCACTTGGCTACTGGCGGGATAGCTGCTCATCACTTGTCGCTTTAGAGGAGGCTCCTGAAAGCAATTATTCATTACTAAAAATAAATAAAATCGATAAACGCTCACTTTTAGTAATCGCAGAGGCGACTGATGCTCGGCTGCTGGATACACGGACATTTGGCGTTTGAGAGGTGGCTCCTGGGATTAATCAATCAGGAACTGCATTAGTTAACCAAACAATTAACGCCCAGATGACGCCCCAATGGATTACCTTGAGTAACCGAAGGGGCGACTGATGCTCGGCTGCTGGGTACACGGACATTTGGCGTTTGAGGGGCGGCTCCTGAAGCAATTTTTTAAAAATATTTGGTAATAAAATATATAATTATGTATTTTCCGTGCCACGTCGCAAATTGCTACCTTGATTAACCGCAGCGGCATGTGGCCTTCGGCGGCAGGGTAAGCAGAAACAACAGCTCGCTTGAGAGGAGGTTCCTGATAAAAGCAAAATTTTAATTACGGTTTTTTGGGGACTCAAATACCTTGAGCAATCGCAGCGGCACAATTTGTTCCCTTGACGGGTACACTTGTCTCTTTAGTGGGGGCTCCTGAGCATTCATATTTTTAGATATCGTTTGTCATCTATCTTCACGGACCTTCATTAATCGGAGTTGAACCATGCTCTCTGCTGCGGGATAGACTGACACTTGGCGCTTGAGAGGCGGTTCCTGCATTAGTAGTTATTTAAATATATTACTTATGTTTGTAGCATCGAAAAGATTGAGCAATCGCCTTGAGCTATACCTTGAGTAATCGTAGCGGAATATGATTGCCGGCGGGGTACACTGAGTCTGTCCTTTTTAGTGGAGGCTCCTGCAATGATCACTAATTACACTAAGCACAATTTGATAACTAATAATGCTAATGAAAATCGAGTCACGAACTCGGATGGGACGCTGCTCCAGTACCTGAGAGGAAGGGTACATCTCGTTGGACAGGCTGCGCTTCAGAGGCGGTTCCTGGAGTGGTTATTAATAGAGTGCGAAATGTGAGACCACGGTCTCTTCATTTCACACACTCTCTCGTCTATCGACCGGTCTAGAGAGTGTGCAAAATGAAGAGGCCGTGGTCTCACATTTCGCACTCTAGTTATTAACTTATTATACATATTAAACAGTTTGCGGTATTAAGATAACGCTCTCCATCATAGCAGAGCAGTGCCCAGCATTTTCGAGACATGCACCTACTGCAACTCGAGTGCGCCTACCTTTAGCGGTTTCAGTTTGAGCGACTGTTGCGATGGGTACGCATGGCCTGCGCTCTCTTTCGAGTCAACCAGCGCCACGATCACGTCCTCCAGGTCGTGTCCCGTCCGGCTACCGTAGTCCTCGCCGTACAGACTGACTATCTGCAACGGGAAGAAGTTACTGTAGTGCTTATATACCTGTGCACCTGCAACGCTAGATTGCTGTAGTGAGCAGGGTTTAGATTTTTTATGCGTTGATCTCATGATCTCTGCTGACTCACCTGCGTGTTTTTGGGCAGGAAGTCGAGTGCGCTAACGTTGACGACGACAATCAAATTTAGCAGCAGCAGAGTTGCGTGGTGCCGCGGCATCTGTGCTCTGTGCGTCGCTGCGTGTGACTTTGTCGTAGCAGTAACTGAATCATCTCGCTCAATCTCTGACTCATGCCCTTGGGCGAGAAATGCGGAAATGAAATGTTGATATCGCGATAGCAACCGGCGACGCAAATTGTTGAGAGAGTACACACGAGATTGAAATACGCAATTCCGCCGCAAATAGCGGTAGCCGTGCAGAGACGTCAGTGGAACAGGAACAGGCGCTGACAAAACAGGAGATCAGGCGCAGATAAGAAACGGCCGGAAATGATTTCTCGTCGCTTTGCACAATATTCCGCCGGCGCGGTTAGAGAGTGTGCGGAATGTGGAGACCCGGTGTATGCATGAGAGTTTCGAAGCGCTGTGCGTAATCAGGGTGGGCGGATCGTTCCATAGCCCGATCAAACACCCTAGAAAGGGATCACGGGATCCGGTAAAGTGTCCGTGAAAGTGGGGCTCTCTCACATTCACGCACGCCCTCGCTCCTAACCCCCTCTGTGAGTTGCGCTTTGCGCGATGCGTCAGGCAGGGCTGCTGCGAGGGGGCGTTGTCAGTCTGCGAGGACTTCTCTCATTATTCTCACCCAGGATAACGCAGCTTATTTGGGCGGTGGGGCGGACCCATTGTAGTCTCACGAAAACAACCACGAATATGGCTACAAATGAGGCTCCGGGATTATCCCAGGGAATGCGAATGTGCCGAAATGCGCATCTTTGAAAAACACGAAAATTACAATGATGAACGGAAAATTTATGGACATACATGCCCGGGATTCCGAGAAAATTAGGGAGCAGGAGAATACTGGAAATTGACCTTTGCAATGCGTGCAATGTAATGAAAGCTGCGACGAATTGCATCTCACAATGTTCGGATGGTCAGGGAAGCGTCCACATAGTGCCTTTCCCTAATTGGGAAAAGGCGCCGAACAGCGGCTCTTGGGCGCCTTTTCCCAATTAGGGAAAGGCACTCGTTGCTCGTTTGTCTTACATTCCTTGAGGCACCAGAACATTGTGATCTTAATCTTCAGTGGGTGTGATGCTCAAGTGAATTCAAGGACAGTAATCGAGGAACAACAAAAAGTTACCGATGGCTGGCGTCAATATTGACCTTGCGCTATATCGGGTCTACACTGAAATAACGCGATGGAATATAAGAACCGGATAACAGCGGAATTTGGACAAGTGAATTGTGTGCTCAAGTCGCCGGGAGCTCCCACCCCAGTGCGTCCCTTTTTATATCGCCCTGAGGGCGTATCTCCCAGCTCCTTCGAAAGGGCGGGTCTTTTCGACGGCCGCTGGCTCCGCCCCTCACTTCGCACTGCCAGCGCCGCTCAGACACACTGTGAAATTCGAGCAATTTTCATATTTTCAATCTCCCATTTCGATGAGCAAATAATGAATTCGGCAAACAGCCGGCGCATTAATAGCTGAGCATAGCACCAAGATGCTAGAAATGTAATGGATGACGGGGTCGCCTCATTGTGGTGGAGAGAATTTGGGCTACCTTTTCCAGGTTGCCCATTTCAGCCACGTGCGAAGCCGTCGAACGGAAATCATTGAGACAAAATCTACTTCAACAAAGTGATGGGTGCACTGCAATAGACAAGAAAGGCTTCTGTCAAAAGCGAACGGAGCACCCAACGGCGCGTTGAGGGGGCGTGCCTTTTCTCGATAAGCTAACTGTGACGCCTTCTTGATTCTTTCAAGAATGAGGTATACTCGTGGGAGCAACCTCGCTTGATTGTTGGCATTAATGAACACGGTTATATTCACACATGTGAGCGCAGACTCGGTTAATGGCTGATCGTATGGCATCTCGAAGAAAAAACCCCTCAGCAATTCTCACATTTCTTACATCATTAAGTTGGGGGAGGCGTGAAAAATAAAAGTCTGAGAGCGTGGGGGTCTGAGGAGATCTCTAACTAGTGTTTTCCTAACTTTTGTCCTCTAAATACAGATGTCTGACAAGTTATGAACTGAAAACAAACAAAACGTCGATAATCGTCCCTGAGGACGGAATGAGATCGTAGATTACATTTATTTAATGAAACCGTCGCAGCATAATGATAGTAGATTGTTCAGGTGTTTGCTGCTATAAAATGTTAATTACCCTCTATCTCGCGGGATCTAATCAAAACAAAGGATATAGCGTTTTGGTTTTCCTTATCATTTTACGCATGTAATATCCTCCCACATTCGCGCTTCTTCATTCCTTCGAAAATCACCTGCGAATGTTATGGTGATTCAAATAGACGATTGGGGATCCAAATATTAATATCGCCTCGTGGGCGTTCTTGAAGTCAAAATATACACATACTGCGAAATAAATATGTTTCACGAAAAATCAAAAGGAGAGATGTCTCTCAGTAGATTGTCCATATCAGTGCGTTCGCGTAAGGAGCGCAGATATTGCCAAAATTCCGTACAGCAAAAAGTGACTAGTTGTTTATTTCACATATTCTGATAGCCATTGGTATGCTCTATCAAAATATGCTTTATTCATGACCTGATGTCTCTAATTTGCATAATTACAGCAGGTCAAAGTTGAGCTATATTCACTGTTTTTGAAGTGTAGGTCGTCAGAGAGAAGAGATAGGGATTTGGTTGTTTCAGCAATATTGATCGCCTTGACCAGCTGCATCGACTTATTTATGCTAATTTTCAATTCTAAAAAATCATGAAAAATTCAAGGACGATTTTCTCGAAAACAGAGCAAAAAAGGGTTCCTATTTTTTGATATGTTGTGGTCATGGTCATTAGCTATCGAATAAGCACAATTACATACGTTTTGGAGGGCGGGTATAGACTCAAATCATGGAAAAACGGATCGTTCCTAATGGAGAGAAACCCCTCATTTCGCCCTCATTCCACACATTCGACGCGGGTTGCGCGGTCTAAATGGATTCAAATGAGAGGAATGGAGAGAGAATCGGGCAGAATGCACGTAGATCTGCCATTTTAGACCGCGCAATCCGCGTCGAATGGGTGGAATGAGGGCGAAATGAGGGGTTTCTCTCCATTAGGAACGATCCGTTTTTCCATGATTTGAGTCTATACCCGCCCTCGAAAACGTATGTAATTGTGCTTATTCGATAGCTAATTACCATGACCACAACATATCAAAAAATAGGAACCCTTTTTTGCTCTGTTTTCGAGAAAATCGTCCTTGAATTTTTCATGATTTTTTAGAATTGAAAATTAGCATAAATAAATTACACACGTCGATGCAGCTGGTCAAGGCGGTCAATATTGCTGAAACAACCAAATCCCTCTCTCTTCTCTCTGACGACCTACACTTCAAAAACAGTGAATATAGCTCAACTTTGACCTGCTGTAATTATGCAAATTAGAGACATCAGGTCATGAATAAAGCATATTTTGATAGAGCATACGAAGGGCTATCAGAATATGTGAAATAAACAACTAGTCACTTTTTGCTGTACGGAGGTATTGAAATCCTTACGCGAACGCACTGATATGCAGAATTTACTTTCGAGTGAGAATGCATTTTTTAGACGACGTAGAACGACAGAGAAGGAACGTGTGTAGTGCAATTGTCAGTTAACTGTAGTTCCGCGTTCCTGAACTTTCTCAAATAACCCAGTTCCACGCGTCTCCCTTTTCTCGGAATGTTCGAATTCTTGAAACTAATAACAAAAATTGAGCCAAGAATATAATTCGAAATGATTACCCGCTGAAGTGGGGTTGCACTACATTTTCAAATATCACCCAACAGTGTGTAAGAGATCGTCTGCAAGAGATCAGATAACATCGTTTCGGCACCATCTCCTCAATCCTGCATTTCTTAGTGCAGCTCCGATCACTGAACCACCGCATCCTCTCCCACTCTCTTCCCATCTTCAAACATTCCGTGCACTCTATCCACTTCTACAGCAACCACCCTCGCGCCCTCTCCCCCCCCTCGAAAACACCACTCCATTTCCGCGTGTATGTTGTAAGTATGCAATTACATCCCCCTCTCCCCCCTCATTCAGCCCCGGTGTCCATACGTGGTCCCGCCGTCATTTCGCCCCGTAGCATCCCCCTTTCACGCGCCGCCCCTTCATTTTCCGCTCTCTTTCTGGGAGAAACGGCGGAAAAGGTCGTCCATCGCCTATTTCCGATGCCAAACACGCGCGCTTTTGTGGTGTGGATTGATGAGGAAAACAGCCGGCCGTGTGTCTGCCGGATTTCGTATATACGTTTTCAAATCGTAACCACGAAAACAGTGCCACGTCATTGTGGGTACATTTGCATATTTTTGCCATTTTGAATAAATCAAAACAATCAATTTTACATTATTGGACATGGAAATAGCTATATATACCAGTAAATCAAGCAGGCGGAAAGAAACGGTGCAGAAGAAGTAATAGTAACACTGCACGACAACAAAGTTTCCCCGGTCGCATAACAGCCTGCCGGTAGTAGAGTGCGAAATGTGAGACAACGTCCTCTTCATTTCGTACACTCTCTAGACCGGTCGATAGACGAAAGAGTGTGCGAAATGAAGAGACCGTGGTTTCACATTTCGCACTCTAGCCGGTAGTGTAGCGGAAATTGCATTGAACCGCGCGGACTTTTGCAGTACTGGTCACGAATAACACTCAAGCAGGCGGAAAGAAACGGTGCAGAAGAAGTAATAGTAACACTGCACGACAACAAAGTTTCCCCGGTCGCATAACAGCCTGCCGGTAGTAGAGTGCGAAATGTGAGACAATGTCCTCTTCATTTCGTACACTCTCTAGACCGGTCGATAGACGAAAGAGTGTGCGAAATGAAGAGACCGTGGTTTCACATTTCGCACTCTAGCCGGTAGTGTAGCGGAAATTGCATTGAACCGCGCGGACTTTTGCAGTACTGGTCACGAATAACACTCAGAGAAATGTCTGTCATATATGGCTCCTGAACTGCGCTTGTATGTTATATATAACATTATGTATGTTATATATGACATACAAACGCAGTTCAGGAGCCATATATGACAGACATTTTTCTCTGTGTAACTAACACTTCCCCGCACAGCAATGTTATGCTGCTGCAACTCGCAAGAAACGATCGCAAGCAATGGAGATCTCTCATGGCAACCCAGCTTTAACACCCAAAACCAGCTGATAAAGTTGTTTAAATGTAAATGCTGTCTTACGCACCGACAAATCAATGTTCATCGGATTAGCAGCGTTTTCACTCGCAAGTCTCGGTTCTGCACAGAAACCAGCGTACTCACAAAGAAAACAACTGTAGGAGCGTGATCGAGCTCTCTCAGTTTCGCACACTCTCTAACGTTTCAAAATCTCGATCTGGCAAGAGTTATTTCTTTCCGCGTAGACATGACAGCACAACAAAGCTGATAGCACGCGCAGTGTTTGGTCTGCGAGCGACCGATCCTTTCAGATCATCGAGATCGGAACTGACCAGACAGACAATATTGTGAGCCTGGAAGATTAAACTTCCTTCCCCCCGCAAACATTCTCTTCGTTTCTGGATGTTGGCTAATAGGCGATTTTGACTAGACCGTGCCAAATGGAAAAATCCGTTCTCTGAATGTGTATTTCATGCGCTGTTGACATCTTCCAGCATGTTGTTCCAGAAAGGTTCTGGACTGCTATTGAGCAGTGGACTCCTTGCTTTGGCTTAGGAATAAAACATCTGCCTGGTGTGTTATATTGCATTTTTTCCCCACAAAAATTCGTCCAGAATAACTAAACATTCTGCTGCTAAACCCAAAAAAAATTACAGGCGGGAGAGCGGAGAGAGACGACAAAATATGAGAAACGATGAGTTACAGAATGGGAGTACAAGCACCCGTAGTCCATTTTATGTACGTGCCATTTTAAATTTGTCATATCTAGATAATTTTCTGACAAGGGTAGAAAAAATACCGTACAAAACATCATTGTACAATAAGCCTCGTAGTGTACCTATGGGAGAATTCACTACTACAATGCGTTCAACCACAACACAATATTACAAACAAAATCGTTCCATAGGTAACATGCTAGTTCAGTATTTTCTGGGTGCTTTTGTGTCTGTGTACCGATGGAATGGAGAAGCGTAGGCCACATTAGAGTCATGTTAGAGCCCAACATCATCGCACAAAATGCCCTGTCCAGACAATGTTGTGCGTCTGGATATGTGTCTCGACTGTTAACCTTCCTTAATTATATTTCAGAAACGGTAGGTCACCCTGTCGCTTGACGTCATGGTGACAAATTTGGAATCGGGAATTGGCGAGATTGTTTTCGCCCTGCTATAAATCTCCGCGACACCTTCCACTACAATTGGCGGGGTCAGCATTGTCCTGATTTATGGCCCTATATCCTCAATCTACTCTCTTTGAGTATTTGTTCCTGGGTCCGGGAGGAGGCCGGGCGCGCGTCACCAAGACCAGTAAAATCGCCTTGTTTGACACATATAAACTGGAGAAAACACGTGACTCCGGGTTCAGAGTTCGCTCAGTGGTTTCTCCGATACCGCATTCAACTCAGAGCGCGAAGTCTCCAGCTTTCCTTACTCTGGAGATGTTGTCTCCTGGTGATATAGCAAAGGAAATCGAGAGATGGAGCCATCACTTCTCCTAATATTTGGAGATGTGAACACTCCAGAATAAGGAAAACCGAGGACTTTTCACAGGGAAATATGTCTAGGACTTCCAAAGTCTAATGCGAGTGGACTTTAAAAAGTCTAATATTTAGACTTCGGAGTCTACGATTTAGACTTTAAAGTTTAAGAGTTAGACTTCGAAGTCTGAGCTGGACAGCGACGACTTTGGAAGTCTAGAGATAAGTCTAATTTCGTAGACTTATTTCCCTGTGAGTTCGCTCGCTGAGTAATTGCAGCGTTTTACTTGATGAAAACGAGAAGTTTGTGAGACAACACCCCCGCATAATTAGAGGATGATGATATCAGCAAAAAGAGGAAGTAGCCATGATGGGCCGGTCGTCGGACCGAAAATTATGGGAGGAGTGTGCAGAAAACTTCTTGCTCACATCACCTTGCAATTAGGGGAACCCGCAAAATTAGGAGGAGAAAAAGTTCCGCATCTGCCCATTTTCAAGGTAGATAATTGCAGAATAAAGATAAAGATGGTGGAGAATAATAATTAAGAATTGAAGATCGATGATCATCAATTTCGGGAAAGTTTCAGGTGAAACAGTAGCATGATTCAACAGACCTGACGATTGAATAAATGATTGATTTGATTTTCAGGAAGAACGGAGATGCGAAAGATCTTCCAGACGACGGGGGGGAGGACACATCATTCCACAGACCGGTCAACCTTACAGAAAGGCCTTTGGAGTGAGAGAGTGTGTGAAATCGAGAGAGACCCTCTCACTTTTGCACACTCTCTCGCTCCAACCCTGATCTGTATGTTTGGAATCATGTGAGGAGGGTGCTTCCTGTTCCCGGGGTGCCCTCATCAACCTTGCCTGTCCTCCTCAGTGTGACGACTGTTTGTGACAGCCTCCTCTCTCTAGTATGATGGGCGGCTAGACATTATTCATAAAGTTGTATGAGGCGAAGGAGGAAATAATCCACACATCATAGCCAGAAACGGAATGCATTTTTACTCGAGCTGTCGTACTGGTACACTCTGCTGCCACGTCACTCCCTTGTAGGGGGATCAAGGATGTGTGAGAAAACTTTTCGGGGAAAATATTTGTCTCGGTCTGAAAACCGGGAAATTTCGGCAAAATCAGGTATGAACATAAACGTAGTACTTCGATATAAATTCGGTTAAAACGTGTCTTAGCATGTTACAAAAATGACTACTGTTATTCGCAAACAAATATCTCCATCGCAGTAATGTTTAGAGAAATCAGCAAAACACAATTCCGCGAGTGGGATCGAACTTGCATCTAGTATGCGCGATCGGCATCTGCAGAGATCGCCGTGATACGGTTTAAGTAAAGAGATCGTCTTAGCGTATAATCAATATAAAACCCTCCTAACACCGAGTGCACTATTTGGGCACAGCAGCGATGTCCTAGTCAGTACATGATCAATTTACACTTTTCACATGCCCTTGTACCTTCCAACAACAGCACCCTTATTTGTTTGATAACACTGCACTATACTACATTCATCAACAAATTCCCGAACAGTACTAAGCTTGTGGCTCTCACGTCATTCCTACTATACCACACTGTTCCTACTACTGTCACCTAATCATTCATCTTTCCCTCCTCTAATTTCTCTCTCTCTCTAATTTTCTCACGACGTCCGCCCACTCCACTCACCAAGCCCTTCCTGGTCTTCTCTAGCAAAAAGTCATTTGAAACGTCAGTTCGCTCCCTAATTGCCCCCATCTTCTAACCATGCGGCGGTGCTCTTTCGCTAGTGACACCATAACGAACCACCCTCCCTAGCACTAATGAATAGCAACTCATCTCTCAACAGCGAAAGGTCGGGGAGCAGTGAGCAACAGAATGACTATACAGAAAGAAGAAGAGAAAGCAACAACAACCACTTCCGGGCGCCAAAATTAAATTGCTTCCGAAACGCGCCGCGCTAAGCGAACAGTGATAGTTTTTCTAAGGAGCACAGACACATCACTTGTCGCTTGTTTATGGTGCGTTTTTTGTCGTTAAGGGGTCAGAAATTGTCACATTCCGACCGTTCGAGAGAGTTCGTGACCAGACGAGACTACCACTTTTGACTCATCGGCGACAATACACGCACCATTAGCGACGTTCGAGGAATGGGGACACCGATAGACAGGAGGAAGGAACACATTTTGGCGAATCTTTATCACCTCCCCATTTCCGCAGCTGCTGGAGCCCATTGAATGTAATAGTAGAAACACTACAAAAGACGCCCGTGTTGAATGGTGCAATTGCAGCACTAAGTTCTTTCATGATCGCTGAAATGTTTTTTTGCAGCTACAGAAGCAATACATGACGTCTCCGTTTCGCACTTTGCCTGTTGCCGGGTTTTGCTCCATTTTACGACCCGTCACTTTGCAGCTCATAAAACAAGAGGGCTAAATCGGCTCGAGATAGGGATTGGGGGAACACCCGCGTCATTCCTCTGCCTGGAGGCCTTTTCCGTCCTTTCTCTCAAACGACGTCACAGCGCAATGGAGAGATTGACGAATGAATGAAAAGGAGCGTGTTTTCAGGCAGCAGGACCATGTGGTCCGTCCCCGTGTGCGTCGACGTCTGAGGAGAACAGAGAACACATTTTGAGCACCGCTCTTTCAAAGATAATACCATTGAGAAGCCCGAAATAGCGCGGATACAGAATGAAATTAATTATACCAAAATAGCGAAAGATGCTTTTCGCTTAGGAGCTGCTAAAGTCCAGAGGGAGAAATGAAACGATATCGATAGTGAATTTGTACTGCTCCGAAAAATCAGAGAATTAGTAAAGCCAATTCCAAAATGTTGCACATCCTCCGATGATGCAGCAAGAATTTGACAGGTTTGTAAAAATGGAAAATAGGGTGATTTGTTTACTGCCGGCAAGATAACCCAGCAAATTCCAAACAAATATTCCGGTGATGTAGCAAGAGTTTGACACAGTTTGCAAAATACATGAAAACCTCTGCCGCACAGTATGTTCGCTCAGCAGCGAACCTCTAATTATAGGTCTACTTATTTATCGTAATCTAGCATAGTGTCGAAAATACGGACGTCGGAAGGCGTAGGCGGCGTCCCAAAGGCCAAACCTACGTCGGAAACTACAAATGCGTATTTTGCAACTTTTCTTACGCATTTATTGTTTGTCGCCACGAATACTCGTATGTAGGCCCTTCCCTTTTGAAGCATATATAAAACAAGTATTTCGAGTAATGATCAGACTCTCTCCACTCTGCATGACAGCATGCAGAATTGAGAGGGTCAGATCATTGCTCAGTATGTTATACTGATCGCAACTACCCGTAACATACACAACACAGTAGGGAAATCCTCTCAGATAAGTAAAAAAAACAGAAAAATTCGCGAAGAGAAAAGAGGGAGTATTCAAAAAGTTGAGCGAATTAAAAAGTCAACGCAGAACAGTTCTCGGCAATAATCAAGAGTATGAAACGTATGAATAAGACGATTTTTTTATTTCTTTCGAAAATTCGAAAACTATTACACATTTGGGAATGTATGATCATAGAAGATTCCCTACATAAAATCGTATTTTCCTTGCAAATATATCTGAGAAAATGTGTGTAAGAGCTCAATTTTATAGTAACAGGAACTCTTGAGTTCCAAACTGGTTTCAAAAATTTAGCCCATATCACTTGTTTGATTATTCTCTATGCTGTGGTTTGATCTGCTTTACTTTTATTGTCTACTTTATTTTTTGGCTTGGATTCGACACTAGTCTCATTATCTCCTTCCCGTCCATCATTTGTCCTACAATAACCGTAATTGTTTATCCGTTTCGTCACATTCAGCTACCTCACCTCCTTGGTACTCCATGATGGTGTGATTCACTGGGTGAATACGGGGAGGAACAGGAATAGATTAGAACCTCGAAAAACTGGAATAGATTAGAACCCCTGCGAACTCATTTTCCTCTAGACCTTAGCGTGCTGCACCAAACAACCAAGTGCAACGTATATTCCACAAGTCGTTCATTCTCGTTTTGAGAGAGAAATCATTAAAGGAGGTGTATCAGCGATATTTTTATAATTACAATAGGAGTTTCCTACATAGATCTCCGAGAGGGATTGCCGAAATCGTATGTCCATGGTTTAGCCTCCGAGATCGGTTCACAAATCGATCATTTTCAACAGATATTGACCCAGAGAGAACTAGTGCACTCCTTCTATTTATTATATTTAACACCCATTAGCTTTAGGGAAAAAGGTAGATCTTTGGTAACCTATGAGACGATTTCGGATCATCGTCAATAATGGGAAAACAGAAAATAGGAGGGGTGACAATTCCGCAACGAGGTTTTTAGCTGCTCTAAACCTTTCTGCATAACTCCACCAAAGTGTAATCATGATCAGAACCGCGAGGGCTTTCAAACCCACAAATTAACTAATTAGCTAATTAAAATTTCGCTAATTAGACCAAAATTCAAAATGGGGAAAAAAATTTCACACAGATTTCTCGATTTTGAGCAAAGTTATAAGCCGTTGCGGAATTGTCACCCCCCCCCCCCCGAAAATAGAAAAGGATGAAAAAACGAAATAAATTATAATATTTCATAACATTTTATCGTAGAAATATTCAACGGGACACAATAAATGACAAGATTACGTCGAGGTAAACAACAAATGATTATCTAATTACTAAATTGCTAATTAATATATGTAAATATTAATTGTAGTGATTCATTCTGTGAATCTTCTTTTCTTGCCTCGGCTGGATCGAATAATCTTCTTCGTTGAGTAAAATCTCGGTTCATCTGAAATGAAACTAATGAGATGTTCCTCATTTGTAGAAGTAGAGATTCGAGCAATTATTTCAATCACGTGCGGCTACATTTTTTCCGGTAGATTGCATTGGCATGAGAGTGCTAAACGGGAAATTTTATTTAAATATGTTGATTTTGTTTTCAATTTTTTGTTGTTGCAATAATCAATGGTTCAACTCACTCCAAGAATTTAGCGAGCTTGCATGCACCTTCTCAGTGGGTAGAATAGAAGTGGAAAAACAATAGTGTTGCAGTGCCTGATAAACAGAATAATTATTTAGTTTGAAAAATAAAGAAATGTATTCCATATTTGCACCACTTTGTGAGCGAATCTCACTGATTCCGATGTTCACCCTCAATGTTGTTCCACTTTTTACAGTGATTGAAGAAGAGATGCAGGTTGGCAGACTTTCGTATTACGGCTCTTTTAATAACTGAGATATCAATATTATGACTGGTGAAATGGTAAGAGTAAAAGATAGAAAAACCGTCTGTGGCTAAGAAGAATGTCAATCTGACATTCGAAATTAATTTAATATGTTTTCCTTGATAACTCACATGATTAGCTCTCATTCTCTTGAATGGATCGGGTGTCATAATGCATTCGATAAGATCCAGTACGTCATTTGTTAGACGATTCTATAAAAATAAATACATTTCTTTGAATTTTTGTATCTCTTCTGTTATCGTCCATACAATCCACAGAGAACATTTTAAAAATACTGAAATCACATAAAAAACTGAAAAAAACCACAAGATGGAATTTAGCAGTTGAACTATTTTTTTCAAAATTTAAAGAAATCGTTGTCAAAACTTACTTCGCTCCAGCATTTGAACATTTCTCGAATGTCGCTTCTCTTATGGATGACCTCGTTATTACGATAATGTGGAAGTTGAGTAACTCCCGGCCAGGACTGAAAGGATGTAATTTATTAATTAATAATTTTTTTTTTTAAATTTAAAATTTTCAATTACCTCTTCTTCAAACTTTCCGAACATTCCTTCGTAAAAGTACATCAGCGTCTGGCATCCTTCTAGAGAATCCGTTTTGAAGCCCTGAAAATTAATATGTATATATTACATTCCTTATCGGCATCCCTATGTATATAGGCCAGTACTCAGAAATACTGGTCTATAGGGTAGAGTGTGAAATTCGGGTAAATAATTGAATTATCACTCTTCATTTCGCACACTCTCTCATCAATCGACCGGTCTTCTATAGGGATGTCGATTTGGTAATGGCCATTCCCTCTGGCATTCTCTCTTTCTCTGACTCTCTTCGCCTTATCAAACGTAATACCCATTTCTCTTCCAACAGGTCGAAATACGAATACCGAACTTGCATCCCTACTGGCCTAGCAAGTACCGTTACATTTTTATTGTTAACTTTGATTAACTTACCGTGCAGAATGGTTCGTAGAGGAACATCTCGAGGATCACAAGACCGGCAGACCACATATCGACCGAGCAGTGGTAGTTGTGCGCACCCATGACCATCTCCGGTGCAAGGTACCTAAATGTAGCAGCATATTTTTCAATAAAATCAGTATGCGATCGATCCAAATAATGCATTTCAGGAAAGTTTCGATAGTTAGAAAGTAATATTTTAAATATAGTGAATACTTAAAACTTACCACATTGTTCCGAACTTCGACGTCATAATTGGATTACCGTTATACGGATTCTGTAATGCGCAAGTTAGAAAACTCAAACACCTAACAAGATCTCATTATTTGGCCCCCTCTGGTTGGTGAGCTTGAGAGTGTGTTTAAAAAAAATTCGTATGTTTTCAAGCGATTCCATCCATTTCGTGAGCTATCTATCGACTCACCACTCGTTTCCACGGATCCGCTGAATCTCCAAAGTCTTTCGCGAGACCGAAATCAGCGAGTTGAAGAACACCTGAAAATTGTGTCTTATATATTAGTGAAAAATTAGTAATTTGTTTCGAAATTTATATAAGCCGTAAAAAAAATTCATTTAAATAAGAAGAAAAAATGACATGCCCTTTTCGGTGATGAGTAGATTCTGCGGTTTGATATCCCGATGCATGATTTGGAGTCCGTGGATGTGTTTGATGCCGAGAAGGAGGTGCTGGAATTTCATATGGAATTTTTTATTTTTAAAATTGGATTTTTAAACAAAATGAGTGAACATTGTATTTTCTGCATGAATTTTGAAGCTAGTGGATTTTGATGTTAATGGGAATTATTGATTATATACCAACCCTGGCCAGAGTCTTCTCCCAGCCCGCATCCACTTCGATTTTCTTGTCTTCGACTGATCGGTAGAAAGTTCGGAGGTCGCATTTGCCTGAAAACAAGTGACTGACTACACTTCCACATCATTCCACAGGCCGGTCAACCTTACGGAAAGGCCTTTGGAGTGAGAGAGCATGAGAAATCGAGAGGGTCTCTCTCACTTTTGCACACTATCTCGCTCTAACCCTGGTCTGTAGGTTTGGAATCATGTGCTTTGGTCTAGGAAGAGCTAACACGAGATTAATCTACATAAAAATGATATCCTTTGCATTTTGATCGAAATTCCGTAAATGGTAAATGTGACTCACAAAGATCAATAAGAATCACTCCGCAAGTTCCATCGATGACGTAAGCAGATTGAATTCCGACGATGTATTTACTGTCATTGGCGCGCTTGAGACAGCGAAGCTCGCGGAGGAACAATCGGGACTGAAATGGAGAATAAATGAGACAAATGAAGAATTATCTTTATTTTCTTGATTTCTCTCTTCGTAAATTCATCCTTTTTAACTGATTTTTACATTGTTTGAAATAAATAATGAAGGAAAAAGAAATGTGATAAAAGTGTGATAAACCTGCTAGAAAGTATTGGCAATATATTACAATTCTTAAACAAAACAGAATGGTTAAAGAATTTAGCTGACTCACTCCGCTCTGGACGAATGACACTTCCTTCTTTGCAAAGTGTCCATTCGACTCGAGATCTACGTATTCTTCGACATCTCTGAAAAACATGTTCTCATTGTAAAATGTCTGAACCCACACATTTTTTTGCTCGCCTTTGTTTTTTGTTTCGTATCCAGAGTAAAAACAGTTAAGTTATTTAGCTATTGTAAAAATTTACTCACCCGGACATGCCATCTCCCAGTTTTCTGACGAATCGATAGCGATTCTCGAACGCTCCACGAGCGATTTGATCTACCTTTGACAGCTGGTTGTCCAGATCGCGCAGATTCACGAAATGAGGCATATCTGAAAACATAAAATATATGAAGGGTTATTACTAACCCCTCCGATCTGGACAAGTTCCGGGTATTTTTTGGGGTTGGAACTAGTTCCCTCAGTGAAAAATGCACTAACTTCCACTGAGGGAACTAGTTCCAACCCCAAAAACCCCCGGAACTAGTTCCAGATCGGAGGATTTAGTAATAACCCTATCATATATTACCATAAATCGAATAAAATTATAATTACCACCTCTACAGATATCCCCGGTGTATCACAATTCGTGAACCCGACGCCTCAACAAACGATTTATAAAATACAATACAATGATCACACTGTGAAGGTGTGACCCCTTTCTGGAGGTTTGAAATAATTATATTGACTCACCACTCAGGGACTGAGTGCTCACGGACTGTTCAGTTTTGTCGGTCTTGTTGGACTGGATGGTCATTATAGAAGAGAGATTTGGAATGCCACGAGTTGGCGTAAAGATGGAAGAGTTAACTGATCTCTCTCGATGGATTGCTTGACCCTTTCTTTAGCGTTCTTTTCCCGATGTGAGAACATGATCGGAAGTCCCCATTCCCTCTGGCTACATGAATACGACTTCACATACCGTAACCCCGCCAGTGGGGGATGCGAATACGGTAGCGTCTGTCCCCGCGGCGAGGGGCTCCCGTCTACTGGTTTACATAGACGGGAGCGTATTCCGACTATAGCTGCAGAGGTCCTATAAAATAGAAAATTTCTGAGAAATCCTCACTCTTCACACTTTCTCGGCCTAACATTTCTTGTTCTTACTCTACAGAGTAAGAACAAGCAATGTTATGATTACTGTAGAAATTATTCGAATACCGTTTATTCATTTCGTATTCTCAATTCTTCAATGGATCATTGTTGTATTTAGGTGTTAGCACAAACTCTTCGTGACCATATAGCTTTTTAATTAGTTCTTAGAACTATGTTTTAAAAATTTCCAGACATCTACAGTGTCTCGCTGAATACGAGAAATGCAATCTCACAAATGTTCCCAAAGGCTTACGTAGTCAAGAACCACAGATGGAAACGACTGCGCATAACGCCAAAATGGTAAGTTTATTCACATACAGTCATTCATTTCTCATTTAGTCATTTTCTCATAAAAGGGATAAGGTGGAGACACTGGTACGGTGCACCAGTTTCTAAGTCTCGAATGTAACAATTCATACCGTTGATAATTCGTGTTTTTTTTTAAACTTTGACTCTTATTTATAATTTTCTAGTTTATACACACATTAACTCAACAACTCAACTAACAATGAATTTTAGTTTAGAGTCAAGAAAGCTATGGAAATCGGCGAGTCAATTTCCTCTTGGTATCCTGGAGGTACCATTCTGGCGGTACTCACTCTGGTACCACTACCACGGTTCTCTACATATCGACTGGCTATTTTCGATTAGTTGAAGATTTTTGTAAAGTTACGCCTATCACCTTATTAGTGCACATATATCTCATATTGTACTACTACTAGTCTCAATCCTCCTACTACTACAACTCGCAGTAAGAAAAGCACTGCGACTGCGACGTGCAAGAAAAGACCCACAGATGTCCCCCTCTGAAACAAATTCTAAGCGATCGAATGTGTAAAGCCCAAACTAGTTAATTTACTACTCCGCATGTTATATCTCAAGACATTTCATGCACACTGTTCATTTTGCGAATAAAATAAATATTTATGTTGCATTTCACATTTCATCAGCTAAAGTGTATTTTGTAAACAAAATATTATTTCTCAATTTTGGATTGTTTTGACATTTTTCATCTTGACGTCATTCTTTCATTCATTACATTTTTTGTTTTCCCTTTATATTTTGTAAACATTTTTAATCTTTATTTGGACCTTTCTACATTTCACTTCATTTTTAAAACATTTTCAGGGACATTTATATTTCGTTTCATTTTTTTGGACTTTCTTGGGACGTTTAGTTTTTATATTATTATTTATGGTTCTTGGGACATTTCTATTTGATGGGAATATTCTGTTGTTTGGAACCTTTCTATTTTCGAAGAACCTTTTCAATTACACAATCACTTCATAATACAGTAGAATTGGCACGGGGGCTCAGAAATCGAGATCCTCTAAACGAGAAATGAACAGAGGACGGTCACGACCGCAATGAATGAAATTTACATTGCTTACTACGGTATTGTATTGCTACGGTACACTTGCGGACTACGTCAGGCATAATACCGTAGTAAGAGCAGCTGATTCCCGGACCACTTTTTTATCCGGCTGTGAGCCCCCGTGATTGGCAATTTTATTCCTTCTCAGCTGCTCGACAGCGTACGATTGAGGGCGGCGATATTTTCACATGCAAATGTGTGATTTTCGATTAAAAATAAGTGTGTTAAATTATTAATTTTAATAAAATGTAGGCAGTCAAAGTTCATGCAGGGTTGACCGACCTGCGCAATGATGTGCTGTGTTGCACAATAGCTGTGAAAGAATCGAGAATTTTGAGATTGACGATTACGAGAAGGAAAATATCGCATATAATCTATAACTAGCAGGGATGTGTTGAGGTTAAATACACTACGCTCTATGCGTACACTACGCTCTATGCATAGTTCTGCAGGTTCGGTCCAGGGGGACCTCGGTAGCTTGCTTCAGGTACGGTCCAGGGGGACCTCGGTAGCTTGCTTCAGGTACGGTCCAGGGGGACCTCGGTAGCTTGCTTCAGGTACGGTCCAGGGGGACCTCGGTAGCTTGCTTCAGGTACGGTCCAGGGGGACCTCGGTAGCTTGCTTCAGGTACGGTCCAGGGGGATCTCGGTAGCTTGCTTCAGGTACGGTCCAGGGGGACCTCGGTAGCCGGCTCCAAGTACGGTCCAGGGAGAGCTTAGGATGTTGGGGAATCTTAATCGCTAGAAAGAGTACTGGCTTATTCCGTTGCAAAAGGCTCGTCAGGCTGAGAGCGATCGGAAAAAGTTGCCACTACGCCACTTCGTGGCTCCGTGGCAACTTTTTTTCGATCGCTCTTAGCCTGACGAGCCTTTCTCAACGGAAACGCAGGATACCGTATGTTGATTTCCTTGGCGTGTTCGAACACGTTTCTGAAATCGCAAAACACTTTTCCCGCGATTCTCCACGCTCCCCGGTTCATTTGGGAACTTTTTGAAATTTTAAATTTTCCACGTTAAAACATGTTAGAACAAGTCCAGACACGTTTCTGACATCGCAAAACACTTTTCCCGCGATTCTCCACGCTCCCCGGTTCATTTGGGAACTTTTTGAAATTTTCAATTTTTCACGTTAAAACATGTTAGAACACGTTCGGAAACGTTTCTGACATCGCAAAACACTTTTTCTGTGTTCCCCTACGCTCTGCGCATCAAATTGGACACTTTTCGAAATTTTCGGTTTTCACGTTAAAACGTGTTAGAACACGTTCAGACACGTTTCTGACATCGCAAAACACTTTTCCTGTGATCCCCTACGCTCTGCGCATCAATTGGACACAATTTTCGATTTTCACGATAAAACTCGGCAAAACAGGTGAAAACGTGTTTCACGATACTCATAAACGTGTCAGGGCGCATTCTGGCACTTGCGAAAAATGCGGCAAAAGGTTTGCCCGCGGCGGGGGTCGAACCTGGGGGTCTCGGATTCAAAGTCTGACGCGTTATCCACTTGGCTATGAAATTAGCGGATTTTTACATTAAAATTTTGAAAGGTTTTCTGAGCAGTTATCATATGCAAAAGGTTCTGAGAAGATTGCGCAAATTTGAAGCGATTTATGGGGGAAATGGGAAAAAAATGTCCGTCACGCTGCAACAAAAAAACATACACACAGACAGACAGACAGACAGACAAACAGACAGACACAATCATTTCCTATAAGTGGAGGAACACGAGTATGATTTCATCGAGGCTGAACACGTGCAGAGCGACAAATTTCGACTAGATTTATCGACTTTATTACATTAGATTTTACTATATATTAGAAAATGCTAACGTCTGTCTGTCTGTCTGTCTGTCTGTCTGTTTGTCCGTTTTTTTCCTTCCGTCCGGTCCCACTTTTTTCTCATTTTCCTTATATTTCGTTTCAAATTCGCTCTATCTTCTCAGAACCTTTTGCATATGATAATAGACCAGAATTGCTTTAAAATTTTACGAAATTTAAATCACCAAATCCATGGCCAAGTGGGTTACGCGCTGGACTAGCAATTCGACCGACGCAGGTTCGATCCCCACCGCGGGCAAACCTTTTGCCGCATTTTTCGCGAGTGTCAGAAACCGTTCTAACACGTTTTTGAGTTCCGTGAAACACGTTTTCACCTGTTTTGCCGAATTTTAACGTGAAAAATCGAAAAATTCGAAAAGTTCCAAAATGGTTCAGAAAGCGTAGGGGATCACAGGAAAAGTGTTTTGCGATGTCAGAAACGTGTCAGAACGTGTTCTAACGCGTTTTAACGTGAAAAATAGAAAAATTCGAAAAGTTCCAAAATGATTCAGAAAGCATAGGGGATCACTACAAAAGTGTTTTGCGATGTCGGAAACGTTTCCGAACTTGTTCTAACGCGTTTTAACGTGAAAACTCGAACATTTCAAAAAGTTCTCAAATGATTCAGAGAGCGTAGGGGTACGCAGGAAAAGTGTTTTGCGATGTTCTATACGTGTCTGAATGTGTTCTAAAATGTTTTAACGTGAAAATCGAAAATTTTGACAAGTTCCAAAAAGATTCAGAGGGCGTAGGGAATCACAGGAAACATCTCTGAAAGTGTTCTAAAAGTTCTGAACGCACTGTATCCTGCGTTTCCGTTGTGAAAAGATCGTGAGGCAGAGAGCGATCAAAAAAGTTGCCACGGATCCACGAAGTGACGTAGTGGCAACTTTTTTTCGATCGCTCTCTGCCTCACGAGTCTTTTCCACCGGAATAAGCCAGTACTCTTGGTAGCGATTAACATTCCCCAGCTTACTGCGAGCTTTAATGTAGCCCTGAGGCGGCTACCGAGCTCCCCCTGGACCGAACCAGGAGCCGGCTACAGGGCGCCCTCTGGACCGTACCTGGAGCCACCTATCGAGCTCCCCCTGGACCGAACCCGCACCAAGAACTATGTACAGAGCGTAGTGTACGCATAGAGAGTAGTGCATTTAACCTCAATACAACCCCGCTAGTTATTACATTAGATTTATCGAGACTAGAGAAGATGGGAGATATTTAATTTCACGGTAAAAACTGCAAATTGGAAGAAGTGGAAGCCGTTTCCAGTGAAACTAATACAATTTCTCAATTTTTAACTTTTTTCTATTATTTTTTTCAATTTTTAACTTTTTAACAACCAGGCCGGGTAGCGCAGTGGTTGTGTGCTAGAATGCGAATCGAATGGTCACAAGTTCGACCCCCAGTGCCTGCAGATCCACCCAACCAAGGGGGTTAAGAAATGCTGGTAGTGACTGGTAAACCACGATCCAAACATGCCTCGAAAGGGGTCCCCGATTCAAGTGCACACAACACGAGAATATCCTCGCAACAGGCCGCTGATCATCTCAGGACAGGCTCTCGTTGCCCCTCAGGCATAGGGGTGGTCGAGACCGCCTTGCGTGTAGAAGACCTAACACCTTTACCTTTACCTTTACTTTATCAGGGAACCTCTTTAACGATAGATGACGGAAACCAGTGAGTTATTGAGTATTGATTTCTCATTGAGATTGAGGTCATTACCGTCTCAAGTGGGCTGCTCGAAACAGAGAATCGCCCGGTGAAGTGATAGCACAAGTCCCCCAACAAGAATAATCGGGAATCAAATAGCATGATTCTGGTTTCACGTCTAAACTATTCACGAGAACAGTGCATTGTCAAATAATGGAAGGTCCTATTTGCCGAGAATGTCGTGCATTGTGTGATTATTTGGATAGACAAGGATTTCCAGATTTGCACATTTTGCAAATCCTCCCTCCCCTCCCTTTCCCTCCCTCCCATCATTCTCCACTCATTTCAATCGCGGGCACGCCTGCGGCCCGGTTTCTCTCTCTACTCATTTTGCGGGTGAATGTCTCCTCCCCCTATGCTAACTACCATAATCCGTAATCGATTGCTACCGTACCCTCCTACACCACACCCTTCCTTCCGTACCATAACTTACCGTAACACTCAGATATCGATTAGGAGGGATGGAGGACGAGCCCAGCAAGCCGATGGACCAGGAGGAGGAGGAGGACGAGTTCTTCTCGGCTCGGTCAGTAGGCTCCGCCCCATCATGGTCCGCCCATTTTATAGCCCGCCCACTTTATTGATCTTTGATCTTTTGCAGTGAGACGCAGCGTCGCCAGGAGCAGCCCCCGGAGAGTCCTCCACCGCCGCCACAGCGCTCGGATAGGTGAGCCGAAGGAGGACTTGGCAGCATGCCAAAAATCATTGGGTGCCCAATCTGGCAACTTGCCAAGTTTCATAAATTCAGGGAGTCGCCGCTGAACGCAGCGTCGCCGTCGAAAAGGAGCAGCAAGTCGCCCAAGTCGGGCAGACAACAGGTACGGTAGGAGAAGTGAGAGGATACGGTATGGAGGGACGAGGGAAAGGAGTACGGTATTGAAGAAGAATATGAGGGCTACAGTATAGACAGTAGGGTAGGAGAGGGGGAGGATATGGTATAGGTGGATACGGTAGGAGAGGAATACGGTATTGAAGAAGAATGGGAGGGATACGGTGTCGAGAGTAGAGGAGGAGTGTGGATACGGTATCTATGGGTATTGTGGAGAGCAGTACGAAATTGAAAGAGAATGCGAGAAAGTTTCAAGATTTTGAGAAGGGACTACAGTATCATTACACGAGAAGGGATAGATTATCGAGGAGTTGTTACGGTATCAAAGGGTCCAGTTTCGAGAAGGAGTTACGGCATGGTTGCACCATTTCGAGAAGGCATTGAGCGAAGTATAGAGATGAGGTTACGGGATTGACTGGGGCTATGGTATTTACAGGGGGTTACAGTATTGACAGGAGGTTACGGTATCTACAGGGGGGTTACGGTATTGACAGGAGGTTACGGTATAGGCAAGGGGTTACGGTATTTACAGTGGTTACGGTATTAACAAGGGGTTACGGTATTGACAAGAGGTTACGGTATAGACAGGGGGTTACGGTATAGACAAGGGGTTACGGTATAGACAGGGAGTTACGGTATAGACATGGTGTTACGGTATGGTCAGGGGTTACGGTATTGACAAGGGGTTACGGTATCATTCCAGTACTTCGCCTTCCTTCAGAACTTCTTCTCGGACGAGAATGCGCAGCCGTTGGCGTCGGAGAAGTCGAAGAAGGTGCGCCGCATGCTCAAGGACAAGTCGGTCGTTCGAATTTTTCAATTGGCGCCAAAAATCGAAATAATTTTAAAAAATAGGACATTTTGTGCAGGGACCGCTGGGACACGCGGGAGTATAAGAAGGAGGAGCTCATCCCGACGCCCAAACCGAAGAAGAAGAAGAAGAAGAAAACGACGTGCGTTTGCAAAAGTCGGAAATTAAAAACCGGATGTGCAAAATTACAGTAAGAAGAAATCGAAGCCGAAGGAGCGCATGTCGACTGAAGACGCGTCGAAGACGGATGAAGAGGTGAGAAAGATCAAAGATCAAAGATCAGATGGCAAAAAATCGTGAAGATTGAAGATCAAAATATAAAAATTTACTACACACACGATTGCAGAGTGACGAGGTCGAGGAGGTCAAAGAGCCGGTTGTGGTGAGGCCTGAGGGTTACGGTAGTAGTGTGATCGTTGGGAAATATCGCACTGTCGGAAATTGCATAGCGGCTGCGTGATTGGTAAATGCCGGCGTTGCAGGCCGCCGACAGCAGCACACCGCAGCCCCGCCCCTACTTCCAGTCGACCCAGTGGCTCATGAAGTGCGCGTTCGATCTCTGATCTCTATAGTTTGATCTTTGATCTTTGACTATTCAGGAGCAAACAAGACACGCCGATCCTCCCGAAGAACATCAAGTACATGACGATTCGCTTCCAGAAGTCTCGGGAGATTGTCGAAGTACGGTATTCTCCTCCAACTGTAGGGCCCCGGTGGTGTGGCCAGTGGGAAATGTCGCCTGTCGAAAATTCAACAGGGTCACGCCGATTAGTGAACGTCGTAGGCACACACACGTCATTACAGTACGACGCGGACGGCGAGCAGCACCAGCTGCCCAAGTTCAACGAGCGCGCGATCAGCAATCCCTGGCGACGGTACGTTGTGCGCCCAGTGGGAAACGTCGCCCCATCGAATACCGTCCGCTGCGACCTCGATTAGTACTCGTCGCCCATTTCAGCTGGGGCGCGCACAACGCCCTCTGTGCGCAGGGCGGCTACCAAGTGGTCGCCAAGAAGACCGTCAGGATCGAGGTGTGTTTCGTGGTGTAGCGCATTGAGAATCGTCGGCTGTCGAAAATTTAACAGGAAATGCACATTTGGCATTCGTCGACCGCACGCACACATTGCAGCGCGGCTCCAATCCGCCGGAGAAGCCCAAGATGCGCCAGCAGATCACGCTGAACAAGAACTCCGAAATTCCCGACAGCCAGTCGCTTTCAGGTGCGTGTGCATGGTGGTGAGGGCATTGGGAAACGTCGCCTGTCGAAAAATCGACAGGACCGGGCTCGATTAGTAATCGTCGTGCTCGTTGTGCAGGCTCGCTGCGTGTGGGCGACCAAAACGCGGAGGACGAGGGCATACGGATAGCCAAGCAGGTGGAGGACTACGTGAACCGCGGCGGATTCGTGCCCGCCAACATCCCCAAGAAGGGTAATTGTCGATCGATAATTAATACGTGTGAATTTTACCGGACGGCCCGAGCCTCCTGAAAGTGTGTTTCAGTCGAAAATTCGCCTGATATTATGCTTATTCTAATTTTGACGCTTAGGATATTGCTTAGACGTCTCAAATAGTTGGTTACTAGTACTTAGTTCCCAGTTACCCGTACTTTAATGAAACCTATAAGTCTAAGTCCAAGTACGTAAATATCTGTTTTCTAGCTTAGGGTACATTAAACATCCTAAATCATCGTAATTGATTATAAGAGAAGCCTAAGCAACAGCATAAGCCCTAACCTGAGCATAGACTTGACTTTAAGCGATTTCAGGAGGCTCGGGCCGTCCGGTAAAATTTCCAAGGTATAATTAATTAATTATCGATTGATAATTAAGCTAATTATGTTAATTAAAGACGTGGTGGTCGTCAAGCCGAAAGTCCCCGCCCTCCCAACGCCCGTTGTCGTCGTGCAGGAAAAAGCGGTGAGAGCAGGATAAATTATCTTTGATCTTTGGTCTTTGATATTTTTTCTGAAATCAGTGGGAAAGATCAAAGATCAATTTTGGAGACCAAAGTGTTTTGTTCAGGCGCCGCCAAACCCACTGAAGGACAACAGCAACGTGAAGGTGCAGAAGAAGAAGGCGCCGGTTAGTCGATCAATAAAATCAATAAATTGATTGAAAATGAAATCGATAAATCAGCAATGATCGCTATATCCGTTCAGAAGACGCCCAAGGGCACCGCAAAGAAGGGCGCTCCCGGTGGCAAGCGGTCGAGCATCTCGGACGACTCTGACAGTGTGACGTAAGCTACCGTAATTGACGTACCGTATTCCAACTTTCCCAGGAATACCGTACACTTCCAATTGACCTACCGTAGCGCTTTGACCTGCCTCAACCAGGGCTGTGCGGCATAAAATACGATTTTTTGATCCAGGGCTCCTGGCTTTTAAATGTTATGCGTAACCGATGTAATTAATCAAGAGGATTTGTTTGATACCAAATTTGAAAGAATTCGATAAATGGCGGTCAGTGAGTTATGCCGAAATTTTATGCCGAAAATTTTCGGCATAAAATTTCGGCATAACGTGTTTTTTTCACCACATAATAGTTCGAATCAATGCAAACTAGTAATACTTCGCTCAGAGAATAATCAAGACCTAGGAATGAGTCCTCGAAAAGATTCAGCAGCTTATGCCGAAATTATGCCGAATTTATGCCGCACAGCCCAGGCCTCAACGCCATTTGACCGAAGCCATTTTTTTCCATTGGGACCCCGAAGAATCTCCAAATGGAATACTAATTGGGGGGAAATGGATCAGAAAACCCAGAGGTACCTCCTTGTTTCAGTGAGGAGGAGAAGAACGGTGACGGTAGCGGGGCGCGTGGCGGCAAGAAGGTCAACGAGTCGAAGAAAGGCGGCGGTGCCTTCGCCAACTTCTTCAAGTATGCGAAATTGACTTGGAATTTACTCTAAATATTGGCTCATATCTGACTAAATTTGCATTGAAATTGGCTAAACAAATAATTTACTTACATTATACTTAATTAATTTAAAGGGACAGTAAACAGACAAATTCTTGTTCATTTGATCCACATTCCTGGATCGACGCAGGGATAGAGATAGTGTGAGTCCTATCTGATATCAGCTCAAGTGGAGAAGCGGTAAAGCGCTTGCATAGCAATCGTGAGAACGTGGGTTCGATACCCACCCTATGCTTTTGTTTCTTCCCGCGGGACGAAAATCGTTGCGAGACCTTTGAAATTTGCGGAAATTCAACGGTGCCTTTACTGTCTAATAAATAAATAAAATCATAAAATAAATAAAATAAAATTAGAATAAATAAAATCGTTTGCAGTAGACGACGAAAGCCGACGCCGGCGCCGCAAGCCGCGAAGGGAGGCAGCAGGGAGGGCGGCGGGCGTCCCCCCAAGAACAACAACAAGAAGAGCAGCAAGGTACTGTAATTGAACCTGAAATCCACTAAAATTGACCTGAAATTAGTCTTAATTGACTCGAATAAATCGTGAATTGACTTTTTTCAGCAGTGACTCGCCCCACAAGTGCGACAGCTGAAGATGAATTTCTCCGTAACTACTCACAAGCATTGCATAAAATGAGTGAATAACGTACTTGTTGGTGTTACGTTATCACAATGCAATACACGCGAAGTAGTTCCGCCATTTATTTTTCAAAAAATCTCTAATTTGCTCCCCCCTCTATTTTTGAACTCAACGAGGCTCATGACTTCAAGCCTCCAGAAAGGGGTCGAGACCAGAGTGCGTACAAGACAGAGAGACGTGAATGAGAGAGAGAGCTCCTTTATTGACTGTGATGAGCATTTTATGTCTTGTGGCATGCATCAATTGTTCATCATACTGTTTCTTCTCGAAGCCTGCTATCCCAATCGCTGGTTGCTAGGAGAAAGGATTGGTTGCTAGGAGGCTGATGAGGTGTATTACAAATTTAAAATGATACGTTCATGTAATGGACTACTGGTGGTGTACTCTCTTTCTATACCTCGGCGTGTCTCTTGCTTTTGCATACTCTCTCGCAGCCGTATCTGTTGTTTAGGAGCGGAACGTTTTATTATTATGGACTCTGGTATTTTTTAAAGAACGACGCTATTATAAACAATATACGCCGTGTGCATTGGCGTCGTTTCATAAATCGTTCGCGGCTCAGAGAATGGGTATCATCTTTCCCTCCGCATTTCTTCAGCATACCATGGGATCGTCGTATTCTGTAGCAGGAACATTGCTTGGCGGTGCGAACAAGGTATGGCTGTCCCGCACTTGCATTAGTTGTTATTTCTGCCCTAACCGCACATTTTAAATTATACTATGTTTGTGGCACATTAGCGGGCAGGGATATATGAATACGCCTCGGCGGTAGACTTTGAAATGTAACTAAACAACTACAAGAGGGTGATTACACCCCACACTCCTTGTTCTTCGCGCCGTCTCTTTGAAAAAGCGGTTAATTTCCCCGTTATTTGAGTAGTTGTTTAGTTACCTTTCAAAGTCTACTCTACGAGCTGACCCTTTGGCTCTTGCGGTTCGAATCTGCAGGCGTATTAGGCGTATTTCAAGTAGGGTTTCGGGTAATAGGCGGTGAACATTCAACCTGAACCACCAAATGGAGCGGCCTCTAAAATAAAAGGAGTTTTGTGCCACCTGATTGTTATAGGTGTTTTAGATGTTTTAGGTGTTGCCTGATTGGGCGAATTCGCCTGAACCCTATTATCATGGCAACTCTTCCAGTTTATGTTCGATTCTCTACCAGACGATGTTCTCATGCACATCATTTCCTACTTGGGAGTTCGGTGCCGAAAGAGAGGATAAGAGGAGTGTGCAAGAGATTGAAGGAAGTTGAAAGCAGATGCAAGGCTTTACGATTTCAGCGAGTTGTCATCGGCATTGTGAGTTCCATTCTTCCTCGTATTTTGCACGGCGTTTTGGCGGGAACAATTTTGAACGGCTCTCGTAAATTCCCTTCGAGAGAATCAGGGGATTGGCAAAATGCCAGTGCACAAGCTCTCTCACTTTCTCTCCTCTCTCGCTGACCCCTTCCCATCACTCTCTTTTGATCTACCTCTCTCCTGCACCCCTGTAAAATGCCGTGATTTTGCAAACTTCTTCTTCATGTTATGTTTCCTGCAGTTTCAAACTTAGCATTGAAAAAGTGCACAAAAATCATTTCGCAACATTTTGAAGTGGTTGAAAAGTGTAAATTTAAATTGAATTGATCGCTCATTTTAGACTCCGTCTTGTCTGAGCTCGGTTTTCGTTGTTAATGAGGTGAAAAGATTCCTTCTCTACCCGGTTGCGATTGGAGAGTCGGAGATGTTGGACTGTGTGGCCACAATATTCAAGAATGCGGAAGTCGACCAGCTTGTCTTCGATGTGGGTGCAATTTAGTTTTTCGTTTTTCGTTATTTAAATTTTAAAAAAAATGATCCAGACTAGCTACAATGTTTTGCGCAATTCCTGCAAATTTCTGATCAAGAAACGTTACCTCCCTGTTATCTGAATTAGCATTTAAATTTCCCTTCCTTCCTGCTTCATGTAAAAGGGAAAAAGTGTAAACTCTCCGATCTGGAACTTGTTCCGGGTTTTTAGGCGTTGGAACTAGTTCTCTCAGTGGAAGTTAGTGGAGTTTCCACTGAGGGAACTAGTTCCAACCCCAAAAAAACCCAGAACTAGTTCCAGATCGGAGTGTTTACAGATTTACCTTCTTATGTCATCTACCGATCGGGTATCACGGGTATCACTACGCAAATTGAAAATATTTCGAGCTGCAAAAATGATTTATCTTTCTTTAGATGAGATTGAACCAAGAGTGGTTCAATAAGATTAAAGAAATGGCCTGCTTCCCCACTATTACATTCAAATCTCTGCGATTCGAGATGGCTAAACCGCGGGAGAAGGTTGACTACTCTGCAGAGTAAGTTGTTTATTTTGCTTGCTTGGTTTCAGTGCCAAACAGTTGAGGGTCTCTTCAGTTTGTATACTCTCGTAAATTGACCCCTAGAGAGTGTTTGGAGAGATTGTTCCCCTCAAAATGATAGGACATCAACAATGAATACGCCATTACAGATTTCTCTTTTATCTTCTCAATGGGTGTAACCTAGACGAGAAGGAGGTCTCCGTTGGATGGCGGTCCACTAAGTCGTCCATTTTTCCTCGATTTTTAGATTATTTTTCCATAATGAGCAAACTTCCGAGCGTGGGAAAGCTATCATTGAACTGGGCAGTACCGAAGAAAGCTGCAACGGTATTTTATTCAATCATATTCCCAAATTCATTAGAGTCATTTAGAGGACCCATATTAAGCAAAGGATAGGGTTTCACATGATTCCAAACATACAGTCCAGGGTTGGAGCGAGAGAGTGTGCAAAAGTGAGAGGGTCTCTCTCGATTTCATACACTCTCTCACTCCAAAGGCCTTTCTGTAAGGTTGACCGGTCTGTGGAATGATGTGGTTTCAAACTAAATAAATAATACTGCTAAAATGAATTCAGTTCGCGACTGAAGACGCCGAAGAGTCTTTATTTGATGGACTGTGCTTGCTTGACATTGTTAAGAAATGCAAAGAGACTAACGTCGGTTGGGGGAATTTTACAGCTGAGAACATCATGGACCTCTTCAAGGTATATTTAAGAAAATAAAAAAAACATTTACGAATTTAAGAAAATTTGCTTGTTGTGTGGTTCGAAAAGACATTTTAAATTCCTTATTGAAACGTATTATTTAAACATCATCACTCCGTAATAGAGGCATAGGTGCGGCGTTCACAACTTTCAGAGCGTCACGTTTTCAGATATATCCGGCAGTTGTTCGCGTTAATCCTAATATTTAGGTGTTTGCCAGTTCGGGCAAGGCCACGACGGTGAACGTATCGACACTATTAGAGATGGCCGAAATCCTCACATCTCTAGTCTCTGCCGATCCCGACGTCGATTGGATTCGTGACGCGGATTTGGTGCAGCCGCTGTCCGAAAGCAAGCTGCGCCACGCGCCAAGCGGCGCCACCATGATCATACGGCGCAATCATGCAAAGCGCAATAATGATGGAGTCTATGATGAGAACAACCCGGTAGAATTCATGTTCTTCATGGAAAAGCCTTGATTGCTGAAGCTATGTCGTCGAAAATGTTGATGGGTTTTTTGCGCATCTGAATAAACGATCTGAGTAAATGAATAAGTGCAGAGCTTCCCCACATTGAAACGCAGCGATCTCTAATAGAGATGACCGCTCGAAAAATCGAAAATGAAAACAAGAGAGCGTTCGACGAAAAGGTGTCAGAACGTTTTCGTGTTCTTTGATAATTAAAAATAAGAAGTTGCGAGTGGTGAGCACCAGTATTTTTTTCTCATTTTGCGCAGCTTGAATAGTATGGTGTACAATATCGAATATGTTTTTTTAAAGAGAAGAAAATCTTGGAATGCACTCGTACCTCATAGTTTCTTTACCCTTGTCACAATTCACATAAAATATGATGAATGTTTAGTTCTCCACAAAGTGAACTTTCCTGTGTGCTTTCAGCTCGTCTACTCGATTTAATTTCTCTTTGCAAATTTCGTATTCGTTTATTTTGGTGCCAATCTCTCATGTGTTCCTTGAAGAGGGAGATAATGGGATATTCCTTGTGGCTGAAATTCTCACGGCTTCATTCTCCAACATAACCTCTCGTTTCCTAAATAAATTATTGTGCGATTCAAAAAGTCAGTAGTTTCCGCCCATTTTTCCGGTACGAATTACAAAAAATAGCACATCAGTTCCGTTATTAACGGAACGGAAAATGTACGCGCAATAAGCTTAATTTGTGAGTCACAAATTGTGACCCCAATCTTTTCATTAGCATTATAAACCCCTTTATTGCTATTTCGTGACCTCCCATCTTGATTAGGTATCAGTGTTCCTAATCTATTGGTAACCCTCCCCCCTTCCCTCAAGGTCATGTGTGATTAGAGAGTGCCACACGGGGACATTCCCACATGATTCCAAACCTACAGACCAGGGTTAGGACGAGAGAGTATGCAAAAGTGAGAGAGTCCCTCTCGATTTCACACGCTCTCTCACTCTAAAGGCCTTTCTGGAAGGTTGACCGGCCTGTGGAATGATGTGTTCCCCACTACCTTCTACAATCATTAAAAAATCTTTTCTCTTATCCGACTATTTCTGTACATGTTGACGTGCGGTGTACGATATATAAATAGTGTATGTGTACTTATGCATGCCTGGGCATATTTTGCTTTCCACGCTCGCCGCGATATTAATTAATAGACGCCTTACACACTAGCTTTCTTCTTGATAAAGTGTTTGTGGCTCAGAAAGAAAGGGTATCGTCCTCTGTCCCTCCGGATTACCTCAGTCTACCATGGGGTCGTCGTATGATCTTGGAGGAACGTCAGGCGGTACGAACAAGGTATGGTTGGATAGTCCCCACATTAATATTAATAATAATGTTTACCATGAATGTAAGGTTAGGATATCGCATAATCGGTAGCTAAACGAGGCATGACTTATTAGTTTTCGTTTCTACCTTAACCACCCATTTTACTTTGCACTTTATCCTGTTTACGCGCTGGAATCGCTCATGAAATCTAGAAAAAAAGGAATATGTCTCGGGCGTAGCTCTAATCTCCTGTCACATCGCGTGTCAAGAAGGCAACTCTTCCAGTTGATCTTCGGTTCTCTGCCGGACGATGTTCTCATGCACATCATTTCCTACTTGGGAGTTCGGAGTCGAAAGAGGATGAGAGGAGTGTGCAAGAGATTGAAGGAAGTTGAAAGCAGATGCAAGGCTTTACGATTTCAGCGAGTTGTCATCGGCATTGTATGTTCATTTCTTCATCATCATTTTTTTCCAAACTTCTTCCTGATGATACCTTTACATAGACAAAAAGTGCTCACAAATCATTTCAGCAATATTTATGTCCATATTTTTTTCCTATTATAGTTTAGCGCAGTGACATATTAATGATTCATTGACTAACTGTTTCAGAATTCGACTGCCATATTTCCGATATTTACTGTTGATGACGCGCAAAGATTCGGTGTCGCTTCAATACCGATTGGAGAAACGGAGAAGTTGGCCGGCGTATCCCAAGCATTGAAGAACGCGGAACTCGGCAGACTAGGCTTTGATGTGAGCGAAGTTTGAAGATTTTTTCTTATTCAATTTTTTTTAAATTTATAAAGCGTGATTGATACTCGAAAGATACTATTTATACCCACAGCAATCTATTCAATCAACATGTTTTTCAAAACATTTTTTAAAATTTTTTAAAACATTAATATTGTCCTATTGTACCCGCTTTCAATTCCCTGTCAGGCAATGTGCGGAATATATTATTAATATTTCCTGCAACAAAATTATGTTATATTTTTAGATGAGACTGAGCTACGAGTGGTTCAATAAACTCTCGCAAATGGCCTGCTTCCCAACTATTCAATTTCAAACTCTCCGAGTCGAGATGACTAGTCTCCGGGAGCAAGTTGATTACTCTGCCGAGTAAGTTGATTATTTTAAAATGATTATTAAAATTATTAAATATTAAAATATAATTAAATATATAATAAAATTAAATTTAAAATTATTAAATGAATTAAAATGATTATTTTGCTTATTTAAAAAAAGAATAATATGCATTTATTTGGGGCATTGTTCTCAGACACTCATTTTTTAGAATGGGTTTTGCGAACACTGTGTGATTCACAGAAAGTGCTCGATTCAGAGCCGAATAATCAACTATATTGGCCTGATAACTTCACATCCCCTTATTCAGGAGAATAAAAATCAAAGATCAAAGATTACAGGTTTCTCTGTTATCTTCTCGACGGGAGCAATCTAGAAGAGAAAGAGATTTCCCTTGATTGGCGGTTCGCTGATTCGTCCATCGTTGTACGATTTTTGATTATTTTTCCATGATGAGCAAATTTCCGAGCTTGGCAAAGCTGTCATTGAAATGGAGAGTAACGAAGAAAGAAGTAGTGGTATTACATTTTTAAAATGATACGATGATACCAAAAAGCACAAACTTCCGTCGTTCAGCACACAGGAGCAGTTTTTTTTCAAAACTGCATTGCCAATTTTGAGGGCGCAGGTCAAGAATAGGATTCGTATAGGTTTCAAACTGAACGAATAATACTTTCAACATTCAACTACTGAACTCACATCATTCCACAGGCCGGTCAACATTACGGAAAGGCCTTTGGAGTGAGAGAGCGTGCGAAATCGAGAGGGACTCTCTCACTTTAGCACACTCTCTCGCTCTAACCCTGATCTGTATTTTTGGAATCATGTGAATTGAATTGAACGGATAATACATTCAGTCCGACTCCAACCATTCCTTATTTGATGGACTGCGCTTGCTTGATATTGTGAAGAAGTGCAAAGAGACCAACGTCGGATTGGGAAATTGGAAATCAAGAAACGTCATGGACCTCTTCAAGGTGAATGCACTAACGAATATACACTAACGAAAAGTGTTGCACAGCATCGAGTTGGCACCATGCCAAGAACGTCTTTCGTTGTCTGACTCTCTCGTTTCGCGCACTCTCTCAACGATTCTCTCTTTCTCTAATTTGATCTCGGAGTTACTCTTTCGGATGTCGTGTGTTATCAACCGAATTCTCAAAGGACGTATTTGAAGAATATTATTGCATGATAGAGGAATAGGCGTGCTTTTTTATTAATAACTTTTAGGTGTTCGCCAGTTCGGACAAGGCCAAGAAGGTGCATATTTCAACACTGTCGGATATTGCCAAAACTCTGCCCTCTATTGTCTCCGCCGACAGCGATATCGACTGGATTGGAAGCCAGGATTTGGGAGGGCCGTTTTCCCGGACCAAGCTGCGCCACACGCCAAGCGGTGCTAGAATGATCATACGGCGCAATAGTGCGAAATTAACTCATGAGAGAATACTCAGCAATGATGACAGCCCTGTGAAATTCACGATCCTCATGGTAAAGCGATGAATGGTGATGATATGTCGAAAATGTTTATGATTTTTTTCGCGTATGAATAAACGATTACAATCCATAATGGATGCTCGATTGTATGAACGTATCTTGATTCTGACTAAGGAGTTCATGGCTTCCCCAAATTGAAACTCTGCATTATGTGTTTACTTAGAGATGACCTCTCGGAAAAGCGAAAATGAAAAATAACAGATCGTTTTGACCCTGATTCGTAAGGCTCTCTTTCTTGTTGTTCATCTTCCTTTGTTTTCGAACAAAGGAAGTTTCGTGTGATCAACACTAGTTTCATTTATTTCATCCCTTGTATAACAGGGAATTGAGAGAAAAAGATTATCACGGGGAAATGAACAAGGACAGTACACAAGTGTGGGTGAGGAAGAGAGTGCTTCTTTGCACACAGAGAGAAATCCTACTAAGAAAACGACATCAAGTTGGCGCAAACTAATATATGAGTAGGCACATACTTACATACAAGTATGACATGCTTAAATGTAAGTATGAGTCCAACTTGGTGTCGAGTTCATAGTATGACATACTTATATCTACGTATGCATTTCTCTGAGTGCATAGGACTAGACACTGTATAATCTCTACTAGACACTGTAAATTCATGCTTGAGCTCGCAAGTTGATTACTATATATTAGAAAAAGCTAACGTCTGTCTGTCTGTCTGTCTGTCTGTGCGTTTTTTTGTCCAGGTGTCCGTCCAGATTTTTTTCCATTTCCTTATATTTCGCTTCAAGATAACGCAATCTTCTCAGAACCTTTTGCATATGATAACTTATCAGAAAACCTTTCAAAATTTAAAAAGAAAAATGCGCTAATTTCATGGCCAAGTGGGTAGCGCGACAGACTTTAAATCCGAGACCCCCAGGTTCGACCCCCGCCGCGGGCAAACCTTTTGCCGCATTTTTCGCAAGTGCCAGAAACTGTTCTAACACGTTTTTGAGGACCGTGAAACACGTTTTCACCTGTTTTGCCGAGTTTTAACTTGAAAAAGCGAAATTTTCGAAAAGTTCCCAATTGGTTCGCAGAGCGTAGGGGGTGACAGGAAAAGTGTTTTGCGATGTCAGAAACGTGACTGAACGTGTTCTAACACGTTTTAACAAAAAAAAAATTAAGAAAAATCGAAAAATTCGAAATGTTCCAAAATGATTCAGAGAGCGTAGGGAATCACAGGAAACATCTCTGAAAGTGTTCTAAAAGTTCTGAACGCACTGTATCCTGCGTTTCCGTTGTGAAAGGCTCGTGAGGCAGAGAGCGATCGAAAAAAGTTGCCACGGAGCCACGAAGTGGCGTAGTGGCAACTTTTTTTTCGATTGCTCTCTCCCTCACGAGCCTTTTACACCGGAATAAGCCAGTACTCTTGGTAGCGATTAACAATCCCCAGCATACTGCGAGCTTTAATGTAGCCGGGAGCCGGCTACCGAGGTCCCCCTCGACCGAACCTGGAGCCAGCTACCGGGCGCCCCCTGGACCGTACCTGGAACCATCTTCCGAGCTCCCCCTGGACCGAACCCGCACCCAGAACTATGCATAGAGCGTAGTGTACGCATAGAGCGTAGTGTACGCATAGAGCGTACCTCAATACAACCCCGTTAGTTTCCTGCAATTAAAGTTTTCATCACCCTCGCCCTTCCATTTGTTCCGTTATCCTCGACAGTTCTGGCCCCGTGCTAATCATACAAATAATCGCAAGTGACTCGAAGGCTATAACTTGCCAACGAACGAACGCGGGGCTTAGCTGTTCAGCTGTGGAGGAGCGCAATAAGCTGTTTTGTCAGAATGCGAAGAGAAATTAGAGGGGACACGCGAAATAAATAGAGGAGAGAAGAAAGTTATTTGAAGTCACAAGAATATAGCAAGTTTTCAATGTCTCAACGGTTGCAGCAATCGAACGAACGAACGCCGTGCTTATCGGTTGCGCTGTGGATAAGCGCCATAAGTTGTTTGATCAATAGGTGAAGAAAAATTGGAGGGGACACTCCGATTTCGAAGACTATACTAGGGAACGTGACAAAAAATATAAACACAATTTACTAAAGATGAAAGTTCAACCGGCACGGGCATCGAATCACCATGAATCACTCTGTAAGCAATAGAGCGAAAGAAGGGCTATCGATTGAGCTAAAAATGAAATGAAACGAAGAAAAATCGACGAGTAATTTGAGAAAAGTCTCGTCCAATTTCACCACTTTCCCCTCTCTTATCGTCTGAGTGCACTTTGTGTCTGCTGTACCTGGTAGTGTTTCGTCACTTGTGCCGGGCTGAGAGACTGGGAGCGTGCGAGGTCAAAGAGCCATGATGAAATGAGAGGAGAAGCAGCCGCTTTTTAGCCATTTCTCTCTCTCTCTCTAATCTTCCTCCTTCCTCATTGGATCAAGCTCTCTAATTCATCGATGGAGGTCAAATCCCCATCATTTTCTTCATCGTTCCCTATTCGATCTCTCTCTCTCTCTTTTCTCAATTCGCTCATTTCGGCTTCATTTCTACGTGCGCACTGTCTAGTTTTGGCGATAGTTTCGGTGCTGATACGATTAGCGGAAGAGAGAAGGGGGGTATACTAGAGGGAGAATAGGGAGTCTCTCTCTCTCTCAGTCGACCGCTAAATGAATTCTACTAGAGAGGGTGAGAGTGCTAAGAAGTTCGCGAACTTTTCACGCATTTTTCTTGCTCGTTTTAGGCTATTTTCTTTATACTTTGCGTTAGGTCATTAGAGCCGCATAAGAAACTACTAATGCCGAAGAATTTAACTTAAAATATAAACTAGGGAATTAGCCGCACCTCTTAGAAGGTCGCGGAATTCTGCGAGCTTTCCGCGCGCTCTCTCGTCACTGTCTAGCTGCGTGAAACACAGCTTTTCACATACTGCATGTGGAGGCGGTTTTCTATTATTTTTTTATACAAGATAGTCATGATAGTATAATAGTGGAAAAGGAATACGCGACTCTCTTTCTTTCCTTGAGCTACAGGCTTTCGAAACATGCGTACACTGCGTTCAGGGTATGGTGGTCCCTTAAGGTCGTCGGATTTGTGGTACAAAGGGCAGTGTGACATGTGAGGTATCGAATCAAAGCTTAGGGTAGGCTAGATTACATCTGGTGAAAAGAGAGCTGGAAATTATGATCGAATGACAAATTAGTGGAGGTAAATACTTTAGTTAGGTAATGTTTACACCATCTAGTCTTCCAGTTTGTATTCAGGAGTAAGTGGCGCTGCTTCTTTCTGATTATATGGACCATACATCCATCGGTGAAAAAAAGGACCACGAAGAATCACCTCCTGAAATTGTCTTCTTCTTGCAGTTACCTTCTTGTAAATTCATCCTTTAAAAAAGTTAATAGAGAATAAATGAGAGAGATATCGAGAGAACCGACACAATCGCTCGATTACTTCGATAAAAAAACAGTAAGAATAAGCGAGAAAGTTTGTCAACTCCGAAATATTAAAAAGAGAGTGCACACAAGTAGTACATTTCGCACACGTATCGTTTATAAGTTGTAATACATGTACCTCCTTTACAACTTTTCCGGTTCTTCTTTCTCTCTTCGTTTTTTTCGGTTCTCTTCGAAATGTACCCTGTACTTGTACCCTTACATGCTCTTCTAACCATGCAACGGAGTCCAGAAATCGAAGTTTGGTCTGTTGCTGAATTCACACATTCGCTGTATTCATTCCTCCAGATAATCCAAGAGTGTGTTTGTGAAATGCATTTGAAACAAAAATGTTAGGCGCAATTTAAAATTCGGGAAATTCGAGTACCACTAAAATGTTTTAGGAAAGCTATAGTTTAAAAAAAACCTTCGGATTGCAGATCGTAGCAGCGATAGGAACGAATTCGAGGCGTAAGAGCGTCAATCCAGACAGAAATATCCTCAACGCATTTGAATTACATTTAGAGCAAACTAAATTGGCTCAAAATAAGAACTAACTTAGTGATCTTCTGGAAACGTGTAACGTTCCGCAGTATACCCAAATATGCCTGTGCGAAGTACTTTAATTATCTGTAAACATAATAATTAGGGCATACCTAGAGTCCACAAAGTGGTCTACAGAATTGACTTGGTTGAGTCAAATCTGTGCCCAAAAATATCCGTAGAAGATTCAATAAGACCACTCTTTTGGATCTGTGTCAATATCTCATCGTTAAGCCGATGCGCAGATCATTAATACTTGCGAGTTGACTGTTCTGAGGCAGAAAAGTCGAGACGGGAGAGGAGGGGCGGAGCCTAATCATCTATCTTTCTAATAGCACAGTGCAACATTTTGATGATATGCCCAAACAACAGTGTTTTATGATTAGTTGCATCTGAATTTAGACCATTGCGAGAATCAATGCGCAGCTGCAAGAGGATGGCGCAAATTGCAGAAACGAATCATCTGCCATTGTGGCGCAGTGATTGAGCGTTTGCTTCACAAGCGTACCCTCACGATTTCAATTCCCTTTTTGCGAAATCCTTGGCTTTTTACAGTAAAACGGAATGTTGACACACTTACACTATTTTTTCATAAAACGGAAGCACAATTCGTTACCCAAATTATTGACTGCATTTTTGCTGCTAATAATGATTCAAAAAGTCTAAAGAATATAATGCTTGAAGGCCGAGAGATGTAGAATCATCATAGCCCCATTTCTGGAGTTTTCGACATAGGTCGAAAGGGTGCGTTACGGCATTTTGAATTAGTTTTCGGGTTGGTTTTGTCAGAAATAGGCTTGAAAACCCGAAAATGCGGGTTGGGTTTTTCATAAATGGGCTTGAAAATCCGAAAATGAGGGTTGGGTTTTCATTTTTTTTTTCAACAAAATTTCTCAAAATGCTTGTTGACTTCATCGTTTTTACGTACCTTTCGACTTATGGTTTTCGAGTTTGTGTTCGCGGGTTTTCAACGTCATAAACTTGTCGAGAGCTCATTCTATAAAGCTTCTCAAGAGTACGAGACAAGTCCAAGAACAACTCAAGGCATTTATCTATGTTTTAGTTTATGCTTCACTCGTTTCCCTTATGCTCGATTCAGGGCCCGGTGGAAAAGGACGGACGTTGTGGCCAGTAGTTATAATAGCAATTTACTGAGGAGAGGCAATCTAGATGATATACCCTCAAAACGAAAGGAAATGAGCATTTTCGGCGAAAATCGCTGCTCTTCGGCGCTTTTGTGACATTTTTATGGCACTTATCTGCAGAAGCTGTTAAACAATTTTAAATTGAACTGAAACCATCCTTTCGATCAGATTTCTGCAGTTTCGTGGCGTTTATTTTTCTTTCTTTCACTGTTCAGTCTACTAGTCTTCCTAAACAAGCCATGCGATACGTAACATGCATCAAAAATATTCCGAATACTAACGTAATTGTGAAGGTATATTTAAGGGCCACAACGTGGTCAGCGGAATTGACTAGGTGGGGTGAAATTTAGTGTCTCATGTCCCTACATGTCTGATTAAGATGAATCTTTTGGATTTAGCTCCATATCTTATCTCTGAGCCGAGCTACACCTTCAAAACACGCGCGCTTCGACTGTTGTGAGAGGGGGGGGGGAAGTCGCGATGGGGAGGGGGGAGGCGGAGCCTATTTGCCCTTTTTTCCAGGAGCATTTCGCGCTTAATTGGAGATATTTTGATGTTGTGTCAAAAGATAAGTAGTTTATGAAGGTATGGAGAGTACATTGGCGTCTCAATTTGGAGGATTGAACATGTCAAAGCGGGGCGGGAGTGGAGAAACATAGCACGCAATTGCAGAGAGAACATAACTGCCTGCATGGCGCAGTGGTTTGAGCGTTTTCCTAGTGAACGCTCACCCGCAAGTTCAATACCCCTTTTTCGAAAACCGTTGCTATATACAGTAAAACGGAATGTCGCTACTCTCGTACTCGTATTCTCGCACAATTTTTTTGCTATCGAGAGCACAATTCAGGGTAGCCGATTTTAATTTATTTTTCTCTTGTAATATTCCCAGAAAAATCAAAAGAATGGAATCATCAGGAGCTGTAAGTTCAGTGATAAGCCCAATTTCGACGATTTCGAAATTAATTTTTTTTCGACGCCTCAACGTTCTCCGATCAACCCTAATATAGGCGCAATCGATTGCACTCTTCAAGACCTCCAAAACAAGCCATAATATGACTCATATCGTTTCGAATTACGCGTGTGCTCTCAAATTCTCATTTTTTTGTCGAATCCGGGTCCGCGATAAGTGGGCGGACGTTGTGGACCCTAGACAAAATGGTTGTGGACCCTAGACAAAAAGTCCAAAATGTTTTAGTACCCTTCAAATTAATAAACAGTAATTATTTTAAAGTAAACTTTAGTGTCGAGGCACCTACGCCAAAATAAGAATGCATGAAGAGTAATAGTCATCTATTACTTGAAAATTATGAAAAGATGGCTCTGCAAATTTGTCTGACGAGTGCTAACATTTTTTTGAGTTTGTCAGAATAACTTTTTTCGATTTTTTTGGGCAAAATATCCTTTAAATTGATTCTCTGTGGTGGTTCCTACTTTTCAACCTTTACAAACCTCATATTCCGAATTACTTATATTTATTTGAGAGATGTGCTCTTCCTCCGAACCGTGATAATAGAGATGGAAAACGGCTTCGAAAAATAGGTTCGACTTAAAAAAAGCTCAATATTTAGAACTTGAATGTATATGAGTAAGCTTACCTTCTCTACAGAAAAACTAATAGCACAATGTTTTAGACGTTCGAAGACTTCGTTTCGATATTCTGACGTGGCCATTTCCGAAAAAAATAACGAATTTAACGAAGTTTCTCAAATAAATCTTCTGAAATATACAGTGAGCGTACATAGATTAGAAAAGCGGAAACAACGAAGATCTGACAACGAGGTGGTGTCTCTTTTGAATAAAAAAATAAGACGCCATCTCCAAGTAGATTGGCGAGCAACGCGCGCTACGCGGCGCCAAATTTGAAAGTGTGATTTTCGGAAAATATTTTTTCTCTCATTAAAGAGTTTCAAATAATACATATATCACATCCATCATCAAGCTGAGTCATTTATGTGTTGGTGACGTGTATTGAAACGCACGAGCGGAAAAGAAAAAAGCATGTCAAAATTTACACGAAAGGAAGAGAGTGGCAGAGACGGCAGAGAGCGAGTCATGGCTGGTGTCAGGTCATCGTACTAGCCATCGTACTACTAGGCATACACTACGGACCGAAATTCGAAAACGGGAGCCGGAAAAAAGAAAAGAATGAAACAAATCGGAACTTTATCGCTATATTTCACGGCGAAACACAGGATGTATACGATGTATACGAAAGGAGCACGCTAAGTCGGCGCGCAAAAAAAACGCCTTGTTACAGTATACTATACGCCTTCTCTGGGTAATGCATTTCGTGGTGAGAGTCAATGAGTACAATTTTTTTTGGAATCTTGTCGTAAATTTTTTTTTTTTTAGGTTGGGGTCGCTTATATTGTTGTTTGTTGTGTACTTGTTTACATGTTCGGTTTTTTCGATTTTTTCCGTGTATTTATATATTTTGCTTCATTTTTTTTTGTTTCTTATGATTACCAAACCTCTATTCCAAAATAATGATCGACGAGCGACAGAGAATGGCTTCGATCGGCCATTTGGTGAGAACTGATGATCTTATTCTTATTTTATGTGTATTTATTGTTCTGGGCCTTACAGAAGGCCTCCCACGAATACCAAGAATCGACAGGCAACGCGTGCTAGGACGCGAAGATAGGAAAATGAACGGGGGAAAATGAAGCTGCCAACGATATAATAATGTTTCCCCCTACGGATAATATCGGTTTTCATAAAAAAAATAAATGCTTAGAAAATTGCCCCTAATGCTAGTGTGCGCGCTCCATATTTTTTCGATAAGCTAAACACAGTACACCTGAAAAAATGCGACCAATAATGGAGCGCGCACACATGTATTCGGGACAATTTCTAAACGTTCCCTTACGAAAATTATTATATTTTAGATGAAAACCGATATTACCCACAGGGGGGAACATTAGTATATCGTCGGCAGCTTCATTTTCCTATCTTCGCGTCCTAGCACGCGTTGCCTGTCGATTCTTGGTAGCTTTGCGGCCATTTGAGCGCCAATATATCGATTTATAGGTTACTATATATTAGAAAATGCTAACGTCTGTCTGTCTGTCTGTTTGTTTGTTTGTTTGTTTTTTTGTTGTGATTCCTTCCGTTCGCAAAATTTACGTCTTTTCGCTATAAATCTTTCAAAATCAATCATCTTCTCAGAACCTTTTGCATATGATAACAGACCAGAATAACTTTAAAATTTTACAACATTTAAATCACCAAATCCATGGCCAAGTGGTTAAAGCGCGCGACATTTAAATCCGACCGACGCAGGTTCGACCCCCGCCGCTGGCAAACCTTTTGCCGCATTTTTCGCAAGTGTCAGAAACCGTTCTAACACGTTTGTGAGTTCCGTGAGACACGTTTTCACCTGTTTTGCCGAGTTTTAACTTAAAAAATCGAAAAATTCGAAAAGTTCCAAAATGATTCAGAAAGCGTAGGGGATCACTACAAAAGTGTTTTGCGATGTCGGAAACGTGTCTGAACGTGTTCTAACGCGTTTTAACGTGAGAAATCGAAAATTTCGAAAAGTTTCATAATAATTCAGAAAGCCTAGGGGATCACTACAAAAGTGCTTTGCGATGTCGGAAACGTGTTCTAACGCGTTTTAACGTAAAAAATCGAAAATTTCAAAAAGTTCCCAAATGATTCAGAGAGCGTAGGGAATCACAGGAAACATCTCTGAAAGTGTTCTAAAAGTTCTGAACGCACTGTATCCTGCGTTTCCGTTGTGAAAGGCTCGTGAGGCAGAGAGCGAGTAAGTGGCGTAGTGGCAACTTTTTTCGATCGCTCTCTGCCTCACGAGCCTTTTCCACCGGAATAAGCCAGTACTCTCGGTAGCGATTAACATTCCCTAGCATACTGCGAGCTTCAATGTAGCCCGGAGCCGGCTTCCGAGCTCCCCCTGGACCGAACCTGGAGCCGGCTACAGGGCGCCCCCTGGACCGTACCTGGAGCCGGCTACAGGGCGCCCCCTGGACCGTACGTGGAGCCACCTATCGAGCTCCCCCTAGACCGAACCCGCACCCAGAACTATGCATAGAGCGTAGTGTACTCATAGAGCGTAGTGTACGCATAGAGCGTAGTGCATTTAACCTCAATACAACCCCGCTAGTTAGTGGATACAATCTCCAATAGGTTCCTGTTTTCAGGATAGAGAAAAAAAGAAAAAAAATGAATTTATTCAGTGGAAATGATGTAGAAGGTACAGTTTCTCACAATTTCTTTATCATTGTGACAATCACCATAAAATATGGTTAAATGTTTACTTCTCCACAAAGTGAACTTTTCTGTGTGCTTTCAGCTCGTCGAATCGATTGAATTTCTCCTTGCAAATTTCGCATTCGTGCATTTTGATGCCATGCGCATCTCTCATATGTTCCTTGAAGAGTGAGATAATGGGATACTCCTTGTCGCACAATTCACATGAGAAGCGATCGCCTAAAACTAATTACTGTGAAGATGATTTCTCATAAACTATGGTCATAAACCGTATCATAATCTTCCTTCGTTCATATTCCAATACAAAACCGTAACCTAATCTCCATCGCGTTAGCCAAATGGCGCTTTGCCAACTCAAAAAATAACTCACTTCCATGAATTCTCATGTGCTTTTTGAGACTGTCCTTTCGCACCATCGCTCCGCACTCTTCGCATTCCACTTTCCGCGCTTTGTCAGGGCGTATATCACTATTTGCAGCAGCCCGCACGCTGGCCATTCCGTGCTGCAGCTGCATGTGCTGCGTGCAAGCGTGTCGCGATGCGAACACCTCCCCGCAGTCGAGGCACTTGGTGTTGCACAGAGATCGCTTGTGCTTCTGAAAGAGAATTTAATATAAATTAGTATAAAGTGGAAACTCTCCACGTAGTCCTAGGCTTCCACCAAAGAATCCATTTTCCGGTGCACTTCTCGTAATTTCTCTGCTTACTGTTTCATTTCCGTGTAGGAAAAAATGCCAAAAACGTTCATTGCAATGCGCGCTGTCCCACTAGCACTTTCCCGCTTCCCCTTTGCAAATTATAAAGTCCACGGATCGGTGAATATTCACCGTTCACTTATCGGCGTTCACGAGCCTAAGCCTAAGCCTGAACCTAAATAGCGTCAGCAAATCAGTGAACGGTGAACGCCGATTAGTGAACGGGTGAACGGTGAACTTTACAATTACCGCTTTCTCTTTGCATCTCTGCCGAATGATGACTCCCACCGCGAAGTACCCTCCTATTCAATGTGAGATACGGTAATATACCTTGATTGCGAACGGCCTAGTGAACGTAGCGCCGCACAGTTCGCACGTGACAGTCACGGTCGTGCCACGTGTGCGACTGGAATTAGCGGGCTTGTCGAGCTGTCGGGTCGGACTGGCTGCAGGTGCTGCAGGTGCTGCAGGCGCTGCGGATTCACAACTCCGCGCGGCTCCGTCGTCACAATCGCTCGCGGAAGATTTATCAATTTGAGTGCGAAGCATCGTGATGTTCAGCTTATTGCACTGAAAAAGTAGTAAATTACAGTTTTCAACAACAACAACAAAACATAAAATACGGACCTTTTTGCTGGTTGTGAGATGATCCGCTGACTGAAACGCCGCTCCACACTCACAGCGAAAAGCGATCCCCAGCTGGAAAAAAAAAGATTTTTAAAAAAATATTCTAAATTATTTTTTTCAAAATTACCAAGCTCGGTTTTGTGCCATGAACAGTCCTCAAATGTGCGATGAGAGAAGGAGCCCTGTGATAGCCATTCTGAAATTGATTTTATTATTAGTATACATAATCCTTCTTCGCGAATTATTCGCAATCAAATAATAGCACTACTAAATATCATCTCCTATTTGATTCATCTTTATGTACATCCCCTGGAAGTTCTACTCAGATTGAATTTATTTCATGCAAAATCTCGTGATACCGCTCTTAGAACTTCATAAACAGAAAATCGAACCGGGCAAAGCGGGCAATGCATTGCTTTCTGCTTTGGAACTGCTGGTGCATCGGTGTTCTCTTGGGGACTAGACAACTCTACCGATGAATCATCAGCAACAGCCACGGCTGCAGCCGACCCTGATTTTACAGCAGCTGCAGCATCTTCAAACGATTTCTTTTGCTGCGCCGGCAATCGCGCATTTCTTGATCTCACACCGTTCTGCAGGACACAAAGTGGTTGCTGAAAATTATTTAAAAAACGAATAAACTCTTGATAATGTCACAGTAATAGCCTAATAGTAAGACGGCTGCTTTACTTTTCCCTCTATTCTGTTTTCAAATTAGAGGGAAAACAAAAAAAAACTGAATTTATTCAACAGAAACTATGTAGAAGGCACTCGTACACTTTTCTCATAATTTCTTTACAGCTCATCAAAAATAGGGACTTTTTTTTCGCAGAATACAATATTTCTCAAACCTGTTCAGAATAGTCCAGAGGGCTGAAATTCGGCTGTTTGTCGATTATCGATTCGATCGACGCCCGTAGGCCCACACAGAAAGCATACGAAAATTCATGGAGAAGATCGTTCCTTAAAATACTACAATAAATGGAACCAATTTTATCTAATTTATTACTTTAATAAATTAGATGAAATTATTCAATAGCATAAGGAACTTGCTGACAGAGAAGCATTTATTTTTTTGATTTTTTTTTTTTGAAATTTATATCCATGATTTAATTATTTCTGTAATTACCTCTTGTTGTCATACTCCATTGACAGCTTTTGATCCCTCTCCAGCGATGCCAGAAGGAATTTCGTTTTCTGAAAAATCCTTTTTTTTTATGTTGTGTATTCACAAGTGTTATTTAATTATATATATTTTTAAATTCTCTAATTGTAATCGGTTGAAGATTATCAAATGCTAATAAGGATTACACGATAGTTCAAATTATAATTATGCGCTTCACATTACAATTTTAAAACGATACATTCATGAAATGGACTACAGGAGTGTCTCTTTCTAAACCTCTGCATGTTTCTTTGTTTGCCATACTCTCTCACCTATCACTGCATTTAGTAACAAGTTATGAGCGTTTTATTATTTTGGACGAGTGTGTGAATGTGAAATATCAAACTAACCTCGGATGGCAGTCCGTTTCTCACAGCAGTCTGCATAACTTCAATCGATCGAGTGAGCAGATTTCCAATTCGATTTGTTGATGACAATTGAAACGCCTGAGAAAAAAACTACGATTAAAATGTTTTCGATTAAAAAAAAACTTCAATTATTTAGTTTTCGCGAATCTTTTTTACGGTAGCATGCTAACAAAAATGAGGCTACTCCTTTTAAAGACTTCAAAGTCAACGTTTCAGAGGATTTGTACAAAAATAGCTCGCTTGCCTTTGCCCTCCATTCTTCGAGTCTTTCTATTTCAGACGACTGGTGGCTCATTTCTGAAGAAAAATTGCTCAAATTTCACGAGAAAAAAAAGAGGAAAACGAGAAAGGACGCGAACGAATTTGTATATAACATTTGCGCGCGGAATGCGAATGAAAAGACGCTTGCAGGTTAAAGAAGACGTCCAAAGACATATATTTTTGGTGCATCTCGCATGTAGCACGCGTTCTCTCTCTCTCTCGCACTCTCCACTTTTCCACTTATCTCTCTTTTTCATCTGCCGGCGATTTTCAACGCTCTCATCGGGCAATCCATTTTTCCCAAATTCTGGCGAGTCTATTCAAATTGAGGCAGAGAGCGAGTGCGAAGATAACATGTAAGAGGATAACATGGGTGATGGTCTCATCACAAATTGAATTTTCTATTTTGCCCAGAACACACTGTTTATGGCATCCTGTGCGAATCACAGCATTCGAAACAGAGTCAGCGAGAATGAGTTAGAGAAAGAGAGAGATGTCGAGAGAGGCAGACAACGAGAGAGGTTCTTGGCATGTTGCCAACACGATGCCGTGCGAATGCTCTGTAGGCTAGAACGAAATATAGAACCAGAGTCAGAGCATCTTGCACAACCGATTTATTGCTTGCATTTCACGGCATTATCCTAAAAAAACTCGAGATTGTGCTTTCTCAAATAATTATTTCTTTAATTCGGTCATGAAATGGACTATTGGTGTATACTATGTTTCTGTAACTCGGCTTATCTCTTCATTTGTTTTTTTTCTCGCTAGCGGAACGTGTGCATCCGGAATGGAATGCATACGTGGAACATGTGCATGTGGAACAGCCGCGGTGCATTTTATCATTTGGGCTCACTTCGGGATAACTATTCTGATGTGTGAGAAATTCGCAGAAGATAATTTAGTCGGCCGTTGATCGATTGGGAGAGAATTCAATGATGGTTGGAATAGCGCAACTGCTCGAGTAGAGAATCATAAGTTGATGGTGATATATCCGAAACGAAACATTTTTACAGGAAAACATCAAGTCCATTATAATGTCATAAGACACCGCCACAAACACAATAATGGCCCTTCGACTTGTTCACACACGCAGTCAGGATAAGTGAAAACGTTCTTTTTATTTCCTTTATTTCCTTCTTCGATTAGTAAGAAATCGAGTAATAACAATTAGGTACACAACGTGAAACATAAGATTCGCTGGTAGTTGGTTCTTCGTATTGGGGTTCGCACAATAATGAGGAAACTCGTAGTTTATAAAAAAAGAAATCAGTGGCTGAAATTGCCCCGCATAAGAGGAAGGATCGAATGCGGCCCAGAGGAAGAGACAACTTCCAATTATGAGACTCACTGTTGTTACCATCTGAATACATTATCGATGAAAAGTTGCTTCAAGAATAACATGATGAACAAAAATCGGGAAAGATATGTTAGGTAAACAGTGTGAATCACAACATGCGCTGGTAACAAAGATCAGTCACGAAATGAAAAAAAAAGTAGGGCCTGAGGTAGACAAGCTAAAATTCGAGTTTGTGTTAAATGAGATTGATAGGAATACTAAACATAGATTATTTATTTGTTTACTTTATACTTCATCTCCATCCTCAATCTCGGGAATCTCCAGCTCATCCTCGGCATTCATTTCCTCCAAATCCCTGATTATCGCCTGAAACTCCGCGGAATGAATGGAATCTTCGAATCCGTGCCAGTACGCATTCCTGAGAGCCTCGGGGTCGACAATGTTGAGGTCGTTGTCGCCACTCGAGTCGCGTACCATCTGCACCCTGCAATATTTTAAGTGATAAAAAACTATAATAATAATAATAATAATAATAATAACAATAATAATAATAATAATAATAACAATAATAATAATAACAATAGGGGGTAATAATAATAATACAAAGGCTGAATAAGAAAAGCAGAAAAAGTAGTTAAAATATTGGCGATATGAAATCATAAAAACTCACGACAGATGGGGAGGGAGATTTCGACGAGCAACTTCTCTGTTGTTAGCATTGCGAAGGAGAAGAGCCATCGAATGATCGAAAAGCGTCGGATCTGGAAATAATTATTAAAAATGAATACCATTATAGAATAAAATACAGATTTAAAAGGGTCAGAAAACCACTCTACGTTGTTGTGTGTCGCGCGCTAAAGCCCTAGCAATCACCGGTCATCGGCAATCTAGCAATCAATTTTGGCGAGCATTTCTTGGACACTTCTCGACTTACAAGGATAATATTATCTAAGTACGGGGAGTGAAGTTGTGTATGCTCACCCAGCTCCAGCACGCTGATTCGTTTCCCTTCAATTTTCATCATTCGCTTGTCATTTGCGCCGACAAAGAATACGCGAGATCCCGTAGTGCACAGCGTGAGATTATCAGTGCAGTTCTCAACGAACGAAAAGGGCGTGTCGTGAACCTGTACTCACAGAGAAAACATACTAGGAATACGACATCAAGTTGGCACGCCATATTAGTAGGCGTGCCAACTTGATGTCGTATTCCTAGTATGTTTTCTCTCTGTGTAGCATCCTCGTTTGAAGGTGTCTAATGGTATGCGGTGTGGTGGTAGCATTCCTTTTAAAGCTACATATCCTCTCACGATAACCCCGACCAGTATTTGGGTATGGCTTATTTTTTAAGAAAGTAAATTCATCATTTTTTAACGACGAAATACCACTAGCCTCGATCCATTCGTTATCGGCCTCCAGATACTTGAAAATAATCATGTTCTCTCCACGATTAAGACTACCAATCTTGTACAAGTCATCTCTTGCGACAACTGAAAACAAAATAATCTATTCCAATAACACTCTGCAAAATGTGTGGCACAGTGTGGCTTTTTTAAGCACGTTCTGCTTTGCATAACAGAGAAGATGATTTGCGTTTGAGTTCAATATTCATTTTTTCCATTTTGTAAAACCATTATTGTTAGTAATGTGGAACGAAGAAAAGAATCGATCGAAACTCACAAAAGATGTAGCAAGGTCGTGTTTGACCGCTGCACGCAACTGACCATGTTAGCGTAGTGAGATCTAAGACCTGCAAGCAACTCTATTACGATATTAACTGATCACAAATGGGCGTAGTGCATACATTTTTGAACAAGACTGAAACTGCGTTATTTTTATGCTTCAATAGTTTAAACCGCAAGTAGGCAGAGAGTGGATTGATTATTTCTAATTTTTAATCCTCATTGCAATTTTTCTTAAATTTAGCATACCAAATGGCCGCTCCTGAAACCGCTTGCATTTAGATGGAGGTTGCCTCGGAATGCATGCGCGCTCACGTCTCTTTCGACACACACCATCTCGAAAGCTGTCTGAAAGTGAAAGAATCAACATTACGCGCCTGAAAACCATACCACATGGCACGTTGATGATGTGGAATGAAGATATATAACCTAATTATTTATCCATATATCAAAATCTACTAAACATCATACCGTCCATTTTCCGCCTGTGCATAACAAATAGAAACATTTTCTGTAGAGAGATCCAAGAAAAAAATGCCGCAAAAATTCCTTGGATGTCGCGCCATCTCTGTGTAGAGTTTAAAGGGCTCAGCTTAAGGGGGATTATGAAATTAGGGAAAAAGGTTTAAAAGGAAGGGGGAAGTTTCGTATTTTAACACATGAAATGTGCTAGAATACCTCATTGAGTGGCACAGATCGGCGCGTCCATTCCATCGTATTCAAATCGAGTTCACACAAGTGCAACACCCGCTCTCGCTCAAATGCAAATGCCTCCTCATCCTCGGCTTCGTCTTCCTCCCCAACGAAAACGGATTCGGCCAGGAGCAATCCATACTTGGGGGCGTCACCTTAGAGTACTTGTAAAACTAAGAAGTAGTATGCAAGGTATTCAGATTATCAGAGGGATTATATATTCGCGTCAATGTCGAGAACAAAAACTGAACAAAACTGAAAACAGAACACAATTAAACGCTCTTCATGGCTGGTTCATTGTTGTTCACATTCCCTAAATTTGGTTTTAGCGAGGGTTTCGTGTGCGATGTGGATATAACAGTCTTTTCAATTTTTTTATCGAAAGTAGTGTGGTAATTGATGCTCCCGCTCCAGGCGTAAAGGATCGCGCCACAAGCGTAGGGATTCAAGTGAGTCAAATTTCGAAATTTTGGAAAAAAAATAAAATCATGGAATTCGTGAAATTCAATTACCTTTAAAATACCTACCTTCCGTGACGTAGCAAATTCTTGTTGAGAACAGCCCACGATCGGGTGCGGGACCAGTGGTGTCCGCTAGCGTCCAGTGGAAGCGACCACAATCTAAAGGGGTTTAGATAAGTTAAAGGGGTTAATTTTTAAAAAAAATTAAAAAGCGCACAGAACCATCAGCAAGCCAGTTAAATTCGCGTTTCTGTAGTGTACACGAAGCAGCTGCGAGATTCATCTATGTGACCTTATTTGCTAATTTTTATTTTTTACAGTAGCACAGACTCAGAGAAAAATTATTGATGTAATTCATTACTTTTGTGTAAATACACGTTCACTGTGTCTTAAGTAGTTAAGTACTTCGACAGGTATTCTAGATTGTTTCTGCAGGAGCAATTAATTATTTCATGCATGCGACAAAGTAATTTTTCTCTGATATTGAGTGCCCGTGAATTGATATTACATTTATAAAATGATACGATCAAACAAAATGTCGAACTGGGACTTCCTGTGTTTACCGAGACGAGAGATCACGCAAAAGCGAGAGGGTAGCCAATGTTCCTGTATGGTAAACAACGGAAGTTCGTTATTCGGCTTTTTGGTATGATCGTATCATTTTATAAATGTAATGATAGGGTTTTGCGCTCACCAACGCTTCCTTTGACGACTGCGGAATCGTTAAAAGTGTAAGCGCATTCCTTATGAACGATCACAGGATGATTACGGAAGTTATAGCCCTGCAAAAGTTCTAGTACACATCCCTTGGAAAAGGTGTCCCATGAATATATGTTTCAACTGAGTTCTCACTGTTGGGTTGTCGATTACCCGATGAGAGACTCGAAAATCGCATGTTTCAATTTTCGAGAAAAATCGTAAGAAACTCACAAGATCAAGATCGTTACCAGCTTCTTTCGTAAAGAAGTTCTCTGAAATGTCGTAATCACGCATTTACTCTGAGCTCTAATATTTTTTTTAAAAAGTGCTTCATCTCGCCCAACAATCTTTGATTACATACATTCTATATTTAAATTTTCAAATATATAAATAGTTTAGCATACTTGTATCGATTGAATACATAGACCATCGTCCAAAGTATGGTTTACTCGTCACGTAAAGTTGGCCGCCGATAACGAACTGAAATCAATACTTTAAACGAATAACTACTCCGTTATCTCAAGTGAAATCCGGATCGTCCTCTTAGTTCCTGACTAGGGTTCCCTTATTGGAAGTATTGGAAATGAACTCGCCATCTTCTCTCTCAATTTCACCCACTCTCTAACACGCATTGCGGTCTGCGTTCCTTTGTTCTCCAAATTTCACATTTCCAATAGCTTTCAATAAGAGAACCCTATTCCTGACAAATTACAAACTAGGATGGCTAATAGCAGTACAGTACTGCAGTGCAGTTGAGTCTCATGTGCACTGCAGTACTTGGTTTTGAAGAAACCAAATGTATCGATACACTCGGAAAATCGAGACTGATGTACTTGAAATGCACTTTGCACTGCAGTACATGCTCTCCCATAGCGCTTCGTGTACTAGCAGTACACAGTGCGTTGGCAGTACACGGCGCGCGTGCACTGCAGTGCACAGTACATTTCAGTACATCAGTCTTGCGTTTTCGAGTGTATCGATACACCGGTGTACTACTCAGTGCACGTACTGAATGAGAATGCGCTGTGTATCGATACTGCACTGATTTCGCCACCCTAGAACAAACACAATGCCGCCTTCGACAAATATCATTACATTTTTTTATACAAATATTCTGCAAACTCACGGACTGCTTGATCTCCAACTTGGAAATGGCCGGGATATTCTCGTGACGTAACCACAGCATCCTGAAAGTAGAATGCCGGACGGAACAGCGCAAAAAAAATTAGGAGGATTTGGAAAATTAATGTGCTGGATAATCAGTCTTTATGCCGTTCTTTGAATAGTAAACTCGAAAACTCAATAGTCTAATCGATCAGAAAAGAGAGAGATTCAAATTGTAAGCGGGGAAAATGACTCATTCATTTCAAATGAGTAAACGAGGTAAAAAAGAGGTAAACGGATGCTGAACCACTTAACGATCTACTCTCAGGTGATCTTTCGAAGACTCCAAAATTTCAATTCATAAATGTCATTGAAGTATACTATGGATATTGATAACCCATGTTCACATATTGCCGATAGGACAAATGATCACTTTATCTCCTTTTTTCTTCGATTCAATAACCAAATGGGGATGAGTAAAGAAACAACAATATTTACACCAACAATAAAGCGATGAACACAAAATGGAGAAAGATATATTAGGTATTTAAAAGGCGGAAATTGATGAGGGGATTGCTTCTCCTATATTTATACACACAAAAATCAGTCGCGAAAGAATGGAAGAAAAATTGTTTTCTGTCTGAGTTAGGGTAGATACGAGATCTTCTAGAGATGTGTTAGCGTAACACAATGTGTTAGCGTAACACAATGTTAGGTCAGATCGGATTCAAATATTCATAGGGATTGATTGGCAGCTCACAAGTAGGTCCATTTGTTTCAGTTCATACTTGATCTCTGTTCTCACGCTCGGGATTTTCCGGCTCATTCGCCACCAAACCCCTCATCGCCTCCCGAAACTCGGCTGATGCCATGGCAATTTGCGCTTCCCTTATGAACGAGTTATATCGATCCTCGCTGTCGATAATGTTCAGCTGGCTGTCTCCACTAGAGTCACGGATCATTTGGCACCTGCAAAGACCAAAAAAAAACAATAACATTTAAAGGGGATGGAAGTTACTGGACACGGCGAAATATACTCTATTTTAAAGAAACTCACGATATTTTAAAGAAACTCACGATAGATGGGGAGGCAGTGATTTGCTAGCAACTTCTCTGTTGTTGTCATTGCGAAGGAGAAGAGCCATCGAATGGTCGAAAAGCGACGGATCTGGAACATATTTTGAAGAAAAAAGGGCATTTTATAAATTCACGAATCATATTATTATAATGAGTAGAACCCTGGCTGTAACGATCCATGCACATAGTTCTGCACGCCTGAGGCTCCACCCATGTATCGTACGTACTGAAAATATCGGAACGTTTACCGGAACGTGATCAAAATGTTCAATTTTTTTTAAATTGCGAAGAAAATTATTTGCGACTCGTGAGTAGGTTCATATTTTTTGTCCACCTCGATTTACCGGAAACTACCCGGACATGCCCGGTGAAATGTCTAAAACAAAGGAGAAAATTCGATGCGATAACCGACCAAGTTAGCGAATTGTCATCATTACCGTATGCAGCCGGGAAATGCCAGTAATTGCCGGTTCTGTCCCTTTTTTGCAATCGAATTTGTCGCTTTCTGTTACACATTTCACCGGGCATCACCGGGTAGATTCCGGCAAATCGATGCGGATTAATCGAATTAGCATAAATGCAAATCATGATAATGCGTACTCGCAAAGATGCAAATTCTGAACATTTTGATCACATTGCGGTAAACGTTCCGATATTTTCAGTACGTACGATATGGAAGCCCCGTGCCCCAAAGAGAGCCTCCACGTCTGGAGAGCTATGTCCATGCACTCACCCAGTTCCAGCACGCTAATGCATCTTCCTCCAGTCCTCTTCTTTGCGTCGAAAATAAAGATACGAGATCCCGTAGTGCACAACGTGAGATCCTTAGCGGAATTTCCAAGAAACGAGGAACAGTCGTGGACCTGAATCAAACCGTTTCTGGAGGAAATTTAAAATTAAAATAATTATTTTAAACATTTTAAATTTTTGTAAACATTTTTTCTTTTTCAATTAGATGTTATTGAGCAAAGAAAAAGTTTAAAGAAAAGTATGCAAATTAAAAATTTTGCTATTTTACTGCTGTCTGGTCTATTTAAAGGGGCACTACTATAGTGTTTGGGACCAGCTATTCTCGCAGTGATTTCTGCAAAGCAGAGAGCCCTCATTTCTGGTCTACTCACTCATTATTTGCGGTCTATTTTTGCTGTCTCTCACTCACTCACTCAAAGGTACAAATTTATCACAAATTAGGCCTGAAATGATTTTATTTCTATCAAAATGACCTCTACATACCCTCTAATAATAGGATTATGTCTCTCTCAATTTCATTGTCTCTCTACTATAAAATCCTGAGAAACTCGTTCCTCTGGTCAGTCCATCCCTCTTCCGATTGAGGAGAGGGAGGGGAGCATCACCGCCCCCAAGGACGTCGCCCTCCCAAAATGGGAGGGCGAAAAACCCTTGCAGGGGGCTCTCTGCTTTGCAGAAATCACTGCGAGAATAGCTGGTCCCAAACACTATAGTAGTGCCTTTAAAGGAGGTCCAGACAAGTGGTTGGGACTAGACTTTGAAAAGTAACGGTTTTGGCACTGAGCAACTAGTTGCTTTTGTTCTGAAGCAACTGGCCATTCCGTCATTTACCCGTTGCTTTGAGCGGCGTGTGTAACTAGTTGCTTTTCTGAAGCATTTCGAAACAAGAGCTAAAATAACATAGATAGCGAAAGACTTACCATTTAAATATTTTGTCACGTATATATTATTTTCAAAACCACCTGCAATAATAATAATATTCAGTTTTTTTCAAATAAAAATTCTGTGTGAACAAGACATCCCTTTTATACCAATTGACAAGAATTCAGTTACTGATTGTCGTCCTACTAATGTAAAACAAATTGGAAATAAATTTTGGACGATCCCTAATATGACAAGTGAAAAGAAAACAAAGATTACTAACATTTTGGCTTGATAGGACGTTCCACTGATTAATCGGTTGAGTGCGGCGTGAACCAACCGATTTCGATGCCAAACATAGTGAAAAATGATCTCACGATCCCCCTCATAAACATTTCAATAATTCCCACCATTTTCCATGTAAATTATTTCATGTAAATTTGTCACATCAAAAAGCAACTAGTTACTTCAAAAGCAACTAGTTGCATAGCCCGCTAACGCAACGGGCGAAATGAGGAATGAAGCAACTAGTTAGTTATCTTTCAAAGTATAGTTGGAACCCAGTAGGGAGGGTGAGGTATTTGTGAAGGTCACCATAACTGCGGTGCATATTACCTTCTCACCCTGACCTTCTCCCTTTCCTCATCCCCTCTCATGTCTCTTCTCCATTTTTCAATGCGTGGGAGGATCAATTTGGGCCAGATCCAAAAGCGAATAGCTTTGTTCTAACGTATCAGAAGAGCTTGCAATTTTCGGGAATATCTTCATGGTAAAGCCGCTCGGTATTCAATGGGGAAAAAATTCGCAAAATAAAAATTGCTGATTCCTTAATGATTCCAGAAGACACAGAATGATTCCCTGATTCACCATAAATATTTTTGAAAAAGTTTAATTATAAAAGACCAGAAACTAGCCTTGATCCATTCGTTTTCAGCTTCGAGATATTTGAAGATCATCATGTTCTTTCCGCGTTTCAGTCGTCCAATTTTGTACAATTCATCTTTTGCGACAACTAAAATTCATGAATAATAAGATGCATTTGAATTTGAATATTTGATTTTTAGTTAGGGAGACTGAAATACTAGCCTTGTATGAGGGCAAGATGTGACACTCACAGAATTTGTGGTAGGGCTGGTTTTCTTCTGCCTCACTCTCAATTGACCAAGCCAGCGTGGAGAGATCCAATGCCTACAATAAACATGTAGATTAAGGTGCTCAACAACCACTCATTGGGTTAGTTCTCACATTTCAAAAAGGGAAAAAATATTATTTTGAAACTTTAATGTGTGAAAAAATTAGCAAAATTAGTCAAATATAAACAATCTCTTTCTAAAATCTGCACTCCCCCCCCGCAAATTGCTAGATCGTTTTCGAGGTTGTTTTACAAACTGCGACCAGAAAACGAAAAAATAGAGTTTGCGTTGTAAAATACAACCATTGCCAGAGTTTTACTAGTATTGTATTTGACGTACCAAATGCTGGTCGCTGCTGAGACCGCACGCGACAGAATTTAGATGGATGTTGCCTCGGGATGAATGCGCGCTGGCTGCGTTGTCGCCACACATAATCTCGAAGGCTTTCTGAAAATGAAGGAATCAAGATCGCGATAACTACTCAGAGAGCGAAGTCTCCAGCTTTCCTTACTCTGGAGTGTTCACATATCCAATTATTAGGAGATGTGATGTCTCCACCTCTCGATTTCTCGTGCTCTCTCACCTGGAGACAACATCTCCAGAGTAAGGAAAGTTGGAGACTTCCCGCTCTGTGTAGACCACATGAATAAAAAGGATACAATCTCTCCACACAAAAAAAAACTTTCTAGAAATGCGTGTAGTGTACAGGTAAGGGGAGGATGAAAAGTAGAGTTTGAAATTCGGGTAAATAATTGGATTAGATCTCCTCATTTCATGCACTCTCTCACCGGTCGATTGGTGAGAGAGTGTGTGAAATGAAGAGTGTTAATCCAATTATTTACCCGAATTTCGAACTCTAATGAAAAGGATGAGGAAAACGACACTAGGTTGGATGAGAAGCTATTGAGATTTTTTTAAAAAATCCAAGCTAACTATGACTCTATTGTTTTCGATTTTTGTCCTGCTGGTGGATTATAATATGTTTTGTATCAGAAACATAGCTTTAGATGGGCGATTTATTCAACAAATAACTTGGTTCACATCCGGTTGCATACCTCATTCATCGGCACCGGCCGGTGCGTCCACTCCATCGTATTCAGGTCGAGCTCACATAGATACATCGCCCTATCTCGCGCAACTACAAATTCGTCCACATACATCTCCTCAAATGGATCCTCATTCTCAACGCGAACGTATTCGGCCAGCAGCACTCCGTACTTGGGGGCGTCGCCTTTAATGGAGCACCTTTTTTAAATTTTAAAAATTGTCGGCCATGTGACCTTTTGGAACAGTCATTTAGAGGATGTTATTTTTATAAAAATCAATTTTAAAGAATATTGTGAAGCAAAAATTCTTTAAATGTAATGAACATTAATAGGCTACATTTTTGTAGTAAGACACCTCACCTTCCGTTGTGTAACACAGTTGTGTTTGTGAGAGCCCATCTTCCGGTGCGGCTGAGGCAGAGTCGACAACCATCCAGTGGAATGCGTCAGCTTCTAAAGATTTTTCGATTTTATTTTAGAGAATGTACGAAAACAAGACATCAGCTCTCTCTTTTTTGCACGCGCTCTAACTTTACATGTATAACCTCTCGTTCTGGGCACATCAAGATTACAATACAATACAATACAATGTTTATCACGTCAGACGGTAACGTCAGGTGAGGATGTGGTTTCAGGGGTTAGGATCACTCTTCTCAGTATTCACGGATCATTTCGGCTGTGGTCGGGGGTAGAGGATCGGTCTTCTTCCCATTCACAGACCATCTTCTTTGAAGTTGCTGGAGGAATAGACGAGATCTCTCTTAGGACCATGGACGTAGGCGGAAAGGGGAGGTTACGTGAGGCTGAAGGCAGTCCTGACGAACGGATGGCGCATCTTTCTTCCACTTGAGTCCACCAAGCTCGAATCATCAACCGGTGACCAGGCCGGCTAGGATGGGGATTCCGATCTTGTCGAGTCGTTGGTAGAAAGACGAGGGGGTCCGGGGAACTAGGGAAGTCCCTTCTCCATCAGAGGAAAATGGAGAGGGACCGCTCACGACGACTGACAGAAACGGGAATGCTCGACCAATGCCGAGTATGCCCCAGTGGCTGAGTTCCCCCACTAAAAATGAGTGGGCGGAAAAAAATTATCATCAAGATTAGAGATATTTAAATATGAGCAGTTCGCTCACCGACGCTTCCTCTGATGATTCCGGATTTGTTCCATGTGAAAGCGCAGTTGTTATACACGAGCACAGGATGGTTACGGGAGTGATACTCCTGTGATTTTTTATCATTTCGGAGATTTATAGTACAAACACACAGCTTAAGTCGTAAAGATGTCAAAGCCCGCTACCGGCATAATATAACATTTTGAGACAAATTGGAGCGCAACAAACTCACGAGATCGAAATCGTTATCAACTCCTTTGATAGAGAAGTTCTCTGAAATGTTGGTAGAATGAGGATACATCAAAGTTTTAACCAGATAAATGCATTTAAATTGGTCATTAAAATATTATATTAAAACGTATAAATTATATTAATTGTATCACATACGTGTATCGATTGAATAGATAGACCATTTTCCGTAAAAAGGATCACACGTCGCGTAAATTTGGCCATCAATAACGAACTGAAATTAAATTTACAAGCCAATTAATAGTTTAAAAAATATGCAAATAATCCGGCGACTCACGGAATGCTTGATCTCCAACTTTGTAATGGCCGAGATATTCTCGTGACGTAACCACAGCATTCTGGACGTAAAAAGGATAATTCCGGACGAAGATTCGTTAGAAAATGGAAAATTGATTTATAAAATTAGAGGACAAATGATACTCAATTGAAATTCACATTTAGTACATACTTTCGTTTAGCATCATGTCGTCATTCGAGAAGTAAAATGAGAAAAGGTAAGAAAAGGGAGAGATACTAATTGTATCTGAGACCGAGAATCGGTGGGGGATAATGAGTAAACGATGTTTAAAAAAAGGTAAACGGAAGCCGATCCTCTTCGAAGCCATCACCTCCATGAGAATCTTTCGAAGACTCAAAAAATGCATTTATAAATGACTTTAAAGTATTCAATGGATATTGATAACCCTTGCTACGATGATTCCATCAGCAGAAATGATCACTTTATTTCCTTTATTTCATTCTTCGATTGAATAGCCACATGGGGACGAGAAAAGAAACGAAAACATTTACACCAACAAAAACGCTATGAAAACAAATTGAGAATGACAGATAAACATCTATAGATAAACATTTGTTCGTATATTCGCATACTGCAGAGGAAAATCGTAGATTCATGCATACATATCAGTAAAGAAAGAAAGAAATTCTTCAATATCTGAGGCAGCGGATTTAGTGTTCGAAGTTAGAAGGACCAAAGATCGAATTTGAGATTGATTTACGGATAATTTATTGTTGTTCATACTGGATTTCCGTTCTCGCTCTCGGGATTCTCCTGCTCATTTGTTACCAAATTGCTCAGCATCTCCTGGAATTCGGCGAATGCCATGTAAATTTCCTCTTCCCCCATGACCGAAGTTATTTGCTCCTGAGGATCGACAATGTTCAGCTCGCTGCCTTCACTAGAGCGACGGATAATATGGCACCTGCAATTAGGGTTGTCTATACGGAATTCATTCCGCAATAAAATCAATTCCGCATCGATTTCCCCTCCCATTCCTTATTCCGCAATAAAGAAAGCCCGGTCATTTTTTGAATCGGTTTTCCGTATCATTGCGGAATTCCGCAATGAAAATAGTTGTTTTCTGAGTATTTGGGCGTGATTTAACGAGAAATCAACTGTTTGATATTAATTTTAGTAAAGACAAACCCTCTCCTATTGTCTGTCTGTTTCTCGAGCTGCTTGGGGACATTTGAATACTAACACATATTGTGGCTAACCAATGTAACCATACCTGTGGGGTCATTCGGTGACTATTTGGATATTCATATCCAGTTCCCGCGATCAATGCATGAATATTTCACTAATTCTTACTGCGACATTAAATAGAAAAAAAGAGCAAAAATTGTAGCAAATCGTGAGAATTGAACCCTTGACACCCCAATGTGCAGGCTGAACCTTACCTGCTGCGCCACAACGGTAATTGGTAAAAGAGCGACTCAAATCACTGACCCTAATTCGTTTCCGCAACTTTGCTTTTGGGTTACTGTAGCTCAGCTATTGTAGTCGGTGTTACTGTACTAGTGGGACGGTATACCTTTTTGCGTTCATCATACGATATCCTATTGATAAGGCATATTCTGATATTATTTTCGCTGTTAAAGATTACCGGAATGATTAAGCCAGGCCAATGCGGAAAAATGAGGATTGCGGAATTCCGCAATGCTCATTCCTTCCGCATACTTAATGAGGGCGATCGGCCGCTATGCGGAATGGCGCAAGGAATGGAATGAAATGGAGCCATTCCGTATTCCGTTTAGACATCCCTACCTGCAATGATCAATTTTTAATAATAGAAACTATACAAATAATATACAGGAGGGGGGTTTAGTCACGAAAAACTATAGTTATTAGTCACGAAAAACTATATATATATGTATATATACTGGGACGGTGTAAGTGGGTAAAGCGACAGCTCTTAGCGCACCCTCGTACGTGGCGTTTTTCCGATCCCGATTGAGAAATATCACGCGTTTCAAGTGATATATCATTTACCTGAATTGCCGTGACCATTTTTGATGCGATTATTTCATCACCAGGTTAAAAAAATTTCAAAACTTTTTTCGACCATGACGGCCATTCATTGATTTTTCGAAAAAAAAATTTCCAAAAGTCGACGAATGCGTTTGAAATTTGTTCAGCAGATATAATACATTATGTGCGCTACATATTTGACCATTAACATCGCAGTATTTGACCATCCTGATGTAGCCTACAGTAGAACTTCAAAACGTAAATTTCAATGCAAACACATTACTTCTGGAAGTATCTATCACTTTAATCGTCAAGTATGGTGCTAATTTACTGAATATCAGCTTCTGAACAAATTTGAAACACATTCATCGACTATAGGAAAAAATTTTTTTTCGAAAAATCAATGAACCCGAACCAATGAAATGAAATCAATGAACCCAATGAATGAAATGAAATCAATGAACCAGGGGTCATGGTCGAAAAATTTTTTTTCACCTAATGATGAAATAATCGCATCACAAATGTTCACGGCAATTTAGGTAAATGATATATCACTTGAAACACGTGATATTTCTCAATCGGGATCGGAAATAACGCCACGTACGCCCCAGGGTGCGCTAAGAGCTGTCGCTTTACCCACTTACACAGTCCCAGCGCATTCCAACCTGAGTAAATGAAGTATGTACCCTAACGTAACTTTTGAAGAGGATTCCGAAAATCACAAAAGGTTTTTCCTACTTGGCCATTTTTTTCCAGAACAATCAAAAAAACGTCGAAAATTCACATTTTCGAGTCTTTATCGTTATCCCACCGCTTCGAAAATGTTTTCATTGTTAATATTTTCGCAAAATACATTTAGAAAACATATAAAAACTTACTTTTTAATAATTCGAAAAAATCGATATCGAAGGTGGGGTTACTGTAACTTTTCCGTGCGGGACCCAGAACCTTAGTTACTTGGCAAAATATCAGCACTCGTGATGCTGAGTTTACCACCAAATTATTGGCATAGGTTGCAAAAAAGTCATCCGTGGATTCCCCCTCTGCGTCCCGGCCTCTCGTGGATGGTCTCTTATATTTAGGTCGTAGGAACTCACGACAGATGGGGAGGCAGCCATCTCTGAGCAACTTCTCTGTTGTTGTCATTGCGAAGGAGAAGAGCCATCGAATGATCGAAAAGCGTCGGATCTGAAAAAATAATAAATAGTTGCCGCTGAAAACAATATTAATATGACCTCACACTGCAGATGAAGTGATTTTCAGAATACATTCTTCCCCCCCCCTTGCCATACTCACCCAGCTCCAGCACGCTAACGTTTCTTCCTCCACTTCTCTGTTTTCCGAAAACAAAGACGCGAGATCCCGCAGTACACATCTTGAGATCCTTAGCGTTGTATTCAACGAACAAGGGGCAGGCGTGGATCTGGATGGCCAAATAGTTCTCAGTATCGTACTTGCCGAAAATACCGGAACTTTTACCGGAAAACGTGAAAAATATTCACTTTTTGTTACTTTGCGAAGAAATTAATCACGGCTTGAGAATAGGCTCATATTTTGCCCGCATCGATTTACCGGAAACTACCCGAACATGTCCGATGAAATGTTTAAAGCAACGCAACAAATTCGATGCAAAACCCGACCAAGTTTGCGAATTGTCATCATTGACGTATGCATCCGGAAAATTTCAATAATTGCCGGTTCTGTCCTTTTCTTGCAATCGAATTTGTCGCTTTGTTTTACAAATTTCACCGGGCTTGTCCGGGTAGATACCGGTAAATCTTATAAAGATTAATCGAATTAGCATAAATGCAAATCATGATAATTTAGGGTATACATTACGGGATTTTAGGGAATCGGGGGGGGGGGGTGCGCGGGAACTCGACATATTATTATTTGAATTCGCGGTACAACAGGATGTATAGATATGCAAGGATGTTGCCCGGCTTTTCTTTTAAAAAAAATGTTGTTTTGATTTTTGATCGGGTTTTACGAGCTGAAATAGTGTCGAGATTTATAAATATCATTTTTACATTTTTTTTCGTTTAACTGTTATTGAAAAATTTTCGTTTAACTGTTATTGAAAAAATAAAATAAATATGAAAACTTTAAAAAATCTGGGTATTTTTTAACTTATAAAAACTTGCCTTGATCCATTCGTTATCAGCTTCATGATATTTGAAGATCATCACGTTATTTTCGTGCTTCAGTCTTCCAATCGTGTACAATTCGTCTTTTGCGACAACTAAAAATTCATGAATGCAGAATTTGAATATACGATTTTCCTTAAAGAAGGTGTCCCACGAATATTTGACCAACTGAGTTCTCACTGTGGGGCAATTGAGATCCAATACCACATGACAGCCTCGAAAATCGCATGATTCAATTTTTCATTTGAAGAAAGTTATGAGTAATAAACTGTCTAACCCGCATAGAATTATTACAGTATCTCACATTGACGTTGTAGGGGTTCGCGGTGGGAGATGGAATTTTGTGGAGGAGAAGTTAGAGAAAGGGAAAGAGAAAAGGGCAAACGAGGAGAGTGCGAGAAGGAACCGCATGCTCATTTACTTTCACCGATTTCTGATAATAGAAATGAAACTTTTTTTAATATCGTGAGAAAGAAAAGGTCTGCATTAGAGTGTCGAAAATGCCATTTTGAGCAAAATCAAAAAGTCATTTAGAATTCATTTCAAACAGTCATTTTTTAACAAGCAGTCGTACAGGCCGTTCTCAAAAAGTCATTATTTGTTAAAAACTCAATTACTCGAATCGGTCTGTTCCTACTGCCACCACTCTCCATAGCCAACGCTGTTTGAAGTGAATCAAATGTTTATTTCAAAATGACTGTATGATGCTAATCAAAAAGTTGAAACACCCATTGTCAAAAAGTCATCAATCAATTGATTGGTGGAAAGCGACTTTTAAATAAGACGCTTTGTCAAAAAGTCATTTACTTTCAACACTCCAGTCTGAATCATTCGTGGAATACCTTCTTTAACTAGTTATTGAGAGTGAAATATGAAGGAAATGTGAAACTCACAGAAATTTTGGTAGGGATGGTTTTCTTCCGCGTTGCACACAATTGACCAAGCCAGCGTGGAGAGATCCAAGACCTATACAACCACCCATTGGCATATTTCATACATCTTTGTCCAACAAGAAATAACTTTTTTGGAAACTTTTTTGAAAAAAATATTAGCCAGATCAATTTTTTTTACTATTTCTTTCTAAAACATGTACCCCCTCCCGCACATTGCTATATATGACGGGTGCAACTAAAATTTGCACCATAGTCGCCTAAAAAGCAAGGTACCATTCCACGTTTTTGGAAGCTTGGTTCGCACAGCAAAAAGCCAGGATAAAGGAATTTCAACTTCACTTAATTTCGGAAGTGCTTACTTTCGTTTACTATTTGGTTCTATAACATGTGTTACCACTGTTTCCCTCGATTTCCCCTCAACAAACCATTTTGGCACATTGTCAAAATGGCTATTCGGAACAGCCATTCTGACAAGTTGTCAGAATGGCTTGTTCGTTATATTTTTGTGTGATAATCTATTCTTTTTATGTAGAATTTATATCGACATTGAATGTGGGATATGTACAACACAGCGATCTTCATTATTTGACGGGAATTAGAGATAATTTCAGGTAGCGGACATTTATAAAATCTTCTCCTTGACAAATCCAGTGAATTTGATGTACTCTAAACATGCTTAGATCGCTTTTAATTGTCGCCGTCCATGGTAGTGAGAATCCGCCTGACCCGGGTACTCCTTTCTGGAAAAGTGGCTAAACATTGACAAAAATAAAGATAGGCAATAAGCGTCTAACATAGTGAAATGAGCACCGACCATCTGTGAAGGGAAGAATGTATGAAATCTCTCACTTCATTTCATCGATGTGAGGGTGTGTGAGGGTGTGTGAGCTGGTCGGCGTGAACGATGAATTCGACATTTGTCGTCGTTAACGTCTCAAGAGGAAGAAAGCGGAGACTCATACGACCCTTATAATCCGTTAGAAGTTCGCGAACTTTTCACGCATCTTTTCTTGCTCGTTTTAAGCAATTTTCCTTATAATTTATGTTAGGTCATTAGAGACGCATAAGAAACTACTAATGCCGAAGAAATTAACCAAAAATATAAACTAGGGAATTAGCCGCACCTCGGAGAGGGAAAAGTAAGTAATGTTGTTGTTGTATTTCTGCGCTCTCTCTGTTTACGTGCTCTCTCGTCACTGTCTAGCTCGCGGAAAACAACTCGTAGAATTCCGCGACCTTCGAAGAGGTGCGGCTAATTCCCTAGTTTATATTTTAAGTTAAATTCTTTAGCATTAGTAGTTTCTTATGCGTCTCTAATGACCTAACGGAAATTATAAAGAAAATAGCCTAAAACGAGCAAGAAAAGATGCGTGAAAAGTTCGTAAACTTCTGACGGATTATAAGGGTCGACAATTCCATTTCGCCTGCAAATCTCCGAAAAGGGATCATGGACAGGGAGTGTGTATAGAAGAAAGAGATTCTCTCTTTTCACACATTCTCTAGTTTCTGACCCCTTAATGGATCTGGGTAATGTTGTGAAAATTATCGTACCGAGCAACTCGCAATTAATAAAAATAATACGCAACATTATGACATCAAAAAAGCGGTCATAAATGGCCATTCATACAAATAATCAAAAATAAATGGGGGAAAAACTAGGCGGAAAACCATTCTGACATCTTGTCAGAATGGTTCGGCCTCTTCCTAAAATGATCAGTCCAATTCGCCATTCTGACAAGTTGTCAGAATGGTTTGCCGGGCAAGCCATTACAAGAGCCTGTCAGAATTTCGATTTCAAACAAACCACCAGCAATGTTTAGGAAAATGGAGATTCCTTTATCCGCCGAATATATACATTTAATTATTGGCGATTATCAACACAAAAAAATTCGCAATCTATTGCTCTTGACTTCACCCATTAATGAAAGAAGAAGATACTTTTTTCGAAGTTGTGGTGCAAATTTTAATTGCACCCGTCATAGATCGGCTTCGAGATTGGTTTAAAAATTGCGACCAGAAAGAAAAAAGTTCTTTTGTAAATTACAACTATTCACAGAGTTTGTTTCAAACTTAGCATACCAAATGCTGGCCGCTGCAGAGACCATATTCGTGGGAGTTTAGATGGAGGTTTCCTCGGCATGCATGCGCGCTGGCCGTACTGTGGAGAAGCTTCCAGAAGGCTTCCTGAAAATGAAGGAATCGAAATATTAAAGGTATCCGGCATCGAAAAATAAGTTATTTTTATTTTAAAGATCAGAAATTTCTAAGAATAACTGTGAAAACCGCATATTTTTACGATTTTTTATAAATTAATTATGAATTTTCAAAGATTGCAGAATTTAGATATACGGTAGCTCTCGCATCCGCGGACTTACGCTGTTTAGCGGCTGTAGAATCTCTATAGGGATGATGCCGTAATATTTTTTGCGTTTCTTTCTTCTGATTCGTCCTAACGGATACTCACCGTAGTCGAATTAATTGCAAAAACACTTATTTTCACTTTGCTAAGCCCATTTAAAATTTTGCAGCCGCTAAACAGCATAAGTTTTCTGGATGCAGGAGCTACAGTACCTTTGAAACATGACTTTTTTGAAAATTCATAATTAATTTCAAAAAAATCGTAAAAATATGTGGTTTTTACAGATGTTCTTATAATTTTCAGCTCTTTTGAATAATAATAGAATTAAAAGAATATAAAATTATGATTTTTTGGCTGCAAACTCCCTTTAACGAACACCTTGCAGTCTTGCACCCATAAATACCTTTCATATCGAATTCAATTCATGTGCGGGACCGAAAAACAACATCGAACGGTTTCGAGCGCAAATCAGACATGTTCATTCTATGCATAAAGCGTTCGCACAATAAATTTATGCGACCTCTGTGTGAAGTTTAGGAGTGGAAAAAATTATGGAAAAAACGTCATAAGGTGGTATGAAAAAAAAACTGTTTTGAAGGATACTAAAAGCGATATTCTTAATTTTAGATTGTTATTTTTTCCACAACAAAAAATCAGATCTCATCGAGTAGGTTCTCATTCCTACTTGCACCGAAAAAACTGGTTTCTATCTAAATACTATGTAATTCAGTCTAATTAATCTTGACACAGTACGACAAATGAGTAGATCAGCTAAACATGTCGCGTTGTATTGTGGACGAGGCTGAGTTGGGTCATGATGAAGTGAAGGTGCGAAAACGCTTCTACGCCTCAGGGCATTTACGACAGGAATTTCCGGTTTTTCAAAAACATAATTGAATGACCTAAAGAGTGGCGCTTGGGAAATTCAAAAATATGTTCTAAAATTTAAATTAAAATATTTTGTGTAGTTTCCCTGTGGAAATGAAAGTTTTATTTGCGCAAAACACTGATATACCAATGATGGTTCAATTGATTGTGAGTGGAGGGGTTTTTACATGGAGGGTATCAAGGATGTTTAGTATACTGAAATCAGACGTGCACATGGAATTATGGTGTGCCTACAGTAACACGGAATATTTTCCAAAAAAACTTTGGGAGCTACAATCGACATTGTAGAATTGAGTAACTTAAGGTCACCAGGTGTGTGGTCGACCCGACCCTCCCAGCCAGATATTCCCAAGTGTATTTGCAGAATACTCAGGGTTACTGTAAGCACACTATAATTTGATATGCGTATCGGTTTTCTGCATACTAAACATCCTTAATACACTTGATAGCTCTTCACATAGTTGAACCATCATTGTAATATATAATATAATATGATATATCAGTGTTCTTCGCAAATAAAACTTTTTTTTCATTTCCGCATGGAAATTACATACAAAAAAGATTCAAATTAAAATTTTAAAACATTTTTTTTTGAATTTTCCAAGCAAATTCATGGAGTCGAAAAAGTCTTAGCATTTTACGAGGAATCGATTGGTGCCACTCTCTCGTTTTTTTTTAAATCCCGGAAATTCCTGACGTAAATGCCCTGAGACGTAGAAGCGTTTTCGCACCTTCACTTAATCATGGCTCAACTCAGCCTCGTCCACACTGCAACGTGACATGTTTAGCCCAGCCACTTATTTATCGGACTGTGCCAAGCCACTGAAGAAATATGTTGACTGACTCAGATAATCTCTCTTACCTCGTTCATTGGTACGGGTCGACTCGTCCACTCCTTCGAATTCAGGTCGAACTCGCACAGGTACATTGCCCTGTCTCGCACAGTGACCTCATCCTCCCCATCGTCATCAACAATGTATTCCGCCAGCAGCACTCCGTACTTGGGAGCATCACCTTCCATGGAATACGTTAAAAGATGGAATCGGTAAAACTCGACCAACCCCGGACACGTTGCGCTAGCACCGTCATTTTCGGTGTGGATTGCGTCCCTGACCACACGTTTGAAAAAGAAAATGACCGGAAATAAATCCCCGGATTTATATAATTCATAACAGGAGCACATTTGAAATGCATTGATCCAAAGGCCACTCTATACACCTTCGGCCTTACTGATGATTCGATATCTCAAATGGAGCTGAGCCTGATATTGATTGCACACACCCGATGCTTGATTGAAAATTTGGATTTCGCGCGTGGCCTTTGGATCAAGGCTTCATTTTTCCTACTTTTAAAAATTATATAAATGCGGGGATTTATTTCCGGTCATTTTCTTTTTTAAAACTTGTGATCAGGGACACCATCCCCGTCGAAATAGCAAATAAAAAAGGGGTTGAAATTTTTGATGAGGAACTTTAACCGAATACACAGGAGTCGTTCGTCGCTTTGCTACAGATACTGTAAGATGCAGCCCGCAGTCTTTGGTGCCGTTTTTCGATGTTTCAACATAATTTCTGAGAAAAGGTTTTGTTTAGAGCTTGTGCTACTTTTCCCTGGTCTTTCACCCTATATAATTCGTTTGTCGATTGGTCTTTGAACTTTCGTGAGATTCGTTTTTTCTTGAATTTACAAAAAAAACCCGGTCGAAAATACCCCATAATTATCTTACCATAGCCTCAAGGAGGTGACGAGGATTTGAATGACATGTGTAACCTCCTGTCATGGAATGAAGGGTTAGTTCAATTTTATTCGGTCATGCGCGTTTCGAGTCAGTTAACCCATCATCAGTGACATTTAGATCACCCTATGATGAGTGACATCGTGGGGATTTTTTTAAACCAGAAACAGATAACACGAAAATTAAGAGAGAAAAGATGACAGAAATGGAGATAGAGGGGGAGAGAGAACGGAGAATGGGAGGGAAGAGAAGTAGAGTGTTAAAAGTGACGCTACCCGATATCTTTTGGAGCCGCATTCTTGAAATGAGCGGTCTGTCGGACCCGATATCCGAGAGTGAGAGGGAGAGCGGACCCGATATCCTACTCTTTCTCACGTGCTATTGCTCGATTTCCATACACTTTCGTGGTGCCTTTTGTCATTTCTACTGGTTCTCACCATGGTCAGCGGTCGCTAGACATACTCCGATAAGAAAACATTATTTTTGTAAGTTATTGTTTTGTTTCTACCGTAATCACTATCGACGGAAATCGTTACAACTAGAAAATGAAAGGAACTCCAATCAACATCAGAAGTTGGGTAGACAGACGATCACAATAAACATTCACTGATTACGTTTCAGACCGATGGACAAATTCCAACTTGAACGAGATTCTATCCGGTTTTATCTGCGCAAAAACCCAGTTCACTGAGAATTTGTAACTTAACAATGGTGATCATAACAGAAATATGTATTTTTGATCTTTTTCATGAATCAAAATATAGTTTTCCCATGAGATTGTGTTCAACATTTCAGCGCAGATATCGGGTCCAGAGCATTTTTAAGAGTAAGTTGCCCACGATTGACGCGCGAGTTTGAAAGTTTAAATACGTTTCAGAACAGAGTTGATTCGATACCAGAAAACAATTGAGAGAAAAATTATTGAAAGTGAGGACAGAAATAAATTCTTCCGTTACATGAAACGCTGTGTCAACAAGCAGAGAGGAGTTGAAGGGTTGAAAAATAGCACCGGAAATCTAATTTTAGACGACCAGGGTAAAGCTAATTTGCTTGCTGAGACCTTCGCAAGTGTTTTCACCACCGATGATGGAAATTTGCCAACTACTACGCGTGCCACAATACCAGGATATCAAGAGCCCCTCTTTTTGAGACATGAAATTTGCGCTCTTATCAGTAAATGGAAACGATCATCCTGTAGAACTCCGGAAAACATTGATCTAAGCTACATAAAAAAGATAGCAGTCCCGATATCAGAAGCATTGGAAATAATCTTTCGTCATTCATACGAAACAGGCACCGTGCCTAGCCCTTGGAGGAACTCTATAGTTACTCCCGTTAAGAAATCGCCTCCTTTTTCTGACCCCTTAAACTACAGACCGATTTCGATTACATCGATTTTCTGTAGAGTATTTGAGCGCCTTTTATGCAAGTCTGTCATAGACCACTGCGAAAAGCAGAACATATTCCCCGATGAACAATACGGTTTCCGAAAGAGGAGGTCCCGCGAGTTACAAATGCTCGATGCGCTTGAATATTGGACATCATCAATTAGTAACGGAGAACCAGTGGACGTTATATATTTTGACTTTTCGAAAGCGTTCGATAGAGTCTCCCATCCCAAACTAAAACTAAAACTGGGAAATATTGGACTCTCCTCGAAAACAGTTAGTTAGATATCAGGATATTTAAATGATAGGACTTTCCAAGTTAGAGTGCGCGAAAAACTATCAAACCCCCATCCCTTCTCTAGTGGAGTCCCACAAGGTTCTGTGCTTGGACCATTGCTTTTCCTAATATACACTTCCGAAATACCATCCCTCGTACAAAACAATGGTGTCATTGCACGAATATATGCAGATGACATAAAAATATATCGAGCTTTCAAAAAGGATGATGCCTCTGTCCCTCTACAAAATGCTATCGATAGTATATCAAATTGGTCTGCAGAGTGGCAGCTCCCCCTTGCGTCGCATAAATGCAGCTCACTTCACTTAGGTCGGGCCAATACCAAAAAGGTATACAGTATCGGCACCTCCAAATTAGCCCAGAACGTAGAAGTAAAAGATCTAGGGTTCATAATTGAGAAAACACTTACTTTCACTAAGCACTGTAGAACAACTGCAATGAAAGGTAAAACAGCCTGTCACATTATACTCAGAGCGCTCAGAACGAAAAATGTTGAATCCTCGTAAAAGCCTACTCGATATACATAAGGCCCATCCTAGAAAGTGCGTGCACTGTGTTTAACCCCTACATGATCCAAAACAAAAAGGTACTCGAAAAGTCCAGAATTATTTTACTCGTCGACTTTTCATGCGTTGCTACAATATGACACGGGAAAACATCCCTAAAGTAGCGGATAGGAATAGGGAATTAGGATTAGACAAATTAGAAAAGCGTAGAGAAGCGATAGACTTGAAGACAGCCATGAATCTTCTGATAGGCAAATACAAAATCTCTAAACTCAAACCACATCATTTCAGTTATTATTACACACGAATTGGAATAAATTTTGCAAATGCTGGCTCTCATGCGAACTACAGACACAATAGTTTCTTTCCAAGAGCGGCTCGGCTTTTCTCAAAACCCGGTAATCAAATCAGTTTCCCTGTATGAGCGACCCTCACACCCCCGACCTTTCATGATCTCACTCTGTTATGCTGTATTCGTTTTCTCTTTCTATTTGTATTGAACACGCATAAATATATATATATATATATATATATATATATATATATATAAGAGAAGTTTCTCAGAAACTATGTTGAAACATCGAAAAAGGCCAAAAGGCAGTACCTTTCAGTAGCTGTAGCAAAGCGAGGAATGGCTTCTGTGGCATAATAGTTCACAGAGATCTTACTTGGACCTAGTGGCACCCGAAAAACTAAATTAGTCAACCTTCGAAAATTGCAATGTGCCACAACTATGCCATTCTGAACCGAGCCTCTCGTGAGACATGATATGAAACATCCTTATAGGATGCGATATCCGGGTACTGTTTGTCACACACACGCACCTTCCGCGACATAGCACAGATGTGCTCGTGAGAGCCCTTCCTCGGGTACGGGAAAGGTGGTGTCGACTGAACTCCAGTGGAAGTAGTGAGATTCTAAAGTGATTCATTTCTTTAAAAGTGTTGTATAGAATAATAATAAGCTAGTTACCGTAATTAAACTACCATCCTGTAAATAATCAGTTCTCGATTATTACTTCATGTGAGTGTATACCGTAATCACATATCTCGCTGCACCCACCACACTCATGGCACCAAAACGTGGTGTTGTCGTTTCCCGCCCACGTATTTCGTCAGTGCGACGACAGTTCGTCTCTCCCCTCTCCCCTCCTTTTCTCTCGTATTTTAATGGTATTTCGCAATAGTAGATAAACGTTATTAATTATCCTTTACCCCTTCGCCCTCCACTACACGTACAACACACACCAGAGGAATACACAACAAAAGGGTATGTCAAAATTCAATTAACTTATTAAAAATCATATGAATTTTAACGTAGGATCTTAAGTCCGCTCACCGACGCTTGCCTTGACGATTCTGGTTCCGCTCCAGGTGAAGACGCATTTGTTATGCACGATCGTCGGGTGATTACGATCGTAATAGCCCTGAAATGATTTCTTTTTTTTGTTTAGAATTTTGTAGCGCACACACAAAACCTAATTGGTAAAGATGTCAATTACTGGTCTCATACGAAAAATATTCACAATTGGCATATCTGGGAATACATATTATTATGAATTTACGTAGTGTTGTACTACAGTAATTAATTCCCGGTTCTGTCCTTTAGCGTTCCACTCGTAGCGCCTACGCCCGCTTTGCAAAAACATCGTAACAAACTCTAACTATTTTCTTTCCTTTTAAATCATTTTTCCTTATTAATTAAACATAATTTGCGAAAACGTAGTTGAGAAATAGAAATGCGGTAGAATACGCGATCAAATGAGCTCACTCGTGTAGTTTATTCGCAATGGTGCGAAGCGTGTTTTCCCGCGCGATTCTGTCAAAATTTCAGCACATCGTATCATATTATAAACATAATATCATGACTTGTATTTATCTTAATTCGATTACAGTACCGTACAAAAGTTTAGCACCAAATTTGAAAAAGTCATAACTTTCTTCAATGTTAAGATACGATCCTACGGTTTGCAGCATTTGATAGCAAATGAACAGAAGATTATTTCGCGATTGTCCATTGTGATCGCTTTGCATGATTCCATTTTCGACATTTCGCTTGCCGAGGTGCGGTCGCAAAATACATTCCACTCTTACTTAGATTTGAGATAATAGCTCATACACTCTGTGGTGATAGAGCATCCATTCTAGTGTACATTACACTGTATGAGCTATTTTGTGCTTTGCGGATAACGCTGGTAGCACTATTTTCCGGCACCTCCTAAAAAATTCGAAAAGCGTGTATTTCTTGTGTAAAAAGTGCTAGAGGTCCCAAATTTTGCAGAAACTATTAGAGTATGGTAGAGCATCTGCACGCAATATTTGACTTCGATCGGTCGCTTATTGCGAAATTTTGAAAAATTTCGATCTGCGATATTTGCACTATCAAAACTCACCGCTACATCGAGCTAAAAATCTGAATTTTTGCCAGGCCGTGCAAATACTATCAGGCACCACATCAACTAAGTTGCGAGGCCTAAGAAATTTATTCATGGTTGTGGCAGTTGAAAAAACATCGAAAGTCGGAGTCGGCGGAGCTTGGTTGGAGCTTGGCAAATTCACTCACTCCTGCTGAGGACGAAAACGTACTCAAATTGTGCCCCTTGTTTCTTGAAACGTTTGTGTATTTTTGTTTCAACTTGGAACCCTGATAAATGATAGTTTCAAATTTGCTGATTGAGAAAAGTTGCGATTTACGCACTCCGACTTTCGATGGTTTTTCAACTGCCGCTACCGTGAATAAATTTCTTAGGCCTCGCAACTTAGTTCATGTGGTGCCTGATAGTATTTGCACGGCCTGGCAAAAATTCAGATTTTTAGCTCGATGTAGCGGTGAGTTTTGATAGTGCAAAAAATCGCAGATCGAAATTTGTCAAAATTTCGCAATAAGCGACCGATCGAAGTCAAATGTTGCGTGGAGATGCTCTACCATACTCTAATAGTTTCTGCAAAATTTGGGACCTCTAGCACTTCTTACACAGGAAATACACGATTTTCGAATTTTTGAGGAGGTGCCGGAAAATAGTGCTACCAGCGTTATCCGCAATGCACAAAATAGCTCATATAGTGTAATGTACACTAGTATGGATGCTCTATCACCACAGAGTGTATGCGCTATTATCTCAAATCTAAGTAAGAGTGGAATTTATTTTGCGACCGCACCTCGGCAAGCGAAATGTCGAAAATGGAATCATGCAAAGCGATCACAATGGACAATTGCGAAATAATCTTCTGTTCATTTGCTATCAAATGCTGCAAACCGTAGGATCCTATCTTAACATTGAAGAAAGTTATGACGATTTGAAATTTGGTGCTAAACTTTTGTACGGTACTGTATTCGGCCTCAAAATCGATTCCAAAAAAGGACAGAACCGGCAAATATGAGTCGAGTCGAGAAAAGAGATTTTCTTCGCCAAGTTTTAAAAGGTGACTATTTTGTGCACGTTCCGATATTTTCAGTAAATCTACGCCGATTAGAATATTCCGAAACAACATCGTAAAGAAACTCACGAAACCAACATTACAGAAAGCTTCTTTGATGGAAAAGTTGCCTGAAATGTTGGAAGAATGGATTTTTTTTAAATTGTGACAAGCGCAATTCATTTATTTCAAAGTGCTAATCCATCTCTAAATAAATATTAATAATATACTTTTTTTAAATTAAAGGGATCCGGCATCGAAAAATAAGTTATTTTTTTTATTTTAAAATTCAGAAAATTCTAAGAATAACTGTGAAAACCGCATATTTTTACGATTTTATAAAAATTAGTTATGAATTTTCAAAGATGCGAAATTTAGGTATACGGTAGCTCTTGCATCCGCAATCTTAAGCTGTTTAGCGGCTGTAGAATCTCAAAAGGGATGATGCCGTAATATTTTTGCGTATCTTTCTTCTGATTCGTCCTCACGGATACTCGCCATAATCGAATCAATTGCAAAAAACCTTACTTTCACTTTGCTAACGCCTTTTTAACATTTTACAGCCGCTAAGCAGCGTAAGTTTTGTGGATGCAAGAGCTAAAGTACCTTTGAAACACGATTTATTGAAAATTCATAATTAATTTCAAAAAAAATCATAAAAATATGCAGTTTGCGCAGCTCTTCTTAGAATTTTCAGCTCTTTTGAATAAAAATAGAATTAAAAGAATATAAGAGAGGAATCGCGAGAAACTCGAGCATGGCTGGGACGTAGAAATTTATGATTTTTAATTTGGCTGGAAATATGGCCTAAGGTAATTCAAACCTCCCTCTATCGAATGGCGTTTTCAGAATTTCGATAAAAAATTTCGCAATCGCTTGAAACACAAACAAACCTGGTGACTCAGCGAAAAAATTTAGAGAGTAGCATATTTGAAAAATCGTAACATGCTTCAAAATAAAGATAGCGACTCGTTCTTTTTTGAGTTAGATAGGGAATCACCCCGACTACAAACTACAACTATTGAACTCATTCCTGACTGATGCACCGGTGCGGAGCGGTCACTTTTGTAAAAATTTGATTAATTTTCTTAAAAATAAAAAGGCAATGGGTTTTGTTGCTTTTTATTATAGTCACTGTGTATACTATTTAAAACCAAGAAATGGTCCAAATCCGTACAGAACTTTTAAAGACGCCCACCATTATGTGGGACCGGCCAATGACATCTCATGGCCAAATTGTTGGAATCATTCAAGTTAGTGATGAAAATAATCGTAAATGAGCTAAAAACAATATTCCTATTAGTTTTGAGACGATTCTTTTTCGGTATTTTTTAAGAAAAAAATTTCAAAAAATTTCGACTAAAATTTTTTTCTCATCAAAAATGCGGTTCAATTAAACGGAGTTTGCAGCCAAAAAATCATAATTTTATATTATTTTGATTTTATTTTTATTCAAAAAAGCTGAAAATTCTAAGAATAACTGTGAAAACCGCATATTTTTACGATTTTTTTGAAATTAATTATGAATTTTCAAAAAATCGTGTTTCAAAGGTACTGTAGCTCCTGCATCCTTAAAACTTACGCTGTTTAGCGGCTGCAAAAGTTTAAAAAATGCTTTAGCAAACTGAAAATAAGTGTTTTTGCAATTGATTAGATAGTTGCGAGTATCTGTGAGGACGAATCAGTAGAAAAAAAACGCAAAAATATTGCGGCATCATCCCTTTTGAAATTTTACAGCCGCTAAACAGCATAAGTCCGCGGATGCGAGAGCTACCGTATACCTAAATTTTACCATCTTTGAAAATTCATAATTAATTTATAAAAAATCTTAAAAATATGCGGTTTTCACAGTTATTCTTAGAATTTTCTGATTTTTAAAATAAAAATAACTTATTTTTCGATGCCGTATCCCTTTAAGCGCTAGTGTGTCAAATCTATATCCATATAATAAGTTTTGTTAGTTCGAGATTGATTTACTCGTATTTCAATATTTGTTGAGCTTTAAATGGGTTATTTCTGTCTGCATATTCAGCGATCGAGATCGACATTTTAAATTGGCCCTATTCTGACGCTACTTGGTAAGAAGTTTCCTTATAATGCCTCAAACATTTCCCTTTTTGAAAGTGAATGGCTATCTAGTCGTACAAAATAACTACGGCGCTTAGAAAACCGTTCAAGTGCAAAATCCCGCACGCTCTGCTTCTCTACCACTCTCTCACTTCAGCACACTCTCTCGCCTAGTTCAGCGCCTGAGCCGGGCATAAATCGTTTGCCAGAGCTCGGTGTAAACGAAACGAAGTAAATTGTGCAGAAAAATAAGCGTTCGGACTTTGAGAAGTACCGGCAAAACATTTATGCCCGGCTCGGGCGCCGTACCAGGCGAGAGAGTGCGCGGAAGTGAGAGAGTGGTAGAGAAGCAGAGCGTGCGGGATTTTTTTTTTTTACGAGTAAATCAATCTCGAACTAACAAAACTTATTATATGGATATAGATTTGACACACTAGCGCTTAATTGAACCGCATTTTTGATGAGAAAAAAATTTTAGTCGAAATTTTTTTAAATTTTTTTCTTAAAAAATACCGAAAAAGAATCGTCTCAAAACTAATAGGAATATTGTTTTTAGCTCATTTACGATTATTTTCATCACTAACTTGAATGATTCCAACAATTTGGCCATGAGATGTCATTGGCCGGTCCCACATAATGGTGGGCGTCTTTAAAAGTTCTGTACGGATTTGGCCCATTTCTTCGTTTTTAATAGTACACCCAGTGACTATAATAAAAAGCAATAAAACCCATTGCTTTTTTAGTTTTAAGAAAATTAATCAAATTTTTACAAAAGTGACCGCTCCACACCGGTGCATCAGCCAGGAATGAGTTCAATAGTTGTAGTTTGTAGTCGGGGTGATTCCCTATCTAACTCAAAAAAGAAAGAGTCGCTATCTTCATTTTGTAGCATGTTACGATTTTTCAAATATGCTACTCTCTAAATTTTTTCGCTGAGTCACCAGGTTTGTTTGTGTTTCAAGCGATTGCGAAATTTTTTATCGAAATGCTGAAAACGCCATTCGATAGAGGGAGGTTTGAATTACCTTAGGCCATATTTCCAGCCAAATTAAAAATCATAAATTTCTACGTCCCAGCCATGCTCGAGTTTCTCGCGATTCCTCTCTTATATTCTTTTAATTCTATTTTTATTCAAAAGAGCTGAAAATTCTAAGAAGAGCTGCGCAAACTGCATATTTTTATGATTTTTTTTGAAATTAATTATGAATTTTCAATAAATCGTGTTTCAAAGGTACTTTAGGTCCCAGCAATCACGTCCCAGCAATCCCGGATATGCTCGATTTTCTCGCGATTCCTCTCATAAAATTATGATTTTTTGGCTGCAAACTCCCTTTAAATACTTACGTGTATCGATTGAATAAAAAGATCGTCCGAATTTGTACGTGACGTAAAGTTGACTGTCCATTACGAACTAAAATAAGCATTGTAAATGAATAAATGTACTTACGAATGGCAAAGCAGACCGTCGTCAAAGATCTCCCTCATATGAATGCTGTTTGCGTTAGAATCAACAAATGGCTGGAACAGGCCAAAAATCGAAATCCTTCAAAACTTGGACCTACGGATAAGTTTTGACGTTAAACACGCTGGTGCTACCGATTTCGTAATCGGACTCCTCTGGGCGCCGGTATGGCGCCGCGCCAATTGGCGGACAGATAGTTACTATATATTAGAAAATGCTAACGTCTGTCTGTCTGTCTGTTCGTTTTATTTATTTTTCCTTCCGTCCGGTCACACTTTTTTCTCATTTTCCTAACATATCGCTTCAAAATCGCGCAATCTTCTGAGAACCTTTTGCATATGATAACTGACCAGAATTACTTTAAAATTTTACAAAATTTAAATCACCAAATCCATGGCCAAGTGGTTAAAGCGCGCGACATTCAAATCCGACCAACGCAGGTTCGACCCCCGCCGCGGGCAAACCTTTTGCCGCATTTTTCGCAAGTGCCGCAAGTACTCCTGGCACGTTTTTAAGTATCGTGAAACGCGTTTTCACCTGTTTTGCCGAGTTTGAACGTGGAAAATCGAAATTTTCGAACTTTCTCCAAACACACCGGTGAGTGTCGGGGATCACAGGAAAAGTGTTTTGCGATGTCGGAAACGTGTCTGAACGTGTTCTAACACGTTCTAACGTGAAAAATTTAAAATTTAGAAAAGATCCAAAATTATTCGGAGAGCGTAGGGGTTCACAGGAATAGTGTTTTGCGATGTCATAAACGTGTCCGAACGTGTTCTAACACGTTTTAACATGAAAAATCGGAAAATTCTAAAAGTTCCAAAATGATTCAGAGAGCGTAGAGAATCACAGGAAATGTCTCTGAAAGTGCTCTAAACGTTCTGAACGCACTGTATCCTGCGTTTCCTTTGTTAAAGAAAAAAAAGCGTTTTGTTTCCTTTTCCACCGGAATAAGCCAGTACTCTTGGTAGCGAATAACATTCGCCAGCTTACTGCGAGCTTTAATGTAGCCCGAAGCCGGCTACCGAGCTCCCCCTGGACGAAATCCGGAGGCAGCTTCCAAGCTCCCCCTGGACCGAACCTGGAGCCGGCTACCGGGCACCCGCTGGACCGAACCTGGAGCCATCTACCGAGCTCCCCCTGGACCGAACCCATACCCAGAACTATGCATAGAGCGTAGTGCATTTAACCTCAATACAACCCCGCTAGTTTTTCGTATAAATCTCGCTTCCAAGTGCCCGTAGAGACACGACATCGCGCCTATCGTAGTAGAATTTGACGCTCTTTCTAACGGCATTTTCCGTTTCTCTAAATCTGTTTTAGCGCTATTGTACACATCAATTTTTGATGAAGGGATTTACGTGTGACATATTGTAGTGCTGTCGAACGAGCAGCGCACGCTGATCATTTGCATGTTGAACTAAGAATTTTACTCCTGCTCGGCAAAGTTATGACAATTTGCGTGCATTCTGACGCGCGCGGAACGCGTTTACGGACGTGGCAGCAGCATGGCCGATGTGGTTGTGACTTAGAACCCAACACCGGAAGTCGTTGGATCGAATTAGACTTCGATAAATAACGATAAATAACTAAACAACTAGTTGCGAAAAAATTTAATAAAATCTCATTCTGCGATAGAATAGTTTATTGGAGCGGTCTGGCAACTAGTTGTTTATTTAGCGACACTCATTTCGCAACTAGTTGTTTAGCAAGAGCAGGTTGTTTGAGTTTTTTGTGATGATATTTATCAAATTCCAAATATTAATAACGGCAGCGAAGAAAAATGCTGTATCATACTCAGAGTACTCTTGATAATGTTGTAAAGTTACCGTACCAGGCCTACCGTAACCCGGAATTAGGAAATTGCTAAAATGAAACGAAAGTATTTTGTTAAATCTCGAGTAGTTGCTGCATACGCCGAATACTTGCTTGCCGTATCCGTTACTACCGTAGCGGGGAAACAGTATACCTAATTTAAGAAATTAAGCATATTGCCTCGGGATTTTTGTAAGAGGACGATCTCGAGTAGCCAATGTCATCGGCTATGTCGTATCGCATCTACGGTACACATGCCTACATTACCTCTAAAAAGAGGTAGACATCGAGAAGCTCGGTTCAATTCGTCCAATTTCTTAAATTCGGTACTACTGTAACCATACGGTGGTCGCGGATACGGTATCCCGGAAAGGGTTTACCCCTCAGGCAAGTACTGATAGAGATCTAACTAAAAACGATTTAATTTGGTTAATTTCGTACTTCCTGGTTACGGTAAGTTTGCTACAGTATCCATAGATGATGGTTATGCAACATTACATTGCTTTGGGTTTGGTGAACCAGACCCGACCCATGGAGTGATCATTTTAGCATACCTTGTAGTAAAGTATTGAAAGATCAAATTTTAAACAACTAGTTGTGACTTTTTCGCAACTAGTTGTCGACCGGTTTAATAACAGGAAATGAGACGGAATTAAACAACTAGTTGTTTATTAATCGAAGGTCACAGCAGCCTAGCGGCGACAGAGCAAATTGAAAAAAAATTCAAGGTAGGCCATGTCTCAACATCCTAAAGGTTACGTGAGCAAGTAAAAGCAGTGTACAGAAAAATGATACCTCAAAAATGTTTGCAAGAATTGATTGTATCATCACAACGCAGAAACTAAAATATTTCGCAAAATCTCTAAAAAGATTTCGCATACGACCCCAACCATATCACATCAAATCCTCTTTATCAAGAATTCAAAAGTTCACAAGCCTTCAATATTGTTTCAAAGAAAAAAGTTCCCGAATACTTTTGACCGCTACTGTACGTGCATCCTAACACCATAGCGACTCACTGAATGAGTAATATCCAGATTGGAAATGGCCGGGATATTCGCGTGACGTAACCACAGCATTCTGCAAGTAAAAGGGATCATTCCGACGAAATAGCTCAAGAAAATTAAAGAGGCTTTGCGTTCGCGTAAGACTCGCACCCCCCAACGGTACAGCAAAATTACACTCCAATTTTTTTCACAGTTTCTGATAGCCTTATGGATTGTCTATGAATTTTTGGTAGTCTCATGTTCTGATTGTACTCATTTTGAAGTAATTACAGCCTTTCAATGTTTAGCTGTTTTCAGTATTTTTAACGTCATTTATTTCAAACTAAAGATAATCACTCAAATAGGTACTGAAAAATGATCAGATCAAGATCAGATCGACAACGACTTGTCGTCCAATTTTACGTTTTCCAAAATTTGCATATTTCATGAAATTTTGATCTCATTTTTCTCGAAAAATAAGAGCAAAAAAACATAGCTGGATTTTTGATATGTGATAGATACTGTTTACATCTATCCGATTCATCGATTATTTGGCCATGTTCAGGGGGGTCATCGGTAGCTTTTGGAAAACTGATAATGTCTAATAGAGAGGAATCCCTAATTTCGTCTCATTCCACCCTTCCAACCCCGCCCGTGCTGTGAGAAATGAGATTCGAAAAATGGCTTTTGACTTCACTTCTACTCTCTTACACAAGATCTCTTTTTGAATGTACTGACTGCGTCTACGGTCAATTCTTTTTGCCTCTTCCTCTCATGCTGCTACAGTTTACGACAATAGCGTTTGTCTGATTCGCTCGAATTAAACTTGGTAGATAGTGAGACAAATGCAGATTTATCTAGGCAATTGGGACTGCAGGTGCAGGTCAAACACATAGTCGGTAGGGTTGCCGGATCAAATCCAAGTTCCAAATACTTGGTTTCCTTCGCCTGAGAGAGTGCGATCTCTCGCCTGATACTTGATAAGGGGGAGGTCACGGAGAGAGAGAACTAGACTTCGAGAAATAAAGAACCCTTCGTTTCACTTTGCTTCATTTTCCGTTAATAAACCGGTCCACAACCCTTTGCGAATGAAGCAAAGGGTTGCTAAGAATTACGCGACCCTTCGCGACCCTTCGCTTAGCATATCGATGGGTTAGTGTAATTTGACCCTCTACATTGCCTCACCTCTGCATGGTGTTAGGGAGACCGCACCTCATCTTTCGTACTCCCGGCTACAGCAACCTACCGTAACACGTACAAAAACTGTCAACGGTAGGTAGGGTTACGGTAGTCTATCGATATTGTTCGTATTATATATTTGTGAAACAATTTGTTTTTGTTTCGAAATTTCAAATAAATTGACTTGAATACCGCAAAAAAGATCATCTTAAACGACCCTTCGCGAAATGAGATCTCATAAATAAACAACCCTTTGCCAGACCGCTTAAGAGACCCTCCACGAGAGAACGGGAGAAATGAGTAAAGGTCTCGGATGGGCGAAAATGCAACCTACCCTCAAACTTTTTTCTTGTAATGAGGGTCACGAGTGCTGATCGCCGCCACATCTCTTTGAGCGCCAAAAAAGTTTTGACCGAAAAAATATTTTTCAAAATTTTGACCGTTTTTAGACCCTAAAATAAAGTTTCCTTTTTGATATTCGAAAGTATTTATTTATTCGTATTTTTACGCGTAGATTTCAAATTTACTAGCTAGAACTGCTGAAATTTCAATAGAAAAAAGTTACACTCGAAAAATCACTTTTTTTGATTAAAAATCAAATATATCGTGATTTTATAAAATTCTGTTCGCGCTCTCACTATGATTTTTTGAATCTACATGAAAAAGTAGTACTATACTGAATATTTCAAATTTTTATCAGCACAGATCTTTTAGATATTTGTTGCCAAAGTTGGGCACACAAGGATTTTGCAGATATATCACTGCCTAATATCTACAAAAATAAGTCCCACTCATACGAACTATCATTCTAAAACTTCATTGTATGTCAAAACTGATATATTGGAAACAAATATACTGAATTATAGGATTGCTGTCATACAATTATTGCACAAAATTCGCTTTTTCCTTCTTAAATGCCATCCCAGAAAAAATTCTACATAAAACTTGTTTAAACTCCTTAATTTAGCTCTAATATTTTTAAAACCATACTAGAACATCATTAATACACATAAAAAGTAATTACAGATCGATATGACGAAGTTGAAAATTTTTCGAAAATTTCCAATTTTATTTTTTTTTTGCCGATTTTTAAAATTTCATCTTAAACTGAAGTGGACATTGAACAACTTACATATTTAGTGATGATTAGTCAAATTTTAAAAGATAAATATCAATGCGACCATCATTCACATCGCCCTCTTGATTTTTAAAGTCCAATTTTTTTAACAGTTTTCTAAATTTGGTCAATCATTACAGAGTTTTTGGATTGGTTTGTGAATTATGAGCAAGCAATTTTTCATGACTTTCCGATTCAGGATTCTAGGAGTCAATAATTATCATTATAGTATACTTTCATTAAAAAAATATTAATTTTCTAACCCACAGTTTATTTGAAATTTTTCTGCCTAGCCTAGCACATAAAGTCAGTCCTTGTATTTCGGCTCAAATCTATGGAAATAGTGTAAAAATGATTTTAAAACATGACTGCGATCGGATTGTTTGCATAAAATATAACATATCATGGCGAGAAGTTCATAGCAATGTTGGATTATTCTCATTTTCTCGAAGAGAAGACAAAATCTGCTTACTGAAAAGTTCATGGAAGCTATGAACCTTTGGGAGAATTAATTTTCAGACTATCTGCATGTCTCATTATCAAAGATATGAAACATTATTATGAATCAAACTGTTTTTGTATTCTCTTCGAGAAAATAAGAATAATCCAAAATTGCTATGAACTTCTCGTCATGATATGTTATATTTTATGCAAACAATCCGACCGCAGTCATGTTTTTTGAGACGAAATACAAGGACTGACTTTATGTGCTAGGCTAGGCAGAAATCGAAAATTTGGTGAAAATTTCAAATAAACTGTGGGTTAGAAAATTAATAATTTTTAACGAAAGTATACTATAATGATAATTATTGACTCCTAGAATCCTGAATCGGGAAGTCATGAAAAATTGCTTGTTCATAATTCACAAACCAATCCAAAAACTCTGAAAAAAATTTTTTTTTGACCAAATTTAGAAAATTTTTCAAAAAATTGGACTTTAAAAATCAAGAGGGCGATGTGAATGATGGTCGCATTGATATTTATCTTTTAAAATTTGACTAATCATCGCTAAATATGTAAGTTGTTCAATGTCCACTTCAGTTTAAGATAAAATTTTAAAAAATCGGCAAAAAAATAAAATTGGAAATTTTCGAAAAAAAATCAACTTCGGCATATCGTTCTGTAATTACTTTGTATGTGTATTAATGATGTTCTAGTATGGTTTTAAAAATATTAGAGCTAAATTAAGGAGTTTAAACAAGTTTTATGTAGAATTTTTTCTGGAATGGCATTTTAAGAAGGAAAAAGCGAATTTTGTGCAATAACTGTATGACAGCAATCCTATAATTCAGTATATTTGTTTCCAATATATCAGTTTTGACATACAATGAAGTTTTAGAATGATAGTTCGTATGAGTGGGACTTATTTTTGTAGATATTAGGCAGTGATATATCTGCAAAATCCTTGTGTGCCCAACTTTGGCAACAAATATCTAAAAGATCTGTGCTGATAAAAATTTGAAATATTCAGTATAGTACTACTTTTTCATGTAGATTCAAAAAATCATAGTGAGAGCGCGAACAGAATTTTATAAAATCACGATATATTTGATTTTTAATCAAAAAAAGTGATTTTTCGAGTGTAACTTTTTTCTATTGAAATTTCAGCAGTTCTAGCTAGTAAATTTGAAATCTACGCGTAAAAATACGCAGAACTAAATACTTTCGAATATCAAAAAGGAAACTTTATTTTAGGGTCTAAAAAACGGTCAAAATTTTGAAAAATATTTTTTCGGTCAAAAATTTTTTTGGCGCTCAAAGAGATGTGGCGGCGATCAGCACTCGTGACCCTCATTACAAGAAAAAGTTTGAGGGTAGGTTGCATTTTCGCCCATCCGAGACCCCTTCCCGTTTTCTCGTGGAGGGTCTTAAGCGAAGAAAGAATCCCACGAATGAGATTTTATTAAACTTTTAGACGACCCTTCGTATAGTCGTATATCGTTGTTTCTCGAAGTCTAGAGAGAACCAAATACTTGGTTTGCAAACCAAATATTTGGTTTATTTATCGCTCTAACATGGATAAAACGAGTGCTCCTGTGTATATTTAATATATATTTTACAAGTAGGATGGATACATTATATATTTAAGATAAATAACTGGCAAATGACTTGTGAAATAGTAGTTTGAGTGAATATTTAGCGGTTTTCGAGAAAATAACCTTATTTTATTTGGGTGAAATAAAGATAATTCTTCTAACGTGAAAAGTATAGTGCGCGAAGAATCGATATACTGGTAGTTCACTCCAGAGATCTCTGATCTCTGTTATCTGTGTGATCTCTGTGGTCTCTTGTGCTCGCCACGAGAACTCGGCTGTAACCGCCTCGCTGGCTCAGTAGGTAAGCCTCCTGACTACCAACCAAACCTTTTTGAGAGCCGTCAGTTCGACTCCATCTGGTTGAAATCAGTTTTGCCCCACTTTGGATAAAATATATCACATCTCAGAGCGATTAAACTAAATCAACTGCTTCTACGCACCTAAAAACAGGATTAATATATTAATTATTTTGCTCATGAAAATATCTAGATCAGAGACAAGATTAAATAAAGGATTTAATTCGGAGGTAATGATTAGGTAATTTTAATTATTCTGAGGTATTTTTGAAAGGTTTTTTAGCTTTAGATTCAATTTTTTGTCAATAAAATGTTGCTTATCTTCTAGACGTAAAAACACAATGGTATTTTACATGTTATTGATGTATAGTTGGCAAAGCTATGTCAAGACACGAGAATAACAAATTATATCACGAATAATAGGCGAAAGAGAGAAGAAAATGAAAACCAAATATTTGGAAAAACCAAATACTTGGTGTGTTATCTCTCACTGTCTCTCTCTCCTCCAAGTATTTGACCCCCCTGGCCATCTCTCTCTCCACACTTGGAATGAGGGAAAGGTCACGCGAGAGAGAACCAAATACTTGATATTTGTTCCGGCAACCCTAATAGTCGGGGTAACACGGTAACGCGATTCTTGGCTTTTTGATCACTTTAAGTGTCGTATATCCTCGATAATATCTATTGTCGTAAACACGCATTATCTATTCTCTTGACCCTATCGACTGACAATGAATTCGAAGATTCTGACACCACTGACAACTAAGCTGCCTACCAGTAGGCCGATTTGCACTGTATCTACCAAGTTTAGTTCGAGCGAATCAGATAATCGCTATTGTCGTATACTGTAGCAGCATGAGAGGAAGAGGGAAAAAGAGTTGACCATAGACAAAGCCAGTACATTGAAAAAGTGGTTAGATCTTGTGTAAGAGAGTAGAAGTGAAGTCAAAAGCGATTTTTCGAATCTCATTTCTCACCGCACGGGCGGGGTTGGAAGGGTGGAATGAGACGAAATGAGGGATTCCTCCCTATTAGAAATTATAAGTTTGTCATGAACAAACTTACCGGTGACCCCGGAACATGACTAAATAATCGATGAATCGGATATATGTAAACAGTACATATCATATATCAAAAAACCAGCTACTTTTTTGCTTAGTTTTCGAGAAAAATGAGATCAAAATTTCATGAAATATGCAAATTTTGGAAAACGTAAAATTGGACGACACCACGTTGTCGATCTGATCTTGGCGATCATTTTTCAGTATCTATTTGAGTGATTATCTTTAGTTTGAAATAAATGACATAAAAAAATACTGAAAAAAAGCTAAATAAACTTTGGAAGGCTGTAATTACTTAAAAAATGAGTACAATCAGAACATGAGACTACCAAAAATCCATAGACCATCCATAAGGCTATCAGAAACTGTGAAAACCCCAAAGTGCATTTTTACTCTGTACCGAAAAGTCAGGAAATTGTGCGATCCTTACGCGAACGCACTGATAAGTGTTTCTGAGGTGCAAGCGACATGTGATACCCACTTGCATAAACCTTTATGCCATTTTTGGATAGTAAAATTCGAAACCCCATAGGCTAATCGATCAGAAGAGGGAGAGTATCAAATTGTAACTGGGCAAGATAACCGCGGGGAAAATGACTCATTCATTTCAAATGAGTAAACGAGGTAAAAAAGAGGTAAACGGATGCTGAACCACTTAACGATCAACTCTCAGATGAGCTTTCGAAGACTCCAAAATTTCAATTCATAAATGTCATTGAAGTATACTATGGATATTGATAACCCATGTTCACATATTGCCGATAGGACAAATGATAACTTTATCTCCTTTTTTCTTCGATTCAATAACCAAATGGGGATGAGAAAAAAAACAACAATATTTACACCAACAATAACGCGATGAACACAAGAATTGAGAACAATTAAGAACGTTAGGTCAACAGCGTGAAATTCCTGAGTTTTTTTTTGTTGCTGGAATATTCGAATACTGCTGAGAAAATTCGTAGATTCATACATGAAGGTCAGTCACGAAATAATGGAAAGAAATACTTCAACATTTGAGGTAGGAATTGAGGGTTTGGGGTATCAAGCGGACTCCGAAAAACAATACGGCTTACATTAAAAAATAATCTAGGTCATTTGTTGAATTTCATTCTTCACCTTCATCGTCAAAGTCAATTTCGGGATGCTCCAGCTCATATCGATTCACCTCCTTGATAGCATTGATCATTTCGCGAAACTCTGCTGAAGGCACGAAATTCCTCCATCTGGCCGAAAACGCATTGATTAAAGCGGCGGGATCGACAATGTTCAACTCGCTGTCTCCGCTCGAGTCACGGACTATCTGGGACCTGTGAAGAGCAATATTAAAATAATATTTAGATATTTGAAAACAAATAAATACGTTCCAAATCGATTCGGATACGTACGACATATGGGGAGGAAGATTTCGACGAGCAACTTCTCTGTTGTTGTCATTACGAAGGAGAAGAGCCATCGAATGATCGAAAAGCGTCGGATCTGAAAAATATTTCAAATATAATTATAAGAGCTTCACGAAATAATGGGTCTGAGTGTCCCTCCATTTCTAAAACGGATGCAATAATTACTATAATTAGTATTCCTACGTCGGTTTATAACTACAAAACATTCTTCAAAGCTGCGCGTCCTCTAATATTTTTTTTTAAATTCAAGATAAATTATGATTTTCCCGTTATGTTCGAATATATATTTTAATGAAACCCGTTCACGGATAAACTAATAGTTGGCAAATAATTAGCCTCACCCAGCTCCAGCACGCTGATTTGTTTTTCTCCTCTATTCGCCATGCGCGCATCAATTGTTACGACAAAGTAGACTCGCTGTCCCGCAGTACACAGCGTGAGATTTCTGGAGGTGTACTCAGCCAGCGAACTAGCGTCGTGAACCTGCGTCAGCGTTTATGCTGTGAACAGTGTACCCGACTAGTCTTCATTACTAGTGTGAAAATGAGAATAGTGCGGTGTGACTAGTCGAGAATGAGGGGTGGTCACGAACTAGTCACACCGCACTAGTCTCATTTTCACACTAGTAATGAAGACTAGTCGGGTACACTGTTCACAGCATTACCGAAACTGTTTTACCGCATAGTAGGGATGGTTTCGCAAGAAATGCGATCATAACTCTACCACTCTATCTCGTTGGTCAGACTGGTGTGCGATGTGACGTGATTTTGTGCGAAGCCATCACAACCGCACAACAATGGGTCTCAAAAATGAACCGAGATATAGATATTCGCACCTTTTTTACAAAAGTATTATAAATACTTATAAATGCTGAAACGAAAATGCAGAAAGTAAACTAGCCTTGATCCATTCGTTATCAGCTTCCATATATTTGAAGATCATCATGTTCTCTCCATCATTTAGACTACCAATCTTGTACAATTCATCTCTTGCGACAACTTAAATTACATAATAATCAATATTCAATTTTCTATTTTCAAACAAAAATGTGCAGAACCTAGTGGAGAGAAGGGTTAAACAAAGTGACACTCACAAAATTTGTGGTAGGGTGTGGTTTCACCCGCCTTGCACGCAACTGACCAAACCAGCGTGGAGAGATCCAAGACCTACAAGCAAGCCTGTACTGTAGCCTGTACTGTACGCAGCATGTACTGTACGCAGCGACCGGAATAAATACAGCAGTTTTTGCTATCAGGCGAACAAATTATGTGTTTTGTTGCTTTACGTTAACTGTTCACACAATTAAACAATACTATTTTACTTATCCTACCAAATGCTGTCCGCTTTCGAGACCATATTCGTCGGCATTAATGTGGAGGTTGCCCCGGCAGGCGTGCGAGCTGGTATCTTTGTCTTGATAAACCATCTTGAGAGCTTTCTTAAAATTAAGAATTAAAAATAACAGTACCATTAATCGTTGTTCTCAAAACCAAAAATTTTCGGGAGGCGTTTGGAGCTATGCGTTCTCTATGTTTGCTAGTTCACAGAAAAACCTAATTGGAAAAAAAAACATACAGATATTCTTATGTCCAATATAATCATTTCAATTCTGAGAAACGATCCGGGGTATGAAAGGGATGTAGTTGGGAAGGTCGATATGCAGAGATCGAGGTGAATCTCACTATGCGCAATTGCACAAAAATTCTTATTCGAAGTAAGGGAATTGTTACAACTCCGAATATTCAAATTGAAAATTTAAATTTTCGCGCCTTGCCTGATGTGTCCTCTATTTTGGGTATCAGGAGCTCTGCCATAGCGCAATTATCGATTTTTTTAAATATTTATTTTCCTTCTCCTGCTTCGCTATTTTCACCAAAGTCTGTCGAATTCCTGGTAATAGAATAAAAATTCATGAGAATATTCCTGATTAATTGGTTACCGCGTTCATGGGCACGCGTCGGCGCGTCCACTCCATCGTATTCAGGTCGAGTTCGGACAAATACAGCTCTTTTTCCCTCCCGAATAGAAATTCTTCTTCTTCTTCCTCCTCCTCCTCATCCTCACCACGCACAACGTCAGCCGTCAAAACTCCGTACTTAGGCGTGTCACCTAGAAAAAAAAGAAGTATTTTGTAAACAGTTAATTCAATTTATTTTCAGCCGAAGGCTAGCATAACCTTCGAGGGATAGAAACACTCAAACGAACGTTGTTCCACTTTCTTTTATGAGCAGCACTTCATACGCTGTGGTCGAAGTGGTGAAATAGTCTAAGTCTGCCAATTTCAATCCGTTTCAGTAGGAACAAATTACGCCAAAAATCTAAAATTGTTTTATTCAGGTTACTTTGCAGGGCTACAACAAATACAACTCAAATTTATAATGCAATATTCTAGAACGCTTAAATAGCCCACCTTCTGTGACGTAGCACACTTGTGTGGGCACATATTTGGGTGCGGGGCCCGTCGTGTCCACTACCGTCCAGTGGAGACCGCCCGCTTCTGAACGAAAATTTTGTTTAAAATTTGCAGTTGTAAAGTTGCATTGTTTTTGTTTTGTTTTTAAAGCAACATCATTGTGTTACACATGAATAACAAGATCTCATTTATGCTCAACTCTAATACTTCCTATTGGTGGGAAATCTTCCACCCGACAATCTGGCCATGGGAAATTCTAGTTCAGTCGGTGGTAGACACCCCCATGGGATTTACCTATCCAATCAGCGCTCACAAGTTGTGTCAGAAGTTCGGAAGTGTCAGAAGTTCGCTCACCGACGATTCCTTTGATGATTGCGACATCGTTCCACACAAATGCGCAGTTGTTATGCACGAGCACCGGATGATTATGCACGTTAAAACCCTGAAATAGAATATAAAATATTATATTTATACAAGGGGAAATTGTGGTTTGAAGGGGATCATCGCAAAGGGGGGATTAGATCAATTATGTTTGTATAAAAAGTAGAGATTGTGAAAACCAAAAGAACACTTTAAAAAAAGCAAAAATGTAGCGCAAATCACTTACGACGATGCGAAATTCAGAAGCAACTTCTTTGATTGAGAAGTTATCTGAAATGCTTGAAGAATGATGATGTTTTAGCTATATTAAGATAATCAGAATTGCTTCTCTGTCTGCTAATTGCAAAATATATTTGAAAATTTTGTAAAATTTATAAATCAAATTAATAACATACGGGTATCAATTGAATAGATAGACCACGATCCATATGGGGGGTGACTCGTCACATACAGTAATCCATCCAGCACGAACTGAATTTAATATTTTAAATAAATGGTAAATAAAAAATATAATGTATTTTCGGGAACTTACAGAATGCTTAATCTCCAACTTGGAAATGACGGCGATTTTTTTCGTGACGCAACCACAGCATTCTGCAATTAAAGAAGGCGTAACACGAATGACTGAAACCTTTTATTTTCCCCAATATTCGTGGTTTCATTTCTGTTATCTGTAGTCGGTGAAACACAAATGCAGCGCGCGTTTCCCTCGCGCACCCTCCTCGTTTCCCCTTATCTCTCTGCCTTTCTCTGGCTTCTTCTCTACAAAATGCCAACTCCCACCGCGAAAAGATTGCAGGTTTAATGTGAGATACTGTAAGAATTCTGGTCGTTTTGGAAGTTTATTAAAAATAACGTTCTTCAAACTAAAAACTGAAACATTCAAACTAAAAACTGAAAACGATTTTCGAGGCTCTCATCGTGTATTCGACTTCCATTGCCCCACAGTGAGAACTCAGTTGACCAAATATTCGTGGGACACCTTCTTTAAACTAAGTTATTCCGAGCGAAATTGCTATGAAAAAAGTTACTCAGATGGCAGCAATGCGAGACAAATAAGAAGAAAATAAGAAAAGTTGTATCTTTTTATTAAGGAATCAATAACATAAAGGATGAATGACACATGATAGGAAGATGATTATACCCAACGCCATTCGAATTCAATAAAATGTTTTTTTATGATTCTTAGATAAGAAATGCACTTATTACTAGAGACCGCCTAATTATTACTCAAACTATTATGGAAATGATAATAGAAAGTGTTCAATCTATTATCCTTTGTCAATCGATTGACGTGAGGTCGCATGACTCTTTCAATCGATTATCGACAGATCGGTGGGTGCGCTCACTAAGGAATGAGCGCACCCGTTATAATCGATAATAGATTCGCCAAACTATTATTTCAATCGATTATCCTCTTCTATCTATTATTTTTCAATCGACTGACCGGTCAATCAATTATCGGTTTCAATCAATTGAAATCCACCCGTCGTCAATCGATTATCGATTATAATAGTTTGGCGGTCTCTACTTATTACAATCATTGTGTCCCACAATCACAAAGAGAAAAGGGAGCCAAAGTAATTTTAACAAGCACCGAAAATACAGGGGAAAGATGGTTGAATTCTGAACCACTTAAAGTTCAACTCTCAAATGATCTTTCGAAGACTCCAAAAATTCAATTCATAAATGTCATTAAAGTATTATATGGATATTGATAACCCATGCTCACAGGACAACTGATCACTTTATCTCCTTTATTCAATTCTTCGATTCAATAGCCAAATGAGGACGGGAAAAGAAACGTCAGTATTTACAGTAACAATAATGATGAACACAAATATAGATAAAAGGCATGAAATTCCTGAGTTTGTTGTTGCTGGAGTATTCGCATACTGCTGAGAAAATTCGTAGATTCATACATAAAGATCAGTAACGAAAGAATAGAAAGAAATGTTTCAATATCTGATGTAGGAGAGAGTTCACCAAGCAGGATACAAGTGGGTTCGATGTTAGATAGGCCAAACTTCGATTTTACTCATTAAATGGGATTGATTTGTTATAAATTGGAGACTTGTAGGAGTTCATTCTTGATCGTCGTCCTCAATGTCGGAATTCTCCGTCTCAGATGCTACCATATGACGAACCATCTCCTGGAAAGCCGAGGATGCCGTGTAGTTTGCCATTCCCCTCATGAACGATGCCGATAGTTCGGCGGAGTCGACAATGGTCAGCTGGCCGTCCCCACTCGAGTCACGGAGCAACTGGGACCTGCAGACTATTCTTATTTAAATTAAAAGGAAGACCCTCTAATATCTCAGTTTTTCACAAAATTAAGACCCTCTAATATCTCAGTTTTTCACAAAATTAGGACCCTCTAATATCTCAGTTTTTCACAAAATTAAGACCCCCTAATATCTCAGTTTTTCACAAAATCTACCGTAAAACACTGGGAATTTAGATGCCGAGTCGGCATTGTCGACTCACCTCATGCTGCGCAAATTTCATGGGGTGCATGGTGCAAATCAGTTGTATGCACTCTTTCCTAACTTTTTTTCCTAGTGCAGCTACAACTTCCAAATTTGACACAGGGACCAATCAAAAAGGAAAATGTTCCAAGCGTGGCTTGCAATCCGTGTATAAAGTTTGGCAGTTGTAGCTTCACTAGGAAAAAAGTTATGAAAGGGTGCATACAACTGATTTGCACATTGCACCCCATGAAAACTTTGCACAGCAGCAGTGAAATGCATACAAATCAACGCACGACAGATGGGGAGGAAGATTTCGACGAGCAACTTCTCTGTTGTTGTCATTGCGAAGGAGAAAAGCCATCGAATGATCGAAAAGCGTCGGGTCTGGAACATAATGCATAATATACATTTATTATATGCTATATGATATTATACGCCCCCACCCAATAACACTAAAAATTTTCATTAGTCCAATATCTCGTTTTTCTGTCAACGATTTCCACTATTGGTATGCCGGCTGGTACATCATTGGGGGGGGCATGTATGCCGTTATTTTCCATGTATGCCGTTATTTTCACTTAGTCTCAAATTTATATTACAATTTGCTATGTAAATTGCATGATAAACAATATTATTATTTTAAAAAATTGGAATCGTCTAGATTATGATATTGTAAGCAATATTAGTATCAATGTTTTCTCGAATTACATCAAACACATTAATTTACAATCTTTGCGTTAGATACATATCTACCTCATCAAATGTTATCTCTTTTTCTCAGCTTTTCTGAGAACACCTTCTTTGTCACTATATGTGGCATCGTATCTCATGTATGCCGTTATTTTCATTTAGTCTCAAATTTATATTACAATTTGCTATGTAAATTGCATGAAAAACAATATTATTATTATAGTCGTAGGGGACGTCACTCACTCAGCTCCAGCAGGCTGAATATTTTTCCTCGGTCATCCCTCTTGTTCTCCTTTGCACCGATGAAAAAGACTCGAGATCCCACAGTGCACAGCCTGAGATCCTTGGCGGAGCAGTCAACGAGCGAAGGAGCATCGTGAACCTGTAACTACGTTACGCCATATTTTAGAGGCTTACGGCTTCCGCTGGACCGCTGGCCTGCACCTGGTTATTCAATTGCGCGAGTGTGCTATGACACGAAATGCGGTGTGCAATTTACAAATTTATCTCATCATGAGGAGTAGGGTTGACCACTCGAAATATCCTTTTTGGTCGAGAACAATGGAAAATTAACAACAAACGAAGAACTGTTCCGGAACGGAGTCGAAACGCTTTGTTTCGACTTTTCGAGTGGTCAACACTAAAGAGGACGCGATGCAAAGAAATTGTGCTAATAATTGATATACGGAGGCATTAAAACGCTTCGACACATAAAAAAATAGTATCGACGGTTTTTAATTAGTTTTACTAACATTTATCCAGGGAGAAAAAAACTGCCGCTCTTTAGCTAATTCCATTCCTCTTATGGTCCTCTTCTTAACGCACAAAATATTGTTTGTTGGCTCACTGCTCTGGAGTGCCGCTTTTTTTTGCGAAATGGATTTGCGCTAGAAAATTCATTTGTGACAGTAGGGATTTAAATTGATACGATCAGTGGCAGCAATAAACCAATGTGGGTTTCTCGGGTCTAAGTTGACGCGTTGTACCTGAACCAGTCAGGTTGAATCCAACCTATTTTTGGGCTACGGACATATCAGTGCGTTCGCGTAATAACTGCACGGAATGAGGACAAATCCGGTGTGTTAGATAGATCCATGACTCAGCTTGTTTACCAACCGCTCGAAGTCATTCCTGGTTGATCCGCCGATGCGGGGTTGTCGCTTTTGCAAAAGTTGAGCTAATTTTCTTAAAAGTAAAAACTGCTGGTTTCCCCTATGGGCGCTCTGGTGAGTATTATTGGTAAAACTACATTATAAAAATGAGCGGAATCGGGCCATGGATTGTAAAGATGGGACGAATTGTGTGACGTCATCCAAATGTAACTATTACTCACGAATCATAATTATGGATCTATTTTAGTGAAAACAATGTAAAACTAACAGAAAACAATATTCAGGTTGTGTGTGAAGTTTTTTATTAACAACTTTTTTGAGAACAAAAAATTGAAAAATTTTGAACTTCCATTTTTGGATTTGCTGAATGTCTATATTTCGAAGTCGATATGAATCTTAAACATCTTCATATTATTAGATATACTCGCTGGGGGGAAGATCTGTCCGTAATTTGTAGAGTATTGCACTTTTCCGCACGGAATTCACAACATGCAAGCGAAATTTTTCTACGAATATTAGAAGCAGTCCAATTCCTGCCACGCTTCATCGTGACATTCCTCATTATAGGTAGACCAATTTCCTTTTTGGAAGTAAAAGTCTATCTGTTCGTAGAAAAGAGTTACAGCGCCTAGAAAATCGATTATAATGCGAAAAGCGCGTGCTCTAGCTTCTCTAGCACTCTCTCAATTCCCCCTGCTCTCTCGCCTGGGTTCGGACCCGAGCTGTGCAGAATTTTTTTGCCAGTACTCCCCTGATTCATCGCCGTGGTTTGTGGGCTGAATTCACGTGATTTCGATAACACAGAAGCTTTGCAAAAGATTTCTTTCCAGCTCGGGTCCGAACCCAGGCGAGAGAGCAGGGGGAATTGAGAGAGTGCTAGAGAAGCTAGAGCACGCGCTTTTCGCAGTATAATCGATTTTCTAGGCGCTGTAACTCTTTTCTACGAACAGATAGACTTTCACTTCCAAAAAGGAAATTGGTCTACCTATAATGAGGAATGTCACGATGAAGTGTGGCAGGAATTGGACTGCTTCTAATATTCGTAGAAAAATTTCGCTTGCATGTTGTGAATTCCGTGCGGAAAAGTGCAATACTCTATATATTACGGAAAGATCTTACCCCCAGCGAGTATATCTAATAATATGAAGATGTTTAAGATTCATATCGACTTCGAAATATAGACATAAGTTCAAAATTTTTTTTGGAAGTTCAAAATTTTTCAATTTTTTTTCTCAAAAAAGTTGTTAATAAAAAACTTCACAAACAACCTGAATATTGTTTTCTGTTAGTTTTACATTGTTTTCACTAAAATAGATCCATAATTATGATTCGTGAGTAATAGTTACATTTGGATGACGTCACACAATTCGTCCCATCTTTACTTTTTTTTAAAAAATTCTGAAAACGCTATTCGATAGAGGGATGTTTGTAGTACCTTGTGCTATGTTTTCAGCCAAATTAAAAATCATAAATTTCTATGTCTCGGCCATGGCCGATGAGCTCGAGTCTCTCGCGATTCCTCTCATAAGGCTATAATCGCATTAACTTCGCATGATAGACAAATCAAGGCGTTGTTTTGCATCACTTTCTAGCCAGGGCTCCCAGAAGAAGTAAAATGTGTTTCGTCGGTCTTTCTCGAATCGCAAGGGATATTTGAAATCTTATAAAGCCCACCTTCCGTTACCTAGCACACCCGTGCAAGTGTGTAACCAGGTGCGGGACCAGTGGAGAGCACAGAAGTCCAATGGAATCCATCAGCCTCTAAAAAGATCTCCAATAAAATGGCTTTTTTTCAAAACAAAATGAATTAGCTTTCCATTTCCAGTGTACGCGGGTCATATATATTTTGTTGGGAAGTAAGTCACTTCAAGATTCCCATTTCGAACAAGAATTTTGATACTCTGTCATTTTCACAGATATATCGGCTTTTTTCATGTAATGCACTTTCCCAGTTCAAAAGAATTGGATTACTTCCCAGCAATACTCCCACGTTTTCGCTTCCAATTCTCTGCATTCGCAAAACTTGTATCGGCCTTTTCCGCTTGCGAACAGGGCTGAGAGGGAAATGTTCGGGATAAATTTCGGGGGACATCCACCATCCAATAATAACGTTTGGGAATTGCAATTTTAAAATGATACGTTCATGAAATGGACTACTGGTGGGGTACTCTCTTTCTACTCCTCATCATGTCTCTCACTTTGCCATGTTCTTTCGCAGCCGTATCCGTTGTTCTGCACGGATTATCAACGGAATTATTTCGGATGAGTGCTCGTAAATCTGTATTAGTCAAACGAACCGCCTCATCAAGATCTACGACATAGTTATCGTCATAAAATCTTAAATCAATATAGTAACAAAATATCAAGGATTCCGAAAGTTTCCCGCCCAGCGAAGCCATCCCCAATATTGCTTTGCTCACCGGTCTTTCCTTTGATGAGCGTGGCTTCATTCCAAGTGAATGCGCAGTGATTGTGCACGAGTACGGGATAGTTACGCAAGCGATTCTCCTGTAATTTAAAAAAAAACATATTTTGGAGAAACAAATTACGCAAACATTTCGAAACAACATTGTGACGTAAGACACTCACGGCGTGAAAGGAATGAGCAACTTCTTTGATTGAGAAGCTCTCTGAAATTTTTTATTTGTAAGCTGATGAAACATATAAATAATATGACTTACGTGTATCGACTGCGTGCATAGACCACGAGCCGAACATGGGATAACTCGTCACGTAAAGTTGCCCGTCCATAACGAACTGGAATTAATCATTTTAAATAAAATAAAAATCTATTTAATGCAAATAATTTGGTGACTCACAGATTGCACAATTCCCAACTTCGAAATAGCCGGGATAATTTCATGTCGTAGCCACAGCATCCTGAAAGTAAGAATGAGAAATCCGCCGTAATAACGCTAGAAAATAAAATAAGGGAGAAGGCGTTTGGAAAACTATAGTTCTAGAAAACTTGATTCAGAAGAATGCTGATCCCTTCCCGTCTTCTAAAAGACGGGAAGGGATCAGCATCTCGGAGGATCTTTCAAAGACTACACAAATTGCATTCAAAAATGACATTGAAGTAATCAAAGGATATTACAAACCCCTGCTCACGCCTCATGCATATGCATAAGAAATTTCAAAATTTCAATTTTTTTTGCACTAACCTCTCAACGTTCATCCCACTTTTTCGAACATCGGCACCATATTACGGAATTTTTAATGTAGATTACCAGAAGTAGTTTTCGATGCGCATTCCAAAAATCGCAAAAACGTTTTCATAATAAGCCATTTTTTCTCAGGAAAATCGAAAAACGGACAAAATGTCAATTTTCGACCCTTTATCTTTGTCAGATCGCTTCTAATGTAATTTTATTCGCATTATTTTCGCAAAATACACCTAGAAAACCTATAAAAACCTACTTTTTAACAATTTTTAATGTAGATTACCAGAAGTAGTTTTCGATGCGCATTCCAAAAATCGCAAAAACGTTTTCCATAATAAGCCATGTTTTCTCAGGAAAATCGAAAAACGGACAAAATGTCAATTTTCGACCCTTTATCTTTGTCAGATCGCTTCCAATGTAATTTTATTCGCATTATTTTCGCAAAATACACCTAGAAAACCTATAAAAACCTACTTTTTAACATTTCAAAAAATCGATATCAGAAGGTGGGGTTACTGTAACTTTTCGGAGCGGGACCCAGACACTTAGTTATTTGGCCAAATATCAGCACTTGTGATGTACAATTCACCAACAAGTTATTGGGATAGGTTGCAAAAAAGCCGATATCTGCGGCCTCTCGTGGAGGGTCTCATAATACAACAGTACAGTACCATTTCGATGCAGAAAAATACTGCTTCTCGCCATAGGAAACATCGAGCTCAATCAAATGTATTTATATCTGATTCTCAAGCAATACTTACACTGACAATGAAATATATAGAATTCACAAAATATTACAATCATTGCGACACAACCTTCGAATTGAAGGGGCGAAAAGGGAATGGTCTGATACGAAACTCGAACAATACGCTCAAGTCGGGTCACAAGGCGGGACCCAGACACTTAGTCAAGTCAGGTCACAAGGCTAATGAAAGAGTGTGTGAAACTAGAAGAGTACAAACCAAATTCAAACAATTAATTCACTGATGATACGCGGGGGGAGTGCATCTTCACAAACGAATGAGACAAACGGGTGGTGTTTTTGTTTTTTTTTTTGAAGCGCAATACTCACAATAAGAAAACTGAATACAAGGATTGTCTACTGTGCTTACCAGTAAGGATACCGTATCGGCATCCCAACTATGCCCCACTGATGAGCTCGGGGAAACACTCCGGGGGGGGGCAGGCGTACACTCCGCTCAGGAAAAATACATTCGAAGGGTAAAGAGCTGGCTGTCTCTGCTCGAGTCACGCATCTGGGACCTGCTCGGAAAGCTCTATTCTGATGATTATAATAATAAATAATAATAATAATAAAAATAAGAACAGACGGAGGAAATGGAATTTTTGTATTTCAAAAAAAAATTTTTTTCGGATATCATACATCATAAAACGGGGGGGGGTGACATTTGAGCAACCGACATTTGAGCAACCGACACTTGAGCAACGAGCCATAACTCACCAAGGAGTGAGCCTAGCGCTATGGGAGTGGTACCATTGTGACCAGCATCAGAAAAAAAATAGATTTCGTAATTAATTAATTAATTAGCATAATTAATGAGATATTAATTAATTAATTAATTAATTAATTATGAAATCTCAATTACCTGATGCTGATCACAATGGTACCACTCCCACAGCTGTATGCTTACTCCTAGCTGAGTTATTACCCGTTGCTCAAATGTCGGTTGCTCAAATGTCGGTTGCTCAAATGTCCGTTGCTCAAATGTCACCCCCCCCCATAAAACGACCCACGATAGATTTGAAGGGAGCATTCGGCGAGCAACTTCTCTGTTGTTGTCATTGCGAAGGAGAAGAGCCATCGAATGGTCGAAAAGCGTCGGTTCTGCAATACAGTCCTGGTTGTTTCCCAAGTGAAAATAATCCGAGTCAGCCGGGTCCACTTGGGTCCTGGCATGTCTTTGCAATTTGTGACTCGAGTAAAAGATATTCGAGACAACGCGACTGTCTTGCAATTGTGTCCACCAAGGCCGGTTAGGATGGGGATTCCGATCTTTCCTAGTCCTTGGTAGAGAGACGAGGGGTCAGGGGGGACAAGGAAAGTGCCCTCTTCATTAGAGCAAAATGGAGAGAGAACGCTCGCGACGACTAACAGAAACGATAATGACGAACACTTAAAGGGGTAGTTACCCCATTCTTGAATTTCGACCCTTACAATCCGTCAGAAGTTCGCGAACTTTTCACGCATCTTTTCTTGCTCGTTTTAGGCTATTTGCCTTATAATTTATGTTAGGTCATTAGAGACGCATAAGAAACTACTAATGCCGAAGAAATAAACCAAAAATATAAACTAGGGAATTAGCCGCACCTCTTAGAAGGTCGCGGAATTCTGCGAGCTGTTTTCACGCAGCTAGACAGTGACGAGAGAGCACGTAAACAGAGAGAGCGCAGAAATACAACAACAACATTGCTTACTTTTCCCTCTCCTCGTTCCGCGTGCTCTCTCGTCACTGTCTAGCTGCGTGAAAACAACTCGCAGAATTCCGCGACCTTCTAAGAGGTGCGGCTAATTCCCTAGTTTATATTTTAAAGGGACCAGACAACCAAAAAAAATAAAATTTTAAAAATTTTGATTTTTATATATGTTATTCACCGGATTGAAAAATGAATATTAGAAGAAAGAATTTATTTTTAAAAAAATATTTGAAATTATAAAAAAATATTTACGAATATCAAATCAAAGTGTAGAACGGTGTAATTTGGCTGAAATTACTGTAAGATGGTGTGCGTAAAATGCACCTGGTGCATTAGTGCACATTCCAAAGTGCGCGTGCATTTTACGTTGTTTCGTTTTCGGCGTTGTTTTTTGCGTGTTATTCTTGTTTTACGTCCTCTTTTCACTCAGACATTGTTGCACACGCCTTCTGGGAACTGTGGTAGCCCATTTAATTGGCATGCGCGATCCTTTACTGCTTAGATTAACTAGGTTGACGTCTGGAGTAGCGCAAATATTAGCGAAATTGCATCGGTTTCTTCAGAAACCGCGCGGAAAAAACTCTGGCGGCTCAGAACTAGCTTCACTAGTGCGAGAGCTCTTTGCTACGCGTCTCTGTCGCGTTTCTCTCGCTTTTCCCCTCGCTCTTGTTTCAAACGTGTTGAACTCTCTTTCGATCGCAGGGGAGAATGTCGTGTTAGCGTGCGAGCTGACGCCTGTCCGCGACGATATTCCTCAAGTAGAAGAAGAAGAAGACGCCGTTCGTGCTGATTATACCGACGAGGAGGAGGAACCGGCGACCAAAGCAGTCATGGGAATGACTGAGGCCTCTGCCACTCTTCCCAAAGAGAGGAAGTTCCAGGTGCGATTTTTAGATCTTCGTAATTAACTATTTCTGTTCAATTCGTGCCCCAATTTCAAGCTATTCAGGTTTAGGTAATCCGGGAAAAATCGTGTTTGGTTGAATGATTGTGCACCTGTCGTTCTATACTTTAATTAGTTTATATTCAGGTAATCAATTGAACAGAACTATTATTTTAGGTGATCCGAGTGCCTGGCGTGTTCACGCGCGGACGGTGCTGGGACTATAGAGAGGATGTGAAACCGACGATAAGGAGAACGGCTCGGCCGGTGAGAACTTTTATTTATTTCTTCTTTGTGATACAAGTTTAATGAATATATTCGTCGATAAGTATGAATCATCTTCATACAGTAAAAAAAACGCTGTAATTCTGGAGGGGGGGTGGCTTGACGAATTTAATCAAAAATAGGAAAGGATTGTTGTTGGAAGGCCAAAAGAGGTTGAGAAACAGAGCCTGGTGAATATGAGATAAAGACGGGTCGGTCTGTTTCTAAACCGTGAACCAAGAGCAGGAGAGTAGTGACAGCTTAATACATGTTTGAGTTCAATATATCTGCTCAGTGCGTGACATGCACCCCAAAAAGGGCGACGTATATTTCGAATTCGAAACGGCGTATATTTTTGGTGCTCTTTCATAGTATGACTTGCTACGTTTCAGGTACGGTAAAAGTAGCTGCTTCGACGCCTGTCTCGACTACTGCATCCGAAGCAGAAGAGTATGAACCGATTCAAAGTGAGTCTATTCGTTTCGTCACTTTTATTTTCACGCTAAATACATCATTACAGGAAATCGACGCTGATCTCGCTCCCGATTCGATGACCTCTATGAAGAAGAGGAAGAATAGAGTCGCATCAATGTCGCTAGTATGTCCACACATATTTTCAAGTTTTGGAATATATTATTTGCTCATGTAATATCTATTATCGCTTATTCCAGGGCGTTACATGAATCGTGGACTACCTCGCCCTCCTCCGAAGAATCAAGGGAGCTACGAGCAAAAGAAGAATATTTAGGTGAGAAATAAACTTGATTAAAGCGCTCTCGCAACGAAAACAAACTACCGTAATCCATCATACCGTAATCTGAAAATATGAAATATAGTAATTGTATTCGGTTTAGGGTTAGGTAGTGCTCGAGTAGGCATCTATCGGACGGTTTACGGTGGTGTCGGCACGATGTTACCGACACCGTAATGCATCGTACGGTAATCAGAAAATATTAAATGGAGCAATTGGACTCGGGATTTTCGCAGGATGCAGACTTCGAATACGTAATGTCAGTGTGTATATATATATATATATATATATATATATATATATATATATATATTCGCAATATACCGTAGTCCACCGGGTCCAGCCATCAGGCCCGAAACTTTCCAGAATGCACTACGAGCTAAATCTAGATTTATTTATTTCTCTAAAAAATATTCATTTCTTATGTAGAATTTTTATCTCTTACTATTTAAATACGGGGGTCAGGGTTCACCGCTAACTTAAACATGCGAACTATATAGGTATTACTAAAACAATTGATTATTTTTTTAACCGAGTTGCGATATCGATTGGGATACAATCATTTGTTATTTCTGATTTATTGCAGATGGTAAACGACGTGGCCGGCAGCACTGTAAAGGATTTTGTCAGCAGAGTCAGGGTGAGTTTAATAAACCACTTGCAGTCGGATATTCGTGTTCATTGGGCCATGTTGCCACTGCTTGTTGTAATACCGAACATGATTCAGGTCACAAATGGTGGCAAGTTCGGACAGCGTTTCATCCTCAAGACACTCGTCGGTTAAGTGGAGGACCTCAAGCCAATCTTGCTCCGCATTACTGAGCAAGGCGACTTCGAATTCTTCGTCAGAGTAAGGATCCCTTTATCTATTTGGTTGTTAATATTATTATTTATTTACACGGTGCACTATACAAAGATGTGCCTATTTGGAAAGCTAAATAATTCATGAAAATCTGCAAAAAAAAACGCCTCTATTTTCGATGTGCAAGTTAAATTTCAGGATAACGACACAGCTCAAGCGGTTGGCAAGGCGTGGCTGAGCCCATGGGCAAGGCTGAGACCGGAGGAGAAGAATGCTATCATGGTTGGTAGTTTAACACATGGAGTAAACATGGAATAATTTATGCCCTATTTGGGTTTGCTGAATAGTAGTCCCTTGAATAATAGTACGGTAACTGGGTATTGATTGGTTGGCGACCAGCACGGACGAGACGCCGCTGCTCACCGGCACGGTTGCTTTTTATTGATTGATTGATGCAATAATAATAATAATAATAATAATAATGCCGCCTTTTGAACAGCCAAAAATATAGTCTGTCATACATGGAAATAGTGTAGCTGGAAGGCGAACTTGCAAGTAAGCGGGTGATTTTACTTTCTTTTTTGCTTGCTGAACTTCAGGAGTTTGTGGAGAAGGTACGGTAGGAGTGATCTGTAGTCGTGTTTATTGCGTGGATCGATAGTTACCGTACCTTAATCGATTACCGTTGCAGAAGAGCCGTGTCGAGGTGGGAATGATGTCATCTACTCGTTCTTCATGGATGCGAAGAAGAGAGTGACCAGAGAGGCGACCGAGTAAGTCGATTATAGTAGTATTGAAGGGCATTTCGTCATTAATTTAGTTTATGATTGAATAAGTAAATAAATATAATTGGGTGTAGAGAAATAACACCATGCCGAAAAAGTGTTAAACGTGTTATTGATATTTCATCTTTATCCATGCCAAATCAAAACCTTGCTACCTTTGTGTTTCATAATTCATTTAATATGTAGAACGAAATCGTATGGAATGAAATCGTCTCTTTTTCGGTCATTTAATTCCTCCCCTTGCAGAGTTTCGGCGGTCGTGCAGGAAATGGCTGTCACTCCCAAACCCAGGAACGTCAAGCCATTCGTACTTGAAGTGATGACCTTCAAACCTGAAGATGACGAGGAAGTTGAGATGCCCTACATCAAGTACGATATCGTCGTCAGAGTGTTATCGATTGATTGCTAGTCATCGATTCAGTAATCATCCCCGTGACCCCACCAATCCTATTTTGTCCCTTTCTCTCCCATTCATTTTCAATCTGACGAGTAGCTTCCATGCACTCATACAAATTTGTCCGATGAACTATTTATTTCATATTATCTGTAGTTTGCTGAATTCTGTTTATAAGTATTTGTGTAATTTAGTACGCCGTACGGCCAACCATCGAAACAAAACAATTGTTTATCGCATAAAAAGATTACTACAATGAAACCGACTCGTCTGAACTGAAATGTATTTGACTTTAAAAAGCGTAGTCCTGCCAAAACTCTTATACCGTACCTCTGTCGTCTACAGTAGCCTCTCTGCAAATGAATGAGGTATTTTAGAGTAAATTAATTGTTTAGAGATTATCATCGACTTTATATGTCGTGCGTTTCTCCTCCACAGGGCGTTCTACAGTATTATTGTACTAAAACCATCTTAGTTCTACTCACTCATAGCATCTCCCAACGTAGGGAGTATGTCTTTCAGAATAAGTTGGAGCTAAAACGAGTACAGTAACGATCGATATGAACATATATCATAGGATAATAACAACCATTAATTACTAGAAAGATCAGTAATACGAGTAAATTAATAAATGGAATATGCTCACGTGTGTAGGCAGAAGCACAAGCAGATGCGAAGCGAGGACCATTCTTTTTTCGTTCGTGCCCCATTCTTGAGTGGCAAAAAAAGCCCGCCTCCAACTCTTTCCCGTCATCACAAGAAAGGCAAAAGGACAGAACGGAATGGTTGCTCAACTCCGTCCATTTAGCGTCCATTTTGAGGTTAGACTAACTCTGAACCAAGCAAGACCGTCTGTAACTGAGGTCGCACACGCGCGTAGACATCGTTCAGCTGTAACAAACGTAACAAACCTGCACAATCTCTCAAATAGGAATAAAATACACGAACAGCGTGTGGGGAAGAATGTGATAACGATCAATCCTACAAGTGTTTACCACATTTACAAGTCTAGCCTACCAGCAATCGTGATGAAACCAATTACGGGGAGTAAAATAGTAAGTGTCCCAACAAATGACAACGAAAAATAAATAAAATACAGCGTTAATGCAATGAAAACGATGAAAAGAAGTCAAATTTCACAGAAGTGAAGTAGAGCCTACCGAACCGCAAATTTCAAAGTTAGAGCCGGGAAAAGGTAATAATCACAGTCGGACAGTTCCTTTTGTATTACAGTATGGCTATAATTCACTGTTCGACCAAAATTAAATACGCCTTATTTTATTTATTTGCATTTTTGTCGATTTTTTCCATTTTTTTTGCTTATATCGATTAAAAAGTGCATTTCAAGCTCTATAAAATGAAATTAAGTTGTTTTTTGACTGCCTGGTCCCTTTAAGTTAAATTCTTCGGCATTAGTAGTTTCTTATGCGTCTCTAATGACCTAACGCAAATTATAAAGAAAATAGCCTAAAACGAGCAAAAAAAGATGCTTGAAAAGTTCGCGAACTTCTGACGGATTGTAAGGGTCGTTTGTGTGAATTCCTAGGGTCTCGCCACGAGATCTCTTTTCCGGACTAGTGTGCTTCCCAGGATGGGAGGTCACCTCTCATCTCTCGCACTCTCTTTGATCTACTCAGGCTCTCTTCTCCTCTCGCATCTCTCGCCCCTCCTCGATTCTCCAATCCCACTTTTCTTATCACTTCCATGTCTGTGCTCTCTCCAAGAGAGACAGAAGAGGAAAGGTCAATCGCTAGGTCTTTTCTAGGCGTTGTTCTCCTTTTAAGGGGGCATAATTGACATACTCACCCAGCTCTAACACGCTAACTTGTCTCCTTCTTGTATCAACTTTGCCCTGCAGTGCACCGACAATGAATACACGTGATCCCGCAATGCATAGCTCCAGATGCTCAGCGGAGTAACCGACGAACGAGGGAGAATAGTGGACCTGAACGGTATTTCGCATTGGAACATTTTTCCACTTCTATGCTTCTTTAGCGTCAGAAAACGACAAATTAGCATCCCGGCGCCCGAATATAAAAGAATGTATAAATTAGTTTTTTTTTTCATATATTAGAATAGAAACTAGCCTTGATCCATTCGTCATTAGCTTCCAGATATTTGAAGATCATCGTGCCTTCGTGCAAGGAACTGCCAATCTTGTACAATTCATCATTTGCGACAACTGAAAATATTGAATAATAAGCAGTTGTTTGTTTTGTAATACTGGTAGAGAGATGGGGGGAATTACGCGAAACTCACAGAATTTGTGATATGGCTGGGTCTCTGCCGACTGGCACGCAACTGCCAAAGTTAGCGTCGAGAGATCCATGACCTGCATTCAAGTCGATTACGGCATTGATCTATCACGGCTTTGAGCGAATATGAGCATAGTCATAAAGGGGAACTATGTTTCAGCTACGTACTAGCTTGTTAGTACCAACTAGCGACAATTCTTTCTACAACATATTCTCGGGATGTTCGGGAGAGGTTCGGTCTCAGGGGAGTTCGGAATCCGGGCCCAGAGTCGGCACTGCACCTCTTTTGTTCAAACGATAATTTTGCATTATCTCTTTAAGATGATGCAAAATAGTGACGTGTAATTCATCCTACCAAATGCTGTCCACTCCCGAATCCACTATTGATGAAATTTAGGTGAATATTGCCTCGGCAGGCATGCGCGCTCATTCCGAGCCCGCTGTAAATGTTCAGCATGTTGAGAGCCTTCTGAAAATGAAGAAAACACTAGACACAATTATACCATCTCAAGATTCTGAAATATCTAGATGCGTTCCTGTTTAGCCTTGGTTTAATGCGTAAAACATGGGGAAAGTGTAAGATAGCACATAGGAATAGCAGGTATGAAAAATAGAAAACGATGAGAATATTTTCTTTTAAATATAAGAATATCAGTGCGTTCGCGTAAAAAGTGTACCTTCACCGTACATCAAATTTTGAGTCTTTCTGATTTTGATATGGATCGATATCCCTTGTTCTCCTCTCCCGATCCCGCATTTCAAAATATTTTTCGGCATAAAATTTGCATAGATAATTAGCTCGAAAGATTCGTTATTTTTCAGTTTGGACCTCAGTATCTCTGTTCTTTTTCAAAATTGGGCATTATGCTCTGAACAAATAATGCTCAGTTTGTCAAAATGAATAAACGTGCGTTTTTAGAATTTTCAAATTCCATGATTTTTGAAATATGCAAATTTCGAAAATTCATATCTCGAATACTAAAAATATACTACTTTTAGAAAATTTATATGTTATGTAATCGATGACGTAGAATCCGATTCTCAAATCAAATCGAAGTTTCCGTTTTGGTAAAGTTGTGTAAACTACTGTTTTCGAAACACGCTTTCCGTCTTATTCTTCACTCTTTTTACTCGGTGAGCGGTCGAAATGGCTCAAAAAAGTGAAAATCCCTCGTTCGTTTCCCTCTCGTGTGGTCGATAACTCAATTATAGGGCAAATTCCGACCGCTCACAGCATCAAAACGGTGTAGAATAAGGCGGCGCAAATGCTATAAAACATTAGTTTTCACAACTTTACCAAAACGGAAATTTCGATCTGATTTGAGAATCGGATTCTACGTCATCGATTACATAACATATAAATTTTCTAAAAGTAGTATATTTTTAGTATTCGAGATATGAATTTTCGAAAATTTGCATATTTAAAAAATCATGGAATTTGAAAATTCTAAAAACGCACATTTATTCGTTTTGATTAACTGAGCATTATTTGTTCAGAGCATAATGCCCAATTTTGAAAAAGAACAGAGATACTGAGGTCCAAACTGAAAAATAACGAATCTTTCGAGCTAATTATCTATGCAAATTTTATGCCGAAAAATATTTTGAAATGCGGGATCGGGAGAGGAGAACAAGGGCTATCGATCCATATCAAAATCAGAAAGACTCAAAATTTGATGTACGGATTTGTCCTCATTCCGTGCAGTTATTACGCGAACGCACTGATATGAATAATCAGTTATTTATAAGTTTTCCATATTTACTCATCGCACATATGTTTTTTTTGTAATACTTGCCTAGTAGTGTTTACCCGTGAGCCAAGTTCGAAGACCGGAAGTACGTTTACCTTTACGTTTTCCCTTACCTCGTGCATTGATACAACTCGACGTGTCCACTCCATCGTATTGATATCAAGTTCGAACAGGCGCAACTCGTATTCACTGTCCTCAATAGTCCATTCGTAGTCAGCCGACAGCACTCCGTACTTGGGTGCAGCACCTTACAAGCACAGATTAAATATTACAATATTGAAATGATAAGTTCACAAACAAAATGTACTACTGATGTATTCGATATTACGTTTTTTTAATGATACGATCACACAAAAGGTCGAATTAGTGCTTCATGTGTTTACCGAGGCGAGAGAGCACACAACAGTGAGAGGGTCGCCAGTGTTCGTCTTAGGTAAACAACGGAAGTTCGTGTTTTTCCTTCTTGCTATGGTCGTATCATTTGTAATACCTCACCCTCCGTGAAGTAGCACACTTGTGACGATGAATTACCAGGCGAGGGACCGGTGGTGTCCACATACGACCAGTGGAAGCCGGCGGCTTCTAAATATCCAATATTCCTTTCAAAATTAAATTAGTGCACGCACCCTCACACAACTACCGATGAAGAAATTGCGCGAAATGAAGAGTGCGCGGTCGAAAAATCTCATTCTATTATCTACGCTTCTAATTAACCTTACAGCAAGTAAAAATGACATCCGCTTAGTGTCCACTACGGACGAGTAGCACACATAACTTCAGAATTGTATTGGCTATTAAATACTGCTTTATTATAATATGTACATGAAATGAAGTGTCTCCTGTCTGATTCTCTCGTTTTCACGTGTTCTCTCGCCATTATGTGTGTTGTGTAAACTGCGAAACATTTTATTCGGGCGTGTCTTCATGCATCTGTCTCTGGGCGCCCACTAGCCGGTCAGCACTTGCTACTAGACCGTCCACCACTTGCTTCTAGACCGTCCATCGGCGATTCTAGAGGTTATACACGAAAACTAGTAGGTATTACAAATTCGTGCATTTGTAATATTTGAAGTATTACAAATGCACGAAAACTCGTCCGAATAAAACGTTCCGCTGATAAACAACAGAAATATCTCGCTCGCTCACCCGCACTTCCTCTGATCATTCTCGTATGGTTCCATGCGTAGGCGCAGTGATTGTGGACGAGCACCGGGAAATTGTGCATCGTACCATCCTGCAATGTTCAGTCTGTTACAAGGTACCGAAAGAGCAACGGCGAGATCTAGTTAGAGAAAGAGAGAATCACCTAGAGAGTGCGCGAATTGAGAGTCAGACAACGAGAGAATTTATTGACATGGTGCCAATTCGATGCTGTGCAAGTCTTACGGACAAAAATCAATGAATGAACAAATTAATGACACTATTGATTTTAATAAAAATTCAAAAAATTAACAAAAATGCAATGCAATAAACTCACGGTATGGTAGGTAACAGCGACTTCTTTGATCGAGAAGTTCTCTGAAATGAGTACGATTTTCGCCACTAAAATTATCTGTGTAACCATTTCCATTTCAATTTTTCTCGACCATTGATAATGTGACATACGTGTATCGATTGAATGGAGAGTCCACGGTTGAAATATAGTAGCGCTCGTCACGTAAAGTTGATCGTCTATCATGAACTGCAAACAATTAATTGTATATATATTTTATTAAATATTCTTGCGACTCACAGATTGCAGAAATTCCGACTTGAAAATGGCTTGAATTTTCTCGTGACGTAACCACAGCATTCTTAAAGTACATAAATTATCACAACGAATTATGCAAACATCTTAGAAAATATGCATTTCAACAGAAGCGTACTAAAACTTGCGCAGCATTATAGAATTATTTCTAACTTTGACATCAATCCGCCCCAGACACAGACTCTGGCGATGTTACTTTTAAAATATTTATTTTAAAAAAATGCACAGATAATCCATTTCAGCCAGTGATTTCTCGACGCACTATGAGAAATCACTGATTTAATTTGAAAAGATTACAAATTTTCAAGGAAATCTGGAACAGTGATTATTAAATACCTATTTTCTTTTTTTTATTAAATACCTATTTTCTTACAAATACATGTAAAATAATAACAGTATCACTTCGATGCAGAAACATACTGCTTCTTGCCGAACAAAAAATCGAATTCTATCGAACGTATTTATTTCTTCGATAATCAATACACTGAGCTACCTCGAATTCATCAAATATTAGAATCATTGCGACACTGAAATCGATCGATGCTACCGAGTATACTGTATACACTAACGACTTCGGGGGGTCAAACGGGGGGGGGGTGGTGTGACTATACTCGGGTATTACTCTCATCACTTCACATGGGCCGATGATTGGTTAGAGAGTGTGTGAAACAAGGAGGGTACAAAACGAATTCAAACAATTCACTGATGATACGCGGAGGGAAAAAGGTGCACCTTCACAAACGAATGAGACAAACGGGTGGTGTTTTGTGACACGCAATACTTACAAACCTCAGCTTGAATACATCGAGATTCACTACTTCATACTCGGCTAGCTAACACAACTGCTCTCAAAATAGTGTGCAATTCATAAGCGTGAAATATAACAGCAGGGGAGAGGGGATGGGGTGCTTCTAAACTGAGTTTTGTTTCTTGAAAACAATCAAGTGGTTACTGTACTTACAAGGGTTCTCATCTAGGGAGCGAGGAGGGCTATGGTACGCTTTGGACCTTCTGTTGAGAAACACGATTTTTAATGGGGGCGCAACTATCAACAAAATAATTAGAAACTGTTATTCTGGGTTCCTCAACATCAGCTCAAAAGGTACCATCACCGGAGGGGTGGGTAGTATCTGGGAACCTATTCGTGCTCCATCCTGTACTCATTGACATGGGTTCCGGCGGCTACCAGCAGTGCTCCCTGTCCGGGTCGACCGCCCCAGTTGGGCGAGTAGACGGGTTCGCGGGTAATTTCGGGTGAGTTCGGTCGGAGTGGTCGCGCCTGTAGCAATCGACCGCAGCAGACGACCCGATGACAGGGACCACACACGAGTGACGTTGTCGGTACCCGCTGCAAAATGAAGGAAGGTGGATTAGAAGATAGAAGGAGTAATTTAACTAGTCTGCAATATTTATAGCTATTTCAAAGTGTGCTACAAGCAAATTAAGGCGAAAACAGCGATCGGCATGACCGTTTCGCGATAGGCATGAACGGCTTGAGAAAGTCGGCGACCAGTGGCTTTCTGGACTGCTAAAGGCATGACCGCTCCGCTCCCCAAGCTCCAACTGCTTAAGAGAGGTATCACCAGAGATTGAAGGTGGCTCGGAACAATTTTCGGAAAAATATTTTTGATTTCGATCAAACTTCTATATAAGAGTACCCAGGACGCGAGGAACTTAAATTTCCAGTCCCAGGTCCGAGAGCCGGCTTTTAGGAAATTACCGGTTCCAATGCCGGAATCGTCATAACTCAGCTCATTCTTGATCTAGAACGATGGCGTTGGGCTTAAAATTTGTAGAATAATTTTCCAAACATATTCTATGTTGAAAATGAGTCTGAAAAACTGAAAGGAAAAAAGTTGTGATCGAAAAAGTGATTTCCAAAATTTTCCAAAAATTTTATGATATCTGAAATGCCAGAACAAGTGAAATTTTATTTCAAAATATGAAAGTGCTTGTCCAATACTGTCTAGAAAAAAAAAATAAAAAATAAAAAGGGGTGAACCTTAAGTCGAAAATCACCTTGGAATGTGAAAATTTTAGAAAAGTCCGAAAATCAAGTTGATGAAAATCGCTCCAAAAATGATGTGTTGTTTGTCATTGGTAAATAGAAGTTCAGCAAAAATAGTTTCAGTTCATACACATTTCTGCAACAGCTTGCAGCGGCTGATAAATATGTCTGTATTCGCTCTTGAAATGTTGTCATGAGTATTCAATTCCCACTGTTGTCATGAGTATTCATGAGTATTCAATTTGTCCATAAGACGGCGACATGCACTGAAACTATTTTTGCTGAACTTCTATTTACCAATGACAAACAACACATCATTTTTGGAGCGATTTTCATCAACTTGATTTTCGGACTTTTCTAAATTTTTCACATTCCAAGGTGATTTTCGACTTAAGGTTCACCCCTTTTTATCTTTTATTATTTTTTTTCTGGACAGTATTGGACAAGCTCTTTCATATTTTGAAATAAAATTTCACTTGTTCTGGCATTTCAGATATCATAAAATTTTTGGAAAATTTTGGAAATCACTTTTTCGATCACAACTTTTTTCCTTTCAGTTTTTCAGACTCATTTTCAACATAGAATATGTTTGGAAAATTATTCTACAAATTTTAAGCCCAACGCCATCGTTCTAGATCAAGAATGAGCTGAGTTATGACGATTCCGGCATTGGAACCGGTAATTTCCTAAAAGCCGGCTCTCGGACCTGAGACTGGAAATTTAAGTTCCTCGCGTCCTAGGTACTCTTATATAAAAGTTTGATTGAAATCAAAAATATTTTTCTAAAATTGTTCCAAAATTGCGATTTTTCCTGCAATCTCTCGTGATACCTCTCTTAAGAAAGACTGTTATTAAGTACCAGTGGCTTCGGGGATACACGAAATCTTGAAGCGGCAAAGACAGATCCTTGAGTGCTTACATCCGTTCTCGAGCGATAAAAAAAGTATACTCACCAGCGCACACAAACTGCTCAGTATTGTCTACAAAAGTGGGCGTGCGACTCGTTCCCTTCGTGACGTGACCCCCATACAAACGAAGGGCGACGATCGGACTACGAATATCGAAGAGGGAGATCTGCGAATAATAATAATCAATATTATAATATGAATTGTAAAGAAATAAAATAATAATCTATACAAAATTCTGACGTAGTTTGCAGATTTGCATTGGGAAAATACAATGTGCATGAAAAAATCAAGAGATTTATTTTACCGGCACTCTGTACCGTACTACATCCCAGCTCAACTATATGCCTACCGTACTCCACCTCCAAATATACCGTACCTTTCCATCGATCGTCTGCAGCACGACCCGTTGTCCAACTTTCTCCAGCAGCCGCAGCCAGCAGGTGTTTTTTTTGGAGTCTGCGAATGAAAAGAAGGCGATTACAGGTTTCACGAAATATAAACAAACCTAAATTTGCCTCCTGTTAATTGATTCGATAAGATTTGCTAATAGCTATCCAAAAATATTCGAGAAAAAAGTGAGAACTCATGAACCTACAGCAAAAAAAACCATTCGGATAAGTGCACTATAAAGATCAAAGATCACTCCCTTACTTGGGATGGTAACAGATAAGTCGCGCGTCCGCAGGTCCTTCACGCACGCGGCATCGTAGCGGAGGCCGAGGAAGAGCGTGGAGCCGGACTGACAATTGAATGAAATATGATTTTACGAGATATTCGATCGAGCATTGTTTCGATAACATTATTTCGAACTATGCAGCAGCGCATATGTTGAAATCGTGTAGCATTTATGTGGCAGGCGCGATAAATACGACTTTCTACCTTCTATTATTTTCCTGCTACTTAAGAAGTTTGCATTAAGAAAATAAGAGCTATTGTGTCCACCGGCTCTCCAAAGTGTGCGAAATAGCTCAGATTTAGACGTTCATTGCTGCCAACTTTCATATGCCAACACGAATTTCCACAGGTTATGAAGGAGTGCCATGATCATTGGCCAAAACTAACGATCCAAAGTTCAAAGACCAAATTTCCCGCCCAACTCACCGATCAGCAGGCGCCAATTGTCATGTCGACAATCTCATTCGCGTGCACAGAAATGGACGGGCCGCGCGGACGACTGATGTCCAGCCACTGAAATGTTTCAATTTCAATTAATTTCAATTATTTATCACATCAGGCGGTAACGCTATCTGGTGAGGATGTGGTTTCAGGGGCCACTGAAATGCGAGCAACTTATTCCAGTTTGTGAAATTGTTTTATTGTTAGTTTTAGCACATTCACTGTTCCTCAAGGAGCAGAATTGTTCATTCTCGTATTCATAAAAAAAACACGTAACACGAAACCGCATAGAGCAAGATCAAAACTGCCCGTCCTTTTTTTGTTGAATAACCAATCCAAAGGGAATTCTTAGACCAACAATTCTGCTTGTTAAGTTCTCTCAATCTCTCTCATGTTTGTTGGAATTGGCAATTTCGGACATTCAAATCTACTGGATTAAAAAAATAACGTTGTCTGCCCTCCTTCCATCCCCATCTCCTCTTCCTCCTTCTTCATTGACACTCGCCTTCAAACTGCAAGCAACGGAGGCCGCGCGATTGCCCGATGCCTGGAATTTATTTAAACACTATTTATTATTGTAGCATTACCGTTCAATTAACTTATTCTAACAGTAACGTTCAATTAAGCATATGCAAAACACGCGTATGCTACCGTACTCATCTTAACTTAGTAACCGTATTATTCTTCATTTACTATCGTACTAAGATCCATTTGAGCGGGTAGCGTTCCCTTCTCGAATTAATGAACTATGATTCCTGGTATGATGAACTGGAGCTATGATGATTCCATGCTGGCCTTCTTCACTTACTACCGTATTCTAATCCATTCAATCAAATACAGTAATCTTCTTGATTGACTCAATTATCGTATCTATTTAATCAAGTACCGTACCCTCTCCAATCAATAATCCACCGCACTCATCTCTACATAGTAAACTACAGTACTCTTTTCATTTACTACCGCACTCCCCTCTCCAATCAATAAACCACCGTACCCCTCCCACCGCCCAGCATACCGTGAGCGTTTCTCCATCTGTCGACACGTTGAAAAACTCACATCCGACCACAGAGGAAAGGCCGGAATAGCGACGGAAGGGAAGGAAATCGGATACCTGCAAGGGACGGATATGGATTGATTTTTGATTGTTCATTTATTTATTGATTACAAAATGCATGTCAATAATATTGATAACGATACTATTTTTCTTTCACAGCAAACCCCATTCCAGCAATTCGATAAGCGCACATTTGACTATACAATTCGGGTGAAGCGCGAAGCAGGCGGGAGAGATGCCGTCTTTCTCCCAACAACAAAATTCACAGAAAAAAAATCGCTCTCAGAGTCTGTCTAATAAAGAATTCTTCATTTACATCAAGCATTTTTTTCAACAGAAAAAAACTCATTTGTCGCTCACATCGATCTGTGATTGGTCGTGTAAAATTAGATTTCATAGTAACAGATTTCTAAAATAAACTCAGTTATGGCTCACATCGATGGTCTGACTGGGCGTGTCCTTAATCTGCTGCATTCTAGTCTCGTGTGCCATTCTCTGCAGACTCGGACCGGCCATTCGACCGAGTGAGAGAGAGGAGAGCAGAGAGAGAGAGAGAGAGTCGTCGTACGAGGAGCGGGCTGAAAGAGCAAGGTTTGTTCGATCAATATCGAAATCAAAAGGAAGTAACAGAGTCAAGTGATCACTGTGAAACTATTTACCGGCTAGTTCTACATGCTATTGGTTCTGTAATCAGTGAGCAGAAGCGACTGCGAGGAGAATTAATTGAATTGGAATTTTGTAAAAATATTCAAAATCGACAATACAGTCGTCCAACCAAATATCATATTGCTATGAAACAGTAATATGATGGAAAAAAGTTTTAAAATTCTGAATTGCACATTTGAAAAGCGCACAAAGATTACATATATACGTCAATTAAGCTGCCAATAAGATGAACTAGGAACGCGAAGTAACATCAGAGACGAGCGATTTTATGCTTCACGCACTACTGAAATCACCACGGCATTTCACACTTCGATGAGAAAGTGGCTTGTCTTTAAAAAAAACTAATATTCTTCCCATTTCTGCCACCTTCATCCACCCTGCTACGTACTTTCCCATATCAGTGCGTTCGCGTAAAAATCGCACGAATGAGGAAGAATCCGTACAGCAAAATTTGACTATGTCTGATTTCGACATGGATCGATAGCCCCTGGTCTCCTCTTCCAATCCCGCTTTTCAAAAAAAAAATTCCGCATAAAATTTGCATAGATAATGAGCTCAAAAGATTGCGCATTTTTCACTTTGATCGACAGTATCTCAGTTCCTTTTGAGAAAATGGCATTACTTGCTGAACAAATGTTGCTTGGTTTGCCCAAATGAATAGACGTACGTTTTTAGAATTTTAAAAATCGATGATTTTTGAAATATGCAAATTTTTGAAGCTTCATATCTCGAATACCAGGAAAAAAAAGTATTTTTAGAAAATTGATATGTTATGTATTTTTGTATTTAGAATCCGATTCTGTAATAAAAACGGAATTTCTAGCCAGGTAAATCCATGAAAACTACTGTTTACTGGCTCTTCTGCCGTCTTATTCTGCACTGTTTTTGGGATGTGAGCGGTCGAAATGAGACCTATAATTAAGTTATCGACCGCACGAGAGAGATGTAAATGAGGAATTGTGATGTTTTAGAGCGATTTCGACCGCTCATCGAGTGAAAACTGTGAAGAATAATACGAAAGTACTGTTTTGAAAACAGTAGTTTTCATGGATTTACATGGCTGGAAATGCCATTTTTATTACAGTCGGATTCTACATACAAAAATACATAACATATAAATTTTCTAAAAATACTTTCTTCCTGGTATTCGAGATATGAAGCTTCAAAAATTTGCATATTTCAAAAATAATCGAATTTTAAAATTCTAAAAACGTACGTCTATTCATTTGGGCAAACCAAGCAACATTTGTTCAGCAATGCCATTTTCTCAAAAGGAACTGAGATACTGTCGATCAAAGTGAAAAATGCGCAATCTTTCGAGCTCATTATCTATGCAAATTTTAAGCGGAATTTTTTTTTTGAAAAGCGGGATTGGAAGAGGAGACCAGGGGCTATCGATCCATGTCGAAATCAGACATAGTCAAAAATTGCTGCACGGTGAAGGGGCGCTTTTTATGCGAACGCACTGATATACTGTAACCCAGCCTCCTATCATATGAAGCCGTTTGCCTAAGAGTCGGGCAGATCCGACAGGGGTTGGTACAGTAAAAAAAGGTCAATTCTTTGAAACTACGTGATTTGGGGTTTTCGAGGGTGCTGATAACGGTGGACATATTCATTTTGCATGCAGAGCCTCCGTTGGCTCCAGACGACGTTGCGTCGAAATCACTTTTTCTCTATTTATTCAGACTCTGATAACGCTAATTTTTTATCCTTGTTGTTTCTGGGACAGAATTTGATGGCTATCACGCCTGACCAGTTTATTTCTCATAATTATTAATGATAATTGGTAAAAAATCAACTTCCTTCAGAGCAATTTCTGACCTTGTTAAGATACACAGATCGGACCGGACTGACGAGAGGAATACAAATATATAATTTGAGCGAAAGTTGTCATCTGATCTCCAAATGAGCAGCAATAAATGAGCATGAGCAGCAAAAATTTCAAAGAATTGACCTTTTTTTACTGTACCGAGCATTGCTCGATTCTTAGGCAAACGGCTTCATATACACCTCCTTAACTGCAGTACACCCACCATTCTTATGTATCTCTCCTCCCTTTCCTTCTCCTGCCTCTTCCGTTCCTCATTCTCCTTGTTCACCCTCAACGCAGCCGTGACGTCACTCTCACGGAAGCCAACGACCTGCCAGACAATGATTAGTTAAAAAAATTAAGTTATTCAGTCCAATCTTTCTCCTTATGCTGCCACCCCACTACTTACATTCGTGTTTCACGCTGTGCACATAACAAATGCACGGAGTGTAAGGATAATCATGTCTTTTTTCAGGCTATTTGAACAAAACCGTTAAAAAAAATACTTTTGCACGTAAATTACTTCTAGAGTTTCAAAACCGACTACATTTGCGTTTCACAGCAACAATGTAATAGTAAAATCCAAATCTCCCTCACCCCGCTCGAGTCGGGCAGGATGCGGAAGTGCATGTTGCGTACGGGGCAGTGGCTGTATCCGTACAGTTCGTTGCTGTCTGCTGCAGCATCTGCTGCATTGGCTTCTGCGACGCGTGCTGCAGCATTGTTGTTGCGACCGCCCTGCTGCTCCGCGCGTCGACCCTGCAGCCATTGTTTGTTAACAAAGGAATCAAGTGCTGTCCAGAAAACACTAAATGAATAGCCCAGCAAGGTTGCGGTTTCACGCATCTTTCAAAGCAAGAGCAGTACTACAATCACTAATTTCGTACTACAATCGCCCCCGATCACTCACATGAAAGAATCCACTGTCGTTCCTTCTCCTCTTGTTCGCTCTTCCTCCTTCTCCTCCCACTCACTGTTGTCCCACTACCTGGTTGTTTTGCTGCACTTGCAGCACCCTCTGTTCCGGCTGCTGCTGCACCAGCTGCACGCCGTTGCTGTTCTGGTTGCTGCGATTTCCACTGTGGCGGTTGCGGCTCTGCAATACAACATTTCGTAATTTGAATATATAATGTACAATACGCTGCTCCAAGAAACAACTTCGCATGGAGACGATGGACCTCTGCCAACTACACGCATCCCATACGAAGCTCTTAACCCCGAATATAGAATTGAATCGGATACTATTATAGTTGAATTGAATGACGCACACGAACTAATCAAAATGAGGCACACCGACGCGACTAACATCCCCACACTGAAACCGCCACTCATCCTGTTCCGATTCCCATTCTGGTTCAGCTGCTGCTGTTGCTGCAGCAGCTGCACCTTTTGTCCTCCCTGCTGTCGCAATCACGACAGACTGTTGCTGCACGCAGCCTCTGCACTGCTGCAGCCTCTGATGCTGTTGCTTGTTCTGACGGTAGTTGTTGTACTGTCGCTGCTGCTGTTGCTGTTGGTGGTACTGCCTCGACGGCCCAGCCTGTCCCTCTCCTCTTCTCCTCCCCTTCCACTCCCACTCGGGTATTTATTTCCAGGCTGGATCCCGGTATAGCGCGCGCTTTCCCGGTATCGATACCGGGATCCCGGTATGTTTCCAGGCAGGGATCCCGGTATCACATTTCCAGCCTGGAACCCCGTATAATTTCCAGGCCCTGCCTGATTCCAGGCTGGAAATATACCGGGATCCAGCCTGGAAATAAATACCAGAGCAGCTCCGCCCCTTCTGACGTCATTGTAGTACTGGGCCGGCTGCTGCTGCAGTTGTTGCGCGGATCGAACGTCCTGATCTGCAATGCAGTATTGGCACAACGTTAAATATGACTTGATAGTATGAATTGCTAATCTCTTCGGATCGCACAAGACGCATAAAACTCGAACTCGAACAACTAGAACTGATGCAACCACGAATCGCTTTTTTTCCTCCATCCCTCAACCAATTCCCACTACCACGCACTTCTGGGTTGACCATTGCTGAGTTTTTGAATGCCACAATACCACTAAGCAATCACTTCTTTACCTATTGCCAAACTGTTGAAGGTCGAATATGGCGCTAATAACGTTCATATTGATTTGATAATACGGCTTTTATGTCTCTTCGGATCGCAAAAGTCACATAGAACACGGCAACTAGAACTGATGGAACCACTATGCACCGGGAACACGCACTGATACACATTATTATAAAATATAACTTTTTTTCAGCAGAGTGCAAAAAGTGATCATAAAAAATAGTATTTTGATTCAGAAAAAAACTGCTTCTCGCCTAACGCCATTCAAATTCGATCAAACGTATTTATACTTCCTTCGATAATCAATACACTGAACTACCTCGAATTCATCAAATATTAGAATCATTGCGACACTGAAATCGATCGATGCTACCGAGTATACCGTATACACTAACGACTTCGCATATAGGGGTCAAACGGGGGTGGTGTAAATATACTCGAGTAACAATACTCTCATCACTTCACATGGGTCGATGTGTTAGAGAGTGTGTGAAACGAGGAGGGTACAAACCGAATTCACACAATTCACTGATGATACGCGGAGGGAAAAAGGTGCACCTTCACAAACGAATGGGACAAACGGGTGGTGTTTTTGTGACACGAAATACTTACAAACCTCAGCTTGAATACATCGAGATTCACTACTTCATACTCGGCTAGCTAACACAACTGCTCTCAAATAGTGTACAATTCGTAAGCGTAAAATATAACAGCACTGAGAGGGGACGGGGGTGCTTCTGCACTCATTTTTTTGTTTCTTGAAAACAATCAGGGGGCTACGGTAATTATAAGGCTTCTCATCTAGGGGGCTATGAGAGTGATGGTATGTTTAGGAACTTCAGTTGAGAAACCCGATTTTAATAGGCGCAAATATCAACAAAAACAAATTGGAAATTGTTATTTTGGGTCCCTCAACTGCATTTCCAAAACGTACCACCTGAGGGACTGGGAGCCTATTCGTGCTCCATCCTGTACACATTGATATGGGTGCCGGCGGCTACCAGCAGTGCTCCCTGTCCGGGTCGACTGCCCCAGTTGGGCGAGTAGACGGGTCGCGGGTAATTTCGGGTGAGTTCGGTCGGAGTGGTCGCGCCTGCAGTAATCGACCGAAGTAGACGACCCGATGACAGGGACCACACACGAGTGACGTTGTCCGTGCCCGCTGCAAAAGAGAGAGGATGAGTGGAGGTATAAGAGAAGGGGTGATTTAACTAGTTTGCGAAATTTATAGCTTCTTCAAAGTGTACTACAAGCAAATTAAGGCGAAAACAGCGATCGGCATGACCGTTTCGCGATAGGCATGAACGGCTTGAGAAAGTCGGCGACCAGTGGCTTTCTGGCTACACGAAACTTTCAAGTGACAATGCCAGACCCTAGAGTACTCACGTCTTAGCATTCAGTGGAGATATAAAAACCACAAAAACCAAAAAAATACTCACCAGCGCAAACAAACTGCTCATCATTGTCCACAAAAGTGGGCGTACGACTCGTTCCTTTCGTCACGTGACCCTCGTACGAACGAAGGGCGACGATCGGACGACGAATGTCGAACAGAGAGATCTAAAGGATAATAATAATATCAACATTGATTTTTAATAAATAAAATAATTATCTACCAAATTCGTACGCATTTTCCAGACCGAAATTAACGTAATACGATCTGCATGAAATAATCGAGAAGTTTACCAGCAATTCCTACCGTACTATGTTACAGTTATTAGTTATCTACCTACAGTACCCCGCCCCACCTCCCAATCTACCGTACCTTTCCATCTATCGTCTGCAGCACGACTTGCTGTCCCACCTTCTCCAGCAGCCTCAGCCAGCAGGTGTTTTTGGAGTCTGCGAATGGGAGAGGGTGATTACAAGTTTCACGAAATATAAATAATCGAAGAATTACGTCCTGAAGTGATCGGACATCGCGTTCCACTTCACTTAATCTGTGATAGAATGAGAGCCTAGGAACCTACAGATAAAGGTCATTCGGAGAAGTGAACTACAAAGATCACTCCCTTACTTGGAATGGTAACAGACAAGTCGCGCGTCCGCAGGTCCTTCACGCACGCGGCATCGTAACGGAGACCAAGGAAGAGAGTGGAGCCGGACTGAAAATTTATTGATATTTTATCGAACGAGATGTTACTATCCCGAAATGCTCATTAGCGCATATACTGCAATTGTCTAGCTCGGATGTACTAAGACACTCGTGTTGCTCGTCGGATATGGGCAAAATGAAACCCCGATTCACTGCGCCATTTAAGAATAGCAGCACCACGTATTTCGCCTTTTCAGTCCCTCTGGATGAGACCCAGGCAGGTGCTCCCACTTTCACTTCCGAAAGGCTCTTATAAAAATTCATATGTCCCCGCAACCATAATATATCTTTAAAAAAGGTCGAACTCCAATTCACCGTAATGTTCCAAAATGATATGTTCCCAATGGCAATCGAATCAATCTACCCTAGTATATGGAAGTTCATGTGACGTCATCACTCTCACTTTGTCAAATTCCTGCCCGAATCTACCGTAACAACTAGAGACGATGATGACGTCATCACACCACACTTGTTCACCCTCACCTTATCGAATTCCTGCGCAATGGCCGATTTGTTCCTCGTGCCGACAGTCGTCCTCTGCTCACTCATCACATCGTACAGATCGACGTTGTACTCCATCCCCACACCTGCCAATCGATAATCGCTATTTACAGTAAACCGTATAATGTATAATACTGTGTTGTACTGTTGTTCTTCTTGCCAACATCTGATTAAGCATTTAGTCGTATATTTATATTTTATTGCAAAATGTAATCACATCATGCTATTGAAAAGCAGCTAACTAATTGTAAGGATGTAAATTAAGAAAGTTTCTTAATTAAGAATAAATAATTTTTTTCAAACCGCTCACCAATCTTCATTGATCTCGGCGACCACGCGCACGAGTAGATGTTGGTTCTCATTCTGTAATTGGCAATTGGTTAATTATGTGTTTTACGGTAAAACTTTTACCACTAATTTGTCACTGAAGCAACCTAACCTTCTTTCCTTATTGCCATAATGTTGACGCACGAAGTTTTCATTTTAAAAAATAAATAAACCCATTTCCTAACCTCTGGTACACATTGTAGATGGGCGAGTCGCTCACATCATCCTCCTCTCCATCGAATCGACAGAGAATTGGACGGGTCGAGACCTGCAGCAAGGTACAGTAATCCCTCGGAGGTACCGTAATCTAGCTCGCTCGTTGGAGTAAAAAAAGACAATTCCGCGTATTCAAGACAGTTGGCCGTCCAGTCATTGCTATATTTATAAGATATTATTTCCATTCGTGTTTTAACGATATGATCATTCTTCCGTTTATGTTATTTCGAAAGGCATACAACTGTTCCGCAACCAAGTCAGCGTCCCATTAAACTGGCCGGATTTTCATTAATTGATTCTGCCGCGTGGTTTCTAGTTTCACCACTAAGTCTGATTCGTGCATGAAACTGCGGGTTGTCTCACCTCGCAGTAGCTGTTAACTCGTCCGTTGTGGTGTGTGCTCGTCGCAGTCGCGTACAAAAGACACGTCACCTCACTGCAGCAACATTAATTTAGATGGGCTCAATTGGCTCAATTTAGCTCGTAAGACTGATAATTAATGAGTTTACATTATGAAAATAAATAAGAGCAATTATGTAGGTCGATCATAGCCACCACCAACTCTCTAAAGTGTAGTAAACATGATGTTTGAAACAGCTTAGATGATTCAGAGCCATATTACTGCCAAGTGTAATATTTGAACACGAGCTTACGGAGGGCATGAATTGTGCCATGATATTTTGCCAAAACTAACGATCCAAAGTTCAAAGATCAAATTTCCCGCACAACTCACCGATCAGCGGGCGCCATTGTCATGTCGACAATCTCATTCGCGTGCACAGAAATGGACGGCCCGCGCGTACGACTCATGTCCAGCCACTGAAATGTGCCTTTATTATTTGCCACTGAATAACTCTCTAATTTTCAGACTGAACATGTTCTCACAGTAGAGTAGCTATGCTACTACTTGTCCTCTCACTTGTTCATGCTACACGAAATCGCCTAGATAAAGCATAAATCGTGGTACGAAAAGCTGCAAAACACGCACAGTGAAACAACAAGATCTGCCTCTACACTACCTCTCTTAATCTCTCGACTGCGTGAAATTGATCGATTCCAGTCTATCAAATCTGCAAGACTTCAATACCCCTTACCCTATCTCCTCTCCTCCTTTCATTCCCTCCTCTTCCTCCTTCTTCATTGACACTCGCCTTGAAACTGCACGCTACAGAGGCAGCGCGATGGCCCGAAGCCTTAAATTGATTTATTACTAAATAACAAAATTATTTTTATTTACCATTTATATTAATTATGCAAACGCAAAGCACAGGTACGATACCATACTTTTCTCAACTTAATAAACTACGGTACTCTTCTTCATTTACTACCGTACTCGGATCCATTTAATCAAATACCGTACCGCTCTCCAATCAATAAACTACCGTACCCCTCTCAAATCAATAAACCACCGTATCCCTCTCCAATCAATTAATCATCGTACCCTTCTCCAATTAATAAACCATCGTACCCTTCTCCAATCAATAAACTACCGTACCCCTGCCACAGCCCAGCATCCCGTGAGTGTCTCTCCATCTGCCGACACGTCAATGAACTCACAGCCTACCACAGAGTGGAGGCCGGAGTAGCGACAGAAGGGAAGGAAATCGGACACCTGAAAGAGACGGATATCGATTGATTAATCATTAATTTATTCATTACAAAAACACCCCAATGATGTGGTTGGGTAAATTTTTTAAAGCGTCATTCATCACCAATGCAATTCGATGAGCTCACATTTGCCTATAAAAAGCGGGTGAAGCGTGAAATGGGCGGGAGGGATTACGTATTTTAGCAACACAAAATCCGCTTTTCAAAAGTAAAATAATCGTGCGATGAGTATGCCTAATTAAAGAAGGAGTGAAGGGAATATTTTCGTGGGTAAAGTGGCAACACACGTCGATTGCTTCCCTCAACGATAAGAGATCCCCGAAGTTTCAAATCTCTAGCTCGAAAACTGACGGAGATATGCGAGCGCAAAGTTTACGTGATGATCAGGGATTCCGTATGTGTGTCAGCCAACGGGTTGCAAAATCTCTAACTGAGCTGCATAATCACTCGACTCTCGCTCGTTACCCCTGCGTTTACGATTTGCATGCACTCTTCAACTCTTCTCTCCCCTGTCTCAACCCCGTCTCGTGTAATTAGCGCCCTCCCTATTTTACATGCCCCTGCGCTTATCCATTGTCTCCTTGGTGGGAGGATAATCCTTGCCAGTCCTCCCTGGACACGTTCGAGTCTCTGAATTTACACTTTCTGTGTTTGCCGAGCTCTTACAGTACTGCTCATTGCAGTTACAGGACTTCCAGCTGGGAACCTTTCCCTTCACTCCTTCTTTAAAGGGACCTGGTACTGCAAATGAAGTGAATTTCAGATTAAAGAGAATTTTCTTCCGATTAGTATGCAAAAAGCCGCATATTTTTACGATTTTTTTGAAATTAGTTATGAATTTTCAAAGGTCTCATTTTTGGCTGGAATGACCCGGCACTACTGTGTTTAGCCGCTAAACACAGTAGCGCCGGGTCATTCTGGCCTGAAACGGGATCTTTGAAAATTCATAACTAATTTCAAAAAAATCGTAAAAATATGCGGTTTTTTGCATTCGAATCGGAATAAAATTTTCTTTATTCTGAAATTCACTTCATTTGCAGTACCAGGTCCCTTTAAGCACTCATAATTACATTTTTGAAATAAATAAAATCATTTCTCGGTTCTCACATCGATAGTCTGACTGGGCGTGTCCTCAATCTGCTGCATTCTAGTCTCGTGTGACATTCTCTGCAGACTCGGACCGGCCATTCGACCGAGTGAGAGAGAGGAGAGCAGGGAGAGAGTCGTGGTACGGGTGGCGGGCTGGAAGAGACATTCATTTGATCAATATCGACAGGAAGTAATAGAGTGAAGTAGGCACTGTGAAACCATGTATCAACTAGTATCAGATATTGATTCTGTGATTGAGAATCGCAATTGCTTCGAAAAGTAGAGTATTGGAATGTTTCGAACCCGTATCAAAAGAACATCGAGAACCCACTCATTCAACCCAGTATCAAATTGCCATGAAACCAGTAATACGCTGGAAAACCTCAAAAGTTAATACTATCTACATCAATAACGCAGTTTAACGCCACGTGACTCCAGTAATGTTCAGTTTTTTTTTGTTTCATTCCCTCATTAACGTTCGGAATAGTTACCTTCACTCAATTTAGTAGCAATAACTAGCCGGGATGTGTTGAGGTTAAATACACTACGCTCTATGCATAGTTCTGGGTCCAGGTTCGGTCCAGGGGGAGGTCGGTCACTGGCTCCATGTTCGGTCCAGGGGGAGGTCGGTCACTGGCTCCAGGTTCGGTCCAGGGGGAGTTCGGTCACTGGATTCAGATTCGGTCCAGGGGGAGCTCGGTAGCATGCTCCAGGTACGGTCCAGGGGGACCTCGGTAGCCTTCTTCAGGTACGGTTCATGGGGAGCTCGGTAGCTTTCTTGAGGTTCGATCCAGAGAGGAGGACTCGGTAGCCGGCTCCAAATACGGTCCAGGGGGAATTTAGTATGTTGGGGAATGTTAATCTCTAGAAAGAGTACTGGCTTATTCCGTTGAGAAAGGCTCGTGAGGCTGAGATCTATCGAAAAAAGTTGCCACTACGCCACTTCGTGGCTCCGTGGCAACTTTTTTCGATCGCTCTCAGCCTCACGAGCCTTTCTCAACGGAAACGCAAGATGCAGTGCATTTAAATAGAAAACGTTCTGACACGTTTCCAACATCGCAAAATACTTTTCCTATGGTCCCCCACGCTCTGCGAATCAATTAGTAACTTTTCGAAATTTCCGATTTATCACGTTAAAACGTGTTAGAAAACGTTCAGACACGTTGCCGACATCGCAATACACTTTTCCTATGGTCCCCCACGCTCTGCGAATCAATTAGTAACTTTTCGAAATTTTCGATTTTTCATTTTAAAACTCAGCAAAACAGGTGAAAACGTGTTTCACGGTACTCAAAAACGTGTTAGAACGGTTTCTGGCACTTTGTGCCCGCGGCGAAACCCAAACGTTGTGCCCGCGGCGGGGGTCGAACCTGCGTCCCTCAGATTGCTAGTGAAGCGCGAAACCCACTTGACTATGAAATTGGCGAATTAAGGTTAGTAAAATTCGAAATATATTTTGGTCTGTTATCATATGCAAAAGGATCCAAGAAGATAGAGCGAATTTGAAGCGATTTATAACGCTTCCCAATACACGGTTCCGAGCCTCCAGAAAGGGGTCAAGGACGAGAGTGTGTTCCAAAGTGAGAGAGTTCCTCTCGATGTCCCTTGATCTCTCGTTCCAAACCCCTTCCTATGAGGTTTACCGGCATGTGGATTGATTTGCAACGAAATGTGCGAAAATTTCACGAAGTCGAGTGAAATAAAGTGAAATCAATCGATAATTCACTTTTAAACTCGGCAAAAGATGTTCAAATATGCTTCTCGTTACTCAGAAATGGGTTTAGGCCACTTGTTACACTTGCAAAAAATGCGGCAAAAGACTATGCACCGGCGGGGATCGAACCTGAGACCCTCGGATTTGAATTCGAGCTCGCTACCGACTTGGCCATGAAATTATCGATTTTTTGTAAATAAATTTGTTTTTTGATGGGTTATCGTATGCAAAAGGATCTGAGAAGATTGCTTGAGTTTGAAGCGATTTATAGCGGAAAATGTGCGAAAAAAATGTCCGTCACGCGCACGGAAAAAAAATCCAACACACAGACAAACAGATAGACATTTTGATTTCCTATGAGTGGAGGAACCGTTCTCAAATATTAGTTCCATGTCTGAAATCGTCCCCCCTCACTTAGCCACTTTCATGCATCTCTGCTGCAGTAATACGCCTCCTCAACTACAGTATACCCACCATCCTTCTGTATCTCTCCTCCCTCTCCTTCTCCTGCCTCTTCCGTTCCTCATTCTCCTTGTTCACCCTCAACACAGCCGTAACGTCACTCTCACGGAAGCCAACGACCTGCGAGACAATGATTAGTTAAAAAAATTTAAGTTATTCAGTCCAATCTTTCTCCTTATGCTGCCACCCCACTACTTATTGTGTTTCACACTGTGCACATAACATAACAAATGCACGGAGTGTAAGGATAATCATGTCTTTTTTCAGGCTATTTGAACAAAACCGTTTAAAAAATACTTTTGCACGTAAATTACTTCTCGAGTTTCAAAACCGACTACATTTGCGTTTCACAGCAACAATGTAATAGTAAAATCCAAATCTCCCTCACCCCGCTCGAGTCGGGCAGGATGCGGAAGTGCATGTTGCGTACGGGGCAGTGGCTGTATCCGTACAGTTCGTTGCTGTCTGCTGCAGCATCTGCTGCATTGGCTTCTGCGACGCGTGCTGCAGCATTGTTGTTGCGACCGCCCTGTTGCTCCGCGCGTCGACCCTGCAGCCATAGTTATTTCAAAGGTATCAAGTTGTAACTAGAGACCGTCCAATGAAAGTCCAGCAATGTTGCGATTTCACGCTCCTTTCATAACACGAGCAGTGGCAGAAAAACTGATCACATCATGCTCCCCTCACATGAAAGAATCCACTGTCGTTCCTTCTCCTCTTGTTGGCTGCTCTCTGTTGCCCCACTGCCTGGCTGTTCTGCTGTAGTTGCTGTTGCTGCCGTTGCAGCACTTGCAGCACACTCTGTTCCGGCTGCTGCTGCAGGTTCAGCTGCTGCATCTGCTGCACGCCATTGTTGTTCTGGTTGCTGCGATTTCCACGGTTACGGTTGCGGTTCTGCAATACCAACTGTTATAATCTAATATGAGAGGTATCACGAGAGATCGTATGTAAAATGGGCCTTTGCGGAACAATTTTCAAAAAAATAATTTTGATTCGACTAAACTTTTATATTAGAGTATCCAGCCGACGAGAATTCGATTTATCCCGGTCCCAGGTCCAGAGCCGGCTTTTAGGAAATTTCCGGCTCCAACTCCGGAATCATCATAACTCAGCTCAAAAGTGAGCTAAAATGCTGGGATTGGGCTCAAAATGTTCATAAAAATCTCATAAACAAATTTACTGTTGGAAACAAGTTTCGTACTCGTTGACTTAAAAAGTTGGAACCGAAAAAGTGAATTCCGTGTTTTTCAAAAAAATCTTAGATATCAAAAATGCGAGATGCCGCGCTTTTTTATTGCAGATTATGAAAGAGCTCTTGAAATTGTGTCCGGGAAAAATTTAAAACTGAACAGAAACGGGGGGATTTAAACTCGAAAAATATGTTTGAAAGTGAAAAATCGTCAAAAGTCGAAAAATAAACTTTGCGAAAACCTAACAAAAAGTAGTTTTTCATGCACTTTGTAACACTTTATGCACAGTAAAAATTATATGCACCCATTTAAAGCTCATTTAGACAACTTTTCGGAGCAACATTTCTTGTAAAATCGTCTAAATGACTGATAATTATGCAAAAATGCGAGAATACGCGAGCTTGGTAAATATCATATGTGGTGTATTTATGTTGATACGCAACCAGAATTCATATTTATACCGTACTTAAGAGCGGAGCAGGTTGTTATTTTATTTCTAAAATAGGTTTTCGACGATTTTAAGCCAATTTTGATAATTTTTCGAATATTAAAAGTCCAAATGAGCTTTACATGCGTTAGGTTTTCGCACAGTTTATTTTTCGACTTTTGACGATTTTTCAGTTTCAAACATATTTTTCGAGTTTAAATCCCCCCGTTTTTGTTCAGTTTTAAATTTTTCTCGGACACAATTTCAAGAGCTCTTTCATAATCTGCAATAAAAAAGCGCGGCATATCGCATTTTTGATATCTGAGAATTTTTTTAAAAAACCGGAATTTACTTTTTCGGTTCCAACTTTTTAAGTTAACGAGTACGAAACTTGTTTCCAACAGTAAATTTGTTTATCAGATTTTTATGAACATTTTGAGCCCAACCCCAGCATTCTAGCTCACTTTTATGCTGAGTTATGATGATTCCGGTGTTGGAGCCGGAAATTTCCTAAAAGCCGGCTCTGGACCTGGGACCGGGATAAATCGACTTCTCGTCGGCTGGGTAGTCTAATATAAAAGTTTCGTCGAAATCAAAATTATTTTTTTGAAAATTGTTCCGAGCCACCTGCAATCTCTGGTGAGACCTCTCATATCACCTTACAATTATATTGTAACTATTCCTCATGAAACGTTTCGACTAACATGCCCACACTGAAACCGCCACTCACCCTGTTCCTATTCCTATTCTGGTTCGGCTGCTGCTGTTGCTGCTGCACTTGCTGTCCTCCCTGCTGCTGTCGCAGATGCTGGTTGCCTCTCGCGGTCGAAATCACGACAGTCGACTGTTGATGCTGCTGCTGCGGCTGCACCTGCTGCAACCTCTGATGCTGTTGTTGCTGGTGGTTCTGGCGGTAGTTGTTGTACTGTCGCTGGTGCTGTTGGTGGTACTGTCTCGACGGACCAGCCTGTCCCTCTCCTCCTCCTCCCCTTCCTCTCCCAGCTCCGCCCCTTCTGACGTCATTGTAGTACTGGGCGGGCTGCTGCTGCTGCAGTTGCTGCGCGGATCGCACGTCCTGATCTGCAAGATGGTATTTGCATAGCGTTAAATATGATTTGATAATACGGCTTGCTAGTCTCTTCCTATCGCAACAGACGCACAGAGCTTGAATAGCTAGAACCGCTGCAACCACGAAACGCCCGGTTCATTCTTTCCCTTGCAACCGATAAATGCATCCCCCACGCACCTCCGGGTTGCATGAGCGGGCCAAAACAGCTATAAAGTCTAGAAACGCGATGCTTCCCACCCTTGAAGTTGCTGCTACCACTCCATTAATCGCCCTTGTCATCTGCCACCAGGAACATTCTTGCCCTCGCAATAAATAAATTCATTCCCACACCACTTCTGGGTTGCATGAGCATGCCAAAACAGCTATAAATTCTAGCGACGCGATGCATCGTTGACGTTGCTATTTACCACTCCATTAATCGCCCCCACCCATCATCTACCACCCTCATACATGGGCTAGAGTGTAGCCAGCAACAGTACCCTCCCGCTTTTTTTGCCACAGACCCACCCGATTTCAGTTAATCTCATCACGGTTTTGGTTCAGACCCTCCCGCTTTTTTGCTCAAAGATAAACGTGGTGAGCTCAAATTCACCAGGTTTATCTCCGACCCTCCCGCTTTTGACCTTCCAGCAACAACCCTTGCCCATCCATGACCACCCTCCAACAGTGAATATACTTCAGGAGCGCAATCGCACCCTGAAGTTGGAAAACTCTCTCCAATGGAAATGAAATATATTCAAAATTTGGTGTACCACCTCTGAATCAAGTTAGGAAGTACTGGGAAAATAATCAAAAGGTGGAAAAACGGTTTTGCACTTATCACCCATGAAATTTGCGTAGCCCCTCACCTCCTGCCGTCTGACGCTCCTCTCCTCCTCCTCCTCCTCCTCTCCATCTCTCCCTGCGGCCGCGGTACGACGACATCTTACTGCTTGTTCTGCAACCATTTACACTAGTTTGAAATTCGAGTAAATAATTGTATCAGCTCTCTTCATTTCACACACACCCTATAACCAATAGACTGGCGTAGAGACTGCGTAACACGAAGAGATGTAGCCCAACCATACACGCGAATTTCAAACCCTAATTAATTAAAATATTTATCATATTACGCGCGCGAAAATACATCGAAAACAACCTGCAATGGTTCACTCGCGATTACTAATGGGCGAAAACAACCGGTGATAGCAACGTGACCGAGCGAGTGTTTGTACGGTCGCTGATAAGGCGGGTGTGATAAGAGAGTCAAAAGGGAGAGAAAAAGACAAAACGGAACCGACTGGGGGTGGGGGAACACGTGATTCCACCCCTACAGACAGGGGCAAGGGCGAGAGTGCACGCAAGTAAGAGAGTTCCTCTCACGTCCGCACACTCTCTCACCCTACCCCTTCCTGTCGGTTGGTATCATGCGGACTGGGGGTGGGGAAGTGGTGGTGACTTTGTCACGTGCACCGTCTGCCCTAGCGGTGCTTTGTTCTCTAACTCCTCTCGCTTACTCATGAGTTCTCCCCTCCTCCCCCCTTCCTCTTTCTCTCTCGTCCCTCCCGTCAACTCTAGCGAGCACAAAACACACTCACTCACTCAGAACCCCACTATGCATAACAAGACGAGTGACGGGCGTGACCCGACGAACTACAGTACGCCGAGAATAACACGGTGCTACAAGATCACTAACACCGTAGATCTTCAATCATCAATCAGATATAAACATACTGTCTTTCAACAGATATTTCGAATTGGACAACAAAACATTTGAAAGATCTTTATTGATTGCGACAAAACAGTTGAAACTCTCAATAAATAATAACAAAAAAATGAACTTCAATTCAAAATTACGAGCGAACACTGGTCTCCTCAACAAATAACCACTGAGTTTATCACATGGGCAAAGAATCAATCGAAGGAATTATTATAGACTCTGGGTGGTACAACAAATATGAGATCCTCCTCCTCCCCTCTTCAGAATTTGATCACGTTGCGGATGCGCTTCCTGAAAATGGCAGAACATACGTCATTAGTACGAAAGGTGTGGTGAAAAGATTTATTTCTAGTTTCTATCGCTCAGAAGCCCATCGCAGCATAGCACAAATCATTTCCCGCTAATATCTCCCACCAATAGCCCAAAGCTAGTGGGATTTTGATTTTTTTTAAATAAAAAGAGCCATACTATTCGAAATTTGTATTACAGTAAATATCAACTCACGGTTCGACTCTGTCCCTGCCCCTGTCCTTCTCCCTCTCCTTCTCCTTCTCGACACTCTTGCCTCTTCCTGCCTCCTTACTCCGTCTATCTGCTCCCGTCCTCTCCCCTCGCTCCTTCTCTCCCGCCCTCTCTCGCGGCCGCTCACGGGAAGTCGACCGGCGACGACCTAAAATGAATACAGATTAAAAAAAATAATGAGTACAATTAGAATGATTGTTGCACGGCTGCGGGATTAAGAATGTTTGGAAATAAGTGTCACTAGAATTAGGATCAAGAGGCATGAAAAAGTGATTCTCCAAGTCGTTGAAACAAGGTCACCATCACACGCAACATCTATCCTACATGTACTATCGTATCAGCAACCCACTTACCAACCAAAGGGGACACACAGGCGCCGCCGATTTCCCCTTGCTACCGGCGTAAAACCACTGATTCGACGGCGATTACCTCTTATGTGCAGCAGCGTGCATCAAAACCCTGCCCAAGCGCTGCCCAGTAGCGTGCATCAAAGCCCCTTTGCAGGGCGCACCCTAATAGTACGCCGTGTTAGTTCAGTACAGGGTGCTACCCTGACCGTCACTATATAAAATTAGTACTGAAAACATCGGAATTTTGTCTATTCCGCAGTGCGCCCCGCAAAGTGAACTCCTAAAGGCAGGGTGCCTCTGGATCATCAGTCCCACCTTTAATCCCCTTGTTCCCACTCCCTTGAGGGTACAAACAATGACTTCACCCACCCTTGGACTCCTCCCTCTCCCCTCTCCTTCCACTCTCCTCTCTCTGCTTCTCCTCCTTCCTCGGCTTCTTCAGTGCCGGCTCCTCGCCCATCGTGATCTGCTTGCGCTTCTCCCTGAGAGAATATCATGAGAGAGGATTAATATATCCCCGATAGGATGACATATTGTAGTCTCTGATGATGGTTATTGATAAGTCTCTTTGCGATGACAATATTAAAATGGAGTATAAGAGCATCTAATAAAATATGCACGAAGCACTGAAGACACGGGTCGGACTACCTACATCTCCCTGAAATTAACATTCTCGCTAAACTGAGATTGCAGTGGACTACATGAGCCTCTAATAAACGGCTTGCGAAATATTGAAGAAGCGGCTTGGACTCCCTAAGGAGGCCAACGAGGAAGATCATGAGAGATGACTACTGTATTCACCGAAAAAGGATGGAGTACTCTAGTCCACAATAATTACTATTATTGGTATCGCTCTACCGCACGCCATATAATAATAGATTACACTATTTTCTAATAAAAGCTATGCGAAGCACAGAAGAAGCGGGTTGGACAAATTAGAGTAATCTCAAAAAGGAATCAATATTTTGAAACAGTCACGCCACAAGAAAACACGGGGAATTTGCTTGCGCTTCTGCCTGAGAGAATATCACGAGAGAGGATTACTGTATTCCCGCTAGGTTACGGTACTCCCGCCCCCTTGTAGTTTACGATAAATATTGGGATCCTCCCACACTCGTCACATTATAATGGAATGCAGCAGTATCCAATAAATGGAATGTGGAACATTGACGAGCCAGGTACAACAAATTCCAGTCAACAAAAAAAACTACAATTAGGTTTAAAAATCGATTGGAAAAGTCATCAGAGCCACAATTTTTTTTGGATTTTTAAAATTACATGCAACAGCTCCGATCGTGCTCACCTCTCCCTATCATGTCGCTCCCTCTCCTCCCTATCCGACTTCATCCTTTCGTCGTTGATTGCAGCATAGGAGAGTCGCTTCTGCAATGAGTTTGCACCTTCAGGACAAGTTCCCGAGAAAACAGGCATATTTCCGTTTCGTATTTCCATGAACCGGGCTCAATGCAAAGCAATACCATTTGCTTGCAGCCCTTATTAAAAAAAAACAAAACTTTGGAGACTACAGAGCATCGATTTTTTACTTTAAATTAGACTAAGGAATTTAAAGACAAAATTCCAGGACGAAGCCAGTTTCAATTGTATCATGAATACGGGTTTTTCCAATGAACATCAATGGTATGGTGGCATTCCTTGAATGATTCAAAAATTTCGACAGTAATCGTACCGATTTCTCGGGCTCTTTGTTCTCCCTCTCCTTGATTTTCTCTTTGAGTTCCTCCCGTTTTCGCTCTTCTCGCGCCTGAAATCAATTTTACAACTAGCCAAATTGTACACGCATTTGAATTATCCTACCGTACTTCTCCCCTACCTAGCCCCTCCTCCCGCTCGGGTTGTCTCCAACAGTAACACAGCCACTCTATGTAAGTGCTGCACTACATCTCAGTCCTAGTAGTACTGCACAGTACTCCCTCTCCATCTCATCTTTCTCCAACTTCTACGATCTCGATCCACAGCAGTACAGTTATGCACGTGCATTGTATTATCACCACTTCATTCTCTCTCACCATGAATACCGTACCCCGCCTGTAGTACCGTATTACAGCACCCCTCACCTTTCCCCTCCTCTCCTCCTTCTCCTTCTCCCTCCTCGATTCCCTGTCGTCAGTCGCTCCATTACTGCCGCCCTTGGACGCCCGCTCCTCATCGCGTCTCTGCAAAATTATATTTGTATGTTTTTATGTCACATTTTTTCTTCCTCAATCACATTGCCAAACCCCACAACAAATTGCGTCTAAACTCATCATCCTAGGAAAAGTAAAAGGTACAACCAGGTGCATCTCCGTTTCCATAATTACATATCTTCGGAGCCAACCCAGTTCAACAATAACGTTTGATAATTTTGTATTTTAAAACAGCATAAATATTGCGCCATGCCGGGCGGTGAAGACGGCACCTAGGCACTTCCGCGTTTCCACTATTTAATATCTGCTTAAGCTACTCTGCTAAACAATAAGAATCCGCCCACTTGTCTAGAAATATATACATATCACCACGCCGGGAGGCGATGGCTTCACCTAGGAGCACCCGTGTTTCCCCAATTCAATATCTACGCAAGACCCTCGCTCGAATAATCACTAGTCCGCAGCGCGTCAATCACCCCCTCCGGTTCGGTTAGTGTAAAGCGAGCGTGCGCCTTTGTACAGCACTCGAATTATGAAATCGGTGTGTAATATATATATATATATATATATATATATATATATATATATATATATATATATATATATATGCGATCACAAGGAAACGCGGTTCAAATTAAGTGTTATTATCGTCAACCTGTTCGGAATTCTTCACTGTTGAAGCGCGTGGGACTTTTACTAAAAATAGACTACAAACTACATCGCCGATCCACCGAACCTCGCCGTGTAGTCGTCAGCTAGTACTAAAAAAACAAATAACCACCGATTCTCGCCTGGCGCGGCGCCTAGGCGCTAGGCGTCTACGAATTCACCTAGGCGCGGCACCTAGGCGCTTCCGCGATTCCACTATAATATATTTGCGCCAGTCACTCTTCTAAATAATAGTTGTTGAAAATCAGAGCCTAAAAACAACACTCAAACAGCGAACCACACCGGGCGGCGCGTGCGGCACCTAGACACACCCACGTATCCACTAGTCAATGTCCACGAACGACGCACGCTTGAATTATCACGACTGGACACATGTTCAAAATACAATCAAATGCCTGACTACTCCTGGCGGCGAGGGTGGTACCTAGGCGAATCCGCGTCTCCACCATTATATTTCTATCCAACATATTCTCAGGAATAATCACGTCGTATTTCGTGCTGGAAAAAAGTAATCAAATAATATATTACAAATTTACGAGGACTCGTCCGAAATAATAAAACGTTCCGTAGATAATCCGTACTAAACAACAGATACGGCTGCGAGAGAGCATGGCAAAGTGAGAGACAGGCCGAGGTATAGAAAGAGAGTACACCACCAGTAGTCCATTTCATGAACGTATCATTTTAAAGTTGTAATACCACTCCTGGGGGCGATGGCGGCACCTCTCCGTCCTCTCCTCCCTCATCGCCCGCTCCTGCTCCCTCGACGGCAGTCTCTGCCCGACGGCTGTCCCGCTTGCGCTGGGATGACGAGGACGATTCTGCAATGACGATGATATTGAGATCATCAGCCTCTCTTTTTCCCGAGTAGACTAATCATTGCCGACGACCGCTCACATAGTACGTAATCAGATTTCGCCTCTGCCCTCTTTTCATACTTTATACAACGTTCGTTTGTAGGGGGGGAGGAGGCACTGTCAATGAATTGACCTTTGCACAAGGTACAATGCCATAAAGACGGATGACAACATGAATTTCCCAGGATGCAAATTGTCCGAATAAAAAATGTTGGACTCACCCTCCCTCCTCGACTCCTTCTCCTCCGCTTTTCTACTGCCATTTCGACCGTCATCCTTCTGAAATCAATAAACTGCTTATCAATAGTCAGATAATTATTTTAGCTACTATCACATACATTTTCGTCCCACGCACAATGCGGCTTATTGCGAAATATATAAACTGACCCGAAATCGCTATAAACTGACCAGATCTATAGTGAGTCCCATAAAACTGGGCAGATTTGAATTGATTCTTACTAAACTCATCCTTCCGCGTATTTATTTATAGAGAGGGTCAAAACAGCCTCCTACAAAAATTTGTTCATACACATTGTGTGTGTTATAAAATGTATGTACTATCAATTAAATACAATCAATGGCCGCTTCATGCTGTTGTCTATGACACACTAAGCTACAATGGAACACCATAAGAGGCAGAATTTACATTTTCTATTTCAACAGCACTCAAAGACTGATTACCCCAGCTTCACCAGCTAACATTTAATGCTGCCCATGAAACACCAATCAACCTACTCCATCCCCCTCACAACCTCTCACCTTCGACTCCCTCGCCACCACTCCATCCAACTCGTTCTTCGGCTTCTTATTCGCCAGTAGCAGCGTGCGCGCCGCCACTCCGCCCAGGAGATCCGCCTGCAACAATACACAGTTATCGATTGGCCGTTCTTCTACCGTAATTCCAGCCGTAACTCCCCCAAGGATCTCATTGCAGCCGTCCCGATAATGCCCCACTATTGTAATCCCCACTACCCGTCCTGCAACGTCCTCGACTACCGTAATCCCCTAATACCGTACATCTCTCCTCTTCTTGCTCCGGTCTCCTTCACTGCTAGTTGTGGGCGTCCGCTTGGCCGCTCGTTCTCCTCCCTTAATAAAAATAAAGATAATATATTTATCTTGCAATGCTCTAATCGATTATGTCGCGTGGAGCGACGAAGGGGGAGTGAATTATGTTTTAACGATACATATTATAATCTCCCGTTGTCATATAATTGCTCCTGTCGGTTCTGAGCTACCGGCAAATGTGTATTCGCAAATTTAATGTATATTATAACCTTGTCCTCCTTCTCCTTCTCTCGCTCTCTCTCCTTTTCCCTCTTCTCCTCGCTAGTCGATGGGGGCGGCAGCGAGGGTCCCTCCACCTCCGAAGGCTCCGCCTTCACTGCCTGCAATGGGGAAGATGACATAATATGACCTTTAAGATTTTTCAACAGATGCCAAATAATATTTTTAAAATAGAGAGAGAGAGAGAGCCAACCAGCCGCGTTTAAAATCATTCGTTTAAAAGATAAATAACACACATTATGCTTCAGATTTCACCCATGTATCCTAAACTGAGAAAAGGCAACATTTTTGATCAACAGTAAAGTACAAGTGGCTAATAAAATTTTTCCGTCATTGCCTAAAATATGAAGAAAATAGATCGCATGACGATTACGAATTCACAAGTGTTAAAAGAGATCTTATAAAAAGAACCTGAATTCATTCCTTGTTAGATATTATTTTGAACACACATATTTATACGGAAATCAAAGGTTTCATAAAACAATGAATCGTACTGTGGAATTATATCTTTGAATTAATTTTGAATCGTAATTCTTAAAGCGCCAACCGCGTGTTTACCAGTTCCATGCGAGAGACATACATTTGATAAGTGGGAAGTCAAACGATCCTAGCCAGCCTTGTCGTATCAACTCTCAAAGTCAAACAAAATACCCACCACTTCCTTCTTGATCTCGCGCTCCTTCTCCTTCTTCTCCTCATTATTGACGACCTTTGTCGACTTTCTCACTCCATTCTTGGCTGCAGCAACACTTGTAGTAGACGTCGATGCTGCAGCACCCGATGATTTGGCTGCAGCTGAGGTGGACGACGACTTTATGCCAGCAGCAGCCGAGGCCGTCAATGGCTTGGCTGCAACTTTACTATTTCACAATAATTTGATGTTTTAACCATAGCAACACCATCGCAGGTCTGCAGCTCTAGAACCGTCAAATATCATGGCCACGACAGCTCAAAACCGCTCACCTTTAGTCGACGCTGCCTTGGCGGGTGCTGCAGCAGCTGCAGCCTTTGCAGCAGCCGGCTGCACAGGCTCCTTGCAGCCAAAGTAGGCGTGGTTGCGCAGCTGCATCTTGCGCGTCTTGAGCAGCACGACATACGAGGCGGCCTGAAGATGAGATACGTAAATAAATAAAAGCAAAACTTTTAAAAAAACACGGTGAATTGCTGCTACGATGTGCACATATGCTTTAAAGAGTTAGTCGCCGTAATGCTTGTAACAGCCGCTTTGAACAAATAATAACAATGCTAATTCCTCATGGCACGCACACACAATATGCAACCCTGTTATAAAAAAATCAATATCTATACACAGAATCAATACAGCTACCGTATAACCTTCCCCATACATTTTCGTCCCACGCACAATGCGTCTTATTGCGAAATATATAAACTGGCCAGATCTATAGTGCAAGTCCCATAAAACTGGCCGGATTTGAATTGATTCTTACTAAACTCATCCTTCCGCGTATTTACAGATAGGTTTCGAGGGTCAAAAATGCCTCCTTCAAAAAATTGTTCACACACATTGTGTGTGTTATAAAATGTATGACCTTCCCCCTCACCTTGAGACTCAGATCGTCCCTCCTGCCCTTCTCCCTGTCTCTCAGTCCGCCCGCCGCCTTCTCCATGCTCTCCGCGTCCGTTGCAAGTAGTGGAAAGCACGGCAGCATCTGAGACAATAATATTTAATTAATTTGTTTAATTTTTTTTAAATCATAGACCAAAAGGGTATGTTCCATAAAGATATAAAATGTCTTATTTTTAGTAGCCCACATTTTAAAAAAAGGATAAAAAATCAGAATTTGATGCGTCTTTGATCCATATTACGCTCAAAATGCCTTTTTTTAATTTGTCGAAAATATTTTTAAAATTATATCTTTCTCAATTTTGTGTTTATGTGAAAGCCCATGTCCGATTGCATCAGAAAAAGATACAGGAGCTTGGTAAAAATCTGTAGCCGAAATATTAAACCAGGCGCAAACCCGAAATGATGTGTGTGTTTGTTCCCTGGAACAGACCTATTGGTCTATGAAAAAAAACAAGATTCCCAGGTGAATCAGGGATACACCTGTGGCATATCTCTACTCCTCGACCTATCAGAATGATAGCCAAGGCTTCGGTGCTCCTACCCCTCACCTTGATTGATTCGTTTCGAGACGATCAATTTTTATTTAAAATTGCGTATTGATGACGCAACGCTCTCTCTCTCACCTTGGTCGCCACCACGATGCAATTCCGCAGATGCACGTAGTCCGCAGCGGTGTTGTTGAGCGAGCCTTGCAGCGACTTGCTCACGCGATTCTTCAAATTTAGATATTTTTTACAAATCAAATACTAAAATTTACATGCCAGGTGGATCAGCGCACAACGATGGACACAAGTAGCAAAGCCATATATTATCTCACTCGAAGAATCAGTTCCAATTGAGCAACTTAATTTAACAGGCGCGCGATTCAACTAGCCTTGCAGCGATTTGCTCACGCGACCCTGCAGATGAACCGGGGACAGTTAAAATTTAAATTCTCAAAACACGTGAATCGGTGCATCACCGATGGTGTCAACTAGCAAATAAGCTGCTCTTTTCGTTACCTTCGATCGGTGCTTGAAAAAAATCAACATAAGTAGGCGAATTAAAAATTGTTCCTTGCCCGCCGCATCCCCGTTTCGTCGCCTACTCAACATCCGTTTTCACTCTACGCGATAGCTCATGACGCTCATTGACGATAGAATTTGACAAACCAAACACATTTTTCTTGGGTAGTATAAAAATTGACAAGATTTGTTTTTGTAGAAACCCATTCTTCTCCTCTCACCCACCTGCCACTTGTGCAGCAGCTTCGCGTGCATGTCATGCTTGGCGAATCCTCCCTTCATCTCACCGCCCGCCGTCTTCTTGAGTCGCATGTTGAAGCCCGGAGTGTCCTTGCAGTCCTGTAAATATATTTATTTATTATTATATTAATATTTATACTGTAATTGAAATACGAGCCAATTCTAGATTATCTTTATCTCCCATTACAATAATTTGATAATGTGCATTGCGCACCTCAGAAATTAGCAATTGCCCGTGATGACAGAAATTCGGTGAAAACGTGAAATTCTCGTTTCAAGCATAGTTTCTATGACCAAACTCGCGCGCATTCCAATAGATAATGTGTAAGCACTTTATGATGAAAAATTCCAAGCAAGAGTTGATCGAAAAGGTAACAAAGCATGGCATTTTCTCGTTCCAAGCAGCGTTGATAGTAACAAAAATATTATCCAGCCAATAAGAGAACACCCGTGGGTAGGAATTCAGTACTTTCACCTGATCTGTCACACAGGTCTACACGACTCCTACCAAAAATCAATAACCACCGTACCCGGTCGTATGCAGCCGTGTCGTCGTGCCACGCCGCGTGCTGCGACAGGATGAGCTGCAGGCAGCGGCCGAGCGACTGCGCCTCGTTCTCAGACAGCAGAGAGACAACGGGAAGAATGTCGCACATTATCTGAATTGAGGAAGGGGAAGGTGAGTTACGGTTTCCGAGGAGGCATACCTACAAATTCATCATGAATGCGAGGAATGTAGCTGACAGAATATTAAATATAAAAAAAGGAGAAGGCGCTAATTAACGTCCACAGCCAACAAGAAAATGCGGCAAATTAAACAAAAAGGATTTACCGTATCCCAACCCAATGCACAAATTCCACCGTACCTTGTCGGTGATGAAGAGTGTCTGGAAGCAGGTCGTGCGCTGCGTGTGCATCAGCAGGTAGAATCTGAACATCCGATCGATTAAATATCTACCAATGTCGGCGAGAAGGAGACATCATACTGTTTTCACCTAACACCACTCAGTTGCGCACTAGGGCCTCGGTAAAATATATAAAATACAACAACAAAAACAATTAACGAAATCCACTGACTTAGCCGCGTAGATGGCGTCGCTCTCCGAGAACATCGCCCGCGGCAGCACGCACGTGTGCAGCAGCGACGGATTCGCGTTGCTGGCTGCAAGGGTCATAATCACAGTTATGTGCAAGCGACATGCTGCAATAATGTTTTTCCCACTCATCTCCGTCGATCGCATCGCCATAAATCTTACTCTGTCTGAACAGATTCTCCTTCTCCGCTCTCAGATACGCGCGCACCCGCTCCACGTGATCCGTCTGACGGCTCTGCTCCTCCTGGATAATCGATCATTAATAATTTAGAAACGGGACACACTTCGGAATCGCTAATGGATACTCGAACAATCATAATGAATCATGTGTGAAACATAATTCCACCTTCAATACGCGCATACAATAACTAACCTTCAACTTGTACTCCAGCGCCCGCAGTCGCTCCTCCTCTCGCGCCCGCTTCGTCTTGCCCTGCAAAAAATGATTTTAAAGTCACTGGGTCAATTCAAGTTTCACGTCTGTTATAGAAGCAGCGAATATACATTTCAGAGATCCTTCAGCCAGCCTCAAGCTACAACAAAATCAGCAAGCGAATATCCAGATAAGGGGCTCTATTTGGCTAATCAAAACTAATAACAAAAAAGGCATTTAAAGGTGAACCAAAAACTGACCCCCTGTTTTTATATTTTTATTGGAAAGAGAAAAATATTCTAAGAATACGGTATTTTTTAGAAAAATTTTAAAATCGATATTTAGCCCGTAGTAAATTCGAGAAAGCGCGGGCCTGATGCCCTGATCCCAGGTATACTGTAACTGATATAGATTTTTCACACCATGAACCCCTGTTCATGGTCCAAAATGAGGTTGGGAATATGTCGACAAATCATCAAGTGACCTACAGTAACAATACCACAGTACTTTGAGTACTGTAGAAAAGTTTCCGTAACCTGGCTACCGTAATCCGGATTTCTGAAATTGATCAATTTATGTCGTTTTTAGTTGCATGAGGTAGATCTCGAGTAGTCATTGTCTGAAAGCCATACCGTATGTCATCTACCGTACCCCCGGCTACAGTATACCCACAGTAATCCGCAAATATGAGATTGAGCAAATCGACTCGGAATGTTTTGTATGAGCTAGGTCTTGAGTAGACAATGTCTGGGGGATTCCGATATATCCGTCAGGCATTGCTTACCCGAGCTTCAGCTCATGCAACGAATTCCGGCTCAATTTTCGCACTTTTGTTTTTAGGAAAACTGTAATACGATTACTGTAGCCCTGAATACTGTGAACGACAAACGGTAAACCCCTTAGACATTGTCTATTCAAGACCTAGCTCATACAAAAAATTCCTTTTTGATTTAGGGGTTAACGGGGGTTAACGAGACGGCTTCGAAATCGGCCTGTTCGCATACATAATGAGATTATCTCCCGCGAGCCGAAACTCGGGACATGCTAATCGCCTCGTTCCGGAACGAGAGTGAATGAGGTCCATTCCGACTCCGTTCCGGAACGAGAGGGCGTTCCGAAACGCTCACAGGCTATCTCGTTACAGCGTGTACAATTTGCATGCACTCTTCTCCTCTCCTTTCCCCTCCTGTCAATCCCGTCTCGTGTAAGAAGCGCCCTCCCTATTTTACATGCCCCTGCCCTTATACATTGTCTCCTTGGAGGGAGGATAATCCTTGCCAGTCCTCCCTGGGTATATATGCTAGTCTATGAAGTAACACTTCAGTTAGTTAGAGTGGTGAATTATAGCCATTCTAGTACAGGAAGGGTTGGATCAGATTTTTATCGGGTCAGACGCGTTTCGGGCACTAGGCCCATCATCAGTGACAAATTAACTAGAATGGACATACGTTGGGGACGCAAGCTAATTCATGAATAACCTTTCCATTACAAATATTACAATTACTAGGACACTCATTACGTGATCACTGGTAGCACATTAATAAATTTTCAAAAATTGCAAAACAATAGGTTTTTTTCAAATTTAGTTGATGGATTCCGGACCGTTTCTCGTTCCGTATCGTTCCGGAACGCCCCTCGTTCCGGAACTGAGTCGGCTCGCGGGGTGAATTTGCATGAAGCCGAAACTAGAGTCGAGAGACGCTTGTTTCGCCCTCGTTCCGCGATGCTAATGGGGGATTTCCGAAACAAGAGTCGACCTCGGCTTATTCCGAGAGTCGTTCCGTCGGCCGAGTGGTCAACTCTAGTGGGTATACTGTAGCCGGGGGTACGGTAGATGACATACGGTATGGCTTTCAGACAATGACTACTCGAGATCTACCTCATGCAACTAAAAACGACATAAATTGATCAATTTCAGAAATCCGGATTACGGTAGCCAGGTTACGGTAACTTTTCTACAGTACTCAAAGTACTGTGGTATTGTTACTGTAGGTCACTTGATGATTCGTCGACATATTCCCAACCTCATTTTGGACCATGAACAGGGGTTCATGGTGTGAAAAATCTATATCAGTTACAGTATACCTGGGATCAGGGCATCAGGCCCGCGCTTTCTCGAATTTACTACGGGCTAAATATCGATTTTAAAATTTTTCTAAAAAATACCGTATTCTTAGAATATTTTTCACTTTCCAATAAAAATATAAAAACAGGGGGTCAGTTTTTGGTTCACCACTAACTTTAAGTTCAAATTTCAAAGTATGAATATATTCGTACCATCTCGGCGCTCTCTCCCACCGCTCCGATCGCTTTGCGTATCTTCTCAACTTCTCTCTCATAAGCGGCCACCGGCACCTCCAGATCGTAACCCTCCAGCATCCAGAACAGCACGTACGTCCTGATTACAATGCTATTAATATTTTAACAAAAAAAACCTTAATATTTCCTTAATATAATATTTTAACAACAAAAAACAGTCCATTGCTCTGCTATTCCAAAAAGCGTTTTCCGAACTGTGAATTATTAATGTAATTCTTCTACTGACTGAGGATCAATGCAAACAATGAATTTATTTTCATGATCACACAAATGAGAAACACAGAGTGACCAATTTCTGACATTCCCAACCACATGTAATTTTGGGACTATTATGGATGTATGTTTATAACCCCAATTTGGCAGCAGCTGCGAACCCCAAAGAGGTACCACTTTCTGGCAACATTCATCACCTATGCCACTTTAGATTACTAAGTAACCCAACTTGACCGATTGCGCCCTACTCACTTTGGACTGATCTCCGCCCGGATCATCTGCTTGAGCAGGGGCTCCAGCTTCGCGCTCAATCTGAAATGAAAATAGATAACTTAATAAAACGCACTAATAACACCATGTGCATTCATGCTTCTCCTGTCCTTCACATTCTCCTCAATCAGCTAGTTACCATTGGAGTCAGGAAATGCGCTCTTGTAGACAGCACACAATAAAAATAAAACCTAAAAGAGTCATTGAACAATTTCGACAAAAAAAGTTATTAGCCCCAACATATTACAGGTTTCAGTACTCCGTAATAACAGCGTATTATTTAATTGCAGTCGATACTCCCGACTTTTCTCGTCTATAGAGCCAACATCTTACAGGTTTCAATCTTCCCTCATAACAACTGCAGATTGTTTCCTATTCGATGTCATATTCGTTCCATCTCCACTCACCCCGAGAAAACTAAATGTGCTACTGAATAGTTTAGACACTCGCATAAGAACGAGCTAGCATATTACAGGTTCCAGCACTAGCTATTAGCGTTGGCTAATTTAATTTAATATATTATAGAGAACCAACGAATTACAAGTTTCACACTCCCTTCATAACATCTGCGGATAGCTTCCTATTCAATGCTTTATTCGACCCTTCTATACTCACCTCGTGACGACCTCATCAATCGCCCCATTGAACAGCGACATCTTCACCATCGCCTCCATCTGACGACGCTCCTTCTTCTCCTTAAATTGGTTTTATTATAATTTAATATTATTATACGTTGCTGTAACAGTCGTACAACTTGCACACAAACTGCCGTTAAATTGATAGAATACGATTGAAATGGTGATACCGCTGTTTAAGAAATTTAAAAATATTTTTAAACGATATGCACAAGGCATCCAGCACATTTAAACTTATATATATTTTTGAATTCCTAAACGACATAAACGAGCCATCGCCCGTATTTGTCTACTGCACGTGCTCTCCGCACGATGCGCACCCTCACCTTTTCCTTCTCCTCCTTCTTCTCCTCTCCCTCTTCCCTTCCTCCCTCCTCCTCCTTCCGCGCCTGCTCCATCTCCCGCTCTCGCGCACGCATCGCGCGCTTCGATTTGTCGAACGCCTGTTGCACCTGAGAAGGAAGAATATGGTAGCCATAGTATGCGATTTTTCCACAATCCCAATGTTCATAGTCTTTTTTTTCTCATCACGTCACATCAGTGTCACACGCAGTATACATACGGTAAGCGAAGGGCAAATGGCCGCTGCCATCGAGTGGAAACCCTAAAAAACCCGGGTAACTAAACAAATTAATTTCCATAATGTTTTCCCACCTAAATAACACATAATACAAAAATATTTTCAGTTCTTCTAAAAACTGGACATCTTTTACATCTTAAATTGACAAATTACGCCCACGAGGCACTCTTGTGGTTCATCGTCTCCATGTAACATCCCAAATTGAAAAAAAATTGTCCCTACTCTACTAAAGACGCAGTACTCATTTAGCTCACCTCAAATCGGAATGCCGGTCGTGCCAGGAAGAAGGCGGCGTCGACGGGCAGCGAGTAGTCGGAAAGCAGCACGTCGATCGGAGGCATCTGTGAGGATGATAAACATAATAATAATTGTAATTCGAATTCGAATTACAGGACGCCATCACTCGATTTTTTAATATAAAAAAGGAAGTGGAACTAATAATTATAAGGCCGCCCAGGTTCCAACCTTGACTTTCGCCCGCGACTTTCCCCTATTCCAGACTATTCCAAATATTATGCTATTGGTGAGTAGATCTTTCATCCACAACATTCCACGACGCCCAATAAAGGATAGAGTTGTGATTGGCGGCAATAACGTTGATCTCTAAACTCTACGCATCTCTCTCTCTCTCTCTCTTCCCCCTTCACCAACCTTCCTCGCGTACTCCTCCAACTTCATGTTCTCGAGCAGGAACGAGGAGAACTGCACCAGCGTGTCGCGGCACTGAAAAAAACATGCAAAATTATACAAAAATATATTGTAGGTAAGCACTAAAGAACATGGGCGGATGATTAGATGCCCAACCATGACTGAAATATAGCAATCTGGCGAAACGCAAATCTGGCAATGTCACAGACCCAGATAGTAAGGTCACAAGTCGAAACATTATACAAGAAAGTGCCAATATTGGTAGCGTTTTTTTTCTTCGAAATGTAATTCAAAATGCCAAACGTAGGGATAAAATTTTTCGTATTGTACGTTCTCTTTTTTCCGATGATTACGGCCATAGGTCGAAAGGGTGCGTTGCGGCAAGTTTAAAATGCGGGTTGGGTTTCTCAAAAATGGACATGAGAAACCGAAAATGCGTGTTGGGTTTCTCAAAAATGGACATGAGAAACCGAAAATGCGGGTTGGGTTTCTCAAAAATGGGCATTAAAAACCGAAAATGCGAGTTGGGTCTTTTTTTTTTTCGCCTAAAAATCTCAAAGTGCGGGCTGGCTCCGTCGTTTTTTACGTACCTTTCGACCTATGATTACGGCGGCCACCAACCTGATCAGCCATTTCTCCCGTCAACTTGAGCGGCATTTCCTTCGAGCCCTCGTAGAGGATAGAGTCGCGCTGCTGAGCTACCAGAATGCTCAGACCTACAAATGAAAATGTATTTAATTAATCTTACTGTAAAATATGTCTATTTTTTCTCGAAACAATTGCTATTCATAAAATAGTGTACTGGAATATCGTGGTACAACATTATCAAATGAGCCGAAACGCGCCGAGTTAAATGCAGTGCTCGAAACCAGAAAGTTAGTGGGTCATGCACTACACCTCTTCTCATTAACCCATAATTCTACTCGCGAGATAGTAAGCGAACTCTTATGGCAAGCCAGTTGAATTAACGCTCTAAACCAGCTCATAAAGTTGATTAAAAGTAAGAAATGTAAATGGAACAAGAGATACTAATCGATAATCCCTCCCTCCCACCACTCACCGACAGCCAGATCGTCCTTGAGGATGGCGTCGCGCAGCCGCAGCAGCGACTTCTTATTGCGAATCGCCGACCCGTAGCTGCCCGCCTGCAATGTATATTTTGTTTTTGCAAAATGTGAAAGAGATCTGAACAGTAGCGCAAAGAAGAAGGTTCTATACAATACAGTTCGAAGCACTGTAAACGCGGGTCAGTGATGAAAAAACAAAAAAAACCGCAGGGAAAGGGAAAAAACCTTTGTAACGATCATATAATTTCCCATCTCACTACCGTACCTCTTCTCTCCAGTCTACCGTACCCCACTCTCCACCGTACCTCCTGTCTCAGCAGTTCTCCTCCACTCAATGCCTCTATGTGCTCCTGTGTCGCCTGCGTGGCCTTCTCGATGCCCGCCATCGCGTGCAGCATCTCGTTCAGGATGAGCAGATCCGAGCTGCAAATTTTTATGTTAATTATGCATCATAATTAATTCGTATTGCTTGGCTCGTTCAGGATAAGCAGATTCGAACTGCGTAAATTTACAAAGAATAAAGTCTCAAAGTCATGGCACACAAAAAAGCACCCGCTGAATTCGTGTCATAGGATAAGCACATCACCAAGAGTTGCTTGATTATCACGATATGCATGAGTCACTCAACCTCAAATACAACACCATTTTCATTTGAGCGTTTTTAAAATGTTCAAAAAGTTCCACCTCTTGTTATTCCGCAGCTGCATGCTCACGTACTCCAGCATGCCCGTCAGTTCGATCGTGTACCTGAAAACAACAGACGGATATTGATCTTCCTTTAATTAAAAAAACGGCTGATGTCAGGGGAACATATTTTTTCGTATTATATGTTTTGAAAGTCAACTATCTATAAAATTACAGCCAGAATAAAACGAAGAAAACATGCGTCACCCATGAAGCAATAATAACGCCAGTTCTCCAATATACCCATATGTCAAATGCGTTTCTCGCTGGTATTTCGTGCAGAAATGCCTTATATTGCATGCAGAAGTGCATACTGACCAATTTTCGATAAATTTGTCAAAAACGGGGTTGGAAATGCAAGAAACATTCAATTGTCGTTTGCTGACATGGTCTGGACACCATGCAGAAGTGCCAATCATCCTATTTGACCTATGCATATACCTATTCAACACCAATCTCCTCTAAGAAGCTGATGAATATGCGTTATCCATGAAACACGAACTTCACCCAGTACGGCTATCCGTCAAAACAATTACGAAACTACGACTATTTCCCTTCCCCCCTAATTTGATCGGAGAAGCGCAATTCACTAAAGGAAGTGCATTATGTTTTCTAATGGAAAGGATAACATCGTAATCGAAACCACAAGAATATGGCGACAATAAAATTGGATTGAATTATCGCTCATGAAGCGATAATTCAACCAGTGCAGCCATCCTTCAATACAACAACGACTTCCATTATCCCCCTTCTTCCTTCCCTCAAATTTGATCAAAGCAGCTCAGTGCTAATTTCTAATCGTTGTTTAGTGATTTGCAATCGCAGAGAGAGCCTCATTGAAGTCACAAGAAAACGGAGAAAAATATGAATAACCCTTGAAACTAGAATTCCACGAGTTGTGCCTCATTCCTTAACACTCACTTCTTCAACAGCGCTCCGACCATGGTCGCCAGTGACGTCAGCCAGTTGGAGGTCGTCCCGTCCGACGCCTTTAGCGACTCCTTCGACGGCGACGCCAGCTGCTCCAGCACGCAGACTGCAAACATAAAAAAATATAGTTTCTTTTTTTTAACACGCTACTCATCACGCTACTCATTAAACGATGACTCAAGAATGCACATTACAAAACAGCGCGAAACTGCGATCCACCGATATCATTAGCGATTTTCTGTTGCTTTTGTCCAACAATGATCCAGGAATCGTCACGCGGACAAATTTCGATCGCAAGTGATACCGGTGAAACGTGGAACCGACGGCGTAAGCATTACAGAGGTGCAACGATTCCTACTACATCAACCAACCTTTATTAAAATAAAATTATAATAAAAAAATAAAACTAACACAGCAGCACGTCCAGCTCGAGATTGGTGAGGAATCGGAGAGCGTCGACGACGGGATGGATGAGGTTGTCGAAGGTTTGCACCTGCAGAGTGGGATAAAATATTCTATATTATAGACACACGTTTATTATTCGAGAAGTACGCAACAATCGATTTAACAGTCGGTCTCTTGAAATATGCTTTAGCAGGCAAGTCGAAACAATATTTTCATTGGTTTGAATCTAGACTCTGTGGGGGGGAGTTGCCCGGCGCTTTATCGATGCACGCATATTGCATAATCAAATAATGGCGTAGTTCTGTTACCTGTCCGAGCAGGTAGTCGAAGACGAACGATGGGTGCGTGTGCGCCAGCTTGCCCAGAATGCGGCCCATCATCTTCACTGTGTCCTTCGACAGACGCCTGTTAATCAATTCTTATTAATTATTCAAAATAACGTTTATCCACACCACGAAACTTATTTCCGACTTCTTTTTTAAGAGACGTGATCGGTAAGACTCGACCATATTCGACCCTGCCCGGACACGTTGAGCTATCAATGAGAACCGGAGGTCCATACTCGAGTATATGGAGTACCTTCAGCCCACATTACACAAAACACCACTTATTTCTATTTGCCGGCTCCGGTCTAGGAGAAATATGGATTTGAGTGAAAAAAGGTCGAAAAATAAAAATTTCTTAATTTGTAAAGATAGTACCTATCTTTCATTTGGGTTATGTTTGGGGTCACCAGTCAATATAAAACCGCTTCTAAGATTGAATTTTGTGTGATTCCTAAATCGTTTTTTTACTTACCAATTTCGATTTTTTGAGAAAAATTCGCACTTTTTGGAATTTTTGCCAAACATATCTACAGTCGCGCCGGAAAGTATTCGTACACTTTGTTTTTCTTGTGTAACTTTCGCAATAGTTGAGCAATTGACCTGGAAATTTTATTGGAGCTAGCCAATCCATTAACTAATCGGAAGCCACTATTGCGGTGTTTGGAGCCAATCTTCTGGATTGCATAGTGATGACGCAACTAAACATCACTTTTTCGAAAAATTATATCTCGGAGGAAAACAATTCTCCCACATATCAGTCTCACAGTAGTTGTAGATCTACCCATGGACTACCCAGGAAAAAAATTTCAAGGTGCTGCGATTTTTCTCCTTTGCAGCAGCCTTGCTGCAATATTGAGGCTGCAAACTCATAACTCGGCTCCCAGATAAGCTAGAGACCCGTTCTAGTGCTCAAAATGATCCGTATGGTGAGCCCAGACATCTCTGAAAGTTTGATACAAATTGGTCAATATTTGCCTTTAGGGTACTTAAAAGTCGCTTTTTTGCATACCCCAACTTTGAGGGTGCTCAACTCGAAGGGTGAATTTTCTAAAAATATGGTTCCTGTGTAGGAACGACCCAAAACCATCCAAGAATCGATGCCCAATTTTTTGTAGCATCAGCGTTTTTTTCCTTTATGGCGCGATCGCATCCCTGGCGCGCGCTGGTGTTCGGAAACGAGGCGGGGCGAGAATATGCAAAGGGAGAGACGATACATTTCGAAACCAGCGCGCGCCAGGGATGCGATCGCGCCATGCAGGAAAAAAATGCTGTTGCTACAAAAAGTTGGGCATCGATTCTTAGATGGTTTTGGGTCGTTCGTACACAGGAACCATATTTTTTGAAAATTCAGCCTTCGAGTTGAGCAACCTCAAAGTTGGGGTATGCAAAAAAGTGACTTTTTTGAGCCCTGAGAGCAAATGATGTGCAATCTTCACCAAACTTTGAGAGATGTCAGGGCTCACCAAATGGATCATTTTGAACACTAGAACGGGTCTCTAGCTTATCTGGGAGCCGAGTTATGAGTTTGCAGCCTCAATTTTGCAGCAAGGTTGCTGCAAAGGAGAAAAATCGCAGCATCTTGAAATTTTTTTTCTGGGTAGTCAATGGGTAGATCTACAACTTCTGTTAAACTGGCACGTAGGAGATTTTTTTCCTCCGAGAGTTACTTTTTCAAAAAAGTGATGTTTAGTTGCGTCAGCACTATGCAATCCAGACGATTGGCTCCAAACACCGCAATATAAGCGTCCGAATAGGAAATGGATTTGCTAGCTCCACTAAATTTTTCAGGTTAATTGCTCAACTACTGCGAAAGTTACACAAGAAAAACAAAGTGTACGAATACTTTCCGGCGCGACTGTATATGCACAGTGCACTACAATGCATTACACATCTAATTCGCCTATAGTGGGGAACTTCCTGGGATTCATTTCTTGGAGAAAATTTTTCAAACTTCTGTACCCTATCGGTAAAAAGCTAGTTTTCAAATTTCTTTTCGGAAAATCGGCCTCTTTATGAATTTTTGCCAAAGATCTCTAACAACACATTGCATATCAATACATTATCTGTTTTCATCTGTTTTTGCTCCCGTTTGGGTTCTGGAATTCTGAAGTGAAAGAGCATTTACACATTCAAACGAGACACATATAGGACACGCCTAAGCCTACACCAGACGAAAAAATTGTTTTCACTTTTTTCGACCATGACCCCGGGTTCATGGATTTTTGAAGAAAGAAAATTGTTTCAAAAGTGAATGAGCCCGTTTGAAATTTGTTCAGTGGGTGTAGTAAAACAAGGATACGCAGTATTTGTCCATGAAAGTTGTTCCATTCTTTCAGCATAAATTGTGTTCAATGCAAATTTCGTTGTGCATACTGCATTTGATGTTTTCGTGTTCAAATAGCACTCCAATTTCAAAGCAATCAACAGTAAACTTCTTCATAATAGAGTATTACACTATTTGCACTATTCCTTGGATGTATTGCACATCAGTAAGCAACGATCTTTTTACAAATAAAACAATAGAAAACTCAATTTTGGACAAATAAGTACTAAAATTTGAAAAATTTTATCTGAAAAGTTAATCTCAGGAAGATTCCGAACATTCGTGATTTCGACACATAATGTATTGATATGCATTGTGTTGTTAGAGATCTTTGGCAAAAATTCATAAAGAGGCCGATTTTCCGAAAAGAAATTTGAAAACTAGCTTTTTACCGATAGGGTACAGAAGTTTGAAAAATTTTCTCCAAAAAATGAATCCCAGGAAGTTCCCCACTATAGGCGAATTAGATGTGTAATGCATTGTAGTGCACTGTGCATATAGATATGTTTGGCAAAAATTCCAAAAATTCCGAGATCTTTGGCAAAAATTCATAAAGAGGCCGATTTTCCGAAAAGAAATTTGAAAACTAGCTTTTTACCGATAGGGTACAGAAGTTTGAAAAATTTTCTCCAAAAAATGAATCCCAGGAAGTTCCCACTATAGGCGAATTAGATGTGTAATGCATTGTAGTGCACTGTGCATATAGATATGTTTGGCAAAAATTCCAAAAAGTTTTCTCAAAAAATCGAAATTGGTAAGTAAAAAAACGATTTAGGAATCACACAAAATTCAATCTTAGAAGCGGTTTTATATTGACTGGTGACCCCAAACATAACCCAAATGAAAGATAGATACTATCTTTACAAATTAAGAAATTTTTATTTTTCGACCTTTTTTCACTCAAATCCATATTTCTCCTAGACCGGAGCCGGCAAATAGAAATAAGTGGTGTTTTGTGTAATGTGGGCTGAAGGTACTCCATATACTCGAGTATGGACCTCCGGTTCCCATTGCTAGCTCAACGTGTCCGGGGGGTGGTCGACTCTTACCGATCCCGTCTCTTAAAAGAACCTCGCCATTTTCGATCCTACTAGAGTAAAGCAAAGTTTTTCTATCAAATTCATCCTCCTAATCAATATTATCGATGCTGTCGTATTAAATACAATACAAAAATTTCAGTAATAATGCAAATTAGTCAGTCACTTAATAATGTCAAAAGCGTTTATTGTCGCAGAGTGATATGCTGAGTATCGAACAAACCATCTTTCGACAGGTTTAGGAAACAACCCGAAACACTAATCTCAAGGGTCACGAATTGTCGAGAAACTCACTTAATGACGTATTTCGTCCGTCCGATCGTCTTTCCCCTCTCGATCGTCAGTTCCGGATGCTTCGTCGTGTGGATCGTCTTCCACCGGCCGTACAGACGGTAGCGCTGCTCGTACGAAAACTGCGAGATCAGCGTCCAGATCTGCAGAGATAGTACATTATTTGTATTGAAACATAAGCTCAGTGGAAATTCAAAAACGAAAATGAAAACAATTGATGCATAATTAAATCACTTTTTTGTATAGATTAACATAATACACATTTTATCCTGGATAGGGAAGGTGCACCTGGTTGATTGCATCACAAGTCACCAAATGACTTTCTAGTTTCATGTCAGAGACGCCAAATCGCCGGGTAAGTACACTATCAACAACCTCACGCCAATAGATTGAACGTATTCTAGTAACGTTCAATGATTAGCGTCACAGGAATTGAAATTATATCGGTTTTGCGGTCTATAGTCGATAGGTACAACGAACACGACGGAACCAACTCATATTTTGTATTTCTTAATTAATTTCAAAAAAGAAACCAATATTTTGGCACTTTTTTCTCAGTTCCAATCTATGCACCCTCACCTCCTCCGACAGCGCGACGTTGCTCTCCGACAGCGACAGGCCGGGCAGCAGAATCTCGTCGATCAGATCCATCATGCGGCCCGCGACTGCAATAATATAGCAAATAGTATGTGAGACGTGCAAGAATCGAACGATAATTCTGCTTTCTCCATCTACATGATAACCTAGCGTAGCATGAAACCAGATGGAGTTTTGAAAGATAATCAATAATTCCATAAAAGCACTAACTCTCCGGTCCCGTTCCGTACGCGCCCGCCGCGCGCTCCTCGAAGAACACGTTGCACAGCCGCACCAACTTTGTCATCGTTCTGCAATATTATGTCTTCATAACCATTACTAGCAATCGCATTGGCGTGGTACGAAGCACTGACGCAAGACTCACCAATGAAACGCCAGATCACAGGATCCACCATACATTTTTTTCAAAATGTCACACATTTGCGAGAGGTTTTAATTTTGATTGTGAGAAAGCTGGAAAAAAATCGGAGGATGCACCGTCCCTCCGAATCATTGCCACTTCCGGAACCGCATTTACAGTATCACACTATGTTTAATCTACCGTATACCGTATCTCACTAAATATAAACGCTACCGTATACCATATCCAACTCACTTCGATCGATAAGCGACTCTCGGTCCGACGGCAGCCAGCAGCTCGAAGACAATGTCAAAGTCGTCCCACGACGACACCTGCAGTGACAAACCATTATGTTGTTAAAATTTCACCCTATCCGAATGAACTACTGAATAAATTGCGAATTTACCGTTAATTAATATACTAAGAAACATGAATACCACTGGCTTGACCGTCTATGCGGACAATGAATTTCAAGAGTAGTTAACACGTATGTTAATCAATAATCAATCACCGTACCGTCCTGTCCCACTTCGTTCAGCTCTCATTAACATACATTTTCGCCCGGCCGAGATCTCTCATTTTCACACACTCTCTCACCTAGCATAAGCACGTCAGATATTTTATAAACAGGTCAGATTTCTATCGGAAGTTCGATAAAACAGGTCAGATAAGGGACAATTCTTACTAAACTCGACATTCTGCGCATTCCTAGATGGGTCTCGATCGAGTCTCTGAACTGCCTAGTTCAAAAAAAGTGTAAACCGAGAATCTCGGCAAACGAAAATGTATGCTCATTAACCAATCAATAACCCATCTACCATCGTACCATTGTTTTCCACTCTTTCGATCGATATTCTAATTACCGTACCGTTCTGTCCCACTTCCTCCTTCCCTCCTCTCCCGCCTTCGTCCTTCTCTCGCTGTCCTCATACAGCCCCTGGGCGCACTTGATGTGAAACAGGCCGTCCACCGTCGCGTCCACCATGTCGGCGATCGCCCCCGCAGCGTGCCTCCTGAAGAGAACTTGAAATGCATCAGTTGTCACTCTCCTCGTATAACACACTCTCTCGTCGATGGGATAGGAGAAACAAAAAAAAAGTGAAAGACCCATGGTGCAAACAAGTTTCACAACCTCCGTAAATTATTAAGCTCACGCTAACTGGAGTGTGTTCACGATAACCGCATAGGTTTATAAAAAATATTTCTAATACGAAAGTCATATCTTGTTTTCAAAACAGAAAGCTGACGATGTCTTAGGCAAGGGTAATGTAACAATTGCGATAATGATTTAAACAAGATTTTTAAAAAAACTCACGACGCCTGGACCAGGTAGAACTCGGGCATGCACTCCATCATCTTCTTCGCCCTCTCCCACTCGCCGTCCTCGAGGAGAGCCGTCGCCAACCCGACCTTCTGGTTGCACCCGAGCACTTTCGCCTGCAAGGGGAGTAATAATAATAATTTCATCATAAAAGTATATATCTGCGTCGAAAATATGATAGCGCATTTGTTTGGCTGAACCAACAAGAGAATAGCTTGTCAAATATATCTATGGCAGTAGCCACATGCCTGTCTGATGAAGAGTTTGCACCATACAGATCACGGTTTCACCAAGTCTCCTTATTTCTAAGCACGGATGCACGACTGATAACAATCTGCAGTCTTCGATTTAAACAACAGCAAAATTCCGCTCAGACCGCAAGATCATCATTTCACACTTTTTATTAACTTCGACATAGTAGATCGTGCTAGTTGGCCACAAGGATTGTATGTTACAGCACCAAAAATATCGAACGCTCTCCACACATCGTTCGGTATCTACATCAAATTTACCTCTCAACATTCTACAGTAGGCCTACAGCATCTCCCCCACCGTACCCCATCCTCCTCTCCCCTGGATTTTTGTTTCATCATCTCCTCATTATACAGTATGCCTACAGTAATAGCTACCGTACCTCATCGTCTCCTCCCCTCAACTTGGCGTCCTCTGCCTCCTGCACTCCCATCACAGCCGAGAATGAGATGCCGGTGATCGTCGCCAGCTCCTGCCCGTCCGCGCCAACGGAGGCGTGCTGAGAAGAGAAGGTAGGGTGGGCAAAGATCAAAGATTGGAACAAAACAGCAGAAACATCACAACACATACGATCATTCAGCTCCTTGAGCTCTCATAGCCAGTCCTAGTAATTTTGGCCTGCAAAGACTAGCGGAAAAGTGAAAAAGTGGACCAAGAAGCACCCGCACGTCGATTTGGCTCTCCTTGGAGTACTAATATTTTGAGAATTATTTTTAACCTATGTAAGTATTTTCGTAATACATCAATATATACATTTTTTAAACAACACAACCAACCTTATGCGGATCCACGGCGACACTGCTCGTCAGAATCGTTTCCGCCTTCTTTGACCGAATCGAAGCGAGGGCGGCGCGCGCCTTATGGCTCTCCATCAGATCCGATGACGTGGGCGTCAGCTGGCAAATGAGGGGATTCGATATATCGTTTTTTTTATACAAGGAGAAGACAATTTTAGAAAAAATAAACTAAGATTTTTCAGTTTTTTTTTCCGTGACTATCCTGCGTGTTCGCCTATTACCTTTAATCATTAATTAAATAATAGTGGGCCGCAAGCAGGATCATTCGTGTTTCGCCAATACTACAAAAGCGCATGTGCTAGAGCGAGTGTAGTAAAACGGTGGTATGAATTAGATATTCAATCAACTCACAAACTTGACGATGTGGTCCATGTCGATGAGGCCCTCCTCAATCAGTGCAGCCGTCAGTCGGTACAGCGAGAACGGCGTCTCGCTCTTGTCCGTCTGCAACTGTGCGAATATGGACAGTTAGTTTTTTTTACAAGTAAACCAGCATAACCAGAAACAGCTCACAGCTTCTTCTGCTCACAGCTTCTTCTATTTTAAAATAGCTAGAGAAGCATGAAATCGCGAATGTGTGAGCACTACCAAACAATACTGACGATCAGAATTTTGTCCATTGTTCTGATGAGAAATGACACGTATCAGCACCAACAACGTCACAATCAAGTTCCCGGAGTCGGTGTTGGGTTTCTGGTTCGGGGCCACTTTCCTGGCTCCGGCGAACCATACGTACCTGGTAGAGCGTGAACTTGAAGATGATAAAGGTCTGCAGGTACTCTGCCGTCGTCTGCATCTCCTTCAGAATCGCCACATAAGTGGCGCGCCGCGATGGACACCGCTCAAATGCCTCCAGCAGGATGTCGATCGCTCTGTAATCACCATTAATTAATTAATTATTTATTTAAAATATTAATAATAATATAATACATTTTAGAGTTCTCGCTAGCGTTGTAGCTCGTGTGTATTGCTCAAATGCAGGAGTAACAAGAAATCGTTATGCAGAGGAACATCGAAAACTATCGGCAATTGCTAATGTCGAGTCCCCGATCTGGCACATCTGCGCTTCGTCACCAACATAAAGAGTATTGCGGGGCGAATGGAACAATGGAAAGGCGCCTCTTGTCTTTAAGAGAGGGGATCGGTAAGATTCGACCACCCCCCGGACACGTTGAGCTAGCAATGAAAGCCGGGGGTCCATACTTAAACTGCACAAAATGACTGCTTACCTGTTCGGATCGAGCGAGAAGGTACCTATCAGCGAGAGCATGCGCTGTGAGATGACGGCAGCGTTGAGCGAGTCGTCCACCGACAGCAGCTCAGTGACCTGCCAGTGACGTCATTGATTATTGATTGATTGCGGCAGTTAATCGGAAAATAGTGTTAAAACTTTCGTGGAATGCAAGTAAATTATGTCCTAACCGTGAAGCGGAATCCCTGCATTTTGCACACTCCCCGTTCAAGGAGCCGGTAAAAATATGATGTAGTAACAAAGATATAGACAAAATACATGATTTCCCGTCGTATAAGTTATAAGGTATAGCACAATTACTCTATTTTAAAATGGTTAATAAGTGATTTACCAGCTTGGAGTAGCCTTCTGTCTCCTCCCGCAGCAGGTTGAACTTTGACTGCTTGAAGCTGAAATTGCCATATATCGATTTGATTTTTCGAGAAGAGAAAATAGTAGTCGATTATAGAGTACTATGATAAGCACAGCTAACCAGTTTCAAGAACGATTTTGTTAAAAGTAAAATGATGTACTTACAACAGCTTGGTCTTGGTGCGGATGATCTGCATGCGGTTTGCCTGCACGTTGGCGTCTAGCGCTTCGAGCTCTGCACGAAGACAGTCCTCGGGAACGACCTTGAATGATCAATAATCAAACCAATCAATAATATTCAAGTAAAAAAACGAAGAAAAAGAGACAACCAAACGCACATCTTTCATGAGCAGTTTGAGCAGGTCGAGGAACAGTTTCTTCTCGGTTTCGTCCTTTTCATCGGCATCGATAATTGCCAGGACATCGACCAGCACTGAGGAGACGCTTGAGTCCTTTTCCTGCAAGAACCCAAATAAAATAAGCAAATAATTATCCCTTATTAGGAAGAAACTCGTCTCGCTCTATAATTTCGTCCACCTATCTTGCTAAATCCTCCTAATATGAAGTGGTTAGTCTCAATAGTGGATCTTCATCAACAAAAAGCGCTTTGTCCAAGTATGTATTATTCTGTAGCGCTATGGACGTGCTAGAGATGAATTTGGAGTAACCAAATTCAAAACTCACATTAGCATCGTCGATCTTCTTGTATGCATCGGCGGGCGTGATCCTACCCTTGACGACGCCCTCACAGGTGTCCAGCAGACTGTTCAGCAGTCCTGCCGAAGCATCTGTGCTCATAGTTCAACAACCTGAAATAAACGAAAAGTATGAGCGCGAAGTGAGCTTGTGAAACAGAACTGAGTTGAGCAGTGCATCGTATCGAAGGACGCGCGCCGGCATGGACGACATGATTGATGAGCAAACATTTAAAAGTAATCAATAAATCATTAATTAGCATAATGAAACAAAAATTCGAATATCCTGGGCAGAATCGCCGCAACTACTAAACGTCCTGGTGTACGGTATGTGTGGGGGCATGTCTTGGCCGATCGTGTTCTGATTTTATTTCTACATTTTCCAAATAATCCGAATTTTCTTCAATTTGTTGATTTTTGTTCATGTCCTTTTTTCAATATCCTTTCCGCCATCGCAATTTTTTTCATTCTTCAAACGGCCGTTTTTCATGTACTTTCATTCTTGTATTGAATTTCTTCTCTTTCTCGCTCATGAGCTTGCACACATCATTCTGGTTTCAATCAAATGCTCGGCTGGCCTATCTTTAACAGCGTGTGGTCATTCGTGTTTTGGTGTGATCTTGGGAGAAAAAGAAGAGGGGAAAAGGAGGAGAGGATTTGTTCGATTCTTCGATCGAAGTGTGTGGGGAGAAGAAGTGAGACGAACAGGCAGAAAGCGGCTGCCGAGAGAGCGGGCGGAAACGAGAGAGCGCAGACGGGCAGGGTGCCGGTGAGAGAGTGCAACGACGGCGGAGAGGGCGGCGAGAGAGCGTTCCCGGGGTGGAGAGGCACATCAGCTGGCTAGAAGGGAGGGGAGGGGTCCGTACCCCCTATGTGCCTGCCTGGCTGGCCCCCTTCCCATCTTGTACACACGTTTTTCACCACCACCAACCATTTGTCGCCCCACTTTTTGAGTAAACAACGCCTGAAATCGGCACCCACCAGTATAGCATCGATTCGCAGTCCAGGACAATCCTCCAGAAAGGGGTCACGGGCGCAAAAGCGAGAGGCTCTCAAATTCATCTGCCCTGACCCCTTCCTGGAGGTTCGGAATCATCGTGTGAAAATCTCGATAAAATCCCTCCAGACACCACTAAACCACTTCTAGCCGCATGACAGAGATTCAAATCTCCTGGAAACGGCCTGGGAGAGATTGGGTGTGCGTAGAAGTAAGAGCAGTGCCTTCAAACTCTCTCACTTCCCCGCACTCGCTCGCTGTTTCCCGCTTTCTGGAGGTGTTTGTGTGTCTGACCAATAGCCGCCCTTTTTGCAGTCACATGGTTCTTCCCATTCCTTCGTCTCTCCCCTTGTGGCTAGCTTTCTCCGCACCCTCGTGACCGCGCGCGCACGCTGACCGCATCGCGCCCGCGCGCCCACTACCGTATCCGGACGCTTCTCCTTTCAGCCGGGGCGTACTACGGTAGTCGTGGATCGATAAATGGATTCGACAACCCGGCGGAAGCGGCCTTCCGGCCAGGTTATCAGCGCCAAGCAGAATCAGGCAAGAGAGCTTATCTCACCTTATCAAGAAATCCACTCTGTTATCATGGAAAGACGAACGAAATTGTAAAGCGCACAACATGATTCCAAACCTACAAAAAGGGGCTGGGGTGAGAGAATGTACAACAGTGAGAGAGAGAGTCCCTCTCTATTTCACACGCTCTCTCATCCCATACCCCTTTCTACACGTTTGGAATCATGTGATAGGGCACGTGAGTGGCGTACACACTGCCAGTTCAGCGATGAGAAAGGTTTGTATCGTCGGCCGTCGATGATGAAACTGCGCTGGAGGCAAAAACATGTTTATCTGGCATCAGTGAAACACAAATCCAACACTCTCCAGATCTGTAAAGACACTGCACAAAGACATTCTATCCAGTTGTTGCTGTTACCTGACAATGAGCATACACGACGTTTCCCCTTAGTGCAACGATCGGACAGAACTATCTTTGATCTAATCTCGTGGGGTTTGTTTTGAAGCGCTGCCAAATGTATACTCTGAAAATATGTTAGACAAGAGGTAGCGATATAATAAGAGCTTGAGATGCCAAAAGCGAATGAGTGTGAGCCAAAAATACATTTTAAAAAAGCCATCAGTGAAACATGCAATCAACCGTACACTGAACGTGACCACTGGCTCGCTAAAGATGCCTATGCCCACTTCGGACTATTTATTAAGAAAATGTGTACATATTGATAAGCAGAAACAAAATCAGAAATGAGAATGCGACAGAATAAACGCTCGATGAAACCTTTGCAACGCGCCATTCACCAATTTTTTTGAGTTTTAAAAAAAATACCAATAGACTTGAATTGACGTCTATGATTGCGCATTGTTCTCATCATTATTTCTTGTGTGTTGAAGAACGAAATGGAGGAACCTAGGAGAATTGACTGGGCGAGATCCTCCTGAGCTTTCATTGCTGCGTGAAACAAGCAATCAGCATGAAACACAAACACGAAATTTATAAAAAAGTTCCTTTCCATTCGGTTCCTTGAGAGATTGTGTGAAACCGAACGAGCTTCTACCATTTCCGCTCGCTTGCTCGTTGGTTCGCGCATTATTTCAATCATCCGAGAGTTTTTCATAAAGAAATTAAAAGAAACGTTTATTGTTTGTTTAATCCTTCGCTAACAAAATGGAGACCCAACATATTCGAATTTGGCAACGCCGCTTTCTATTCTGCGCGAAACACGAATTTCACGTCTTCCTCAAGCCAATATCTGAACAATACCGTTCCTTTTTTCCGCGATTTTCTTTTGGCAATTTTCCTAAATAATTTGAGATTAAAATATCGAACGGATTCGTCTGATTGCGAGTGTGTATTCGTTTCCTCCGTGAAACACAAAAATCGCCCAATTTCCGCATTTCTTTCCCCGTTCCTTTATTAGTTTTTTCCTCGTCTTTCCCTGGTTCCCTCGGTTTCGTCCCTCTCTACTTTCCTGCACCCTGCCAATAAAATCTCTAGTTGTCTGACCCTCTCTTTCCACACACTCTCTCTGCATCTCTCTCATTTTGTTGTTCTCGCCGACACTTTTCGAAACGCAGCCGAACTTGCTTCTGTTTTTTTCCGCCCCTTTAAATTCTGGGCAATGATAATACATTCGTAATTCTAGTTAATCTCCTTCCCTTCCTCATTTCGCCCCTCTTTTTTCCCTAGTTCCCATTCAGTCTTTCGGTTTCTCCCTACTTCCCTGCTGCACTTTTCCTCGTTGTAGTCATCTCCCCCTTCATCTTTACGTCTCTCTCTCTCTCTCTCTCTCTCTCTCTCTCCACTGCTAAGTTCCCCCTCCTCTCCCCCCCATCTCTCCGGTTGCCCTTTTAGTACGGTCGTAGTGCGTCTCGGCCACTGGCCGCAAGAAATGAATCGATATCCGGCGCGCCCGACACATACTAGGACAGGAATATCTATTGCGTCATCACTACGCAATTATCGAATATTGAGCAGTAACCGCAGTAATTACGGCTGTTTTTTGTCGGGGGAAAACGCCCAGGAGTGAAAAGAATGAATGGATGTAGAGTGCAGATGATGGTGATAAAGAGGGAGGAGAGAGGGCAAGGGAGAGGGGGGAGGGAGGGGCACGTATCACACCCTAGTCATACCCCCTCCGACATCCCCCGGTTGCACCTTCCCGTCTTAATCGATGATAGTATCCACCATGCACATCCACGATCTCACGCCGGCCAACGAATTGATCGATGATGATGAGGTTTGAAACGTAAACTAATTTCCGGAAAGGGGTCGGGGCGAGAAAGTGTGCAGAGGGTGTCTGTTGCTCATGCTATTTTGCCTAAGTCGTATTGCCATCCCCGCCCAAACACGTTGTTTACGAAGGGGGAAGTTATTTCGGACACTGTGTTATTTGCCGGCGGGAGAAATTTCCAACGAACCAATGTTCTTTCGGGTTTCACATACTGCTCACACGTTGCCGGCGTGTGGAAATACCACTGAGCGTTCGATATCACATGATTCCAAACCTACAGACCAGGGTTAGAGCGAGAGAGTGTGCAAAAGTGAGAGAGTCCCTCTCGATTTCACACGCTCTCTCACTCCAAAGGCCTTTCTGTATGGTTGACCGGCCTGTGGAATGATGTGATATAGTACAGGGAAACACAGCCATGTATGCGGAAAGAAAATTTTTACTAAAAAATGTTTATTTATGCAACATATTTTTTAAAAGTTTTTACTGTTGAAATTTTCTATATTTCTCAGACATACCTCATCACATCACTAGCTCCGTATGAGGATGGCGCCCTTATCAACAAGATTCTACCCAAGGAACTCATCCTCAGGTGAGAAATGACTCCAGAAAGGGGTCAGGAGAACACGCTCTATAACCCCAAGCCCCTTTCTGGAGGTCAAGTGGAATCATGTGTCAATCCTTATCATTGCTCTCCCCCTTATCAATCAGAACATGAATAATTATTGATTGATTGATCTCTTCTTATCAGCAAGTTCACACCATCTGCTGACCATAACCGATTAGAAGTGATTTGCATTTAAGCTTTCGTCCGAATTGCAGATACAGTTTTATATTGTAAACGGATGAGCTCGGTTTCCTACTTCGTTACAGGAGATTTGTGATAAATTCATAAGGAAATTAAAAATATTGGAGGTCACATTGGAATTAGGGGCTCATTAAAACTACATTTGCATTTTTTTTAAATCAAGTGTTCTATTTTCCAGAGTTTTCTCCTATCTCGACATCATATCACTCTGTCGTTCGGCTCAGTCCTGCAGGTAAATCAATAATCAACAAATATTTGGAAAGTTAAAATCAAAATCAGTCAAAATAAAAAAGAATGGATAAGAAATATTAAAATTGATTAAATAATAGTTACAATAAATCAATAATTTGTTCAGATTATGGTCTCAACTCGCTCTAGACGGTAGCAATTGGCAGTCCATCGATCTCTTCACATTCCAGAAACACATCAAGGTATTCACGATAAGAAAAAGTGTTCAGCTCAAGTAGGCGAAATTTGGTTTCATGGTTGCTGAAAATAACGGCATAAGCAGATTGATAGCAATGAGGTAGTGAGGCAATATCTCTCGTGGAAAAAATAGCACAATATATTTATTGTTATTACAGTCTAACGTCCTCGATTCGATTGCACGTAGATGCGGTGGTTTCCTGAAGGAACTCTCCCTCAAGGTTCGCTGCTTTCTCATTCAATTTTCTGCGAATCGATTTCGTGTTTCAACCCGAACTTATACATACAATAGATTGCACCCCCCACAATGAAGATACACCATCAGTCCTAGCCAATAGCGATTAGGCAATCTATTTTGTAATGGTGGAATGCAACAAACGAAGAATTCCGGCCCATCCTCATCTGAGCACTATTGCCTGACATGATAAATAATTGAAATTTTGTAATACATATTAATAACGATGACGTCATCATCCCTATGCAATCTCAGGGTTGTGAGAACATTCACGACTCGGCCCTTCGTTCCTTCACAGCCAAATGTGCCAACATCGAGTATCTCTCCCTCCACAAGTGCAAACGCGTCACGGACACGTGAGTTTCTCCCATGTGAAATAACCCGGTTTACGGCTACTCTCTCATTTTCGCACGCTCTCTCTTCCCCCTGATATTAGGGTTGCGGATTATGAAAAAAAAATCGATCCATCTTGAGTAATAGTCGAGTAGGCTATGCGCGAGATAGTTTCCAGTGATCCAACAGCTTCCATGATATCACTTCTGTGAAGCACCCTTTCCAATGTATAACTCTTGTGAAACGAGAAAACACCTGACCATGGCGACTTTTGCGATTCGTATTTCACACGAGACACGCAAACTCACGTGGCGTCTCAACAGGAACTGAGATAGCCATCAGCTGACCGGCGAGAGAGTGTGGGGAATGGAGAGAGTCATTTGTCGATGTCCCCTCGTCGTCTCCCCTCCAACCACGTGCTTTTCGGGTGCTAGGCGGGGAAAGTGAAACGGCATGCTGCTTTCAAATTTATGAGAAGCCTCAGGGAAAGAAATTGGGCATAAGCAAAACGAACACAGAAGCAATCACGAGAAAAAATTTCGCAATTCACATCGTTCTATTTCGACAGAAAGGGGTGGGATGCGACTTCACTTGCGCATTTTCATTCGACAATAGTTTCACTGCCGCTACAATAGGAGAGAGGTCAGGGTGGTGATGGGAAAACGCACTTTACACGAGACGGGGTTGAGACGCAAGGGAGATAGGGGCGTGTCGACCTGTGTCAACCCCGTCTCGAGTAACGTGTAGCCGTCGATCACCTTCCTACAGTAGATTTCGTGGTGTCAACCGCACAAAAACGGTAGATTGGGAAATCAACCCCTTTCTGGATGCCATAACGGGGGGTGGAACGATGTGAATTGATATCGGCGTGCAACTCAAATGCTCCGGCGACTATTGCACTTTTCCTGAACTTTATTTCCATTTTCTCTCCTGCAATCTTAGCATCTATTGTTGTTACAGTTTTTAACCAAATATGCAGCACTCGCAGCGACCAAATTCCCACTTTGCAGCACATGCGACAACCTCGGTCGCCACTGCCACCGTCTGCTCACTCTCAATTTGGACAATTGCACGGCGATCACTGACAGAAGTCTGCGATCGATCGCCGATGGTTGTCGCATGTTGGAGACACTCAATATCGCGTGGTAGGTTGTTTTATGCAGTTTTCAAAGATTGCGTCATGACTAGGTAATACGCAATAAATGAAACAGACCACTCCGTGCAATTCCATCGTTTGCTCAATGGTGGAAAGTAACTGGGTGCAAATTGAAATGATGCCAAGACTTCTCTTGGCACTCTGCCAACTCTCCATTACAATTTCAAAATGATACGTTCATGAAATGGACTACTGTTGTGCGTACTCTCTTTATATACCTCGGCGTGCCTCTCGCTTTGTAACGCTCTCTCGCAGCCGTAACTGTTCTTTAGCGCGGAATAGCAACGGAACGTTTTATAATGTTGGACGAGGGTTTGTCAATTTGTAATACTCACTGCAGGTGCGACAACGTGACCGACCGCGGCATTCAGCTGCTGCTGCAGGGATGTCCGCTCCTTTCAACGCTGATCATGAGAGGATGTGATGGGGTGAGACGATTATTCATGATCACATGTCATCAAAGTTGGCTATCTGGCACCATTGACAATTAGTCTGAAAAACAATCAATAGCTATTCGAAAATTAGTCAATAATTTTTCAATCAATAATCCCTCATTCTCAGTTGACCGAGCGTGTTTTCGAGGGAGTCGAGGATCGTCTTGGAGAGCTCAGAGTGCTTAACATGCAACAGTGCTATGTCAGTTTTTTTAGAATTATTTATCTAGCTCGAAATACTCTCTCGAAATATAGTTGCGAATAATATTCAACTTTCAAACCCCGATAAAACTTGAATCCCCCTTATCTATGATGTGGCTGAACCGACTGCCCTGTTCATAGTTTGTTGGATATCGTTTTGTAATTGAGTGTATGTGGCCGACAAATCAATTAACAAAAATGTTTAGTGAAAGTAGTGCCTTGCTGCAGGTGACAGACATCACCGTCAACTGCATTGCTGCGGGTGCTGCAAATCTCGAGTCGCTCAATCTCGCCAGCTGCAATCTCATTTCCGACCAGTCGCTGCAGGCGCTGGCCAGAGGCTGCAAGAACCTCGTGTGAGTTCGTAGACTCTGGCCACTGAGAACAGACGGACGAACAGACAGACAGACAAACAAACGAACAAACAAACAGATACACATATCTAGTTATAGAAATAACGGTGATTGCAGCACAGTAAACATGTGGATATGCATAAACACAAGGAAATAGACGTGGAGAAAAATCAATACTATTACAGTACCCTGGAGTTAGCAGCGTGCGGCGCTCTGTCCGATTCCGGTTTCTCGCATCTCGGTCGAGCGTGCACTAAACTGGAACGAATCGATCTCGAGGATTGCACGAATATCACCGATGCTACCGTAATCTGCGTGGCGATGAACTGCCCGAAGATCGCCAATCTGGTACGGTAACGTTTGATTGATTGATTGATTGATTGAAAATCAGCGCGCAGATTCAAAAAAAATAAATATTGCCTAAATACCGCTCCTTCCATGTTTCATTGATCTTTCATAGTCTATAGGGGATATGGTCTGAAGTAGTACCAGGTTACCTTCGATAAAATAATGTTAATTAATACCATTTACTTATTTCTACCGGATTACTAAGAAATCAATAATTCTGAAATATTCTGCAGGGTCTTTCTCATTGCGAGCTGCTGACAGATGCATCCATCACATCGCTTGTAGCTAATCAACGAGAAATTCTTGAGGTATTTACACAATTATTAAATAAAATAATTTGTTTCCAAAATATACATTTTAATTGATAATTAAACATCCATTTTAGGTGCTCGAACTCGACAACTGCCCGAACATCTCGGATGCCGGATTGAGTCAGCTCAAGGTAAAAAGAGCTTTCAAAAAAATTGTCCATTTCGCCCACTTTCTCTTAGAGAGTTGTCTCTAATGAAGATATTTTTTAATACTGTAAGAGCTCAATTTTTCCTCAAAAAATCATGTATAGTGTTTTTTTTCATTTTGAACTACATCAGCAAGTAAAACTTTTCAGGTGTGTCCCAAACTGCGCCGTCTCGATTTGTACGATTGCCAGAATGTGAGCAAGGACGCAGTCTGCAGATTCAGAGTGAATTCATTTATTTTACTCAAAAATAAGTAATTGCTTTAAATATGCAAATATCAAGAATGAATCAATCGATAATTTGCACAGGCGCAACGACCGAGTGTGGAGGTTCACGCTTATTTCGCGCCCGCAACCCCGCCAGCAACTGCGGTTCACGGAAGACAGGGAGGACCCATATGCAGGTATGATAAATTTAAAATATTAAAATTTTATAATGTAAAGAAAACATGAAAGTGAGAATTAGCAAGTCACTTATACTTTCGAAATTCATTACCATTTTTTTGCGAATCAGAATGAGGTCTTTTTTCCGGGAAAGATTGAAATATTCGTTGATGATTACGGTTCTCGGACTACGGTATTTATCCGTGTGAGAACCTCTTATCTTTCAGGTGCTGCAGTATCCTATGACTAGGCCGCCACAGACGCAGCCATTCCGTCTGAAGTCTGTACAAATAATCACTCAATTCGAAATTCCGAATTTCAAATTAGGCCACGCCCCCTTGATTCAGTTAAACTCTTCCAAACCTCATTCGACCCACATGCGATTTCCTTCGAATTGTTCCAATACGAAATATACTTATTCATTTATTGTTACGAAATACGAAATATTCTTATTCATTTGCTGTTTCCGGAATTTCAACGAGAAATTTCACTACGATTCTTTCCCTGATTGCATCTTGTAACCCACATTTAAATTCGTGTTACCGTACTCCCATACCGTATTCTCACCATTTCCTAGACGAGTATCACAGTTAGTGTGGACGCGCGGTGCTTACTCTTATTATTATTATTTCTTCAAAATAATGTTTTCTATATTTATCGATTTTCCACGATCGATTGACCCCATGTACAGTACTCATCCATTCCGACTATTATTTTCAGCACTAATGCATTCTTCTCAGACTTTCTTCCCACGTTGCAAGATTGATATATGTATTGTGCAATTTACGATAAATATTTAAGAATATTTCGCGAGATTTCTCACATCTTCACAAGAGAACAGGAGAAAAATGTTTAGCAGGGCTATTCAGACCTGCGTGGAGTAGAGTCAGAGTCTAGTAGAGTGCGGTTTCGGAGTGATTATAGTAATCAATTAACCGGTCAATCGACAACAGGCCACCTTGCCAATAATTGCAACGACTGATATGAATAGGGAAGTATGAAGAAGGGGCGCAACGATGCAACTGAATTTAGCTGAATTCGTTTATTCAATTTTGTGGGAAAATTCATCGTTAGATTTTTTATACACCCCCGATGCATGTCTTTCTGAAGGACCTCTCCCTCAAGATTCGCTGCCTCTTCATTGGTTTCTCATTTTGCCACCTATGTTTTGATTTTTTTTTTACTTTCATGTTTTGATTCGAACTTATATACACTAAAGCTGAAACATATCCGATGCACCTTCTATCACAAATTGATTCACAACACATATCGTTATCACTAATCAATATCGATGCCGATTTTTATTGCGTCATCCCTAAACAACGACGACGACGTTATTTCTGACATCATGCGTAGTGTGCTAGGAAGGCCGCGTGATGATCTTTCTAGCAGCTTTTTTCCTCCTCTTTTTCCTCCTCTTTCGGCGTTATTTCCAATTGTGTCCACTCGCTTGCCATGCATTCGGTAGCGTCTCTTTTTGTCATCTCACTGTACTCTATAAATCTAATTATCACATGTATTGTGAAATTGTACTCTATAAATCTAACTCTATAAATCAAATTATCACATGTATTGTGGTTAAAATTGCTACTTAAAGTTATTTTTCGAAATTGTATTTTCTACTTCACTTTTACTTTTATCTTTCCCCCCAGAAACCAAATGAGGTCCCACTCTTCGACTACAGTAACTGTCGACGAATGGAGGAGAAAGGTTCGTTTTAAACTTTTTGTTTCGGAGATATAATATTAATTAAACTGATTTTCACAGGCTTTCGATTTGGCGTCAACCGATAGAATTGGAAATCTGCTCATTCGACCGATTGAAGTGGCGCAGACTGTTATCGCAAACGGACTGGATTCTGAGGTAATTTTTTTCAATTCCGTGGATCTACGTTATAAGTCAGGCCAGTTCCTCAGTGATTTCTTTAGTTAGCGAAAATATATTCAGCAAGTATTCAGGAACATATTCAGCAAAGTTTTATGCGAGTACAAATAATTTATCTCAGTGTCAAATAATCGCGTCGGAATATTTCAGAACCTGAAATACCTACTGAAGTCACTGGAAATGGAGCAAGATCTTTCGAATAAGCTCGACGATAAAAGGCTGGTTTTCAAAAAATATATTTAATTGGTCAAATGAAAAATAATTGCAAATATATGCCCAACTAGATCGCATATTCAACTATAATAATGATAAGATTAAAAAATAGGTCAATAAAGATTACCAGCTTTCTTTGGGCGCTGTATACCTTGGCTGCCGTATTTTAAAGGATTTTTTTCAAATATTTGAATGTTCTGTAGGGACGATCCCTACCACGATTTCGCGTACTCGTTCTGTGCCGGTCTTCGAATTTCGTTGGAATCAATTATTGAACGAAAAATTCATTCCATCGAGCCACAAGAGTCGAACAAGGTCAGTGAGTGAAGTTTACTTTTATACTGTGTCACCCACCCATTTTGGGCCAAAATTTAAGAATCTGTGTCGGTAGGTTAGTATTTTTTTGTGTCGGGCGAATTTTTTCGTCAGGTTCTGTCTCTACATGAGATATTTTCTCCACAAATCGGTAAATTCATTTTACGGATATTAGCGAAATGATCACAATATTTAGTTGAAGACACACAATGCTCCCCAGCATCTCAAGATATTCTTTAAACAGATGTCAACTGCAGCTGCAGCAGCATCTTCTGCTGCAGAAATGACTGTTGATACGAATGCTCGCGCCGCTAAAGCCTAATGTCTCAAAGCAGAAAGTGATGCGCTGCCCACTGTGTACGGTTAGTTATGCTTCTTTAAAAAAACGTTCGGAAAAGATAAGAAAAGAAAATATTTGAATTCCCGCAATTATTGATTTTTTTTTCACCATAACTCAGCTGCCAGTGTTTCTAGCACCTCTGGCAGCCGAGTTATGGCGGAAATCAATAAATGCAGGAATTCAAATGTTCTCTTTTCTTTTCTCTTCCAGAGCGTTTTATAAAGGGAGAAATACCCCTAGAAAACACCTAGAGATTGACCTCTCCTCCTCTGTCTCTCTTCGAAAGGGAACAGACAAGGAAGTGATCAGAAAAGAGAGATTGGGGAATCGAGGAGGGGCGAGAGATGCGAGAGGAGAAGAGAGACTGAGTGGATCAAAGAGAGTGCGAGAGAGGAGTGGTGACCTCGCACCCAGGGAATCACACTTGTCCGGAAAAGGGATGGAATAGTTTGTCTTTTCGTTGCGAGGCACTCAAAGTTGTGTCGTGCACTCACGTTGATGCATATATGCTTCACATCATGATAAAGAATTTGAAATACAATTTGATAATTTACTTCAGAATGGCTACCATAATGCTGGCTCGCTCATCGCGCATTTGAAGACAAAACATGACACGAGACCGACCGAGGTATCTAATTAAGAAAGCTAAATTAATAACTTGTGTAAATGCATTTGCATAATAGAAGACATATATGGAGCAATAAAAACGAAGTCGTGCAGCATTCTGTTATTTTTTCCGAGTCTGCAGTACTTTCCTAATTCCAGCTGGGACTCGCTTTCCGGTGCGAATGCGGTGCGGAGTTTCAGTCATGCGATCACGCAAACAACAAAAAGGTTTTTTCTTGGTGGAAAATTTATAGCGATTCACTGGATATATTTATTTCCATATTTTGCAGTGCAGGAACTTGCGCAAAACCATGCTTTTTCGCAAGAAAGTCGATGCAGCGCCCGTGAAAGAGTGTGCAGCAGCTGCTGCAGCTGCAGCAGGCGCAGCAAGTGCGTCGACAGATAACCGTACGACCTTTGCAGCCACGAGGGCTGCAAAGAAGGTATCCGTCACTTGCGAGAAATGCGGTGCCACCTTCGCTCGCCCCATTGCAATTAAGGTATATTGAATATTCGAACCCGCACTGAAAATGTGCAATGAGTGAGCTTGGGATGCAAAAGCGAGATGTCTGCCTTTTCCCCGTGTGTTCCACCCTCTCCTATTGTCGCGGCAGTGACAATTTTGTTAAATGATAGTGCGCTAGTGAAGTCGCCTCCAATCCTTTTCTGTCGGAATAGAATGATGTGAAAGGTACTCAAAACGACGATTGATCTACACACTGATTTGCCCCTATTGCAACCTTCCCCCCCCCTTCCCAAACGATACTTCCCATAGAGAGTCTTTATTTACTGTACATTATTCGCGTAATCACACATTATTCCGTTGCGCCTTCGGGCGTTCATAATATATAATATATAAAATTGCTTTCGACTGTTCAGAAGCACCGACGCTCTCTGTGCAACACCAAGTGCCTCGACTGCGGGGAGGTGTTCGCTTCACGACACGCTCGCACGCAGCACATGCAGCTGCAGCACGGAGCGGTCAGTTTCCGGGCTGCAGCTGCTGCAAATGGTGATGGGCGACCCGACAAAGCTCGGAAAGTGGAATGTGAAGAGTGCGGCGCGATGGTGCGAAAGGACAGTCTCACTAAGCACATGAGAAGACATGGAAGTTAGTTTTTTTAAAATTTATTTTAGCGACATTTAGGGGAACCGATATTTTTTTAGAGTATTGATAGAGATTATTTATGAGGTGGTAGAATCCTATAAATAAAACCTAAAATGTGAAAACAAATAGATTTGGCGCTACAGTGATATTACTTGTTCAGAACCGCTCTCTTCGTTTAATATTATATTCTTTAAGCCGATCGCTTCTCTTGTGAATTGTGCGACAGGAAATTTTCCGTCATCTCCCTCTTCAAAGTACATATGAGAGATGCACATGGAATCAAAATGCACGAATGCGAAATTTGCAAGGAGAAATACAATCGATTTGACGAGCTGAAAGCACACAGAAAAGTGCATTTTGTCGAGAAATAGATGACATCATCACAAAAGTTTATTTTTTCTTTCCGTATTAAGAATCACAGATTGCTTGTCTATAAATACATTATATTGTCTATTATATTAAATTCATTATATTATAGTAAATTATGTCTATTATATTAATATAATAGTACATATTATATTATTCTATTCTATTATTTAATCTAATTATATTATAATTTAATTTAATTATAATATTAATTTAATTTAATATACGCATGTGTACATTGAATACACTCTGGTCTGATCACGATTATTACATTTATAAAATGATACGAACAAACAAAAAGTCAAAATGGTACTTCCTGTGTTTACCAAAGCGAGAGAGCGGGCAAAAGGGTCGCGTACGTACCTGTGTGGTAAACAACGTAAGTCCGTCATTTGATTTTTTGGAGTGATCGTATCATTTTATAAATATAATACTGTTTGTCCGTGTTGTATCAACGAAACACAAATTTGTTCGATGCTCTTACTTCAGATGAAAAGCCGATGATTATCTTTTAAATACATGGGAAAATATCAATGAGCCTTAGCGGAATTTCTTGAAATAGAAACAATTCACGGCGTTCTACAGGGGGTTAGGAAGAGCGGTAGATCAGTGAGAGAGTGCCTCGCGTCTGATCTAATTGATTGAGCGAGAGACGGGAGGGAATGAGAGGGTTTGCATGCTGGCAGTTTGCCACACGTAGCAGGGCGAACCCGGGTTCCCACACGGAAATATTCAAAATAAATGGCGCCAAAACGCCGTGCAATTTATAGCAACAAAAGACGAGAGATCGTTATGGTAAATGGAAATTGAATGGAACTCGACAAATCTCAACTCCATTTGCATGCTAATCCCCTCAATAACAAAAAAAACCTCAATAACACCTCATTCTTTTCTTCCCCTCACTCACTCGCTTCACTCTCGCCCCTGTCGTCCGTTACGCGCGGTCGCTTCACGCCAATCATGAGGTTTCTTCAACGAGTCACGGCTAGAAAGACTTTTATTTTCAAATTGTGATATACAGTTAGGGTTAGTGCGTGAAAATATGAAGTAAACGGGGAAGGTCTCACCTCGAAGTCAGCCAACCTTGGCATTTTCACTCGAAAGGCCTCTCGCCAACCCAATCATTTGTTACCATTTAAAAAAAAATGTATAAATTGATAATCAATTCTGATTACAGTGTATTACACGTAAATGTGACGAAGCACCGGATTCAGGGAAGAACGGTTAGTGATCTACCCCCATCAAAATATAGGAATTGTGGAGAATCCATTTCTCTATTTAATGAAAAATATTAGAACTTCATATCTCAATTTTAAAGCGAGTTATAAAATTTCTACTGAAGCACACTCGGGTACAAAATCCAAAGGACCGGCACTTTCTTACTCGCGTACTCGAAAAATAAGGTCTATCTCGAAAAACGGGAAACCCTATCAAATAGAGCAGGGTTGAAAGTACCTTGCACTCTTTTTACAGCGTAATCGAAGGCAAACATTTTGTAAGTCCGCGCGTCCGCGCTCTGGTCTATATATATATATATATATATATATATATATATATATATATATATATATATATGACGCTGTTTACGTTAGGATCAACAAGGCCTCAACAGGGCTCTGGAACAGGTCAAAAATCGAAATCGCTCAAAAGTTCTTCCTAGGGACAACTTTTGACGCTGAACACACTGGTGTCATCGATTTCGCAATCCGACTCCTCTGGGCGCCGGTATGGCGCCGCGCCACTTTGGCGCCAAACTTGTTTTTCGAACAAAACTCGCTTCAGAGTGCCGGTAGAGGCACGAAATCTCGCGTGTATTTACAGAATTTGACGCTCTTTCTCATGCCGTTCTCCGTTTGTGGATATCTTTTTTGGCTCTCGTGCAAACATCAACTTTTGATCGAAGTCTTCGCGTGAGACGCTTTGATATACATTAGAAAGCGCAGCTCGCGCTGATCATTTATCTATATTTGACTAAGCATTTGACTTCTGCATGGCAAAGTTATGCTCTTTTAAGTGTTTTCTCACGCGCGCGGAACGCGTTTACAGACGCGGCAGCCGCATGGTCGATGCGGTAGTGACATAGAACTCCACCACAAAGGTCATTGGTTCGAATCCTGTCGGTTTCCAAAGATTTTTGCCGAATTTTGTTTCATCGAAAAAATCACATTATCAAGAATTTCGAAAAAGTGACAATTTTGGTCGCGATCGATTTTTCGAGAAAAAAAAATTCTGCAAAGGATTTTTAAAATTGATAGGATTTGAACCAATGACCTTTGTAGTGGAGTTCTAAGTCACTACCGCATCGACCATGCGGCTGCCGCGTCTGTAAACGCGTTCCGCGCGCGTGAGAAAACACTTAAAAGAGCATAACTTTGCCATGCAGAAGTCAAATGCTTAGTCAAATATAGATAAATGATCAGCGCGAGCTGCGCTTTCTAATGTATATCAAAGCGTCTCACGCGAAGACTTCGATCAAAAGTTGATGTTTGCACGAGAGCCAAAAAAGATATCCACAAACGGAGAACGCCATGAGAAAGAGCGTCAAATTCAGTTGGTACACGCGAGATTTCGTGCCTCTACCGGCACTCTGAAGCGAGATTTATTCGAAAAACAAGTTTGGCGCCAAAGTGGCGCGGCGCCATACCGGCGCCCAGAGGAGTCGGATTGCGAAATCGATGGCACCAGCGTGTTCAGCGTCAAAAGTTGTCCCTAGGGCGAACTTTTGAGCGATTTCGATTTTTGACCTGTTCCAGCCATTTGTTGATCCTAACGTAAACAGCGTCATATATATATGGGACTATGAACACAGAGCGCGAAACCTTCTCCAACAATCACTCTGGAGATATAGCGGCACTTCTTCACTTTACCGGACCAAGCAACATATATGAGGGGTGAATGATAGGGTACCGCAACGACACATGTCGACACACGAAAATCCAATTATGGCAATTTAAATGTGTCACGAGACACGAGACAATGCATTTTAATCTCATTTTAATTTGATTATCCCAATAATGTGTCGTTGCGGTACCCTAGTAAACCCTAGTAAATGACAGGTGATCGCTAGATTCACACAGTGAGATGATGAATGAGGGTCCCACCCCGGGTGGCTTGGTCCGGTAAAGTGAAGAAGGGCCGAGATTGCTCGGAGGAGAAATTACATCTCACTCGCTCGATTTTATAAAATTTATGCTTGGTCTCTCAGTAGGGGGCGACGTTTGTCAAGAATAAGGAAAGTAGGAAACTTGTATGATGTAAAATTATATAACCAGAATGATTAAGAATGAATACTTTTGGTGGCGTACACGTCCGGGCACCTCGTTGCAAGGTGTGCATAAGGCCGCTCGCAGCCACAGAATCTGGGCTGCAATGTGTCATCTTGAACAAACAAATGTTTCTCATTTCCCTCTGGCAGTCTCTTTTTCTCTGCTTCTCTTCGCCGTGTCAGCCGTAAAATAGACATCTCGCCGAAAGTACGGTAACACGAATACAGAACTTGCATCCTAACTGTCCAGGCGTTGAGGCGCTCTTTGCGCATCACTTCGAGAGCGGTCAAATGCAAGACGAGAGAGAAAACGGGAGACAGCGGAGCTGTGAACCTCTCAGGACCTCCACAGCCTTCTAGGCAAAACCCCAAACGTGAATTCGTGGTGAGACCATCGCCTGAATTCCGTGCCTAGAGAAAGAACTAGCCGGGATGTGTTGAGGTTAAATACACTACGCTCTATGCGTACACTACGCTCTATGCACAGTTCTGAGTGCAGGTTCGGTCCAGGGGGAAATCGGTAGCCGGCTCCAGGTTCGGTTCAGGGGGAGCTCGGTAGCCTTCTTCAGGGACGGTTCAGGGGGACCTCGGTAGCCTTCTTCAGGTACGGTTCAGGGGGACCTCGGTAGCCTTCTTCAGGAACGGTTCAGGGGGACCTCGGTAGCCTTCTTCAGGTAAGGTTCAGGGGGACCTCGGTAGCCTTCTTCAGGTACGGTTCAGGGGGGGGGGAAAGTAGGCAGCTTGCTTGAGCTTCGATCCAGGGAGGAAGACTCGGTAGCCGGCTCCAAGTACGGTCCAGGGGGAGTTTAGTATGTTGGGGAATGTGAATCTAAAAAAAGAGTACTGGCTTATTCCGTTGCAAAAGGCTCGTGAGGCTGAGAGCGTTCGAAAAAAGTTGCCACTACGCCACTTCGTGGCTCCGTGGCAACTTTTTTCGATCGCTCTCAGGCTCAAGAGCCTTTCTCAACGGAAACGCAGGATACCGTGTGTTCCTTTCCCGGGCGTGTTCGAACACGTTTCCGACATCGCAAAACACTTTTCCTGTGATCTCCCACGCTCTGCGAATCAATTGGAAACTTTTCAAAATTTTAGATTTTTTCATTTTAAAACGTGTTAGAACACGTTCAGACACGTTTCCGACATCGCAAAACGATTTTCCTATGGTCCCCCACGCTCTGCGAATCAATTGGAAACTTTTCAAAATTTTCGATTTTTCATTTTAAAACTCGACAAAACAGGTGAAATCGTGTTTCACGTTATTCAAGAACGTGTTAAAATGGCTTCTGACACTTGCGAAAAATGCGGCAAACGTTTTGCCCGCGGCGGGGTTCGAACCTGGGGTCTCGGATCGTAAGTCAAGAGCGTAACCCACTTGGCTATGGATTTGGTCATTTAAATATTGCAAAATTATAAAGGGATTTTGGTCTGTTGTTGTATGCAAAAGGATCCGAGAAGATAGAGCAATTTTGAAGCGATTTATTAGGAAGCTTCCGGATACATGATTCCGGCCTCCAGAAAGGGGTCATGGGCGAGAGAGTGTGCCAAAGTAAGAGAGTCACTCTCGATTTCCCTTACACTCTCGATCTAACTCCATTCCTGCGAGATTGCCGACAAGAGGAATGATTTGGATCGAAATGTGCGAAAATTTCATGAAATCGCGTGAAATCAAGTGAAATCAATCGATATTTCACTTCAAAAATCGGCAAAAGATGCTAAAATGTGAATCTCGTTACTCAAAAATGGGTTTGGGCCACATTTGACACTTGCAAAAAATGCGGCAAAAGACTATGCACCGGCGGGGATCGAACCTGCGACCCTCGGATTTTAATTCGAGCTCGCTACCGACTTATCATGAAATTATCGATTTTTGGTGAATAAATTTTGAAATGTTTTCAGATGGGTTATCATGTGCAAAAGGATCTGAGAAGATTGATCGAGTTTGAAGCGATTTATAGCGAAAAAACGACGAAAAAATGTCCGTCACGCGGAAGAAAAAAAAACCAACAGACAGACATTTCAATTTCCTAGTAGTGGAGGAAAATTACCGAGAGAGCGCGCCAAACGAGAGGGCCAGACAACGAGAAATGTTCTTGGCATGGTGCCAACTGGATGCTATGGGTTGGACAGTGTCCAATGCACCACCTACGGCATTGCGAACCACCAAAATTTTTTTTAGAGTTAGTACTTGACCTTTTTCCCGCACGATAACGCATCTTTCCACACTAGTTATTAATAATAATAATTTCATTATAATATTATTTTTACCGTCTCCTATCCAAAAAACAACCTTACTGACTCCCAATTTGCTTCGATGTGTCAGGTTAGATATATGCGAATGCATATATTACATTTATAAAATGATACGATCAAACAAAATGTCGAACTGGGGACTTCCTGTGTTTACCGAGACGAAAGAGCACGCAAACGCGAGAGGGTCGCCAATGTTCCTGTATGGTAAACAACGGAAGTTCGTTATTCGGCTTTTTGGTATGATCGTATCATTTTATAAATGTAATAATAATCATTCACTTGAAACACTGGCTGTGCCTTTTGTTTCGGCTGTTCGACTTGAGTCAGGTTGATGCTCACCTTCTCACGTTTCTTGCTACACATGACCAGGGCGAGGAAGAGAGGGGAAAGGACCTGAATTAAATATACAGCCGAAATAAAAATTGTTTCCTTCGATTACGGTATCATATCAATATCGATTAATTGGGAACTGAGTTTTTTTTATAAAACGAATCGGGACCTCCTCATAAAAGTTTATTGAGACGCGATACCGTAGTCTCTCCTCACAATAGCACTACTGTGGTGGCCCCTCCTTTAATCGATGATTCTCTATTTCACTCACAATCAATACGATCAGCAGATCCATGGATGTACGGTATCTTCAAATCGGCGAGTGGAGCGAAGCGACCACTCACTGTGAGCGAGCAGGTTGAGAATGAACTGGAACGCGAATGAAGTTGATTTGTTAACCACATGCATTGAAATGGGCAAACTCAATTAGAACTGATTCAATTAGCACATTTTAACAAATTCGATTAGATCAAGCGACGAATACTCATGGAACTAATAACTCTCTAGCGGAATGAAGATTTGATTTGAACTGCACTAATAACTGGTCAATTCTATTATATATTTTTAAACTAAACACATGTCGATCGCTTGCGAACCCGTTGTCAACTACGGAGGAGGATAACTACAGTAGACTTCCATATTTTAAAACAATTTTTTCCAACTCTTGTGCGAATCGCAATATGAAATAAACTTGCAGGGCCAAGAAACTATCACGAATTGAATTTCATTTATCGATCGATTTTCGAGCCAATTGGCACATTGCGAGTACTGTACTATTGTTTGATTCTCTATTCATTCTCATCACTTCTTCTTTGTAGTCATCGTACCACATCCAGTTCCCACTTCAGTCTCTCCTTTTCCGGTCATTTGGGTCTTGCCCCAATCCGTCTTGTGATCCTGATTAAGGATTTTTTTTAGTTATTTAATCATTTACATATTCAATCGTCCGTTCCACTCTAATATTGGGACTGGTAAATCTCACAAAGGGAATACACACCTCGAAGAGATCAGCAAACATTATAAGTTATGTGGTGTTAGTTTTCGGAAAAAGGGAGTGGAAAAAGCTAAGATTTGAATTCCCGCAATTTCTTATCTCAGTTCTCCGTGGAGCAATCGACTCAAAAATTCGTTTATAGGTATAAAAGGGTCGAAAAATGCTATATTCGAAGTTTTGAGTCGATTGCTCCACGGAGAACTGAGATAGGAAATTGCGGGAATTCAAATCTTGGCTTTTTTCCGTTTCCTTTTTCCGAAAACTAACACCACATTAGATTTCTAACCATCAACCCGATGATACTGATAAACTATTCTGATCCTACTATTCACACTTCATTTCCGCTCACATCAATCGATTCGTCATCCTTCTGTGGTCGAACCAATCCCTTTTCAATTGCTTCCACAAGTGCCAATGCGTCGACCTCCGGCATGGGTTTATCGTCTGGCACCGCTTCTTCTTTCCTGATGAATTAAGGTTTCGCATTTTCTATTAAATGTTTCACGGAACCTGGCACAAAGCGTCTTTAAATGACGCGAAATTAAAAGTACAATTTTACAAAAATAGACCTGGGCACATTATCCGCCTTCTCCAGATCGATTGGAGGTAGCTTTAATGGCCTGATGAAATGATTTTATGATTGCTAAATTCTCTCGGTATTACAAATTAACGAACATTCGTTCGATAAATAAAAAAAAGTTCCGCTGATAAGCAGCATTAATACTGGCGAGAAACCGCGCGGAAGCGCGAGATACTTATTTAAAAATATAGCTAGATATGGCTAGATATTTATTTCAAAATGCTAATACCTGCGCCTCCCTCTTTCTTTCATAGCTGTCTCTCCGATCCGCCATCTTTCCTTCTTGAATTCCGTCTCGTAATCTGAGTCGGCCCACTGCGTCTTGTTATCCGGACATATCACGTAGGGATGATCATAGGCCCTCCCGCAATCACAATCATTCTGAGACGTAATTGTATTATTGTTATTTTTATTATTATTTTTATGTATAGACGTTTTATCGTCCTCGTCAAAATTACAGAGAGAATTGTCGGAAAATTGGAGGAGGGTACGATTTTTACGAGATGGAAATCAAAACATAAAGTGCGCATGTTGTCATACCACAGTGTCTTCTCGAGGTGGCGGCACGAACAATTTCTTCTTCTTGATACAACCCAGAAGAGCGAGGCAGAGAGGAACGAGAGCCTGAATGAAAAATACAAGGCTATTTGTTTCGATTACGGTACCACAATCATATCGATCAATAGGGTACTGTGTTTGCATCATCTGGCTTATAAATTTTCACGAACACCCGTCCGATCTAGTAATCCGCAAAACTACCGTAAGATCGAGGTAGCAAATGCTAGCAGTAAAAGGTGACAAAAGCGTCTCAGTTGTCAAGTGAGAGTCAAGCAAATTGATGCAGTCACTCACGAGTAGGATAGCAATGAGAGTCATCAAAGAAACGGTGTCTTCAAATCGATTGGAAGAGCGGAGCAACCACTCCGAGTGGACGAAAATGAAGAGAATAAATTGGAGAAAAGATCTTACTCCAGCCATTGAATGCATGCAAATCGACAAATGTAATTGTAAATGTTTTTAGAGGGAAATCCGAGAAAGTTCATTTCGTCCGTTTCGAGAGTATGTGTGTCTTACTTCAATTTCGTTACAAACTGAGAAATTTATCATAAAAACTGCAAATTTGAGAAAATCGATCAGATCCTCAGAATACAATGAAAATACCAGTAAATATTTTACAATTGAGCGTTATTTTCTACAGCACTTGTCTCATAAAACCCGTAAAGTCAACATGTGAAAGTATACAATTGTGTTAGTGATCCTGATAATCGATAAAATGAAAGTAAGAAATATCGACTACAAAACTGCATTTTACACGTATCGGAAGCACTTTTGCATATCCGTTGGAATTCGAGTTTTGAAGAGAATCGAATCTGCTCGATATTGAGAGTACCTGAAATGCAACCGATAAATGACGAACCCATAATTTTCGATTCCTCAAACCACGTGCTTCTGCGTTTCATTCTTTGCATATGTAACCCTCTTCAAACTTCTAAAATAACTTTTCTTGATTCATTTCCCCCCATCAATGTAATAAAGTGTGATTCTACATCGGTTGAGGTGTATGTGAGAGTGTGTGAAATCAAGAGACCGTCGTCCAACAATCTCTCCGCTCACCTCAATGGATTGTATCCATAAATCCTCGTGAACAATCTTATGCATTCGTGTCTCTCATTGAAATGATCGCCGTCGCTCCACAGAGAATCCGTACATGTCGGACATCTGGCAATATTAACATAATATGTAATTATTTTTTGAATTCTCCGATCATGGAATTATTATAGGCATAACTGGGGTGATATCAACAACTACTGAAGCAAGCAACCACCAGGGATTCGAAAGCCGGTAATGAATTGTAAAAGAGAGGGGCTTTATCTTGTTTTTTTAAACCAAAAAGCCTCGGAAATTGGTTGCATCTCAATGTCAAGCTTGATATGCAAGATATTAAACAAATAATTTTAAAAAAATAGAATAATCGATAAATCCTAATGTGTTACCTGAGTGTCCATTTGCTGGTTGTTTTCATCGGTGGTTCTCGTGTTAGATGAGCGATTAGAAAGTTCATCGCGATGTCCTCACAGTTCGTGACCTACAAATACAATTTTATATTCATTATCTGCCTTACTTTTTTACACTTTTTGTGTTTCCCACAGGCGGATTCACTAGCTGATCTGATCTGTCTATAGAATAATGACAAAATACACACGAAAGTGGCAAAGAAAAAACATCAACTTTTTAAAACTAATAAAATCAACAAAAGTCAATAGGAAACGGTGCATACCTTGTCTACGTGTTCCCTTATCGCAGCCGGCATGTCGAAAGTGTACGAGTAGAGATAACTCTGCAATGATCGATATTATATACGGAAGTATTCGTCGTGTTAATAATGGTTCTACATTAGCTGTTCGCGTAAAAGTCACCGTTGAATCCACGTTTCACCAGGCCCGATGCTGTTTATATTAGAAAAAAATGGTATTTGGACACGGATTACCTTGTGAATAAACGCAGCTCCGGTGAGTATCATGCTCATCTGACACGTATGATTGCTGTTGTAGAAGAGATCGGAACCGAATCTGGAATAGACCATTATTGTTTTATACCAAATGAAAAAATACTCATAACGCAATGCGATGATTTTGGATTCTAATAGGTGAAAAGGTCACGGAACAACTATAATGGCATACTACCATTAGGGCCTATCACTATCGCCCTATCATAAAATTTTCATGAAATTACACCATCATATTCTCTCACCTCGAATGTTGCCTGGCTGGGAAACCGACAATTTTCCTCCTCTGTTCCCTCCAAACTCGAAAGGCGAACACGATTTCGTGCTGTTTCAAATCGATATCATCGTCCAGTGAGAGAACCGCCTGAAATCGATAAAAATAGATTTAACTAATTGAGAATATAGTGTGCAAGTCAACAACCGATTGCAGAGAAAGAAAATAATTTTCTGTAGTTGTTTTCTATTTAAAAAAGAATCTGCTTTGTGTCTACCGATGAAGCACGCAGTAGAACGGTCATTTGAACTGCGAGAAACGCAAATCTGACAGTCTAATGTTAATAACCAAATTTACGACCAACGCATGATTGCCCAATCTACTTAAATCTCCAAAAATGGGAAAATTGTGAGAGAAAATGTCAAAGTAAGAAAGTAACTCCTTTCCACACCAACTCTCGCACCTGACCCCTTTCTGGAGGTTTCGGAGTTATGTTTCGAGATCGGTGAATCATAATAAATACCTCAGTTTGTATTCGATCCCATGGAATAAATCGATTGTTGAGACTATTCATCTCTCCTCGGATGAATCTGAAATAAAACTTAGTATGCATCATACCCTCTATTTTATTATCGAAGAAAAAAATGAAAATGAAATAATATGAAGACAAGAAGAAACCCTCACTCAACGGGCACATGCAGTCTCGGCCACGCTCCCTGCGGCTCCCGCTCGATATTGTTCCAGATTACGATAACCTGGTAATTAATAATCAATTTTGTAATTGAAAATAAATTTACAGGAGTCAACCATAGTTTTCGGAGATTGTTTGTTCCAGCCAATATCAGAGCCGAGATCTTACTTTGATTAGCCTCTTTTTTAATGCTCGATTCGAAATGGTATGCTAACAATCCCACTTCTATAGAGAACCGATTTAACGATCTGTCGAAACACCGTCTCACCTTGTTCAGATACGGTAACTTGTGCAATCCCTCCAGGGAAGCAGCGAGGATCGCATCTCGATTGTACGTTAGCATCACGACTGAATACCAAGAAATCATCGTATATTCCTCCCAAAATCTCACTCGTAAATTGTTCTCTCTGTCGATTTCCTCCCAGTGCGAGTGAGAATTCCTTGCCCGACCCGGGTTCAATCGGACGGAATCCCGATGAAGTGTCCTGCAAAAAACGTTTCGTTGGAGTATAATATTTCTAAAAAAACAGTTCCTCGAAGAATCACTAGGCCATAGCTCCTTCTAAATTTCAGATTGTCGTGAAACTGGAATATTGCAGCCACTACTATTGCTACATTGATATTTTTTGATCAGAGATACTTGATAATTGCTTTGACATTAGCATATGAAATCTCGTGAAACAATTACGCCTCTTGAATGAATAGCGTAAATAAAACTAAACCTCTTCGAATTCCGCTCCATTGGGCATTTCAACGGCGTCGATTGAATATTCGGGCGTTCCTCCCAATGAAAAGTGAGAATTCCATCGAGTGTACGAGTACTGTAATGATTGGTAAATTGTACGGCAAAAAACATACCACTGATCTCTATAAACATTAGTCTTTCGTTTGGAAATGTGAACTAATAAATAAAAGTAATTTTTCGGCCACATCCCGATAAATGATAAATCGCGAACCGGGTATATTGGATCCTGTTATAAGGAAGCTACACACAAAATCACAGACAAGAAAGAATATTTCAAAATAAAATAGAAAGATCAAATTATAAAATACAGAAGAAAAAATGCCTCACCATCGACATCGACGTCACATTGTGAAGGAACTGCGGGGACTCAAATGGAGCCTCCAGTGGACCTTCAAATGAAATCTGTTTTATCGCTCAATGACAAAATAAGGATTCATTAATAAAGTTTCTAATCTGAGAATACACGTCGAGATCAAACGAGGGAAACGCCGGTCACCATTTTTTAATAAACGAAAATGTAACACATGCAATGAAGGATAACCCCCTTTCTCCCCTGAGCACTAATCAAACAAACCCAATAGGTTACAACAGCCAACAAGCACAATCAATGTATGGAATCTTGCACTCACCCAGATACTCATCGTCCGAATAGACGGGCAGATTGACTGGCGTTTGTATTGGGGCAACGAAACTCGTTCTGGAATGAATAATTTAAATAATTAATATACGATAATACTTTCCAAATTTATAGTTGCGGCAAAGGTAAAGGTAAAAAAGGTGAACATTTGCCACAGCCTCCTATGAAAATGACGACCATAGATTGTATTACAGTGCCTTGACCTGAGCCTATACCTAATTAACAAAGTCAGCCATCAATTATTGCCAACATCATTTAAGCCAGACCATCAGGTACATCCCTTCCCCTTTCACACGCCCTCTCGCCCCTGACTCCTTTCTAGTTGTTTTTTTTTCAAACTGTATGACTGTTTTGTCATACAATATGAAAAAAACGTATGACTTTTTAAAAAAAAACGTATGACGTGGTATGACTTTTTCAAACTGTTTTCAAACTCTTCTCACCTGTTGAACAGTGGCGGCGCCTTTACTGGATTGTGTCCTATCGGTGGGAGGGATAGTCGTTGAGATAGAGCCGCCGCAAGGGAAGTCCAGACGCCTACAAAGCGATACCAATCTCATTCACAACGTGTAAACATAGTAACGACAGGTAAGGCGTCCTCATGAAGTTTATAAAACAAAACATTTCTAAAGACCACCACAGACGGATGAATCGAGAATGGAGGCACTAGGCGGAATAGTGTTTCCCTGGCATACCATCTTTTCGAATTCCCTTTCCATATAATTTAGTGTGCATATCCGCCATAGACCAAAATCGTATGTCCCATGAAGAATTTAAAATGTTTTATTTTTAGTCTGTTACACTTGAAACGGATCAATTATCACATTTTGGTGCTTACAAAATACATCTTGCCCCAAAATGTGGAAAAAAAAAAATTTTTTTTCAAAATTTTTTATTTTCAAAAATATTTTCGAAAATAAAATATTTTTTTCAAATTTTTTTATTTTCAAAAATATTTTCGAAAATATTTTTGTAAATATTTTTTCTCAATTTTGTGTTTAGCTGAAAGCCCATGTCCGATTACATCAGAAAAATCTTCAGACGCTTGGTAAAAATCTGCAGCAGGGATATTAAACCAGGCGCAAATCCGAAATGATGTCTGAGTTTGTTCCCTGGAACATACCTTTTGGTCTATGGTCTATCCGCGTCTCTACAGAATCATAGAGTAACCCCACTTTTAACTATCGCATCTTCATGTATAGCCCACCTCACACATGGTCAGCAGGGGGCAGGGGCACTGTGCGAATGTGGGCTGGGATTTTTCGGGGCTTTGTGCAAAAGAAAAATAGTGAAAAGTAGAGCTTATTTCATTGATTTTTTTGTAAAAGTACGGCTCGGGAACTGTGTGCAAACGCAGTAGGCGATCGGGGGCTAGTTGCAAAAGGCCTCGGATAAGTGCTGCCCACGTCTGGCCCACCTTCGCTACTGTCCAAATACTCCACGAGTATCCTCCTTCTCATCCATAATACAGTAACCCTTACTCTACATTATCCTACCATAACCCACCGTTATTTACAGTATTCCATCTACCGTAACCGCACCTTCGACACTGTCTAAATACTCCTCCAGTACTCTCCTCCCTCTCCTTCTCATTTCCAATCCATCAGCCATGGGCACATCTCTCAATAGGAAATGCAGCTCGTGCAGCCGAGCTGCAGGAAATCGGAGCAGAACCGGCGACCAATCGATAAAATCTGCAACTAGAATTAGCGTAGATGGGATATTGGATGCCCATGTCATCACAAGTTCCAAGTGTAAGAAAAATGTATGAAAAATCATGCACCCCCACAAACACACAGTTGTTACACTACGATGATTGAACCAGGAATAAAGATTAACATTTTTTTGGAATACAGGACGCCCACCAATCAAATTTTATAGATTTTCTATGTGATACGGTCCACTCGAAACAACACTCTCCATGGTAATTTTCCCAATCTCACTCACCCTCAAACGGCACCACCACATCCATTCTCATAACAACGGGGATCGAGCCGACTCGAAGGGCAGAAAGAAGATCAAAGATCAATCGATTTGATGATGACGTCAGAACGGTGAAATGAGAGTGGGCAAGCGAATCTGGAATTATAAAAAAAAGGTTAAAAACTCTTCCATTGATTGTGGACTTTCCTATTATTTTATAATGCTCACCTTTCATTCCTCCACAATCTTTCTTCTCCTTTCCACAATCGATAATTCTCATCTCATCCTCCGATTCCTTCATAGATTTCTGCATTCTCTCCACGTCTCGATCAAACGTTGACCATCGATCACGGACCACGAGGGAAAGGAGGTACTGTAACGATTGGTTACTGTAATGAAGATGCTAAAACGTTACGTACTATTGTAATGAGGTACTACAAAAGAGGAGAAAGTGAAATAAAATATATGAGAAGTTAATTAAACTTCGAAATCAACGAAATTAGCATTTTTTTTAGTATCATGAGACTATGAGCAGCAACGGCGATTCACCTTGAAGAAATATTTAATTCACGTCCTCACCTTTCTCTGGTACGGTAGGAGCGTCGGCATTTTCTCCCAGTCACTCGAATTTCCCCTCCGCATCGAAGATGAAAGAGGAAGGAGAAAATCGAAGCGGCGACGGAATGAACTGAAACAAATAGTTAATTTGAGAATATTTGGAAAAAGGAAGCAGAATCATTGTGTACTTTACCGGCATGCAAAGCTATAGTGTACGGGTGAAACGACAATTATTCTTGAGAAAATGATTTTGAAAATGAGAAAATGAAAGTGAAGATGATTTTAATCAGAATGTTCCAATTTCGGTATAGATAATAATTTACAAAAAATTTTTTTAAATTTTGCTCTTTGAACGGTCACACTTTTAAAAACACATTTTAATTGAGACAAAAAACGACAATCTTTAAAATACCAACTAACCCGGGATAGAACTGTGCCTGTGCCACAATCGCATGCGCCGTCTCATTTCTTCCCATCGGCGACTCTCTCGTATTGAGTATGACATGATTGGCGCCCCGCTCGGACCAGTACGGTAGATCCTTAATAATGACATCGATTGATAATTGCACTTGTCTAGTCATGCACAACAACCATGGAAACAACTGTAATTTCGTTTCAAAAACTCAGCTTTCACCGTTATCCGTTATTCGATTGATTGTGCAAACATATTATTTCTTCCAGAAATCAGATATAATGAAACAAACAAAATATATATGTAAACGTTGACCTACCTTGAGACTATCATTGGAATGCTCCGAGACAATCACAGCGAATAGACAAGCAGAAGATGGATTTGGTTCCTGAAATAAGTAAAAGTGACGTCATCACTACGCAATGTTCTATTTTTATAATTAAGATTTCGTAGAGTCTGTAAATTTCCAAAAAGTGGATATCATTCACTGCTTGAGAATAAAATGGCGATTGCTTCATCGCATTTTTTTAGCCAAAACACGAAAGAATCTAGAATAAAATCAAAATTGCATCATCACTATGTAACTCACGTAATACGGCGAGTTTGTGATGACTTCGTAGAGTGGATGAGATCGAGACGTCGGGTAGAGGAAAATGCGGAGAGGAGTGGTGAGAGAGCAACGACTGAAATAGGGGAGAACCGAGTAATGGTTTGACTCTCTCAATTCTGCATGCTCTCTCGCGCTGTCTGATCGATGAGAGAGCGTGTAGAATGAGGAGAGTCTGATCATTACTCGAAGAAGCGAGTAGTATGACAAGGCAGGTCCAGGTTACAACGGCAATAGAAACCCCTGAGTAATTTTACAATCCATTGATCGTCATTTCGCGACTAGCAATTGCTTCAGCAAATATTAATTCATTGCACGACTCCCCCCATGCGTTTCTTGTTTCACAAAAGGGTGAAGGAAATTGCATTGGCTTGTAAACCAATCCTGGATCCTTTCATCCTTCCCAACTAACCTGAAATCAATAGAATCCTCCATCGCTCCACTCATTTCCTCCCGTGAGTACACTATTGTCTTGAGGGGGAGAAGCGGACGAGAGGGAAGAGAAACTCGCACGTTTCGTCTAAAATTTAAATTGAAAAAAAAATATTATTCGCGTGCGTTCATATCCGATTCCCGTTTTCCGCTTGGCATACATTTCAAACACACCGCTTGGAAATGATTTTAAGCCGCACACCAAGCAAGTATGCAATATGGAATAATGGTTTGCAAGATTAGAGTTCATGTCGGTTTTCAGTTTTTCACTACACATATAGTTCGTATACAATGGTTATTACAATCGGTCTTCGACTATGATGGACAATAAAAATACGAAATAGTAACGAATTTAATTCCAACCTGTCATTGAGATCTCTCAGCAGACTCCTCGCATTCTCAATCTCAGCAAGCACTTGAGCCAGTTGATTCTCTGCAACAAAAAATTGTTATAATCAATCAAAGGAGGACTTGAGTAATAAGCTTCTCAGAAATGCGAATAGAAATATTTTGAATCATATAATTGGTTATGAATTTCAACTCGTTTAAGCTCAAGAAGGGAATTAAATAACTGACGCTTCTCGGGGATTTTGTGAGAGATTTCCTCATATTGCTTGATTACTTCGTCGAGCTTTGCAGAAGAATCGGCGATCTGAAAAAAATTTTTTGAATAAGATTAGCAATTGTAGGGCACCGTCATAGTATACAAATATTATTTTTTAATAATGTAAAAATATTCATTAATACCTCTGTTCGTACTGAAATCACAATCCTCTTCAGATCCTTGATTCTCTCTGGTAAAGGAACGATGCCGCATTCTCGACTTTCATCGAAATCGAGAGATGAACTGCAATTTATCTTTATTCTTGGAAACTATAGTCCAGCGTTCAAAATTTTCGGAAAAGCATAATTCACAACAGTGTGGATCAGTGTTTCATGCACTATCTAAAGCTCCAGAATGACGGAAAATGTTAGTCGATACACATGATGAAGTTTTACCAAAATATTCACAAATAAACAAACCTCAGATAGCTACCGTACCCTCCCGCTGTCCGGTCGTGGCCTCGGATTACGGTAAAGAGGATCCAGAGGGATACTGAGCCTATCAAAAACAGGAAGAGCGACTTCTTGGATACGGTAATGGACACCGGTTCGGCCAAAATCGCGCCAATTCGGTGTCTCATCCAATGGAGACTCTCACTCTGAGTGTTGATCATTCCATCTGAAAGTACTATAGGATGGAAAGATTACCGTAACTGATTATGATAACTTGTAATGGGTTGCATACCCTCAAATCTATGTACTCTACACAAATATTACATGACTAATACTTTATTGGTATCTGAAACAATCCTCTCCCAGTATTATCATACATTACAATCGATCTAGAGAATCCGAGTAAATTACAGTGAAGCAAATTGGAAATCAATAAATAAATACACGGTGCAGGTTCGGTAGAATCCAATTATATTACAACCCATGTACAAATCACTTAATTTTAGCGTAGGAAATTTCATTATCTTTAGGGCTAATGACATTCCGAAAACGATAAATAGGGTATGAAAAATCGATAATCACGGTTGAAAAATCGATATTGGGTAGATCAGCAACACCATCCCTCCTCTTCCATACCGGCCGCATCACCCGCCTTCAGCAGTAGCGTTTGATCCTTCTGCATGATAACATTTGGTTGACAAGAAGTTTTCAAGAAAAAAATGACTCACCACATTTATGTTTCACGCATTGAATAAGTCGGCGTCTGGCTTTTGAGCGGTAATACTATGTTCGAAGCTTTAGGAACACTACACCACCCACAATATAGGAAAGTGTAAAACTTCTTTCTCTCTAATCGGCTTCGATACTCCATCCTACAGAAATCACCCTCCCTACCATATTCGAATTCTATCGACCTTGTTAGACTACAGTACTTCTCACTTACTTCATATACCGTAAAACCCCTCCATCTACAGTACCTTATCCGCTCTCTCCCTCTCGCTCTGGACGTGCATGGCCTTGCTGCGGTGCAAGTGGTGCACGAGCGTCATGAAGATGCTCTCCACGTGGTCGGCCTCCGATTCCTGAGAGGAAGAATACGGTAGTTCGTTGCAGAGTAACGAGGATTGCGGTAGGTCGATTAGGGAGTACGGTAGATTCGTTAAAAGTACACCACCTAGCTTTTAGCGTAATTAAGAAGCCCATAGATTACGGTTAAATACTGGCGGAAAGTACAGTATGTAGTTTACAGTATTTCATGCTGCCCATATGTGGATTTTACAATCGATTTGATGCGATGGCAGTTAAAGAACAAATAAATATTTAAAAAAAGAATTTGGCATTCGCAATCCGGCAAATCATGGTTTCACACTGATGTAATAAGGTCAAGCTCAACGCTCGATTTCGCTAGTCTTATCACTCTGGGGAAAAAATCTTAGTCAAACCTTCTTGGCGGACGTTTCGAACAGCGCCATGTTGTTGCGGTCGGCGAATATCTATGAAGAATATTGTGTCATACTTACACAATTAAATATTGTACTGGCACATCATGGAGTATTGTTAACATCACCGTGATCTATTGCTAAACTCGAATCCAAAACATTTACCAATATTCTAATCAGCGTATACTTACATTTTATAAAATTCAATAGGCGAAATACATTCTAGAAATCCACCTGAGCGGCGTCAGTGTTCACTCGATTGGCCGGCACTTCCAGGTCGCACTTGTTGCCGATAAGAATGCGAGGCACCTGAACCGACAATTAACACAATGCACATTACACCCCCACATCACATGACAGTGATATCAATAATCGCGTACGCAAAAAAAGCTTCTTTTTATCAATCCGTAAATTAATCAATAACTGCACCTCCGATATCTGTCCCAGCCCGTGCTTGTCACACTCCTCCAACCAGGCGGGCAGAGAGGCGAACGACTTCGGATCCGAGACATCGTACACGAATACCTGTGGGAAATTATGGAATTAGCGATACCCCCGCCATTCAATCAATATTTGAGGTACTCGATAATTCCAGAAAGCAATGTCTCAAAATAACTCACACTACCTCCAGTGGGATAACCTCATTTTAATGATATTTTAGCAAAGGCTAGTAAGAGTCAATCGAACAAGCACCAATGTGTCCAAAATATCAACTGGGTGAAACCGCGCTTCGCCTGCTCCCTTTGAGATTTTACATTTTGCTGGCACTCTTTTTAGTCGATGTCAGCTATTATCGGTCTATTGCGTCGATATCAATCAATATATCGCCGCTACCGTACCACTGCATGCACGTTCCTGTAGTAGTGGGCGACGATCGATTGCCGGTATCGCTCCTGTCCCGCCGTGTCCCACAGTTGCACCTGAATGATGAAATATCATGCTATGATATTCACAATAACAATGTATCATAATTATTCTGATATGTTTCATTTTATGGAGAATTGGAAGGGATAACTACTAAATTGCAGTACCGTCATCTTACTAAGACAGGTAAATGATACTATAAAACACCAGGCCCTTCGAGTTTACAATGTTCTGAGTAAACCGGCAAAGCGAACCTTGCGCATTTATCATTCAAAATTTTTGGATAATACTTATATAATTAAAATACAACGGTAATAGAACCAGAGCAGTGAGCTCCTCGCACCTCACTAGTACGCCACTAGTACGCTGCGCTAGAATTTGACAGGCTGTTTGACATCCCAATTATGGGAGGAAATCGTGCCGTCATAACGTAACACATCCTACCCAAAATCGACAATACAGATTAATAAATATTAAAAATTAACCTTTAGCATCTCTCCCTCCAACGACACACTTCGCTCACGGAAATCAACGCCGATCGTCGCCTGAAAATATAAATTTAAGTAATTTAATTTATTTGAAACAACAATTAATCCCAAGAAAAAAAATTATGACAATGTAATGAGTGACCAGGGATATCGCTGATTCAAAATCATGCCACATGGCCACAATTCGGCCTTTTCTAATCGAGATGAGAAGTCTAATGCTGCGCAAAAATCATCGGGGAAATTTCCCCAAGGCTTGGGGTGGAAAAAGGGGGAAAGGAAAAATTTGAATTCCCGCAATTATCGATTATTGCTTATATCTCGGCTCCCGGTGAACCTAGCCACATAAATTTTCGTTTGCAAGTTCGAAATGTGTAAAATAATCTAAATCCGAAGTTTTGTGTCGGTAGCTTCAACGGGAGTCGAGATATACGCAAAAATCGATAATTGCGGGAATTCAAATTTAAAAATTACACCCTACGATTTTTGCACCCCACTTTTTTCCTTCCACTTTCCACCCCTGATTTTTGCGCAGCATAAGAAAATAACACTAATTAAACTGAGATCATTCAATTACTTACAGGAATTTCAATCCCTCATATGAATAAAAAAGATACAAAAAAAGTTGCTTCATTTTTACTTTTTTTTAAAAATATTCTCCCTCACCTCCGTAAATTCGGGGAAGCGTCCGTTGCAGAAGCGGAAGGAGAGGCAGGTCTTGCCCACCCCTGCGTCCCCCACAATGATCACCTGCATAATAGATAGTAATTTTCAAACCTAATTGCAATAGTTTTTTTATATTTAATAAATATTCCGGGTACAGTTGTATATGTTTTTTCTCGCAAGACACCAAGAAATATCGTCCACCATTACAACTAGTGGCTTTGAGCACGTGCCGCAACACCGATTCGCATTGATAATCGTTTTAACACCCTAACTCAGCCAACCAAGGTGGAATAGCCCCTAGCCGCCTTGAACTTCGGATATTTTTTTTTCATTTTGAAAGCATAATAATCTCTTTTTCTCGTTTGCAATATTAGGGTAATTATAGAGCACATTCTTTGGAAAGGAATAAAATCATCGCCCATCGCTACTACTTTCTATGCATACCGAACACCCAACTCACATTGCTCGCTTTGGCCCTCTTTTTTTTGGTTTCGATAGCTAAGGGGACCTAGGAGGAGTTGATGAATCATCTTTGCACCTCATTGATATTTTTGGCAATATTGCGAAACCCCAATCCACCTTGAACGTCCGTTTCCTCTTCGAATGAGCACTCGCTGCAGGGGCGGCGGCTGGTGCTGGTTTGGACTGAAAGCACATGCTACGAATAATGATGATAATTACAGTAATTGCGTGTACTATACAATTTAAAGGTGAAAATTAGCGCGAGAGTTTGAGACTACTGTACAGTAAAGACAAGAATGTAATACGAATCAACATTGAGTGTCAACCTATTTAAACATTAAGCAAAAAACATTTTAATTTAAAAAAATAGCCCTCACATTAGCATCAGCTGCAGCTGCAGCAGGTGCAGCAACGGGCGCAGCCTCGCCCGGTCGCGGCACCTCGAACGACGACCGCAGAGTGCTGCTGCTGCTGCTCGACGGGTACGGTACTCGGGACTGCAATTATTGATTATACAAGGACGAAACAAAAAAAAACAAAAAGGAGGTGAATCAGATCGTGATGTAAATTCAATGAAACCTTGATATCACAACTTAAATTAATATTTTATCAAATATTTTTTATACACATCATTTCATTATCGCTAGACGGGTACGGTATTTACTCGGGACTGCAATTATTGATTCTTTCAACAACAAACTCACACCTGTAACGTTTTAGTAACGAATCAGGCATTACTATAGTAACAACGAAACCTTGATATCACATGTAGCCTACATGATGTGGGAAGACAAATAGTAAAAAAACGCAGGATTTTATATCGATAACAAATGCTCCTTGTCACGCCCATTTCAATGATCGATAGTTATAAAGTATACGGTAAGAAGTGAGTACGGTAGTCACTCACAATCGATGGCACCACAGGAGCAGTAGCCGCATCGTGCGTCAGAGCGGGCGGAGGAGCGGCCTCATTCGGGTGCGCGATCTGACGACAATTAGGAATTACTGTATTGTACCGCAATTTGGTGACTGCCGAATTACTGCAAAAAATCAGCCCATTACTGCAGAAGTTCATTTATGAAATGAAACATTTTAAAATGGGCAACCTCCGCTCTCAATGGGCCGTTATAGTAATCTGATTGACCGAAAAAGAAATCAAGTCAAGGAAAGAATATTGATGTATTTCAGCTATTATGGGCGAGTTACCGTATTACCACGAACTACCGTACTCACTTGATGGGTGGAGAAGGAGAGGGCGGAGGGCGGGAGGGGCACAAACTGCTGGTGCTGCTGCTGCCCGCTCTGGTCAGCCATCGTCTATTTATTGATTATTATAGAATTTTAAAAATAAGAAGAAAACAAATATCGGAAAGAGCGCCTCCGTTCACGTAATCAAAGTGGGATTGTTGCGCAAGACAACGGTGATTCGGCGTTGCACGAAAAACGTAAAATGCATAGAGATAGTTACAAATAATCGTGCCCCGTGGGATGGACAATACGAATACATATTATAGATATTTAAAACTGCCATTCAACAGCTCTTCATCGAACTCACATCGGCGGTTTAAAATAACATCATTTATCATTATCACATACATCTCATATTTACACGATATTCATGACAACCAATTTGAAACTACTCACTCTTATTCTTCACAACCGGACAATCAACAAGACCACAGAGTGAGATAACACAGAAAGAGGTCTTGAGGGTGAGATATCACATTTATAAAATGATGCGATCATGCAAAATGTTACTTCCTGTATTCAACGAAGTCTTGAGAATGCACAAAAGCTCGACAACGTGTCTGTCTGGTAAACAACGGAATTCCGTCTTTTGACTTTCTGGTACGATCGTATCATTTTATAAATGAAATAGTCTGTGGAACTGAGAGAGTACGCTAGAACAGTGACACTTTCCTGCTTCCCTTCGGTGGGAACAACTTGCCGTCCCTCTCCATTTCATAGAAGGCGAGTTTGAGATGGTGCGGTTTGAGGGGCTCGGCCGTCTCTCCGCGCTTCTTCTGAACGTCGAGCGCGGCCTCGACCACCTCGCCCGCGAACACCTGCCATTTATAATTAATTTAATAAAACATTTACTTAAATTAATTGATAATTTAATTTATATTAATTTAAGACAACATTGAAAAATGTGCAAGATAAGATTTAAAGGCTACAATTTTGATACACCAGTCAAAATGGCGTTTCAGCGAGGAAATAAGGCATAACTGATTGCTTGATGCGCAATAATTCTACATCGCCCGCGGTGAAACTAATCTAATAACTATACACCTAATGGCATACTTCTTCCATTCGTTCGCGGTCACAGAGCTCAATTATGCAAATTGCAATAATGTTAATAATAATATTATTATTAATACAATAGTCACCTTTGCCAGTCCCGCAATCGCAATGACCACGTTTTGTCCCACTTGCACGCCCGAGAACTGCGTGATGAGCCGGCGAATCGTCGACTTGGGGAAGGAGGATCTGCAAATACAATCAATAATAATACAGTAATATCTATTTCTCCCACATGGTGTTCGCTGCTAAAAATAAGCGAACACCACGCAGGAAAACTAATCTTTTTTTAGAAAGACGTCCTCGTACTGCGGTGATTCATGCTTCAAAGTCCCTTCTAGAGACGTCTTCATTAGTAGAGTTTTATTGGATTGAAGTCAACTCCCGCTACAATAAATATATAAATGAATAAGCACTGACCGTCGGTAAGCCTCGTAGCGGTCGAGCTGCTCCTGCGAGAAGTTGGAGATGAGCACCTGAAAATATAATATATACAATTTAATTATATTTAATAGCCGCGCGCATTTTCGACACACCGAACCTACACTCAATTCAAGGATGCCATGATTTGTGTGAAATGTTAAAAGACAAGCGAGGAATAATCGAACCTAATACAGTTCGAAACTTTTCATTGTTCCGTAAAACCTCAAATTTACTGGTGGTATCTCTACATCGATAGTGCTGGTTCTCAGGTCCTGATGAAAGCAGGTCAAGAAATGAAGGTAGAAAAGTTAAAGGTGCTTCATTTCAAGCGACTTATGAGGCCGTTTGCGAGAGAATCGAGCAAAGCTTGGACAGTAGAAAAATCATTTTCGGAGGAGAACATTGTTTTAGGTACTCTCAAGGGTGCTGATTACGATGGCGAATATGTCATGTTATGCAAATTGATCTCCGAAGTGTTATTCATATTACCAAATTCGTCTGATTTCGCGTGTTTTTGTGCTTTCGAAAGATAGAGTCTTCAAACCACGTCGGTAAATATTCAATTAGGATGAAATTGCATGGAGAATTTCATGGAACTCTCAGAAATGCAAATTTCCGTGTATTTCACTTACCCTTTGTCTATTTCTCTATGTTAAACTCAAAAAAGGAGTATGGGATTAACACAGTAGGTGGAGAGTATACACACCGTACTGCCTCTTTAATTTATACGCTGTTGACCTCTGGAAAATAGAGTTATGAATATTTAACTGAATGAGTTTGAGTGGAAAACCTGACCTGATGAGAGAACTGCTCAGTTAGCATGCGATCACCCTCTCATTTCGCCCTCTCAGACACCGCGCGAGCGGGCAAATGAGAAGTGAGAGGGTGATTAGATGCAAATTGGCCATTTTTCTCGTCAGATCAGTGCTTTTTCGCTCAGTTAAAAATTCATAACTCTATTTTCCGGAGGTCAACAACGTACAAATTAAAGAGGCAGTACGGTGTGTATACTCTCCACCTACTGTGTTAATCCCGGACTCCTTTTTTGAGTTTAACTTAGAGAAATAGACAAAAGGTAAGTGAAATACACGGAAATTTGCATTTCTGAAAGTTCCATGAGATTCTCCATGCAATTTCATCCTAATTGAATATTTACACGATGTGGTTTGAAGACTCTATATTTTGAAAGCACAAAAACACGCAAAATCAGCCGAATTTTGTAATTTAAATAGCAGGTCGGAGATCGATTTGCATAACATGGCATACTGACCATCGTGATCGCTACCCTCAAATCTCTAGGAAACCGTGTTTAACTGAGATTTTGTATTTTCACCTGTCCGATCTATGTTGTGACATTGTTTGATTCTCTCGCAAACGGCCTCTTATGCGGTAAGTTGGTTATCCAGATGAAACGGGATATCGATCAAATAATAAAACTTAAAGACCAAAGACCAAGTGTATCATATCACTCCTCACCAACCTGCATCTTCATCCTATTCACTTCGTCCTCCTCCAGCACTTTCCGTAGCTCCTCCATCTCCTCCGCCGACTTCTCGTCGCGTCTCTGCAGGATTGATTGTATTTTTAATATTAAAACTATTTAAACCTTCTTTTAACCTGGATTTCTTGCCTACTGCCACGCGTCTGAGCAACAAAACTGATATATCCCTTCACCACTATGGATATGATTGGCCACTAAGGATTTTATTCACCATTTTTTTGTGATGTCTAGCTACCTCGAATCATATCCGCCCCAAGGAAATACAAGGTAAAGGCAGGCTGCACCTCCAATGCATCGGGTTCCCTACACATGATTCCAAACCTACAGACAAGGGTTAGAGCGAGAGAGAGTGTGCAAAAGTAAGAGAGTCCCTCTCGATTTCACACGCTATCTCACTCCAAAGGCCTTTCTGGAAGGTTGACCGACCTGTGGAATGATATGCCTAGTCCGAGCACGGCGAACACACCGGGTGCGTCTTTCCCGAAAACTGGGGAACCAAATTGGCCAGGAGTATTGAAGTCCCACTAAGCGCTCATAAACTCTTAGCAGAGGTTGAGTTCCAATACAGAATCCGCCGAGCCGGTACCCCGATTCCAGAAAAATAAAATGCCCGTAGCTGCTCAAATTTGGCCAAATCGAAAATTTCGCGGTCCCGCAATCCCTTTTCTCGTCGAACACTACACTATTCAAGAAAAGATGGTCGAAAAATATAAGGAATGAAGCTGGTAGGAAATGCACATTTGCATATTTCGCAATAGCGGCACCCCGATCCGAGGGGGAGCGCTCATCACTGAGGCGGTCGTCATATGACCCCCAAAGTACCCCTTTTTGAGGTGGTTACCAGTGAAAAGGTGATTTTTCCGGATTTTGCTTGCAGGCGGTAGTCGTACCCCCCTGCAGGCGGTAGTCAAGGTACCCTGTGCCCACCTATGATAAGCAACTTTAATACCCGAAAAATAGCTGTTTCAGCTGCCTTTCATCTTCTCATATTCTAGCTTCCCATAATGATTCTGCGATACACATCATACCGGTTTGATCAGCTTCTTCCTGTCTGCAGCAGCTGCAGCACCTGCAGCAGTCGGCGCCTTGCTGCTTCCGGCCGCGGCTGCGTCCATCGGGTCCACGGACGACGACAGCGACAGCGCCGCCGGGTCGGCAATCTGGAGATTATTGATTTATTTTTAATCAATAATATATTAGTTTTTCATATTTGGCTGCACGCGCTGCACAGGACTGTGAAATGAAAGCAGAGCCTGACTAAATAAGAGTCAAGAAACCGCGATCTGCGGAGGTAATCCAATCCAATCTGGATAAGGTAATTAAAGGGACCCGGCAGAGATAGACAACTTGATCTCTATTAGTCAAATACGACATGCTGATAACGGGAAAAATAGTGAAAAAATTCTCGGAACTTTGTGTTTCGGGATATGCGCCGTTGAACTGTCGTGGTGTATGAATTCGACGTTTCCTAATGTGGTCATAACTTCGAGGAATGAACATGACATGCCCTGAATTCTGCTTAGTAGTCATTCAGGACATCGTAGGCATTCATTCACCACAAATTTTTGGAGCTGAGACACTTTTGAAAAGAAATTAGGAAACGTCGAATCCCAGAGCGTGTGTCTCTGGGAGTCGCCGTAAACCACTCCCAAAGGGTCCGAATAATTTTTTTCTTATTTTTCCCTTTATTAGTCGACCAAAATAATACCAAAAAAGTGTGTTTCACTATCTGTACATGGTCCCTTTAATTAATCATCATTAATTAAATATTTAAAATTATTGGTTGGGCTCCAAAATACTGCCGAAGTAAGCTAAAATACCGATAGAAGAGGGCCAAATAAGAGAGATGAAACCGGGATTAGCCCAGGTAAACTATTTTAACTTATAATTTTCACAGCGATTGTCTGCGGAAAAGCAGGCGTAAAATTGAAAATCAATTACCATAATAAGCAAAATTAATATAAATACCTGTGCGGACGCGTCTCCTCCGTCCAGCATGTTGAGCGCATCGTGGAAGTCCTGAAATTTATAAATATGATTTTTTTTTAAATATAGTCAAACAATTTTTTGAAATCATTGCCTGATTCACTTGCAACCTTTGAATCTAGATATTTACGAACTATGCCAAAATATTAGTGAAGTAATATGATTGAAATTTACAAATTCAATAGCACATGGAAACCCTTTCATTTTATGTTTATCTTGGATCCTTCTTACAAATACACACATTTCTCGTATAGAAACTGCAGCACTGATGTTTCATGGATTCAATAAACAACTAGCGTATTCCTCTGCAGGTAATGGTTATGTGATTTATTTTTAACAACTGTAATATCTTACCTGCAATGACTGCTCCTGATCGACGGGTTCCGGCTTGGGCCGCTTCGCCTCCGGTCCCGGCGACTCGGCCTGGACGAGCATATTGATTATTATCAAATTGAATAATTAATAAAAAAAACTCAGATCGATAATGCTTGATAACAGCACCATCTCGCTCTAACAGTAAAAAAATATGGCATTTGAACAAACTAATAAATCGTTTAGGATTATTATCATTACTCAGGAATTGTAGGGTAATATTACTGCAAGTATCGGGTAATATTACTGCAAGTAAGAACACGTTAGCAATATCTCAGTAACTTACTTTGTGTTTACTACAGAGGCAACTTTGAAGTAAGCAAAAAGTAACATTGCAGCAAACTAGAAATAATATTACTTTTTTTTGAGAGCAATAACAAAGTAAGTTTCTAGTTAGTTACCAATGCGAAGTAAGTAAAAAGTAATATTACTGCAAGCACCGAGGTATTACTTGAGTACTTCTGGTAACTTACCAAAACTACTTGCAGTACCAAAACCCTGCGAAACCAGAGTAATAAAATTAATTTCCTTACCTTCCTCTTCATCGGAGTGGCCGTGACGGAGGAGGTAGAGGGCGCCGAGTCGAGACTGAAAGTAATTATCGATTTTTCATTTTCTCGTCATTCCACATCGTCTTTAGCTCCCGAGGTCGAAAAGTACAGCAAAAACGACGTAGCTAAGCATCATTTTGGCATTTGCATAGTGCATTTCGAAAAGCAAATGCATTTAAACTGTGTATCAATCGTTTGATGAGTTACCTTTTTAGGTAATTACATAATTAGTGGTCAATTAATTAAAATCAGCTAATTACCTGACGTCCTCCATGCTGTCGAAACCGAGCGAGTCGAAGAGCGCGTCGGCCGCACTGCGCGACTGCGCCGCCGGCTCCTCATTAATCTGCCAATTAATCAATAAACAGTCAATTAATTAAATAATTAATATAAGAAATCAGAGAAAGGTTCAGCAGCAAGATGGTGGTTTCAAGTTACCGGAAATCAGTAAGAAAGGCAAAGCTATTGAGCCAATCGCTCCTGAGCCTCGATGGATTAACATTAATCGCATACGCGAAACATTGCCCATAAAACCATAATGGTGCGGACAGTGTCGACGTCTAGACCATTTCTCTGGTAGATAAATCGTCTAGACGGGTCGGTCTAGTCCAAAATGAGGGGAGTCTCTCCCTCTCATTCTCTCCCCCCATTTCAAGGGAGACTAGTCAAATCGACACGAAATCATTCTCATTTTACAATGTGAGCTCATTCAAATCACGACCTCTTTGTTCTCTTCGAAGGGGGTTTCGTCAAATCATCGCCCGTTTTCACTGTTTCCGACTGAGATGTAAGTGTATTTGTGTTATTTATCATATCATTAGCATTTTTGCATCATGACTTCGTCCCTGCCTTGAGCTTATTCCTTCTGACATTCACTCTGATCGGAAGAAGGATATTGCGAAGAAGATTCCGTGTACGCTTTCTCCTGACTATCATCTAAAGTCAACGTTTGGGTTGCTTGGGATGTGGTAAGGGACCGGAACACATTAGATAAGCTTTATTACAAACATACATTCTGCGCAACTGCCAACTCATATAGCTTACGGTAGGATCGTGCCTAGAAGAATGGAAGGGGACGAGGGATCGGTGTCACTTCTTGGGGCGAACTCCCGAATCCCTTGCCGATTCGCGGCTCCTCGACTCTGCTCCGCCCACCGATAGATGATATCGAATGATATGGAGGCTATGCGTCAATGGGATAGGAATGAGGGGCACAAGAGATGAGAGACCAAGGATCGAATATCCTTCACACTAACCATAAACAGAATAAATCACAAGTCATCAAGCGATCTTCATGATAAATTGAAACCAGCTTTTCTCTGATCAGCATGAATGTCAAAAGGAATAAGCTCAAGGCAGGGACGAAGTCATGATGCAACAATGCTAATGAGATGATAAATAACACAAATACACTTACATCTCAGTCGAAAACAGTGAAAACGGGCGATGATTTGACGAAACCCCCTTCGAAGAGAACAAAGAGGTCGTGATTTGAATGAGCTCACATAGTAAAATGAGAATGATTTCGTGTCGATTTGACTAGTCTCCCTTGAAATGGGGGGAGAGAATGAGAGGGAGAGACTCCCCTCATTTTGGACTAGACCGACCCGTCTAGACGATTTATCTACCAGAGAAATGGTCTAGACGTCGACACTGTCCGCACCATTATCAACTTTTGCCCGGTAAACAAAAATAAGGGCTCGAACGGGCAGAATGTGTAGGAGAAAGTGACACTACTTCCCTTTACCGGACCAAATAACTGCTAATCATTTTCTGGGAATGAAACTAAGAGAGGTGACCGCCAGAATCACAGAGTGAGATGATAAATAAGGGTCCAATTCCCGGATGTTTGATCCGGCTAAGGGAAGTAGTGCCCTGGAAAATAAACCCACCACACGTTCTTCCTCTTGAGCCGGCTCGACGACCTTCTTCTTTGGCATGTCCTCGTCATCGGACGAGTCGGAGAGGTTTCCAAAGAGATCCATCGCGACTTAAACATGAAAATATCACGCGAATTCCCGATCAAAACAACAAGACATAAGACAAAAGCTGCTAAAACCTGCGCGCAACAAGGCAATTTAAACCGTGAAGGGACGAAGCGGGCCTATTATACAACCTCACAATTATGTCAACACCTTGTAATCAATTATGAACACTATAATGGGCGTAAAACGTGGAAAACAGCGAGCAAACGGAGACACGAGAGAGGACGCCGCGAAACTTGGCAAAGTGCCAGAGTATGGTACTCGTCTTATCAATAACTACTTTTATTTATATTTTTTAAAGATTTTTTCGTGAAATTTTTTGATGAAATATTTCTTATTTATTTATTTTACACTTCCCGTGCTCGGATATTCAAGTGGGTGAACGCCTCTCTTCTCACGTCTTTCCCGATGTTGTTTGTGTTCACAAGTTGTTTCGCGGGGCGGCTTTGTCTCTTTTAGGTGGATGCGCAGCCAAATCCGCATCTCGTGCACAGACATTCAAGTGCTCAGGGAGAGCTAAGAAAGGCTGGGGATGGAAGAGAATGGGAAGGTGAGAGGGTGATCTCTCAGTAAAGGGAGCCAGGGAGATAGACACGTATCCACCCTCACCCTCCCTTTCTGTATTTAGTTATCGCCAAACAGAGATCGCGGACGCCCAGGAGCCGCTCACACTCACTCTCTGAATACCTGACTGTGACCCTCCTACCCTCCATTCATCAATCACCCCCCCCCCCCCAGTCTATTCGCCCCATAATCGACTCCCCCAGTTCATGATAGATCGAGGAAAATGAAGACAGCCGTCCTACTAGCTGCGATTCTTCTGCCACTACTGGTACGTTATCTGGAATGTTTAAAAGAATAATGTTATGCCGTGATTGGGTAAGGTGAGCTGGGCGACGCATGATTCCTACACATCATTCCACAGGCCGGTCTATCTTACAGAAAGGCCTTTGGAGTGAGAGAGCGTGTGAAATCGAGAGGGACTCTCTCACTTTTGCACACTCTCTCGCTCTAACCCTGGTATGTATGTTTGAAATCATGTGCTAACATGGAAGGCGCCATGGTGGGACAGAGTAAATGAACAGCCACTATCTATTTATTACCTGACCTATCTCTCCTGACTCTTACTGGGTTTTTACTCGACTGTGGTGAAGAACCGAGATGGAAAATATAATTATCTTTTTAACAGGAGCATTTGCGTTTCACCAATTCCATAAGAGCTAGTAAAAAATCTAGAAAATGATCTGGCCTTTGGAATTTTCTTCGTAGAATAGCTGAAATGGATCTAGAAATTTGGCAACATGTTATGGAGTTGTGTTATCTGGAAAAATATTCCGGAAGGAGATAACTATATCTTTTTTAACACGAGCATTTGAGTTTCGCCAATTCCATAAGAGCCACTAGAAAATCGACAAAATGATTTGGCCTTGGATTTTCATCGTAGAATAGCTGAGAGATATCTATGGTAATCATTGGTCGCGTATTATGGTGTTGTGCTATCTGAAAAAAATGACAGGAGGGAGTAATGATTTTCTATTAGAAACGAAAAGAATATTTCAGGACGCGCAAACCCTGGAAATCTTCAGCAAGAACATTTCCATGCCGTACGTGGTCAAGAAGAGCTGGGTCGACAACTTTATCCGGTTCGTTGAAGATTGGTTAACCCTCGAGAAATGCTCCATTCAATCTGGATCTTCGCACGAAAACAAAATAGTCTCTCGTTGTCTGATCCTCTCGTGCCACGCGCTCTCTCGCTATCATTCACAGTCGCGAGTAGTTTCTCGTCGCTACCACCTTGGATGTAGGCCAATTATCACAAGATCTGAATTTGTAACGGCGACAATTAGTCAGATTTTACTAAGTTCAAGTTTGACAAAAAATGAAAATCTCTCAAAGGGTGCGCGCATGTAAGATCGTCTCTCACTTTTACACACTCTCTCCTTACTGATCCCCTTCCGGGGGCCTGAAATCATGTGTATTCATTGCAGATTCAATCACGTTCTGGAGACGAAGAGCCTTCGGACGAGGATTGTAGCTATTGGTAAAAAATATAATTTTAAATTGCGAATAAGAATTGGAAGTGAACCAGAAATGAAATTTGAAATAAGCAATCTGCAAATTTTCTTGAATTTTCTTGAACGTCCGTTCCGCATTCTGCTCATTCCTGGCTGAATCTCGTAGTATGCTTTCTCACTCACTAGAAACTCACATCATTCCACAGGCCGGTCAGCCTTACAGAAAGGGCTTTGGAGTGAGAGAGCGTGTGAAATCGAGAGAGACTCTCTCACTTTTGCACACTCTCTCGCTGTAACCCTGCTCTGTAGGTTTGGAATCATGTGAACTAGTTCCAAATTGTATCCCCTCGTGCTGTTACACACACACTATCCCTTGACCCGTTGCTGAAAATTTGGAATTAAAACCGCAACACTTGCCCATTTCGGTTGTGCACCGCTTCTTCAATTATGATTTTGACTTTTCAACATCTTCATCATCACCAACCGTAATCCACAACCACTACCGTAACCCTAATATAATCCAGGTTGCGTGCCCTCCAACCAGCCCGATGGTCGCTCGCTGAGTATCGGCGAGTCCACTCGTCAGCACGAGTTCGTCTTCGGCTGCCAGCAGGATGCGCACGGAGTCATATCGTATGATGCGACCGGTAATTATCGATTGATTAATTGATTTTAATTTTGGCAATTATTTTTGGGAATTGCGCATCCTGAATTTGAAAAGTGTTGGTTCGTGACGATCGATAAGCAAAAGTTGCATAGGAGTGAAAAGAAAGCAAAATGAAGCAAACTGGATAGTTACATTATCTATTTAAGAAAATCTCTTCACCATATCGAATCAGAAAATTTTCAACGCTCATGAATGTTCATTGAAACACATAATCACCAGACCAAACCAGGTCGTATCAATCCGCCGCCCGCTAAGACATCCAGGACGGCTAAGTGTACTATTTATGGCTGTAATTACCGTACTATTAATTTTCGTATTCAAAATTACTGTACCTCAGCTTGCATCGATCCGCTCGGGAACGAGATGAAAGTGGGCGAATCGCGGCGGCTCTCCAATGGTACGGTAGTGCTGCACTGCACGATCAGCAATGGGGTGGTCAAGAAGGTCATCGAGAAGGGTTAGTATGAATATGATGAGTACTCACAACACTAACACATGATTCCAAATCTACAGAACAGGGTTAGGGCGAGAGAGTATGCGAAAGTGAGAGAGTCCCTCTCGATTTAACACGCTCTCTCACTCCAAAGCCCTTTCTGTAAGGTTGACCGGCCTGTGAAATGATGTGCTAAGTGCTAAGTGCAATGGATCAAGCAGATCTTTATTCTAGGAACGATAATTGAATTTCTGGAAGCGTGCGTTTTCGCTCGGCACCCCATCTCATCCTCCAGAAAGGGGTCAGGAATGAACGGGAGAGCGTGAAAACGAGACAGTCCATACTATTTTTGCCCACTATCTTACAGCTGACTACATCATTCCACATGCCGGAACGGAAAGGGCTTTGGAGTGAGAGAGCGTGGAAAATCGAGAAGGACTCTCTCACTTTTCTCACGAACACTCTCTCGCCGTGACCCTTGGCTGTTGGTTTGGAATTGTGTGTGACACCTTTCTCAAGGCGTGTTTGGAAACTGTAATGAAGAAAAACAGCTTTCTGATTAAACTGCTATTTCTTAAAAAGTGGATAATTCGGGTTTCACGTTTGATTGATCTCCCAATGCTAATGTTCTGATCTGATTCGACGTGCGCACCGGATAGATTTTAAAAACTCATTTTCGCAGCTTCCGGATGCTTCTTTAACGACACTCTGTACGGCGAGGACGAGACGTGGATCGAACCCATCCAACCATCACTCGAGGTAACAAACTTACCTACAACGTAGAGTTGGCACCATGCCAAGAACATCCTTCGTTGCCTGACTCTCTATCTTTTTGCTCGATCTCTCGATCATTCTCTCTTTGTCTATTTTGCCGATATTTTTTTCGGATTCTGTTAAATGCACAGGGAAATATGGGGGGGGGGGTGACATTTGAGCAACCGACATTTGAGCAACCGACAATTGAGCAACCGACATTTGAGCAACGGGCCATAACCCACCAAGGAGTGAGCCTAGCGCTATGGGAGTGGTACCATTGTGATCAGCATCAGAAAAAAATAGATTTCATAATTAATTAATTAATTAGCATAATTAATGAGATATTAATTAATTAAATAATAAATTAATTATGAAATCTCAATTACCTGATGCTGATCACAATGGTACCACTCCCATAGCTCTAGGCTCACTCCTAGCTGAGTTATTACCCGTTGCTCAAATGTCGGTTGCTCAATTGTCGGTTGCTCAAATATCGGTTTCTCAAATGTCCGTTGCTCAAATGTCACCCCCCCCCCCCGAAATATGTACATGGTACTTTAGGTACATGGTGGAGAGGCAGATTAAAAGAGAGCCTGTATAGGCCTGTATATACAGTATAGCAATGGCAAGAGGTCAGCGAGGGAGGAGAGAAAATGAAAGAAAGAATGTGTACTGTCATTCTGCCAATCTGGGAATTGTCCTTTTGATCTCGAAGGGAATTTACGAGAACAGTTCTAAATTGTTCCCGCCAAAAAGCCGTCTCAGTTAAAGTCTATTGACGACTTTAAAAGTGTCAGATTGCCGCTTCCCAGCCCCTAATCGAAGCTATTAGACAATTTAAAAGATCGCTCTCGGTGACCTACGCTTTTGGAGACGTTTATCTATTGTCTGGCAACGAATGCGCAGCGGCTGTCATACTAGAGACGACTGCAGGATAATCCTGGTCACTGGTTCTTGCAACGAGGATTCATCAAGTTTGGAACTGAGATGATCTTCTTTCAGCTGACCTCAGAAATTAAATGAAAAGAGTAATTTTTAAATTCCAGGACCAAGTGTTCATGTTCCGTGAGACAAATCGACCGAAGCTGGGCAGGCGACAAGCCGTAATTGTGGTCGGTATATTTTTTTACTACTTTTGATAATATTTTTTTGTGATTATTTCTGATAATTACCTCCACTGACCGTGGCAACAGTTCTTTAAAAAAATTACTTATCGTTAGTGAGGACGTGTAGCCCAATTTCTTTGGAAACGTTTACTGTACTACAACTCGTGTTTTCGTGTTTCATCATTGAGTGTTGCTCAGTTCAGTTCGTCTGCTGTAGTGCGCTTCTCACAGTCATCCGAAAGCACGCGAAATTTAATTCCGTTTAATTCCGGTTGAATTTAATTCTTTTGAATTTAATTCCGGTCTAGCAGTTCACAATTCAGGAGCCAAAACTACGGGGTCGTTTGATGCAGTGTTTCCGCCCGCACTACAACTTCTTCGAGAGCCAGCTCATCGGTGGGTTACTGTAGAAACATGATTTTAAAATGTGCCTAATTAAAACTTAATTAATTATTTTTAATAATTGTTTAATCCAGGTTGCGTCGTGGGCAAATTCGGCATCCGCATTGACGAGTACGCTCAGGTAGGTCTAGAGTTTGAAATTCGGGTAAATAATTGGATTAGCTCTCTTCATTTCACACACTCTCTCACCAATCGACCGGTGAGAGAGTGTGTGAAATGAAGAGAGTTAATCCAATTATTTACCCGAATTTCAAACTCTAGTAGGTCACGATCCAAACCTCCACATCTCTGTCCTAACCCCTTTTTGGAGGTTTTCACAAGCTGTGCAATTTTTCGCCACGATCGATTTACCTCGGGAAGTTTATAGGTTTTGGGGGAGGACAAGTTTATAGATCTTCCTATTCATCATTTTCGCTAGCACATCGATAATCGGTAGCAGTCAATCAATCGGGAACTAATCGATAATCTTCGTCAGATCGAGCCGGGCATCTACGTCAAGTGCGTCGAGCGGGAGAGCGGAGGCGTCGGAGTGAAGGTCGTCGATAGAGATGGTGGGAATCCATTGATTATTGTATTCGGGTCTCAGCATGGAATTCATATTGTGATCACGATTTCTTCGCTGATTTTGATACTACATTAAAACATGGTTTCTCCTAGCGCTTTGTGAACGAACAAGGTGCGACCCAGAGTTCATGGATTACCGATTAGATTAATCACAGTGTATTTTCAGCATGGGATGAACGGAAATTGGCGCATCACATACTTTTGCGATTTTGAATTTTATTGAAACGAACTTTCACCCGGGTATTTGGTAATGACAGAAGTAATCGGAATGTAAGCACCACAGATCTCAGCGACTTTGACCTCTTATTTAAACATGGCTTCTCCTGGTATCCTCTGACTACGCGCAAGGACGCGGCGCATGATCACGTCACCTTTCAGTATTTACACATGATCTTTGATCTTTCTCAGATCTCTCCTGTCGAATGGGCAACGCCACCGTGCCAGAGGGATACGTGTGGGTGGACACACTGAGAGGGGCAGAGTTCACATGCTCATCCGGCAATATTGTTAAAAAGAGTAATTAATTAATTGATACATTAATTAGTGCTAATTAGATGCTCCTTATTAAGGAGACTGTCAATTTTGCCTAATTAATGAATTATTTTCAGGCTGCGTGCTGGGAAGCGAGCGAATTCCTCTGGGAAAGGAGGTACAAGCAAAAGTTCAGATATTTGTTAGCCACAAAATTTCCTGATTGTTTTTTTTTCATTTTGTTCAAAGCCAAAGGCCAATGAATATTTATTTTTTGTTGTAATACACGGCGTTTTGGCGGGAACAATTTTGAACGGCTCTTGTAAATTCCGTTCGAGAGAATCAGGGGATTGGCAAAATGCCAGTACACAGGCTCTCTCACTTTCTCTTCTCTCTCGCTGACCCCTTCCCATGACTCTCTTTTGATCTACCTCTCTCCTACACCCCCTGTAAAATGCCGTGTAATATTTAACACTCAGGTTCGACTGAAGAACGAGTGCGTCTTCGTTTGTCATCCGGGAACTAACATGTACATGTGCGACAAGGTTTGCGCCCACTTTTATCAAATATTTTTTTCCAAATTGTTGATTCTTTTCTAAGGGCAATGTATGCAATAAAATAATTTGTATATATATTTTCTAAATATTGTTTTAGGTTATTCACAAATCCGAAGTTATCGACGAGGACCTCGAGCAGAAAATCGATAAATCGAAGATCCGATGGGGTTCATTCGGGGCGAAACGAACATTCAACGAAATACTTCAATGACCTAACAGAAATTGTGTGTTCTATAATCACTGACGGCTTATAATAACAATAATAATAATCATAGTGATAATAACATTAATGATAAAAATAATAACCCTCCGCTAATCCGTTGAGTATTTTCAACTGTCCGAGTTTCTCCTTGCTTTTCCTAACCTTTCCATTGGTTTTTTACGAAATTCCAAACTGTCTTTGCATGTCTTTTCGGGTGCAAATTTACACTTTGTAACGATACGATAAAGTTTACCATGTGATTTCAGCTGCGTTCTACAATTGCTGAAATTCCAGTAAATATTTGGAAGATATTTCTCAGTTTCTTATTCTCTCGAGAGTCGACCGGTGAACAGAGTATGCGACAGGGTGATCGTTTTGAGTCCTCACAATGATAGAGCATCGAAAATGAATGCTGCACACATCTCGGCCACTCGTTTGTAAGTGTAAATTCCATTGTTACATCACTTTCATGGCATTTTCGCTCGTAGCTTACTCTCTATCAGTTTGTTTCTCTCTCACATGCGATCATTCTTATCTCCATGCTTCTTCGCCCCATTACCATGAGAATCACCCAGTCGCAACATCGTCCCTCTGGGACCTCGCTCACACTGACGTCTTTTTTAATTCAAAATCGAATATTTATTTTTATGCACAGCGTTTAATTTAATACCAAAATAAATTTGCAGAATGGGTAATATCTTCCTTCTCTGCTTTGTCCTTGTTGCTGTCTCGCATGCAGCACAAGATGACCCGGAGATCTTCATGACTGCTGTTCGTATGATATTTACATTTATAATAATTTAACAATGATTCATACATAAAATGGCATTCCGGAATATATATTCTCTTTCTCCTATCATTTCTGCGTTTAGCAGCTGAACGTTTCCTTATTTTGAACGAATGTTTATGAATTTAAAATGCATTTGATGTTTAGCCGGAGATGATTCGTTACTGGGGCTACCCCGCAGAGGAGCATTCGGCAACGACAAAAGATGGATACATCCTGGGACTACACCGTATCCCGCATGGAGTTTCTGGTTAGACGAAATGTCATGGCTTCCGTAGCGCAGTAGGCAGCGCGTCAGTCTCATAATCTGAAGGTCGTGTGTTCGAGCCTCACCGGGAGCAGGTCTTTTGCCAGGTTCGAACGATGGCTGTCGCCCCGTTGTGTTCATGCAGCACGGAACTGAGTGCGACTCCACAAACTGGATCATCAATCTCCCTTCACAGTCGGCTGGTTTGTAATTCGTAATTTTGTAATTAATAATTTGCAATTAATAATTCAAATTTATGTTCCTCTTAAAAACTGTTATCTAATTCTCCCGTGACCCGTTGCTGTCATTTCGGTTTTTGTCATCAGCGGAACGTTTTAATTATTCGGGATTTACAAAGTTGAAATAGTCATCGCGATACCAAAATTTTCATTTCATGATTCGTGTTCGCTGATGCTGGATTTGATGTGTGGTTGGGCAATGTACGAGGAAACACGTACTCTAAGGTTTGGAAGTCGTTTTTAAACATGGTTTTCGGGTTCGATGGAGGAATGGAATAGGCCGATACTTTCGGCAATTAGGAAAAATAAAAAAAATCATTTCAGAATCATGTCAACATGACGTCGAAGGACGAGAAGTTCTGGGAGTTCAGGTACGCTGAGCTCTTAATTGACTTTCTGTAGTGGGAAAACTGCACAAGATTGGTGGTCCATAGGATCATCGGAATTCAGAATTAGTAGAGATCAGCTGTGCCCCTTGAGTAAACCTCAAAACATTATTGATTGGCTGATACCGTATCGTATTCCAGTTGGGACGAGATGGCGGACTACGACCTGCCCGCCATGATTGAGTACGTATTGAAAACGACCAATCAGAAGAGTCTGTATTACATCGGCCATTCGCAGGTGACAATATCGTACAAACGATTAAGAATTTTGTAGAAAAAACGTCGTTTTGGTTTCTTTCCTGCCGCAATTCCGAGAGATTTTTCATCAAGATAAACTAAAACTAGCAGGGTGTGTTGAGGTTAAACTACGTTATGGTAGGGTGCGCACTACGTTTTCAAAGTATGGTTCAGGGGGGCGTTCAGTTGCAGGGCACAGTTCGGTCCAGGGGAGCTTTGCAGCCGACTCCAGGCTCGGTACAGGGGGAGCTCTGTAGCCGGCTCAAAATTCAGTTCAGGGGAAGCTTTACAGCCGGCTCCAAGTTCGGTCCAGGGGGAGCTCGATAGCCGGCTCCAGATTACATTGAAGCTCAACTTATGTTGGGGAGTGTTAATCGCTACAAAGAGTACTGGCTTATTCCGTTGCAAAAGGCTCGTAAGGCTGAGAGCGATCGAAAAAAGTTGCCACTACGCCACTTCGTGGCTCCGTGGCAACTTTTTTCGATCGCTCTCAGCCTCACGAGCCTTTCACAACGGAAACGCAAGATACAGTGCGTTCAGAACGTTTTCGAACACTTTCCCGACATCACAAAACGCTTTTCCTGTAATCCCCTACGCTCTCTGAATCATTTTGGAACTTTTCGAAAATTTCGATTTTCCACGTTAAAACGTGTTAGAACACGTTCTGACACGTTTCTGACATCGCAAAACACTTTTCCTGTGATCCCCTACGCTCTGTGAATCATTTTGGAACTTTTCGAAAATTTCGATTTTCCACGTTAAAACGTGTTAGAACACGTTCTGACATCGCAAAACACTTTTCCTGTGATCGCCGGCACTCGCCGGTGCGTTTGGAGAAAGTTCGAAAATTTCGATTTTTCATGTTAAAACTCGGCAAAACAGGTGAAAACGTGTTTCACGGTACTCAAAACCGTGTTAGAACAGTTTCTGGCACTTGCGAAAAATGCGGCAAAAGGTTTGCCCGCGGCGGGGATCGAACCTGGGGGGTCTCGGATTCAAAGTTTGGCTCGTAACCCACTTGGCTATGGATTTCGTTAATTAAATTTTGTAAAATTTGAAAGGTATTCTGGTCGGGAATCATATGCAAAAGGATTTGGGAAGATAGCGCGATTTTGAAGCGAAATATAAGGAAAATACGAAAAACGGCCGGACACACAGACAGACACACACATACACACACACACACAGACAGACAGACAGACAGACAGACAGACAGACGTTCTGAAATAATAGTCTTTAGTAATTGGAATTTTCCAGGGAACGCTGACGATGTTCGCTAAACTGTCCGAGGATCAGGAATTCGCATCGAAGGTGAACTGTTGTGATTAGGTTCCATAAAAACATTAATTATGCAAAATCAAATATTTTAGATCAATAAATTCTTCGCTCTCGCTCCAATTGGCCAGGTTGCACACATCAACGGGTCGCTAAAAGAAATGGCTGATAGGCTAACTGATGACGTGCAGGTTAGTGCTATTTTGTATTATAATTTGTATGAAATGTTTTTTTTAAAATTATATTATTCTTACCACTAATATTTGTCTAACAAATGTGTGTTCGTGTTTCACTACTTTCTGATAAAAGAGATGAGCTCGGGAACATACGCCTTCTAGAAATAAAATAACGTTTATCTTTCATGTGTTCTACGATCTCTTCGGGTCGACCGAATTTCTCCCCAATGGTCCGGTCACTGATCTTATCGCTAAATGGGTTTGTGGAACAACTGAAGAAGGAGGTTGGTAGAGTTATCTTTAGCTGATCTGGTAGTAACTTCAATCAGGAAATTCGACAAAAGATAAACCATGATTTGTATTGGGTTAAGTTTCATAGGGTTTAGAAACTGATTGTGAAAGCGATGAGTGCGCTGATGACACCATTTATTTGTGCTCGAATGTCTAAGCTGCACTTCCAAAACATTTCATAATCGCTGGAAGGCTATTTACATTGATATTTTGCAGAGGATTTCTGCGACAATCTTCTCATGCAAATGACAGGGCCGGAAACGAGCGACCAATTCAATAAGGTCATCCTTTCCCCATTTCAATTTTCAAAAAAAACGAGTATTTTGTAACATTTAAATATCAGTTTCCCACCATAAATATCATGCTACTTAAAATATTATAATTTAGAGTGTATGTCATCCTTCTTTTCAGAGTCGTACAGAAGTTTACATGGGTCACAGTCCAGCCGGCACTTCCACTCAGAATGTCCTCCACTTTGCGCAAATGGTACTTGTTTTTAAAAAATATTTTGGACTCGTGGAGTTAATTCCAAATAATAAAAGGTTCCGCTACCAACCACAGAAAATATAGGCGAGAGGGCGTCACAAAGCAAGAGAGATTGTCATTGTACGGAGAAGATGCATTTTATCGCAGGTGGAGAATGCAAACGTCGCCAGATTCGACTACGGCACTCCCAAGAGCAACTACAAGCACTACGGATCGGTATTATCTCATTTTAAATTTCATTTTCTCAAAATTTCCTTCACTAGACGAACCGTAAACACAAAGGATCCCCGTAAAACTGAGATACCAGAATAGGCACCACAGACCATTCTATCACACGTGCATTTATTGATTGGAAGCGTCAACGAAGCACGTGTGATCATACTCTGCTTTTTGACCACCACATGACTCTCTCAAATTCCAACACTCTCTTGCCTTTCACCATTAGGCTACCCTTTTGGGTGAGCACCTGGTGGGAAATAAGGGAGTGTGGGAATTCGAGAGAGGCAGGTGCTAGTAGCGGGCAAAAGTCAGAACATGATCACGCGTGTTTCGTTGGTACTTTGAAACAATAAAAATGCACGTGTGGCTGAATAGCCTCTGGAGTCTCGTCGCTTATCGGTGATGTTTTCGTGCTCAAATGAGTGAAAGAATGCGAGGGATACTGTGCAGAAATGCGTCCTATAATTTATCACGTAGACCAAAGTCTAGAATTCTGATAATCTCTGACCACGTGCCCATTTTTATTCATGCCCATTTGCCTTGATATCAGGATACACATATATCTGTAAATCTGTATTCAGTACGTAGGCTAGCTGGCGACCGCTAGCCTACATAACAAAGCTGATTCCACGAACTATTTTAATTTACAGAATACTCCTCCAGTTTACGACTTCTCCACAATCAAAGCGGATATGTATCTGTATTGGTGAGCAGCAATAAAACAATACATTTATTTTCATGCATGTCGTGGACGAGGGGGAGAGAAATGGCATACTGTTACTTTCTGTGAGCAATAAAAAAGGCTCAAAATTATTGGTTGATCTAGAAATTAGAGTTTGAAATTCGGGTAAATAATTGGATTAGTTCTCTTCATTTCGCACACTCTCTACTCCGGTCGATTGGTGAGATAGTGTGCGAAATGAAGAGAACTAATCCAATTATTTACCCGAATTTTAAACTCTAATAGAAATATTGATGAAAAATGAACAAATTTATCACATAATCAATTTGCAGGTCAGACATCGATTATCTCGCTGATCCTCAAGACATTCAGGAATATCTCATTCCCGCCCTCAACCCGAACTATCTCAAGGTTCGCTTAGTTTCAATATTTAAAGGGACCAGGCAGCGAAAAAAATAAGTTATTTTTAAATAAAAGAAAATCCTGTTCCCGGAAGAATACTATTGGGTTGGCACGAAAGTTTTGCCCGATTTCAGATTTGAAGTTTGAGGATTCGGTTCTCTCACAGTTGAAATCGACATCCCCTGTCCTCATAGTATGTTATACGTGGACTTCTGAATAACACTACTCAGTATTCGATTCACTCGATTTTAACTCTGCCTCCTTGATTTACAATAAAATACAAATGATGTCACGAGCCTAAATTCGGTAACATTTGTTTGGCCTCTCAAGTTGTCGCGAAGTTGTTTTCAAGATCTGCTCTTCTAATGAGTGACACTACGAACAACCCTCTTTATAACCATGGCACGACTGAATAGTTGCAATTCTTATTTTTGAAGTAACCGTTCTTCAAAGAAATTTGACGGGCAAAAACAGACCATGTATGATTTGAATTGCCGGAGCAGTAAAACAAGAGATGTGCATATATTATGGTGTTTTCTGCTAATTAGCACTTGGGCTATTTGATACGAGTATTATTTTAAAATAAGCCCTTTCAGCCGTTCGTAGAAATTTAAAATACTAAAATTGTATGGCATCTCAGATTTCCTGAAAACCGGCAATTTTGGGTACCATGTTCGATGGACTGTCTTATTGAGCACAGGCGAAATCGAAACACGCCTGACGAATCAGTCCTACTACTAAACATTCTCTCTAAAATTAACGAAAAAGGAAATGTGTACAAGCTTCTCAAAATTAGTGGCATCCTTTCATATATCATTTTCGATCTCTAATTTTTATCCTTACACTGTGTCTTAATCAGTTCGGTAGTGAAAGCTCCACACTCAAAGTGAGTAATACTTTTATAACAAGGATAAATAGCACTATACATCAGAGGAGAACGGGGCATAAATCCCAACCGCCAGCGATACTGAGTCAAAAAATTGAAATTTCGTGATTATTCACTAATATCTTTTATATTCTAGGCCTCATTAGCGGCTAGTGCAGCATGGTGATTCGCTCTTGTCCCGCTTTGTGAATTCAGTGTACAGTACTCTTTCAATAGACCACTTGATACGGGCCTTGCCTCGTTCCACAATAAAAATATACGACAAAGAAAAAGTCGGGTCGAAACCAACCAGTCAAATTTGGTCCCTTACAACTCTTCCCGATATTGTCCGTTAGCCATGACGTAGTAGTTCGTTAAAGAGGAAGACTTGCTACATATGCCTATACTAGAGATTATATGATTGGCCAGCATACAAGAAAATTCGGACGGAAATCCAAGAATCTCAAAATCGGGCAAAACTTTCGTGCCAACCTGATAAAAACCGCATATTTTTGCGATTTTTTTGAAATTAGTTATGAATTTTCAAAGTTTCGCTGTTTCTCCACAACACGTTACGGTAGCGACTACACCACAATTCAATTCTCTAAAACCAGACATTTTCATGAACTGTGGTTGTGCGCATTTTGTCTGGGAGGGGTCAAAACTCCAACATTCCTCTTTTCAAAGCAAAATCTAATCATCCGACCAAATTATATTGCTTTCTGTCTTTTCGGAAATAGGCGACGCACCGTTCCTGGGGCTAATTTCTAATTAAAATTACTAATTGCAAAAAAATGCTAAAAATTTAATTTTTTCTTCATTTTTCATTCGATCGTAGTGAGTAAAGATCATTAAAAAGATATAAAAATTAAAAATCTGTTTTTGTTCGCCGCCTGGTCCCTTTAAACGTTGAATATTAATCAATCAATCAACTTTGTCATTTCAGAGATGGTTGATTGAATTATATAATATTTTTTTAGAATTTATAATTACAAATCGTAAACTGATTTATTTCAGCTGAGTCAGTTCGTTCCCGGTTACACTCACATGGACTTCGTGTGGGGAATGAGAGCTACTGACGAATTGTACAAACCGATCATTGAGACAATCAAGAATGCCTTGGGAGGATCTGTGAAATGTTGACAAAAACATTGATAAACGCATCTGAATTGAGCCAATGCTGCTGCATCTCATGAAAGAAAATTATACTACAGCCAATGAGGTAGCAAATGGTAAGAACAAACAGGGAAATATAATTTTTTTAATGCTAGTTTAGAGGTCTCAGGCAATCGTTTGTAATGCTATCATAGGTGCACCTAATGTCCCCGCTAATTTTCTCTCTCTGTCGTTCCACTATGTCGCCATAGTGAACTTCCTCACTGTGTGACCGATGCGGTTATTTGTGGTTACTGTAACGACGTCCCTGCGTTTCTTTGGCGTTCATCCCCCTTTTTAAGTAGAAGAACAAACATAAAAAATATTTTCCTCCGTATTTTGGAATATGCCTCTTTTTCTTCTCGAACTCCCAATGGAAATGCTCTACAATATTCTTCAATTTTGTGGTGAAACTGAGGCCGATCTTCTCAAGCTGAGAAAAGTAAGTGTATTTATCGGGCTCCGATTTTCTTATTTTTACTATTGGTTTTTAACAAATTCGTTTCAGATCTGCAAATTTACGAAGAATTATTCGGATAATAAAGTAATTCACCTCAGAAAGGATGCTAAACTTGAAATTGACGCCCGCGATATTTCAATCAATGTGTGGTTTTTTAAAAAAAAAACTAGACGCATCACGAAATGGTGGCAAATGAGAAACAGATAAATATATTTTATATTTTTTATAAATATATTTTTCTTTATTTTTTTCATTATTTAATGTAACAATAAGATGTTTTGTTACAGCAATCGAAATTATAATTTACAGGTCGATCCAAGCAGTTCATTTGTTTTACGTTTTACAGTAAATTTTCCGCTTTGTCTTCTCGAATTAATTGATCATCCGCGGATTGAAACATTTCCGCGCAACCGTCACGGAAAGGTGATATATACAGATTATTGTTTTTGCCATCAAAAAAATGTTCTTGTATAGCTAAATTTATCAATGTACTCAAGTCACTCTTCATTTCACACGGCCTGCATTACAATTTCATAAACACACCAAAATTACACAAATAACATTCCGCTACTATTCCGCGCTAAACGCTGAAATGATTGTCGAGAGAGCATGATAATGCGAGAGACACGCCGAGGTATGGAAAGAGAGCACAAACAACAGTAGTCCTTTAGATGAACTGATAATTTTAAAATTGTAATATACCAGTTGGTGAACGAGAGAGTGCGAAAAGTAAACAGTTCATTGATGTGCATTGCACAACGGAACATTGCATTATTTCGGAAGAGTGTTTGTGAATTTATAATGTCCAAACGCAGACATTCGAACTATTCGCGACGCCGGAGGGATCTAACTCCACTTTTGAAGTGGTGAAGCCCGTTATCAGTGGACGTGTTACAGAGCTGACGCTGTGTTGGGAGGAAAGAGGCGAGCAACTCGTGGATCTGGTCATGCCTCTGTTCGAAGGTTTGTTGTATAATATTTATTTATTTTATTTTATGTAATGGCTCCTGAAATGTATGAGCATGTTAACTTTGGCCCGTTTTGAAATATGTTAAGTGAAACAAAAAAATGTGTTCTGAGCGATCCTAATGTCTCACTAAGATTTCTTCTTTCTCGCGCTATGACTCAAAGGGTGCTGACCATTCTTTTCCATTACAGATTGCGTGGTGGACATGTTTTATTACTTAAACGATGGCGTGTTCGACGTACAATGGTAGTTACTATATCATCTTTGTATTATTTTTTTTGTATCGTTTGCATAGAGCCAATATAATCTTTGTATTAGTGAGAACAAAACAATAAGTTTATAAAAAATATGCTTATCTTAAAGGGACGTCCTCAAAAGATTCATGAACAACTCTACTATGCAAATAGTAACACTAAGCCTTGAAGTGACTGATTTCCCTATCTCGAGTAAGTTTTTTTTTATAAATTTCATATCTACAATCCAGGGACGAATCTCAGTTTCACCCATATAATTTAGTTATGGTATCGCGTCATTCCCCATTGGAACAAACTTCCTGATTATCTATTTGACCTATCAGTATTCGGATTTCTAAATTTCATCAAAAAATTGTAATATGTTGTCCCCTTACATTGAGCTACTTGTTTAGCTCTCTTAGCTCACAACACTGTGAAGTAACCCGATGTCCATCTGATCCACATGTAATGGTTTAATGTGTAAATGAGATATATTGAATTGAAAATAGTATTCCGATTTCAAACGGAATACTAAATTACATTTTTCCAATTTTTTAGCGTCTGCTCTCGTCGATATGGCCAATTTGGCGGAGATTATAATTCTGCGTTATCTCAATGTATTGGCGTATTCGGTTGGCTGGGTCCCCGTTTTACGCCACCTATTGTGTGGGAAACGATGCCGAGGACTGGATATCACGCGTGTCACGTACGGATCGCATCAAATCGGGAGATTCTTGGCACACATTCTAACCCCTATTATTTTTTCAGTTTTCGATAGCCCTCAGGGTCCCTCACAAGATAGCGCGGGCTTTTGTCCCGGAGATCGATCTTCTCGACGATAGACGACGTCGCAGTTGGCGAGAACGAAAAGTAGTACCTCTTTGACGCTCTGTATCTTTCTTCAACTTGATAATCCGTGAAAGTTTCCAACAGAAGATCTGTGGGGAAACACTTGAGGAACACGATTGTGCAATTGGGCCCACGCTATAATCAAAACTAATTAGTCCAACTAATTAAAACTTCTCACTCTCACCACAATTTCGGGCCCAACTTTTTGAAAATCTCATTTTGTAGAGCTCGTCATTACGAATCGATTGGTATGCTGTTCATAGTGTTTAATTTCATGGCAACGGAAGTTACGTTCGGAAAACGATGATGCGCACACCCTCAATTCCATGACCTCTGGGAGAGTGAGAGAGAGGGAGACGCATTGATCTACCCTTGCTTTTCATGGGAAGCGTTTGCCCCTTCCCAAACATGTGGTCTTGTGGTGTGGAGGTAAGTCTCCGCGCTGACAATCTTTTGCACGTGAGTTCGAATTTTACTAAAATAAAAAGTTTTGCAATATTTTTTTAAAAAGCGTTTTGATACTAGAAGGTCATGTTTTTGGACCACCAAACCACTTTATCATAAATTCTGTATGAATATATATTATGAAAGTCAAGTATAGTTTTCCTTGCACAGTTTGTGAAATGATTGAATCATTTATATTTTTAAATACTTGTGATACATGTCATATTGTAAATTGGACTAACGACAGTGCATGCCAATCTAAACAATTGCAGAACAGCGTTCAAGTTAAAATGGAGTTGGTAGGCCAAAGCGTGTCCCCTCCCCTCTCTCTCACTCTCTCAGAGGTCACAGAATTTAGGGTGCGCGCATGATCATTTTGGAATGTAACTTCCGTTGCCATGAAATTCAACACTATGAACAGCGTATCAATCGATTCGTAATGACGAGCTCTACAAAATGAGATTTTCAAAAAGTTGGGCCCGAAATTGTGGTGAGAGTGAGAAGTTTTAATTAGTTGGACTAATTAGTTTTGATTATAGCGTGGGCCCAGTTGCACAATCGTGTTCCTCAAGTGTTTCCCCACAGATCTTCTGTTGGAAACTTTCAAGGATTATCAAGTTGAAGAAAGATACAAAGCGTCAAAGAGGTACTACTTTTCGTTCTCGCCAACTGCGACGTCGTCTATCGTCGAGAAGATCGATCTCCGGGACAAAAGCCCGCGCTATCTTGTGAGGGACCCTGAGGGCTATCCAAAAATGGGTCTAACTCATTTTCGACTTTTTTCGTGTGCCAAAGTTGATTCGATCCTTACGTGACACGCGTGATATAACACAGTATGTCACGCTTGACATATACGACGCAACTGCGTTGATTGAGGTTTGAACTTTAATCACCTCAATTTTGAACATTTTTAATGAAAAATAAATTTCCTAATATGTGTATTATTTATCACAAAACGGAAAATAATATTACGATAAATGTAAGATGGATTCTGTCCACATTGTCTTCAAAAGAAGACCCCATACTGTAGGTATGGCCATATGTGGATACAGTAATCGAATTGCATTCTTTTCGCCAGAATCCGCCTCAGCTGCGAAAAGGTGGGTTTCTATTCGCGACTACAATCGCCGGCATTGACGAAACGCAAGAGCGAAGAGGAGATATCACAATCAGTTTGACCCACAATCGCAATCATGGCTCTCTCAAAATACAACACGATTAGTGCTTACCTACGCATTACTACAATTTTCATGACTTTTTACCTAAATATGAAAATTTCCTGCGTTCATTGTATTTCGGTTTTTCTGTATTTATTTATAGTGAATTTAATGTAAAGAATGATAATGCACTTGTAAATGTACTCCTGATGGTTGTAAATTTGGAAGAGATTCTGGGTTTTAGTTCTGGGTTTTCTGTATCATCTTTTTTTTGGGTTTACAGTCCATTGAAGTGGGCGTCGTCTTGTAAATTCCGTCTGTTTCGGAATTTCAATTAAAATAATAAGTAATACTGCGCGTACTTCTAATTGCCATTTTGCATGCGTTATATGATTGTGGCAATCGTTTGCTCTCCATTTCATTCTCACTTCGTTCCTTCATTCCGCGCGGTCGAATCAGCGCTGCTTCGATTTTCGGGGCATCGTAACTTCAATGAATCTACTGGTTTTCCTGCCAGTAAGTTTTTTTTTCGCTAACCATCTCGAATTTACACGGTATTCCTATGTTAAATAGATTTTTAGTTTTGAGATGCTTCAATTTTTATATTTCACGTAGATTTTAAAATGTTATCATCGTTCATATTCATAGGCCCTCATTACACTCGTGCTCTCTCTGGTCTTTTGCGGTAAGAAGAAGAAGGAGGAACCGGAACCAGAACAACCGCCCAGGAAAAAGGTAATGTGAAATTTCCTTTAGCGAGTGATTATGCAGCGCAATTAGATATTTTGCAGTCCCTTGCCTAATCACATTACCCATTGCCTTATCGTCGCGTAAAATTGTTTGTGTATTTTTTTTGTTTTTGTTTAAACTCTTTAAAATGCAAAATATTTTCACAGACCTTTACGCCGTGCAAGTGCGAGCGGGACTACAAGCACAGCGCACGCTTCTGCCCAAGGGTTTTTTTTAATGCAGACGAGATAACGGAGCACGATTTGCCGCTCGCGATCAACTGGTTGAGGTGGACGAAACCTCATAAAAAAGGGATAGGGCTGTTCTGATCCCTATATGTCTGATATCGAATCCTTGCAACGATGACTAGAGATTGGTTACAGATTTATGACATAGATGGTAAAAGCGAGCGGGAGATTGATTGCCTGGCAACGCAAGAAAGCTGAGCAAAGACTACTAGCAAAGCAACAAGAGATGAAGAGGTATTACATTTATAAAGTGATACAAACACACAAAAATCAAAATGGTATTTCCTGTATTTACCAAAGCGAGAGAGCGGGGAAGTGAGAGGGTCGCGTACGTGCCTGTGTGGTAAACAACGGAAGTCCGTCATTTGACTTTTTTGGTGTGATCATATCCTTTTATAAATGTAATAGGCCACATCATTCCACAGGACAGCCCCTCTAGAAAAAAGGTTTTGGAGCACGAGAGACTGTAAAGCGAGATGAACTCTATCACTCTCACAGCATCCTGTTGGCACCATGCCAAGAATGTCTCTCGTTGTCTGACCCTCTCGATTAGCACGCTCTCTCGCCATCCCTCTCTTTCTCTAACTCGTTCTCGCCGACTCTGTCTCGAATGGTGTGACTCTTGCACACCATCTGGCCATGACCCCCTTTCTGTCAGTTTGGAATCATGTGGAACAACACAAAAAGAAGATGCAAAAATTTCATTTGGAATGTGCACATTTGAATTCCGGTAATTGGATATCTCGGCACCAAGAGCAGCTAATGTTCTGACACGCATTTCCTAGGGGTGTAATAATATTTGAACACTAGAAAACACTTTTCAAGTCTGTAGTTTCAATGAGAGACGAAAATTGGGTGAATTTGTTTTCCCCCTGATTAGTTGTCAAAAAAGTCATGCTACACCTCGGGCCTAAATACGTTGTTATTATTATACAATATTATCATTATTATTATTATTATTATTATAGGAGAGAGGAGCCAACGCAGGAAGATCATCAGATGACTGAGGCCGATGCATTGGAACTCGTAGAGGCGATTGAGAAGGGGCTTACGCGAGCCCAGAAGGATGACGAAACAGTTGATGTGAGTGGGAAAAGGGATTGATTCAGGGGAATTAATATCACGCATCTTACGAGAAGCACGATATTGATTAGGCAAAATTCAAACTTCCGAACCTTTTTCGGACATGTTTTGGTCCTACTAAGAACCATGTCACAGTGGGAACAATTCCTCTTTTTCACACAGCTACATTCAGTTGCAGCTAGCGAACTTTGGGCGTCTTTTACGGTGGTCCAACCAATTCTAAGTCTAACACATTTTTCTTTATGTGTGTGTCCACGCCGCGACCTTTGGCATATAATTCCCCAAGCCGCAAGCCATACCTACAAAGAGAGGGTTGAGTGAGATAGAGCGTGCGAAATCGAGAGAGACTCTCTCACTTTTGCGAACTCTCTCGCCCTGACCTCTGTCTGTCATGCACACCGTGTCAAGCGGGGGAAGAAAGCCCATTAGCATGGCATGCCTGTCTAGTGGATTAGTGAGCGGCGAGAGCGGCGAGAGTAAATCGATGCTAATTTGCATGTCGGATTTCTGAGATTCAGTTGCAAGCTTATAACTCAGATATGAGAGCAGGTAGACACAAGGTGAAAAAGGAATTTGATAGAGAATGTACTCTCTCATGTCATATCCAAAGACGGGATGGATCAGATCATTTATAGCTGAGTTACAACGGATTTTCGTAAATTCATATCACTTTTAGTATATTATTATTCTAATTATTTAAAAGTACTGGGGGCAAAATCGGAAAATGTAGTTCCTAGCAATTGTGGGCAAACTGTTTAGTCAACGTTCTATGAAAATCTCATTCCCATATCTCAAATCTCCAATGAGTTGATAGACCTAGAGTGCGCGAAACGACAGTTTTTGCCTGTTTTCACGGGGGTTTCGGTGTTCCTCAAATTACTGTAAAATTATGAATTCGAAATCGAAAAATGTAGTTCCTAGCAATTGTGGGCGAATGGTTTTGTCAACGTTCTATGAAAATCCCATTCCCATATCTCAAATCTCCAATGAGTTGATAGACCTAGAGTGCGCGAAACGACAATTTTTGCCTTTTTTTCACGGGCTTTTCGGTGTTCCTCAAATTTTTAATAGCTATGTATACACAGTGCTCACAAAAATAATTATTGGAGCGCACTCTGCATTCGTGGTCATGGCCCAAAATGTGGTCGGCGTTGGGTAATGTTAACAAAAGATAAAGGTAAAGGTAATGTTGCTACCGGAACTCTGCCGGGGCCAACCGGTAAGGCCGGTTGCCGCACAGATCTACGTATCCCCTGCTGATCAGGCTTCTGGAGCACGTTACCATTCGCAATCAAAGTTGCTACCAATTTTACCGACAACGAGGGGATGGAAGGCTTGGTGAACCTGGGCGGGGGTCGAACTCGAGACCCTTCGTCTGGCAAGCAGTGCTTTACACCAATAGGCCATCCGCAGGCTTTTTTTAAACACAAGAGCTGGGGTCCAAACTACCGTATTCCATCCTATCGTAACCCGGATTTGTCGAATTGATCAAATTGACCCGGGTACGTTGCGTGAGATAGATCCTCGACTACGCAATGTAAGAAGTGTATACTAGGGTGAGCTAAACCGGGCCAGCCCGATACCGATTCCGTTTTCGGTGCCTTTTCTCCGGGTTGAGGAAGAATGATAGACTATGCGGAATCACGCTTAGATCATTTCTATTAGCCTATTATTCCTATTATCATTTGACACGAGCGAGTCACATGAGACAATCATACAACGAGATAGAAATTACTGAACTTGGCATCAAAAGGTGGCTTTTCCTCAAGTTGGAATCGTTGTTGTCGTTGTTGTTCTCGTTGTCTGGTCTCTCTCTCTCTCTCTCGCCCTGACACACTATTTCTAAGGAAATTCCCTCAAATTACCTCCAAGCTTGATGCCAACTTGGGATGCACACCGGTGTAGATTGGGCAAGCCGGTAATCCAGTTGCAACGTGAGATAACAAAACCCAAGCTTTCCCAAGGCATCTAGGGCACGTTACCTTTCTCAATCATTGCTGCTACCCATTTGCCGCGAGTCTCGGGTCTAAACGGGCCCACAGTCTCGCTTTTCGAGTCGGTCCCTGAACCAGGTCGACTCCGGGACCGAAAAAATCGGACCGGGCCTGGCCCCAGTCCACCCTAGTCTATACCGAATTACTTTTACTGAATTACCGAACTAACTACCTCATGCAACGTACCCCGGTAAACTTTTATCAAATTCATGGTCCTGGTTACGATAGGATGCAATACGGTAGTTTGTTTTGGTTGCCGGGCAAGTTGGTTAACTCGCCATTGGTCAATTGAGTTTTGGTGGACCAGACCCCGACCCCTTTTTTCCAGTTTTGGATACGGTAGTGATGCAGTATTCCTCGTTTGAGGATACTGTGCGATACGATTGTCTGGTTTTGGGATATCGTAGAGACAGTCGAGGAGTAGCGTAAAAAGATTTTTGGAGTACTGAATAAGGGAACTGTTAGTACTTGAGCAACTATACTTGGGTAACTAGAGCACAGCTCTTGGAAGAGAAGGTGCAGAGGCCCCCTGGAGAAAAGAAACACAAAAGGATACTGTATTCAGTACAATTATGAAATAGATAACTGTTTCTGGCTGAAATAGAATTATTTTGATACACCGTTCATGTATGTTTCATAGAGTCCTCTGATCACCCCTCACTCCCCTCCCGCCTCCTCCAGTCATGCTAATCGGATTAGGGCAGAGACGCAGAGGAAAGTCCGTGCCACGCAAATGAGCTTTCTTCCCCCGCTTGACACGGTGTGTCATGTGTTACACACATTTCAAACTAAAATACGATTTTGTTTGTCTTTCAGGATCACAAGACGGATTGGGGCAAGACCCAAATGGCTGGAAAAGAGACGACCGATGTTGGAACTGGTGGAGACACGACTTCCAAGAAGAAATGAAGAGAATCAAAGCAAATTAAAATTACTCGAAAGCACTCTAACAGTCGAAATCAATCGATAAATGACGTCAGTCAAGAAATTGCCATTGTGCATCACGAATATCTATCCCGCCTCCTTCCCCATTCTGGAATTTTCTAGCTGTGCTAAACTGTGCCAGGGGCAGCGCTTGTACAGTATCCCGGCGTCATTCATGCCAACTTCTCCTGAGCGTTGCGCACCGTTTATACATAGCATAACTACTCGTTCTCCATATTTTTCCACTTGCATTTGCAACTTTCGATCAACTCAATGTCACATGGCGCTCTTCTGGAAGTTCTTCCGCCAGAAATTATCGATTTCATATTCACCTTCGCGGAAATCAAGGAAAAGCTAGCGTTGAGAGAAGTGAGAACAACTTTTTTTTCATATTTTAAAGGCGCTAAAGGGTAGTGTGGGAGCCTGAAAATAGCAAATTATCACTCTCCATAGAAGAAAAAAATTGTGACTGTAATATGTCGAGTTGTCCCGCCGTGTTTACGAAAGGCGGAATGAAATCAATTATTTTCGAGATCATCCCTTACCGCACGTATTCTGAAAGACCGCTCACAGAGCGCAAATTTGCTAGGAGAACGGTTCTCCTAGCAAATTTTCTTTCAGTGCTGTTGCCATTTGAAGAAACAAACCCAAATTAGCGCAGTTCAAGCCTTTTTTGCGTGTGGAGTGCCTTCATTGCAAAGGTTCCGAAAAATATTGAATCTCATTCCATGTCGGAATGTTGGTGTTGATTGGTCATATATTAGGTGTGCCGTACTACGAGAAGACTCGTGGACTGCGCAGCGACGCTCCCATTTCGAAAACCCCCATTCTGTCTGGCAATTGTGAAGTCACCGGTATGTGATATTACATTACTGTGCACCGTATGTTCACATACCGTACTTGTACGTGTGCGGGCGGTACTGAATAGCGTAGGATATATTTGTTTGTCACATTATGAAAGTACGCATATTATTTGAATTTGAATAATACACGGCATCCAAAATGTGCTAATTTTGGTGAGCACACCATGTCAAGCGGGGGAAGAAAGCTCATTTGCGTGGCGCTAGTTTTCCTCTGCGTCTCTGCCCTAATCCGATTAGCAGGTCTGGAGAGGGGATAGGGGAAGGAGGGGGTGATCGGAGGACTTTATGAAACATAAAAGAACAGTGTTCTAAATAATTCGGTTACAACCAGGAAACAGTTTATCTATTGCACGATTGAAGTGCAGAAATACACGTAGGGCCCTGAAAGAAAGGAGGCGGTGTCCCCTGCCCACGAAAAAAAACATAAAAGGGGCTATGGGCTAGGGTGAAAAATCATGATCCAAATATAGGTGGTGGGGGGGGTGGATTGACCAAAGGTAAGTGACCAATTGTAGCTTACCTGTGGAGGCACCGCAACGAAAATAATGCACCGAACCTACCGTACCCCACAGAATATAACATTGAGCATTTAGACCAATTTAGTCGGTTACTGTACTGGTTGCTTACGGTTCCTCTAGGTGATATATGTACTACCGTACACCCTCCACGCAATCACCATTCAAGATCTACCACATGCGTGGCACTCCCAGTCCAAATTCTGAATTTCACATTTCCGGGGTATGGTAGATTGGGTTACGGACCGTAATCCATTTACGGACTTACGGTACTTTGTTGTCGTTGCGGGACCACCACAGTTGTGCTACAGTAGATCATTTGACTTTTGGGAAACTCAACCTCCAATTCATATGTAGACCTTAACAACCAATTCAACCTATTCCTTGCCCACAACCCCTTTTCGATCACCCATGGCCCCCATTCAATAAATTCATGCTTTTTGGTATACAAATTTTCATTGTTTCTCACATTCAATTGATATCTCCTCCGCGGAGAGTGAAGATAAGGATATGGCTTCTTGATAGAAAGGTAGGCAAAGCACTTGCCGACAAAGTTACGAGAGCCGAATTTCCGATTTCGTTCTTATTATTTTAATAAAAAATCGGAAGGGTCAGAAACCCCGCGAAAAGTGGCAAAAAACGTCGTTTCGCGCATTCTATTGATATCTCCTCCGCGGAGAGTGAAGATAAGGATATGGCTTCTTGATAGAAAGGTAGGCAAAGCACTTGCCGACAAAGTTACGAGAGCCGAATTTCCGATTTCGTTCTTATTATTTTAATAAAAAATCGGAAGGGTCAGAAACCCCGCGAAAAGTGGCAAAAAACGTCGTTTCGCGCATTCTATTGATATCTCCTCCGCGGAGAGTGAAGATAAGGATATGGCTTCTTGATAGAAAGGTAGGCAAAGCACTTGCCGACAAAGTTACGAGAGCCGAATTTCCGATTTCGTTCTTATTATTTTAATAAAAAATCGGAAAGGTCAGAAACCCCGCGAAAAGTGGCAAAAAACGTCGTTTCGCGCATTCTATTGATATCTCCTCCGCGGAGAGTGAAGATAAGGATATGGCTTCTTGATAGAAAGGTAGGAAATGCACTTGCCGACAAAGTTACGAGAGCCGAATTTCCGATTTCGTTCTTATTATTTTAATAAAAAATCGGAAGGGTCAGAAACCCCGCGAAAAGTGGCAAAAAAACGTCGTTTCGCGCATTCTATTGATATCTCCTCCGCGGAGAGTGAAGATAAGGATATGGCTTCTTGATAGAAAGGTAGGAAATGCACTTGCCGACAAAGTTACGAGAGCCGAATTTCCGATTTCGTTCTTATTATTTTAATAAAAAATCGGAAGGGTCAGAAACCCCGCGAAAAGTGGCAAAAAACGTCGTTTCGCGCATTCTATTGATATCTCCTCCGCGGAGAGTGAAGATAAGGATATGGCTTCTTGATAGAAAGGTAGGCAAAGCACTTGCCGACAAAGTTACGAGAGCCGAATTTCCGATTTCGTTCTTATTATTTTAATAAAAAATCGGAAGGGTCAGAAACCCCGCGAAAAGTGGCAAAAAACGTCGTTTCGCGCATTCTATTGATATCTCCTCCGCGGAGAGTGAAGATAAGGATATGGCTTCTTGATAGAAAGGTAGGAAATGCACTTGCCGACAAAGTTACGAGAGCCGAATTTCCGATTTCGATCTCAATTACTCCTTATAATTAGAATCGTAGAGCACTGTTCAAAATCTCAAAATGGAAAATTGTCCATAACTCAGTTGTGACAGGTCAGTTCAACTTGCTTTTTTGATATGTTATGGGGAATCACATTCTCTACCGAATACCGTGTTCACCTTGTGTCTAGCTGCTCTTATCTCTGAGTTATGAGCTTGCAACTGAATCTCAGAAATCCGACATGCAAATTAGCATCGATTTACTCTCGCCGCTCTCGCCGCCCCCTAATCTACCCGACACTCGCGCCATGCAAATGAGCTTTCTTCCCCGCTTGACATGGTGTGGTGAGTTATTTGCGAACCATATCTTAAATTTAAGATCAAAATCGAGGTTAGTAGTCAGCGGTTTTTTCTCAGAAGCAACGAAAGCCCGAGTCCACGTTCGATTTGATCCTCTGGTTCACTAAAGAATACAGCCCCATTTTGTTGATGCCTCTGATGTCACACCTCACATACGGTCATGGAGGAGTAATGCGCTCTAAGACGGTAGCTGTTTCTGTCCAACATTTCAACGTTTTACCGCATAGGCTTTCTTTTACCTTCGAAAATGTTTGCCCGATTACTGTTCAGAAGCAGCAGTTGTTGGATTTTGTCGAGCCCCTTGTCGAGGTGCTCGAAGGCGCTCCGGTAAGTGTACTGCAATCCCACGCGCACGATGCACATGCCGACACCTTTGATATCATACACACGTACTACAACAGACTACTGCAGAAGGCATCACATGTCCAGCTGGATGTTCCGTGTCGCGGTTGTAATGGGTGAGTTGACGAGAACCATCTGCTGATATAACTATTATGGGCGCCTCAAGTCGCAACGGGAAAATGTGTGCTTAGTAACTGCTGTCACTGTGCTAAATGAAATAGTAGGCAATACTCTCTATATAGGGAAACATAATTCAGAAGAGAGGGGGTTGCAATAAGGGGTACATCAGTGCGTCAATCGTCGTAGTTATCTTACAATTTTCAAAGGCGAAAATGTTGACAACCGTATGTCTTCAGCATCTTCAGGTAAAGTGCGGAAATCTGTCTGAATGAATAGGGACATACTGCAAACCGCACCGTAATTTCTACTTTCGAGGGAGAGGACTATCGAAAATATAAAGCGGATGGAGGCCAGCAACGTAATGCTCTTAACGGATAATACGGATTTCCCGAAAGGTTTTTTTAGAAGTAATAATAAAATAAAATTTTTGTCCCTATTTATGTTCCTTGGGAGGAACGTTCCCAGGGATACAGGAAGAAAAGGAAGAGGAACAGTGATACGAAAATGTTGCTCCATGTAAATACGTTTTGTTGCCGACACCACGTTTTATTGAAGAGTGCAAGCAAATAAAGTCAGTACGTAAAAAAAACAGACGACAGACAGTGATATCAAATATCTGTAAATGAAGATAAATACACTTTTCTTGGTTGCAGAGTTGATGATTAGGGTGGCCGAAGTCGTCCATGAATTGCATCTCGATGGCGAATCGGAAATGAAACCGGGACCGCTAGCAAAACTCGTTCTGGAACTGTTGAAGAAACGGTGCTGCATTGTGAAATCGGCGTCTGCAGTTACCTCAGACGGCGCTGACATGCTCTTATCCGTGAGTGGACTCACATCATTCCACAGGCCGGTCAATCATCCAGAAAGGCCTTTGGAGTGAGAGAGCGTGTGAAATCGAGAGGGACTCTCTCACTTTAGTACACTCTCTCGCCCTCACCCCTGTCTGTCGGTTTGGAATCATGTGGACTGACGACTTTCGAACAGTTTCGAACAGAATTCGAACAGGCATAATAGCTGATACCATGAGATGAGATGAGATTGTTTAGCATTTACATGTAAAAAAACTTTATCTTTTTTTTTTGTTTTTTTTTGGTTGCTGGTTTTGGGTGTTTAAACTGTACAAGATGCAGAAAAAATAGAGCTTTTCAGGAAATTGTGAAGATGCGGAAGAAGGTGCACTTGACGATTGGTGTGTTGGGAAAGGAGGCGATGAGTGTGCAGATTGGAGTATATCGAGTGACCGTGAGGAGCTGCTCGTCGGAATACTTCGAACTCGAGATCAAACACGAAGATTTACTGTAATCCCGCAATAAAATTTGCTATTTTCCTCTTTTCGTTGTGTGCCCCTACAATATTGTGAGGTATCGATAAATAATCAGTGCAGTATTCGCCGTTTCAACTCAGTAAGATTACGACAAACGAAGGCCCGCGACCTTTTAAAATTTTAATTAATTTTAAAAACATTTTTTTTAAAAAAATTGAGATGAAAAAAATCAAGAAACATTCTATCAACCGCATCAATACATGTCAAAACTATCGCATGACGCCTCGAAACTGTCTCATCCAAGATTATGCGAGCTTTCCGAAAATAGCTGAAATTGATCACATGATACAGCACTGAGAGAAGAATTGTGGCAAGACTGCGCACTTCGAGAGACAATTCCTGATTCTGAATGCATCGTGGACGCACCCACCACGCACGTGCAATGCACGTCCATCGCACATTCAGTGTACTGTCCCTCTTACTTTTCTTCCTTTGTTCGGTTGAGCGTTGGCGCGACGAGAAAGAGAAGAGCTGTAACAAGGGGTCTGCATAACCTCACCACATGATTCCAAACCGACAGACAGGGGTCAGGGTGAGAGAGTGTACAAAAGTGAGAAAGTCCCTCTCGATTTCACACGCTCTCTCACTCAAAAGCCCTTTCTGTAAGGTTGACCGGCCTGTGGAATGATGTGCTCACGGAAAGGTTTATGTAAATTTCACTAAAATATGGAAATGAGACCTCAAGAGCAACTCAAAACAAGTTTCAAAAAGTGCCATAATCGGTTCCTAAGGAATATTTTTTTCGTAGTGTAAGGGAAGCGTGCGCACAACGTGCATTCAAAAATAGGACAACGAGGGCAATGAGGTGTATCGTACTTGCTGAAAATATCGGAACGTTTACCGGAAAACGTGAAAAATATTCACTTTTTGAAACTTTGAAAAGAAAATTATTCACGACTCGTGAATAGGCTCATATTTTTTGTCCACCTCGATTTACCGGAAACTACCCGGACATGCCCGGTGAAATGTCTAAAACAAAGGAGAAAATTCGATGCGAAAAGAGAACAAGTTAGAGAATTGTCATCACTACCGTATACAGCCGGGAAATGCGAGTAATTGCCGGTTCTGTCCCTTTTTTGCAATCGAATTTGTCGCTTTGTTTTACACATTTCACCGGGCATGTCCGGGTAGATTCCGGCAAATCGATGCGGATTAATCGAATTAGCATAAACGCAAATCATGATAATGTGTACTCGCAAAGATGCAAATAGTGAATATTTTTCACGTTTTCCGGTAAACGTTCCGATATTTTCAGCAAGTACGATATGTATAGAGGCCGCAACGAGGTAGACGAAATCACTAATTTTACATTTTTCTATATATTTCGAGCATGCTGAATCGAATTAAATAAAAAATAAAGCATAAAAAATAAAATAATTGGATAAAATAAAATAAATCAGTTTACTACGCGAACCGTCTTTATACCGTAATATGTGAAGCGTTCGTAGTATCATTCGAACGTTCACGCGGTTTCGAATTTTTATAGTGGGTATGATTATATATACATCTAATTTTATCTAAATTCAATAGTTTAAAGGTGAACCTAATTAATTGTCCTGTTAAAAATGGAACAAAAAAGATGTGGAAAGGCATAGAAATAGGCTGACTAAGTGTACTTGATAGGTAAGCTTTGAGGCGACATAACAGGCGTCCGAACGAAGAGTGGACATAGTGGATAGGCTCATGCGATGCGCAGTCACATGATTCCAAACCTACAGACCAGGGTTAGGACGAGAGAGTATGTAAAAGTGAGAGTCCCTCTCGATTTCACACGCTCTCTCACTCCAAAGGCCTTTCTGGAAGGTTGACCGGCCTGTGGAATGATGCGCAGTGTCCATATTATCAAAACATCAAAAGGCAGCACGGGGGTCTCTAGAAACGACCGAGGAAGAATGGAAAATGAGTGGATTTCGAAGAAAAATGGCAAATATTCTTACTTCAACCCGCTATAACTTGCGTCCGAACGAAGACCCCGGAAGTTAAACGAAATTCTACTCTCCGAAGGCAGTAGTCTAACAAGATTATGGTCTAATGCGGGGTCTCCGTTCGGGTGCCAGAAAACTTGAGAAAACTGAAGTAACTCAACAGCACTTTACGCGTAAGGGCTTTTACGAATCGCAAGAAAGTCGCATGTCGTGATAGTGCATACCAATCGGTAGGTAATAGGACAATCTTTCTCTTTGAAGAAATATATGAAAACAAAAATGAGTAGAAATCCATACAAATTAGAGAAAATAAAAAGAAGCAAATGTGAAAAGACTGAGGTATACGGTAAGTAGAATAACGCGGAAAACAACCGCACGTTGCGGTACCTATGTATGTACGAGCTCGCGAACCTGCTCGACGGTTCGATGGAATGGAACAGTTGAAGCATCCCTCTTGGCTGACTCCCCTCAGTGGCACCATTCTCCCTTTTTCCAAAACCTACGGAAAGGGTCAGCTAAAGAGAGCGTGCAAAATTGAGAGAGCCCTCTCGATTTCACTCGCTCTCTCGCTCCTGCGGCGTTGAAGATGATTCCTCTTTTCGTCGCATTCCCCATGGCAAAGTAAAATTTTCCGAGACCAGCCAGACCTCCGATAAAGGCTCGACAAAATTGGAAATTTTTTTCACTTTTGAGAACGAACTATATTAATGTTTGAAAGTGAGCTCATTATGTTTTCATTCAAAATGTGTTTTGCACCAGGTACACTTCGCCATTCTTTTGCCAAATCGGTTTATATCGTGCAATCCTCGTTTCATAATCTATTTTTATTATAGTCGATAAATAAAAAAAATCATTCAATCGATACAATGATCGGTCGATATAATAAAAAACAATGGTCAATAATCGGGTGGTGGGGGACTCCTTCACTATCAGTGGGGAATTTTCCAGTCCTTCAGTGGAGTGGCACGTTTGGAGGAGATGAGGGCGGAAGCGAGGGGGCCGAGCTGAACGAAATAAATTATTAAATATACATATACAATATCGAAATAACGTCGTAAACGGGGTTAGGTTCTCTTCACGGGGAAGAAACTCTGGTTGTTTTTGCCCCAATGGGATCCCAGCGGCGCCTTTGACGCTTGCCCCATTCCATTGGCTGGCTGGACTGGGGTCTACAACTCCACAAATCCAAGCTGGCCAACGTCTAGCATTAGTTCAGTGTAAGCACAACAAAATAGTTCACGTTTCGCACCTTCTCCTCCTTCTTCTTCTGATTTCTCTTCGTCTTCTCTTCCATTCTTAGCAGCTCTTTCACACTTAAAATGTAATATATTACATTTGATTGTAACCTTTTGAAATTATATTTTACTATGCATGTTTCTTCGTTTCAACAAACAGAGTTCGGAACTATCCAATTTCTCTTATTTACTTTCCCTGATTTAATTTCTCTTAAAGGTGGTGTCCCACCAACTTTTGGTCAACTGAGTTCTCACTCACGGCTCGTTATTGAGGCAGCAATCTGACCTAGTTGGACCGCGTCACGCAACGCGTTGCGGTCTGATTTCCCGCACTTTTCATATTCAAATGTTCCAGTTCCAAATTCGTTTTCCTCACCGATTATCAGTTTAAAATGTCTAATTCTTTGGTGAGAAGTTTCACTGGACTGGATGCTCACGACATTGATGTTGGGTTTGCGCTAGCATCACAATACCGCGCCTTCTCGTTCAATTTTCAGAAATATCGATTTTTTGCTGTAAATATCGATTTATAAATTGTTGAAATCATGATTATATTGCCCTAATCACTATAACCACTTCTTTATAGCTTAATTATTCAAACATTTAGGAAAATACTTGAAACAGCGAAATACGGCAGAGAATTATTATCGTATCATTTCAATTTATTCTTGATTTTATCAATGTAAAATGATCTGTGAAAACACGCGATTACGTGTAAACCAGGGATGTAGTTCACACGCGTTGCGGTCGCGCGTTGCGTGTGTCTCAGGAGCCGCGAAAACGAGCCGTGCACTGTAGGGTTTTGGTAATCGGTTTCCAGATAAGAGCACCTCAAACCGCATATTCAGGCGATAAATTTGAACAAAGTTATTCGCGTTTGGCTCTGTGCCAAACTGACCCTGAATGCAGGAATTCAAAAATGATTGGGAGGGATAATCTAGGGACGGGCGTGTGAATTTTTGAGTACGCAATAAATCAGTACTACCTGCGACGCGGCTGAGGCCAAAATACCGTAATCTTTCAATTAAAATTTGCAAACGGATTTGCACAAATAACTATGCGTTATTTTATATTTTGATAATGAGGATAAAAAGATGGAGCACTGCAGCACTTGGAGAATAAATAATAACAATGAAGACGATACACGAGAAAAGATAGAAGGGGGGGGGGGGGGGTGCCAATTGCATGATTTTCAAATAAAGAGTTGCAGGCCCCTTTTTCTACCATACATAGCTTACGCGCAAACAAAAATTGTATTCAAAACGAAAATGCCATCGCAATTCAATTGATTGAGAACAAAGCTCTTGAAAATTGTAAATTTGTAACAGAAAACCGACGTTTATTGAATATCTCAAAAACCGCGACGTGTATGTTTCTGTTAAAAAAATATACTGTGACCATGGATGTTCTCCGTGTTTTGCACAAATTTAGAGAAAATACACTCCGCGGTTTAATAGAAAATCAATTTTTTTAAATAGTCATGAATGCGCTCCCCATGAACTACAGTATTTGAAGCGTTCAAGCTCGTAGGAGTTCATTTTGAAGCTTCGATCAATCTACTTCTGCACTCAATAATGAGCAAATTTGCTCAGATCATTCGTCTGAGGGACAAAACGGGCGATTAATATATTCGTTAATTTGCGAAATCAAGCAGCAAAAATAATCAGTTTGCCATAACACATCATGAAGTTGACCCAGTCACTACTGACTTTGAACTCTTCCTGACTGACGGCGTCGTTCAAAGAGGCTCTCTTTCTAAGCAATTTTCTTAGTATTTCAGCAATATTTTTATTAATCGAAGTTGATAAGTCGGAATGGTGTAGTGTGGGCTATCGAATGAGCATACTGTTGTAATTTATTTCGTTCATCGGTGTGCAACGCTCCCGTCCCTAGAGGGATAAGGGTGGACGAGGAGAAAGCGACCGCGCATTGAAACATATGAGATGAGGAATGGTGAAGCTGGAGATTCGTGATACTCCTTCTTTAATATGGCTAAAGTAAAGATTCCTATGAAATTTTTTTTCTCGAAAAATTGCTATCCAGTTGCGTCATCATTACGCGACACGATTCAAAATTCCAGGATACGGCAGTTCAGATATTATTCAATGGTGGGTTTGATATCTTCTTCAAAAGTTACAGCAGAAAGAAGAAGTGCGCCCAAACTTTCCGGCGCTACTGTAAGTGCAATACAAAACAATACAATATTTATCAGTGTCGCTTTAGGGGCGCTGATCAATATTGTATTGATGATAAACATATTCGAAGCGACTCACTTCTTCCTTTTCTCTTCTCAGCCGATCTTGCATCCTGTAGTGGTCCTGCTCCTTCTGAAATAAATACTTCATTCAAACCGGTGCTGCCCGTTTTAACCCATCCGGATGATATCCGATAGACACTCTTTTTTTATCTATCGTTCTCATACAGCCCTTTTAAAGCGCCGTATGTCGAGGAGAATAAATAATCTGATATACTCACAATGCGCCGGATGCGCTCCCTTTCCTCCTCCTCGTCTCTCCTTTTCTGAAATAGTTTCCGTAAACCGTAAAGTACCGTAAAGTGTGTAGCATCTAGGATTTTCTCTAATTATCAAAGTGCAATGGCTATAATTTCTAAAGATGTAAAAATACTAACGACTAGTTAGTTAGTAACGACTAAATAAGCCCCTCTGCCCGGCACAATCTCGAAAAGGGGACAGAGACGAGAGAGCGTGAACTTGTGAGAGAAAATTATTCTTTGAACTCTCTCACTTTCCGCACTCTCTCACCTCGACCCCTTACTGGAGGTTAGGTCTTCACCTCATCTTCCTCTCTGCGCTCCATTGCCTCGTCAGTAATGCGGTCCTGAAATGACATTAGCTATTAGTAAGGATCTCTAACTTTATATATCGCAAAGTGTCTTGATCAACCACATCTAAGAAAGTTTGCACTCTGAACACAGTGTCAAGTCTCAGCTAAGTTTTTTTACTGGAGAAAATCTCGATTGCAATCAAATCAGTTGTCGATTTCTTCATTTCGCGCGCACTTTTCATCGATCTGGTATTTCGTATCAGTAGATTACTTCTAGGTTGACCACTAGTAATTTCCACTGGTAATCTACTAGTATCGAAAGTACCCACCACTTGTAAACTTCTAGCAAAATACCCTAGAAAACAAGTAATAAAAATGTATACCGCAGTAAAAATATTCAATAGTAGCTTACCGGTGGATTTTGCTAGTAGTTTAACAATGATGGGCACTTTACTATTGGTATCCCACTTGAAAACTAGTAGATTGTTAAGTAGAAACTACTAGTGGTCAGCCTAGTAGTAATATATTGGTACGAAAATACCAGAGCGGTCGGTGGATGAGAGAGTGCGCGGAATGAAGAGACCGTGGTCGCACGCTTAGCAAGCGTAGGTTGCTGAAATGACTGGCATAAGAAATTGTTTTAATAAGTCAGCGGGGATGTTTAAAGAAGGAAAAGGAAGAACGAAACAAGGAAATCGCTCGGACCGAAGATAGTTCATCATTCCGATCAACACTCCAGAATGGGGTCCGGGGCAAGAGAGATCGTGCAAAAGCGAGAGAGACCCTCTCTATTTTGCACGCTCTCTCGCTCCAAACGCCTCTGCAGGGCTGGCCGGCTTCGGGAATGATGTACGAAGGGTTCAGCGGTTGAGGTGTGGATGAGCTAGAACCGAGGGCGGTATTTGAAGCCTTTTCCTGGACCGGGGGCGTCATGAGAGTGTGGGCAAAACGAAGAGGGCGCAGGGAAAGAGACAGTCCGACTATGTTTCACAAGCAATGATTGACTCACACAGGGGCAGCAAGTGATAGATGAATGATGTGATAAGACATTAGAAATAAATTGGGACGGCACTGAGATCATCGAGAATCAATGATCAAGGTGGATGAGTAATAATCCCGCGTAAGGTGTCCTCCAGAAAGGGGTCAGGAGCGAGAGTCGGTGTGAAAGTGGGAGAGTACTGGACCCTAATAAGTGTAATCCTGAAAATTATAGGAAATCGTTAATATAGGTAAACGCAAGATTTTACGCATCGGATAATAAGAGATCGAAGATCAACCGACAAATAGGGGAGACGAGAACTATTTCAGTGCCTGGTGTCCTCCAGAAAGGGTCAAACTCGGGATCAAAAGGCGATGTGAAAGCGAGAGTTCGTAGTACGCTTTCTTAATCATTATTGATTTCTATTCTGGGCATTTGACAAGTTTAATTTCCCCTTTCTGAAGGACATCCGACATTGAATGATTCCCCATCTCCGCTGTTCAGCCATTGATCTTTGATCTCTTATTATCCGAAGCCCATATCTCGAATCCACATCCCTGATGCGTTTGAGAACGAGCGGCCCCATTAATCCAACTGAAAGGGGCTAGGAATGAAAGTGTGCAAACTCTCTCACTTTTGCACACTCTCTCGCCCTAACCGCTTTCTGTAGTTTTGGAATGATGCAAATCATCATGAGTACATTTACGTTTGCTGAGTAGATATCAGAATATTTCAACTTCACCGACCTTTATTGCCAGTACATTTGAAAAAAAATTGCTACTATTGTTTTTTCCTTCTTTTATTTATTAATAAAATAAGTATGTTAAATTATAGATAAAACTCGATAATAATTATTATATCAAATCAGTTTAGTCCTCTTTCATTTCCAGCTTTCAAGCTTTATTATTGTTCAAAAAAGACAAAAATATATAATTTTAAAAAATAATACAAAATTGAATTAATGAGTACGAACCTCCTCAATTTTCCGCCTTGCATTTCCTCTATTTAGCAGATTTGAAAGCTTCTTTGATGTGCACACGGGCGCGTCGCGGCTCCGGTCAGGCGAGCGCGGCTGGCTGGCTGACGTGTTGAGTGCACTTTTTTGGAGTTATCGAGCTTCCAGCGCTTTATTCTCTTTTCGAACTTCTGTGTTTTCGCTGGTGGTCGCTACCTCTTTCCGGTCTTTGTCTTTCTTTATCGATTTACCCTCTTAATACCGCTCCCACACCTGTTTAGAGTCGTTTGTTATCGATTTAATTATAGAAAACATGGGAAACGTCTTCGGGAACCTGTTCAAAGGCCTCTTCGGCAAGAAGGAGATGCGTATTCTGATGGTCGGACTCGATGCGGCCGGAAAGACGACCATTCTGTACAAGCTCAAGCTCGGAGAGATAGTCACCACCATCCCGACCATCGGTGAGTTCTCTTTCTTTTTTCACCTAGTTTCCACTTTTAATTCTCAATCCTCTTCCTCTTTTAAAGATGAATTAGGTTGTTGTCTGGGCTTGGTCTACAACAAGTTATCAACGTTTTGCAACTGCAGGCTTCAACGTCGAGACCGTCGAGTACAAGAACATCTCGTTCACGGTGTGGGACGTCGGAGGACAGGACAAGATCCGTCCCCTCTGGAGGCATTACTTCCAGAACACTCAGGGTGAGTATTTGCTAGCTTTTTCCATTTGCTATTTCGCTTCCTCCCTCTTCGATAGTGTGTTATTAGACTAATTGCGCGCCGCTGCAGGTCTGATCTTCGTTGTCGACTCTAACGATCGTGAGCGTGTGGGTGAGGCGCGCGAGGAGCTGATGCGTATGCTGGCCGAGGACGAGCTCCGTGACGCCGTCCTTCTCGTCTTCGCCAACAAGCAGGTGAGTCATCATGCGGATTTAGCGGAATTTTCCAGCGCACTTTCTCTCTCCTCTTTTTCTCTACCACGTTTTCTCTCCCTCTTTTCCACTTTACCAAATATACGACGGAACAATGAATGACGTTGCATCACTGCAGGATCTGCCCAATGCCATGAACGCATCGGAAGTGACGGACAAGCTGGGACTGCACACTCTGCGAAACAGAAGCTGGTACATTCAGGTGCGTTGGCATGCTCGATTCATTTCTCTCGCTCGCATTACTCAGCCGGAACTGGCTAACAATAGAGAGCCTTATTCTCGTATTCTTCTTCTGCTTATCTATTCCTGACTTTCTCGAGCGCAACATAGAGCGGAGACAAAATCTAGGACGAGCTAGATATTATCTTTCCCCGTCGTTGCAACGCGGGCTCTAGTCTCGGCGATTCGAGATAATTAGAGAAGCGGAACTATTATTCAGATTGGATGTGGATTAAGCCTAATGAAGAATATATTCAGGCCACCTGCGCGACTTCTGGAGATGGATTGTACGAGGGACTCGACTGGCTCTCGAACCAGCTCAAGAACCGCGGCTAAACAAGCAATCGTTCGTATCTTTCATCATTCCCTGTTCTATTCTCGCATGTCCTCTTTCTTATCTAGATTAACTTGTAAACACATATATGGCTTTGTTCGGTGACGTTTTCGTCGAACAGCCCGTATAGGTTGTGAAGATATATATTCGCCTCCTAATTATAGTCGTTATGCAAGAAAATGCAATGTTCCCCTGTCCGTTTCGTATACTTTCTTCTTCCCTCGTTTGTACACCTTCCCTGCACCATGCGTGTGAACTGTGCGAAATGCGAGCACTTGGAATTCAAACAACTCCTTGTGATTCTGTTCATAAACACTTTGACTTTACTCTTCTCTTCCTCGAACGCTTTTTACAGTGCAGTTTTGATCAGCGCAGCGAATTCGAAATAATTGTCTAAGAGTCATGTTTCCGTTCAAAGATGTACTTTTGTCAGCTGCACATCATCATTACAACACTCCAGCAATCGCCATCCGACTGTATTACTCGGAAATGTGAAATAGCAGCTGTAATTTAAATGTAGTTTTGAAGAATATCTTTAATAATTATCAGCTTTCTCTTTTTCATTTCCCCATACATTGTTCGTTGTAACTTATTCCAGAATAAACTAAAACGGCTCAGTGTGAATGCGTTTTTTTCTCCAGAAATACGAGGGAAGTAGTTGAGATATGTGCCTTTTATGTCTTTGTGGGGAGGCAGAGTGATACAACGTAGTGAAAACTATCGATCATATTTTCTGAGAATGTTCGAGAAAAAGTGTGGACCAAGCTATGGCGGGGGAGGGAGGAACTCGTAGTGATCAGAACTAACAATTGGTCTGGGATATTCGACTTATAAATATAGGCGGATTATTACAAAAGCGAATTATAAACTAACAATCTGGAAAAAAGGCTATAATAGGAATGTGTGTGTACTCTTCACAATTCTGGCCTATGGTGGACTACAGTAGAGTACAGTGCTCAAAACTACAGTAATCATCGTCCGGTCGGTTTGGGCTGCGTGGAGTCGGCGTGCGCGACCATGTCGTGCTGCGAGATGGGGCCGTCCTCCTCTTGCGAGAACGCATAGCCATCTGTAATCGATTGGGACTTGATGACGTCATCGTCGATAGAGAGAGATAGCAGCAATTTTGATAGTGGTGAGTGGATTAGCGATGACGTAACGGCGCGATCGCGATAGCATTGATCACATTGCCCCCAGAAATTGTTTTTGAGGAACTAAATAGGTTTCACAACAATCTCTAGGTGATGAGTCAGCGAATTCGACGCTGATAACGTCATGAATGGGGACATGATGACGTCATCAGCGGATTTCGAAAGTGCTTGTTTTCGCCACTCACATCTCGCCTCCTCCGCCAACTGCATCGAGCTGGAGCTGCGACGGGTGAGATTCTGGAATATTACGGTAATGGATATCGATTGATCTTCAGTTACGGTAGGTCGCCAAGCTAGATGACGTTCACAGCATGGTGGTTACTCACACAGCAGATTGCGGTAGGTCATTTATAAGCTACGGTAGAGTGCGGTAGGTCACTTACCAGTTGTCCGATGGGTATCGGCTCGGATCCGGGCGGGAACTCATCGGTGCTTACGCGCGTTCGCCCGCGGAACAGATCCAACACACCAGATGAGTAACTGCAAGGATTACTGTAGCCTGACCAATAGATTGCATTATCGATTATATTGTGTTGTCTGTCTTACTGTACTTGTACCGAGTCCGAACCGAATATTAGATGAGTCGTATCTTCAAGGGTAATTTATCGACACTTATTATTCGATGTGGAGAAAGTAAATGATCACAGTATCTGAGTCAATACCAGAGCGGGAAAAGGGTGGGTTGGAATGCGTTTTCGAATTATACACTTCAATCAATCAGTATTACTCTCACAATTTGCATGCACCAGTCAAGCTTGACTATGAAATTATACGAGAGAAAAATATGCGCACCGGGACTTTGTGTGGATAAAAAATATCGATTTCTGAGTTAGGGTACGGTAAGTGAACATTGTCCAGTTTAGCATATCTATCTACATATAAATCTCTATGAAAATATTATGCGCATGCTTGCAATGCATTAACAAAACATTACCTATGCAACAACACTCTGGGGGGGGAGAAAAATATTACATACGGTGAAGGAGCGTTTTGGACACGCCAAAAAACGTTTCATTTTGTATTTTTTGGTTCCTGAACAGAAGTTCCAAAACGTACCGTAATCTTACAAACACGAGAGAGAAAGAGGGAGGTGAGTGTGATAGCGAAAGCGAAGGGGGGAAGATTAGTATCAGAGAAAGGCAACAGATAGGGGGATAGAAGGGCTATAATCTGCACAGCGACACAGGGTGCATGGTTCCGGTCACAGGACGACGTTGGGGGTACGGTAGCCGGGAGGGTACTGTAGCCAGGGTACGGAAGCTGGAGGGTACGGTAGTCGAGGCCACCACGCTCAGATTCGCTCACTGCAACGAACAATATTGTCGTTCGGACCGGGCGGTGACATGATTTTCCCAGGCTATCAATCTCATTCACATGCCACTGCAAACTTTAAAAAAATGTATCTGTCGCTCTCTCTCTCTCTACCCTAATCTTAAGAATTCTTAATGTCAAAAATTACTGATTTTACTAATGTAGTATGCACACAGCGCGTTTCACCTTCCCTTCTCCGTCGAAAACTGCCAATTCCGAAACATTCATGATTCAGCCACCGCACAAAATTCATGGACTGCTTCCAGTTTCGATTGCTTCTACCTCGGCTATGCACAAAAAAACTCTTTCACCTCCTCTCACCTATATATTCATGCATCTCAAGACCCCCGCCCACTCGCGTTTCAGCTCCACCATACAAATACGGCCCCACAATATTTTTCGATACCATGCCCTCTACCCGTTTCCTCACCTCGTTGCCACGCCTCCATTCCTCTCGCTCCCCGTCAGTGAGATGATCGTGACATTCTCCTCCTCTCCTCCCTCAAACGCCTCATTGCTCCTGCCTCCTCTCGCCCTCCTCCTGCCAGCGCCACCTTCACTCTCGCCACTGCTCCTCCTCCCGTTCGCGTCCAGCTCGTCCAGCTCCGTCGAGCCGTACGCCGCGTTATCGTAGCCAGGCGGCGGCGCCGCCTGGCGCCCGCGCAGCGCGCTCTTCTCCGTCGCGTGGCGCGAGGAGGAGGAGGTGGACGTCGTCGTGGTCGTCGTCTTCGTGGTGGCGCGCGGCGCCACCTTGCTCACGCCCGACCGCGCGGTTGCCGCGCCGTTGGCGCCGCCGCCCGCTTCGGCCGCGGCTGCAGCAGCCACCGCTGCAGCTGCAGCAGCTGCAGCTCCGTCGCTGCTGAATGGGAAGGGGGTAAGATATACATACATACATAGAGGTAAGACGATAGACGACGCGAAAGACTACTCAATCTCACTCAATAGGAAGCGCCTCTTTTTCTCTTCCTCTCCAGTTCCTCCTCTAATTACACACACAAAATGCACGGGTTATTCGAGCCAAATTCAAGAGGAAAAATTGGAGAGAAAAAGAGGTTTCTCCCGTCAATAATTCCTCGCCACAGTAACCATGCACCACCGTACAGGACACGCACGCACACAGAGAGGCAACAGTGGGGAATGATGCTAAAGATAGGACTACTGTACACTTCCTAACTATCGATCGATCAATCGCGTGAGAGATACAGTAAGACAAGGCAGGGGGTTGGCTTGCAACGGTTCGAACTCGGTACTGTAGGCGCGTGTACTCTGTACTATGTACTCGTTTTACGTCTCAAATACGCCGAATAAAATTTAGAAAAAAATATTGCAAAGCTCACGCTCATCTTGTGTGTTGCGCTGAATAAAGTGTGTATGTACATAAAATCAATAATTTGGGAGGCGGAGAGGAAAAATCGATAAACGTACGTCGTACCGTACCTCGTGAGGCGCTCGAAGCCGCCGGCCGCGTGCCGCTTCTGGTAGAGCACGGCCATCTCGCGCGGCGTCGGATGCGTGATGGTGAAGAAACTGGAAGAGAAGAGATTGCATAGTGATGACGCAATATGTAAAAAATAGCGACCGCCGTAGAAACTTTGAAAGATGAGGCACCCGAGCACTTTCATGTTTCAGAGTCGCTACTATTCCAGTGCGTTCACGTTCGAGATGATTCCGCCCCGCTACCTTTATTGCTCAATACCAGGAGAAAAAAACACGTTTGTAGACTATTCACATGGGACTGATAATCTATTTAGAACCTATCGTTCTATGCCACAACAATACTTCCCGGTATCAGAGAATCCGTAAGCTGTTAGCGAATCGGACTTCCGAGTGCAGCAATTAAAACGATTTAATAATTCCCGAAATATTAGGCGCGGAAAATAAAGCACTATGGAATGTTGCCAAATTACACAGTTGAAAATCGGCGAAAAATTCAAAATCTCCGCTATTTCATGCTTCACCTCCCCTATCTAAAAAAACGAAGTGAAAAAAATTGATAATGTGACAATGAATGTGCCTTTAAACTACTCATTTTTTTGCTTCAAAACGGATATGTTATCTCACAGGGTGGCTAGAGATTGATGTTTCATGGACAGTGACAGACACCGCAATAAAGTATGCCGAACAGAATGCGACGTAGTGCAATCGATATTCTGATAAAATATGTTGCGCGAGAGGCAGAATGCAAAAAAAAATAATTCAAAATTCAATTTAATCTATTTCATTCTCGTCCTCTGTGAGTCACCCTGCGTAATTCTAGTCACTAAATTGATGCATCCCCCTCAAATTACTAGCAAAATTGCTATCCGCGCACTTCCTTGTTTCACCTCGCCCATGCATCCCGACCATCGTAACATGCATCGATAACCGACCGGTGAACCTTCTAAATTATCGAAACTAATCCACCGAATACCGTACCCATTGTGCACTACAATATCCACTCAGAGCATTCGTTCGCCTATGCTACCCGTTCCTCTCGCTGTTACAACTGCCACGGTAAACCCATATACCATCCGACCCCCAGAAGCCACCATATCCCGTTATTTTACCGTATACCGCATCTACTGTGCTCATCGCGAGCTACCGCAATCCTCTTGAGGACCAGGTCCAACAGAAGCAACCGGACCCCATCATCATCTCCGACTAACGTATACCTCTTGATGACGAGGTCCCTCAAGGGCCACCACATGCTCGTGGTAAGTGCACCTACCGTACCCACTTCAAACTACACTATACATCTTGATGACGAGGTCCAACAGTAGCTACTGTACCCTTTTATCACACCGGGCTACCGACTCACAACGATATACGGTAACCCATCCTCGAAACTACCGTATACCCACCTCTTGATAACCAGATCCCACAGGAGCGTCGTTGCGGGCACGAAGATGAGCGCGAGCCAGAAGCCTGAGAGCGAGCTCATCATCACCCACGCCATGCCCGCCATGTCGGCGCCGATCGAGAGGTGACCGATGGGGAACACCTGGAAGGATATTAATTAAAATAGGAATAATAATGATAAAACAATTTGAAAAGTATTAAAGGCGAGAGGGAACACCTGAATGTAAATTAATTAAAATAGAAATAATATTATTTCGTTCAAAGAAAATCGAGAAATATTCTAAATAATTTAGAACATAGCTAGCGGGAAGACTTGAAGACACATGTCATTATTATGCTTTGAAATATTTTTAGAATTATAACATTATCACGAGCGAGAGGAACCTCACGATTAATTTTTTTTCCTAAAATATCTACCTTGATGGGATCGACAAATCAGAAAGACACTGATTATACAAGTTCAACGGAGCACCTATCCACCTGGCCAGTCTGACATTTTGGAATTATCTTTAATGAGGGAAGAGAAAGACAACTAATCAATATTAATTGAAGCCACCGTACTTCCGTATTAGAAAACTACAGTACTCACCCAAGCATACAGTATCAAGAAGAGCAGCCAGGCGACTATTGAGCCGACGCACGATGCGATCACCGGCCACGTCCACGAGTCGCACTCCAGCAGCGCCTTCAGGCATACTGTAGTGACGACGAACTGAAAATAAACACTAGGTAAATAAGTAGACATTCAAATCAGGTTTACAGCAACCCGACACCGCACAACCTAAAGAAGTATGCGTATAACAGCTGATTTAACATTTTTTATACTCGAATGTCGTGAGAAAATGACTGAATTTGGCACCCAACACTTTTCTCATAAATGTGATGAAACAGTAAAGTCACTTCCTCGAACACTCATTACTAAAATTAGATAGGGTATGGTTTCCGCACTCAAAATGAAGATGTCCCGGAAAGAAATAGGTACAATAAGCCTTCGTAAATTAGTTAAGGGTTTCCTCTTTCAATAAATACAAATCATACATGGCTCCACCTAATTCCCACTTATTATTATTATTATTATTATTTTCTTCCTCATGGTACACCAACAAAAATTAATACTCCACCATAGGATAGCATCAGCGTTATCTGTCCTCTACCACTAACGATATAACAATATTTTTTCTTCAGTAAGACACACTCACTTGCGCTAATATTAAATCACTTCTCGATCACCTACCGTATAGCAGCAGTTGCCCAGCATCAGCCATCCTCCGTCCCGTCCGTGCGCCCACACCACTCCCTCCTCCAGCACGGCGTACGTGAGGGCGAACAGCATGAGGGAGTGGAGGACGGCCAGACCGATCCACATGCAGAATTGCTGCAAAATTTATATTTTAAAATAAAATAATCCACTTTTTAGTAAACTTAATAAATACAGCGCACAGTCAGTAGCAAATAAAGTTCGCACTACATGCGGATCCGCTGTTTCAGAGGTGACATGCTAGTGCGATGACAGTGGCGTCAACTAATTCATTGTGCAGAAGTTTTGGATTAAAAAAATGTTTTCACATAATTTTGTTACGTTGAATATGAGCCCGGTGAACTGCAGATACAAAGTAATTGCACTAGCTGTATGATTCAGCCAGAGTCGATATGTCCACACTCGATACACCGTGCATGTGATAGCATTCGAATCACAAAACTCGACTACAAGTTAACTGGATACAGCCAAGCATCCTCGGTGTCAAGCCATAGCCCACTCAACATGAGACAACTCTTTACTCGCAATGTATAACATTGCGCGAAAAAACCCAACACCGCACTCGCACCCGCCGCATCGCAGTTTCGAACTCGTCATATTAAAGTGGATGTCGGCAATCCAGCGCTGTTGTAGCGTTTGTTCGAAGTGTATGCCCCAAAGCAACTAACAATCACTAGGTCAGAATTAACTACCTGTAAATTTATAACAATCATACTATTTTATTAATAATAAAACTCACCGCCAGCGAGAATGCCCTCTTCTGGAAGGAGCAGTACAGGGCGGGGAAGCGCGTCATCTGCTCCTCGTCAACCGGTCGATCGAAGAGACCTGAACAAATACAGGATTAATTTTTGAACTTTGATAACTTGAATTTTCACCTCCATTTGATAGTGTGAATCATCCTACATTCTATTTGCCCTGTAATATTTTTCTATTCTATATGACAAGATTGTTGATCTTTCATCTCTACTTATGAGGCCGTTTGCGTAAGAGTCAGACACGTTCCGTACAGTGATTTTGTAACAGTCTAATATTATGACGGTTTTTAGTAGATCTCGATAGGTAAGAGACAATGGTCAAATGCCATGTCATGCAAATTTGATGGTAGGTCACAGTAATTCCTTGAAGGTCACAGTAATTCCTTGACCAACGCCGATCTTTCCAAGGAATAGTGCAATTTACATGAAACTTCACTCTCATCTCTCATTCAGGGGACTGTGCGGTGTGCGATAATCCGAAGAGAATACATGTAAATTGCACTATTCCTTGGACAGATCGGCGTTGGAGGGAGAATACATGTAAATTGCACTATTCCTTGGACAGATCGGCGTTGGAAGGCAATTTTAGACTTAGTTAATAAATCATAACCTAGTTGAGTCGCGTTTGTTTTACACCAAAAATTTTTTTGTAGGTCACTGGCTGTGGTACCCTTCATCCCTATTAAGCGATTACCTTACACTTTTTTTGGAAGGTAGATGCTAATTTTATTTCCACTACTACTCGTATATTTAACAGACAAATGGCATCATCTGAATCTAAATAGAAACTCATTCATTCATTCATTCATTATTTATTCCGTCAGAGTATCGCATACAAGAAAAATAACTGTGAATAGGGGCAAGAAACGGATGTCCGTCGACGTAGTCGAATCGGTTTTGTGCATGGCAGCAAGGGTATGGGGAAGAAGGGTTAGAGCCAATTCTTAACAATTGATTCAGGGAAAAAGGAGTTGGGCTGGGAGCGGATGAATTTTCGGAAGGAATCTCGGGATAAATCAACCGAGGGGGAAGGGAGGGAATTCCAAATTGATATGGTTCTGGAGGCAAGGGTGGTGTGGGAATTGGGAGGGAAGAAAGGCAGAGAGATACGGAAGTGATGTGAATTACGGACAAATCTAGTAAGAGGAGAACGAGTGAGGAGGGAAGAGTGATCAAGTTCATAATTCCTATGAAGAATGGAATGGAGAAAGACAATATCGGTGACAAATCTACGGCGTTCTAAAGTTGTTAGATTTAGGGAGCGTAAACGATTACAGTAGCTTACTGAAGGCAGAGAACAACGGAAATAGAGCTTCCTAGTGAAGTCGCGTTGGACACGTTCAATATTTTTGGTAGTTTCAACGGAATTAATGGGGTTCCAGATAATGGAACAGGTCTCTAGACTAGGAAGAATAAATGTTGTGAACGATTTCACATAAATATCGATACGTAAATAAATTAAACCTAAGTCTCTTTTTGGACTTTGACATTTAGTCCATTGGTTCTCTAGTTTAACCAAAAAAGTGCGAAAACGGTATATCTTCAAGGAATTACTGTGACCTACCATCAAATTTGCATGACATGGCATTTGACCATTGTCTCTTACCTATCGAGATCTACTAAAAACCGTCATAATATTAGACTGTTACAAAATCACTGTACGGAACGTGTTGAAGATTGTTTGACTCTTACGCAAACGGGCTCTTATAGTTCTTTGAAGAAACAAGAGAAAGGTTGTGAATCGCGTAGGAGCGATACTGCTCGCATTTGTGACACTATTCAACCTAGTGGCGAGTGTCTGGATGTGCCATCAACGCCAGGCCGCGCTCGCAGTTGATTTCGCGTTTCAGCAAACTTACCAGTTTCGCGACCGTGCTGTTAGCATCGATACGACTGAAGGCTTTGCTGAACTTACATGCAGAAAACAACTTAGACTATGACAATAAAATAATAAAATGAATAAATAATAATAAAGTCCTCTTACCAAGTGCGATGGGCGGCAGCGCCGTGAAGAGCACATTGAACATGCCGATCGTCCACCGCTCGAAGATCGTCTGACCCGACCACGCTGCAATTTAAAAAAAAAATATATAAGAAGAACACATATTACAACATTCAAGCTTCAAATTGCATATTGGTATATACCTAGTTGAGTACTGTTATACTTTTATTAGTCTTAGTCGAGCGTGGCGAACTGCCCAACTCAAATCCACATTACCCATAAGCACCCTGTGCAACCGCAATCAACCAGGGAGATTTCTTAGCATCAGAAAATTAAAGAAAATAAAAAAAAACAAATAAATTACCGGAGAAGATGGCGAACCAGAGCTCGATGATGTACAGGCAGATGTTCTTGTAGAAGGAGTAGAGAATCACCTGCAAACGATTTATTGATTTCAAGGATTAATCTTCTGTTATTTACATGTATGCCAGGAGCACCTAACGGGTTCAGCTCGTTTCAGCAAGTACTTGCAAACCCAATCTGCCGTTGAATGCATGTAGCCCAGAAAAAAATATAAGAAAATAAGTCAATATGTGAAATAAATATATTTTATTTTAACATGTATGCTTATATTTTTTTTTACTAAACCATCCCACCGACTATTTTCCCAATTTAAGCAGTCGGTGAAACATAATTGAGACGACTCCCTACGGCCCTAATGCATATTCTTTATTAAAATTCATAGAGCTAACATCTAAGCTACATTTACTCTGACTAGCCGATCGCATGCATACAGTGCTCCTCACGCTCACTAATCGATCGCATACATTTACAGTACTCCTCATTTTCAGTTATCGATTGCACACCTACCATACTCCTAACTCTCACTTCTCGATCAAATGCACTTACAGTACCCCTCCCCCGCTTCTTACCTCGACGGATCGATCAAAGTTCCTACCGTGCCCCATTCACGTACAAATAATTCACCAATGCCTACAGTATCCTTCACAAATACTACCGTACCCTCGCACTAATATATCGCTTGCAGTTTCCCTCACTTTCAGTAGTCGATCGCTCACCTACCGTACTCCTCGCTATCTCTCACCTTGACGGATCGATCAAAGTTCCAGGCGCCGTGCAGCAGGAGCAGCCGGCGGAGGAAGTGGAACTGGGCGACGGCGTAGTCCGAAGCGGACGCCGCCTGCAGTCCCTCCTCGCCCGAGATGCCCACCCCGACGTTGGCCGCCTGAAAATTAATTAACATGTTAATTAGTCAAAGTATTGATTGTTCAATAAGGCACTCAGCTTTTAGAGAATCGTAATTTCACCCAAGTTCGCCGCCTGTAATTAGCGGGGGACTGATTAGTTGATCATTAGTCCAATAAAAGGAAACTTAATCAACAAATCAGAAACTATGTTCAGTGATTAGGCGATGGTAAATATATTTTACGAATGTTTGAACGGCGCTCAACGGCACATCGGGACGTAGACACGACCGATGATTCATTTGCACGGTGAAACCCGCAATCGCATGTGTGCCATATTTTATTATTTTATTTCTAGACTATTTCAGCGATGCACCGGAGTCGAATGAATGAATACCTGTATCATGGCGACGTCATTCGCTCCATCTCCCACCGCCAGCACCACGTGGTCCGCCAGCCCGCGCACCATCTCCACCACTTCCGCCTGAGAATGCAATCGATAAATAAACGTGCAGTTACCGTATACGAGCCTGAATTTGAGCAATTTATATAATCCGTACCACCTGGGACCAATTGTCGTTAAATTCACGCATTTGCACCACCGAAATCGTAGGGCTACAGACAGTACTACCATCGATGCCTATATTTTCACCTACCGTAACCACCCCTCTTCCCCGACTACCGTACTCCCTCCGTAGCTACCGTATACCTTCTGCATGGGCGACATTCTGCAGCACACGACGCTCTTGCAGCGCAGCGCGAGCTCGCCAAAGTGCGCGCGCGCCTCGCCAGTGAGCGCGTGCACAAGCGACTTGCCGTCGATCACCATCGCAAACTCCCTGAGAGGAGCAGATTTATCGATTGATTCTCAGAGTAGTTATCGATTGATTACAAGGCAAACCCGCAGCATGAGCCCGCTTACAAATAATTAAATATTCTCCAAAGAGAAGCTGAATTCTAAGAAATCAGAAAATTCCTGCAACTGCCGTCGTCCTTCAAATGCCCCCAGTAACCCGCACTCCCCTTTTTGCATTTATAAAATGATACGTACCAAAAAGCCGAATAACGAACTTCCGTTGTTTACCATACAGGAACATTGGCGACCCTCTCGCTTTTGCGTGCTCTGTCGTCTCGGTAAACACAGGAAGTCCCAGTTCGACATTTTGTTTGATCGTATCATTTTATAAATGTAATAGTTATACCATCGATCAAATATTTCCATTCTTCAAAAGGACAGCCAGTTCACGACAGCAATTCGATAAGTATTCTCCATTTAATTATTTCCTACGCTATCATACGTCAGACTAGGCTAGTTGCGCCGCGGCGTTTTATTTAAATCCTATTATGAAAAAAAATATTCTCACCTTCCTTCCTCTTCAAACTGCTTGGCGCGTGTAGCGAATCTGGAAAAATCGAGGGTCTGACGATCACAGATTAACTGTTTAAAAGCCCCAACTTCTCATAGTAATGTCCTCGCATTACTGCTTTCGAGTAGGTTATGCATTAATTAGATACTAATTAATGAAATAGTCGAACCTCGTCAACTTATCGTAGGTCTCGTCGTACGTGTACTTGTCCACGATCATCAGCTCCGTGTTGTGCGTGCACAGCGCGCACGAGTGGGCTGCAACGGGGGAGAGGTTACGGTAGTTTGTATACGGCAACGATACAGTAGTGTGGGTACTGTAGAGGGACACAATAGATGGGGTTTAGCTCAGTATACAGAACGACAATCGATGGGGACATGGTAGGAACCATCGTCCGGATAAAACTGTTTCACAATGAATGCCTAGGTACATCAGTGTTGCACCAGATCTACAAACAAGGGAAGAGTCCCAATTGGATGCTAGAATTTTCATTGCTTGAAAGCCAAAATATTAGATAGTGCTATTTCTATCACATATTTAAAATTTAAAAAATCTTCATTCCATCTAAATAATTTCCTCGTATATCGACGGTAAGGCTTACAATACTGCAGTGTTCATTGCATTTTTTTGCTCCCACTCAATTCGCGCGTCGTATCACAGTCATACAGACGTAACACTTATGCAGGCAATAAGTTACTCAATCGTACAGAAGAAATACATCAAACAGCCCTTCCACGCACTGATGATACCGTTCCCCTTGGAAATAATCGATAATCACCTATATTGATTGCCGTCTCTCGCTTGTCGCCCGTCAGCATCCACACGCGAATGTCGGCCGCCATCAGCGCCTGGATCGTCTCCGGCACGTACTGTAATGAGTGGGGGTACTGTAACCGGAGATTGTGATACTGTTATGAGTTGGGGCACTGTATCCCGAACAGAAACATTTCTACGGCGACAAACAAAAATGCGGTTATTTCGACTCAAGCGCATTTACGGTTTCACAAGTTATTCAAGTCAGTAAGTTTAACATCGGATGTCAATATGATAAGCGCTTTACTGAACAGCAATATAATTGCATCTTCCATCAAAACCTACAGATATGTGCTTTCAAATGGTGCACCTACAGTGAATACATGAATGTTACTAGTCCCTGATCTAGTGTAATGCAATGAATTGCAACCCATTAGCCAAAATATGATGGGGCAGCAGCAAATTAACCACCGATTCATGTAAGGTCGCACTTTCACACTCGCATTTTAGAATGCATTGAATTGGATAGTTTTCCGGACCAACTACGCTTGCTCTCCCGCTCACTAAAAGCCCAGCGTCTCCGCGGTTTCACCCTTACTTCATCTATTATACGTTCATCTATTATACGCTATCCGTAAATGAGAAACAAAACAAATTAATCTGTTAACTCAACAAACATCCTACTCGTCTCAAAAAGTGTTCTAAACAATTCTTTCTACACAAAAAGTGGGCGGGGCTTAATCCAAAAGTGGGCGGAGCCTAATCTACCCAGAACGGAGTCTGCCGTACCTGCTGCAGCTTGTCTTCAATGGCCGTCGATCCGATCAGCTCCAGCTCCCGCTCGATCTCTTCGGCGCACGCGTCGATCGCCTGTATATATATATATATATATATATATATATATTTAAATTGTAATGAATAAAATCAGCTATTACATTCTCATCACAATACAGAATCTGGCAGAGCTCTTGAAAATGAAACGTTGCAGCCTACGGTAGGGAATCAATTTCGGGTACTTGTAGGAATATTGTATGGCTACTGTATACCTTCTGCCGGTCGTCGATTTTGAGCGAGGCCGCCTTGAAGTCCGCCGACCACTTGGTGTAGCGGTCCTGCAACTTGCGTGTGTCAGCCATACTGTATGGTCCATACATGCTTAAATTAATAAGAATATTTTATTTCATTGTCACAAACTTTCTTTTTCAAAAAAATATGCAGTACGGTCGAGTACGTCACGGGGAGGTCGAGCACGGCAGTCGGATGACGTGATAAACATATTTTAAAAACTTTCCAACAAGTTCTCGATTTCAACCTCTTATCATTGTATCAATCCGGCAGCAGAATATTAATTCCGAACGACATTCCTTTTCAATGGAAATTTTTTTTTAAAAACATTGGAAGAAAAGTTTAAAAAAAGTAAAAATGAAATATGATGAACCATGACAGTTCGCTTCCTGGTTTCACAACTACACTATAACTTCGATGGCCACCGAAGCGCCGATGAAGCAAGCTTACCGATGACACAAAAATAATTCAACACCTAATACGGTATCACTACACTATCAATTGATCGCATCGGAAGAAGCCCAGTAGCGTAGCCAGAAATAATCAATGTCATAGCCGTCTTTTTAATTTAAACACAAATCAATAATTCATTCTTGAAGCTGACCTGCGGTATCTCTCGCATCGCAAAGCAGAGCGTACGGTAGCCGAACGACGCGTACTCCTCCAGGTGCGCCTGAGCAAATTAATTTGTTTTAATTAATTTGCAAACTAATTAATTAAATATTTGAATAATTAAATAAAATTATTAAGGATACAAATACAATTCAATAGTGTATTCTCCCTTATTCAAAGTATTCCGGCGTCACCACTCTTGAACTCTTCTATAGTTCACAGTTTGTAAATGTGTATATTGCTATTTTAAATTTAAATTAATAAATCGATTAATTAATTAATCGCTAACCTTCTGCGTGTTCATCGTCGCCCGGGAGCCGTCACCGATGCGGTCAAAGATCACCGTGTCCTGTAATGTTTTCTTTTTTCACTTTACCACATTAGCAGAACCAACTACCATGTGTGCAGTTTAAAAAAAACACAAATGCTTGCTGTTTCGCCCATCAATTTCACGTTTCGTCAACACGTATTAATCGCTGAGCGCGCTACACGGCTGATGGATCAGTGGTTGCGGTGCGAGTAGGATACCAAAATTCAGGATCACTATTAGGACAGATGAGTGAGAGGAAGAGATAAATCCCTCTTGTTTTAAAACATTCCAGTCCATTCCCTGGACTCTTCCCGGAGAGTTGAGTTTGCTGGCTGTGCAACAATGTGTGACAATCATACCTGCGGGCCTTGTCCAATAGTATTGTCGCCCCCCCCCCCCCTGAAAAATATATTTGAAAATCTATGGCGGGCCCCCCTGATTTTTTTAATAAAAATAATTCCCACATAGTCCTCTCGTCACCAGAGCAGAAATCCAACATGAATAATATAATTTAATAAAAATAGGAATATTTAATTAAATTAATTAATTTAAATAAAATTAAGAAAAGAAGTCAAACAGAGCCACAGAATAGCTTCAGTAAGCGATTGGCAACGCTACCGTAATACTTTGGAGAGCTGTGACAGGATTTTTTCAGTATGTGATAGGATCCTCGGGTTACAGTACGCAAAATCTTTCGCGAAGAATTGCGCATATTTGAAGCAGTTTACGTGTTTCGCCGCCCTAGCGCTTTGAAAGAGCATGAAAAACTTAGTAATGTAAGGCACAACACGTAATTTTTAGTTAACTTTGACAAATTTCACTTGACTTTCGACTGGCCGTCAACTCGCTGCTGGCCAGTCGAAAGCACTTCATTTTTCGGAGGAGGTGTTTTTTACTCTTTATTTTACAAATAATTACTGCTGGAGCTACTAATGAATTTTGCGCTCACACGGGAAAACGTACAATTGCATCAGTTTCGAGAAACAGCGTCATCTTTGCATGACACACCGAAATTGAGGTGACACAACTCTGTCAAATAAGTACGGTAATGCACAGCTTGACTCTCCCTTGTTTTTGCTTTCTTTTTGTTTTTTTTTCGGGTTTATCGCGTGTTAATTGCTGTAGAAGGGGCTTTATTATGTTTATTGCCGTAGTGAGACAGGGTAGTAATGGTGTGGTTAGCGTAAGGAGCGGTAAAAAACGAAATAGGAGCATATTGAAGGCTAGAATAGTGTCGCATTGACTTAGACAGGGACAGGGGATTGATCTCTCACTTCGGCTTTGGGAAAACCATGTTGCAAGCAATGCACCGTGATCTCTCTCTTACGTCTTTGCGATGCGAAATAGTGATTTAATTCTAGTTATACATGTTTGATATGGGTCTGTCGCGCATAGCGTCTAGAAAGTCAGAAATTCTGATCAGGATTTTCTTGGCTGAACCTATGTTTAAAGCATCAACGCCTGTTTCCTTCAGTGACTTTACAACCATCAATCTCACTATTTCTCGGAACTGTGAGACTTCCATATGACGCTGTTCGCCTAAGAATTGAGCAAGCGTCGGCGCAGTGAAAAAAGTCGATTCTCTGGCCCGTCATGTGAGGTTTTCGATGGTGCTGAAACGATGGACATAATCATTTTGCACAAAAGGCGCCCGTTGGTGCCAGATTTTTACGACTGTCACGCCTGTATACTTCATTTTGAATGATTATCATTAGTAATATTTAAAATTGCAACTTTGTTCTGATTAATTTCTAACCTTGCTAATGTACATTGATCTCGGACCGGCGTAACGAGACGATTCAAATTTGTATTTTTAGCTGATTTCGACATGCGGATTGACGAGATTGTAAGTAAAAGAGGCGATTCTCCCCTGTTACCCTCGACTCCCTTCCCAGCGCCCTCTCAAATCCCCACACTCTCGCTTTCCCCGCGAGTCTCGCCTTCTCGGGAAGGAGAGAGAGCGTGGAGATTCGAGAGTGCGCTGGACGGGGAGGTCAAAGGATGGGAGGGGAGGAAGAGAGTCGTTTGTTTTATTCACAATCTCGTTACACTTTACGTTAGCACAATAAAAATCCGCATGACGAAATTTGCTGAAAATACAGATTTAGAATCGTCTCGTTACGCCGTTCCGACGTGTGTACATTAACAAGGTCAGAAATTAATCAGAACAAAGCAATTTTAAATATTATTAATAATAATCATTCAAAATGAAGTATACAGGCGTGACCGCCGTGAAAATCAACACTAGAGATCACAAGGGCAAATATTCAGCAATTTCTGCGACTTAAATATTTGATAAAATGTGATTTCGACGTGACGCCAACTGGCGCCAACGGGCGCATTTTGTGCAAAATGATTTTATGTCCATCGTTTTCAGCACCCTCGAAAACCTCAAATGACGAACTTACAGAGAATCTACTTTTTTTTACTGTGCCGGCCCTTGCCGAATCTGCTCGATTCTTACGCGAACAGCGTCATATCTCCTACAGTATCCCCAGCCATATTTACCCTCTAGTTAATTTTTTTTGCTAAAGCAAGCGCCTTTATTTTGGATTTACTGAAACGGCTCTGGCCACGCGTTGCCTGTCGATTATTGGCTCTTTTGCAGTCATTTGAGCGACAATTTTTTTTCGATTAATACGGTAGATTTTCGGATGCGTGGCAATCTGATCGTGTGATACGGTAGGAAGGGCGAGGGAAGAGACAAGTGAATACGGTAGGACGGGCGAGGGAGGAGGCACCGAGAAGGTCCTGGATAGATTTTCGATGTTTCAAACATATTACGGTATTCAGCCTCAACAAAGTAACCATATAGTATTGATTTTTATTCAAGTTTATTTTTGTTTCAAGATGAATACAACTTATTTCATCTATTTTATTTGTTTTTTTAAAGATTATTATGATTAGGCAAATAATTTTATCACGGCAAAAAAAGATTATATATAGTTCTCGAAAATTGTCGGCCCCCAGTACATTTGCCAATCCTTGATCGCGCCGGCCACCCCTTGATTTTAGCTATGTTTTTGATAAGTTGACAACCGGGAACAGGTATGGTGACAATAAATCGAGAAGATCGGACGAGCCCACCCTGCTCACGCTTCGATGTGCTCACTAAAAATGGGGCTACGCAGTTTCTAATGATGAAAATGAAGGTAATTCTAAAAAAAATATTTAAACTAAAGACAAACAAGAAATTCGGGAAAATGTTTCCCAAGGCTCAGTGTACTGTGACTGACTAAATGAGCAAAGATTAAATACAACCTCTCAATGGTAAATTTTCCTTTAATAAAATCCCCCCTACCCAGGTACTCTCGCGCTTCGACAATCTCTCAAGTACACTCGATGTTTCGAGCGACGCTACTGCCACGCTGCCATCCGAATTTCGAAATAAAAATATTACCACGGCGCATGCATGATCTATCAAAGCGCATTCTTCCTGTTTCTTTCTAACAGTATTACGGCAAAATATATCGAGACAATAGCATTTAAGAAAAATTGCAAATTAGATATTCGTGAGACTTCTATCACAGTCACATAAACTGCCTACGTTTGCGCAAAAACACAAAAGAACGTATGAATGACGAAACAACTGACCGCTCCTTTCGTGTACAGCTTGAACCTCCCGTCTCCACTCCTCACAATCACACTCATTCGCTTCCTGTCGCTGGTGAAGTCGATGACGTCCAGCACCTCGATCGACTCATCCGATCCGAGCTGTGTTTATTTAAAGTTAAATACTTAAATTTTATCTTAAAAATTGAATTTGAATTTTTAAAAAATGTACCGGATTACCGGTACTAATCCAATCTAATCAATCCAATTACGTCATTCCTATGTAATACCAATGCGACTCGGCCCAACTCCAGTCTATTTGCTAATCCCATTCTACTTGCACGCGCGGTAATCGATGATTATCCATCTGCATACCAATTATCATATCAATTACCATGGCAATTGAGTTTGACTGTCTGCAGCATCTCTGGCTCCGGGTCTAATCTCATGCTAATTGGCCCACTTTCCCCGCATATAAGTCGCCGAGACCTTCTCTCGACGTGTGACATGCCAGTATCGACGTTGTGAGTGCGCTCCCTCGTCCAGAACCCATTCCTCCAGTGGTCGAGCTCCGCTCTAAGCCTTAGTGATCTTCGGATCTTTCGTTACCCCACGATCTCCGGATCTTTCGTTACCCCGTGATCTTCGGATCTTAGCATACCGTACTCCGCCTGGATACCATTGCGCCATACCACAGAACCACCACGTCATCTACCCGATCCTCATTCTTCCATCGTTTTCCTTGTGTATTAGTAGTGAAATAAACTCGGATCTGCTCCGGTTTTTCAGCGCAGCTTGTGCGCGCGATTCCAATTCCACAAGCTGCGCGCGGGATTCTACAAGACGCGCTCGGGACTTTTTGCCGGACCTGGCTTTTCCGTTCGAGACCTTTCAAGAGAACGCGCGATGTGCGCCCGATTTGTGTAAGGTGCGGCGCATGCCGCGTCTTACACAAATCGCACAAGCTGCGCTGAAAAACCGGAGTGAGCTCAGTTCTCTTATCCTTCCGTAATTCCTACTGTACTTTCACACCACACCAACAGGGGTATTCTCACTGAGAGAAATCCTGTACAAAAAAATTAAATAAGTGGCCAGTGATATTCTAGTTGCAGTGATATGATTTCAATAATTGTACCGGAGCGAAGGCAGCAATTCGCGAAAGAAATTTCTACCACCACATTATCGACTCGATATCAAAAGGATATCGAGACCAGTCTGTCCCTAGCTTCTATGGGATGGTATTTTCGCGACACAAAAAAGTAGACAATAATATTACGAGTCAATATTGTACATTGTTAAGTTTGGAGAGCAAATTAAACGATTTAAAAGCCATGATCCATCCTGCAACAATTAACCCCCTCTTCAAATATATCTAAACCCCTCTGTTCTTAGTTTCAGAGTGTTTTAACGTCAGAGGAGTGGGTAAAAGAAACTGGAGGCAGAAGGATTCGAACCAACGTCCTTCCGCTAGCTAGAGGAATGCTCTACCACCCCCGATTATGCGCGTTCCTCTATCTCGTGCTGTGTCTCGGGCGCAGGGAGCGGGCGATGAGTACTCTTTACTCTTTACAAGAGATACATCATCTATAAAAGAAGATGCGTGTGCCAGTAACAATAATAATCCGCTATCATACTTAACAGTGTCCCACTGCACGCTCTACCGTACCCCTCATACCATATTGAGAACGACGCGCTGCGGCTGTCGCGTGTGGAAGACGGCGCCCTGCGATGCGGCGCCCTTCACCAGCGCGATCTCGTCGGGAGAAGAGCCCTGGTAGAGCAGCTGAAATGAAAAGGTACAATAATAATAAAAATAATATATTTTTACATTTATGACTGTTATAATAATTATGCATATTTAGTTAATCACCCTTACAACGCACGGAAGAGAAGTTGACATGGAAATCTAATCGGGAACTCATCGAAATGTCAAACTGCGGTTTCACGTTTCAGCGTCTGCCAAAAACTAATAAATTTTCAAGTGATAATGATCGGCGCCCTGATCGTTCGTTAATAGAAAAGAAAAATGCTTTCAGAAAATATACTGTGATCGATTTTCTGAACCTTCATAATTCACCCCGCCCCCTTCCTCACCTTGCCCTCTTTATGCTCCGGCACTACCGTATGGCAGCAGGCCATCATCGTCAGCAGCTCGCGGATCGCCGTCCCCTGCGGGGAGTCCTGAAGGGAGAGGATACGGTAGGCAATAATCAATATTGTAAAATAATCCAGCTTGAAACACCGGAATCAGTGGGCAAGTTGAGGCAATTGCATTTCAAAAATTGTTTTTCAGTATTTGGAGGAGAGAAATATCGGATCCCAGCTTGTTCCTCGTTCGTTTTGTCGTAGGAACGTTTACCGGTAAATGAAAAGGGTTGTATTGTTTCTTGAAATACATTCAAGTAGTAATAATTCTTTAGAACTTTTCTCGTTTTGTTTTGCACAGTGTGCCATAATCCAATTTACCGTAATTTCTCAAACAGGCGTATTTTGTCGTCCGCGAACAAATTCTAATCATTTTCGTCTCTCACCTATTTTTTGTCCTTTACTACCGTGTTCCCACCAAAGCTACCGTACCGGTGCGCTCTTATAATCCGTAATCAGCTTCTCATCACTAAATACGTCGTTTTCGCTGTCTCACACATACCGCACCCCCAATAAGCTACAGTATACCACATCCCAAGCGACCATACCTGTTCGCTCTTGTAGTCGCACTCGCTGTTACTCAAATACCGTACCCCTCACACCAGCTACCGTAATCTCTCACCGGCGCACTCTTGTAATCCGCGATCAGCTTCTCATCGCTGAACTCGTCGCTCTCGCTGTCTCCGTAGCTGACTCCGCCCACCGACGCCCGCTTCCACTTCATGATGTTCTGCGTGAGCGTGCCCGTCTTGTCCGACATCACGAACTTCACCTGCAGTAATCAATCAATGATTAGAGTAATTACTTATTAATTGATAAATATTTCACGTAAAATTAATGCAGAAATGAAATTTGATCAATTTCACGGTGATTAGGATCATAAACCTCTGGCGGAATAGAGCAATGAATTGAATCATTGAATAGGCCCAGTAAATATCAACATGGATATAGGGAAACAGATAATCGGAGGTCAAACAACATTTCATGAATGGTCTTGCGGTATATCGCCAAAGTTCTAAAGTGCAAACGCGTTCACATTCGAATTATGTTATCAAAACGAGATAGCAGATAAATCGATGATGAAACCGTCATCTCCCTAGCGCTTGGAAACTCTCATCACTGCAGTAGCATGTTTTATTCGGCCTTATTATTTTCACTGGATCTACATGGCCTATTCTGGTATTCTCACACTGATGGTAAACTGCGAATACGGTATCCCCCTCATCCGTCCGACTACAGTATCCTACAGAATTTCCTTCCACCGACCTGTCCCAGTTCCTCATTGAGATTAGACGTGCGCGCGACAGCACATGAGTCCGAGTCGGCGTGGTACATCCCGAGGTCGTTGTTGATGAAGGACGCCTGCAAGGATTGGCATTATTTTAATTAATTAATTAATTACATGACATGATAAATAATTAAATTAATAAATATAGTTTTAGATTTTTTACAATAGCAATTCTCGACCCAGCGCAAACAATGTATATCTCGGAAATACAAATGCGCATCGCAGCCGGGAATCCCCTAGTTCGTCTTCTGCATTTATATTCCAGACAAAGTTCGCCGGACTAGAGATGATGTGATTTTCACTGATAATAAATATCGGAAACCAGAGACGATCTGACATGTCAGACACAGAGTCAGAAATATTGGCGCTGAAACTCGGTTTCGCCCAGTTTCCCGGTTAAACCACTCCACACAGCGCCTACGCAGTCGTGCTCATGTCGTCATCAAGACACAATATACTAACTTCGTATATACTAAGCTATATATTAAGCTTACGTCATCACGTCGCAATATTTTCGCTTGAATCATCACTACGCAATAATGTTCACTCACCTGGAAGAATCGGACGAGCTCGAGCGTCACTTGCAGCGAGATCGGGATGAGGTTGTTGTAGAGGATGAAGAAGGTTAGCACGTTCCACAGGAAACCCGCACCGTCGCGAACTGCAAATGGATACATTTTTGGTCTTGAGTGTGTGTTAGATATTTGCACAACAGTCTCGGGATATCTTAGGTAGCAGGAACACCAAACTCGCGGGCACTGCAGCGCATGATTCATGCGGACAGCGCATGCTCCTGTCAAAATTCAAAAAATAATTATACAACTTGTACCACATTTACAAAAATATTATACCATTTCATAGAAAATATCACGCGTTTTACAGCGGGCCGAAAGAACGAGCATCTTTGAGAGATTTACGTATTCGAAGGTTAGTAATATGTGGGATGTCGAGTGTAGAAATTATCGATTCAATTATAACCATAACGGGAGTTCGAAATGTCACTCCAGAAATTGTCCACGGTATGATCAGTGAGTTTTCGTACATTGCAAAAACACGAATCTAGCGGGAGCTGCAGCAACAGATAGAGTTTGGCCGGTCGCAACCACGCGTGCCCTTTACGCATCCTCAACAAGAGGATTTACAAGGGAGGTTTTACGCTTTATCGTGTAATAGTAAGATAAATTATTACACTCATCAGCTGCGCTTGTTTGGGCTGGACATTAGGCGACACTGAGAAGCAGGGCTTATAGTGAGTACGGGAAAAGTTTCACCCAACCCCGCTGTGATGTGCCGAATATCCCTATTGTATTAGCGTACGGCGTCCACTCGAAGCCTGTCAGCCGCAACAACCCCGAGCAGGTACACAATTTAATTAATTAATTAAAATTATCAGGACTTGGTCTGAAGCCGACATTACGGTGTTTACTAGATATTAGAGTTGACAAAGAAACTGTGAATCGAAAATGCCCCTACTTGCACTTTTGAATATTTGTATTCATGGGTTAATATGACATGAAATTATGTGTGAGGAAAGTGGACACAATGACAAGTTCACTCACGGATCCAGCTGATGTACCACGCCTCCGGCACGTACGTCGAGTTGTAGATCTCCGCGCCTGGAGAGATTAAAATAAATACCATTTCAATTATGCATTTCTGCGATAGTTACCTCTTAAGATACCGCTTTTTCGCCTCTTAAAATATGACCGCTTAGAGGACGCTTACGCAAATTTCCACTATTTAAATTATGTACTTAAAAATGACCCCGGAAGAAACATCCAACCGCAACATCGCCACACTATCTCTCCTGTCTGAAACCCGCAATCACCTCGCACTCCAATTTGGGTTATCGACCTCTTGTTTTCTTTACTGTTCCCACTCTCTCACTTTCACACACTCTCTCGCCTTATTTCCAGGTATTTCTCGCTAAAATCTACTGAAAATGCCACAAAATCGAGACGAACCAATGGCGGAAATGATCGCAAGCGAGACGAGCACAAAGAAGAGGACGAGGATGCGCCGATTCGTCATCACGTCCACGTTCGACCTGCACCGAGCGATTATCGATCCATCATTCAAGATATCTACCGTAATCACTATTTCTACCGTACTACCTGTTAACAGAATATATTTATGGGCCTGATATCGCAGGTTCTTACGATGAATTGAATTTCCGTGCTGTCGACACATAAAGTGCGCGGTGAGAAACGCAAAAGTACCTGTTCTGCTTTATCATTTCCAGTTTTGCGCTCACATTTCGTGCAAGAATTTTCAATAAATTACGGACGCTTACTGTAACAAAGATGGGCCCTCTTTCTACCGTAAACAGCTCAATGCAAGCCCCCTCCGATTACCGTAACTCCGATCACTAAAGGTACCGTAACCAGCTCACTAACCGCGCCACACCAACTACCGTAACCTGTGCGCGCACTCACTGCTTGAGGGGCGCGAGTTTCGAATTGAGCAGGATCTTCGCATCGTGCCCCGTGTAGATGACCGCGCCGCAGATCCACTCCGTGTTCTTGAGGCGCGCGCCGCGCAGAAGGAGCTGATCGATGCCTGCGCGAGAGGGCGTCGATTGATATCGTGACAGAAAACCGTAATCCCTCTTGCGGCATTATATATCGTCCCATTTAGCGAAATCATGATCAAATCACGTAAGGAAATCGATTGAGTTTGTGAAATCACTATTATACTATTCAAACGCGAGACATTACCAAGTTGAACTAATAATTAAGAAATTAAAACTTTTAAAAACTCACCGAAATGCTTGGACTCCTCGCCCTCGCAGTGCAGATTGCCCGAGAACTCGTTAACGTGCCTGAAATGAAAGTATAGTTTCACTTAATAATACTTTCGCAACAATTGGAGAGTGATTGTAGCATCCAGCAACACAGCGGACTTGGAGATCAAATGGAACACGAATTTCCCAGTATCGTTTTTTTTGAAATGAAACGTTGCAACCACATTGGTTTGGACCAGCTCAGGAGAACCAAAGATCATTTTTGAGCAACAATTTACCACCGATATTTTAAGAGAGTGCAGATATTATATCGAACAAAATATCAAGTAAAGGCCAATCTCTCCTGGAAATACTAGTGCTGAATTGTATATCACTCGACCCTGTGCCGTTGGATAATAGTGCTACCGTATGCTGCATCGTGCATGTATCGTGCGGCTCACCTGTTCGGATGCTCGCACTCGATGGAAGCGTGGTATCGTGCCAGCGTGTCCAGCGACGTCAGATGAGAGGTGGTTGGCAGCGACTGCAGCAGAGTACGGTAGTTATAAGTGAATGAACATTGTAGGAGGAAATACTGTAGTGATGAAATGCTATCAACAAAGTTTTTTTCATTTCCCACACCAGCAAGACGAAAAAATAAAATTCTGAATGAGATCGAGACCTGTATTCAAATCAGTAGTAAGGAAAGGGTTTATGTTCGCCCAGATTGATGATTTAGATGATTTACACAATTTGAACGGACATGTAGGAGATAAGAAACTTCAATCCGCCTTCGTATTTTTTACAGCATAATTCTTCGTTTCAATTTCTCGATACATTCCGATTTTGTTTTGATTACAAATTCACCGATTTAGAATAAACTCGCAGTATGAACAATGCAAAACATACAGTTAAAGTGCACACGTTACCTGTTTTATCTTCAGATTCGTCTCTCCGTCCAGATTCGACGTCTCGATGTACGCCATGCCCTGCATTTTTTTATATTACAAAAATATATATAATATTAAATATTTCCAGAATGATATGACATTACTCTTTTATGATATGACATTAATAAGTTGAACTGGTCCAGGCGCTTTCTGTAGCCAGGATGCGACCTGAATCCTGCTGCTTTTCGAAATTTTTAGATCACACATCATTCATAACGAGGAAGGGGTGGGTTGTTTTTGTATACGAAATAAAACATAATTTTAAAAAAAACTACTTGAGGCAACAACTATGTGATCTACAAACAGTCATACCTAAATTCATACCCATACACTATGCAATATTATAAAATGTACATCGTTATTTATGGAATTTATTTACTTTAAAAAAGGCTAAATAAATAAAATAATTAATTTAATTGCAAAAATTGAACCTGCTGCTCCGAGGACGAAATCAATAGCAAATCAGCGGGGAAGAGGGCGTCGTTCTCCACCCGGATGATCTCGCCCACTCGACCCTGATAATGATTTTATTAAAAATTTAAAAAAAATATATATATATAAATTTACGAACACTGGATGTCTTATAGAAAAACGGAGTACACAAGAACAAGTCCATTTTTGGACGTATTTTTCAACTTGTAAATCATTCGAAAATTATGTCTAACTTCATTGGGAAAACAAATGGGATCAGTTTGACAATGAGACTTGCTGATTTCGTGTCTCAACTTTACCATAAAATCATACGTTTGTTCTTGTTTTCAATTAGAATATAGATATTGCTATCCAGTAGATTGAATTGAGAAAAATAAAACTAAAACATGTGAATATCAAAAGATCAAAGATCAAATCCGCCCACATCTCTCCATCGTGCCTCCTTCCAACTGCCGTTCAGCAAGATTTTAGTTGGGAAATTGTTCACCTTCTTGTCCGATGTTCGTCGTTTCTGCAATACAAGAACAATTTTTATTTTCAAAATTATTACTTTTAATCTGACAATTAGTGAAATTATGGAACCAAAATTACTGGAGCCGCGATCGATTTTTCGCTAATGTAACCGCAAAAGCACCGTAATGCTCACCAATGAGTTGAGCTATTCATAATAATTGCATAGAATAGAATTTATAATTGTTGCTTTAAGGGTACTGAATCAGGAAAACCTTGCTTTCCATTCTTCGCTACTCATGCTCTACTGCTCAGGTTCATAATAATAAACTAGAATAATTAATTAATTACCAGATCCTCAAAAATCTCCTTGAGCGCCGATATCAACAGGATGATGCAGAAGGGGAAGAGTGTCGTGTAGCGACCAGTTGGAGATACGTCCGGAATTTGCTGAAAAAATGATTGTATTTTTTATTGCTGAAAAAAATATTTCGTATGTTCAAATCATCATTTCATCGCCTCAATTACTCAAAAATTGTACTAGAGATACGTTTCTGCAAGGACCGCAAAAAATGTCATCACAAATAATTGTTTCCCCAACACAATTACTCAAAATGTGTACTAGTAATTTCATTACACTTCCGCAAGCACCCCAATAACATGCATCGTCATTGAATAATCCCCTATGGAGCCGTGGCACATCAGAACATTGCACATCCGTGTTTCTCGAGTGATTCATAGCTGCAGAAAGAGAGGGGGAGAACAATCCGAGAAGAGTGTTTACAATTCAACCAATATTATGGAAGAACATCCTGTTATTTCGTTGACACCACATTATACACAAAAAAAATTAAAAATATAAACGGCAAAAATGAGAATACTTGTTTTTTTCCATTAGCATAAAACAAGGGGGCATGTACATAAAGTTATTGCTGTGTCTAACGTGCACTCTCTCACTACGCTAATCGGATTTGCATGGAAAGTGAAGAAGTGTTTATCCTTCCTAGCGAGAACCTATTTGACCTATGATTATCGCTATGCATTTCCGTTAGCCACAAATTCCGGTCTGCAATTTTTTTTCAACCAAACAGTTCTAAGACTCGAAACAGATAAAGAAATATGCAGGATGCTCAAAATAATAAGAACAGCACGCCTTTTCTGACCAATTTAAATAGCGATACAGATCTGTCTAATTTGAATTCTCAAAATAATATTATTTCCAGGTGGACTAAAGTTTACTAGTCACGGTGATTCATAGGTCAAATAGGTTATCGCTGGCGAAGATAGGCACTTCTGCATGGCGTCCAGGCCATGTCCGCAGACGAAGTATTTGAATGTTTCATGCATTTTGACCTCTTTTTTTGACAAATTTATCGAAAATTAGGCAATATGCACTTCGGCACGTGATTGTAGGCATTTCTGCACGATATACCTGCGAGAAACCCATTCGACCTATGCGGTGATTCTCCGTTTCTCGGATCATTTATAAATACCTGCAGCAGTGCGATGCAGAGGAAGAAGATGTTGTTGTAGCGGCGGAACTGCTCGTAGAGGAAGCGGGGGATGAAGGAGAGCGGCGAGTACTTACATGTGCTGAAAAAAATAAATATCTCTAACAGTTATCGATTTATGATTTTTTTAAAAATCAATAATTGACCACCATTTTTATCAGTGCGCCTGCACCAAGAAACCCAATTACAAGGGGGGGGGATATGAAGAAAAAAACTAATATTCCTAGCGATTTTCGGTACCATGAAGCAGGTATTACGCGAACAGAAGACTTAATCAATAATGTACGGAGTGTCTCTAATTTTCAATTTAAATAAGAATAAAGCCTGAATAATGAAGATAAAAAGGTTCATACCTAATCACATTATCGCAGAATTTGACGGGTTGATGGGTGCTGTTGACGTTGATATGTCGTGTCGCTGTCGACAGGTGCGGCATTTTTTTTGCTGAACCAATAATATTTTAGAATATTTTTTTTAAATTCCATCCTATGCATATTTCTGCCTCATTGATAAGATAAGATAATGCATTTTTCACCAGCCCGACAGTTGATAAGAAATTGTGTTTTTTTTCGCAGTAAAAATCGATAAGTGCCGATAACTCTTAGTGTATTCGACGTACGTCATAGATAAGATATCACTTTTTCTCTTGTTCCCCATAACAAATCGATAGGATCCCGCATTACTCATCAAACTTTCGATGAAAATTTCGCCACTGCCGAATCGAAAAAAGTACAATCCCATAAAAACAGCCCACCTTTCTCCTCTCTCTGCTCAAATTCGCCTCGCGCCTCACAACATCGAGATTTACTGAACAAAGGGAAGAGATAGTTTGGTAGGAAACAATTACAGTGCGTCGAAAGAAGAGAGTCAAAGCGAAGAGAAAGAGTGAAATGCTGCTCCCGTGTTAGTCATAGAGCACACACATAAATACAACACTCGCGCGCACAGTTTGGTAAACTAATCCGCACCTCGAGCTAGGGGGAGAAAGCGATACAAAGAGACAGAGATAAACAGTGACCGACAGATTCACACACGCGGATAGAATCAGAGAAAGCAGGGTAGATCAAAGAGACAACTTTCATGACAACGGAGAGTGTTAGAGTGATTGCGAGTTGTTCGACTGGGAAATAACGATCTATGCGCATTATTTTAATGGTGCTTGAGCGAGATATGCTACAACTAGATGTGGAATTGATAGTATAGAGAGTCAGGCAATTCGGTTCTGGAGAAAGGAGAACGTTGTTCCGGCTTCCCTACGCGCAATAGTACCGAAAATACACTCACACAGAGTATAGCTGAGCAATGACGATCGCCCGACACGAGAGAAAGGGAAAGAGAAAGGAAAAGCGGGGGGAGAAGGGGGTGATAAGCTCGCCTATCGTCTAAGTGAGCAGTACAGCGCGCGAGATAGTTCGCTCCTTTTTGCGCTAAAGCTAGCACAAGTCGAGTAGGCCGAAAGCAGTGTTAACAGACGCAATTCTGGCGAGAAACAGGAGTCAACATAATCAAAACAAAAGTTTACAGTTTAAAAAGCGAAATCGATAGTGATGGCATCGATAACGAACATAGAGGAACTCAAAGAACGGGCGTATCTCAATTGCTGTCAGGCGAGAGAGCGATTCATCGTGAAAAGTCAGCGAATAACAGCGAAAAACAGCACAATTGCCGCGGACCCCCGAAAAACGGGAGCACAATAACAGCGATTCAAACGCGCGCGCTCGCCTTTCGAGCCTGAATACGGTAGGTTTGGGCTTTTTAGAGACAACGAGGACGTTTGTTGCATCACCATTTTTGCACTAATTGCTCATTGTTATTAATTGTTTTTGTTATTTATTTATTTACGAATTTAATTCAGGATGGCAGCCCCTGCAGTGCAGAAGGTCTCTTTCAAGATCACGCTCACTTCAGACCCGAAACTGCCCTACAAAGTGTGAGTGATCATATGATCGTTTCCTTCTGTTTTCCTTCCTCTTGCGGACTCGAAGATTTCCTGTCGCTTATATATGAAATTGTAATTTACGTCCATATTGGCCATTTACTTCTCACGTGGGTCGGTTAAACGTTGGCTTAGAGAGCAAAACCGCCGCGGCATAAGGAATCGTCATAGCAGGACGCTGAGTTAGCTCATTGACATAGTTAACGCGTGAGTACGTAGAAATAATCGCTAAAATTATACTGGGGACACGTGTACTTGATAAGTACTTTTTTCTCAGTTGGCCATTTCAAACCGGTATGGTAGTCGTCCATGCATATTCCATTTTGCATGCATATTCGAAAATTCATCTATCATGGCGTCAATAACTACCTATTATCTATGTTAACTTCTTCCCAGGTTGACAGTTCCTGACAACACCCCGTTCACAGCCGTGCTGAAGTTTGCGGCTGAGGAGTTCAGAGTATGTTTACCCTTTCTTCTGAGAGCACGCCAATTATCTTGACATATGATTTAGCCTATTATATTGTCATAGACTATTGTAGTCGTACTCTAATGAGCCCTAGTTAACTTATTCGACAGTTCCGGTAATGTGTCTCTTTTCGCATTAGTTATCGATCAATCTTCGATTCATCAATAACGATTACATTTAAATTTTCCAATTAAACCTTCAAAATATTAACTAATTTTAATTTTTTATCATATTACAGGTCTCCCCGGAGACGTCCGCTGTGATCACGAATGAGGGCGTCGGCATCAACCCCTCCCAGGTAAGCTAATAATAATAATAATAATAATAATAATAATAATATATTTATCATGCAATTTACTGAGGCTAAGTATGGGGAGAAATAATAAGTTAGTCTAATAAACAAACGGCAAACATGAAATACGATGTCACATTATGTGACAAAGAGTTTTGTTGAGTTTGAGATATACTAATACAATAATGAGAAGACAAGAGAGAGAGCGAAAAAAAATGCAGGTTATGAAATGGATAAAAAGTCTAAGAAATTGATGTAGTTTGATACGACAGAGATGCTACTATTACTAATACGTTGGTCATCTAAACGATTCCACAAATTGACAATTCGGTTAGCGAGAAATCGATTATATCTTACTGAGTTACTAGGAAATTGGCAAAGTTTGAGCCTATGACCTCTAGTAATACCAATACGATTAGAGAAATTAAACATCGAACGTGGACTAATGTCGAAATAACCAAAGATGATTTTATATGACACAATTAGATCAATACGAGTACGTCGATCGGAGAGGGGAGACATGTCGAGTGTCTGTTCGAGTAGGAAGTGGGGGGTAGGTCACATCAAAGGAAGACGATTAGAGAGTACCTGTGTAAGCTAGCCGATTCTCATAGGTCAAATAGGTTATCGCTGGCGAGGATAGGCACTTCTGCATGGCGTCCAAACCATGTTGGCAGACGAAATATTTGAATGTTTCATGCATTTTTGACCTCTTTTTTGACAAAGTTATCGAAAATTAGGCAATATGCACTTCGGCACGTGATTTTAGGCATTTCTGCACGAAATACCTGCGAGAAACCCATTTGATAGAATCGGATTCCTTTTGTCTAGGAATAGGGCGCCAAGACTTTATTTGTTGCATTTAACATACAGTTCTATAGCAATAAAATTTGGTTAACTTCTTTACGAACATCTTGACGTTTATAGACTAAAGCGAACCAACTAAAAATAAAATTTACTCATTTGCATTCAACGTCGTTAAATTGCTGTTTACACACATCGTGCCCGGTTTGAAATGCGCAGATTTACTCTTCCTTATCTCTGTTTTTTCGATCACAATTTTTGTTTACTTTAGGAAGCCTACGAGTTTCTTACCCCTATCATAGTAGCAGCTTATTATTCAAGAAAATAACGTTCAACAGTTAATCTATAGTTGGCATTTGCTTTGCAGACCGCCGGTAACATCTTCCTCAAGCACGGCGCCGAGCTGCGACTGATCCCGCGCGACCGAGTAGGAGCAAGACAGTGATTGTACAGTAAGACTACAGTACACCTAGTGGTACAGTAATAGTACAGTACACATAGTGGTACAGTAATACTACAGTACACATAGTGGTACAGTAATACTACAGTACACCATGACTAAATTTTTCTACTAAGTAGGAGTAAGCTAGAGATTGTACAGTAAGCCTACGGTACATCATGGTCCCCTCTTTCTCACTTGCCCCATTCCTACTTTCTTTTAACTTCAATTTCCTGGCCTTTCATTTCATTGTAACATATGGATAGTGCGTCTAGTAAGTCTTGAGCTAATTTATTGTGTATATGAACTGTGTTCATGAGATATCTAATTCGTATAGTATGCAAATTTTCCAATATATTGTATATCACCGTTTGTTGCATCTTTTTTCTGGTGTTGTGTGAGGTGGAGAGAATTAAAATATTTTGTCAAATAATGTTGTTTGTGTAAGTTGTTTTCCGTTCGTCTCGGGATTCGGTCTATCTTTGTTCTAACTAATGTAGACTTACCATATTCTTACGCTTCGAAGAGTGCTGTAGCCTTAATCAATTGCCGCTTGCAGAGGTAGATCATGCAGCTGTCTCCCGCCGCCAAGGAGCTCGTCGTGAAGAGCGTCAACGTCGCCACCGTCGGTGAGATTTTATTGATTTCTCTAGTATTCATTTGCCAGAAATATGCGTTTTTTTACGTTAGCGTGTCTTGAGTAGATAAATCATGGGGATAATCATTTGACATGACTGAAACCGCGAATTACCCAGAAATGTGATCTCGGCGCTGAAGCTGAAGGGATAATTATCTGCTCCTAATCATAGTTTATCGTGACACACACGAAACATGTAGATTGCCACAGACACGGTGAAACAGTATTATATTATGATAATACTATTATCCATATCTGAAAACTATGCTCGACACATCCCATTCCGGCACTACTGCTGAAGCCCGGAACAGGCCAATAAATAGCCGAGACGCTTTTGAAATGAGCATTTCAAATGACATTGTTCTTAGATCCCTTTATTGATTATTCCGTGCTTCATCAGTAGTGCCCCCAATTCCAATTACGATTCATCCCTTTCCTTGCAGGAATCCAGTGGGGCTTCGTGCCGTTCGTCGTCTACCTCGGCTTCAGGAAGGGCGCCGAGCCCATGCCCAACGGCGAGGTATAATAAATTAGTATTACTGACTTTATTTTTCTAATGAATTATTGCTCGAGTTACGGTAGTATCGAGGTTGATAATAGTATCAGACAATCGAACTCTGTGTCGCTAGATAACTGTCGGAATATAAGTGTACAGAATTTGACAGCCGTCCGAAATTGTACGTTTTAAATCTCATATTTTGAAGCGGTACTAGAACATGGAAAAAGTTTAAAACAAATCTTATATATTCCTCCACTACTAGGAAATTGAAATGTCTGTCTGTTGGTATGTTTTTTTTTCCTTCCGCGTGACGGACCTTTTTCCTGAATAACTTTCTTCAAAGTAGAGCAATCTTCTCAGATCCTTTTGCATATGATAGCCCTTCACGAAACACATCGATTTTTATATTTAAAAAATCGATAATTTCATGGCCAAGTCGGTAGCGAGCTCGAATTCAAATCCGAGGGTCGCAGGTTCGATCCCCGCCGGTGCATAGTCTTTTGCCGCATTTTTTCCAAGTGTCAAATGTGGCCCAAACCCATTTTTGAGTAACGAGATTCACATTTGAGCATCTTTTGCCGATTTTTGAAGTGAAATATCGATTGATTTCACGCGATTTCATGAAATTTTCGCACATTTCGTTCCAAATCATTCCTCATGCCGGCAATCTCGCAGGAAAGGAGTTAGAACGAGAGTGTAAGGAAAATTGAGAGTGACTCTCTCATTTTGGCACACTCTCGCCCCTGACCCCTTTCTGGAGGCCGGAATCATGCATCCGGAAGCTTCCTAATAAATCGCTTCAAAATCGCTCTCTTCTCGGATCCTTTTGCATACGACAACAGACCAAAATCCCTTTAAAATTTTGCAATATTTAATTGGCCAAATCCATAGCCAAGTGGGTTACGCGCTTGACTTACAATCCGAGACCCCCAGGTTCGAACCCCGCCGCGGGCAAAACGTTTGCCGCATTTTTCGCAAGTGTCAAATGCCCTTCTAACACGTTCTTCAGTAAGCTGAAACACGTTTTCACCTGTTTTGCCGAGTTTTAACATGGAAAATCGAAAATTTCGAAAAGTTCCCAATTGGATCACAGAGCGTGGGGGATCACAGGAAACGTGTTTTGCGATGTCGGAAACGTGTCTAACACGTTTTAACGTGAAAAATTGAAAATTTCGTAAAGTTTCCAAATGATCCGGCGAGCGTAGGGAATCATTGGAAAAGTGTTTTTCGATGCCACAAACGATTTCGAATACGCCCGGGAAATCAAAACACGGTATCCTGCGTTTCCGTTGAGAAAGGCTCGTGAGGCTGAGAGCGATCGAAAAAAAAGTTGCCACGGAGCCACGAAGTGGCGTAGTGGCAACTTTTTTTCGATCGCACTCAGCCTCACGAGCCTTTTGCAACGGAATAAGCCAGTACTCTTTCTAGAGATGAACACATTCCCCCCAACATAGTAAGCTCGCCCTGGACCGATCTTGGAGCCGGCTACTGAGTTCTACTCCCTGGACCGAGACTACAGCAAGCTACCGAACTCCCCCTGGACCGAGCCTGAAGAAGGCTACCGACTTCCCCCTGGACCGTACCTGAAGAAGGCTACCGAGGTCCCCCTGGACCGTACCTGAAGAAGGCTACCGAGGTCCCCCTGGACCGTACCTGAAAAAGGCTACCGAGGTCCCCCTGGACCGTACCTGAGAAAGGCTACCGAGGTCCCCCTGGACCGTACCTGAAGAAGGCAACCGAGGTCCCCCTGGACCGTATCTGAAGAAGGCTACCGAGGTCCCCCTGAACCGTACCTGAAAAAGGCTACCGAGCTCCCCCTGAACCGTACCTGAAAAAGGCTACCGAGGTCCCATGGACCGAACCTTCTCCCAGAACTGTGCATAGAGCGTAGTGTACGCATAGAGCGTAGTGTATTTAACCTCAACACATCCCGGCTAGTTCATTCTTGTGATTGCAGGTCATCCCTCTCACGCTCTTCTCTCTGCTGTGGGGCTAAACGTCGTCGTGTCACAAGTCATCCTTCTCCCGACGTTTAATGTCCACCAGAAGATCTCCTACTGGTACAATGATAGATTGATTCCTCGTTGTTACGTTATCTGTTTCCCGTAAGAAAATCGCGTTGCTAGTTGCCTGTGGTTTTCTGTTAGCACACAGCTTTAGAGAGATCTTTACGAACATGATCTGAAGTGATAAACTTGATTTTTTTCTCTACTCATGTGAATATTTTATCCATCGCTATCAAGTAAATAAGTGCCGTTGAATTCACAGGATATAATAAATTAAATACAAAGAGAAGAGGTAATAGTCGACATGTTGCAGACATGCGAGCCAATCATAGAGAACTCGTATCGGGATCAGTGTCACATAATTGATTAGCGCAAACAAAAACCTAGGCATATCTTAGGCGTCCAGCTATGATGTACAGAGAGTGGGGGAGGGGGATCAGAATGAGATCAGCGAGTGATCTAGCTGACTAATGTGAATGTTGATGGTGGGGGGAAGGGGTTACGGTAGGACGACGACGGCTATCGATTACTGATGGTTCGAGTCGGCGCTATCACCGTCTGATGACGAGGAAGACGCGGGCGAGGAGGACAGGGACGAGGCCGTGCCTGTGAATCAAGGATACGGTATACCATGTATCACCAATTCAATCGATAATTGACTATATTTAGCTACCGTAATACATGTTTACAGTAGTATTTTCAAAGTTGGTAATCGATAACTGAGCGTAGATTATTTACAGTACCCGAGTCTGTGTCCGTCTCCTTCTTCGCTGGCGGCGGTGAAGAGACTGCGAGCAGTTCGGGGGCGCCATCTGAAATTTTTTTTATATATTGCATAATGACTAGGCAACCATCATTTATTGAAATCTACATTTGTCGCCGATAATTGTACTTAATTTAAACGAAATGCGTATGTATCACTAAACATACGGGAATATTCGGTACTAAATGACACCACTGAATCATTGAACCACCACAATATTGCTCTTTCCAAAATAACTAATTATAATCAACATCAGCGACATTCATTCGTCAAAATGTTTTTTGTCGTTGTTTTAGTAGGGCATACCCATAATTCATTACTCACGACTGACCAAAAGTGTTATAAAACATTGGTGACACCCCAGTTCACCTGGTCCCGAATAACTATCTGCATTTTTACAAGCCACCATTTCAACCAGTTCCACGTTAAATTTACAACATCAAAAGCACCACTAGACAGCCCTCACCATGTACGCACTCACAATTTTTCCTTTCTTACTGTAAAATTGTACCTTTCCCTGATTGTCACGATAAACTATAATTACCATCTCCAGCTGCAGCATCTGCAGGAGCTGCAACGACCGCCTCCACTGGCTGCAGGAGCTGCTGCAGAAACAGCTCCTCCTGCTCGTGCAGCTGCTCCTTGTGGCCGTTGACGATGGCGTGGTGTGATGACGTCATCGCTCCTTCCTCCTCTTGCTTCTCACCGCACCTCTGTTCCTCCTCCTCACGCCATTCGAAGATGGTTTCCGCATCGCTTTCCTCCGCGCTCTCCTCCTCTCCCGGCAGCTCGTCGATTCCTGCCACGATAATTACCGTAATCAAGCTACCGTACGCCAATTACCGTAATCAAGCTGCAGTAGGCCAATTACTGTTATGCAGGTATAGTGCACCAATCACTGCACCGTAAGCAAAACTGCCAACACCGATAATCCACCCACGCTACCTCACATTCTCACAATCCGTACAAATTACACAGCGTTCGGCCATTCATCACGCCTAGCTTCACTTTGCATTCACTACAACCCAGCTCGTCAATCAATCAAAGGCACAGTCACAATGCACATAGAGCGCCCTCTCCCGTATCCAGTTACGGTAAGAGGGTTACTGTAAGCTGATCGGAAGGGGATTACGGTACCTGTGAGTATGTCGCCGACGCGGGCCGACAGATCGTCGACAATCAGCGCTGGCTGCTTCGCGGTTGCTGCAGCAGCTGCAGCGGGCGCAAGCCGCATTGTCGCGTTGCCCACCGTGCTCTGCAACGAAATCAATCCCCTTTTGCTAAGTGCATCAATGTTTTTTCATCTCATAGTCAGGTCCATCGTACTGATTAATCCGTCAAACTTCAGATATTAGAAAAGCATGTGAAGCATCGGCGCCGCTTGCCATGCTATTTGTTCATCTCTAGTTTAAATCCAAATACTAACATACATAGTCATTGTTTTCCTAGGCGCGTAACATGTAACATAATGGTAATAATGCGATGTGCGTCATATCCAAGCGATGAGTGTATCTCCCACCATACTCTGCAAATAAATTAACTACTTTGCGCTAATTCTACCATTCATTTTTGACAATTCATTCTTCCGACCCGATCAGTCGTCCATCATATTCCGCATATTAGAAACGACCGTGAAACATCAATTCCGCTTCGCTTGCCTTGCTATAGTTTTTCCAATTAATACAACCGACTCAGCGTCACTAGCGACAAGTGCATTTGTACTCTGCCTAAGTTTATTAGGTGCAACCCCAATTCCACTTAAAAAATCATCTTCCACTTCACCATTATCGAATATCGGTAAGCACACCTTCTAGCAATAAGTGGATAAACCCCCTAAACGGAATCACCGCAATGCGCACCCGCATCTCTTCCCAACACGCTGCAACTCCAATGCTCCTTGCGCTCCCCCAATAGGTACCTTTTCGATCTTATTCAGCGCATCCATCTAATAGAATGATCATTTCTTCGTGTACCTTTCCTTGATTTCTATCCACAATGCATAGTCACTATGAAATCAGTCCCGTCTCTCTCTCTCTTACTATTACCTCACTCCATTGCTAGTCAGAATGCCCTCACAACTTGTTACACATGCTATCATACTTTTGAAATATAACACAAATTTGTATTATTACAATTCTCACCTGGCTAAGCGTCGTGCGATTGAAGAGAACGCTCGTCTCTCCCTCCTCCTCCCCTTCCTCCTCCTCCTCCTCCTCTGAATCTCCCTCCCCCTCTTTTCCCGTACCATTCTCGCGCCGTTTCCGAGAGCGCGCGCGGCTCCTGAATTAGGACACATTTGCAATAAAATTTTATAATTATATAAAAATTCATAAAGAATCGCGTTGATCTCTCCAAGTCAATGTAAACGCATTCTTTCGGAGAAAATAATCGCTACCGTACTCTCCTTCATCGAGCTCACACTCATTTTTCAAGTACGATTTGATCATCTTTGGATTATACTAATCCAAAGATGTATCAACCATGAATTATGCAATGAATGAAGCAACCATTATACCGTTATCGATCGCCATAAATAAAAGCTACAGTACTTCCTCAAAGCTACCGTACCCCTCTAAGCTACAATAATCTCTCAAAGCTACAGTATCCAGTAGAAACTACAGTATCCCCTTAAGCCTACCGTACCCTCTCCTCTCACTCACTTCTGGTCCTTGTCGTACTCCTGCATCGACTGCCGGAAGTGGCCGATGATCTTCGGATCGGAGATCGCCGCGTAGTTGAGCAGCTCGCTGCAAAATACTCAATATCATTGGAATTTAAAAATTCCGGCTTGCGTCATCACTACGCAATCGCTAGTTTAACCCAAATTCCACTAGCATTCATTCGCCAAAAACGTATTAAAAATATTCGAAAAATCCTCCACGCAACTGGCACATTGGCGATTCACAAATACATGATCGAACCAAATCACAAGGATAACACAGTATCACGTAGAACTTATGGGTCCCAAAAATATATTAATACCTAGTTCGACGATGCCCAGCCATTGCCTTCCTACCCACTAGGGAGTTATTCACCGTCTACCGTAATTGTAACTATGCCCCTCTCAACAGAGGATGCTGCACATTTAACCAACATTTCGATGATAACACTTACCGTAGATTTCTGTTCTCGCGCACGATGCGCGCGAATAGCTCCGTGTCGCGCTGCGCGACCGACTCGCAGTACCGCATCACGTCCATCAGCCGCTCCGCTTGCTCGCTGAATTAGCGCAATGAACAACTAAATAATTCAACAATTATTATTATTTTCTATGGTAACACTACACAAAACATTATTGTTAATGATAATTTAGTCTTCGTGATTTTCCCGATTTTGCCAATCAATCAATAATTGCACAAATTCCAAACGCGACAGAAATGAGGATTGCGCACAACCGCAACATGCCGGGTAAGGAAGGCGGAAGAAGAGAAACATAACCATTTTGGAAAGTGGGGCAATACAAATTATGAAGATAGTAAAATCAATAAAAAAATGAACTCACATCTGCGCAGTTCTCGTGGAGACGTCGCAGGTGAAGGCCGTGTCGCAGATCTGTGAAAAAAAGCAATAAATACTATATTATTTATCTTATTCACTTTTTTAAAAATTAAACTATGCCAAAGAAATCGATAAAACCTTCGCGAATTGCTAAAGTATTAGCAGCGCATTTGCCTTGTGTTTATAAACAACAAGAATCACGAAAAATCGATAAGTAAATTACAGTATCCAATATAAACAACAGTAACCTGCTGGAGCATGTCCGGCGAGAGGTGGCAGAAGGTGCGATCCGTCGACACGCGGTGCATGATCTGACGATGGCGAGAGACGATCTGCGGAAGAGGGGAATTATCGATTGATTAACGATTCAATACACACAAATAAAGATAATATGGTGTTCCGAAAGTTCTGTCCATATTTTACCAAATTTTTTCTCTAGTTTATGGGGAGACAAAATCACCCACAACGCTTTGTAGTAATTGGAGCTACAGCAGAACTATTTTTTCCCATATTAATTGAATTTGGTTACAATATCGATTGCTATGTCAAGTGTACTACAAGTTAAATACGGTTAAAACTACAATAGGTATGACTGTTTCGCTCCCTTAGCGTAAGACAGTCATACCCCTCCTGGGGGGAGCTCGTCAGTGACGGCCCCAGGAGTAGTTAGGTCAATTTAACTTTTTTCAACAGTAAAAGTTAGATGATAAACTAGAATCTTACTGCCGAAAATGGACTATAAATCGAATCAAGGGAAGGGAGAGGAACGACAGATGTTTTCGAGCGAATGAGGATTGACCTCTTCCAATCTCCCTTTTATAGTGGGGTAATATCTCGCAAATATTTCGTTGTGATGACGCAATAAGCAAAAATGACTGATTTTTCACTTATTCTTAAAGATATATATCTTGATTGAGGATGCTTGCTGCAAGCACAGACTTAAATCACAATTGAGAGACACGATGTATTCTTTATTGAGCTATTGAAATTAAATCGGACTTTAGTGCTTCCAGAACTACATCTGAAAATGTCAAAACTGGGGAAGGGAAAAATCACCATTTTTCTACTTAACCCGTTTCTGAAGGATTAAAAAGTCCTATATAGTGGTTTTAGTATACACTAATTATTTAATAATTTTTGACACTATTGCCGGAATCAATTCCGCGAAAAAATGAAAATTACGTGGAAAAAATAGTATTGCGTAGTGATGTTGTAATGCGTGGGCGGAAGTCGGGCTGGTTTTCACTTACTTCTCGTCAACAATGAACTCGATTGGCAATATATTCAGATTTTTCCCGGTGCTCAAAATCTTGAAAAAAATATGTACCGAAAACAGTTATATCGCCCGAACGCTATATTTAACCGGAAGTGCGATGATGCAATCGGTTCGAATTAAATATTCAAAGTGTAAAGGGTGTTTTATAGTGTATTCATTTTATGGAGCCACTCGATCTATGTAGGCTGAAATATTTAATTTCCAAACAAAATGGACAAAACTTTCGGAACACCCTAATAGAAAACGTTGAAACGTGCATTTTGGAAGATCAATATCAATATATTGTATATGGAATACGCGCACTTTATCCAAATGCCAATTAATTAATAATTATTTATTCCCCCAGAGTTAGGAGTTTCGTGAGACTTCGTTGTAGATGAAGCACATAACCCTGGCGGAATAAAAAATTGTTAATTGATTTTTGAATATCAACTTTTCTAACTTTAAAAAGAAGAATATAATTTTTTTTATCAATCTCACCTCGTCCAGCGTCGCGTAACTCTTCTCGAGCTGGTCGCGCAGCATGCTGTTCTCCTCCTGATTATCACATAGGTCAAAAATTGGGTAGATTTCTACATAACCTGCCCGCCGAAGGCGGGCGCGAAAAATAAATGCCTGATCAATTAGACCCCTAGAAATGAAACCTGCCCGTCAGGGTCTCCTAAAACACCCCCGAAAAGTAGAAACCTGCCCGGTAGACCATAAAAAAACAAAAATCTGCCCGACCAGATTTCCATGCTTCTTTACTTTTTGGCCTCTGGATTATCAAGATTAGTTCCAGGGAAGTTTCCGTTTCACCACTCCATGATAGAGTGTGATAGTTGTACTAGGACAGTCCCGTGAGTTTGGATCCTAGGGAAAACACAAACACACATGGCGGAAGCTGATGATCAGCTGGCTTTAAACATTTATAAGGCTGTTGCATAAGTCTTTGCCGATTTTGACAACTGCGAATTTCCGAACGGATTTGGACTACGCGCAATATTTTCAATTATTTATACTACGTTCATATACAGTAAGTATTCCTCTTTTCATCGCCCACTATTTTGTGGCTAACTGTTCGTATTGGCGAAAGAAGGTTGCCATCAAAGTTCACAGGTTCGGGTTCAGCACCACTTTTGTTTTGCATTGATTTTCCATGGCGGAAAGAAGTAGGATCAGATGCAAGTGGTTTTCATGAAGGGTGGTTTATAGTGAATGCAGGAATAGTAGTGGGACCTAGCTACTTCATAGGGCCAGTTAGATACGATGGCTCGAAAATGTAAGTTCACATCTCACATTTCAAGAAATATTATTATTTGATACTGTGGAACAGTATTTTTGAAATGGTCTCCCATTCTGCACTGGGTTGGAGTGCCACCTACCACGGTTGCAACTACAATACACACTTTGGGCCTTCTCTGTTCTTTGCCGATCTGGATCAGCCATCATTGGACACTCGAAATTCGAGATCGAAAATGAGACATCAGGACTTGTCACGTTTTTTTAGCACTTCATTTCAATACGAAATTAGTCTCATTTTGTAGAGGATGTCCAATGGCATAAATCATCAGTCTTGCATTACTTGATTTATCATGAGCTCGATAGGCCAAATCATCAATGAAGATACCTAATGATGCTCAGTCAACGAAAATTTGTGCAATGTGAAATTTTAAATTTTCTCATTTTGAAATGCGATGAGAAGGTGATAACTCGAAAGCACTTTCGTGGTAGGAAGTTGAAGTGTCAATGAGATAAACGCACATTACTAGATCCCAGCAACATAACTATAGAAAAACTCATTTGAGATCATTCAAGCCTCATTCTTTTCTCGATGGTCGACTTTGAAGAACTGTAACTCCGAAACTAAGAATATTATCACTCTCTTCTCACCAGAGGGTGAACGTGCACTTCATATAGTATCACATGTTTTTTTGTAGAGGTCCCAAAGTAATGTTCTAGATGACACCAGTGGTCAAAGAACTTTGCGTCTCGTTTTTGTTCAACCTGTTAAAATTTATTTTTGATTTTTCTGTGACATCAAGACAGAGCCAAATGAAAATAATATTGGATTTTGTTATTCAGCAGTCCTACTATCATCCGCTATGGGCGCAATGCGTAGTTATTTGAAGGAAGTAAAATGGGAATGTCCAAAGTTTACTTCCAAAATCGGCAAAGACTTATGCAACAGCCTTATAAATGCTACAACATCAATGTTTCACGACTATCGTAAAGAGCTTTTACCGAATAACACTCGTTTCCTCTCCTTATGTTTTGCTCGGATATAGTAAAAAGACATACGACTTCACGATGAATGTATTAATAAAATCAGGAATTGTCGATTTCATAAACACCAGGGATACCCTAATCAGGAAAATATCGATCGATCTACTCTCACCTAATACAACTCATACAGCATTCAGCACAATACGGTAATCAGGTAATTATCGATCGATTTTCAATCTCACCTCATACGACTTTATCATTCTGTTCTCGCGCTGCAGCTCATCGAGCAGCGCGCGCCGCCGCTCCAGCTTGTTGTTGGCGACGAGCAGCTTCTCCACGTCCCGCTGGTACTCCCTGATTATCGATTAGTTATTGACTAATTATCGATTATTTAAAATAAGATACTAATATCTATGACAATTTCTATAATTACTTCAAGTAATAGTGCTCGAAAATGGAATAGGCATGAGTGTTCGCTCCCTCGGCCCAATACGTTTCTAGTATCGTTAAATTTTCTCATGCCAGCATTTCAGAAAGTTAGCGTCACGCATTTCCTAATCGTAATACGATTATAGCAAATCAGGATGCGATTTACACGGGAAAGTAGTCTCCCAGCCACATCTGGATAGACACAGAAAAAAGAGCATATCCTAATGCATGTGAACATCTATTCCTAGACATTTCCTCTCTAACAATTTTGAGTCAACTGGAGAACAAGTCGAATTAGCTGGAACATTGCATACTTCCAAATTGCCACCACGACGCTAAACGTAGTCGCACTTAGCACCACCCGAATTTATGTTTCACACATCCTACATTATACGACAACTATTTAGACGGCAAAGTCGTTACTTGGTGCAGGTGAGCTTGCCGGAGATGGTGCTGGCTCGCTTGAGCATCTCGTCCAGCTTCGAGCTGGACTCCTTGACGGTGAGCGCGAGCAGTCGCGCGTCCACCACCAGACCCTCCAGCTCCTTCGTCATTCCTGAATCAAGGAAATCGATTAACTAGATCGAACAGAACTTGAATAAGCCGGCGCAATCGAAACACAGTCTGAAACAACTATAAAAGACTCGCTCAGTTCCCGGATATCAAAACGACCGATGGGAAGGGAGGAAAGTTTAGAGCTAACAAGTTTATGGTTCTTGAAAGTAAAGATTTTGTGAACAACAGAAGAGAAATCGATAAACTAGCAGGCGCAAAAGGCATTTTGACACAATCGAAGTGCTAATTGACTCGCTTCAGTGAACAACACGCTAAAGTCGAGAAGGGCAATCGATAGAGGGCGTAATGACGCGAGCGTACTGCAAGAAATCAAAGAAACAAAATCAATTTGACGAGGAACAATCGATAAAAGTACAAGTGACCCCGGAAGTTTGCGATTCCTTGCGGCTGTCGACATTTTCCAACTACGGTAACACACTACACTGAAATCCGGTCGTCAATCGACAAATGTTTTTATTTAGTTTTTTTCCTTTTCTCTATTTATTTATTATTGTAATTTATTTAGTATTCTCACCCACAGAAAATAATCGCCTTGTAAAGTTTGCAAAAAAAATATGCTGACCAGCCAATGGATTATCGCTGTTTTCAGCGCGCGAATATCCGCTATTGTTTCTGCTACCGGTTTTCTGTTTTCGCGCCACTTCCTTCAGTTAGGGAAGCTTTTCTTCATTATCCGTCCCTTCATCTCTGTCTCTCTCTCTTGCGATATCTCGAGGTCGGCGAGTCTGACGAGAGAGCGCGGCGACGTGAGAGAGCGCAGAGAGGCAGAGCGCGCGAGAGACAATGATGGAGAGCGAGAGACAAGGGAGGGTGGTCACAATGGACCACCCTACTACCACAGGTGATCCACTCCTTTCTCGGTACACACACAGAACAGTCATTTTCTCTTTACCCCGAACGCCAACTTGAGAGCTTCCCGAAAAGCTTTCGTTTGTCTCGTACAGTTTCTTCACAAACTGTACTGCTTTTGAGAAGACCGAATCCTCCGTGGATACATACTTGTTATTCAATTTATTACGTGCATACGTTATTCTACTGCTACTCCGTAATTGTCATCTTCGTCAAAATTTTCAAATGTGCCCTTGAGAAATCTATCACAATTCTCTGTCTTTCCTCTCCCCCATCGATCCTTTGTTACGAAACGCCACTTTCCGAGTCATCAAATTAGCCTCCCACCTAGGTGTTAACGCGTTTCAATCATCCGTACTTGAGTACTTCTACTTCAACATAACAACAACATACTTAGAATTACTGCCTAAACGACGTGCCTAAACATTTTCGAGAGAGTTACGCGCATTCCACTCTATTGGCCGCTGAAAGAATCGAGCAGAACTGAGCAACCCTCAGAGATTGACTCATTCCCCCTCTCTATTTTGTTCGCTCGAGTACGCTCCACTGCCATATATATATTGTTTATCATGCAATTTACATAGCAAATTGTAATATAAATTTGAGACTAAGTGAAAAAACGGCATACATGAGATACGATGTCACATATAGTGACAAAGAAGGTGTTCTCAGAAAAGCCAGTCTCCAGAAAGCCTCCAGAAAGGGAACGGGAGCGAGAGAGTTTGCGCAAGTCCCTTCTGGGTTGTGCACCTACCTCACACTTTGGCATTTCATCTGTACTGCGTTAATTGTCTGTGATTTAGGCGTTTCGAATCATCAAGGTAGTCTGTAGTCATCTGATCCTCTCGTTTCGCATGCTCTCTCGCCGTCTCTATCTTTGCTTAGCTCATTCTGCTTCGGATGCTGACTGAACAGCTCTCATCTCTGCTCAATGACTCATTCAAGTCTCCCTCTCCTTTTCGGGTAACTAGAGAGAGGAAGGGAGAGAGAGAAAGAAAGAGAGAGACTCCCCAACCACTTGCTATTGGGAAAACAACAGTGGGGTCCTCTCTTCCTAGCTCGCGTTTGTTCTAGGAATAGATTGTCCGGCTTTCTTTACATATTGGGTTTTTACAATTTGCAATACTTGTTTCGATTGCGCCCGCACAGCTATCCGATCAGCGCACAAGCGAAGCTAACATTATTTGATTAGTTGGTGAAACATAATTGTGCCAAGTATTTACGAAGTGCAGCACATCGTTATACATACCTGCCAAATCTCCCTAAAGGGTTCAAGTTCGAAAGTATGTTTGAGGAGGTCTATCATTTTCTTACACTCTCTAGCCTTTCTGGAAGGTTGAAATCACGTGGAAATCACGTTACTGTGAGAATTGAATAGCTCATTTCGCATTTTTTCTCATTTGTCTATACTGAATTACCCATCGTTCCATCACTCTCAACGGATCCACTAGCGTGTTATCGCATTGTAATGCGTGTTTGTCCAAATGAGTGTGCGTGTGTCAAATGATCCTCTCTATTCTCCCTTTCTTTCCATTCTTTTGTGCGACTTCACACTCCATTACTCTTTATTGCTGAATTTGCGGTAGCCATTTTTCTTCGGTGTTATTAGTACGGTTTGGCTGCGTCAAATGATTCCCTCCTTTATTTCCATTCCTCTCTACAAAGTCACACTGAACTACTATTTAGTGTGAATTCCTCAGTGATTGTACGTTTTGTAACTTGTTGCGTTGATTTTTTTGTCAGGCACATTTCAGCAAAATTGTCAGACTATGATTTTCGGGTTCATAAAGAAGTTCACCATTACCCTCTCATGTGGTTGCCCCTTTTCACCGTTAGTCGTCAGAATTTGCGAAATGACCGTCTTCCAATTTCGCAAACTCAAATACAATCTCATGCTGCTGAATTTCGCTCCGTTTGAATTTGCTTCGATCGTCTATCGAATGCGTATTATTACCGTACCTTTTCGTCTATTTGCCTACTAGATGCCCTGAATTATCGATTGATTTCAGCAATGAGCGGGCCCGTCTCGCCAAAGTACCGCTACGAGATGAACTGCGAGAGCCAAAATGAGTGCACCAGCTGGATACGGTTGTTTCGCGCCGTCAGTTTACGATTACTAATTGTCTAGTTGTTTTACCTAATTATTTAACATTATTAATTAGAATTCTCATTTCTGAGTTCAATGATAATTTCAATGCACCAACATGTAGAACATGAAAACAACGAATAGACAAAACTAGCGGGGTTGTATTGAGGTTAAATGCACTACGCTCTATGCGTACACTACGCTCTATGTATAGTTCTAGGTGCGGGCTCGGTCCAGGGGGAGCTCGGTAGATGGCTCCAGGTTCGGTTCAGGGGGAGCTGGGTAGCCGGCTTGAGGTTCGGTTCAGGGGGAATTCGGGAGCTGGCTTGAATTTCGGTCCAGAGGGAGCTCGAGCCCGGCTCCATGTTCGGTCCAGGGGGGAGCTTAGGATGTTCGGGAATGGTAATCGCTAGAAAGAGTACTGGCTTATTCCGTTGCAAAAGGCTCGTGAGGCTGAGAGCGATCGAAAAAAGTTGCCACTACGCCTGCTGTTCGCTCTCAGCCTCACGAGCCTTTCACAACGGAAACGCAAGATACAGTGCGTTCAGAACTTTTAGAACACTTTCAGAGATGTTTCCTGTGATTCCCTACTCCCTCTGAATCTTTTGGAACTGTTCAAAATTTTCGATTTTTCACGTTAAAACGTGTTAGAACACGTTCAGACACGTTTCGGACAACGTAAAACACTTTTCCTGTTATCCCCCACGCTCTGCGCGTAAATTGGAAACTTTTCGAAATTTCCGATTTATAACGATAAAACGTGTTAGAACACGTTCAGACACGTTTCTGACATCGCAAAACACATTTCCTGTGATCCCCTACGCTCTGCGCGTAAATCGGAACCTTTTCGAAATTTTCGATTTTTCACGTTAAAATTCGGCAAAACAGGTGAAAACATGTTTCACGTTATTTAAAAAAACGTGTTAGGACACCTTCTGACACTTGCGAAAAATGCGGCAAAAGGTTTGCCCGCGGCGGGGGTCGAACCTGCGTCGGTCGGATTTGAATGTCGCGCGCTTTAACCACTTGGCCATGGATTTGATGATTTAAATTTTGTAAAATTTTAAAGCAATTCTGGTCAGTTATCATATGCAAAAGGTTCTGAGAAGATTGCGTGACTTTGAAGCGATTTATAACGAAAAAACGAAAAAATTTGCAACGGAAGGAATAACAAAAAAAAACAAACAGACAGACAGACAGACAGACAGACAGACGTTAGCATTTTCTAATATATAGTAACAAAACGGATAATAAAATCACTTGTCGGAAATGCGCTAATTTTCCGTTTTCACTTGACAAAAGTGATATGTTTCACAAACATTTCAAGAGTTCAAGCTCAAATAATAACCTGATTGTTTCCACTGTGCGCTTGTAAAAATGTACAAATTTTTAATTTTCACTCTTGCCTAATTTCGCACTCGTACTGAATGTGTCCTTGAACAATTTCGAAATGAGTGCACTGCCAAATCAAGAGAGAGTGGGTGTCAAGAGGGCGAGAGAGCGTGTGAAACGAGGAGACGAGAGAGAGAGATCTGCCATCACCCATTCATTCTCGTCACCATGTGATCTCATGTGACGAAGGTCACATTCCATCGCCACCGAAGCGTGAAATCCATTGGTCACCCAATAGGAATGTAATGTGGTGTTAGTTTTCGGAAAAAGGAAATGGAAAAAGGCCAAGATTTGAATTCCCGCAATTTCATATCTCAGTTCTCCGTGGAGCAATCGACTCAAAATTTCGAATATAACATTTTTCTACCCTTTTACACCTATAAACCAAGTTTTGAGGCGATCGCTCCACGGAGAAATGAGATATGAAATTGCGGGAATTCAAATCTTGGTCTTTTTCCATTCCCTTTTTCCGAAAACTAACATCACATTATATAACGAGGGGTTGGAAAAACGAAAAAAATAAAAAAAGATGTCATGTCGATGCCCGACCAAGACTCCGTGAAAGGGTTAGGTCGTTTGGAAAACAGGGAATGATTATCTCATGTTTGCCGTACCTTTCGCCGCTACCCTCTTTGAGATTTTGAACTATGTGACACCAGATGAAAACTCTCGCAAGCTATATTGAGCTATCGAATGCAAGCCAGCATACTTACAAGGCTGTAAATATGTCGAAACAAGGAGCAACCAAAAATAAATGACTAAAAATGGTGTAAATCCGGAGTATTTCACACGGCATTCGAAACAGAGTCAGCGAGAACGAGTTAGAGAAAGAAAGACATGACAAGAGAGCGCGCGAAACGAGAGAATCAGACAACGAGAGACACTCTTGGCATGGTGCCAACTCGATGCTATGTTTCAGTTCGATAAGGACCACGACGGTTTCATTCCTGCGGCCGAACTAAAGCGGTTCGTTCGAGAGTCGACCTTCAGCTTTGGCATGAATGCAGAACAGGTAGGAATAATTTTTTTTTATTCAATCGTTAATAATTTTTTTTGGTCTTATAATTTTTTTTTCCCATCACATATGCGAAAATTAAAGAAGAAAAAACGTATTTATTGAATAACATTCATTCAACCCTTTTCTCATGGAGCACGCGAGGCCCCCCACAAGGATAGTCAATTGCAGGGTTATACCGTAATACACGGGATCATTACTGAAAACTTCATAATTTGTATTTTTTGGCTTCTCGCAGCAAACCCCCGAAAACGACTAGAGAACTGCAGGGTTCTCCTGGATCCTCATGCCCACATATGGACAGCACACACATATTTTTATCTCTTCTACCTCCAGATGGTAAATTATGGCTGTCCTTAGTACTGGATGGGTGGAGTGCGATAAAAAACTATAGAAAACAGGGGAATAAGTGAGTGAGTCGATGATAGACTTTGAAAGGTAACTAAACAACTACCCGCATAACAGGGAAATTGACCGCTTTTTTTGAAGAGAGAGCGCGCGGAATAAAGAGTGTGCTGGTGTAATTTCCCTCTTATGAGAGACTATCTGACTCAGTCGAATTAATCTTGGCACAGGTCGAAAAGTGAGAAGATGAGATAAACATGCCACATTGCACTATGGCCGAGGCGGAGTTGATTCATGATATTGAGAAAGTGCAAAAACATTTCTACGCCTCAGGGCATGACGTCATCGAAATTTCCGGTTTTCGAAAACTTCATCAAATGGGCTAATGAGTGGTACCAATCGATTCATCATAAAATTCTAAGACTTTTGTGACTCCATGAGCTTTTCGCTAATCTTTGATCTAAGCCTGAAAAATTGAAAAATTGGTTTTTAAATAAAAGATTTTAAAAATTTAAATATTTTTGTGTAGTTTCCCTGAGGAGATGGCAAAATTTTATTCGCGTAATAAAATGGTATAACAATGATAGTTCAACTATGTGAAGGGTTGTTTGTATGAGGGGCAATGCCCCAGGGAAACTACACAAAAATATTTAAATTTTTAAAATCTTTTATTTAAAAACCAATTTTTCAATTTTTCAGGCTTAGATCAAAGATTAGCGAAAAACTCATGGAGTCACAAAAGTCTTAGAATTTTATGAGGAATCGATTGGTACCACTCATTAGGCCATTTGATGAAGTTTTCGAAAACCGGAAATTTCGATGACGTCATGCCCTGAGGCGTAGAAATGTTTTTGCACTTTCTCAATATCATGAATCAATTCCGACTCGGCCATAGTACAATGTGGCATGTTTATCCCATCTTCTCACTTTTCGACCTGTGCCAAGCCTCTTCAGAAACATGTCGATCCACTCAGATAGTCTCTCTTATGCGGGTAGTTGTTTAGTTACCTTTCAAAGTCTAGTCGATCAATCGTAGTGGTTCCATCTGTATGAAATGTAGATGATCAAACACGAGCAAATTGGCCGAATCTGCAATCGATGTATTGTTCCCTTCTTTTCTTATATTTTTCGATTATTTTTTTCTCTTTGCTGCACCAAGGGTTCCAGGCATTAACTGCAACGATTCGATCATGCCTACGTAGACCTACTGGTGCGCAGAACCGTCTGGTTGCATACTCACTGCGCGTCCAGTCCAGGATTTACATATTAGGATTCGTATCTTTGCTGAGAAAACCACTTTCTGTGTTCAAAATTCAACTTCCGGTTTTCGAAATGGTCTGATGTTGCGCAAATTTCATGGGGTGCATGGTGCACATCAGTTTTATGCACCATTTCATAACTTTTTTCATAGTAACGCTACAACTTCCAAACTTGATACAGGGATTGCAAGCCAAGTTTGGAAAATTTTCCTTTTTGTTCGGAGAGATTTCGCTCAGTTTGAGCTGAGTTACACGAATTTTCCACCCTCAGAGGGTGGAATTTCACCCCTGAAATTTGCGCAGCATAAGGAAAGAATTACAGGTGGACGCGATGCTTCACGGCATCGACATGAACAAGGACAACATGATCGACTTTGCCGAGTTCTGCACTTTGGTGAGATACTTAATACTTAACACTTAATACAACATAGATACTTAATACTTAACACTTAATACTAAATACGTAATACGTGATGCTACAGATCTACAGCAACAACTAAATTCGCGACAAGTTCACATCAAACGTTCTCTCGTACTTTATTGTAAAACCGCGCTTGGCATACAGAGGCGCGAGAAAAATGCGGCATTGCGAAACAGGACTTTCTGCCAAAAGCAGGGAATGCACTGTAATCTCCAGTTTTCCGCACCCTCGATCCGGGTATAATTCCATGTAGAAACAATCCAGATGTGTGCAGAATGAAGTGGCTATTAACCGAAAGCCCGCCCAATCAAAAAGCGCGGCTTGCGGGCTCTAGCAAAGGTAGCTGTCGTAGTTTCAACACAATCTCTCTCTCTCTCTCTCTCTCTCTCTCTCTCTCGGTTCACGTACCGTTCGATCACTGATCATTGAAGCGGACAAAAACATTTCGGGAGAAATTGAATCCCACCTCTATCGTGTGCCAATGAACAGCAACAATGCTAATTTATCGTGAAAGAAGAGTTCGGGGAGTTCTCTCTCGGGGCCAGGAATTGCTAATGATCGTACTCCTCTCTGTTCAGCTCTCGCGCGCCAAGCGGATCCACCTGCGCCATGTGATTTTCCGCGCCGCCGCCATTGTCGTTCCCAAGAGCAAGCGCAGCGAACACTTCGACTACCTGCAGGTGAGATGAGTTACGATAGCAGTTTGGAACGTGTAACCGCCAGGTATAATATTATCATAAATTGCAGCAACGGCTGAAAATGGGAGAAATTCAAATGTAGGAGACGTCAGCGGACTTTGTATACAGTAGCGGTCAAAAGTCTTCGGATACTTTTTCTTTTTGTTATAACTTTTGAACTCGAAAACGCTTTGATCTGATAATGGTGGGGTCGAATGTGAAATCCATTGGAGATTATGATGCCACTATTGGGGTATTGCGAAATCTTTCAGTTATTGCGTAGTAATGACGCAATCAAAGCATACTTTTTTGAATGAGCATTATTCTTACATGGATTTTTTCCTGCTTCCCTAACTTTCAGAGTGTTGAGACATGCCTATGGTCTACTCATAAAAAAATTTTCAAGTTGCTGCGGTGCCGCTACTTGGCTGCAGCAAAGCTGCAAAATCGAAGTCGGAAAACCATATCTCGCCTTATAGATGTCGCACAGACCCGATCAAAGTATCAAAATGATCGCCATCATGCCTGCCGATGATTCTGAGAATATGGTCGCGGTAGGCCACCATTTGCCCTCAGGGCACGAAAAAGTCACTTTTTCGCATTATTGTGGTCTGACGAAGGGGAAGTCTATAGGACGTGCTCTAAAGATCTGGTTTGGGCGTGGATTCTGTTGAGAATCCATAGGAGAATCGATTCCTAGCTGCAATACGCGTTTCGATTGGATTCCTGCGCGCGGCGATCGATTTCCGGAAGGACACTGGTTTGGCCACGCCCATTTTCTGCTCGTTGACATGGTTCAGACTTTTGAGTGTATCTCGGCACTGAGTAAACGGAGAAGGCTGGCAGACGCATCAATGGAATCAGCGTGGCTGGCTCTTTAATCTCATTCACAAATTTCATCATCACTATGCAATATTGCATCATCCCTAGGCAAGCAGGAAAAAATCCATGTAAGAATAATGCTCATTCAAAAAAGTATGCTTTGATTACGTCATTACTACGCAATAACTGAAAGATTTACCCCAATAGTGGCATCATAATCTCCAATGGATTTCACATTCGACCCCACCATTATCAGATTAAAGCCTCTTCGAGTTCAAAAGTTATAACAAAAAGAAAAAGTGTCCGAAGACTTTTGACCGCTACTGTATATACTAGTCATTGATTTTGTTGTTGTTGTAAACAAATCGTTGTTATTTTACATTAAAAATGAATACGTGAAAATGTTTTTTTCATTTCAGAAATACAAATGCTGTCCTCCTCCTCTCTTCATGCTTCTCATCTCCATTATCCAAGTTGCCATATACATTTACTACGTCGTAGAAAGCGGAGAGGGCATTCATGTAAGCAACTTTTTACTTAATTATTTTTAAAATAACTAGCCGGGATGTGTTGAGGTTAAATACACTACGCTCTATGCCTACACTACGCTCTATGCACAGTTCTGGGTGCAGGTTCGGTCCAGGGGGAGCTCGGTAGCCTGCTCCAGGTTCGGTCCAGGGGAAGCTCAGTAGCCTGTTCCATGTTCGGTTCAGGGGCAGCTCGGTAGCCTGCTCCAGGTTCGGTCCAGGGGGAGCTCGGCAGCCTGCTTCAGGTTCGGTTCAGGGGGGGACGTTGGCAGCCTACTTCAGGCTCGGTTCAGGGGGAGCTCGGTAGCCGGCTTTAGGTTCGGATCAGGGAGGCGGACTCGGTAGGGGGCTCCAAGTACAGTCCAGGGGGGGGGTTAGTATGCTGGGGAATGTTAATCTCTAGAAAGAGTACTGGCTTATTCCGTTGCAAAATGCTCGCGAGGCTGAGAGCGATCGAAAAAAGTTGCCACTACGCCACTTCGTGGCTCCGTGGCAACTTTTTTCGATCGCTCTCAGCCTCACGAGCATTTCTCAACGGAAACGCAGGATACCGTGTGTTGATTTCCCTGACGTGTTCGAACACGTTTCCGACATCGCAAAACACTTTTCCTGTGATCCCCCACGCTCTGCGCGTAAATTGGAAACTTTTCGAAATTTCCGATTTATAACGATAAAACGTGTTAGAACACGTTCAGACACGTTTCTGACATCGCAAAACACATTTCCTGTGATCCCCTACGCTCTGCGCGTAAATCGGAACCTTTTCGAAATTTTCGATTTTTCACGTTAAAACTCGGCAAAACAGGTGAAAACGTGTTTCACGGTACTCAAACACGTGTTAGTACGGTTTCTGGCACTTGCGAAAAATGCGGCAAAAGGTTTGCCCGCGGCGGGGGTCGAACCTGGGGGTCTCGGATTCAAAGTCTGGCGCGTAACCCACTTGGCTATGGATTTGGCTAATTAAATTTTGTAAAATTTGAAAGCTATTCTGGTCAGTTATCATATGCAAAAGGATCTGGGAAGATAGCGCGATTTTGAAGCGAAATATAAGGAAAATGCGAAAAAAATGTCCGTCACGCGAACGGAAAAAAAACAGACAGACAGACAGACAGACACAATGATTTCCTATAAGTGGAGGAACATCTGCAAAACACGGAAATATTCTAGCTTCTATGTAGTATGAAATATTTTGCACTACCAAACACGTTGAACGTAATGGTGAGTCTCTCCGAATCATAGGCAAGGCAGTGCACGTTAATTGTGGAAGAAAGAGGTGGTGTCGTGTTTCATCCGTAGTTTAAGTTAGAGATCTATTACGGGCGTTGATAACTTGCAGTACAACAACTGATATTCATTACCTCTTCCCGCACTATCGTCGATAATTGATCTTTGATCTCTGTACTCTTTTAGGAATTTTGCTTTAACACTTTCAGGTCAGCAAGCCCGTCCCGATCCGATCTCCGCTCATTCTCGATCCGCACAAACTGGAGGAAGTCTGGCGATTCTTCACGTGAGTTTCATTATTTTTCGAATTCCGAGAACGTGTATCACATGTGTTTCACTCACACTTAACTTCTTTTAACAACATCACACTTTAACAACATTTTTCGCCGAGCATTTGGAGTGCGGTATAAGTGTTACATAATTTCAACAAATACACACAGAGAAAACATACTAGGAAAACGACATCAAGTTGGCACGCCTACTAATAAATAAGTAGGGCCTTAGTAGGCCCTACTTATTTATTAGTATTCCTAGTATGTTTTCTCTGTGTGTATGCAGCACACGGCGTTCAGAGAAAATTTTTCACGTACAGTCAGCCGCAAAGAAAATTTGTTGTCGAAAATGCCGTTCACGTAACAGAAAGAGTTCGTACCACTGACAGCTACGACGCCGTATTTTTATAGTAAAATTTAAAAAAAAATTCAATCGATAAATGAATGATTGACTCAGATACGCGTTCGTCCACATCGGCATCTATCACATCGTCTTCAACGTGCTCACTCAATTGATTCTCGGAATTCCACTCGAACTCGTACATCAATGGAGAACGATCCTCGTTTATTGTGGCGGCATTATTTCGGGTATGTTCTCAAGTTTATCGATATTTCAGTTCTTGCTACATTGTGTTCAATGAGGTCCGCAGATAGTCTAGACAGTTGGTAGTCGAAAGGCAAACAACGGGCGGTTTCCGCACGAAAACAGAGCAAATAGATTAATTATTGTTAATCCGCGGCACTCTTCAGGCTCCCTCCTGGTCGCCGCAGTCGATCCTCGGGTATACCTCGCCGGCGCCTCCGGAGGTGTCTACGCCCTACTAGCAGCTCACCTGGCTGAATTGGTGGCTTTTTGCTGTTTCACTTTCTTAAAAAAATGCAGTTTATAGTGCCACGGCGGTGTTGAGTTTCAGAAGCACTTCAAGTTGAACAGAAATACGCCCAAACGTAATGAAGAGCCGGTTGGCACCATACAGCTAGATAAAATCAAATTGTGCACAAAAAACAAAAACAAATATTTTGCAGTTCATTAGATTAACAAAATCTTATTACATAAAATCGATGATTGCAGATAATGAACTGGTCGGAGATGGAGTTCGCGCCCGTTCGCGCACTCGTTCTCTTCATTCTCATTGGTTCCGACGCAGGAGTGGCGATCTACCAGCGCTACTTCGACCACGTCGAGATCAACAAGGCGAGTTTCGTTGATTTTAGGCAACTATTATTACCTCAGTTATTAGAATAAAATGTTACTGCAAATTGTTTTACTTGGTGCTGTAAGTTATTTTACATTCTCGATCCCAGATATACTGTCGATCCGTAGACCCCGGACCTCTTGATGAAATCGTGAAACACAGAAGTGCCGCATCCTTCTTATTTCAATTTTTTTAGATTTCGTACGTTTCCCACATCGGTGGCTTCGTGGCCGGTGTTTTGCTGGGAATCGTGCTACTGCGAAACTTCCGCAAACACAAGTAAGCTATTGATCGACCAGTGATCGATCGATTAATCAACATACCGTATTCATTTTCGTTAACTCTCCGTGACATTATGTTTACTACCGTTCTTTGCTTACCGTAATCCTGCTTCTTCCAGGTGGGAGCAGCGCGTTTGGTGGGCGGCGCTGGTCGCCTACATTCTCTTCACAACCGTCTGCATAATCATGATCGTCGCACCGAAAATATTCTGAATAATCGATAATTGATTAATGACGAAAATTCATTACTGTGCTTCTCTGAATTTTATGTGACTGAGATTTTGCTGTACATATCAGGTTGCATTTCTTTACGCTTTGCAATTTGCGTTTCACGATAAACATTCCATGTAATTGTCATTTGTGAAGAGTTATTTTGAGTGGATTAAGGAAAAATGTCCATTCACCTGAGGGTATGGGATCACGATGTCGGAATTCTTTAATGAAAACACTTGTTTGCTTGAGGAGACTTTATCCTGCACCGGTGTGCAACCACAAGTTGATATCAAGCTCATTCACAAGTTGGCATCAAGCTTGAAGGCAGCTTGTGAATGAGCTTGATATCAACTTGTGAAACAGCTTGATATCAACTTGTGGAATCTCTGTGGGCCCCGCGCTTCCGTACCCTTGTTTATACTCGTGTTCTTTCATGTTTTTCAGGCAAATCAAACAGTTTATCATGCACACATTTTTTACATGGTGATAGGGCATACAAAATATCATTCACTCCTTCTAAGTGGTGTTTCTTCGTATAGAAAGGGCGCTGAAGTTATTGAAACAACGGCCCGATATTCAAATATGAAATTTCGGCTGCTTCCTGAAAGGAATATTGTAGGAAACGCCTCACTTACCTTGAGTATCGACTAATTCTCCAACTTGATGATTAGAAATAGCGCAAATGGTCACGCCAATAGAAAGAAACATTGTATTTGAAAATGTATAAAATGGATCTGAAAAGAAGATTATTCTTCACTTACGAACCTTTTTTGTGACGAAAACTGCATAAAGATCAGAGGCCTTCATGTATGGATGAGAACGTGTAGAAAATATAAATATTCCACCAAATATCCATTTCGGACATCTTCACATTCTGAAAAGACGAGAGTTTCATAGGAACTCCGCAGGAGATAATATCTCAATGTGAATGTCGCCGTTCTCCACGATTTCCGTAGTAATTTTAGATAAAAAAATACGATGAAATTCGATAAATAACAGTAGAAAATCGATAAATTGATTTGAAAATGAGACGCGGTGAACGCGCCCGTGCTTTGAGTGCACTGTCTGGAGTTGTTTACGAGTATTTTCCCCGGTTACGGCAACTTGATATCAACTTGTGAAACTGCTTGATATCAACTTGTGAAATCGGGAGCTTGATATCAAGTTGATATTCGTTCTAGGCTTGATATCAACTTGTGGTTGCACACCGGTGTGTCTAGCATGATCTTTCTAGGCTTTTACGTCACTTTTGCGCGTTTTCCTCTTTATTTTTGCAACTTTCTCAAGTGGTCTAATCGCGTTATAGCCGGCGGCGCCCCATGTACACCTACATGCGCACAAGTGCGCGCTTATTTGGGAACATTCATGAGCGCTCGAGGGAGCGCCCACCCCTCCCCCGCCTCTTCCTGACCAGCAGTGCCTCCTATTAACAAGACAAAGCCCAGCTTCGCATTTTGTTTCCTTGAAATATGCGTGTCCATATATAAAGCTGTGACAAACTGTCCCTGTCTGTTTAATCCGGAGGAAAAGAACCCACCTAATCTGATCTCTGAAGTTTGGATTGGTCCTCGAGTCGCTCTAGGACACTCCGCGATTTCCTTTTCACAACTCAAGTTCGAATTTTCGCTTTTTCGCAAAATTCACAAATCCGAGCGGAAGAATCCATCAGCACGTCAAGGTATTCCTCATGAGCAGCATCCGAACATTCCAGATGGAAAGATCACTTTTGATTTCATCAGCAACTTACAGATTGCCTCTCCAATGCAGTTCAGCATCGTCACCGCCCATCTCCTCCTCCTCTCTGCATTTCATCTCGCCGACGCTTGCATGGCAACGCCAGCAGTAAATGACAATCGTAAGTTGTATTTCCGTTCAGTGCACTCAACAGCACCCCAACTGCATCGGGTTCCACACCCAGAATGAATACACTTACTATTGAGTAGAGACCTCCATTCCTTTATTCAATCCTATATTGAAATGAGATATAGGAATGGCCAATCATCTATCCTTTGTCGTTCCTCTCACCCTCATTCCTCACTACACCTCCAATCGGTTTATTGGTTGAACCTTTGAACCGATTTGCATCTACCTCTCTCCCTCCCCCTTCTGTGTCTCATTGTCAGATGATTGCCAAAACGCTGAAATATAGGATTGCCAATCCTATATCCCGGCCATTCCTATATACGAAAATAGGATTGCCCAGTTCAATCGTATTTTCGAAAAGATCTTTCACCCCTCTCATTGTGCCATTCGTCTATCGTATATAGCAGTTTGGCGGTCTCTACTATTGAGTGTATCCTACACTGAGATATGATCTAGTTACTTACAAATATCTCCTTTTCGCACGCTCTCTCGACGCGCGAATACACTTACTATTGAGTGTATCATACACTGGATGTCTCATCTCAGTGTATTCATTCTCTATGCGCTGACCAAAGTTGAGATTTGGGTTGCGACTCAATAATACCTAAACAAATGTTAGCCCCTTTGTTTATAGAAAGTGAGATAGCGAGCGAACTACTTATGCTTTAAAAAACAGCGAAAGCGATGCCGTCATTTTTGCTAGGAATCATTTTCAATAACTATGCTCTTCTCAGCCTGTCGCACGTGCCCTGACGAACTAATCCAGAAGACACGGCTAGGCAATCGAGCGAGGATATTTGACGGAGATGTGACCGATCGCGTGAGGGGCGACTGTGCCACGCGCACCTTCACTTGCCGTGGAGTGAACGCGAACATTGAGGTGGGGCTTATTACTTACTCACATGATTCCAAACATACAGACAAGGGTTGGAGCGAAAGAGACAAAAGTGAGAGAGTCCCTCTCGATTTCACATGCTCTCTCACTCCAAAGGCCTTTCTGGATGGTTGACCGGCCTGTGGAATGATGTGTTACTCACAAACACTCGTTCAAAATAATAAAACGTTCCGTTGGCGAGAGAGAAATACATAGGAAGAGAAACGCCGAGACATAAAAAGGGAGCAGAGTAATCCGATTCGTGAACGTATCATTTTAAAATGGGAAAAAGGTCAAAGTTAAGTTGAACCGGAATAAACAAGACTTGCGAACGTCTACGTATTTCCTTTTGACCCGACTTTTGGTGCACGTTACCTTTCGCAATCATAGTTGCTACAAATTGTCAATATTACAAATTTAACATGCTACATTCATGAAAAAAGGCTATTGGGGGTCTACGCTCTTTCTGTACCTCGGTGTGTCGCTCGCATTGTCATAGCTCTCTCGCGGCCGTATCTGTTGTTTAGGAACGGAACGTTATATTATTGTGTACGTTTGTGAGTTCGTAATATCACAGGTCAACTTTCGCGGCGGCGTGATCCCGGCGGTGAACAGCGTCTCGACGTTCGTGGTTACGTGCAATGCGGCAGGCACTGCATGGATCAACATTGGGATGGAAGTAACGCGGGTGGAGTGCGCTGATGGATGAGAAGAGCTCCAATGCTATTCATCGGGGGGGGGGGGGTGACAATTCTGCAACCGACATTTCCGCAACGGCTTATAACTTTTCTCAAACTCGAGTAATCTGTATGAATTTTGCTTCCCTGTTAGTTATTTGCTCACCTCCATCGATTCGGCTTGTTGCTGCATTTTTCTGACCATTTTGAATTTTCTGCTAATTAGCCAAATTTTAATTAGCTAATTCGTTAAAGGGACCAGGCAGCCTCCAAAAACAGATTTTTCATTTTCATAATTTTTTATTCAACTTTTCTCACTATCATCTAATGGAGAATGCAGAAAAAAATTAAATTTTTAGCATTTTTTTACAATTAGTTATTTTAATTTGAAATTAGACTCTGGAACGGTGCGTCGCCTATTTCCGAAAAGACAGAAAGCTGTTTAATTTGCTCTGATGACTTCATATTTTTGCAAAAACAGGATTGAAGAGATTTTGACCACTCCCGGACTAAATGAACACAATCACATTCCATCAAAATAGCTGGTTTTGGAGATATTAATTGTGGTGTAGTCGCTACCGTAACCCGCTGTACTGAAAAAGCGAAACTTTGAAAAATCATAACTAATTTCAAAAAAATCGCAAAAATATGCGGTTTTTAGCATTCTTCCGGGAACAGGATTTTCTTTTATTTAAAAATAACTTATTTTTTGACTGCCTGGTCCCTTTAATTTGTGGGTTTGAAAGCCCTCGTGATTCTGATCATGATAACACTTTGGTGGAGATATGCAGATGGGTTTAGAGCAGTTAAAAACCTCGTTGCGGAATTGTCACCCCCACCCCCCTGTTCATCACCGTCCAGATAAATCCGATGCATACATTGAGAAAATATGCACTAGGATCAGGACACAAAGTGGACATGTTCACATTTTTTTTTGCATACAGGTAAGTCAATATATTAGCCTGGTTACTTGTTTCCGAGTGTACTGAGTTTCCGTCGTATTGGAAGCTATTGGGATTGCCAACCCACATCACACTATCCACTGCTTTCACTAGTTGTCTCTTGTCTCGCAGTCCAATTGCTTTTGTTCTACCCAGTTTGCGATTCCATTCGACTCCACAAAGAGAACCCTACTATTGTGCCAAACGGTGGCAATCATAAGTTATGCCAATGTACCACACTATGTGCTTTTCGGAAAATTATGTAGCTCGATTAGAGCATGCGAATAAACATTCTTTCTGGCAATTGGATTGAAGCTTTTTCCGATTCATTCATTATTGCGTTCAAATTTTTGGATTTCTATTACCGTTCACATGAGAGTGCAAGTAATGCCATAAAATCGACATTCTACATTTTTTTGATGTTCTTCCTTTAATTTCACAATCATGCTACTGCAAGAACAATCCGTGCTTCTTGTCTGATGAGTTTAAAAAAATTTGTGTTCGTACGATTTAATAATGCAACCGAATTGCAATGATAGCTCCAAACAGCACCCTAGCGCATAAACTATCCCATCGTTTTGAGAGAGCGTTGAGAGAGCATAATGTTACAGTTGAAAATAAAATAGTAAATTCAAATAACGCAAAAGCATTTTTTTGCACTCTGTAAGACGCGTATCAAATCTACGAGTAATGCATCTCCGGGAATTATTGATCTCACCGGAAAAAGCATAGTAACTGACCGAGACAAGGCACATGCCTTCTCGCTGTACTTTGCTTCCGTTTCTACCCCACCCCTACAGGTACCTCTCCTCCCTCCTACACCTTCTCCCTACCAAACATCACTTTTTGATCTCCCTTGTGTAACCCTTCCCAGATATTTCTCTCAATCCAATCACTTGCACCTAAAACCAATTTCTCGCCTGATGGTTTGCCTAACATTTTCTACAAAAAATGTAAATACTCATTAGTTACCCCATTAATGATTCTATTCAATAAAACTCTTTGTACAAATTCAGTTCCAGATTTATGGAAAAAGGCAATAGTGAAACCTATTCCAAAAGCATCTTCCAATTCTATTAGCATGTTCCGCCCCATTAGTCTCACATGCTCAGTTACCAAAGTTAAAAAAAAATTCTCATTAAAGAAATTACTGAATATCTAGATCAGCATCAATTATTTGATACTAGACAGGCCGGTTTACTTATTGGTGATACAATCTCAGTACCAACAACAGTCTCCTCCGGGGTCCCTCAAGGATCATGTATTGGCCCTCTCCTCTTTATATTATTCGTAAATGACATTTCAAAGGACTTTCCTCCAGAAGTCAAATATGGCATTTATGCAGACGATTTAAAAATATACGCAAGTGTCCCTCTTCATTCCCACGAACTCCAGCTAGCAATTGACTCTGTCTTTTCATGGTCGCGCGAATGGAATCTCTCCCTCAACGAATCCAAATGCACAGTAGTAAATTATGGGTCTTTAAAGCCTAGAACACAGTACACCATTCATGGCAATGACTTACATCGAAAGTTAGATCCAAAGTAACATTATGTTTAAATGCTTCTACTCTAACGGTCCACTTCTTTACTTGCAAGCGTTCAACGCCTTCATTAGACCGCTACTTGAATATTGCACTGTTGTTTGGTCCCCGCGTGCTGTAAAATTTCGTTGAGAACGTTTAACGGAACTTCACCCGTAGAGTCTTCTTCCGTTACGCCATACCATACTCCCCCTACCCGGATAGGCTAAACTTCCTCTCTATGTTAACACTAGAGCAACGGCGCCTCACTTTTGACCTCCTTTTCCTTCATAAGACGATACATAATTTCTATTCCCTCAATTCCAACTTTCTTTTCAAAATATCCCCTCTAACACGTAATCTGCGGACTACCCATAAGTTGCGCATCGCTCTTCCCTTCGCTGTGCCTAAGTCTCATTCTACGTTTGAGACTAGAACCGTACAACGATGGAACGCACTTCCGGGAGAAATTGTGAATAGTTCGCCAAATGTCTTCCGATCTCATATCTTGAGCTTGCCGTCTATCTCTTTCACGTCAGAGTCTCTCTTACGAATCTGATTTGCCCTGCCCCGCTGCACCCCCCAAATCCTGCCCCCCTCTCCCACAACAACCGAATCGTCTGGAGACGACGGACCTCTGCCAACTACCATAACGACGATCCACGACACATAAACGAAGCTAATAGCTCTCTGGCGGAATAAATAATTGTATTTGTAATTGTAATCGTTTGGTTGATGATCAACGGTAGTGGCAGCGAGTGTGTCAGAACAAGAGAGATGCCGAGGTTTAGAAAGATACCACACAACGGAGGTCCAAGAACCATTTTAAAGATGTGATATCCGAAAAAAAATCTTGCAATTCTACTTGCTCAAGTGGTCCAATCGCGTTAGAGCCGGCGGCGAAGTTCCCGCACTCCCGCACAAGCGTGCGCGTATTTGGGGACATTAATCGCCAACATGAGGGAGCGCCCTCTCCCACCACTTCCTGACCAGGAGTGCCTCCTATTAAATAGCAAAGCCCTCTTTCTCCGTTTTGAGACTTCCCGAAAGATGCGCGTCCATATATAAAGCCGTAACGAACTGTCCCTGCCAGAGGTAAGCCCGGATAAGAAGATCCCGCCGTATTTGCTCATTTTGATGCCTGTTCTATTTTGTATAGGTCCATTTCATCGGCACTACTCAAATTTGATTTTACAGTTCCCCTCTCTTGGTCCCAAGCTTTCGCACCGCGTCTAGGCCGACGGAGAATAATCATCAAAGAGCGTAGCCTTCTTTCTTATGACGAGCAGTGCCATCGTCACTACTCAGCTCCTCTTCCTCTCCACAATCCATCTCGCAGACGCTTGCATGGCCACACCAGTCACAAATGACAATCGTCAGTTTCATCCCTGTTTATTTACCCAATAGCCATTTCCTTGGAGATTTCGCCGCATTTAGAGATTTTCCTTACATCTAAAAGGTCAATTGCCCATAGTGCGATACCCAAATTCAAGCATGTTGATTGCTTTTAGGGCAACTCAAATAGGTTTTAAATTTAAAAATATACTTATCAGCCTGTCGCACGTGCCCTCTCGACCTGATCACGAATACGGTGGAAAACCCCGCTGCGCATATAATGGACGGAGACATGGTTGATCGAGTGAATGGCGCCTGCGCCACACGCGTCTTCTCCTGCGAAGGGATGAACCCCAATATAGAGGTGACGTCGTACAACATTACATTTCTAAGCATACCCGAAAGGGGCTACTGGTGCGGGTGCGTGCTTTCTTGAACGTACGAACCTCTCGTTTCCAAGTTTTTGAAGTACACTGTGAATGTGTATATTACAATATTTACCTAAAATACACTAAGGACACTCTTGCCGATGCCATCATTCGGAATGACGGCAGGGTCATGTTCCATTTCGAACTGGTCGCGTGTTCTCGTACCAATTTATTGCTACAACATGCCACATTCTGAGCGAGCAGCCTGGCTTCGGTTGCGGATAAACCCGCTTATCATCAACTTTTTCGCACATGACTTCTGCCTCAAGCAGCGGCTATGAAGTAAATTACGAATTTGTCGACACCCAGCGTGATAATTCAAAGTGAACAGGCGACTGTTCAATTCGGGAGCTGTTCCTCATCAGGAGCAATTCCCGAACGTCTCTGATGCTGCGCAAATTTCATGGGGTGCAAGGTGCAAAACAGTTTTATGCACCCTTTCATAACTTTCTTCCTAGTGAAGCTACAACTTCCAAACTTGATACAGATATTGCAAGCCACGTTTGGAACATTTTCCTTTTTGATTGGAGAGATTTCGTTCAGTTTGAGCTGAGTTACACGAGTTTTCCACTCTTTGATGGGGAAATTTCCCCGAAGAAATTAGCGCAGCAAGAGAGAGTTGGTGCACATTTGCAGATTAATCGTGATGGCGGCGTGATCGGCGACCTGTTCGACGGCGTGCCGGACGGTGTGGCCAACTTCGGCGTTATGTGCAACGCGGCGGGCACTGCGTGGGAGCGAGATGGCATAGTCATCACGCGAGTAGAGTGTACGGTTGGATAGGCCGAATAATACTCCGATGAATACACACAGAAAAAAGTCTTATATTAGGCCCATGACCTTTTCAAAAGTCTTATATATAATCTTAAATATAAGACTTTTTAGAGGGTCATGGGCCTCATATAAGATTTTTTTTCTGTGTGTACGATAGTGTTGCAGTACTTTGGTCTCGTGATAGTTGTCATACGTTGTGTGTGCGGACGATACTACATATCAGAATATTGATTGACGTGAATAAAGTGTACGAGAACAATTTTCCCAGGTCGGCTGTAGAGTGCGAAATGTGAGACCACGCCCTCTTCTTTTCGCACACTCTCTAGACCGGTCGGTAGGTAAGAGAGTGTGCGAAACGAAGAGACCATGGTCTCACATTTCGCACTCTAGTCGGCTGTGATCCTCCTTACTCATTGTCCATGTGCATTATTCTTCAGCGAGGCTGAAGCCTCCAGAAGTGAAACAATCTAACCAAATGGCAAAAATCAGTCTTTGTCCTATCCCTATTATTTCAAGAAATATTAACGTGATATAAAAAGGATATGCATATAAATGCAGTGAGCGCAAGTCTACTAGAAGACCGGTTCTCCAATCTTCACATGCCGAGCGTTCTCTCATATTCATAAAAAAAGACAGAGGGTGCAAAAACTGCTCTTCAAGAACCGAAACATTGGAGAACACCGTTCACCAAGGAAACTAGTGCCCAGTTTGTGCTATCGATAAAACATGAAGATAATTAATCTCGTTCTTTGCGAAATTATTCTTGTCAGCTTATCAAATTGATAATCGAAAGTTGATTTTAGAACCTCACATCATCTTGTCCCGCAGGCCCTAACATGCACACCCAGAATGAATACAATCACTATTGAGTGTGTCATACACTGAGTTAGGGCATCTAGTGTATGATACACTTACAAATCTCTCGTTTTCGCACGCTCTCTCGACGCGCGACTCTAATATTGAGTGTATCATACACTAGATGCCCTAACTCAGTGCATTCATTCTCTGTGCAGGAGTTCCCGGAGAGAATCTCCATGGTCCAGGATGAGAATGAGGATGCGGCGGCAGCAGATTATCATACACACAGAAAAAAGTATTTCTTTTCATACATGCCAGAGCAGAGGCACCTAATCCATGGCAATGTATGAATCCTAATACATTTTCATGGACTAGGTTCCTCTCAACGCTACCGAACACGGGCTGTCAGGAATCATGAATCTAAATCAAATACAATTCACGGAAAAGCAGCAAATGGCGGGTTCAAGACTATGTAGGAGCCTTCGCATGCAGAGTGAAATAAACACACGTATAAAAGAAATTAAAATCACGCACAATTGCAATGCGGTAATATTTTGGAATTCCACATGCCACAGTACATAGGCGTAGTACTCTTGCATAGCACAGAGAGTAGGTAGTAACTGCTAGCGAACAAACAAAAAAATCCTTATGTTGCTCAGCGTTTGCTGGAGAGTTAAATGATTAGATTCCCCATATTCTAGCGTGCCGCTAATAAGCGCATCTGTGGTATCACAACATGAAAGGTGGAAAGGCGAAAATTGATGTGGGTTCTCGGACTTTTCAACGCACGATGTGCGCCGCCACACGATGTGCGCCCGATTTCACAAGCTGCGCGCCGGATTCTGCAAGCTGCGCGCCTTTTCAGGCTTTTCCGTTCGGGACCTTTCAACAGAACGCGCGATTTGCGCCCGATTTCACAAGACGCGCGACGGATGGGTGTATGGTTCGGCGCATCGCGCGTCGAACCATACACTCAATGCTGTCGAATGAAAAACAATTTTCACTCAATGCTGTCGAATGAAAAACAATGGAGAGATGAGTTCGCCGATGAAACTGCTGGACCACAATTCGGTTCCGTGCTGCCGGCTTACAGTGAGTATTCTTATGCTCGATAAAAAGACAGAGAAAGGGAGGGCGCGCGCTGTGTCCATGCTAATCGAATTGTAGGCTTTTGCGCGAACTTTGTGGATTTCTGTCCGCTGCCCTCTCAAGTGGCCCAATGCTGGTACGAAGTTCGCAACGCATATCGCATACTATGGCGCAGCGGGGAACATTTATGCTCTAAAACAAGCAGCACATCCCGCACTCCTGCCTACCCAGTTCGGACGGGGCATAAAAGGCGAGGATCGGCCGACGTGTCGAGGCTCCTGCTGAGGCCTACAGCGCCATCATTACGCGGTTGCTGATCCCTCTGTTGCGCATCCCTCTCACGCAGTCCATGTAGGCATTAGGTGGCAGGGCTGGCGATAAGGTGGTAATGGACTCCTGGCCTTGCCTCTCGCTCCCGTGAAGCGTTTCGCCGACACTGAAACCGAACTGCCAGCCCTACAAATCCTGATAAATCCCCATTGTACCGAGCTTCACCGCGCAATAAACTGCTGCAGCTCGTTGCGCGTCACATCGTTCTATTTCAACAGAAAGGGGTTGGATGCGACTTCACTAGCGCATTTTCATTCAACAATAGTTTCACTGCCGCGATAATAGGAGAGAGGTCAGGGTGGTGATGGGAACGCGCACTTAACACGAGACGGGGTTGAGACGCAAGGGAGATAGGGACGTCTCGACCTGTGTCAACCCCGTATCGAGTAACGTGTAGCCGTCTATCACCTCCCTACAGTAGATTTCGTGGTGTCAATCGCACAAAAACGGTAGATTGGGAAATCAACCCCTTTCTGGATGCCATAACGGGGGATGGAACGATGTGGCATGTTTCGTGGCAACGTAGGCATCACTCAGTGCGCGCTCGCTCGCTTCTTCAACTGCTTATATCGGCGCTCAGGAGTCAATCCCCGATGGCGTCGTCCGTCATCTTGACGACCATCGCTGTCCTACTCTGCACCATTCCCTCCCCTTCGGACGCCTGCCTCGCCACGCCCGCGGTGAACGATAATCGTGAGTTTTTATAGGCATCGTATAACCATTGTAATAAAACAACCCTATTAGCTTTTTTAAAGTTAAAAAACCCATGTGCCATGATACAGTAGCTTATTCGAGTACGGTACGCAAATACGATCCCACTCAAATATTCAACCGTTTTAAGTTTTATATCTTTCGTCAGCCTGTCGCATGTGCGCTATGGATCTGATCACCATCGCGGTGGTTAACCGCAACGCACATTTCATTGACGATGATGATATTGATCGAGTGACGGGCGCTTGCGCCAGACGCGTCTTCACCTGCCGAGGACTCAACGCGAACATCGAGGTGGGCTACAGATCAGTCCGCTAGTGTTGTTAGAACGAATTACAAATAAAAAACCTTTTTATTTGTTTTTTTTTAAATTTTTTATTTACTTTTTTTACTCTCACTCTCACTGATTCAGTCTCTCATCCCGACTCATTTCTTTTTGGGTTGGACTCATGTGGAAACTTATGCTACATGTATTGTCGATACGCTATCCGTTTGAGTGGTCAAAACTCTCTTCCTTTCTTTCATTAACGAGAGACTTTGCACAGTGAAGAGACTGGCCGCTCATTGTTTTCAGTAATGTTTCCCCTGCACCACTGTGTTCGCAAATTATTCGATAAGTAACCAGTGCGCAACGATTCAGATCCAACCTAACGGCGGTGATATCCCCGACGACTTCGAGGGCGCACCGAGGGACGGCGTGGCAACCTTTGACGTGACATGCAATGCGGCCGGCAATGCCTGGATCGCTCGGGGATTGACCATCACACGGCTAGAGTGCACGTCCGGATGATATGGTTCCTAAATAACTAGGAGCAGGACACGGACTGAACGTGTTCACGTACCTGTAAGTGAAATGCCCATAGACTCTAGTGACTTTTCCATTGATTTATCTCTCCAAGTAGTATGAGATCTATGCGGAATTCATTTCACAATTTGTCACAAAACTACACTTAGCTTTCAACAGCTCATTCATTTCGCAATCAGGCAAGCCCGGTAATTGTTGTGGCATCACCCTTTTAGCCCTAGAAATACTTTATATTGTCTCACTGATCAATGTAATTTAGGCGTGATAAATAAATATCGATTGATGAATATACTCACGCTTGATTGCATTGCTGTTTTGATCTCCCTCCCGCTCCTCTTGTAGCCTTTGCTAAGGAAGCTGAGCAATGTAGTGCGAAACGTGAGACCACGGTTTCTTCGTTCCGTACACATCGATGGGCTAACAAGGGAAGACCGCATACTTAAGGTGGCGCTTCAGAACGACATATAGCGCGATCGATAGGTATTCCGAAACCATTTCGAAATCAACTTACCAAATCTGCTAAATGGCCGCGGGGCATGAGAAAAATCGAAATAACTATCGCGCAATTGTGTACATCACACCATTGAAAATGTGAAGGAATAACTGGCAGAGTGGTGTTGAGGTAAGATGATGGTCTTGCGAGCAATGGGTTGGTAGTTCTACCCCATCCCGCTGCAAATCATTTTGCTGTTTTTTTAGCAATAATTTAATTACATTGCTATGACGAAACACCCATTGGTAGCAAATTTACACATTCACACATCATGGATGATCATTCGCATCTATGGTATTCAAAAGCGAAATTATGAAAACAGATGAAATTGTGGCAGCGAGGGCACTTCGACATGTGATCATTCGTGCATCCGGCGATTTAGCTTTTGATTTCACTCGAGGATTAAAGCAGAACTGTGTGGGAGTCAGGAATGAAGGAGGGCGCTCATCAACGTATCCAGCCTTGAGCCATCCGTATGGCAGGAAGGGTCGGAAGATGTTAGCGCAGAAGGCGTAATATTTCATTTTCCACCTATATTCCTACCAGAAGCATCTCAATCAAATAGCAAAAAACTAATCAGAAGAATATTGTCGCGTTGGGCACGCCTGATCACATGTCGAAGTGCCCTCGCTGCCACAATTTCATCTGTTTTCATAATTTCGCTTTTGAATACCATAGATGCGAATGATCATCCATGATGTGTAAATGTGTAAATTTGCTACCAATGGGTGTTTCGTCATAGCAATGTAATTAAATTATTGCTAAAAAAGCAAAACGATTTGCAGCGGGATGGGGTAGAACTACCAACCCATTGCTCCCAAGATCCTCTTACCTCAACACCACACGGCCAGTTATTTCTTACCTCAACACCACTCGGCCAGTTATTCCTTCACATTTTCAATGGTGTGATATACCCAATTGCGCGATAGTTATTTTGATTTTTCTCATGCCCCGCGGCCATTTAGCAGATTTGGTAAGTTCATTTCTAAATGGTTTCGGAATACCTATCGATCGCGCTATATGTCGTTCTGAACTGCCACCTTAAGTATGCGGTCTTCCCTTGTAAATGAACTTATCGCTTTTTTTAAACTGTAGTTGTGCTGGGAAGCACCGTGAAATTGACGTAATGAATCCATTCTAACCCTTGATATATCGTTGAAACATATATTTTCACTACCTGTGGTAGATATAAGAATTAATCAAACTTCTTTGCCAATAAACGTCCATTGAATGGAAGTACGTTAGGAAAATAAATGGTTGAGTTTAAGAAGTGAAATGTGTCCGTAGGGCGTGAATTCCCTTCAATTACACCCATATAAATGTCGTGGGCTAGGTAACACCCGTGAGTTTGGTGTTTCACAAACATAACTTTCGTTTAGGAACCCGATTAAAATGATTTCTTTGAGAAGTTGTTTTTCCTGAAAATTTACAAATTTATATTTCCTAGTTCCTAAAAGACACATTTCACTTCTTAAACATATGTACCGTCACCACGAAATCGAGATTTCCGATCTGGAACTGCTGATTATATCGGGCACTAGTCTCAAAATAATAACAGATCCGCACGATAATGGTGAAGAGTAGTGTGTGAAATTTGAAACCACCGTCTCCTCATTTCGCCCCCTTCAGGTCGGTGAATGAGGGAGTGTGCAAAATTAAGAGATTGTGGTCTAACATTTCGTAATTTATACAATTCTGAAATCCCCTATCATGTTCTGTCTTTTCCTGTAGTTCAGTTTCCATCGTTGGAAATGTATAGAGAAACCAACATCTTCGGTGAAGATTAATGCTGCGCAAATTTCATGGATGGAAAGTGGAAAACCGTTTTGTTCACCTTTGCATAACTTTTTTCATATTCAAGCTACAGCTTCCAAATTTGATATCAGTGCGTTCGCCTAAGAACCGCCACCCTGTCGTACAGCAAAAAGTGACTCGATGTATATTTCACATATTCTGATAGCCCTTGGTGTGCTTCATCGATTTCTGTTGGGCTCATGATCTGAAATTGCAAATTTGCATAATTACACGACGTCAAAGTTTGGCTATTTTCAATGTTTTCCTACTGTAGCTCGTCGGGGAGAACAGATAGAGCTTTGATGCAAAGGGTAATATTTACCGCCTTGACGAGTTGAATCGACCTATGTCATTTGTTTATTCAAATTTATAATTCTAATTTTTCCATGAAACTTTAACATGGAATATCTCAAAAACTAGGCAGCAGTCCATTACAATTTTTTGATATGTTGTAGCCCTTGCCTCAATGTATAGAATCGTCACAAGAGAATATTCAAATTTTGGGGGCAAGTATTCATATATTCGATAAACTAAACCTTTAGAATCGTGAAAAACCTCTCATTTCGTCCCCATTCCACCCATTTCACCCTCACTGCTACAGTAGGAAAACATTGAAAATAGCCAAACTTTGACGTCGTGTAATTATGCAAATTTGCAATTTCAGATCATGAGCCCAACAGAAATCGATGAAGCACACCAAGGGCTATCAGAATATGTGAAATATACATCGAGTCACTTTTTGCTGTACGACAGGGTGGCGGTTCTTAGGCGAACGCACTGATATAGGGATGGTAAAACAACATTGGAACATTTTCCTTTTTGATTGGAGAAATTTCGTTCAGTTTGAGCTGAGTGGAACAAGTTTTCCACCCCTTGATGGGGGATATTTCCCCTAAGCAATTAGCGCAGCATTATGCCAGCGCGGTTTCTCTGAATGCCAGAGAAAGTGATGAATTATCGATGGCTGGAAGATAACGCCGATTCTTTTGAGTGGCGCTTAGATATCGCAGAGTTTCCCCTGTGAATCATCGCCGTTATTACGAGCTGATGCATACTGTCAAAATGAATTGGATATTATCCTCGCAAGGGTATACCAATATTCTAGCTATTGATAAAGTTTTAAAAAAAGTTTCGATCAACGGCTAAATAGTTACAAATGACGGATTGGAGCTGTGAGGAAGCCTGCAAATACAATTAAGATTAACCTGCGTTCGAATACCATCTAGAGGAACACTCGCTCGACGATATGGTAAAGGGAGAGGGAATAGAGGATGGAGTCATTTGAAAAAAATGAGAGTGCGCTCTTTGAGTATCCCCATCTCTCTAGGATTTTGTGCAAATTTCGTGATGTTGCCCGTTATTCTCTCAAGTGGCCCAATGACGATAGGATGTGTTCGCAACTATCCTCAAAGGCGCCGACGATATGCACAGCGTGCAACATTTGGGTTAACACAAGCAACGCACCTTCCAGTTCGGGCCATCATTTACTTCTTACCAAAAGTCTTCATTGTTTTTTTCAATCAATTCTTGAATCAGACATCAATCGCCGAATAATCCGACGACTCGTTCTGAAACAGATATTTTGCTGTCGAGCATTCTGGAAATCCGAATCTCCCTGATCTAACCGCTCACTCATATTGCGTAAAAGCAAAATACATTTGCCTCATTGTTCAGATTGAACTGTATGTAGTAGTGTTGTTAGCTCGAGCATTGCTCGCCGAGCACTCGCACTCGACGAGTCATTTCTGGAGAGCTCGTTTCGGCCGGTCGTTTTCGAGCGTAATGTGAGAAATGACTCGCGAGCACCAGGCACTCGCGAGTGCCTCCATTATTCTCCTTTTTTGATAGAATCTCACCCTCCGACCGCTCTACTCTAGTGAATCATTTGCTTTCCCTCACTCATCTGCCCAAGTAGTGTGGTGGTTGAGATCTGGTTGTTGTGCCCGCTCGGCCTGGGTTCCCTCCTCTTTTGCTCAATATTTTTTTGCTGTTTTTTACAAGTCCTACTGGCTACTGTAAGGACGTAGTCTATATTCAGGAATATATTGGGGTTATTGTATCCGTAATCACTTTGAACCCATTTTGGCCATGCAAAATACTCCAAAAGATCGATTTCATTACCGGGCAACGATAGGGAGAGCAGAGAGTGAGAGATGCCAAAGCACTCGCGAGTAAGACTCTCGAGTGACCGGTGCTCGAGAGTGAAAATGTGAAAATGACTCGCGAGCCAATTTTGCAGGCGAGTTCATTTTGCAGAGGCACTCGCGAGTGCCTGTTGTTCTCGAGTGCATTTTGAGAAAAGACTCGCGAGTGCCGAGTTACTCGAGATAACAACACTAGTATGTAGCAGGGCTGTGCATTTTACGTTTTACGATTTTACGAATTTTACGATTTTACGACTTTTTTCGTAAAAATTTTAAGTCGTAAAATTTTACGAAATATTTTCGTAAAATTCGTAAAAGTTTCCTGAGAAAAAAAGGTTACGTTATTGGCGAATAGCGCACTTCACTTGGTATTTTCTCAACAAAAAAATTTCATTCTTTAAAATCTCAGTGAAAAAGTGCAGGTTTTTTGTTGTTTTTTCCTAATTACTATTTTTTCCCGTAACAACACAGGCTGCGAATATGTGATTAGGTATTGCGTATCATTTCAAATAATCGAATTTCGAATCCCAGCGTTCGATCTAGTTAAAACTTTGTTCAAAAATCAAAATCAAGACGTTGTGGAGCAATTTTCTGTAAATTATTTGATTTAGAACAATTTTCAAAATTTTACGAAATTTTTACGAATTTTACGATTTTTAGGAAATTTTTTTCGTAAAATTTACGTTTTACGAAAAAAAATTTACGCACAGCCCTGGTATGTAGTACGGCGTGGACGAAATATACATCCATCTGAGGGGAGCAATCCGGATAGAGCTGAGTATAAGGGGAGTGGTCACAGCCGTCCATCCTCTGCCTCCGGACACTCCGTGCCCGCTCGAGCGCTCGTCTCGGAGATGCAATAATATCAACGAAATTGCAAGAACAAGGCAGGAGCGAGACGAATACAATGAGAAAATTCTACTTGCGATACACGTACATAGGGTTAAATTGGAAAATTACTTATAAATTTCTCTTCGATTATTGCCCGTGCAGGCTCAGAGCCACCGATATGTTTCCGCAAATTTAATGTTGTAGACACTGTAGTTGTATTTCTGTATCATAACTTATCCAATACTCATTACTCCAAAAAGGAGAGCCCCAATTCCACCGTTCCTCACTTTGCAGCACAATGATGTATCCCCCTGCTTCGTTGCGCCGAAATTAATATAGGCGTCGTTTAATGATCGCTTCTTCGTCGGTACAGATTTCCTCCGATGCCAAACGTCATCTTAACCACCATCGCTTTCCTCCTCTGCACCCTTTTCTCCCCATCGGATTCCTGCTTAGCCACGCCCTCGATGAACGATAATCGTGAGTTTTACTAGTTGAAAGAGAGTGAAAGTTTGAGAGATGCCGGGCAGGGGCATTTTCTCTCCTCCCGGAGCACCATAGATTATGTGGTTAGGAATTCACTTTTCTTTTTGAAATTCGTTTTTTTCTAAACGCTTTGCAAACTCTTCCCATCTTATTCTTCCTAAATATTGATTCATCTACGTCTAATTATAACTCCGGTTTTGAAACGCACGGTGTGTGCATGCACCACGCCCGTGCAGTGCACGTCCATCTCACGTTCAGTGTACTCACTCTCTCCGACATTTCAGCGCGCGATGTGCGCCGGATGGGTGTATGGGTCCGTCGAACCCTACACCCATCCGGCGCACATCGCGCGTTCTGTTGAAAGGCCTCGAACGGAAAAGCCAGGTCCGGCAAGTAGACCGGCGCGCAGCTTGTGAAATCCGGCGCACATCGCGCGAAGCTAAAATCACGCGCACATCGTGCGCTGAAAAGTCGGAGCTCTTACATTTCTTCCCTCTCTCGGCACAACGTGCATTCGAACAGGAGAAGGTATCAAATGCTAATATTTCTCAGCCTGTCGCACGTGTGCTGCCGATCTGATCACGATTGTAGTCAGAGGAGGAGGAGCGCATATGATGGACAGGGACGAAATAGATCGAGTAACGGGCGCTTGTGCAAGACGCGTCTTCACTTGCCTCGGCCTCAACGCGAACATCGAAGTGAGATTTATTGTTGACCACTCGAAATATACGTTGCTTGAAAACAGAGGAAGATAAGCAACATCACAGATATCTTTTCCGAAACACAGTCGAAACGCTTTGTTGTTCCCCCCTCCATTTTCATCCTTTGAAGTTGTCAGCTCTATTGAGTGCCTTTACCTAGGGTAATCATAAACACAACTTTGCTTAGTGCTTCCACAGGCAGTTGCCACTGCCTTTCGGAGGTAGGTGTGGTAGAAAATGTTGAGCCTGGAGACGTGAATTTATTATAATCAATCGGCGATTCCAGATCCTACCAAACGGCGGGATAATTGGTGACGACTTCGAGAACTCGCCTGTGGACGGCGTTGCCACCTTTGACATGACGTGCAATTCGGCAGGCAATGCCTGGCTCTTTCGGGGCGTGCCCATCACGAGAGTAGAGTGCGCGAGCGGATGACGGGGCTGGATGATAATATTATGTGATTAGGAATTTACGGTACACCGCATGATGCGTCAACATGTGAATTTTTTTTGCGAAATGTATAAATATGGACAATCTTCGTCTGCACATTGTTTTTTTATGGTTACCACAATGCATCGCACTTGTTATTACATTTATAAAATGATACGATCACACCAAAAAGTCAAATGACGAACTTCCGTTGTTTACCACACAGGCACGTACGCGACCCTCTCACTTTTGCCCGCTCTCTCGCTTTGGTAAACACAGGAAGTACCATTTTGACTTTTTGTGTGTTCGTATCATTTTATAAATGTAATATGCTATTGCTGCACATTGCTTCACGAGTCAGTTAAATGTGGGCATCATAAATAATGATCGATTCATTTCACCCGCTCTCTTATCTAATTCAGGTTCGCTATAATGTGATATGAGAGACTATCTGAGTCGATCGAGATATGGCCGTACAACCAAAAGCTAACCTATGCTGAAAACATGCTCCTAGGGTAAACTTTGTGTGTAGAGACCGAAAATGGACATGAGAAGTTTCGTAGATCAAACCCGGCAGAGATATGTTTCATGACATGTCCAAAACTGAAATTTTCAACTTTGGCTAAACGCAACCAAACCTTTTACATAGTTATACATTATGAAAGCGCTCACTAAAAGAAACATTTTTCATGTTATGGCCAAGTTCGTAACTTATCTGTGAAAAAAGCTATAATTTTTTGAACAAATAATTTAAAAAAAATTATACCACGTCGTTTTCTTCCGCACTTTTAACTGTGTCCATTCGATTGCGCGTGAAAAATTACCCCCCTGCGCAAGAAAATAGCAAGATTCATTTTCTGGGCCTTGATCAAATCATTCGATGAACATACTCTGTTGCTCAAAATCGCTGTGATTTTCAACAAAATAATTTATTTTGAAAGTATACAAAACTCGCACAGCGAAATATTTCGCAGACTCACTACACTACATAAACTGAAGAAATTAATATTAACTCCACTCAATTTGGATGAAATAATTTTTGGCCTCAAACCATGAACCCCGGGTCATGGTGAAATTTCAAGAAAATATTTTTCGACAGATTTCCAGTTTTGAGTATTCTAGATAATTATTCCTCCACTACTAGGAAATTGAAATGTCTGTCTGTTGGTATGTTTTTTTTTTCCTTCCGCGTGAAGGACCTTTTTTCTGAATAACTTTCTTCAAAGTTGAGCAATCTTCTCAGATCCTTTTGCATATGATAGCCCTTTACGAAACACATCGATTTTTATATTTGAAAAATCGATAATTTCATGGCCAAGTCGGTAGCGAGCTCGAATTCAAATCCGAGGGTCGCAGGTTCGATCCCCGCCGGTGCATAGTCTTTTGCCTCATTTTTTCCAAGTGTCAAATGTGGCCCAAACCCATTTTTGAGTAACGAGATTCCTTTTTTAAGCATCTTTTGCCGATTTTTGAAGTGAAATATCGATTGATTTCACTTGATTTCACGCGATTTCATGAAATTTTCGCACATTTCGTTCCAAATCATTCCTCATGCCGGCAATCTCGCAGGAAAGGAGTTAGAACGAGAGTGTAAGGAAAATTGAGACTGACTCTCTCATTTTGGCACACTCTCTCTCCCCTGACCCCTTTCTGGAGGCCGGAATCATGCATCCGGAAGCTTCCTAATAAATCGCTTCAAAATCGCTCTATCTTCTCGGATCCTTTTGCATACAACAACAGACCAAAATCCCTTTAAAATTTTGCAATGTTTAAATGACCAAATCCATAGCCAAGTGGGTTACGCTCTTGACTTACGATCCGAGACCCCCAGGTTCGAACCCCGCCGCGGGCAAAACGTTTGCCGCATTTTTCGCAAGTGTCAAATCCCCTTCTATCACGTTCTTCAGTAAGGTGAAACACGTTTTGTTTTGCCGAGTTTCAACTTGGAAAATCGAAAATTTTGAAAAGTTTCCAATTGATTCGCAGAGCGTGGGGGACCATAGGAAAATCGTTTTGCGATGTCGGAAACGTGTCTGAACGTGTTCTAACACGTTTTAAATGAAAAAATCGAAAATTTTGAAAAGTTTCCAATTGATTCGTAGAGCGTGGGAGATCACAGGAAAAGTGTTTTGCGATGTCGGAAACGTGTTCGAACACGCCCGGGAAAGGAACACACGGTATCCTGCGTTTCCGTTGAGAAAGGCTCTTGAGCCTGAGAGCGATCGAAAAAAGTTGCCACGGAGCCACGAAGTGGCGTAGTGGCAACTTTTTTCGAACGCTCTCAGCCTCACGAGCCTTTTGCAACAGAATAAGCCAGTACTCTTTCTAGAGATTCACATTCCCCAACATACTAAACTCCCCCTGGACCGTACTTGGAGCCGGCTACCGAGTCCCCCTCCCTGGACCGAATCCTGAAAAAGGCTACCGAGGTCCCCCTGGACCGTACCTGAAGAAGGCAACCGAGGTCCCCTGGACCGAACCTTCTCCCAGAACTGTGCATAGAGCGTAGTGTCCCCCTGGACCGTTCCTGAAAAAGGCTACCGAGGTCCCCCTGGACCGTACCTGAAGAAGGCAACCGAGGTCCCCTGGACCGAACCTTCTCCCAGAACTGTGCATAGAGCGTAGTGTCCCCCTGGACCGTTCCTGAAAAAGGCTACCGAGGTCCCCCTGGACCGTACCTGAAGAAGGCAACCGAGGCCCCCCTGGACCGTACCTGAAGAAGGCTACCGAGGTCCCCCTGAACCGTACCTGAAAAAGGCTACCGAGCTCCTCCTGAACCGTACCTGAAAAAGGCTACCGAGGTCCCCTGGACCGAACCTTCTCCCAGAACTGTGCATAGAGCGTAGTGTACGCATAGAGCGTAGTGTACGCATAGAGCGTAGTGTATTTAACCTCAACACATCCCGGCTAGTTTCTCATATATAAAAAAAGTATGTTCATCGAATGATTTGATCAAGGCCCAGAAAATGAATCTTGCTATTTTCTTTCGCAGGGGGGTAATTTTTCACGCGCAATCGAATGGACACAGTTAAAAGTGCGGACGAAAAAGACGTGATATAATTTTTTTAAAATTATTTGATCAAAAAATTATACCTTTTTTCACAGATAAGTTACGAACTTGGCCATAACATGAAAAATGTTTCTTTTAGTGAGCGCTTTCATATTATATAACTATGTAAAAGGTTTGGTTGCGTTTAGCCAAAATTGAAAATTTCAGTTTTGGACATGTCATGAAACATATCTCAGCCGGGTTTGATCTACGAAACTTCTCATGTCCATTTTCGGTCTCTACACACAAAGTTTACCCTAGGAGCATGTTTTCAGCATAGGTTAGCTTTTCCTTGTGCGGCCTCTACAGTGAGAATCTCAATCGACTCTCTTCGTTCCTTTGCGTCTCACGGGTGGGGACGCAAAGGAACGAAGTGTCCTTTGCGTCCCCACCCGTGAGGTTGGTATTTCTCAGGTGTTTTGTAAACAGCAGTGGCAGGACACTCAGATGGTCACTTATTCGAAGTAATATTTTCAAAGTCCTCTACGCGATGTTGAGCAAACGTACGCCCTACAACAATAACGTCTCCGTCGCATTGCATACTCTTTTTTTTTTTATTTTTTTTCTTTTTTTTTATTCTTCACATATTCCTCACAATTCAACGCTTAAAGGAACGGATCGGGTATGAGAGAAAATGAGCAAAACTGAGATAAAAAATTACGTTTTTTTCATTTGCCATTTATTTCGTGGTATTCGATACTCTTATACCGCTACGTCCAATATCAATCTCTCTGTTTTCTCTACACTCTCGCACTATTGTCCTCTAGCACTGAGGACCAGTCGATTGAGAGAAGGTCAAGATGTGGTATGGACAGGCGCTCCCATGTTTCCCTCCCACGCTAGCGTCCTTTGCATACGAATCGATAGCACTATCCTCCCAATCATATATTCTGATCCGTTATCTATTATCGTGCGTTACTATTAACCTTATTTCACCTTTCTTAATTCAATTTTGAATTTTGTTTCTATTTTCAGCATGGAGCTCGTTAATGAGATTGGGGAAATCGAAGGATCGAAAGATTGTCAGGAAGTGAGTGACTTTCAAGTTTTCAGCAATTGCACTGAAAACTGCGCTTTCTCTTTCAAAGACTCTCTCTCTCTCACTCCTAGTCCGTTTCTAATTGCATAACTGTATTGCAGAGCCACATGGCCAAACTTCCTGCAGAACTAGTGGCCCATTTGCTGCTGTTCTTGAGCCCCGTGGAACGGGCAACATTTGGAGAGACAAATAGTAGCATTCGCGCGGTCGAAAAGAGCACCGGACGGAGGCAATTCGAATCAATTTCCATGAAATCAGTGAGTATTTTACACCCAAAAGCGCAAAATCAAATGGGGAATGTGGTAAAATGCCTTCGGGTGGGTGTAGTCTCTCTCATGTTAGCACGCTCTGTCGGTCCTGACCCAATTCTGGAGGTATGAAATGATGTGATTGTTGGAGGTCAACGGTAACAGCAGTATGCTACTTGTGAGCAAGCAATCGATGCCGGTCAGCAAATGGACCATGAGAGTACGCAATGTTTCGAAGAAACTGGACAAGCAATATCTCCACCGAGCGCACGTTAAGGAACTGGAGATTGAGGTATGTGTAGCAATGGTAAGAGCGATAACAAACGAAATAAGGAATCAATAAATAAGGTGTGCCGATTTGTATTAGGATTCGCAATCGTGTGGGCTTAGTGAGAATTGTACATTGGAAAAGGATCAGTTATGAAATAGATTTCAGATTTATGAAAGCGAGGACATTGACCATGATACAATTGAAATTTGCTCCAATACTCACTATGACAGCCTGCTGCTGAATATACGCCAAGGTCAAACCTGCGACGTGAGGTTAGTTTGCTCAATCATGTAGTCTTTATTTTTTTTGCATAACCATTGATGTATGCTTGCTTTTTGAAGAAAAAAATCTACATGTGTGCGCAGTATAAGAAGAACTTTAGGCTAAGATTATAGTAAATTCAGTTTTCTCTTGAAAATAGAGGGATTACAAGTGAAACAATTTCCAGCTTCCTCTCAACTCTTCTACGGAAGCTACGCTACAAGCATGTGACAGGCGAGTGGTGTTCCAGAACAATTACCCGTTTTGCAGACAAATATTTGTGAGCAGAATTAGCTTTTTCCATGCGTATCATAATGCAAACTCGCACATATATGCACATGCTGTCGCACCCTTGTGGTGTACGATAAATAAATAAATAAATGTAGTATACAAAAGGCATTTCAGTGTTCGTGAGGACTGTGGAACAGGAAGTGACGTGCGTCCGAATTTTGCAAACATTAGAGAAATGTGAATCAGTTGAACTCGTCAGGACGGGCAACGAAGTGAGCATTTTCTCTTAATTCGGTACCTTTTTCGCTTCAGTTTCGCCTTTCGAGTGGCTATATCAAAACTGATTTAAAATGGTTGGAAAACGTGAAGTCAAGCGAGACCATCTTTTGCCGTCGTCTAGATGTCAAGGAATTAAAGAAGGTGTTCCACGAATATTTGGTCAACTGAGTTCTCACTGTGGGACAATGGAGATCTAACACCAGATGAGAGCCTCGAAAATCGCATCTTTCAGCTTTTAGTTTGAAGAAAGTTATTTTCAATAAACTGTCCAAAACGACCAGAAGTCTTACAGTATCTCACATTGAAACTGCAATCTTTTCGCGGTGGGAGTTGGCATTTTGTGGAAAAGAAGTCAGAGAAAGGCAAAGAGATAAGGGGAAACGAGAAGGGTTTGCGAGGGAAATGCGCGCTGAATTTGTGTTTCACCAACTACTGATAACTGAAATGAAACCTCGAACATCGGGGAAAATAAAAGGGTTCAATCATTCGTGTACGCCTTCTTTAACTAAATTATCCAGTCTTGAAATTCAGCTCGAGTTTGACGATCCGCTAATTGTGGGCGGCGATGGATTACTGTTTCATCTCGTTTCCGTATCCAGAGCGACGAAACTCTCGCTGAACAGCTTCACAGCACAAGCGCTATTTGACGCATTCCGGGTGAGCGCTATTTGACGCATTCCGGGTGAGCGCTATTTGACGCATTCCGGGTGAGCGCTATTTGACGCATTCCGGGTGAGCGATTGAGATTCGGTTGCGTAATCGGATCAGATCTCTTCATTGACCAGCACGCGAAATGAAGAGATCTGGTTATTTGTTTTCCCAGTATTGCAACTCTATGCAAATTACTACTAGGAAAAAAATATAACAAAATAGTCCGGACATCATTTGACATTACCTTATAATTTTTCTCAATCGTTTCAATATTTCCCGTGAGTATGAAACAAATATTTTAAAAAAATCAGTTTCACATTGTCTGTGCTTCCGAAAAAGGAGAGGAGTTCGTCTCCCTCTACGCTCCGGATACTGAGGTTGACGAGCTGAAAGCTCTAATGGACAACGATGGGTAAGGGGGGCACATGCCCCTCCCACTTTTCTGGTGCCCAGAAATGGCGCAAGATAGGAAGACTTAGTGCAAACGCAATTCTGCTCACCATGTGCACTCTTTGAACGTCGCCTTGCACCTAGTACTTTGCATTAGCATTAGCATACTCAAAAACATAATGATGTTATTATTGTAGGTCGATGTATCAGCACAGAAGGTGTCGAGTGCACGCACCGACGCGCACCGTTCTGCTCGCGTTCGATCTCGCTATCGAAAACCCCGATTTGTACATGGTACTGATGGGCAAAGTCAACGACGATGGAGAGATTATCAGTGAGGAAATGACCCGCAGATTAGGAATGATCCATTCCCGGCCCGGCGTCAGGGCTGTTACTAACGGCATGGTCTTCCCCCTATTTCGGTTCCCTCTGAGGGAATAGACTTGCTGCTTTATTATCGTAACATTGTTTGTGCGTATTTCAAAAAAAAGTTTCTGCTGTAATGTTGTCAAGAGGCATCTCTCATGCAATGTGCACAACCATACCACACTGTTATTCCATCCCAATTTGTTTAAATGAGAATATTTTCGGAGATATTAATCACTGGTAAAGCATCGCGTAGATTTTTGGATTTGCACAAATAAGCTGGTCGAAAATGGATCATTACAACTGGCCGCATTTACCTCTCTCGGTCAGTGCAGCTGTACAAAAGAGAGCGTGAACTGTTTAGCCCTTGGGGGGAGGAGGGGGAGGGGAGAATCATCGAGTTCGAGGTCACTCGCCGCCGTGTATAAAAGCCACCCGCTCTTGCCATTATCACACCGACTCAGCTTCCCCTGTTCGGTTCGCAAAGTAAGTTACCTTTCCTCCGCTTCGATTGACTACATGGTTAACCTAAGGCGGTCGTTCTATACATTTTTTCTCAATTTAGTTAGCTAGAGACAATCATCTTCATGAATTGCAGAATGTCTTGGGTGGTAGGCGTCGTATCGACGGGTTCGCTCGTCTTTGTTGCCATTTCGATGCTTTACATCGCATCGATGGTCAACGACGTCCAGAGTCTCCAGGAGGAAGTCTCTCAGAACATGGATGAGTTCAAGGTTAGAAGATGATCTTTCATTTTAGATAATCTGAGAATACTCTCGTGTGTGAAAACCACTATAGCATGCAAGTTTACCAAATCAGCCTGATTTATCCTCTTAACTTATCCTACTTCCAGGTTATGGCCGAGGACACATGGACTCGTCTCGTCAGAATGCACGTCAACCCCACTGGATCTTCCGATGCCCCGCCCACTTTTGTCACTCTTCTCGGAAGAAACAAGAGACAGGCCAACTCTCAGTGCAACTGCGGACCCTCGTCTCGTGGATGCCCCGCCGGACCTCCAGGACCTCCTGGTGAGCTATGATTCAACCGATCTACTAAGGACACTAATTTATGGTCGCCACAGTACTCGCGTCTTAATCGCTCCTGCCAGAAATATCAATTTGAAATGATGGAATATGCAATGCTCTGTATAATCAATATTCATTCACAGGAAATCCCGGAGAGCGTGGAAGAGACGGAAACCCCGGTCAGTCTGGACGACCCGGAGCCAACGGAATCGCCCTTGCCGTTACTTTCGATACTCCCGGAGGATGCATCAAGTGCCCGCCCGGACCTCCCGGACCCGACGGACAGCCCGGATTCCAGGGACCCGCAGGACAGAATGGTGCCCCCGGTCTTCCCGGATCCGCCGGAAACCCCGGTCGCGATGGATTCCCCGGTGAGGCTGGTACCCCCGGACAGCGTGGACGTGACGGACACCCTGGATCTGCCGGAGCCCCCGGACAGCCCGGAGTTCAGTACACTCCTGGAGAGGCCGGAAGAGATGGAGCACCCGGCAGACCCGGACCCAAGGGACCCGCTGGACAACCCGGATCCGATGGAGCTCCCGGAAACGACGGAAGACCCGGAGAGGACGGCAGACCCGGACAGAACGGAAGAGACGGATTCCCCGGACAGGCTGGAGAGCCCGGATCCGATGGACTTCCTGGTTCCGATGCTGCCTATTGCCCCTGCCCCGCTCGTACCTCTTCTTACTCCGAGCCGGTGCATGCTGCTCCTGCTGCCTCTCAGGGATACAGAGCATAGATAGAACGATGAGATTGACCCAGAATGAGATGAAAGACAGAATAAACATCTTCCGCAAGCAGTAATGTTGTGTATGCATAAGCAACCAACGATTTATTTCAAGTCTCTTTTTTAATATGCAAAGGGAGAAAAATTATATTTGTGGCATTAGCTAACTAGTCGTAGAAGGTTGAAACATAAGTAAAGCGATGTTTTCTTTTAAAATCGCCCGCCCATTTGTTCATCATTCGACCAAATACTCCAAATACGACCTTACTTTCTTGAATGTAAAGTATTGCAGTCGTTCTTATAACCAGAAACAAAGAGTGATACACTAGAAGACTTCATTTTACAGCCCGGAACAAAACCTCCAGATGGGCGACAAGGAAAAGAGACTTTATCACACTCGAATACTCTCTGACCCCTTGGCCTTTTAGTTTAAATCCGTGGAAATCATTATTTTTTTTATGAAGGTTTGATCATATTGAGCAAAGCTGATTTTACGGATTTTAGTTCATTCTTGTGCCGAACAGGGACAAATCAATAAGTTGAATGCAAAGATTGTGTTTTTCACGTTCGCAGTACCCCGATGTATAAGCCGTTCATCGCACCCGGGTAAAATTATTTATCAACAATGTGAAAAAAGTGTCGTGCTAAACTGTGTCGTCTCTTGGGATGAGTTTGGTCGAGTAGACTTGGCATAGGATGAAACACGAGTTGTGGCAAACGTTCCACATCTTCCTAGTTTTAAAATGTTGGTAGTGGATCGTGGACCGTGGCTTTGCCACTGACGTTATGTGCGCTCCAGTTCGGAATATTACAGAACGTATACGTCCGGCGGGATTTGAATTCTGCAGCAGATGCTAGAACGTAATTGCTGAGCCACGCCCCCATGTTTTATTTTAATGATGAACACAAAAAGAAAAATTACTTCGCCATGCATGAGCGTTAATGATTAAATTATTTAGTTTCTGCAGAGAGATCGTTTAAAGTGTGGAGAGCTTTTGTATATTAATCATTAACTCGCAAGCATGTACGCTGAGTGAAGAGAAAACAGACTGACATTTTCCGCAAGTAGATAGATAAGGTAGGCACCAGAGCAGGTGTAGACCGCTCAAGCTGAAAGGGACATTTAGTTTCGCAAAGGGGAAAATGAGGATAGGAAATGGACTATAGCGAGAGGGGCACGGATTGAATTCTTCCTTTTTCCTCCTCCCTTCCTTTCGTTCCTTTTTTTGCTGCTAAGCGACAGAGATCGCATCCCAATGCAAAGCACTTAGAAGAGGGGAAGATAGAGGAGGCTTTGTGGGATTGGAGAGAGTGCCAGTCAACTTACGTACGTGCTAATTGGTCACGAAAAGCAAGAGTGTTGATGACAATGCCGAATTGTGTCTTGTCGATGGAAGGAATGGATTTTCAGAGAACGTTTCTAGTTCCGCAAAAACCTCTTTCATTCGCTGTTTCCGTAAACTTTTTTTTTAAAACAATTGCTTGAAAATTGTTAAATGCCATCTAACGGAAGAATCTAAAAGTTATGGGTAGAGAGAATCTCGAAATTGTCCCACGATCGGTGGAATCGGAAGATGGTCGATTGGACACCAAGAGGGAAGCGAAAGAGAGGAAGACCCGCTAAGAGATGGAGAGACGACTTCGTCAATGCTGCCGGTCCTCAGTTCAACTCGCAAGACACGATCACAGGCAATGGAGAACTATCATGGCAACCCAGCTGAATTAACATCCTCACCCAGCTGATAAAGTTGATTAAATGTAAAATGTTAAATGCCATCTAACGGAGGAATCTCAAAGTTGCTCACACGTTCCGCTCCTGCTTTAAGTGGAATTTTGGTAGATAAAAAAAAGAGAAACAGGAAAACACTTTTCCACAAAAGCTTTATTCGGTTTTCCACAAAATTTCCACAAAAGCTTTATTCGGTGACTTAGAAAACAATTCATTTGAGATGCCAACGGGGTATCCAGTGAAAAAAAGAAGAAAATTCTAAATGGTCTTCAGACCCCCCTACTTTGTCGATAGCGTGGTGTCAGGTAATGCTATTTCCTGTTATGACTTGTGAAATGAAAACTGATTTAATTACCCGAATTTGAAAAAAAAACAAAAAAATATGAGATCGGTTTACTATGAGAAAACAACAATTTGATCTGGACGTATTGCAGTTTTCGTGCAGCGACAAGTTTAGATGGACGGGTGAAGCATACCCCAATTTGAATTCCTTGAGCTAAAATTGTGGTTCCTGTGCAGGAACGACCCAAATCCATCCAAGAATAGATGCCCAACTTTTTGTGGCAGAAGCATTTTTTCCTGCACAGGAACCACAATTTTAGCTATTTCACCCTTCGAGATGTACGTGGGCAAAGTCAGGTTATGTGAAAAAGTGACTTTTTTTGTGCCCAGAGAGAAAATGATGAGCAATCTTCACCAAATTTCCAGAGATATCTGGACTCACCATTAGGATCATATTGAGCACTAGAACGGGTCTCTAGCTTATCTGGGAGCCGAGTTATGAGTTTGCAGCCTTGATATTGCAGCAAGGCTGCTGCAAAGGAGAAAAATCGCAGCTACTTGAAACTTTTTTTTCTGGGTAGCCTACCGCGATGCCTCCATGCTCCGAAAAGTTTGTAACCTCAACATTTTTGTCCAGTGTTGCACGGTTGCGTCATCACTACGTAATTTTGCGGTACCATTATGAAATATCAGTATCAGCAACGTGTTCCCTGATAGATCCCCTACTTATAGTAAAAATTTCAGCTTGATTCCTCTTATGGTTCAAAAGTTACACCAGGACGAAAAAACGCGCTAATACTTTCCGGCGCTACTGTATTTCCAAAAAGGCGACGAGTACTTGCTGGAGAGTAGAATCCTTGCTGACTAGAATATGTGAAATAAAAAAAAATGTTGACAAGACATTTACCATGTATGGTATTTAAATGTCTTGACAACATTATAATATATAAATGCCTTGCTGTTCGAGCAAATTCCTGACAAATGCTGCAACATTTTCTAAAATTTAGAAAAAAATTCATTGTATTTCATTACTCTGTATTCGAAAAGCTACTATTATTGCTACAAGGGATTAATCGATAATTATACGTACAATTTGCCCCTGCTTTTTAATGTATAATTTGTTGTCGAAAGGATATGTTTTCCACAATGAGAAGAAGCTCAAGGGATTCAAATTGGGGTATGCTTCACCCGTCCATCTAAACTTGTCGCTGCACGAAAGCTGCAATGCGTCCAGATCAAATTGTTGTTTTCTCATAGTAAACCGATCTCATTTTTTTGGGTTTTTTTTCAAATTCGGGTAACTCATAACAGGAAATAACCTGACGCCACAAGCATTCTCTCCCCGCTCTGCATCTTGATCAGCTGGTAGAGTCTGTACACAGAGCGGGAAGTCTCCAACTTTCCTTACTCTGGAGACATTGTCTCCAGCTGAGAGAGCATGCAAAATCGAGAGATCACCTCTCACTATCTCTAACCCGCTCTCCCCATTTTGAATACTCTCTCAGCTAAGGAAAGTTGGAGACTTCCCGCTCTGAGTAACGAAACACATTTCCCAATCCAGAAGGACAGCTTTTTGTTTGGCATGTGTTGCCTCATCGATGCCTCTTGCCCTCACTAAGGATGAGCCACACTGGGGGAAATGGCGGAATGTTGTTCTTGAAACTTTTATCTTCATCTGGTTCATTCCAAGCTGATACGTCCAGTTTCTTCGAAATATTGAGAACCGTAAACGCATTCTACAAAATAATGCGTAAATTATCGAAGACGGACGACTTCAAGAAGTATCTACTACAATTTGAAGATGATCCAGAAAATAAATGAAAGAAAAAGATGCTTGTATGTAGTTTAGTTCGTAGATATGATGAAAGTTTATTGTGAGCGGAAGCATAGGAAATGTTTTTTTTGTTTTGTTTTGTTTGTTAGTTGTGTTTTTTTTGTGTAGGAAAGTTCGTTAGGAGTTTAGCGGATATAGAACGCATTAAAACGTAAAAAAGGACACAACAAGGTATAGTGGGAGATTCGATGGAGTGACTTCCTCCCCTCGCCCCTCCTATTCTCCTTCTCTTCGGCTACTAGGCAACAGTGAACGCATCTCAAGAAGGAAGTCAGAGAAGTGGAGAAAAGAGGAGAGGATTAGTGAGATTGGAGATAATGCCAGTGAGTTCGCATTAGGGGGACGTTAGGTGCCCATATTACAGACAAATACAAACAGAAAAATGTTTTAAAGGGCAGGAATTTTTATTGCATATTCCGTGCTTGTATCTTTTTGGACCGTGCACTCAGCTTTAATCATTTATCGTTTAAATAGGGATGTATGTTTCAAACAAAAAAACTGTCATTGAAGTTCATTGAGCAGTCTATCCGTTCTGGCTCATTGTTCGCTAGCCAACATTCGCTTGCCACAATGTTCGGATTTTCAGGGAAGCGTCCACGAAGTGTGTTTCCCTAATTGGGAAAAGGCGCCGAACAGCGGCTCTTGGGCGCCTTTACCCAATTAGGGAAAGACACTCGTTGCTCGTTTGCCTTACATTCCTTGAGGCACCAGAACATTGTGTGGCGTATGTGTCAATGCAGACTGTTTGCACAAAGTAATCACATTTGGACAGAAGACAAGCTATTGTGATGGGATGGTTGACGTGAGTTTCTTCCGTGATCTGCTTTCTACCGGATTGGGCAATTATCTGATACGATGAGAAGATTGGGAATCGGATGACGTTTCTGCAACAGAATAGCTAAATGGGGAAAACTCAAGCAAAATCAATAAGGAAATTTTGAAGAACATGAACTGACTGAGTATGCTGATCATAATAATTGAGAGACGTTACTGAGCAGGTGTAGACTGCTCAGGCTGCAAAGGAAATGAATTCAGACTATGGCTGCTTAAAAACGGGCCTAACTGGAAGAACTAAAATGACTATAGTGGTTTCGATGGGGTCGCCCCTCTCATCTCTTTTCTCCTTTCGGCTGCTATGCGACGGGGAGGAGACAAAGAAGGGAAGGAAGCACATTATTCCAAACCTACAGACCAGGGTGAGGACGAGAGAGTATGCAAAAGTGAGAGAGTCCCTCTCGATATCACACGCTTTCACACTCCCGAGGCCTTTCTGGTCGGTTGACCGGCCTGTGAAATGATGTGGAAGGAGATAACATCCAAACAACTGTTACCTCCCGAAACGTCGAAATAAAATTCGTATAAGAAAACACTCCGCTTTCAGATAACAATTTGCCTACAAGCTCTAATATCATGCATAAAGAATTTGAAAATTCGCTACAATAGTCACTCGAATGACGATTACACCATTTTAGGAGTATCAGTAAAACATCCCACCACGTTAACCCTGACTAGTGATTGAGGAACGGTACGGTTGGAACACGTGTCTAAAATTCAACGCACTCCTTCTTGCGTTTCCGTTTTTTTTGCAACGGAATAAGCCAGTTCTCAATGTAGTGATTCAAAATTCCCTTTAGACCGAACTTGGAGACGGCTATAGGGCTCCCCCTTGACCCAACCGAGAGCCATCTACCGTGCTCCCTTTGGATAAAACCTAAATCTGGCTAGATCCCCCCCTGGACCGTGCACGGAACAATGCATAAAGCATAGTGTACGCATAGAGCGTAGTACACTTAACCTCAATACAACCCCGCTAGTCTTTGTACTTTAAATTTCCATTCGACTGGAGGAATTATCTTCAAGTACATCGCACATTGACTGTGACAATCTTTGTATTATTCGACACTGATCGTTCTCCACTGCACGAATTCGAATTGGGTAGAGAAAAATGGGTGCATTTACAGAGAGGACACGTCGTTTTGCTCTTCACTTTGCACTTTTCTGTTTGTCTTTCTCCTCCGAACTGGGTTTCGCAGGCTCCTTCGCCTTCTGAATAGTTTGATGTAGATATAATGGCTAAGAACGGTTGTGTAAATGTTCAAGGCATGATTTCATTGGACTACTATTAGGATACTGTAGTACGGCCCTCAATCACCTTCTCGTCCGGCTTGGTCTTGGAGGCATCGATGTTGGTTGCGGCTTCCTTCTGAATGATCAAAATGTTTAGAGGATAATAGATGTATTAATACAGTACTTGGATTCCCGTTCGTTACGCCACCACCACCAAGGCGCGCACCCTTTCGGGGACGGTGAATTGGTAGTGCTGGCTAGATCACGCAGGTGAGGAGGCGCATATGTGTGGTGTGGTGTGGCGCAAGGTGGCCACTCCGGAATAAATTTTCCCCTTGCACATAACACTGGCCTAGCAGTGTTCTCCCGCGAGCCCAGCTCGAAGACGGGAAGTCCCTTTACCTATACTCTCAGAAAAAAAGCCACTAGGATCAGGACACAAAGTGAAAATGTTCTCTTACCTGTAAGTGAAAGTCTCTAGAAATAAGAGACATTTCACTTACCGGAAAGTGAACATTTTCACTTTGTGTCCTGATCCTAGTGATTTTTTTCTGGGTATATAGTAGTGTAAGATTACTGTAAAGAATGCGACAATCGATTACCTCCTGCTGTTTCTTCTTCAGTCTACGTTCGATCCTCGCTCTCTTCATTTGTAGTTCGTGCACATCCCCTTCTCTCTCCAACTTTAGCCGCCTCTCCAACTCGTATTTCCTCCAATCTCGATAGTCGAAGCACGCTGGAGCGAGCAATCATTACTAGGGCTAATTAATTACCACTTTGACATCTCCTGCCCCGCTTTGTTGGTGTCGAATGAGACGACACGGTCGCTACTTATTTTGCTATTAGCTAATTAATTTTCTATTAACTAATTAATTTGCTGAAATTTGCGTGAAAATTAGTGAAAAAATAGAAAATAAATTATAAAAAAAAAAATAAATAAATAAAATAAATAAATATTATAAATTACTCCTGTTGTGTTCGTCGTCGTTGACGTCTCCATGGCATCCGAAACACACGCCCGAGTAGTTTCTATTCACGTCGGCTTCGTTATCTTCGTCGACCTCCGGCTCCGGGCAATCAATTTCCTCCTCCTCCACACCAACTCCCTATAATCAGTGCCTTTTTGGTGATATTAGTTTTGCTAAAAGTTGTTTTTTTAGTTAAATGATGAAATAGGAATCGTACCGTTGCAATTTTATATGCACTTTCCCATTTGGTCAAGGCTGCCTGAAAAAAACCCAATTAAGTAAGCCTTTCATGGTGTTTATTTTTGATTTTTAGAGCAAAAAACGAAGCAAGTGTTTAATAAAAAATCATTCTTTACAACAAAAAAAGTCTACAACCTCTCACCTCGTCCTTTTTCCTCTCAATTGCCCACTCCATTTGCTCCTTCTTCTCTTTCTCCTTCTGATCCTTGTCACGGGCCAGCTTTTTCTTCCTTTCCTCTTCTTCCATTTTCTTCCTCTTATAGCCGCACATGAGTACGGAGAAGACGAGAGGGAGCGTCTGAAGGTACGGTAATAAGAAAAAAATTACCGTAACCCAGAGAGACGAGAATTCAATTTACCAGTAGCATAATCAGCGCCATTGAGGATACTGTACTCGCTGCGGAAATCGGCGCTACGGTGGTCATCGCAATTACACTACTCCTTGGGGATGCCGTATTCTTGTCAAGCGTACGGTACTCGGGGCGGCGGGGTGCGAGCGACCGCCCAGAATGAGAGAAGAGGTTGGAAGTGAGTGAGGGAATGTACACTCACTCAGCGTGTATGAAGTCGTGCAAAGCGCAACAAATTTAAATGAAGGAGATCAACAGCGGGTTGCGTACAGGATACGCACAAAGCGTTGCCTAAGCTGGGCCGGTGGATATTTGGGCAACCGGGTATTGGTTCGATCCAAATGCTACAGAGAGTACTGGCGATAGGTCCAGGGGGTACGGTTGCCGGGAGCACATTAAGTCGTAGACCGCTCGAGCTGAAAAGAATGTGAATTGAGATTCAATCGGTGAAACAGAGACTACAAAAGGACAATAGTGAGAGGGATCGCATGAAGTGACTTCTCCCTACTTCCTCCCCTTCCTTTCTGAGTGTTTTTTCTGCTGCTGAGCGAAAGTGACCGTATCTCAATGGGATCCGTAGGGAGAGGAGAAGAAAAACGTGGGCTGGGAGATTGGAGAGAGTTAGCTTCCACTTTCATTGAAACTGTTTGCCTGATGAACAGATGATTGATTTGGACGGATCAGCTACCAAATTGTTTCAGATTCAAGGAACATCATGAAACATGAGAACTGTACACATTTGTAATATTTTTGAGCATGCTGGGCAGCATTTATCCAAAATAAGTCAGTCTTTATCGGTGTGTTATGTATGCTGTCAATTTTATTAGTAAATAAGGCAAATGTAGAGGAAGTGATTTCTAAGGAATCGCAATAAGATTTTGAATCAGATACTTTAAACTCGGATGAAGAAACGCTCTTTTATTATTCTCTCAAACTTGATTTGCATTATGCACTGTTACATTCGTCACAAATAGAATATTTATCAATGATGACAAAAGCGCGTTTCCAAAACTGGATTCGTCCATTAGACTAGCGTTGTTGTGCATGATGACCGCGGTATGTCCCATATGATAATATAATATTTATGCGAGTCACGAGGAAACGCGGTACAATAAGATAAATTAAAAGAACGGCACGAGTCATTATTGGACAACAACAACAAAAGAAAGAAGGTGTATGTTAGTTGTATTCTCTGTTGAACGCAGTTTGTCCCTTGCCAGAGAACATGGGCGAACTTTTCGAATACGAAAAGAAACCACTGCCAGAACTTCAAGCATCGTTGCTTCCCAGTTTCGCTGATTGTTGCTGTATCCGTGCGGAGTCTAGGATTGCATGTTGGGAGTACGTCGATTCTGCAACAGATGTCATTGTTCACAATAATTGATGAGAATCGAAACTGAATAGAAGTTACGCTTTAGGACGTGCATTGTTTGTAAGTATAGTTAGACATCCGAGCAGATGTAGACCGCTCGAGCTGAAAATAAAAATAAAATAAAGTGAGATAGAAAGGAATACGATAGGGGATGCGAAACGACTATAGCGGGGAGAGGTCCCATGAAGTGACTTTCCCTCCTTTCCTTTCCCCTCGGTTTTTTTTGCTGCTAAGCGACAGGAACAAATCTCACGGAGGACTGCAGGGAAGTGGAGAAAAGAGGCAAGGGATAGTGAAGTTGGAGAGAGTGTCACTGAGAGTTCTTATGTTATCATTTTTCCATAAAAATTGTTATCATTTTTCCATCAAAAAAAAATAAAGTAACGTAGCACCGAGCGGGTGCATAGTATTACCAATGTATTACAAATGACAATAATTCTTGTAAAGTAGAATGATTATTGTCAATGGACAAAATGGTGGTAACGGAATCGGTTGGGATTCCTTGAGTAGAGGAGGTCTCGGAGAGGATCGAGAAGGCCTGGAGCGAAGATTACATATAGGACATGGGCTAGAAGAATGATTTCAATGCTCCAGAAAGGGGTGAGAGCAAGAGAATGTGCGAAAGTGTGTAATACGCGGCTCCTCCACCGCTTTTGAGGCTCCTCCCCTCACTCCTAATTCCCGTGCGGTGGCCCCGATCACTCCCTTCCCGCTCCCCACTCCTGCGAATGACCCATTATTAAATATCATTTTTACTCGTTCATTTTTGTACATGTTGCCGCACCCTTGTGGTGTACGATAAATAAAATAAATAAAATGAAAGTCCCTCTCGATTTGGGTCTCGCGCACATTCTCTTGATCCCTTTCTAGCGCTTTGAGACTGTGAAATAAGAAAGTGTATTTTGAAAAGTAAAAGGTAAAAGTATCCCCTTATCTAGGCTCCAAGTCGTGAGGGAGTTAATGTAAGGCCAGCGCATAATAGGCCAGTTCAATCCGGAGGGCCCAATCTCTTCTTCGGGTCTAGTTACCTTCGTGGTTACACCACTACCAATCTTTACCAATTCGGGCGCCTTGGTGAGGCGGTGGCGGCACGCACAGCCGGGAATCGAACCTCCGTGTGGAACGAAATGAAACTGGGAGGGCGCCTTAGACCACTACACCACTTCGACCACAGTTTTGCAAAGTAATCCTGCAAAATCGGGAAAAAATAACGCCGCATTAGACTACATTAGACGCGGGGAAGTTCCTTCAGCAGGTTTGATCAACTCTTCGTTAATTTACTTTTACATAAACCCCATGCAAAACTCTGTGTTTTGCATTGAAATGAATTGATTTTCCTTCTCACGCCCATCCCTTCTCTCCTTTCATTTCACTCGTCTCTCTTCTCCTCCTCACGAGCGGTCGCCATCTCATTCATGTCCACATCACCCGACAAGAAAGACCCGGCGAAAGACGGAGATTGGTCAGTGACCTACCTCATTTTCGAAAAGCTATCAATCAAGGAGAGACTTCCTAATGATTAGTTGATAATTAATAATCATTTAGTTAAAATATTAATTAATAATTAAGGGAGAAGAAGAAGACGGCTATATTCAATGAGTTCATTAGATGCCTCTCTTCGCCGGCGCACGCTTATGGAAAGCTGGTTAGCGCTTGTCTGCTGCTTCGTTTTCTAAAAGTTACTTGGCCTAATATCAGCACTCGTGATACTAACTTCACCCCCAAGTTATTGGGATAGGTAGCAAAAAAAAAACAACCGTGGGGGTATGTCCGGCTTCTCGTGGATGGTCTCTTAGGAGAGTGAGAGAGGCACTCTGAGCATCATCGATATGTTTCATTAACGTATCAAGTATAAAACTATGACCCTGTGTTCCGCCAAAAAAAATTTTTGCAAAAATAAACAAAAATCATCCTTTCAGTTCTCTTTCAAATACACGGACCTCATTCAAGTTCTCATCAACATCAAGAGAACGCTAGCTAAGGGTACACATTTAAAACGAAATCAATCGATAAAAAGCCAACGTTGATCTACCTCAGAACCGCCGCTCGTCCACTGTCCGTACCCGTGTGTGGTAGTTGGCGACATTCGCGGACAGGTATACGGTACTTGAGAATGTATCGATCGATATTATCGATTTTCGGCGCGATTTCGGTAATGTTCCGGGGAAATTTCAGTTCACCGATCTCTCCTATTTCTTCAAATATTTCGCCAAGGACGAAAAGCCGGGTTGGCTCTGTCAGCGCTACGTATTCCTCGGGAACTACGTCGATAGGTACGGTACCGTATATTGTATTATAGGTGACGATCACGGGGGCACGAAGGAGGATAAGAAATGGCCCGAGAATGAAATGCGCTTACTTTGGTACAGCCGGGTATCATAGCAATACCGTAGTAAGCAATGCAAATTTCACTCAATACGGTCGTGACCGTCCTCTGTTCATTTCCATTGGAGGGAACCGTGATTTTTGAGCCCACGTGACGGTAGTCAGTAGGGATGCAAGTTCGGTATTCGTATTACGGCCCTATCAGCGAGAGATCGGTAAAACGACTGATATGGGAAAAAAGAGACGCCACGGGGGTTATGTAATACCGAAACCGACGCTGAACGGGCAACCCTAGTAGTCAGTGACTAGTAGTAGTAGTGTACTATAGTACTACCGAGTAGTGCACGTATAGATACGGTATGACCGTATTTTAACTCCACCCACTTTCTTATTTCCGTGAGGTTTAGAGTATCACTCCCTTCCCGCTCCCCTCCCCCCTGTGAACCCCTTCCATTCTTTAGTAATTTTCACTTATTCGCACTTTTGTGTACATGTTGTCGCACCCTTGTGGTGTACGATAAGTAAATAGATAAAATGTTCAGCGCAAAGCAGTCGATCGAGTGTGTTGTGTTCCTCTTCCTCCTCAAAATCCGCTTCCCGAAATCGGTGAGAGTTCAAAGATCAAAGATCAGAAATCAATTATCAATACTTCCCCTATGTCAGATCTTCCTCCTGCGCGGTAGCAACGAATGCAAGGACGTCAATCGGGAGCTCGATTTCCGCCAATCGTTTGAGGAGCGCCTCGGCAAGGTTGATCTTTGATCTTTATGGGCTGGTCTAGACCATGGGCCGAAACACTGATCACCATTTCCTTAGGCCAATCATTCATCTTTTTTTTCAATTTTTGGCTAGTAATTTAACTCCTTGTAAACAATTTCACTCAATATTTGATCCGTGACTGATCCAGGATAAGGGCGCGGACATGTTCCATATGTTCAACGAGGCGTTCACTCATCTACCGCTCGCATGTCTCATCGGTTCGTTGGGATACAGTAGATTGCGGGAGTACAAACAGAGAAAAATGTTTAGTTTTGATTCTCCCTCTGAGTAAGTTAAACATCTTTGTTTTAAATATAAAACATAAATGTTTCATATTAAAAACAAAATTGTGTTCAAAATATAAAACACAACAATGTTTTATATTGATAAAAACTCATTTCATGATAAGAGGTTCTACCGTATACCGATCGCAAACTGATGATTTCTGGAACATTGTCAAGTCATTTCGTTTTTCGCTTTATTTCCGTTATTTTGTTTATTATTATGTTTATTGGTGTATTTTGTTATTGTTTCTTGTCGTAATAGATCGGCCTCGGCCCGCGCAACATCACGCCCACGTTTGTCTCAGAGGGCGTGGTGAAGCGGCGCGGCGAAGGCCGGATCCGCGTTGGCGCCCAACAGAGAGGAGAGGGAGCGAGAATGGAGCAGCTGGAGGGTGAGTAGCAATATATTTTAATGGTCATATTATGTTGGGAAGATGTATTACTTATAGATGTGTACTAAAAGTGACACTTATAAATGTGGAGCGTTAGGAAAGTGTGAATGTCATGTGAACTTCAAAGGCGAAATGTGCAACAAGCAGATGTTGTTCTGCCCGTAGGTTTATCTTAGCCATTACTTCACTGAGTCCTTGGCTTACAGAGACAGTGAATGTTCGAATCAAGGCACATGGTCGTTCGATCGTGGATCGTTCAAGTGTTTCTGTCGCGAAGGTACGTACACAATTAGCGGGAGCTTTATTTATCCTGACTACTGCCCAGGCTTCTTCGGGCGCAGATGCGAACACACCGAGCCAGAGGTCAAGCATGTCTACGAAATGGAGAAAGTTATCGAGCTCAAGAACTGCGGAGCCGGGCAGAGTGAGTATCAGGGCTGTCATATTCTGGCATTAGAACATGCTCTCTTTTTTTTCGGAAGAAAAGTGTCCATATATATCGTTTTTGTTGAAATTCATCTCGAAATGTGCGAGATTGTCGGTGCCTAATGTTTTAATTCTTTTTTAACTAAATTTGCTACCACTCACAGAAAATAATAATTAAAAATATTACTAAATACGCTTTAAAAACCGACTGAAAGAAAAAAAAATTCAATCAGTTTTCAATCGCGAGTAAAGATACGGTAGGTGCAATGGTGCGGCGTGTACTCTCCACTTTGGTGTTCCGCTCGTCTATCACTCTTCTGAGCAACCTGTAAATATTTTCCTGTGATTATTGATCGATTTTCGGCATTATCATTGCATCGAATAGACGGGCGGAACATCAACGTGGAGAATACTCATCGCACCATTGCACCTACCGTATCTTTCTCGATTGAAAACTGGGGCGGTATTCATTCTCACTTATGGGCAAAGCCGAAAAAATTCGGCGTGCGTATCATTTTCTCTGCTCTCTGATGCCCTGACTAGCCGTCATGTTCCGAAATGGGGTTGGAAACATGTCGACAAAACATCAAGTGACCTACAGTAGCAATACCAAAGTACTTTGAGTACTGTAGAAAAGTTACCGTAACCCGACTACCGTAATCCGAATTTCTGATGTCGATCAAATTACGTCATTGTTAGTTGCATGAGGTAGAGCTCATGTAGTCATTGCCTGAGGACGATATCGTATGTCATCTACCGTGCTTCAGTATACCTACAATAGTGTGCAAATATAAAATTCATCAAATCGACTCGGGATTTTTTATATGAGGTAGATCTCCAGCAGGCAATGTCAGAGGTGTGCTCCGTTCCTCGGCGACACTATCCTCGCCCCGAATTTTAGCTCATAGAACTGACTTCGGATCGACATTCGCATTTTCGAATTTTTGAGTTACTGTAACGTGATTACTGTAGCCCGCGATACAGTAACCAGGATGCGGTATGATCCTCTAATAATAACTATTCGAGGTATACTGAAGCCGGGAGTACGGTAGATGACATACGGTATCGCACTCAGGCAATGACTATTCGAGTTTTACCTCATGCAACTAACAATGACGAAATTTGATCAATATCAGAAATTAGGATTACGGTAGTCTGGTTACGGTAACTTTTCTACAGTACTCAAAGTACTTTGGTATTGCTACTATAGGTCACTTGATGTTTTGTCGACATGTTTCCAACCCCATTTCGGACCAAGAACAGTGGTTCATGGTGTGAAAAATTGATATTAGTTACAGTATACCTGGGATCAGGGCACCAGGCCCGCGCTTTCTCGAATTTACTACGGGCTAAATATCGATTTTTTAAATTTTTCTAAAAAAATACCGTATTCTTAGAATATTTTTCTCTTTCCAATAAAATATAAAAAGACGGGGTCAGTTTTTAAGTGGCCACTAACTTTAAGGTAATTAACTTAACGATAGGTGTACTCAATCCCTACACAATTTTCGACCTTCACTTGCCGGCATACGTATCCACTGCCGCAGACTCGCGTCGCTAGGATCTTTTACCCATCAAGGGGGGTCGGGGTGGGGTTCATGGACACTATATTTCTTTTTTTTCTTCATCGTTTCTTTAATTGCCGTCACACCCTTCGCGGGTGTATCAAATAAAAAAAAATAAAAAAAGACACTTGCCTAGAACTCTATTGCGAAGATGCCAAGAACTTTCGAGATACCTAGTTTAGACTATTGCTAATGCATGTGCAAGTCGAGTTTACGGTTTGCCCTATGATACCCTATTTGCGAAAATGATTTCGGCATGCCGAAAATATTTTCGCAAATAAAAATTTTTCGGCAATGCCAAAATATTTTCGGCATTGCCGAAAAATGAGAATGAATACCGCCCCTTATTGAATTTTGAATTTTTTCTTTCAGTCGGTTTTTAAAGCGTATTTAGTAATATTTTTAAATATTATTTTCTCTGAATGGTAGTAAATTTAGTTATAAACCGAATTAAAACATTATGCACCGAAATCCTCGCACATTTCGAGATGAATTTCAACAAAATCGAAAAAGTGTCACACCTTTTTGCAACATTCCCAAGACCTTTTCCAAAAACTTGACCAATTCTGATTTTTCGATTTTGGGTTAATTAATCAATTATAAAATAATTTATGCAAATTTTGACAATAAAATATTTATAATAGGCCAAAATCAAAATCGAAAAATCAAAACTGATCCAAGTTCTTGGAACGTGTCATGAGGATGTTACAAAAAATCGGCATGATTGTAGCTTTTCTAGTCAAAGAGGAGATAGCTTTCGAAAATTTCAGAAGCTATCTCCTCTGAGGAGATGAAAGATGGCGAGATGGAAAAAATACCTAACCTCCCCAATGCATGTTCCAACAACTTGACCTGTTTAGATTTTTTTTCTTCAATTTCGACCTACTTCAAAAACTATGAATTTATTTCTGACCAAATCGCTCTCATTTCGACCGGTCCTCACTCCAGAAATGACGCGTCGAATGGGATTAGTTTCACATATTTCACCGCTATACTAATGGGGCATTCTCACCAGTCTGACACGCTGTGAATGGCCGCTAGATTCGCACAGTTAGATGATGACTGAGGGACTTACTCTATTACCACAGGTTGCCTGCTCCGGTAAAGTAAACCAGTGCCATCCATCCTTCCGTAACCGGATAGTATAAAATTGAGTAAATTGACCTCGATTGCATTGCTTGATGTGCTGATGCTCAGCAAATGAATATCAAATACAAATATCCTAGTAATTATGTAATATATTCTCGTTGCAGGAACACGTTCGTGCTTGCAATTAGTGAACGACTGCAATGGAGAGGGGATGGGAGGAAGAATTTGAAGTAGACCAATCTTCAAGAACACGAATAATGGAAACTGGAGAAGGTATCGTAGTGCATTTTGAAAGATATTAGCACATAACATTGAACTGTACTTTGTCGTAAATTGATCCGATGTACCGCATTTTCACTGTAGGACATAGATGCTAGAAATATAGTTGTTTTTCTTGACTAAAATTAATCGTTGTACAGTTGTTAATTCTCATAATCGTACTTGTTGATTGTGATAGTTGACATAGCCATTTTCTGTAATTACCATTGTTCTGTACAGTACAAGTCCGGTGAGAGCGTGCAGAACGGCTAGAGGTTCGCTTTAATTGAAAATCTAATTTGAACTGAAATTGTATGTGATTGTTCGCTCTTTGTGTGTATACGTTGAAGAATGAACAATAAATAACATGATCAAATTTGTATTCGCCATTATTACGCACGTTATTGGAATGAATGCAATAGAACGCAACAGAAGCGGGGGGGGGGGGGGGGTGGGGGAGGGAGCGGGCGCGGGCGCGGGCCAGCCTCTGTCATTTTAAAACACAAATGTTTTATATTTGAGACATTCGATGATCTCAAACATAAAACATTTGCAATGTCTTAAATGTAATAACCCCTATGTATTAGAGGACGTATGTAATACATACGTATGTTTTAAAAACTAAACATTTTTCTCTGTGTGTACGGTAGTATTGATTTTACGCTTGCGGGAGTACGGTAGTATGCGGATCAATTTGTACGATACTGTTCAGGTACGCACATTCTGTGTGTGCACGGCGGCATCTCGCCCAAATTGACCAGTCTCGACGATATTAACAAGGTCATTGATCTTTGATCTTTGCGTCTTTCAACCAAACTCTGTTCAGATTCCCAAGCCGCTTAATGATCCCACGGAGGACGACCTCGCATGCGACCTGCTGTGGTCCGAGCCGATGCTCCGACTCAAGGGGTTCGTTGCGATTTTATGTTGAAAAATTAGAATTTAGAGATAAAATGATCTTTGATCTTTGCAGTTTCAAACCCAAAGATCCGCTAGGCGTCAACTTTGGCCGCGATGTGCTCGAGTCGACGATGAAGGCACTCAATGTTCGGCTGATGTTCAGAGGACACCAGGTTAACCTTAGAAAGAAAAGTAATATAACAATAATATTATACGCATATGATTCCTGAATTCTGGGCCACCGATTGATGAATTTAAAAGTCTATTTGGTTCGATCAGAGGCGGGGGGGGGGCGGCAGTCGCTATTCAGCACTCTGAGAGCTCGTCTACCGCGATGATTGAGAATGCACATTAACATATCACCATTTACGAAATTCGGAACGAATTATAGTTTGCATGGTTCGCACAGTTGTCCGATTTGTTTTTAGCAATGAACCGTTACCTCGTCTTACGAATTCATTTCCCCCTTGCACAAGATATTAGTATACGTATACGTACGAAATTCCAAACTCGGACGGTGGAATTTCATACAATTTCATACGTATTACGGGAGGAATTGCGACGGAATCGACCGTTTTAGAGGGGGAAGGGTGACACTGCACACAGAGATATGTATGTACATATGTCATATTTAACAGAGATATCTCAGAGGGAAATAAGTCTACGACTTCAGAAGTCTTGGCTACTGAGCGACGACTTTAAAGTCTAGAAAGTGCCGCTCCCCTGCCTCTAATCGAAGCGAGTAGACTTATGAAGTCGTCGCTCGGTAGCCGAGATGTCTACAGTCGTAGACTTATTTCCCTGTGAGATGTATGTATTAGTGTTGCGAATTCGGCCAGAACCAAACATTCGTCGCGGCTCGGCCCAAAATGACTGGGAATAAGACGAAATTGGCCGTGTTCGAACGTCGGCCGAAATGGCCGAAATTGGCCGAAATCGGCCGCATTTCGGCCAGAGCTCTATGGAAATGATCCTAGCAGACAAAGGGGGCGATTAAGAGATCAGTCCAATATTTTGCCTACAGCTTTCAATTTGCCTATACCCTCCCATTGTCTGGCCGATTTCGGCTGATTTCGGCCATTTCGTCCGACGTCCGGCCACACAAAGAAAGTCGAATTCTATTAAAATGAGTCAACCGGTCATTTTGGCCGAAATATGGCCGAAATGGACGACCGAATTCGCAACACTAGTATGTATGTCATATTTAACATACACCTGCCACTTATGGGGGGCTCCTGAACTGCGGCTTATTGTATATATATAACATTCAAAATGCATGCTAAATATGACATACATGCCTGTTATTTGGAATGTATGTAGTTTCAAACGACATAAATTCTCGGTGTGTGTAAAAGTAGATCAATCAATCAATCTTTATCAGTCTCATGCTTTGAGATGTGGTCAAGGGGCATGCTGAACTCTTCTAGTTTTGAATTCCGTAGGACTGTTAAAGTGTTGTCTAATATTTTGATGCGAGGCGATGATGAATCGGCGATTGCAGGTAATGCGTAACGGGTTCTCCACGTCCTTCGGTACCGTGATCACGCTGTATTCTGCTCCCTCGTACACTGAACAGCCGAAGCCAGGCACCAAACAGGCGCCACCTCAACCGGTGAGTCTGCTAAATTCCAGAACCAACGCCTTGCACTTGGCTACGCTCCAACAGGAGGTACAAGACATCGTCCAAGAGGAGTGCTCACGGGCACAAAGAAACATGCCTAACTATAAGTGTATGCATACGTAGAAAAAGGTAAAGGTAAAGTTGCTACCGGAACCAAGAGGACATTGCCGTTGCTGCACAGATCTGCGTATCCCCTGCTGATCAGGCTTCTGGGGCACGTTACCTTACGCAATCAATGTTGCTACCAATTCTACCGCCGTCGAGGGCGATGGAAGGCTTGTGTGAACCTGGGCTACGTAGATTTGTGGTCTATCTACATCTACTTAAGAGACGTGATCGGTAAAACCCGACCACCCCCCGGACGTGGCCCCCCAAATTGAGGCCTGTGGGCCCATACTCGAGTGGTATGAGGGACCTGTGCCCGCATTACACAAAACACCACTTATTTCTATTTGCCGGCTCTGGTCTAGGAGAAATGTGGTTCTGAGTCGAAAAACGTCGAAAAATCATAATTTCTTAACTTGATGAGAGAGACTCTATTTGTGTTATGTTTGGGGTGTCCAGCTGTTGTCAAAATGTATTTTTGACCGTGTTTCGGTTGTATCCGAAACCACTTTTTTGACTCTCAATTTCACTTTTTTCAGATAAATTATCGCTTTTTGGAGTTTTTCAAAAAGGAGTCTATATGCACATTGTACCTCAGCACAATAGCAATCCATATGGACTATAGCCAGGTTGTTCCTGGTATAAAGTTTTTCAAAAAAAAATTCCAAACTTTGAAACTCCTGTTATCATGAGCGAAGTTTTCCAAAAAAATTCCCCTCAAATTGCCTGTTTTTCTCACAGTACACGTAAAATATGTTTAATAATATGATTTGTAAGCATACGCATCGCGAAAATACTATAAACATCATTTTTTTGAAATTCCAAAATCACCTTTTTTCATTTTCGACTATACTTTTGCCAGTCAAATTGTCCCTTTTTGAAGTTTTTCGCACACGAGCCCATGTGTACGCTGTAGAACAGCACAATAGCAATCCATATGGAATAAATCCAGGATGTTCCTGGAATAAAGTTTTTAAAAAAAAATTTCCGCACTTTGGATTTCGTGAATTCGTGAAAGAATCGTTTCAATAATTTTAGCTAAAATAGGCTGATTTTCTCACAGTCGGCTTAGAACTTGTTCTATAAGCTGTTTTACATGCACATCCCTTACGAAAATGCTATAAACATCAAAAGTGTTGAAATTCTAAAATCACCTTTTTTTCAATTTCAGCAATAATTTTGCCTGTCAAATTGTCCTATTTTCGAGTTTTTCGCAAAGGAGTCCATATGCACATTGTACCTCAGCACAATAGCAATTCATATGGACCATAGCCAGGTTATTCCTCGAATAAAGGTTTTCAAAAAAAATGTCCGAACTTTGAATTTCGTGCTGTCAAGAACGAAATTTTTCTAAGAATTTCGCTCAAAGTGCCTGTTTTTCTCGCAGCTTACGTAAAATATTTTATATAAACTCCTTTGCAAGTTAATCTATGAGAAATACAGGCAATTTGAGCTAAAATTATTGAAAAACTTCTTTCATGACCTCACGAAATTCAAAGTTCGGAAATTTTTTTTTGAAAAACTTTATTCGAGGAATAACCTGGCTATGGTCCATATGAATTGCTATTGTGCTGAGGTACAATGTGCATATGGACTCCTTTGCGGAAAACTCGAAAATAGGACAATTTGACAGGCAAAATTATTGCTGAAATTGAAAAAAAGGTGATTTTAGAATTTCAACACTTTTGATGTTTATAGCATTTTCGTAAGGGATGTGCATGTAAAACAGCTTATAGAACAAGTTCTAAGCCGACTGTGAGAAAATCAGCCTATTTTAGCTAAAATTATTGAAAAGATTCTTTCACGAATTCACGAATTCCAATGTTCGGAAATTTTTTTTGAAAAACTTTATTCCAGGAACATCCTAGATTTATTCCATATGGATTGCTATTGTGCTGTTCTACAGCGTGCACATGGGCTCCTGTGTGAACAACTTCAAAAAGGGACAATTTGACTGGCAAAACTATATTCGAAAGTGAAAAAAGGTGATTTGGGAATTTCAAAAAAAATTGATGTTTATAGTATTTTCGCGATGCGTATACTTACAAATCATATTATTAAACATATTTTACGTGTACTGTGAGAAAAACAGGCAATTTGAGGGGATTTTTTTTGGAAAACTTCGCTCATGATAGTAGGAGTTTCAAAGTTTGGAATTTTTTTTTGAAAAACTTTATACCAGGAACAACCTGTCTATAATCCATATGGATTGCTATTGTGCTGAGGTACAATGTGCATATAGACTCCTTTTTGAAAAACTCCAAAAAGCGATAATTTATCTGAAAAAAGTGAAATTGAGAGTCAAAAAAGTGGTTTCGGATACAACCGAAACACGGTCAAAAATACATTTTGACAACAGCTGGACACTCCAAACATAACACAAATAAATATTAGAGTCTCTCTCATCAAGTTAAGAAATTATGATTTTTCGACGTTTTTCGACTCAGAACCACATTTCTCCTAGACCAGAGCCGGCAAATAGAAATAAGTGGTGTTTTGTGTAATGCGGGCACAGGTCCCTCATACCACTCGAGTATGGGCCCACAGGCCTCAATTTGGGGGGCCACGTCCGGCCAGGGTCAGATATGGTCGAGTCTTACCGATCACGTCTCTTAATTCGAACAAAAATGTGTAAACGTGATTGAGTACTTAATGTGTAAACGAAATGTGTAAACGTGATTGAGTATTGAGTAACTATAGAAAACGTTGCAGAAGAATCATGGAGCGGCGCTGTACATTAACAAGCGTGCTCAGATGGGATTCAAGATTCTCTCCCACGGCAGAGGTGGGGTTTCACAGCGTTTCATCGCCCCCTAAATAGGGACACCCGCGTTTGAACGGTTGATATGCAGGGTTTTCAAATCCGGGGCGGCCGAACAGTAAAAAACAACAAAGGGGCGGAGACTGGTGTCTAGCGCTCTCTCATTGTCACAAGATCTCTCGTGTTTACTAGTTTCTCTGCCGCTCTCCGCTCTCTTGCACGTCAATGTCCCCGCGTGAAACGTTGTGGGTTTGATACCCACGAAGAAGATGAATACACTGATATTCAAAGTCCAGTGTTATGATACAGTCAATAATGAGCGTGTCGAGAGAGTGTGCGAAAACGAGAGATTACTAAGTGTATCATACACTAGGTGGCACATCTCAGTGTGGGATACACTCAATAGTAAGTGGATTCATCCTGGGCGCATAAAGATTAGACGCCATATTCTTTAATTTTAAACGCAGGAAAAGTTTTAATCCAGAAGTCTATGGGACCACTTAAAAGTATTTTGCTTACTTTGTAAACAGGGAGCGTTCTTTAGCTTTTTAAAGAAGGCCTCCCACTCTCTCACCAATCGACCGGTGATAGAGTGTTTGAAATTAAAGAAGGTGTCCCACGAATATTTGGTCAACTGAGTTCTCACTGTGTGGCAATGGGGATCGAATACCCGATGAGAGCCTCGAAAATCGCATATTTCAATTTTTATTTTGTAGAAAGTTATGCTTAAAGAAGGCGTAACACGAATGATTTCGACCTTTATTTTCCCCGATGTTTGAGGTTTCATTTCTGTTATCAGTAGTTGGTGAAACACAAATCCAACGTGCGTTTCCCTCGCGCACCCTCCTCGTTTCTCCTTATCTCTCTGCCTTTCTCTGACTCCTTTTCCACAAAATGCCAACTCCCACCGCGAAAAGATGATTGCAGGTTCAATGTGAGATACTGTAAGAATGCTGTTCGTTTTGGAGAGTTTATTAAACATAACTTTCTTCAAACTAAATACTGAAACATTTGATTTTCGAGGCTCTCATCGGGTATTCTATCTCCATTGCCCCACAGTGAGAACTCAGTTGACCAAATTCGTGGGACACCTTCTTTAAAGCCATCGCTGCCTAGCTTACAAGGGGTGAGCGCATAGAGGATATGAGGCTGTTTGCGTTAAAGAAGGTGTCCCACGAATATTTGGTCAACTAAGTTCTCACTGTGGGGCAATGTGGATCGATTACCCGATGAGAGCCTCGAAAACCGCATATTTCAGTTTTTAATTTGAAGAAAGTTATGTTTAGTAAACAGTCCAAAACGACCAGAATTCTTACAGTATCTCACATTGAACCTGCAATCTTTTCGCGGTGGGAGTTGGCATTTTGTGGAGAAGAGGTCAAAGAAAGACAGAGAGATAAGGGGAAACGAGGAGCGTTGGATTTATGTTTCACCAACTACTGTAACAGAAATGACACCTCGAACATCAGGGAAAATAAAAGCTTTCAATGATTCGTGTTACGCCTTCTTTAAGATCAAGAAGTGACTGGAACAGGTCAAAAATCGAAAAGGCTCAAAAATTTGCTCCTCGGGGTAATTTTTGACGCTGAACACGCTTGTAATTATCTGTAGCGGGAGTCAGCGAGGTCGCAGCAACTTTGAAGCCACAGAGATCAAAGATCAACTATCGTCAGGTGAACAATCGTTCTGCAAGGACCATGACGAAGCCAACAAGGGCAAGGACTATGAGGAGAGTGTTGACGACGATGATAACAAGGTGATCTTTGATCTTTGATCCTTTATCTTTGGTCTTTTTGATCTTCGACTTTTTTGATTGCAGAAAGGCTGGAGCGGACAATAGGCAGTGAAGGGAAGAAGAAGATTAGAGATCGATCCCCCTATGACTACTCGAAATTTCGAAATAAATTGAACTCTGATTAAACTAAATGCAGAATTTAAAGAGACAATTTCGAAAAAATACACAAAGCAAAAAAATCTGCTTTCTTTTCTGCCACAAATGGCAAAATGGCATGGTAACATTCTGCTAAATTTGAATCAAAATTTTATTCAGCCACTTTTCACGGCATATAATTCTGCCATCAGTCAAAGGAATATAAATCAATCATCTTAAACGATAGGAATATTTGAGTCTATGCGAGCCATGCTCAGGGTGATACGGTTTGGCAACCGATGTGAATGAAATTGGCCAGTAGTAGTACCAGTGGCTCTCTCACATTCCCATACTCTCTCTTTTTCCACTAGTTGCTCACCTATAGGGTAGACTACTAGTGGAACGTGAGAGAGTGTGGGAAATTGAGAGGGCCACTGGTACTACTACTGGTGGGCGAAAACCAGAGACGGTAACAATGAGACACTTGGAGTTGGTCTGCGTTTCATGTTCTGCCCTGATCAACATTGTCGATTATAAGGCACGCCTTTTATAGTATTTATTTTGAGCAAAAAAACGAATGGCTGCTGTTTAATAATACAACATTCCCCACAAAAAAAACTGTCTACAACCTCTCGCCTCATCCTGTTTCCTCTTAATTGCCCGCTCGATTTGCTCCTTCTTCTCTTTCTCCTCAATACGGTTGGATGGAATACGGTAGTTTTGCTCTCAATCGATAATTATCGAAAATGTCAAGAGAAAAAAAAGGTTCTTAGAATATGATGAGGAAGCAATTGGTAGTACTCATGAAGCCGTTCGATGAAGTTTTCAAAAGCCAGAAGTAACTTTGACTTTGACACTATAATGCCCTGAGGCGTAGAAACGATTTAGCAACATCACCGGTCAACTCCGCCTGGGACACTGTGCTTGATGCCATGTTTAACTCAGCGACTATTTTTTCACATTGTGCCAAGACTCTGAACAAGTATGTCGATGATCACATTTGTGACATTTTTGATCGTTTTGGATCAAACCGAAATAGTCAGTTTTTGTCGGTGTGTTGCGTTTCTTGTCGATTGGATTACGACATGAGACAAATGCAGAGAAAGCGAAGGAATGGTTCACATTAGTGTTGCCCACTCGAAAAGGCGAAATGAGAAAGAACAATCACATCGTTTTTTTTTTCCGACAGAAAGGGGTTGGAACACAGCACCCGTTGGCACCATGCCAAGAACATCTCTCGTTGTCTCACCCTCTCCTTTGGTGCGCTCTCTCACTCTAACTCGTTCTCGCCGACTCTGTTTCGAATGCTGTGTGGAAGCGACTCCGTTTCGGAACAATTCTTTGTTTCCTTGTCAACCTTCCTTGTTCTCGAACAAAGGTGACTTGGAGTGGTCAACTCTCTAGTACACATCGGATTACGAGTTTGAATCAGACATTCCAAACTCGGATTATGTGATTCCCTCAAACTTCATTTACACTCTGCACTGTTAGCTTCGCCACAACTAGAATATGTATCAATGATGAAAAAAATCGCGTTTCCAAATTGTTTTCAACCGTGAGACTAGCATGGTCGCGCAGGATTTTCTCGGTATGTCTGATCTGTTAGTGGTCTTCTCTGGTGAGTTCAATTAGTGTCTTGTCAGAAAACATGAGTGGCCTTTTCGAATAAGGAAAGAGAATCGATATGGCGTGTGGCCTTTTCCGCCACGGGCTCTTTCCAATCTCGTTTTTTGTTGCTGTATCTTTCCGGAATCCAGTATTGCATGCAGGGAGTGCGTCGATTCTGCAACAGATCACATTATTCAAAATAATTTATGAGAACCGCAGCAGAATCGAAGCAAAAGCTGAGTTTAAAACAGAAGTTACACTTTAGAACGTACATTGTTTGTCAGTATATAGGTAACTGAGCAGATGTAGACCACTCGAGCTGAAAGCGCAATAAAGTGAGGTGAAAAGGAATAAGAATGGGATATGAAACGACTATAGCGAGGAGAGGTGCCATGAAGTGACTTTCCCTCCTTTCTCCTCCGATTTTTTTTGCTGCTAAGCGACAGGAACGCATCTGAAAGTGGAAGGCAGACAGTACAGAAAAGAGTGTCAAATAACAATAATTCTTGCACCAAATGGTAGTAACGGAAACGGTTGGGGATCTTTGAGTAGAGGACCCATCGGGGAGAAGCGAAAAATCCTGGAACGAACATTATAACTGGGCTAGATAACTGATTGAATTGATCCAGAAAGGGATCGAAAGGAAGAGAATCCCTCTAGAGTTAGGGCTCACTAATGCCGTGCTAATTTCATGGGGTGCACATCAGTTTTATGCACCCTTTCACAACATTTTTCCTAGTGAAGCTACAACTTCCAAACTTGATACAGGGATTGCAAGCCACGTTTGGAACATTTTCCTTTTAATTGGGCCCTGTATCAAGTTTGGAAGTTGTAGCTTCACTAGGAAAAAAGTTATGAAAGGGTGCATAAAACTGATGTGCACCTTGCACCCCATGAAATTAGCGCGGAATCAGTCTCTCTTGATCCCTTTCCAGGGATTTGAGACTGTGAGTATTACACACTGTATTACTGTATTACTGTATTACTGTATTGGCTGTGAGTATCACACACTCACAGCCCTTGGGTGGGCGGGTGGGGAATGGGCCCTTGGGTGGGCGGGTGGCCGAATGATAGTAACGGAAACGGTTGGGAATCTTTGAGTAAAGGAGCCATCGGGGAGAAGCGAGACACATTATTCCAAACCTACAGATCAGGGTTAAAGTGAGATAGTGTGCAAAAATGAGAGTCCCTCTCGTCCCAAATCCCTCTCGATTTCGCACGCTCTCTTACTCCAAAGGCCTTTCTGTAAGGTTGAGTGGCCTGTGGAATGATGTGGATAAATCCTGGAACTAACATTATAACTAGCCAATGGGCTAGAAAATTGATTGAATTGATCTAGAAAGGGATCGAAAGGAAGAGAATCCCTCTAGAGTTAGGGCTCGCGCAGTCTCTCTTGATCCCTTTCCAGGGATTTGAGACTGTGTCTTTTGCAAAACAGACCAGTATTACTGTGAAATTGGGAAAAATAACACCGCAGTAGACTGCGGAACTTGCTGATTATAATATTATTTTTTTATATATATTTTTTTGTAACAAACGCATCGTAACCGCAATCGGAAAATAGATAAGACGAAACAGATTCCTAAAGACTATTATTTCAGAACGTCTGTCTGTGTGTGTGTGTGTGTGTGTGTGTGTCCGGCGGTCACGCTAAATATCTCGAAAACGGATAGAGCTATCGACTCAGTTCCTTCGCCATCACATGCATCTCCACAAGAGTAACTTGCTCAATAAAAAAAATTTAAACAAAATCCATGGCCAAGTGGGTTACGCGCTTGACTAGCAATCCGAGCGACGCAGGTTCGATCCCCGCCGCGGGCAAACCTTTTGCCGCATTTTTCGCAAGCGCGAGAAATCGTTCCAACACGTTTTTGAGTACCGTTTCACCTGTTTTGCCGAGTTTTTACGTGAAAAATCGTAAATTTCGAAAAGTTCATAATTGGTTCGCAGAGCGTGGGGGATCACAGGAAAAGTATTTTGCGATGCCGGAAACGTGTCTGAACGTGTTCTAACGCGTTTTAACGTGAAAAATCGAAAATTTCGAAAAGTTCCAGAATGATTCAGAGAGCGTAGGGGATCACAGGAAAAGTATTTTGCGATGCCGGAAACGTGTCTGAACGTGTTCTAACGCGTTTTAACGTGAAAAATCGAAAATTTCGAAAAGTTCCAGAATGATTCAGAGAGCGTAGGGGATTACAGGAAAATCGTTTTGTGAACGTGTTCGAAAACGTTCTGAACGCACTGTATCTTGCGTTTCCGTTGTGAAAGGCTCGTGAGGCTGAGAGCGATCAAAAAATGTTGCCACGGAGCCACGAAGTGGCGTAGTGGCAACTTTTTTCGATCGCACTCAGCCTCACGAGCCTTTTGCAACGGAATAAGCCAGTACTCTTTGTAGAGATTAACACTCCCCAACATAAGTCGAGCTTCAATGTAACCTGGAACCGGCTATCGAGCTCCCCCTGGACCGAACTTGGAGCCGGCTACCGAGCTTCCCCTGGACCGAGCCTGGAGTCGGCTGCAAAGCTCCCCCTGGACCGAACTGTGCCCTACAACTGAACGCCCCCCTGAACCATACTTTGAAAACGTAGTGCGCACCCTACCATAACGTAGCTTAACCTCAACACACCCTGCTAGTTAGAATTGTAATAAGAGCGGGGAAGTTCATTCAGCACGTAAACCCCATGCAAAACTGCGTTTTGCATTGGAATTAATTGATTTTCATTCTCACGCTCACCCCTTCTCTCCTTTCATTTCACTCGTCTCTCTTCTCCTCTTCACGAGCGGTCGTCGGATCATCCATGTCCACATCCCCCGACAAGAAAGACCCGGCGAAAGACGGAGATCCGTGAGTGACCTACCTCATTTCCGAAAAGTTATCAGTCAAGGAAGTACTTCCGGATAATTTGTTGATAATTAATAATCGCTAATTAAAAAGTTACAGTGTTAATTAATGATTAAGGGAGAAGAAGAAGACGGCTATATTCAATGAGTTCATTAGATGCCTCGCTTCGCCGGAGTTCGTCTATGGAGAGCTGGTTAGTCGCTTGTCTGCTTCGTTTTAGGAAGAAGAGTGAGAGAGGCACTCTGCACATGATTCCAAACCTACAGACCAGGGTTAGCGCGAGAGAGTGTACAAAAGTGAGAGAGTCCCTCTCGATTTAACACGCTCTCTCACTCCAAAGGCCTTTCTGGAGGGTTGACCGGCCTGTGGAATGATGTGTCTGAGCATCATCGATATGTTTCAATAACGTATCAAGTATAAGACTATTACATTTATAAAATGATACGATGATACCAAAAAGCCGAATAACGAACTTCCGTTGTTTACCATACAGGAACATTGTCGACCCTCTCGCTTTTGCGTGCTCTCTCGTCTCGGTAAACACAGGAAGTCCCCAGTTCGACATTTTGTTTGATCGTATCATTTTATAAATGCAATATGTGTGGGCGGGTGTCTGATCCGCCATAAATCTTTACAAAAAAAATCATAAATCATTTTTACAGTTCCCTTTCGCGTACACGGACCTCATTCAAGTCCTCATCAGGATCAAGACAACGCTAACTAAGGGTACACATTTGAAACGAAATCAATCGATAAAGTTCCAACGTTGATCTACCTCATAACCGCCGCTTATCCACTGTCCGGTCCCGTGTGTGGTCGTTGGCGACATTCGCGGACAGGTATACGGTATTCGAGGATTTATCGATCGATATTATCGATGTACGGCACGATTTCGAAAAAGTTTCGGTGAAATTTCAGTATACCGATCTCTCCCACTTCTTCGCCTTCTTCCAAAAGGCCGAAAAGCCTGGTTGGCTTTGTCAGCGCTACGTATTCCTCGGGAACTACGTCGATAGGTGCGATACCGTATATTGTACTATGGGTGAACTGGATACGGTATTAGTATGTTAAAATTATACGTTCATGAACTGGACTACTGGTGTGTGCACTTTCTGTCTTTAGCTCGGCGTCTTTCTTGCTTTGTCATGTTCTTTCGCAGCCGTATTAATACATTTAAAATATATTTGTTGTTTAGGAGCGGAACGTTTTACTATTTTGGACGAGAATTTGTGAATTTTTGTGTGTGAAATGGAGAGACCGTCGTCTCACATTTCGCACGACCCTTACAATCCGTCAGAAGTTCGCGAACTTTTCACGCATCTTTTCTTGCTCGTTTTAGGCTATTTTCCTTACAATTTATGTTAGGTCATTAGAGACGCTTAAGAAACTACTAATGCCGAAGAAATTAACCAAAAATATAAACTAGGGAATTAGCCGCACCTCTTAGAAGGTCGCGGAATTCTGCGAGCTGTTTTCACGTAGCTAGACAGTGACGAGAGAGCACGTAAACAGAGAGAGCGCAGAAATACAACAACAACATTGCTTACTTTTCCCTCTCCTCGTTCCGCGTGCTCTCTCGTCACTGTCTAGCTGCGTGAAAACAACTCGCAGAATTCCGCGACCTTCTAAGAGGTGCGGCTAATTCCCTAGTTTATATTTTAAGTTAAATTCTTCGGCATTAGTAGTTTCTTATGCGCCTCTAATGACCTAACGCAAATTATACAGAAAATAGCCTAAAACGAGCAAGAAAAGATGCGTGAAAAGTTCGCGAACTTCTGACGGATTGTAAGGGTCGGCACTCTATTGTCTACTCACTTTGTTGCAGCGAGAGTTTGGCTGCACATCGTTCCATTCCGACAGAAAAAGGGTTAGAGGCGACTTCGCTAGCGCACTATCATTTGACAATCGTTTCACTGCCGCAACAATAGGAGAGAGGGCAGGGAGGTGAAGGGAGCGCACACATTACACGAGACGGTGTTGAGCGAGGTAGAGACGCAAGGGAGATAGAGTCGTCTCAACCCCGTCTCAAGTAACGTGTAGCCGTCTACCACCTTCCTACAGTAGTTTTTGTGGTGTGTGCCGCACATAATACGGTAGATTGGGAAATCAACCCTTATCTGGATGCCATAACGGGGGATGGAATGCTGTGGCTGGTTCCAACACTGTGGTAGCACCGATCTTTGTAGATTGACCGTTAATCCGTGCCCCATCCAGGACCAGGGCTCGGACATGTTCCACATGTTCAACGAGGCATTCACTCATCTACCGCTCGCCTGTATCATCGGTTCGTTGTTGGATACGGTGGCGTCAAATTTGCTAGGAAAACGCCTTGCCAAGGTTTCGTTTCTTCGAAATCGTTTGCCGCACTCCTCACTCGAACACTCTCTCGATATACGTCTTTCTCGGCAAATGTTTTCGAAGAAACGATACCTTGGCAAAGAGTTTTCCTCTGTTTGTATATAGGAGTACGGGGGAGGGTGACAAAACGGCAACGGGCTATAACTCGGTTAATAGTGATTCTATCGATATGAGAGCAGTACCATTGTACTCCTACCGTACCCCACTACAGTATCCACATATGGGTTCGGTGTGTCAGACAGCGGGTCAGATTCATGATTTGTGCCGTAAACTTTTGAATCATGACTCTGACCTAAATTCTGACACACCGAACTCATCTGTGGATAGTGTAGTTTTATACGGTAGCCTTACTGTGGCGCCCACGGATGTTTACGGCACAAATCATGAATCTGACCCGCTGTCTGACACACCGAACCAACATGTGGATACTGTAGTGGGGTACGGTAGGAGTACAATGATACTATTCCCATATCGATCGGATCAGTAATAACCGAGTTATAGCCCGTTGCCGTTTTAGCCGTTGCCGTTTTGTCACCCTCCCGAGTACGGTAGTATTCATTTTACGATGCTGTTGAGGCAAGCAAATTCTGGGTGTGCACGGCGGCATCTCGCCCAAATTGACCAGTCTCGATGACATTAACAAGGCCATTGATCTTTGATCTTTGTGTCTTTCAATCCAGCTCTGTTCAGATTCCAAAGCCGCTTAATGATCCGACGGATGACGACCTCGCATGCGACCTTCTGTGGTCCGACCCGATGCTCCGACTGAAGGGGTTCGTCGAGTTGGCACCACGCCAAGAACATCTCTCGTTGTCTGCCTCTCTCGTTTCACGCACTCTCTCTCTCTCTCTCGATGATTCCCCCTTTCTCTAACTTTATCTCGCCGTCACTCTTTCGGATGGTGTGCGTTGTGACGTCCGATATTATGTATAAACAATAGAATTCAGGGAAAAAAAACTGATCTTTGATCTCTTTGCAGTTTCAAGCCCAAAGACCCGCACGGCGTCAACTTTGGCTGCGATGTGCTCAAATCGACGCTGAAAGCACTCAATATCCGACTGGTCGTCAGAGGACACCGGGTAAAAACTTATATAACTATATATATATATATATATATATATATATATATATATATATATATATATATATTTGTGCGAATTCACAAGGAAAAACGCGGATACAAATTAGAAACAATAACTTATGTGGGATTCAGTGTTCATCAATGTACGTTGCCGTACTGACGTATGTGGTGTTAGTTTTCGGAAAAAAGGAAACGGAAAAAGGCCAAGATTTGAATTCCCGCAATTTCATATCTCAGTTCGAAGCAATCGACTCGAAACTTCGAATATAGCATTTTTCGACCCTTTTACACCTATAAACGAAATTCTGAGTCGATTGCTCCACGGAGAACTGAGATAAGAAATTGCGGGAATTCAAATCTTTGCCTTTTTCCATTCCCTTTTTCCAAAAACTAACACCACATTACATTGACACTCTCTCGATCGGTCGGCGGACGAGGGAATGGGCGAAATGAAGAGTACTTCAATGTACATTGATGTGACACTGAAGTCGACATAAGAGAAACAGTCGTACGATATAATAATTGTCTGCAACAGTGGTTCAGTAGGATGACTGATTTATCTTCTCTCAGCTGACATTAAAGAAGGCGTAATGATTTTTACCTGTCATTTTCCCCCTTATTGGAGTTTTCGTTTCTATTATAAGATGTTGGTGAAACATAAATGTAGCGCGCGCTTTCCCTCGCACATCCTCCTCTTTTCCCGTTATCTCTCTGCCTTTCTCTGACTTCTTTTCTGCAAAATCACATTCCTACCGCGAAGTGCGCGGTCGGTACTGTAAAAGTCAATCAATCAATCAATCTTTGTCAGTCTCACGCTTTGAGGTATATGGTCAAGGAGCATTCCACTGAGAGTTTTGTAGCCCACTGAGATCACTGCCGGTACCCTAATCCCTACAGATACCACAGAAGTAAAATCATTCCTATAAAGTGGTCTAATATTTTTGATATTTTTGATTTTGATTTTTGATTTTTGATTTTTTATTGATGATTGATGAGGATTGTAGGCAATGCGCAACGGCTTCTCCATGTCCTTCGACAATTTGTTTACGCTGTATTCTGCCCTCTCGTACACTGAACAGCCGAAGCCAGGCGCCAAACAGGCGCAGCCACTACCGGTACGTCTGCTAAATTACAGAAGCCACGACTTGGCTCGCGGAGGTACTGGACAGGGTCCAAGGCTCCTGGCTAAGTGCATGATATTATTTCAATAGATGTGTGGTTGACATCTACTTAATATACTTAATACTTAATATTTAATACTTTAATTATACCTGAAATGTGAAAACAAACACGATTGAGTACTTGATATATGAGAGAAGGTGTGCGCCTTTTGGTGAGAGATGCAGTTGCACTTATGCGATGTTAAAAATCGAGGAAAAGATCAGAGATGTGATCTTTTGTCTGTTAAAAATTCCAACCAAAAGATCGCAAAAGATCGAATATTTGAATTCCCGCACTGTTTTTATCGATTATCTCGGTTCCCAGAGAAGGTAGCCACTCAATTTTTCGATAATTTTTTCCAAATAGGAATGTCGATCGTCATCTAACGTTTCAACATTCTAGCACCACTGGGAATCGAGATATACTCAAAAATCGATAAATGCGGGAATTCAAATTTGAGATCTTTTCGATCTTTTGGTCGTGCATTTTTTAACAGGCAGATGTCAACATTTGAGATCTTTTCGAAGTTTTTTAACGCCACATCAGAGAAAAAGCGTGGGAGTTAGCAAATGAATTACTTACTTTTCAGCACACAGAACGTTGAAAATGAGGAGAGCATAAGTAATTTATTTACTAACTCACATGCATGGCGAAGTGATTTTTCTCTGAGTGTGTAGATATTACAATTTTAAAATGATACGTTTATGAAATGGACTACTGGTGGTGTACTCTCTTTCTATACCTCGACCTGCCTCTCACTTTGCCATGCTCTCTCGCAGCCGTATCTGTTGTTTAGCACGGATTATCAACGGAACGTTTTATTATTTCGGGCGAGTCCTCGTAAATTTGTAATAGCTCCTGAGATAACTGCCGGTACCCCAATCCCCAGATATCTGGCAGTAAAATCATTCAGCACTATAGAGTTTACAGAAGAATCGTGGAGCGGTGCTGTCCATTAACGAGCACGGTCAGATGGCATTCAAGATTCTCACCCATGGTGGAGGTGGGAATTGTTACCCCCAAAAAAGAGACCATTTATTTGAATGGCACTACTGCTGAAGCCCGGAATAGACCAATTCATTTTCGATCATAGACATAGAATGATCGCAAATGACATTGGGTTCCTTTTTGGTGATTCCGGGGTCATTCGATGTCTATGATCGAATATTTCTTGGCCTGTTCCGGGCTTCAGCAGTAGTGCCATTTGAATTATAAACGCAGGAAAAAGTTTGCGAATTCAGAAGTCTATACGACCACTTTAAAGGGACCAGGCAGCGTGCAAAAACAGATTTTTAATTTTCGTAATTTTTTAATGAACTTTACTCACTATGATCTAATGAAAAATGAAGAAAAAACTAATTTTTAAGCATTTTTTTTACAATTAGTTAATTTAACTCGAAATTAGCGTCTGGAACAGTGCGTCGCCTATTTCCGAAAAGACAGAAAGCTATTTAAATTGGTCGGATGATTAGATAATGCAACAAAAAGAAGAACGCAGGGGTTTTGGCCACTCCCGGAATCATTGCGCAGAACCAAAGTTCATGAAAATGTCTGGTTTTAGAAAATGAATTGTGGTGTAGTCGCTACCGTAACCTGTCTTTAAGAAAAGGCGAAACTTTGAAAATTCATTTCTAATTTCAAAAAAAATCGCAAAAATATGCGGGTTTTAGCATTCTTCCGGGAACAGAATTTTCTTTTATTTAAAAATAACTTATTTTTTCACTGCCTGGTCCCTTTAACAGTATATTTTATACGCACGGGAGCGTCCCCTTTCGCTTTTTAAAGGTGTCCATTGCTACCCAGCTTAGACTTTGGAATTCACAAATTTATCTCCCTGTGAGTATCCGTAGCGGGAGTCACTGAGTGAGCGACAACTTTGACGTCACAGAGATCAAAGATCAACTATTGTCAGATAAAGAATCGTTCATCAAAGATCATAACGAAGTGAACAAGGGCAAGGACTATGAGGAGTGTGTTGATGAAGGTGATAACAAGGTGATCTTTGATCTTTGATACTTGATCATTGTTGTTTTTTTTCAAAAATCTCCGAGACCTTTTTGATTGCAGAAAGGCCGGAGCGGGCAGTAGGCAGTGCAGGGAACGAGAAGACTAGAAATCGACATCCCTATGAGCATCCTTAAACTCGAAATAAATTGAACTCTGATTGAATTACATGCAAAATTGAAAGGGACGGACTATCTATTTCCACTTTGTATATTTCTGCAGAAATGTCCTCTCTGAATATGCGTAATCTTAAACAACAAATATTCATACATCATTTTGCGAATACACACTGTTATTTTTTATCGACGTTTATTGTTGCTTCTAAAATTAATTTTATTTCAATGAAGCTGTCTACATTTACTATGCCGAATCGTATTACTCTGTTCAAGATAAGTTCGGGCTGATACGCTCAGAGAAGTGTATGTCATATATGGCTCCTGAACTGCGCTTGTCTGTTATATATAACAGACTATGATATTACAATTTTAAAATGATACGTTCATGAAATGGACTACTGGTGGTGTACTCTCTTTCTATACCTCGACGTGTCTCTCACTTTGCCATGCTCTCTCGCAGCCGTATCTGTTGTTTAGCACGCATTATCAACGGAACGTTTTATTATTTCGGACGAGTGCTTGTAAATTTGTAATACATATGACATACAATCGCTGTTCAGGAGCCATATATGACATACATTTTTCTCTGTGTACGGTCTGCAACTATTGTTTGTCTCACAGTCGTAGGGACGAGAGTGATGCACGAAAACGGCAAGGACGTCTGCGCAATGATTCCACGTTCTATCAATAGAAGGCTCTTTCTAAAGAATAAATAATTTAAAAAAAATAATTTAAAATGCACTAACTTGTTTAAAGTGGATTGTAAGAAGAAAAACTGACAGACATTCCTGCGCAGGTGTAGACTGCTCAAGCTGCAACGGAAATGAATAAAGATAATAGTGGCTTAAACGAGCTGAAAGGGAGGAACTGCAACGGCCATGGTGGAAGATTCCAAACCTACAGACCAGGGTTAAAGCGAGAGAGTGTACAAAAGTGAGAGAGCCCCTCTCCATTTCACACGCTCTCTCACTCTAAAGCCCTTTCTGTAAGGTTGACCGGCCTGTGGAATGATGTGTGGTGGAAGATTAGGAAAAGTGGCTCCTAGACTTCGAGAAATAACGAAACAACGGGTTGTGTAAGAGTCAAATGCACCGCTCCAGCAGTGAGAGATTTTGAGAAATGAGGAGAGCGGAGATTTATTTGCCTCTTACGTAACCTGTTTTCGTTATTTCTCGAAGTCTAGTGGCTCCCATCTACTCTCTCATCGCTTCCCCTCTCTCCGGCTACTAAGCGACGGTGAACGAGTCTTTTTTGTTGGGCAGAGAAGGGAAGATGTACGTCCGTCAAGCTAATGTCTCTCAAAGCGATGCCAAATATTTCATATTACTATACATTAGAAAATGCTAACGTCTGTCTGTCTGTCTGTCTGTCTGTCTGTTTGTCCGTTTTAGACTGCTGTCTGTCTGTTTGTCCGTTTTTTTCACAGAACTATGCATAGAGCGTAGTGTTCGCATAGAGCGTAGTGCATTAAACCTCAATACAACCCCGCTAGTTTAAACAACAAAAAAAACAATTAAAAAAGAGTGTTGACGTCGGAATGGCCCAACCAACCGCTAGTCATACAAAGCGTCATGAGTTCGGTCCCCGCCGTGGCAAACCAATACTAACAAAGCTTCAATTGGTAGCAGCTTTGGTTGCGAAAAGTAACGTGCCTTATAAGCACTCAGACAGGTTACGTGATCTCACACTGCGTCTTATCGACATGCTACTGTAAACCATTGAAACATTAACCTTTTTTCGCTTATTGAACAGTGGTCGAGCAGCAACCACGTTTTTTCCATATGCGAGACATTCCATTTCATTAGAGAAGTGGGCACTCCAGAGCTGAAGTGTTCGATCTGTGTTTTCGCATTTTTAATGCTGTTGATTATCTCCTCCAACGGTTCTTCAGATTCTTCGAAAATATAAGCCAGTCAGCATCGATGTGGTGTATCTCTTGTCTAGTGGATGCGTAAATGAGGCCACAACATTGGACACATCTGTTTATTGGGTAGTTCAATAGCGATTTGTGCACATTGAAGATTTCCGTGGCGTAGTAGCGGGTGGACTTAAAGGTAGACGAATCGTGTGCGGGCGCTGACGGTGCACTATCTCATGGAGATTGTCATGCACACTTGTTGACCCCTTCAGATTAGGAATCCCGCAGAGCCATGGTGCTGATATACCTCTCCCAAGATGTTCCCTAAAATGGTGCGATTGAAGAGCCACAATGTGCAGCCCAAACCAACAAGAATATATATCTACAAAATATCCTTTCATTTCGGAAAAAGGAAAGCTCACTTATTGATCGATCGTTGTCAGTTGAATGTATTAATACGAGCAGGTGTAGACTGCTCGGTCTGAAAAAAAAAATCAATGAAAGATGGAAGCGGGGAAAGGACTATAGTGGGACTTGCATTGGACTGGTTTCATCCATCCCTTTTACTCTCTTCATCCCTCCTCTCCTCCCTCTTTTTTCTGCTGCTAAGCGACAGTGAACGCATCTCATTGTGGTCGAGAAAGGAGGACGACATTGTTTAGGGTGAGAGTGAGTCAAAGCCACGTTCACTGTACAGGCACACTAAAGTTTTTTAGTAATTGAAAGCATGAGAATGACTAGGAAACAAAATCTAGAGAAAGAAGGCTGTGATAAACCTTTGTGGTCGAGAAAGGGAAGAGGAAGTTTTTATAAGTGTGGGTCTGAATCGAAGCGAATTTCAGTGTACAGCTACAATCACTCGCACACGTTATGGAAATGATTACTTAAGAAATTGTATCTCCTTTTTGGCGCAATGGAGAATCGACAAATACGGCTTGGTCCAACCGCTCACAAAAGGAGCTACAGTGATTTTCATCAATTTTCAATCCTCCCACCCCACCCCCAATCTCCCACAATCTACCCTTGTGCGGTATACATCAATTTTATCATAATCGCTAGAGATGACCACTCGAAAAGTCGAAACGAAAAAGAACAAAGCGTTTCGACTCCGTTCCGGAACAGTTCTTTGTTTCGGTGTTAATCTTCCTTTGTTCTTGAACAAAGGTTATTTCGAGTGGTCAACTCTAATAATCACTTCAAGCTTGCCCATCACTGTGCATGCAATTAATTAATTCATAGAAGGGAAATACATAAATAGTAAAGTTTCTGTATGTTCACAAACAACTTTAGAGTTTAGAGTATGTTCCTTGACTGGATGGACTTAGTTTAAAATGTTTATCGTTAATATAATCCATGTTTCCAAAATGGCATCGCAAGCGAGTTCACAGTTTCGTCCATTCTTGTTCTGTGCTGTTCGCAATTGTCCTCGTCTGATCATCGTCAAGTGTTGACTGAGTTGATTCCGACTATCAGCGCAAAAGAATCACTCTTGCATCGGAAATGGAAATGTTGTTCCGGTCAGATTTCCTAAGGTCACTTTTGATAGTGATTTCTACCACATGGTTACGGTACCGTAGTTTCACTGCGGAAGGTTGGGAATCGTATGATGTTTCTGCAACGGGATAGATGAAACAATTTAAGGAATTTCAGTTTTTTTAATCGTCAAAATTAACCTGTTAGTATGTTGTTCGCAAGCCAATGAAAGATGTCACTGAGCAGGTGTAGACTGCTCGAGCTGCAAATGAATGAATTGACAATTTAATAATACATTTAAAGTAGGCTTTAAAAAGTGTTGAAACGACTATAGTGAGGAGGAGTTGCATGAAATGACTTCCTCCCTTTCCCTTTCCTTTCTCCCCCCCCTTTTCTGCTGCTAAGCGACAGTGAACGCCTCTTCAAGGGAGTGCGCAGAGAGGAGAAATGGTCGAGCGTGAGTATCAATATGAAGACATTTATCTATATTGTACAAGATGACGCAGGACACCGATGCCCAACTACTACCCATTCCTCACGCGACTGCAAAACGATTCATAGTCCTACCCTTCAGTCCCCCTCTATTCACACATAATTTATTTACATTTAGGTATAAATGTCCACGATCTTACATCAGTAAATAATAACGAGTCTTTATTAAGTTAACTGGTCACTTGAACTCCAAAATCCACATTTCCTGAAAATTCGATTCATCAAAGCAGAGCAGTGATTTCTCGTTTCAGGAGAAGGGGATTCGAATCGGGCTGCAGAGAAGAGTCGTTCACTGTACAGATTCGACTCAATCAATGTGTTCTTGTTCAATCAATGACCACAAACCGACCATCCTCAGCTGAGCGATTACAACTTCATGTGATAAATTGAGTACTAGAGTGTTATTGAATGTGTTCTTGATAACACATTCGCAACTTCAACAAACGTGAACTATTCAAGATGACAGTTCCAAACAACTAAGAAAACTGTTATGATGACAGTTCCAAACAACTAAGAAAACTCTTATGATGACAGTTCCAAATAACTAAGAAAACTCTTATGAGAAATTCAAACAATTATTTTCTTGATAATTCGATTCATCATGGGGAAGTAAAGGTAGAAAAGGTAGAATAGAGAACATCCAGCGATGGCAAAGATTTCATATTAAGGAACACGAAAATCACAAAAAAAAACAAGGTGCGTATTGCCGTACACATGTAGAGGACAGGGAAAGCGATCAGTAAAACATTTTTCTCCAAAAAAAATTCAAATATATGGAATAACGGCATGATGGTTGGTAATTTGTATATTTCTGTTCCTTGTACTCCATCCATACAAACATATTTATCCTGCTGTGTTATCCGCGTTTCGATGGCCATCTGTACGTTTTTTTTCCGTGCATGGGAGAGTGCTATCGAAATCGTAAAAAAAATGCTGGCACAGGTTCCGCAGAGTTCCTTAAAGCCTCCTTGTGTACAAATCCTGCAGAAGCATGTAATCGTAACACGAAATTGAACGAAATCAGAAACGATTACTCAAACACTAAAGAATACAAATGGAAGAGACCTGCTTTATTGTCGTTATTCGTTGGTCGATGGTTGTGAACGAGGCAGGTGTAGACTGCTTGACCTAAAATACAATCAGCAATCAGGGTGAAAACAGAACCAACCAATAAAATGCCACTGAAAACATGACATCAAAGCGATCTACCACACTTGAACTACTTTTTTTAATGATTGCCAGAGCTAGAGAATCAGAATATGGGAGAAGCGAAAGAGTGAGTTGCTCTGCTTCCTCTATTCTCTCCTCTCTTCTCCACCTGTCCTCCTACATCCTAGCAACAGTGAACACATCTCCCTGGCTCTGAGTGAATCAGGGGAAGGGAAATAAGTGAGTATCGTTTTAACGAAACACTAAAATATAACTTTATTAGACGGCACATGACTGAAAATGTATGGCTGATGTCTTGAAATCGTTGAAAATATATATTTGCCCAAATATCAAGTAGTTAGAGATCGAATTGGGAAACAGGGGTATGCGAAATGCTAGCACAGAATCTCTATTACTTTCTCTCATCTCTCGCTGACATCCTTGCCATGGAGGGACAGACTCTCTTTGGATCTACCTGTCTCCTATACCCCTTGAAATATGCCTGGTGCAAATTTCTGTAAAAATTTCATTTGATTCTTAGATTTCAATTGTTTGCTTCCTCCTATCTTTCAGGCTCTCGATTCTCTATCTGCTCTATACATGTCGCCCACTCTATCAATATTTTACGTCGATGTGAGGTGTACGGTACGCTTTCTCCAATTCACGCTTGTCACAGGCCAAGGGCTACTCAATCCATACTCCACGCCATCGCACCCGTCAGACTGCGCGAGAGAGCATGCGGAATCAAGAGAATTAGACAATCACTTCTCAACGCGATAACAATGGGGGTGAGGTGAAAAGGGAGAGTCTTCGCCCCTCTGGCACTACTCATCACGAGCTGAAAGGGGGCGGTGCAATAGCTGTACCGCGACGCGCCTGATCGCATGCGTTGAGGCGTATTAGCGTCGCTTGCACGAGACGCAAGCATCGCCCCTTTCGCCTCATTCACACATCCTCTCCTGCTCCTGAGCAGCCGCGCTCTTCTCCCTATTTCCCTATTTTTACACATCATTTCCGTTCCTAATTTGTCGTTCAATCTATGCATTGTATTGGCTCTACCTTCAAAGACCTCTACAGTAACCCACTCCTCCCCCACTGGGGAGACTCGGCGTTGCGTCTACCCTCACATGATTCCAAACCTACTGACTAGCGTTAGAGCGAGAGAGTGTGCAAAAGTGAGAGAGTCCCTCTCGACTTCACACGCTCTCTCACTCCAAAGCCCTTTCTGTAAGGTTGAGCGGCCTGTGGAATGATGTGCCCTGCCTCTATTCCTCCACTACTAGGAAATTGAAATTTTTTTTTTCGTTTTTTTTTTTCGGACATTTTTTTCGTTTTTTCGCTATAAATCGCTTTAAACTCAAGCAATCTTCTCAGATCCTTTTGCATATGATAACCCATCAGAAAACATTTCAATATTTATTTACAAAAAAATCGATAATTCCATGGCCAAGTCGGTAGCGAGCTCGAATTCAAATCCGAGGGTCGCAGGTTCGATCCCCGCCGGTGCATAGTCTTTTGCCGCATTTTTTACAAGTGTCAAATGTGGCCCAAACCCATTTTTGAGTGACGAGATTCACATTTGAGCATCTTTTGCCGATTTTTGAAGTGAAATATCGATTGATTTCACTTGATTTCACGCGATTTCATGAAATTTTCGCACATTTCGTTCCAAATCATTCCTCATGCCGGCAAACCTCGCAGGAAGGGGTTTGAAACGAGAGAGCAAGGGGAATCGAGAGGTACTCTCTCACTTTGGCACACTCTCTCGCCCCTGACCCCTTTCTGGAGGCTCGGAATCGCGTATCGGGAAGCTTTATAAATTGCTTCAAAATCGCTCTATCTTCTCGGATCCTTTTGAATACGACAACAGACCAAAATCCCTTTAAAAATTTGCAATATTTAATTGACCAAATCCATAGCCAAGTGGGTTACGCCCTTGACTTACAATCCGAGACCCTCAGGTTCGAATCCCGCCGCGGGCAAAACGTTTGCCGCATTATTCGCAAGTGTCAGATGCCCTTCTAGCACGTTCTTGAGTAATGTGAAACACGTTTTCACCTGTTTTGCCGAGTTTTAACATGAAAAATCGAAAATTTCGAAAAGTTCCCAATTGATTCGCAGAGCGTGGGGGACCATAGGAAAAGTGTTTTGCGATGTCGGAAACGTGTCCTAGCGTTTCCTAATACGTTTAACATGAAAAATCGAATATTTCAAAAAGTTACCAATTGATTCGCAGAACGTGGGGGACCATAGGAAAAGTGTTTTGCGATGTCGGAAACGTGTCTGAACGTTTTCTCTTTAAATGCACTGCATCTTGCGTTTCCGTTGAGAAAGGCTCGTGAGGCTGAGAGCGATCGAAAAAAGTGGCGTAGTGGCAACTTTTTTTCGATCGCTCTCAGCCTCACGAGCCTTTTGCAACGGAATAAGCCAGTACTCTTTCTAGAGATTAACATTCCCCAACATACTAAATTCCCCCTGGACCGTATTTGGAGCCGGCTACTGCGTCCTCCTCCCTGGACCGAACTTCAAGAAAGCTACCGAGCTCCCCCTGAACCGTACCTGCAGAAGGCTACCGAGGTCCCCCTGAGCCATACCTGAAGAAGGCTACCGAGGCCCCCCTGGACCGAATCTTAATTAGGTTACTTGGCTCCCCCTGGACCGTACCTGGAGCAGGCCACCGAGCTCCCCCTGGACCAAACTTGGAGCCAGTGACCGACCTCCCCCTAGACCGAACCTGGAGCCAGTGACCAACCTCCCCCTGGGCCGAACCTGGACCCAGAACTATGCATAGAGCGTAGTGTACGCATAGAGCGTAGTGTACGCATAGAGCGTAGTGTACGCATAGAGCGTAGTGTATTTAACCTCAACACATCCCGGCTAGTTGTCCCCTAATCTCAAATGTGTTTCATCAGCCGTATTACTGCTCTCTCACGCACGCTACTTTAATATGATCGTCTGCTGCACTCGCCAAACTCCAATCAATTTCAAGGTAACACCTCATCTCTCCCCATTGACTCCGCCATGGAAACAGTGTGCAACGCAGCGTGTGACCTGGCGTCCCTTCTCTCCTATGCCTTCGTAGGCGAGGCCACTCCATCGGAGGAGAAGAACACTTCCAATGGAGAAGCGGAGGAGACGTTCGAGATCGTCGGTGAGTTGTGGCTACTGCCAAGATACTTGAGCCTCCAGATGGGGGTCTCTCTTTCGATGCGACCTTACTTTCTTGGGGCTAGATCGGCCTGGAACGGTGTAAGAAGTTCCTCAGGCAACGAAGGGCGTGTTTAGATAGGGAGACGCGTTGTGATTGCCACTGGCTCGGTTTCGAAGTACCATATGCTTCTGAATTACCATATATTAACAGATGCTGCGTCGTCCGAAGAGGATGAGGAGGATTCGGACACGATTGGGGAAGCGACGGGCAACAGTGCGGACAACGATGCAGCTGAGAAGACTGACGACGAGGGCAAGGAGGAGGAGGGCGCCGTCGAGGTAGTCTAATGTTTGCTTGATTAGAGAGAATACGATAGGTATACCTAAACGATAGGTATAGAATACGATAGGTATATAGGCATACCAGAGAGAGGTATACCTATATATAGAACGTCAATGATAACGTGGTTTCGTTGCAGAAGGCACTCCTGATTCCGGCGCCCCGCTTTATTCGTGTCGAAATGAGAGACGACGAGGAGGATTGCGGCATGGGCTGGTTCTCGTATCAAGAGAACGGTGTGAACGAGATATACGTTCGATCTATCATCAAGGTATACTGTATCAGATTAATGCACAGTAAACCTCCAGAAAAAGCGGTCATGTTTGTTATAACACGGTCTATGTGATCGGGTTTTGGAGGACATTCTAGCTTCAAAACGTTAAAACAGTTTGGGAAGGGAAGAGTGCCAGAGAGCAGAGAGAGAGAGAGAGAATTTTCTTCATTTCGCTCGATCGCTACACCGAAATGAGAGAGTTCGCAGGATGAAGAGACCGAGGTCATTACTCATTTTGCGCTCTACAAGAGGGTAAACACGCATTCAGTACGCCGAGATTGAACGAATGCCTGACAGTTCTACAAAAATCGCGAAAAAAATGTGACTCACGCGATGCGGCCTCGTTGCTATCCTCTCTCCTTTGGGATAAAAGCAAAAATGCTCTGGAATTTTGTCGAAAGTCTATGCCCGTCTCCTGGTGTGCGCCGGAAACGAAACATGCCACATCATTCCACAGGCCGGTCGACCATCCAGAAAGGCCTTTGGAGTGAGAGAGCGTGTGAAATCGAGAGGGACTCTCTCACTTTTGTACACTCTCTCGCTCTAACCCTGGTATGTAGGTTTGGAATCATGTGATGCGCAATTTTGGTTAGGAAACTATCATTCTGCACGCCGGCCGACGTTAGAGGGGGTCTCTCACTTTTGCACACTCTTTCGCCTTGGCCCCTTTTTCCGCGTAGGTTTGCATTCATGTGTGCAATTATAAACATTAAAAAAACAAATTGTAGGATTCGGCGGCCGACCGCGCTGGTTTGGCCGTATCGGACCGTATCCACTTCGTCAATGGAGTTTCCCTTGGCGAGCTCAGCAATGCCGAGGTACGAAGAGCAGTTGACCTGATTAGTAATTTTACCGAAATGTCCAAAACAATTTTTTTGCGATTTTAAACCTACATCAAAGGTGTGAGAGCAGACCATCGAAGACATAGCTCAGTGGTAGAGCCTCCTCTTAGCGAGCGGAAGACCGTTGGCTCGAATCTGCCTGTCTCCATTTTCTCTTGCTCTCTTCAAGGACGTTAAATAAAGTTTCTTTCCTTAAGCAAAGGATGATTTTACAGATATTCGATCTGTTTGCTGCAGCCACCGCCGAGAAAAGCTTCGAAGTGCTCGTACTGGAAGACATTGATCAGCTATACGAGGTATGGTAACTGATTCTGAACCAGGCGCGATACTGAACCTATAAATGGCTATGAGAAATGTGAAATTGTACGAAATTGAGAAAATTGCGCAAACATTACTTATCGGAGAAGAAGAGAGAGGCATCTATGGAGAGGCTATACTAGTGCCTAATCGGAAACATTCAGTTGCTCAACATCCGCGTGTCGCTGGATCTTCCAAATATTGTGCGCGGCGCGGACGCGGACGCGGCTAACGCGCCGGTCGCGGTCCAGCTCGTCTTGCAGCCAGGCAACATCTACGGATTCACGATGTCCACGGTTGACGCCTATCCGACCGTGGCGTGGGTGGACGAAGACGGTCTCGAATATAAGGTAGAGTATTAAATTCGGGTAAACAATCAACTCTCTCCATTTCGCACACTCTCTACACCGGTCGCGTGGTGAGAGCGAGTGTGAAATGAAGAGAGCTAATCAAATTATTTACCCGAATTTCAAACTCAAATATAAGGCACATCATTCCGGTTCAACTATTTGAATAATAGGGAAATCGACCGATTTCGTGAAAATAGTGAGAAACGACGAGTGGTTCTGAGGAATGCAACTAGTTGAATCGTTACTTTTCAAAGTTTATTTCACACTGTGACCCACAACCTCGTCAATTCTCCAGAAAAAGGCGCTATGACAAAATTCGTCCAGTCAATATTGATGATACCTCCTTTAAATATTGGCTCAACGAAACAAAACGTTGCTCCACTAAGTGTGCTCTGAATATGCATTATTTTCCTGGCCGTTTTTTGTATTCAGTTTTTTTTATCTTTACAACTGCCGTTAGCCACCCTACTGGAGTTCTAAGTCACATCATTCCACAGGCCGGTCAACCTTACAGAAAGGCCTTTTGAGTGAGAGATCGTGTGAAATCGAGATGGACTCTCTCACTTTTGCACACTCTCTCGCACTAACCCTGGTCTGTAGGTTTGGAATCATGTGCTAAGTGGTAGACAACAATACATTTTTAATTTTGTACTACTGCAGGCCGGTCTGCGAGCGGGTGCGCGCATCGTCGGAGTTAATGAGCTCCTCATTTGCTGCTCCAACACTGCGAAGGACGTGTGGAAGATGATCTACGAGAGGCCGACGGCGCCCAAACTGTGGGTGGTGAATGAGGAGGAGAAGGGGGAGAAGGAAAAGAAGAAGGAGGAGGAGGAGCAAGCGCTGTTCGATCGCGTCCGCTTGTACAAATATTACGCACCCGTGAGTTAATAATAATAATTAGAGTTGACCTCTCGAAATAACCTTTGTTCGAGAACAAAGGAAGATTAACAACGAAACAAAGAACTGTTTTCGAACGGAGTCGAAACGCTTTGTTCTTTTTTGTTTCGACTTTTCGAGTGGTTATCTCTAATAATAATCATAATAATGACAATAATGATATCATGACAATCAGGAAATGTACTCTCTATCGATTTGTTTTTTTTTGCAGATCTTCCTCGCAATCATGGTATTTGTCGATATCTTCATCAACATGCAGACTTTCGGACATCTCTTTCTGGTAATTTCATTTCTTTAAAAGTACTCATCACATGCTTTCTCTCCTCCACATTTTCGAATGAGGGGGATGAAAAAAATGAAAAAAAGGATCGAATGAGCGAGAACACGTATTTGACAACACGATGAAATACGTGTTGCAAAAAATCGTCTATAGCTTCGGAAACATTACAAAATTAATATTAGAGTAAATGATTATTATTATTATGAATTAAGTCGGCCTCTCTCGCCCTCGGTCTGCGGGCTTCTGTGTCATACGAAGATCTACCCGAATGCGCTATCTTGAGGGCAATTTCCAATGTGAGTTTGTTTAAAAAATAGTCTGGTATATAATATATATATATATATATATGAGAGGTATCACGAGAGATCGTATGTAAAATGGGTCGTTGCGGAACAATTTTCAAAAAAATATTTTTGATTCCGACCAAACTTTTATATTAAAGTACCCAGCAGATGAGAATTCGATTTATCCCGGTCCCAGGTCCAGAGCCGGCTTTTAGGAAATCTCCGGCTCCAAAACCGGAATCACTATAACTTTGCTCAAAAGTGAGCTAGCATGCTGTGGTTGGGCTCAAAATGTTCATAAAAATCGTGTGAACAAATTTACTGTTGGAGACGAGCTTTGTAATCGTTAACTGAAAAAGGTCTGACCGAAAGAGTAAATTTCGAGATGTTCAAAAAAAATTAAGATATCGAAAACGCGAGAAGTCGCACTTTTTTATTGCAGAATATGAAAGAGCTCTTCCAATACGTCTAGGAAAAAAATTAAAACAGAACAAAAAGGGGGGACCTAAACTCGAAAAATGCCTTTGAATGTGAAAAATCGTAAAATGTCGAAAAATCAACTTTTTCAAAACCAAACAAATAATACTTTTTCGTGCACCTTGCAACACTGTAAGCATATTAAAATTAATATTAGAGTCTGTGAAGCTCCAAGCAGATTGATTTGTTTATTTCTAAAATTGGTTTTCTTCGTTTGTAAAACTTTTTCTATTTTGCGATTTATTTTGGTCTAAATAAGTTTCACAGACTCTAATATTATTTTTAATGTGCTTACAGTGTTGCAAGGTGCACGAAAAAATATTATATGTTTGGTTTTGGAAAAGTTGATTTTTCGACATTTTACGATTTTTCACATTCAAAGGCATTTTTCGAGTTTAGGTCCCCCCCTTTTTGATCTGTTTTATTTTTTTTCGTAGACATATTTGAAGAGCTCTTTCATATTCTGCAATAAAAAAGTGCGACTTCTCGCGTTTTCGATATCTTAATTTTTTTTGAACATCTCGAAATTTATTCTTTCGGTCAGACCTTTTTCAGTTAACGATTACAAAACTCGTCTCCAACAGTAAATTTGTTCACACGATTTTTATGAACATTTTGAGCCCAACCACAGCATGCTAGCTCACTTTTGAGCAAAGTTATAGTGATTCCGGTTTTGGAGCCGGAGAATTCCTAAAAGCCGGTTCTCGACCTGGGACCGGGATAAAACGAATTCTCGTCTGCTGGGTACTCTAATATAAAAGTTTGGTTGAAATCAAAAATATTTTTTTGAAAATTGTTCCGAACCACCTGCAATCTCTGGTGAGACCTCTCATATATATATATATATTCGGTTGGCCGGAAAGTCTTGATAACTTTTTCATTCGTTTATTTCTCGAAGCAAACACAAGTACATTATGGGTTATATGCTCCATCATTATCGACGATATACTGCCAACGTTGTGTTAGCTTGTGGATGCCCTGTCTATAGAACCCTGCTGGGCGTGAGGCGAAATATTGCTTCAGTGCGGCCTCCAGACTTCCTCGTGTTGTGAACGATCTCTCTCGAAGGGCATGGGTCAGGTCCGAGATAAGCCAATAGTCACTTGGGGCGATGTCTGGGGAATACGGTGGGTGAGGGAGAATCATCCAGCCATACTTTCCCAGTTCCTACTTGACGAGTTTGGCGACATGTGGACGAGCGTTGTCATGCTGATAATATATTTTCTTATCTTTCAGGGCTGAACTATCGACTTCCTTCTTCAAATTACGTAGTTGTTTCACATAACGGTCGGCGTTTATGATTTGACCCTCGGGAAGGAGGTCCCAGTAGATGGGCCCATCCACTCCCCACCATATTGAGAGCATCACTTTTTTGGGGTGAAGGTCGGGTTTAGGGACATCCTGTGGCGTCTCTCCTTCTTGAATCCACTGGGCTCGCCTGTGGTGATTATCGTAGAGGACCCATTTCTCATCTCCAGTGATCAGCCGGTCCAACCATCGATCGCCGCCGTGGAGAGTGAGAAGACTGTATGCATCATCGACTCGGTGGTCCAGCTGGTCCTGGGTCAGATCATGGGGTATGAATCGACCAAGAACTTTTCTCATCCGAAGAGATTTCAAGCCTTCCTCAACAGTGCTATGGGCAACCTTCAGTATGGATGCCAGTTCACGAGTGCTTTGGAATGGATCCGAATTCACCTGGGCTCTCAACGCATCCAAATCCAACTCACGGGGCCTTCCAGAGCGGTCCTGGTCATCGAGTGAAAAGTCGTCTTCTTTGAAGCGATGGAACCATCTTTGTATGGTTGGGTAGGAGGGAGCATGTTGGTCATAAATTTTCTTCAGGAGAGTCTCCGAATCCTTCAACGTTGTGTGAGATAGGAAGAGGTAGAGCAGAACATGGCGGATGTGGATTACACTGGGAATATACATCGTGCGTCAACTTCAGCACGGAGAAAGAGAGGGGAATGGGGAGTTGTTTACTACAAGGGCCCTAGTCTCCTTGTCATTTGTGAGGAACGAGGGGACACCAAAGTTCGAACGCGGCACACAGTAGAAAAACAAAAAGAGTTATCAAGACTTTCCGGCCAACCTGATATATATATATATATATATATATATATATATATATATATATATATATATATGCGATCACAAGGAAACGCGGTACTTAAAATAAATAAAAATTAAATTAAAATAAATAAAAAAACAAATTCAGTAGGACGTTCAGGACAATGACAATCAAACAACCTCAAAGTAAACCACGAAAATCAAATAAAAACATATCCAGTCATGCATTGACACAATGTTCGGATTGTCAGGGAAGCGGCCACGTAGTGTGTTTCCCTAATTGGGAAAAGGCGCCGAACAGCGGCTCTTGGGCGCCTTTTCCCAATTAGGGAAAGACACTCGTTGCTCGTTTGCCTTACATTCCTTGAGGCACCAGAACATTGTGTTGAGCGAACGGCTGGGACGATTGTTCTCCAACCTCTCATTAGTTTCCATTTAATTAATGAAATGAGAAAGAGAATGAGGCGGGGAGAATTATTTCTGGCATTATTGTCCACTAATTAATTTTAAATTATATAATTAACTAATTAAGTAACTTTAATCAATGAAAATTCTTTCAGTGTTACTGGCTACTTCGTATTGCATGCGGCGCGGACATATCAGCAGCTTTGTTGCCCATATTCCCCGATAATGAAGTCGTCGAGCTCATTTTTATCGCCCTCAAAATGGTCTCAGTGGCCGTTGACTGCGTCTGCTATTACGAAAATGTGCAGTGAGTGATACATATTTATTTATTTATTTTATTACGTTGCACCACGAGGGTGCATCTGATGTCAAACTATGGAAGCGTGCGAAATCAATTTTGATGACATAACGAAACATGATTTTTTATTGAATAAGTTGCCCAATTGCACATCATCTTCTTGAACGATAATCGTATATCGCTATACGGTAACGCTAATCGTATACGGTAACGCTAATCGTATACGGTAACGCTAATCGTATACGGTAACGCTAATCGTATACGGTAACGCTAATCGTATACGGTAACGCTAATCGTATACGGTAACGCTAATCGTATACGGTAACGCTAATCGTATACGGTAACGCTAATCGTATACGGTAACGCTAATCGTATACGGTAACGCTAATCGTATACGGTAACGCTAATCGTGTATTGCTCCTAACTCCACCACTAAACATCCATTTTTCCAGGTTGAAGAAGGAAATGGCTCCGTATCATCTGGAAGCAAAAGCACTCAATGAGAAAGTGGCAGAAATCGAGAAGAAGAGAAGCGAGGAGTCAAATTCCCGCATCGAAACGGAGAATGGCGAAACTGCTTGATTTCCTGATACCTAGTTCCTATGTACCGTTCAGTAGTTGGCTACTGCCAGTTGATACCAGTGCCCACTCTCGCTATCTTCCAAAAGAGCGCTGCAGTCCCTCTTTTTCCTCATTTTGTGTGTGTGTTTAAATTAAACAATTTTCTCGTTCATAACATTATCTCGATTGTGTGTTGATAAATTTAAAAAAATAGAAGAGTGTCACGTCGCCGAGCTTTCCACATCATTACAGACCGGCCAACCATCCAGAAAGGCCTGCCATTCTGCCCATATTTAGCTCTTCACATGACTAGTAAACGTGGACTTTCGCATACAGTTACCTAATATTTGGAGTGAGAGAGCGTGTGAAATCGAGAGGGACTCTCTCACTTTTGTACACTCTCTCGCTCTAACCCTGGACTGTAGGTTTGGAATCATGTGTTTCGTTTGAACTCACAAAGATCGCAAAGAAAGTCCGATTCGCCATGCGCTCTTTTGAAATCGCAAAGAGCGCAGAACTCTGATCATTCACTAAGAAATTGGAAATATTTGAAAGTATGATAATAAAACGTGCTCTCCATGTGTAAGTTTAGAGAAACTCAGTTTATTAATGCAAGGAAAATTGGTTAGTTTCTCCAGCAAGTTTTGTTTTGGTTCCAGCACCACAGATAGAGTACGATCAATATGGATTCCAAATCATATTATCATTGACATTGCGGGGAAAACACATTTAGCGATTAGAAGACGAAGGAGAGTACAGTAAGCCTACGTCGACCACTATATTTCCCGCTAATATTCTGCATTCCGGCCAGTGGGTGAAAATATTTACTCTCGCCAGAGGGAAGGCTTTTCAAACTCGTCCCGCCATGGCTGCGCGTCTTTGTTCTCTTTGCATGCATGCTATAAATTATATTATAGCATATCCTATAATATTAGCCTATAATTATAGCCTAAATTTTAGCCTAAATTAATTCTAAATTTTAAATTTTAGCCTAAATTTTAAATTATAGCCTATAATGGCGTTGAATGTTTAAAATAATTCTGTTCTCTCTCAGGTTAATTTCCCTCCTTTGGTTCTTTCTTTTCTTCAGCGATAACACTGAATACTAATATATTATGATATTAAACCAAATGATGCTTACGCGAAATTGACTGCTGGAGTGCGAAATGTGAGACAACGGTCTCTTCATTTCGCACATTCTCTCGTCCATCGACAGGTCTAGAGAGTGTGCGAAATGAAGAGATCGTGGTCTCACATTTCGCTCTCTACTACTGGTGCGTGCACCCAGAATGAATATACTTACTATTGAGTATATTCCATACTGAGATATGACACCGAGTATATGATATACTCAATATTGAGTATATTCTCTCGATTTCGCACGCTCTCTCGACGCGCGAATATACTCAATATTGAGTATATCATATACTCGGTGTCTCATCTTAGTATATTCATTCTCTGCGTGTGTGCTAGACTTCGAGAACGAACGAAACAACGGGTTGCGTAATAGGCAAATCACTTCCCGCTCTCCTCATTTCTCGCCCTCTCTCACTGCTTGAGCCGTGAATTTTTCTATTATGCAACCCTTTGCTTCGTTCTTTCTCGAAGTCTAGTGTGTTTTTAATGTATCCTTTCAGAATGGCAAGATTTCTATTACATTTATAAAATGATACGATCATACCAAAAAGTCAAATGTCGGACTTCCGTTGTTTACCACACAGGCACGTACGCGACCCTCTCACTTTCACCCGCTCTCTCGCTTTGGTAAACACAGGAAGTACCATTTTGACTTTTTGTGTGTTCGTATCATTTTATAAATGTAATACGCAGAACAGTCACCGATGACGCTCAGGCTTTCGATGGTGCGCTTGAGGTACATTTTTTTTCCATTTGATTTAAAAAAAAAATGTTTTCCTTCCTTTGTGTTTCACCAACTTCTGATAACAGAAATGCAACCTCAAACTTCGGGGATACTCACGGGGAAATAAGCCTACGTCTTCATAAGTCTTCCATCCATCCTACGTCTTCCATCCATCGATTTCTCTCTTAGAGTTTGGACACTACTGCTGTGTTTGGGACCAGCCATTCATTCTACCTGTAGTCACTCATTTCCCACCCTTCCACATTTACTATCCTTCTCATTTCTGGTCTCTTCCCTCATTCAAGAGTGGCTGGCCCTAAACACAGCAGTGGTGCCAGAGTTTGCATTTTTTGATGATATTGCGCAGACGTGGATATGAACAAGCTTCTTATAATGCTGTTTATATGTAAAAATTTTATCGATATTAATTATCTATAACGACCAATCAGAAATATGACCTGGAAAAGCGCGTAATTGAACTCGGAAGCTATACTGTACGAATTTCCATCAACCTGCGCTCTTACAAGGGAAGACCGCATACTCAAGGTGGCGGTTCAGAACGAAATATAGCGCGATCGATAGGTATTCTGAAACAATTTGGAAATCAACTTACCAAAACTGCTGAATGGCCTTGGGGCATGAGAAAAATCGAAATAACTATCGCGCAATTGGGTATATCACACCATTGAAAACGTGAAGGAATAACTGGCCGAGTGGTGTTGAGGTAAGAGGATTGTCTTGGGAGCGATGAGTCGATGGTTCTACGCCATCCCGCTGCAAATTGTTTTGCTGTTTTTTTAGCGATGATTTCATTGCATTGCTATGACAAAATTGTTTATTGATAGAAAATAAGCACATTTACATTTTGGCTCCTCACTCGCAACATCATATGATATTCCCTTTCTGGCATAAAGTCTGGATAAGTTGACGAGCGCCGTCCTTCATTCCTGACTCCCACGCAGTTTTGCTTTAACTCTCGAGTCGACATCAAATGCTAGATCGTCGGATGCACGAATGAACATGTTGAAGCGCCCTCGCTGCCACAATTACATCTATTTCCATGATTTTGTTGTTGAATACCATAGATGCGAATGAGGAGCCAAAATGTGTAAATTTGTTAATTTGCTATCAATAAAAAGTTTCGTCAAAGCAATGCAATGCAATGGTCGCTAAAAAAAAGCAAAAGGATTTAGAGCGGAATGGGGTAGAACAATCGAGTCATCGCTCCCAAGACAATCCTCTTACCTCAACACCACTCGGCCAGTTATTCCTTCACGTTTTCAATGGTGTGATATACCCAATTGCGCGATAGTTATTTCGTTTTTACTCATGCCCCGCGGCCATTCAGCAGTTTTGGTAAGTTGATTTCCAAATGGTTTCAGAATACCTATCGATCGCGCTACATTTCGTTCTGAACCGCCACCTTGAGTATGCGGTCTTCCCTTGTTAATTAAATTTTTCGTATTTCGATTGTTTTCAAGCTTTCTGTGTTGGTTTAATCCCGATATGCGTCGCCTAGATGACGTCAAAACCTTCGCGCAACTGCTCTCCACTCACAGCGGCTCTCGGAGCCCCGATCATTCAAATCAGGTCAGTTTTTCGGCGGAGGCAAGTCTATTAATTCCTAAGTTCGGGTTTTTGCTTGTGGTTCCATACTCAGGCCCAACTGCTCTTGATTGCCGAGCTGTAGAGGAGTGATAAGAAGCAGGACGACACCTTCACAACAAGGTTTGTGCTCTGGCTCTTGGTTGTTCCTGGCATAAATCGGCCGAATCGCTCTCAGGCGAATTTAATTTAGTTATTGCATTCTATAAGCGCTCCAAGCGGCTGACCAACGGTGATATCGACTTGATTCAATGTATGGCACGAAAATAATCCCACGTCATCGCTGTACCACTCACATGAAAGTGATCATTACGTTTCAGTTTCATTTCACGACGGTGTCGGGGTTTTCTCTACGCAACTTGCACTATGCAACAGTTCAACAGGTATTCCATCTTTTTCCCGTAATCTTAATCTTTTCAGATACTATTTCAAATAAAATTATCTAAATTATTATAAAATATATCTTCGGTTTATAGAGAAAGGTGAGCCTCATTCGTTTAAATTTGTACATTGCCTCAGATAACCCCCACTCACTCACGCATGAGTTGGGGTTGTCTGTGGAGAGTTTCAGGTTATTATTGATTATATTAAAACATCCGTTCTAGAGTTATTCATGAGTGGAAAGTCTCCTATATTCTCGTATATTCTCGGTGAGTAATTGCTTTTATTATTGATAGCTCGAGAAAGACTGAATCACGAATCTTGGACTCCATTCCATTATTCAAATTATCGAATTATCTTTTCTAATTTTCAATAAATGCCCAAGCAAAAAGCTTTCTAGCATCTAATCATGAGAACTCTCTAGGATGTGAAACGCAAGAGAACCATTATCTAGGCGAAATCGGGTCGGAAAATAGACTTGTTTTCTAGCCGCTCAAATATGCGTCAATTGCGTTGTGATGCATTTGGTTTTACAAATATATTATTGATTAGTAAACTCATGTGGTTCTCTAGATGCGGACATGCTAGATAGTTCTATGAACATTTACGAAATAGTAATAATCGATCGAAAGCTCGAATTTTCACTAGTGTTTTGCAGGCGATCTTCTCCCCTCCGCAGATTCCTCACTTCATTTTCCTATCATCCGATCTACTTTATTAATTTTTTATTCGCTCCGTTCTGTTCGGTTTTTGTTTGTTGATAAAATAGTGTAGCATCCCCATTTCCGTGGCTAAAAGCTTCTTCATTATACACAGTACCCAGTTAGATCACAATATCGACAATATTACGGTATCCTGTACCGGTGAAATGAACGGAAATCATGAATCTGACACGGCATGCGCTCCACTTGAACTGGATTACGGTAGAAGGGGAGGGAACGTAAGGGGGCGGAGTCAGGCCATTAGAGTTGGAAACTCTAATATTTAGAGCACGAAACTCCATATGCCTGGAGCGAGAGTTTGAAACTCTAGCTAAAACTCTAATTCCGTAGAGTTTTTTCTTTGTGAGAGGAAGAGAAGGAAAATGCACAGAAGAAGGAGCACATCGCAGCGTTGAGAGAAGCCGACTGCAAGAGGTTAGGAGAAGGGTCGGGTTGGATTTACATGGTTAAAACTGTTTATCCCCACAATTTTCTCGAATAGCCTCACAAACGTGGTGTTCTGGCGGCAGAATGGGCAGTTTAGTCGCTTTTTCGCGTCTGCAAGTTCATCGGCACATGCCAGACACGAAAAGTGCCCGCAGGCAGTGAATACCGCGCGTTGAGAGGGATGGTCGATGAAGCAAATACCGCATTGACGAGAGAAGAGAGGAGCCAGGACGGATACTTGCAGGATACTTTAAGAATACTGTTAGAATGAATAGGATACTGTAAAAATTGGTAGAAGACAGGGCGACATATCAGTGGAGTAATGATCAGACTCTCCTCATTCTACATGCTCTCTCATCGATCAGACAGCGCGAGAAAGCATGCAGAATTGAGAGGGTCAGATCATTACTCCCCTGTGCAATTCTTCCGATCCCGCATTGCAAAATATTTCTTCACATAAAATTTGCATAGATAACTGGCTCGAAAGATCCCACTTTTTTCCTCTATACACCTCACTATCTCAGTTCTTTTTAAAACTTTTTCAATACGCGCTAAACAAATGATTTTCAGATTGTTAAAATAATTTTTGAAATACGCAAATTTTGGAGAGAAACAATCCTGCCGCGAATACGGGAAATAAAGTTTTTATTATAATTTTAAAAAGTTATGTATTTTGGCACCTGGAAAACGATTCTGCAAAAAAATAAACAGTTTTAACCATGTAAATCCAACCCGACCCTTCTCCTAACCTCTTGCAGTCGGCTTCTCTCAACGCTGCGATGTGCTCCTTCTTCGGTGCATTTTCCTTCTCTTCCTCTCACAAAGAAAAAACTCTTTTAGCTAGAGTTTCAAACTCTCGCTCCAGGCATATGGAGTTTCGTGCTCTAAATATTAGAGTTTCCAACTCTAATGGCCTGACTCCGCCCCCTTACGTTCCCTCCCCTTCTACCGTAATCCAGTTCAAGTGGAGCGCATGCCGTGTCAGATTCATGATTTCCGTTCATTTCACCGGTACAGGATACCGTAATATTGTCGATATTGTGATCTAACTGGGTACTGTGTATAATGAAGAAGCTTTTAGCCACGGAAATGGGGATGCTACACTATTTTATCAACAAACAAAAACCGAACAGAACGGAGCGAATAAAAAATTAAAAAAGTAGATCGGATGATAGGAAAATGAAGTGAGGAATCTGCGGAGGGGAGAAGATCGCCTTCAAAACACTAGTGAAAATTCGAGCTTTCGATCGATTATTACTATTTCGTAAATGTTCATAGAACTATCTAGCATGTCCGCATCTAGAGAACCACATGAGTTTACTAATCAATAATATATTTGTAAAACCAAATGCATCACAACGCAATTGACGCATATTTGAGCGGCTAGAAAACAAGTCTATTTTCCGACCCGATTTCGCCTAGATAATGGTTCTCTTGCGCTTCACATCCTAGAGAGTTCTCATGATTAGATGCTAGAAAGCTTTTTGCTTGGGCATTTATTGAAAATTAGAAAAGATAATTCGATAATTTGAATAATGGAATGGAGTCCAAGATTCGTGATTCAGTCTTTCTCGAGCTATCAATAATAAAAGCAATTACTCACCGAGAATATACGAGAATATAGGAGACTTTCCACTCATGAATAACTCTTGAACGGATGTTTTAATATAATCAATAATAACCTGAAACTCTCCACAGACAACCCCAACTCATGCGTGAGTGAGTGGGGGTTATCTGAGGCAATGTACAAATTTAAACGAATGAGGCTCACCTTTCTCTATAAACCGAAGATATATTTTATAATAATTTAGATAATTTTATTTGAAATAGTATCTGAAAAGATTAAGATTACGGGAAAAAGATGGAATACCTGTTGAACTGTTGCATAGTGCAAGTTGCGTAGAGAAAACCCCGACACCGTCGTGAAATGAAACTGAAACGTAATGATCACTTTCATGTGAGTGGTACAGCGATGACGTGGGATTATTTTCGTGCCATACATTGAATCAAGTCGATATCACCGTTGGTCAGCCGCTTGGAGCGCTTATAGAATGCAATAACTAAATTAAATTCGCCTGAGAGCGATTCGGCCGATTTATGCCAGGAACAACCAAGAGCCAGAGCACAAACCTTGTTGTGAAGGTGTCGTCCTGCTTCTTATCACTCCTCTACAGCTCGGCAATCAAGAGCAGTTGGGCCTGAGTATGGAACCACAAGCAAAAACCCGAACTTAGGAATTAATAGACTTGCCTCCGCCGAAAAACTGACCTGATTTGAATGATCGGGGCTCCGAGAGCCGCTGTGAGTGGAGAGCAGTTGCGCGAAGGTTTTGACGTCATCTAGGCGACGCATATCGGGATTAATTCGTACAGTATAGCTTCCGAGTTCAATTACGCGCTTTTCCAGGTCATATTTCTGATTGGTCGTTATAGATAATTAATATCGATAAAATTTTTACATATAAACAGCATTATAAGAAGCTTGTTCATATCCAAGTCTGCGCAATATCATCAAAAAATGCAAACTCTGGCACCACTGCTGTGTTTAGGGCCAGCCACTCTTGAATGAGGGAAGAGACCAGAAATGAGAAGGATAGTAAATGTGGAAGGGTGGGAAATGAGTGACTACAGGTAGAATGAATGGCTGGTCCCAAACACAGCAGTAGTGTCCAAACTCTAAGAGAGAAATCGATGGATGGACGGTAGTCGACGCTCGCGGAGACCTACATACCTTGAAAGTGCTGCAGGCAATCTCTCTTATCGCGAGGGAACTAATTCGACAGTCAAAACATAATGAATAGCCTTAAAACAGCGAAATAGGTAGATAAAATGATGAAAATGCCGCGATCCGTGAGCCGGCGCGATTAGAGTTTGAAACTCTAATGTATTAGAGTTTGCAACTCTAGGGGACTTTAGAGTTCGAAACTCTAATTTTCTAGAGTTTGAAACTCTAAAAGTGGTTAGAGTTTCAAACTCCTAGAGTTTTTTCTTTGTGAGCTTTTCGATCACCGCATTTGCGTCTTCGACACTCCCAACGCGCCCAATGGGCGTGGACATGGTCGGATTATCAATGCGAAAGTTGGCGAATCCGAGTTCGCTGCTGGCGCGAATCTCGATGAGAGTGATTTCTGCCTTGGCTTCGATGCCGAGCTCCAGCAGCAATCCGCGCACCTCGAACGAGGACTCCTGGTAAAATTTTTAAATTTACTTTGTGTTTTTGTACGACCCCCGATTCACGTGCACACAACACGAGAATAGCCTCGCAACAGGCCGCTGATCACCTCAGGACAGGCTCTCGTTGCCCCTCAGGCATAGGGGTGGTCGAGACCGCCTTGCGTGTAGAAGACCTAGCACCTTTACCTTTACCTTTACCTTATAAAGTAGCTCGAGCAGCTTTCACAAACCGAAAAGAACATTTATTGTTTATTTTTTGAAATAAACATAATTTCATAATTTCGTTTCTCCGTAAACGCATATTTTTGCATATTATAAATATATTAATGCATTATAATTAATAAAGTTATTTTCGTTATGTCGTAATCGCCGTGATTTCTCCCACGTCAGGGTGTGCATTTCGAACGACCAGCATCGAGTTGGCACCATCTCTCATTGTCTGACCCTCTCATTTGGCGCGCTCTCTCGCCATCTCTCTCTTTCTCTAACTCGTTCTCGTCGTCCCTGTTTCGAATGCTGTCGAACGTCCAGAATCCGGAAGTGCAGCAGTACGCTTTGAGACCGAGGACGACAATGTTGGAGACCCTGAACGATTCCAAATGTACAGAGAGGGCCAGGGCGCGAGAGAATGCAGAAGTACGCGGGAAACTATCGATTGAAATGCTTCGTACGAAAGTACTAGAACCGTTGCTACTTGTCAAAGCCACATCATTCCACAGGCCACTCAACCTTACAGAAAGGCCTTTCGAGTGAGAGAGCGTGTGAAATCGAGAGGGACTCTGTCATTTTAGCATACTCTCTCGCTCTAACCCTGGTCTATAGGTTTGGAATCATGTGAAGCCCACTCACCATGAAAGATCAGGGAAGGCATCGTTGTTCACTGCGCGAGTTTGATGCATTCTTGTCTGACCATTTCTGCATTCTTCCAATTCGTAAGTGTCCCTCATCAATTTGTAGTTCCCGCCGTACCAGGTGAACGGCACGTCATAAATCGAGCCAAACTTCTGGGATGCGTTTTAAAGAACTCAACGGGAAATAAGCCTACGGCTATAGACTTCTGACTGGCCAGCGACGACTTTCAAAGTCTATTCGACTCGCTGCCCTGTCTCTATTAGACTGTGAAGTAGTCACTGGTCAGCTTAGACTTATGAAGACGTAGGCTTATTTCCCCGTGAGTATCCCCGAAGTTTGAGGTTGCATTTCTGTTATCAGAAGTTGGTGAAACACAAAGGAAGGAAAACATTTTTTTTAAAAATCAAATGGAAAAAAAATGTACCTCAAGCGCACCATCGAACGCCTGAGCGTCATCGGTGACTGTTCTGCGTATTACATTTATAAAATGATACGAACACACAAAAAGTCAAAATGGTACTTCCTGTGTTTACCAAAGCGAGAGAGCGGGTGAAAGTGAGAGGGTCGCGTACGTGCCTGTGTGGTAAACAACGGAAGTCCGACATTTGACTTTTTGGTATGATCGTATCATTTTATAAATGTAATAGAAATCTTGCCATTCTGAAAGGATACATTAAAAACACACTAGACTTCGAGAAAGAACGAAGCAAAGGGTTGCATAATAGAAAAATTCACGGCTCAAGCAGTGAGAGAGGGCGAGAAATGAGGAGAGCGGGAAGTGATTTGCCTATTACGCAACCCGTTGTTTCGTTCGTTCTCGAAGTCTAGCACACACGCAGAGAATGAATATACTAAGATGAGACACCGAGTATATGATATACTCAATATTGAGTATATTCGCGCGTCGAGAGAGCGTGCGAAATCGAGAGAATATACTCAATATTGAGTATATCATATACTCGGTGTCATATCTCAGTATGGAATATACTCAATAGTAAGTATATTCATTCTGGGTGCACGCACCAGTAGTAGAGAGCGAAATGTGAGACCACGATCTCTTCATTTCGCACACTCTCTAGACCTGTCGATGGACGAGAGAATGTGCGAAATGAAGAGACCGTTGTCTCACATTTCGCACTCCAGCAGTCAATTTCGCGTAAGCATCATTTGGTTTAATATCATAATATATTAGTATTCAGTATTATCGCTGAAGAAAAGAAAGAACCAAAGGAGGGAAATTAACCTGAGAGAGAACAGAATTATTTTAAACATTCAACGCCATTATAGGCTATAATTTAAAATTTAGGCTAAAATTTAAAATTTAGAATTAATTTAGGCTAAAATTTAGGCTATAATTATAGGCTAATATTATAGGATATGCTATAATATAATTTATAGCATGCATGCAAAGAGAACAAAGACGCGCAGCCATGGCGGGACGAGTTTGAAAAGCCTTCCCTCTGGCGAGAGTAAATATTTTCACCCACTGGCCGGAATGCAGAATATTAGCGGGAAATATAGTGGTCGACGTAGGCTTACTGTACTCTCCTTCGTCTTCTAATCGCTAAATGTGTTTTCCCCGCAATGTCAATGATAATATGATTTGGAATCCATATTGATCGTACTCTATCTGTGGTGCTGGAACCAAAACAAAACTTGCTGGAGAAACTAACCAATTTTCCTTGCATTAATAAACTGAGTTTCTCTAAACTTACACATGAGGAGCACGTTTTGTAATCATACTTTCAAATATTTCCAATTTCTTAGTGAATGATCAGAGTTCTGCGCTCTTTGCGATTTCAAAAGAGCGCATGGCGAATCGGACTTTCTTTGCGATCTTTGTGAGTTCAAACGAAAGCTCGGCGACGTGACACTCTTATTTCTTTAAATTTATCAACACACAATCGACATAATGTTATGAACGAGAAAATTGTTTAATTTAAACACACACACAACATGAGGAAAAATAGGGACAGCGCTCTTTTGGAAGATAGCGAGAGTAGTCACTGGTACTGGTATATCAACTTGCAGTAACCAACTACTGAACGGTACATAGGAACTAGGTATATCAGGAAATCAAGCAGTTTCGCCATTCTCCGTTTCGATGAGGGAATTTGACTCCTCGTTTCTCGTCTTCTCAATTTCTGCCACTTTCTAATTGAGTGCTTTTGCTTCCAGATGATACGGAGCCATTTCCTTCTTCAACCTGGAAAATGGTGGAAGTTTAGTGGTGGAGTTAGGAGCAATACACGATTAGCGTTACCGTATACGATTAGCGTTACCGTATACGATTAGCGTCACCGTATAGCAATATACGATTATCGTGCAAGAAGATGATGTGCAATTGGGCAACTTATACAATGAAAAATCATGTTTCGTTATGTCATCAAAATTGATTTCACACGCTTCCATAAATTGGCATCAGCCTCGTGGTGCAACGTGATAAAATAAACAAATATGTATCACTCACTGCACATTTTCGTAATATCAGACGCAGTCAACGGCCACTGAGACTATTTTGAGGGCGATAAAAATGAGCTCGACGACTTCATTATCGGAGAATATGGGCAACAAAGCTGCTGATACGTCCGCGCCGCATGCAATACGAAGTAGCCAGTAACACTGAAAGAATGTTCATTAATTAAAATTACTTGATTACTATATAATTTAAAATTAATTAATGAATAATAAAGCGAGAAATAATGACACACTGCTCCACAATTTACCCTTACGTATAGGTTCTCCCCGCCTCATTCTCATTCTCATTTAATTTATAATAAGGAAACTAATGAGAGGTTGGAGAACAATCGTCCCAGTCTTTCGCTCAATGCATGACTGGATATGTTTTTATCTGATTTTCGTGGTTTACTTTGAGATTATATTCCAGACTATTTTTTAAACAAACTCACATTGGAAATTGCCCTCAAGATAGCGCATTCGGGTAGATCCTCGTATGACAGAGAAACACGCAGACCGAGGGCGAGAGAGGCCGACTTAATTCATAATAATATTTACTCTAATATTTATTTTGTAATGTTTACGAAGGTATAAACTACGTTTTTTTGCAATGCGTATTTCATCGTGTTGCCTAATACGTGTTCTCGCTCATTCGATCCTTTTTCATTTTTTTCATCCCCCTCATTCGAAAATGTGGAGGAGAGAAAGCATGTGATGAGTACTTTTAAAGAAATGAAATTACCAGAAAGAGATGTCCGAAAGTCTGCATGTTGATGAAGATATCGACAAATACCATGATTGCGAGGAAGATCTGAAAAATAAACAAATCGATAGAGAGCACATTTCCTGATTCTACATTATCATTGTCATTATTATGATTATTATTAGAGATGACCACTTGAAAAGTCGAAACAAAAAAAGAACAAAGCGTTTCGGCTCCGTTCCGGAACAGTTCTTTGTTTCGTTGTTAATCTTCCTTTGTTCTCGAACAAAGGTTATTTCGAGAGGTCAACTCTAATTATTATTATTAACTCACGGGTGCGTAATAGTTGTGCAAGCGGACGCGATCGAACAGCGCTCGTTCCTTCTCCTCCTTCTTCTTTTCCTTCTCCTCCTTCTCCTCCTCCTTCACCACCCACAGTTTGGGCGCCGTCGGCCGCTCGTAGATCATATTCCACACGTCCGCCGAAGTGTTGGAGCAGCAAATGAGGAGGTCATTAACTCCGACAATGCGTGCTCCCGCTCGCAGACCCGCCTGTGGTAGTACACAATTAAAAATGTATTGTTGTCTACCACTTATGCTGCGAAAATTTCATGGGGTGCAAGGTGCAAAACAATTTTATGCACCCTTTCATAACTTTTTTTTCAAGTGAAGCTACCACTTCCAAACTTGATACAGGGATTGCAAGGCACGATCGGAACATTTTCCTTTTTGATTGGAGAGATTTCGTTCAGTTTGAGCTGAGTTACACGAGTTTTCCACCCTTTGATGGGGAATTTCCCCCGAAGAAATTAGCGCAGCATAAGAACTCTAGCAGGGTGGCTAACGGCAGTTGTAAAGATAAAAAACTGAATACAAAAAATGGCCAGGAAAATAATGCATATTGAGATCATACTTAGTGGAGCAACGTTTTGTTTCGTTGAGCCAATATTTAAAGGAGGTATCATCAATATTGACTGGACGAATTTTGTCCATAGAGCCCTTTTCTGGAGAATTGACGAGGTTGTCACAGTGTGAAATAAACTTTGAAAAGTAACGATTCAACTAGTTGCTTTCCTCAGAACACTCGTCATTTCTCACTATTTTCACGAAATCGGCCGATTTCCATATTATTCAACTAGTTCGTGAATCCGTAGATGTTGCCTGGCTGCAAGACGAGCTGGACCATGACCGGCGCGTTAGCCGCGTCCGCGTCCGCGCCGCGCACAATATTCGGAAGATCCAGCGACACGCGGATGTTGAGCAACTGAATGTTTCCGATTAGGCACCAATATAGCCTCTCCATAGATGCCTCTCTCTTCTTCTCCGATAAGTAATGTTTGCGCAATTTTCTCAATTTCGTGTTACAATTTCATATTTCTCATAGCCATTTAAAGTATCGCGCCTGGTACATAACAGACACTTCTGACAGGATTGAGATTCTGGCTAAAGGGTCCTATTTCTGGCTAAAGGGTACTAGCGAATATTACGACCATGCTGAAAAGTTGCCCTAAGAGTAAAATTGATGCGTAGAATCCGAAAATCGACCTTAAAATGTGCTCCAGTCAAACCCGGCTGAGATATGTTTCATGGTACCTCAAAAATCGATTTTTTCAATTTTTGTCCGGATCGTCGGAAACCCTTACATAGCTATATTTTTTGAAAGCTCACGGCGAGAGGAGCCATTTTCAAGTTGGAAATTTTCGAATAGCTCGTAGCAGAAAAAAGTTACGGTAAGAAAAAAATTCAAACTTTTTTTAAAATTTTTTTTTCCAAACATGCTATATTTTTTATTTCATTTTCGGAATCAGCATAAAAAACTACCCTAGCCATATTTTTCGCTATAGATATCTCTGTCTTGACCTTGCCCGTTTGGACAAAAGTTCACCTGATGTTGGAACTTCCTTGTTTGAATTGATGATGATTTCATCTTTACGACCAATTCCATTTCTAGTATTGTGATCTATCACACTCACGCGAAAGATATCAACAGTATCCAGGTGTACATGGTAGCCCATAATGTGAAAAAATGAGTTTAAAATCGAACAAAAATATAATGAAGAATACATTTTTTTTCATAATTTCGATGCTCATTTTGGTAAGAAAAACGCTCGCATTGCATCTCAAAAGCAGTAAATATAAAAGATATCAATAAAATAATAAATTAAATGTATAAACTTTTTATTCTGGGAAAATATGTTTGAAAAAAATAAAAATGTAAAAAATATTTAAAATTTCGAAAATCATATTTTGAATAAAACATATTTATTGTAATTTTTTTGACCGAATCGTCCTTGACATGCTTTATTATTTATCTAGATATCGAAAAAACACACGTTAGTCATCATTAACAGTTCCATTCTGCTTTTTTCATTTATCGTGTAAAAGGTAAAAGGTAAAGACAAACCACATTATGTAGATTTCCCATGTACTGTTAATGATGTGTCTAACACGTGTTTTTGGATAACTAGGTAAATGATAAAATATTTACACGAAGATTTGGTCAACACAAGTCAGAGAAATATTTTTTATTCAAAGCACAAATTTCGAAATTAAAAAAAAATTTATATTTTTATTTTTTCAAAAATATTTTCTCAGAATACCAAGTTTATACATTTAATTTATTATTTTATTGATATAATTTATATTTACTGCTTTTGAGATGCAATGCGAGCGTTTTTCTTACCAAAATGAGCATCGAAATTATGAAAAAAAATGTATTCTTCATTATATTTTTGTTCGATTTTAAACTCATTTTTTCACATTATGGGCTACCATGTACACCTGGATACTGTTGATATCTTTCGCGTGAGTGTGATAGATCACAATACTAGAAATGGAATTGGTCGTAAAGATGAAATCATCATCAATTCAAACAAGGAAGTTCCAACATCAGGTGAACTTTTGTCCAAACGGGCAAGGTCAAGACAGAGATATCTATAGCGAAAAATATGGCCAGGGTAGTTTTTTATGCTGATTCCGAAAATGAAATAAAAAATATAGCATGTTTGGAAAAAAAAAATTTTAAAAAGTTTGAATTTTTTTCTTACCTCAACTTTTTTCTGCTACGAGTTATTTGAAAACGTCCAACTTGAAAAATGCTCCTCTCGGCGTCAGCTTTCAGAAAATATAGCTATGTAAGGGTTTCCGACGATCCGTACAAAAATTAAAAAAATCGATTTTTGAGGTACCATGAAACATATCTCAGCCGGGTTTGACTGGAGCTCATTTTAAGGTCGATTTTCGGATTCTACGCATCAACTTTACTCTTAGGGCAACTTTTCAGCATGGTCGTGATATTCGCTAGTACGGACCTATTTCGATCCTTTCAGAAAGTGTCTGATAATGAGTTACCATACCTCGTATAGCTGACCAATGTCTTCCAGTACGAGCACTTCGAAGCTTTTCTCGGCGGTGGCTGCAGCAAACAGATCGAATATCTGTAAAATCATCCTTTGCTTAAGGAAAGATACTTTATTTAACGTCCTTGAAGAGAGCAAAAGAAAATGGAGACAGGCAGATTCGAGCCAACGGTCTTTCGCGCGCTAAGAGGAGGCTCTACCACTGAGCTATGTCTTCGATGGTCTGCTCTCACACCTTTGATGTAGGTTTAAAATCGCAAAAAAATTGTTTTGGGCATTTCGGTAAAATTACTAATCAGGTCAACTGCTCTTCGTACCTCGGCATTGCTGAGCTCGCCAAGGTAAACTCCATTGACGAAGTGGATACGGTCCGATACGGCCAAACCAGCGCGGTCGGCCGCCGAATCCTACAATTTGTTTTTTTAATGTTTATAATTGCACACATGAATACAAACCTACGCGGAAAAAGGGGCCAAGGCGAAAGAGTGTGCAACAGTGAGAGACCCCCTCTAACGTCGGCCGGCGTGCAGAATGATGGTTTCCTAACCAAAATTGCGCATCACATGATTCCAAACCTACATACCAGGGTTAGAGCGAGAGAGTGTACAAAAGTGAGAGAGTCCCTCTCGATTTCACACGCTCTCTCACTCCAAAGGCCTTTCTGGATGGTTGACCGACCTGTGGAATGATGTGGCATGTTTCGTTTCCGGCGCACACCAGGAGACGGGCATAGACTTTCGACAAAATTCCAGAGCATTTTTGCTTTTATCCCAAAGGAGAAGGGATAGCAACGAGGCCGCATCGCGTGAGTCACATTTTTTTCGCGATTTTTGTAGAACTGTCAGGCATTCGTTCAATCTCGGCGTACTGAATGCGTGTTTACCCTCTTGTAGAGCGCAAAATGAGTAATGACCTCGGTCTCTTCATCCTGCGAACTCTCTCATTTCGGTGAAGCGATCGAGCGAAATGAAGAAAATTATCACTCTCTCTCTCTCTCTCTCTCTCTCTGCTCTCTGGCACTCTTCCCTTCCCAAACTCTTTTAACGTTTTGAAGCTAGAATGTCCTCCAAAACCCGATCACATAGACCGTGTTATAACAAACATGACCGCTTTTTCTGGAGGTTTACTGTGCATTAATCTGATACAGTATACCTTGATGATAGATCGAACGTATATCTCGTTCACACCGTTCTCTTGATACGAGAACCAGCCCATGCCGCAATCCTCCTCGTCGTCTCTCATTTCGACACGAATAAAGCGGGGCGCCGGAATCAGGAGTGCCTTCTGCAACGAAACCACGTTATCATTGACGTTCTATATATAGGTATACCTCTCTCTGGTATGCCTATATACCTATCGTATTCTATACCTATCGTTTAGGTATACCTATCGTATTCTCTCTAATCAAGCAAACATTAGACTACCTCGACGGCGCCCTCCTCCTCCTTGCCTTCGTCGTCAGTCTTCTCAGCTGCATCGTTGTCCGCACTGTTGCCCGTCGCTTCCCCAATCGTGTCGGAATCCTCCTCATCCTCTTCGGACGATGCAGCATCTGCTAATATATCACGCTGTTTGTGTTAGGATCAACAAATCATTGGAACAGGTCAAAAAATCGAAATCGCTCGAAACTTTCTCCTAGGGGTAACTTTTGACGCTGATCACGATTCTGTTATCGATTTCGCAATCGGACTCCTCTGGGCGCCGCTATGGCGCCGCGCCCATTTGGCGCCAAATTACATTTTTGACTATAACTCGCTTTGGAGTGCCTGTTGAGCCGCGAAAGCTATAATGTATAGTCAGAATTTGACGCTTTTTCGAATGGCGTTGCCAGTTTCTGAATACTCAGAATACTCTTCCCATGAAAAATCGATATTTTTATAAAACGAAAGTAAACTGGGAGACCTATCCTATCTTAAAGCGCGCTTCATTCTGATCTTTTTGATATATAGAAACCCCAATTTTATCTTAGCATGGGGTAGAGCCACACATTTAACAACATTTTTACTTAAACGCGTCGCACGCGAAACGCGTCTACGCACGCGGCAACCGGGTAGACGATGCGGTAAGCGCTTAGAACTTCATTGTGAAGGTTGTAGGTTTGATTCATGTCGATAACCGCGCATTTTCGCAGATTTTATTTTTCTGTAAAAATCTGCGGAAAATTCGAATTTTTAGAGAAATAAAAATTCGACGGAAATGCGCGGCTATCGACATGAATCAAACCTACAACCATCGCAATGAAGTTCTAACACCGCATCGTCTACCCGGTTGCCGCGTGCGTAGACGCGTTTCGCGTGCGACGCGTTTGAGCAAAAATGTTGTTAAATGTGTGGCTCTACCCCATGCTAAGATAAAATTGGGGTTTCTATATATCAAAAAGATCAGAATGAAGCGCGCTTTAAGATAGGATAGGTCTCCCAGTTTACTTTCGTTTTATAAAAATATCGATTTTTCATGGGAAGAGTATTCTGAGTATTCAGAAACTGGCAACGCCATTCGAAAAAGCGTCAAATTCTGACTTGCTGATCCTAACGTAAACACCGTCATATGGTAATTCAGAAGCATACGGTAGTCTCGAACCGAGTAAAACTGTGGGACGTGTGAATTTCAACGCGCCCCGCACCTAACCACATCCCGCACAGTGCATGAGGAACTACGCAAATTCTTCCAGAGCCCGGTCAAACCTCAAGAAAGGGTTCGGGAGCGGGTGAAATCGCTCACGACCCCTACCTGGAGGGTAGAGTGCGAAATGTGAGACCACGCTCTCTTCAGTTCGCACACTCTCTCGTCTATCGACCGGTCTAGAGAGTGTGCGACATGAAGAGACCGTGGTCTCACATTTCGCACTCTACTGGAGGGTGTAGACCCAACTCACCGACGATCTCGAACGTCTCCTCCGCTTCTCCACTGGAGGTGTTCGCATCGTCCGATGGAGTGGCCTCGCCTACGAAGGGATAGGAGAGAAGGGACGCCAGGTCACACGCTGCGTTGCACACTGTATCCATGGCGGAGTCGATGGGAGGCGATGAGATGTTACCCTGAAATTGATTGGAGTTTGGCGAGTGTCGCACACGATCGTATCAAAGTAGCGTTCGTGAGAGAACAGTAATAAGGTTGATGAAACACATTTGAGATTGAGGGATAATAGAGAAAGGGTAGACGCGACACCGCGCCTCTCCAGTGGGGAGGGGTGGATTACTGTAGAGAAGTTTGGACGCTAATACGCCTCAACGCATGCGAGCGCGTCGCGGCGCGGTTCAGCTACTATACCGCCCCTCTTCAGCTCGTGATGAGTGTGAGTAGTGCCAGTGGGGCGAGGACTCTCCCTCTTCACAGCACCGTATTGTTATCGCGTTGAGAAGTGATTGTCTAACTCTCTTGATTCCGCATGCTCTCTCGCTCCGTCTGACAGATGAGATTGGGTGTAGAGTGGAGAGGGTAGCCCTTCGCCTGTGACAAGCGTGAATTGAGGAACTTACCGTACACTTCGCAACAGCGTCATGCGCGAATGCTAGTGGAAGAGTATACTCTATAGGCGAGATTAATAGAGCGGCCAGAGAAACGAGACACTGAAAGATAGGAAGCAAACAGTTGAGATCTAAGAATCAAGTTAAATTGTCTAAGAAATTTGTACCGACAAGATATTGACTGCTACAATTCTGAAGTGTGTTGATATTTGAGCCAACAACAGGAGCTGTGTCAGCCATTCATTTACAGTTCATTTGCTTTCTCAGCTATGAAGCGATATATGAGTCTATGGTAAAAATTCGCACTTCCTTCACCCCTTCCTTTGTCTGACTCATAGTCAGTGAGATGTGTACACTGTTGCTAGGATGCGGCAGGACAGGCGCAGAAGGGAGGATAGAAGAAAGAAGAGGAAGCGGACCTCTTTCACTTCTCCCATATTCTGCTGCTTATGCTCCCAAAAAATCACTTGGAACGAAGCCAATTGAATGAAACCTACTTGTCCTGATTTCAGTCGCATTTTATTGGTTGGTTTTTGTCACAGCTTACTATTGCATGCCGAGCAGTCTACACCTGCCTTGTTCACTATAACCATCGACCTTACAACAAGTAAATCGTTCAACAACAAGTAAATCGTTCAGTTCCTTCTTTTATATATTTTAGCAAATTTTTCTGCTTTTTCCTAATTCCCTGATACGATTGCATGCTTCTCCAGGTTCTGCCGAGTGTGTTCAAGAAGAAATGGGCGACATGCAGCAGCCTTCAAATATGACGTTGATACCACTGTTCAACAAACGGAAATACCTAGCACAGATTGCTACAAATGACCGTGGAAGCAGGGGTCACACAACACACGGAGACATTCAAAAGTGTCCACAACAATTTTTATCGAAGGAGTCCAACGAACAGAAATATTTTTTTTAATATAAACCATCCTGCTTGTCTTTATGTACTATCGAAATGGCTTCACCACCAAGCACCTGTTATTTACCGCATCTTCGCTTCCCCCTCTTCCTATAGTTCAATCATTCCTTTGTTTCCCTTTTTGTTCCTCGTCAATTGTATTATTCTTTCTTGCGATTATAAGGCGTTTGTCCCGTCATTATTCGATTTAATTTTTTTGTTTTTGATCAGTCTAACAAGGGGTCTGCATAACCTCACGGAAAGGTTTATATAAATTTCACAAAAATATGGAAATGAGAGCTCAGGAGCAACTCAAAACAAGTTTCAAAAAATGCCCTAATCGATTCCTAAGGAACATTAACCCGGCAAAAGTAAGTCACAAGCCCATCCACTCTTTTACATACCTCTTGGTGTGACCAACGAAAGTGTGATCCAATGGCTCAGGCGGTAGAGCGCCAGTGCTACCAATTTTGTCCCGCAGGTTCAACCCCTACCAGCAGTTACCCTTTTTGCTTTATTTTTAGAATATTATTTTAGTGTAGATCATACTTTTTGCATCGATTGACACCCACATTAGCGAGCCTGAGAATGATTAATTTATGAAAAATGCACCCAACTGCATTTGGATCTGGAATTTGATCGGATGAAAGGATTCATACGCAGTGGCACTGCCTCTAGAAAACTGATAGAATGTCAGCGGACGTTCTCTTTCCCAAGTTCAACATTTCCTTAATTTCAAATTTGATGGTATTGACAAGCAACGATTTCGCGAGGCAGACACTTTCCTGGAAAAAATTGTTAATGATACCGAAATGCGCGAATATCTGGATTAACGACCGACCAAATATTGTGTTTATTTTGCGATCCATCTGTTACGACTATCAGTCGACTTTCCACCTCTCTTTTCATAGAACAAACAATAGTCGGCGAGGCAAAACACAACATTCAACACTTCGTTTGACATCCGTTGTAGGGATTAGGTGAAGAGTGAATAGGGAATGTTGAACTTGGGAAAGATAACGTCCGCTGACATTCTATCAGTTTTCTAGAGGCAGTGCCACTGCGTATGAATCCTTTCATGCGATCAAATTCCAGATCCACACGTAGTTGGGTGCATTTTTCATAAATTAATCATTCTCAGGCTCGCTAATGTGGGTGTCAACCGATGCAAAAAGTATGATCTACACTAAAATAATATTCTAAAAATAAAGCAAAAAGAGTAACTGCTGGTAGGGGTTGAACCTGCGGGACAAAATTGGTAGACCTGGCGCCCTACCGCCTGAGCCATTGGATCACACTTTCGTAGGTCACACCAAGAGGTATGTAAATGAGTGGATGGGCTTGTGACTTACTTTTGCCGGGTTAATATTCCTTAGGAATCGAACTTGTTTTGAGTTGCTCCTGAGGTCTCATTTCCATATTTTAATGAAATTTATATAAACCTTTCCGTGAGGTTATGCAGACCCCTTGTTACTTAACAACTTATGGCGACCATGGATGACTATTCTGCTTCTCCCTGTGTTACCCCCACGATAATGATCCATAGGATTACTATGAAAAGATGGAATAAAAAGTTCTATCATCTACCATTTCCTCGATAAGAGACACAACTCATCTATACAGACCAACCCCAATTTTCGGCAGAAAATTGAGAGTCTACAGATGAAATGTTCCTTTGAAGACAAACAGAGACGCTCTATTCTGCAGATCCGCAATCCGGTGTTCACAGGTTTAGGGCAATAACGAAAGCGATTTTTTTGCATTATGAACGTATGTTGTTATTCGTATGCACGATTTGTATAGCAACTCTTTGGGAGACAATACAATATCTGCCCCTTTTCAGTCCTTTTCTTCCCCTCAAAACATGAGCCTCGTTCGTCGTCGCTTAGTAGCCGAAAAGGGGGAGAGATGGGAAGGAGAGGAGAGCTCCCACAATAGCCACTTCAGTTCCTCCATTTCAGCCCGTTTTAAAGCCACTTGTATCATAATTCATTTACTTTTCAGCTTAAGCAGCCTACACCTGCTAACGTCTCTCACTCGCATAGATACAACAAACATGTTTACAAATTCCTTTTTTTGGATTTAAAAATGAATCATGGCTAAATCTTTAAATTCTTCTTAAATGTATGCATTCTGTCTCAGAATCTGCATACAACCGCGATAATTGATTGGACGATCCAGTCCGATTCTGAACACATACTACTCTTCAAGAACGACGCTTCACCGTCCCGTCCAGAATATGACTCTCCCAAAGTGACGACGAGAACACACTTCAGACAAAACGTTCCAGACCGAGGATAGCCGGCACGACGTCAATTATCCCACAGAAAGAAAACCATTTTGTAAAGAAATATTTGTCCTCAAAGATAAACTATTCGACATTTGATTTCGAAGTTGTATGAGACTACATGGCCATCGAACAATTTACACTTCAAATAAAATACTTTTGCCGAGATGTTGTAAAAAAGATGCGAAATTGTTGTAGGACTCAAATCTTTCATGATCGTTCAATTTCCCCCCACCACCTCCATTTCATTTTTTCCACATAAAAATAATATTCGGCTTTGCAAACGTGACCCCTTTCGAAAAAAATGAAAACACTCCTGCAGTATCACTACAGTACTCACTGGTCCTCTCTCCAACCTTACCCACCCTCGACCGTTTCTCCTCTTCTCTTCTTTTCTCCTTGAGATGCGTTCACTGTCGCTTAGCAGCGGAAAAGGGGGGAAGAAAGGAAAGGGAAGGGGATGAAGTCATTTCACTGACGGACTTTATCCTTCAAACTGACAACAATATTCGAACATGAGTATCGGGCGGAACAACATTCAAACGGTCAACAACAAGGAATAACGAATAATCAACGATAATTACATGAGAAGTTTCTCAACGTCTTCCTTGATCTTGCGGATCTGAGACTTGAGCCGAGATCCTTCGTTTTGAGTGATAGAGCATGCGATGACCGGTCTGGTCACTCCGCAAGCACGTCCGAGAGCAGCCTTGCTCTTGACGAAGACGTAGGGGACGTTCTTGTCCTCGCACAAAAGCGGGAGGTGGAGAATGATCTCGAGGGGTTCGGCATCAGCCGCCATAACGATCACTTCCGAAATACCGCGATTGAGCGTCTTAGTGGCCTCGTTGGCTCCCTTCTTCAGCTGCTTGTAGTTCATGGCCTGCTGGACCAGGTCAAGCAGCTTCTGGGAGAGAGCAGTGTCGGCCAGAGGATAGGCCTTGGGATTGACTCCTTCATTGGCCATATTTCAGATCACGTTTGGATTGAGTGAAGCTCAAACTTGGGTAATTAAACCAAACACATTTCATGCAAAATTTCATGCAAAACTACATTTCATGCAACTCCTCCTCACTATAGTCGTCACCCTTTTTAAAGCCTACTTTAAATGTATTGTTAAATTGTCAATTCATTCATTTGCAGCTCGAGCAGTCTACACCTGCTCAGTGACATCTTTCATTGGCTTGCGAACAACATACTAACAGGTTAATTTTGACGATTAAAAAAACTGAAATTCCTTAAATTGTTCCTATGATTTATGCATCCCGTTGCAGGAACATCATACGAGTCCCAACGTTTCGCAGTGAAACTACGGTACCGTAACCATGCCGGTAGAAATCACAAAAAGTGGCCTCAGGAAATCAAACCAGAACAACATTTCCATTTCCGATGCAAGAATGATTCTTTTGCGCTGACAGTCGGAATCCACTCAGTCAACACTTGACGATGATCAGACGAGGACTATTGCGAACAGCACAGAACTAGAAGTGACGAAACTGTGAACTCGCTTGCGATGCCATTTTGGAAACATGGATTATATTAACGATAAACATTTTAAACTAAGTCCATCCAGTCAAGGAACATACTCTAAACTCTAAAGTTGTTTGTGTACATACAGAAACTTTACTATTTCTGTATTTCCCTTCTATGAATTAATTAATTGCATGCACAGTGATGGGCAAGCTTGAAGTGATTATGATAAAATTGATGTATACTGCACAAGAGTAGATTGTGGGAGATTGGGGGTGGAGTGGCAGGATTGAAAATTGATGAAGATCACTGTAGCTCCTTTTGCCATCGAGTGAGCGGTTGGACCAAGCGGTATTTGTCGATTCTCCATTGCGCCAAAAAGGATATACAATTTCTTAAGTAATCCTTTCCATAATTCAAACGTGCGCGAGTGATTGTAGCTGTACACTGAAATTCGCTTCGATTCAGACCCACCCTTATAAAAACTTCCTCTTCCCTCTCTCGACCACAAAGAGATGCATTCACTGTCGCTTAGCAGCAGAAAAAAGGGAGGAGAGGAGGGATGAAGAGAGTGGAAGGGATGGATGAAACCAGTCCACTGCGAGTCCCACTATACTCCTTTCCCCGCTTCCATCTCTCATTGATTTTTTTCAGACCGAGCAGTCTACACCTGCTCGTATTAATACATTCAACTGACCACGATCGATCAATAAGTGAGTTTTCCTTTTTCCGAAATGAAAAAAAAATATTTTGTAGATATATATTCTTGTTGGTTTGGGTTGCACATTGTGGCTCTTCAATCGCACTATCTTAGGGAACATCTTGAGAGAGGCATATCAGCAACAATGGCTTTGCGGGATTCATAATCTGAAGGAATCAACAAGTGTGCATTACAATCTCCATGAGATAGTGCACCGTCAGCGCCCGCACACTATTCGTCTACCTTTAAGTCCATCCGCTACTACGCCACGAAATCAACAGTGTGTACCAGAATCTATTGAACTACCCAATAAACAGATGTGTCCAATGTTGTGGCCTCATTTACACATCCACTAGACAAGAGATACAGCACATCGATGCTGACTGGCTTATATTTTCGAAGAATCTGAAGAACCGTTGGAGAAGATAATCAACAGTAGAGTGCGAAATGTGAGACCACGCTCTCTTCATTTCGCACACTCTCTAGACCGGTCTATAGGCGAGAGAGTGTGTGAAATGAAGACCGTGGTCTCACATTTCGCATTCTAATCAACAGCATTAAAAATTCAAAAACACAGATCGAACACTTCAGCTCTGGAGTGCCCACTTCTCTTATGGAATGGAAAGTCTCGCATCTGAGAAAAACACTTGTTTGCTGATCGACCATTGCACACAGAAAAATGATAGTAGTTTCATCTTAATATCATTTCCTACAACTATCACGATAGTTATCAGATAACTATCATGAGAGTAACCAGATAACTAGCATTTGATAGTTATATTTTTCTTACTATCACTGATAGTCATACTGTAACTATCAATGATTGTTATCACAAGCATTCATATGTTTCCATTTCCATTTTCATTAATTCTCGGTTATTTTGTTTCATATGCAACGTTAATCATGTACAAAAGAAACCACAATTAAAAAGTTCAGTATTCCAGAATTTAATTCTGCGGAATTACTAATTTGAAAAAGCAGTTCTTGATTCCGCACCCTCGTGTCTCTACCGTAATCAAGGCGAGGTTTCTCATACCTATTTGCCGGCCTACTGAGACCGTTAATTATTCGAAATTCAATTTTACTCGTTCACTTCATTTTATTGATTGTTTATGCGTTCCTGATTTATTATCGTTGTCTTATACTATCACGCAAACATCTGGTCCTCTTCTGATTCGGTGGTCATGCTCGGTACGATCACCTTTTCCTCTTACAGAACATGGAACGCTCGTCGAAAGGGAGGGCGAGGTTGCGCGGGGCCGTGGAGGCGGAGACCGAGGTGGTGGAGATCGCGGCGGATCGGTCGTTACCGAGGAGGCTTTGGTGATTTTGGAGGACGCGGTGGATTCCGGTGAGCTCCATTTCCTTATAACCTTCTTGTGTATACTTAGCTGGAAGTTTGAGCTATGATTTCGGGATATTTTCCGTTATGCTTAATCCCTGTTAATGCAATCTAAATTGGTTAGCTAATCCCAGGAGTGGTATTTGTGCCACTGCTTGGTTCATGCATCGCCAACATTTGAAACAACTGCCTTTTTCTAGCATGGTACACTGTTTCATTGAACGATTTAGTGGATCTCCTCGCGGAGAATTCGGAGATCGCGGTGGCGGACGTGGTGGTCCCCGTGGATCCTCTCGCCCTCATGTAAGCCGTGGAGGATCCCGCGGTGGAGGAGGAAAATCCGTCGTCGTCGAGCCTCATCGTTACGAGGGTAGGCGCATATTTCTTTCAGTTATATTTAAATACCAAAAGGTCTGGGCAAAGGTAGCGGTAAACTCTCAGTTATGCTTAATCCCTGTTATGGCTAGATAATCACGGTTAGATAGTCCCATGCTTGATACTTATATGTCGACTTGTTTTTTTTTGTTTCAGGAGGGTCTCGTCTACGCCGTGGAAGTTTCCACAGATCAGGACATGATCTTCTGAACTTTGAAAAGAAGCGACCCAACATTATTTCCATCGTTGAGGAAGCTCGTCATTCCCACAAGCACCGCATGCTTGTTGGTGAGTTTTCCTTTTTTTGCATATCCCTTGTTGAGCACTGGAGTTCCGATGTTAAAATTGCCTTTTTCAGGTATGGCCGACACTATGCTCGTATTGTCGCGCTGAAAGCGCTTCAGTTCTAGAAGAACGGTGGATACGCTGTGATCTCCATCAAGGCCAGCTGTGTCGATTCTACAGCTGAACCCGAGGCAATCTTCGCTGGCGAGGTCAACAAGCTCAAGGAGGAGAAGTTCAAGCCCCGAGAAAAGGTCGGTTATGATTTGTTCTCTCTTGTTTTTTTCTTGCCTAAATGTTTTTTGCACTTGATTTTGAAGAAACCAAATGTATCTATGCACTTGGAAAAGTGAGAGTGATATGCTTAACTGCACTGTGCACTGAAGCACGCACTCTTCCACAGCGCGTCGTGTACTAGCAGTACATAATGCACTGGTAGCGCACGACGCGGATGCTTTACAGTGCGCAGTGCGTTTCGGTACATCATTCTCGATTTGTTAGTGTAGTAGACACCGATGCACTGCTCAGCGCACGTGCTAAAACACACTGTGTATCGCTACTGCACTGATTTGACCACCCCAATAAATTTGTACTAAGGCAGTATCGAAGTTCATTGAGAGTAAAAATCGATTGACTACAGTATACTGAGAATCAGTGATCGCACCCGCGCTTTCCGGATAGCATGTGATAGTCTGAATTTTGTTCTCGATACCATTCTTTAAAAAAATTTCCTTATGTACAAATATTTTTTAAAAAGGAGGTCAGGTTTTCGTAAAGCACTAATCTTAATGATGGGTGATGGAGTAATGAATGCTCAAATACGTTAGTCGAATAGTGATCATGTTCTATTCATGATTACAGTACATGGTCATTGGTAACTAGCGGGGTTGTATTGAGGTTAAATGCACTACGCTCTATGCGCAGTGCGCATTGCGCACACTACGCTCTATGCATAGTTCTGGGTGCGGATTTGGTCCAGGGGGAGCTCGGTAGGTGGTTCCAGTATCGGTTCAGGGGACTCAATGTTTGCCGGCTCAATGTTCAGTCCAGGGGGACTCAGTGGCCGGCTTCTAGTTATTAATCTTGATCTACTTGTAGATCGTCGACTCGCTCGAAGAAAAAAGAAGAAGGTCGACTACGCTTCTAATCAATCGGAAGAATTGAGGCGGAAGAAAGGAAAAGGAAAGTAGTCTTGAATGTATGTTGTCTGGAGACTATCTTGTCTCCATATCACGCCTCTCACGAGAGGATCGAGCTAAATCGATGTATTCTGGGAATGGGGTCAAAAGGTGAAATTGAGGTTTTCGTGAATTTGGACCCTCCCAAGCCTATCTGATAATCTCCCGAGGTATTGGAACCCACTTTTCATTCTGTGGGTCGTGGCACCGGGCCGGCTCTCCTGGTACCCATCTTTGACCCCGAATATCTCGGTTGTGGGCTATTTGTGTGAAAAATCATGTCTGAACCACTCCGGCTCATTTTTCGAGCTCTATCGATCCGTGCTATTCATTTATCCTGAAATTGACATTGAACAGTGCTACAATCCACCTCATGTATTTCAAAAGTGTAGGAAAAAAAGCAGCTGGAATTTTGATATGTTGTAGACGGCGTTGTCCTCTTTCAAATAAGTGGCTGATGCTCAAAATAGCAGAGGATTGGTGTGTGCTGTGCCGTTTTTCAGTTTCGAGATGATTTGAAGTCATAATCATTCAGCCCAGACCGCTGTGATTGAACGAAACATAGACAAAATGATGCATCATTTCATTCACCGCGCTCGAAAATGAGCGGTTTTAACTGTGTGAAATTGAATTCAAATCATCTCGAAACTGAAAAACGGCACAGCACGCACCAATCCTCTGCTATTTTGAGCATAAGCCACTTATTTGAAAGAGGACAACGCCGTCTACAACATATCAAAATTCCAGCTGCTTTTTTTCCTACACTTTTGAAATACATGAGGTGGATTGTAGCACTGTTCAATGTCAATTTCAGGATAAATGAATAGCATGGATCGATAGAGCTCGAAAAATGAGCCGGAGTGGTTCAGACATGATTTTTCACACAAATAGCCCACAGCCGAGATATTCGGGGTCAAAGATGGGTACCAGGAGAGCCGGCCCGGTGCCACGACCCACAGAATGAAAAGTGGGTTCCAATACCTCGGGGGGTTATCAGACAGGCTTGGGAGGGTCCAAATCCACGAAAACCTCAATTTCACTTTTTGACCCCATTCCCATCGCCAGCTCGATCCTCTCGTGAGAGGCGTGATATGAAGCCGTTCGCGTAAGAATCGAGCAGATGCGGTAGGAGCCGGCACAGTCAAAAAATGCCAATTTTCTGTAACTCTGCAATTTGGGGTTTTCGATGGTGCTGATGACGATAGAAATACTCATTTTGCTCGTGGAGCTCCCGTTGGCGCCAGATGACGTCGCGTTGAAATGGCATTTTATCGAATATTTCGATAACAGATAATGCTAATTTTTTGCTCTGGTGCTCCCTTGTGCAGAATTTGACGGCGGTCACGCCTGTGCATTTCATTTTTTATCATTTTCAAAAATAAATATAAAAAATGCAAATTTTCGTAGAGCAATTTGCGACCTTGTTCATGTACACAGATCGGACCGGCGTGAGGAGAGGATTCCAAATATATTTTTTTCATAAAATTTTAACAAGAGACTTTCAAATGAGCTAACATAGAGTGAGATGAAATTGTAAGTAAAAGGGGAGATCTCCCCCGTCTTCTCTTGATTTTCCTGACCCCTTCTCTCCGCGCTCTCTCAAATCTGCACACTCTCTCGCATTCCCGGCTCGTCCCTTTCTCTTGGCATGGCGAGATAGTGTGCGACACTGAGAGAGCGCAGAGAGAGGAGGCCACGGGAATCGGGGGAGTGAGGGGGAGATCCCCTCTTTTACTTACAATCTTAATTCACTATATGTTAGCTCATTTGAAAGTCTTGTTAAAATTTTCTGAAAAAATATATTTGGAATCCTCTCCTCACGCCGGTCCGATCTGTGTACATGAACAAGGTCGCAAATTGCTCTACGAAAATTTGCATTTTTAAAATTTATTTTTAAAAATGATAAAAAATGAAATGCACAGGCGTGACCGCCCTCAAATTCTGCCCAAGGGAGCACGAGAGCAAAAAATTAGCATTATCAGTTATCGAAATATTCGATAAAATGCCATTTCAACGCGACGTCATCTGGCTCCAACGAGAGCTCCACGAGCAAAATGAGTATCTCTATCGATCAGCACCATCGATAACCCCAAATTGCAGAGTTACAGAAAATTGACATTTTTTGACTGTGCCGGTCCTTGCTCGGTTTTTACGAGAACGGCTTCATATTGCCCACAATATCGCTTAATCTTGATCTTTTCTATTCAATTTTCGCATCTTACTGAGTTTAGAAATCGTTATTTTGAATTTTCTGTTCGAAATCGGTATTTTCTAAATTGTTCTCTTCCACTCCTGTATGTGCATTGTATTCGTCCATTTTCTGGAATTGTGTGTAATGTGATAAAATGTGATGTTCTATAATAATACGCAACAGGGGTACAGTGAGCAAGGGATGGGACAGAATTTTCGCAACCCGAGAACCAAAATCCAGGAAAGCATCCAGCAAAGTGACAACTATCACGGTAGTAACAGGGCTACTATCACTGATAGTAATACATTCATGATAGTTACGGCATTACTATCACAGAGTTCATTGTGCTCCCTACGAGTATCACGTGATAGTTAATATATAACTATCATTTTTCTGTGTGTGTTCAATCAGCGAAAAAAGTTAATGTTTCTATGTCAATCTATTTTACAGCAGCAAGCCGGTACACAAAGCGCAAATTTGCTAGGAAAACGGTTCTCCAAGGTTTCATTTGTTAGAAAACGGTTCTCCAAGCTCCCCATTCCGCACGCTCTCTCGCTTCGGCGAATGAATGAGAGAGTGTGCGAAACAAGGAGGGTGGAGAACCATTCTCTAACAAATGAAACCTTGGAGAACCGTTCTCCTAGCAAATTTGCGCTCAGTGTAAGATGCAGCGTGGGATTACGTAACCGAAGCTTTCCGAGTGCTTCTAACAATAACACATCGTTCTATTTCGACAGAAAGGAGTTGGATGCGACTTCACTTGCGCATTTTTATTCGACAATAGTTTCACTGCCGCGACAATAGAAGAGAGGTCATGGTGGTGATGGGAACGCACACTTTACACGAGACGGGGTTGAGACGCAAGGGAGATAGGGACGTGTCGACCTGTGTCAACCCCGTCTCGAGTAACGTGTAGCCGTCTGTCACCTTCCTACAGTAGATTTCGTGGTGTCAACCGCACAAAAACGGTAGATTGGGAAATCAACCCCTTTCTGGATGCCATAACGGGGGGTGGAACGATGTGATAAGGCACTTTACCTTTCGCAACCAAAGTTGCTACCAATTGAAGCTTGGTTGGCAATAAGAATTGTTTTGCATCGCTTTGGGAGACATTACGCAGCATTTCGAGAGCGGCCACATGCCAGACGACGAAAGAAAAAGCGAGAGACAACAACGCCGTGAAGAGACTCATGCGTTGCGGTCGCGTTACGTTCCCCTCTCTCCACAGTTCATATTCTTCCGAATCGTCCACTATAGCCGTTGCAGTTCCTCCATTTCAGCCCGTTTCAAGCCGCTATTATCATAATTAATTTGATTTATAGCACCAAAAGCGTTGTTGTCTCATTCTGTGTTACCCCCGCGACAAAAAAATGATTTTTTTGTTGTATTTCTTCGAATTTTGTCGGTAAATCTTTATTCTGGCGGTACATGTACAAAAAAAACAAATTTTGTAGCCTGAGCAGTCTACACGTGGTCAGTCGAAAAGCTGGGATGAGAGGGAGAACAAAGGAGAACAAAGGATTGAACCGGAACGGAACCTTTGTTCGACATTATTTCAGACATAGACATTTTCCGACTGATCATCCCTAGTCTACACCTGCGCAGGAATCTCTTTCATTTTTTCTTCTTCCAATCCACTTTAAGCAGGTTAGTGCCTTTTGATTTTTTTTAAAAATTATTTATTCTTTAGAAAGAGCCTTCTATTGATACTCAGAGCGGGAAGTCTCCAACTTTCCTTACTCTGGAGACATTGTCTCCAGCTGAGAGAGCATGCAAAATGGGGAGAGCGGGCTAGAGATAGTGAGAGGTGATCTCTCGATTTTGCATGCTCTCTCAGCTGGAGACAATGTCTCCAGAGTAAGGAAAGTTGGAGACTTCCCGCGCTGTGTAGAACGTGGAATCATTACGCACACGTCCTGCCGTTTTCGTGCATCACTCTCGTCTAGACTTTGAAAGGTAACTAAACAACTACCCGCATAACAGGGAAATTGACCGCTTTTTTGAAGAGAGAGTGCGGAGAATGAAGAGGGGCGGGGTGTAATTTCCCTCTTATGCGGGTAGTTGTATAGTTAGTTACCTTTCAAAGTCTACTCTCGTCCCTACGACTGTGAGACAAACAACAGTTGCAGACCGTACACAGAGAAAAATGTATGTCATATATGGCTCCTGAACTGCGATTGTATGTCATATGTATCATAGTCTGTTATATATAACAGACAAGCGCAGTTCAGGAGCCATATATGACATACACTTCTCTGAGCGTATCAGCCCGAACTTATCTTGAACAGAGTAATACGATTCGGCATAGTAAATGTAGACAGCTTCATTGAAATAAAATTAATTTTAGAAGCAACAATAAACGTCGATAAAAAATAACAGTGTGTATTCGCAAAATGATGTATGAATATTTGTTGTTTAAGATTACGCATATTCAGAGAGGACATTTCTGCAGAAATATACAAAGTGGAAATAGATAGTCCGTCCCTTTCAATTTTGCATGTAATTCAATCAGAGTTCAATTTATTTCGAGTTTAAGGATGCTCATAGGGATGTCGATTTCTAGTCTTCTCGTTCCCTGCACTGCCTACTGCCCGCTCCGGCCTTTCTGCAATCAAAAAGGTCTCGGAGATTTAAAAAAAACAAAGATCAAGGATCAAAGATCATAGATCACCTTGTTATCATCTTCATCAACATTCTCCTCATAGTCCTTGCCCTTGTTCACTTCGTTATGGTCTTTGATGAACGATTCTTTACCTGACAATAGTTGATCTTTGATCTCTGTGACGTCAAAGTTGTCGCTCACTCAGTGACTCTCGCTACGGATACTCACAGGGAGATAAATCTGTGAATTCCGAAGTCTAAACTGGACAGCAATGGGCACCTTTAAAAAGCGAAAAGGGGCCGCTCCCTTGCGTATAAAATAGACAGTTAAAGTGGTCGTATAGACTTCTGAATTCGCAAACTTTTTCCTGCATTTATAATTCAAATAAATGGTCTCTAATCTTTATGGGTAACAATCCCCACCTCCACCATGGGTGAGAATCTTGAATGCCATCTTGCCATGTACGTCAATGGACAGCACCGCTCCACGATTCTTCTGTAAACTCTAATGTGCTGAATGACTTTACTGCCAGGTATCTGGGGGATTGGGGTACCGGCAGTTATCTCAGGAGCTACAAACTCAGAGAAAAATCACTTCGCCATGCCTGCGAGTTAGTGAATAAATTACTTACGCTCTCCTCATTTTCCATGCTCTCTATGCTAAAAAGTAAGTGATTCAATTGCTAACTCCCACGCTTTTTCTCTGAGTGCAACTGCATCTCTCACCAAACGTCGAACACCTTATCTCACATATTAAGTACTCAATCACCTTTGTTTACACATTTCAGATCTAATTAAGTCGATGTCAACCGCACATCTATTGAAATAATATCATGCACTTAGCCAGGAGCCTTGGACCCTGTCCAGTACCGCCGCGAGCCAAGTCGTTGTTTCTGTAATTTAGCAGACGTACCGGTTGTGGCTGCGCCTGTTTGGCGCCTGGCTTCGGCTGTTCAGTGTACGAGAGGGCAGAATACAGCGTGAACAAATTGTAGAAGGACATGGAGAAGCCGTTACGCATTGCCTGCAATTCCGAATCATCATTCAAAAATCAAAATCAAAAATATCAAAAATATCAAAAATATTAGACCAATTTATAGTTATGAAGTATGTTTCTTCTGGGATATCTGCAGGCAGTAGGGTACCGGCAGTTATCTCATTGTCAGGGGCTACAACTGCGTGTCTCAGTGGAATTCAAAATCGGAAGAGTTTAGCATGCCCCTGGGCCATGCATCTCATAGCTTACGACTGATAAAGATTGATTGATTGATTGACTTTTACAGTACCGCACGCGCACTTCGCGGTGGGAATGTGATTTTGCAGAGAAGAGTCAGAGAAAGGCAGAGAGATAACGGGAAAAGAGGAGGATGCGCGAGGGAAAGCGCGCGCTACATTTATGTTTCACCAGCATCTGATAATAGAAACGAAAACTTCAATAACGGGGAAAATAACAGGTAAAAATCATTACGCCTTCTTTAATGTCAGCTGAGAGAAGATAAATCAGTCATCCTACTGAACCACTGTTGCAGACAATTATTATATCGTACAACTGTTTCTCTTATGTCCCCTTCAACGTCACATCAATGTACTTCAGTGTACATCGATGTACTCTTCATTTCGCCCACTCTCTCGTCCACCGACCGATCGAGAGAGTGTATGAAATGAAGAGTACATCAATGTGCATTGATAAACACTGAACCCCACATAAGTTCTTACCTGGTGTCCTCTGACGACCAGTCGGATATTGAGTGCTTTCAGCGTCGACTTGAGCACATCGCAGCCAAAGTTGACGCCGTGCGGGTCTTTGGGCTTGAAACTGCAAAGAGATCAAAGATCAGTTTTTTTCCCTGAATTCTATTTTTTTACATAATATCGGACGTCACAACGCACACCATCCGAAAGAGTGACGGCGAGATAAAATTAGAGAAAGAGGGAATCATCGAGAGAGAGAGAGAGAGAGAGTGCGTGAAACGAGAGAAGCAAACAACGAGAGATGTTCTTGGCGTGGTGCCAACTCGACAAACCCCTTGAGTCGGAGCATTGGGTCGGACCACAGAAGGTCGCATGCGAGGTCGTCCTCTGTCGGATCATTAAGCGGCTTGGGAATCTGAACAGAGCTGGATTGAGACGCACAAAGATCAAAGATCAATTACCTTGTTAATGTCATCCAGACTGGTCAATTTGGGCGAGATGCCGCCGTGCACACCCAGAATTTGCTTGCCTCAACAGTATCGTAAAATAAATACTACCGTACTCCTATATCCAAACAGAGGAAAACTCTTTGCCAAGGCATCGTTTCTTCGACAACATTTGCGTTCGAGTGAGGAGTCACATCATTCCACAGACCGGTCAACCTTACAGAAAGGCCTTTGGAGTGAGAGATCGTGTGAAATCGAGAGGGACTCTCTCACTTTTGCACACTCTCTCGCTCTAATCCTGATCTATAGGTTTGGAATCATGTGGAGTGCAGCAAACGTTTTCGAAGAAACGAAACCTTGGCAAGGTGCGTTTTCCTAGCAGATTTGCCGCCAATCTACCGTATCCAACAACGAACCGAAAAATTGATCCGCATACTACCGTACTCCCGCAATCGTAAAATCAATACTACCGTACTCCCGCAATCTACCGTATCCCACAACGAACCGATGATACAGGCGAGCGGTAGATGAGTGAATGCCTCGTTGAACATGTGGAACATGTCCGAGCCCTGGTCCTGGATCACACAAGGATTAAAAGTCAGTGTACAGCGATCGACACTACCACAGGGTTGGAACCAACCAAACTCTCACTGCAACGATTAAAGAAAGTGTTCCACGAATTATTTAGACCTTTTCTTTCCCCCGACGTTCGAGGTTTCATTTCTGTTATCAGAAGTTGGTGAAACACAAATGCAGCGCGCGTTTCCCTCGCGCACCCTCCTCGTTTCCCCTTATCTCTCTGTCTTTCTCTGACCTTTTCTCCATAAAAAACTTTTATTTTTTTTATTTTCGAGGCTCTCATCGGGTATTCGATCTCATTGCCCCACAGTGAGAACTCAGTTGACCAAATATTCGTGGGACACCTTCTTTAAGTGAGTAGTAGGGTTCTCTTATTGGAATCAAATGGAATTGTGAAATTTGGAGAACAAAGGAATGCAGACCGAAACGCGTGTGAGAGAGTGAGTGAAATCGAGAGACGAGTGATGAGTTCAATTCCAATAAGTTCCAATAAGAGAACCCTAGTGAGTAGACAAGAAATGATTCCGAATAAACGAAGGAGTGGAGGAAATGCAGAAATCATTCGAGGCTGGCTGGTCCCAAAAGTTGCAGTAGTGCCCAATAGTGTTGTTATTTGGAATAATTCTATTCGCGAATAACCTTTTGTTATTCGCGATAGAATTATTTCAAATAACAACACTAGTGCCCAAAAATCAAAGATCAACCTTGCCGAGTCGTTCCTCAAACGATTGGCGGAAACCGAGCTCCCGATTGACATCCTTGCATTCGTTGCTACCGCGCAGGAGGAAGATCTAACATAAGGAAGCGTTTATTGCACATCATCGAGCTGGCACCATGCCAATAACGTCTTTCATTGTCTGGCTCTCTTGTTTCGCGCACTCTCTCAGTGATTCCGCCCTTGCTCTATCTTTACCTGTCCGTTACTCTTTGATCTTTGAACTCTCACCGAATTCGGAAAACGAATTTTGAGGAGGAAGAGGAACACAACACACTCGATCGACTGCTTGGCGCTGGAACATTTTATTTATCTATTTATTGATTGTACACCACAAGGGTGCGGTAACACAGTACACAAATCACTCAGAGAAATGTCTGTCATATATGGCTCCTGAACTGCGCTTGTATGTTATATATTACATACTGTATGTTATATATCAGTGCGTTCGCGTAAGGAGCGCAGAAATTACAAAAACTCCGTACAGCAAAAAGTGATTCCTCATGTTTTTCACATATTCTGTTAGCTCTTGGTATGGTCTATCGATTTATGTTAGTCTCATGACCTGATCTCTCGAATTTGCATATTTACACGATGTCAAAGTTGGCCTATATTTACAGTTTTCGAACTGTAGTTCGTCAACTAGAAGAGCTACAGATTTGGTCGTAACAGCAATTTTAACCGCCCTGACGAGTTACATCTAGCTGTGTAATTTGTTTATTCAAATTTTTAATTCTAAAAATTTTGAGAAATTTCAAAGACGATTATCACGAAAACAAGGCAAAATATGGTCTCAATTTTTTGATATGTTGTAGCTCTTGTCAATATCTACAGGCTAGGCTCGATTAAATACTGTTTCAAAGGAGAGTATGTAGTCAAATCATGGAAAAACCGAAGGGTCTTACTCGAGAGAAACCCCTGATTTCACCCTCATTCCACCCATTCGACTCGGACTGCGCGGTCTAAATTGATTGAAATGAGAGGAATCGGGAAAGAATGGGCCTTAAATTGTCATTTTAGACCGCGCAGTACGCGTCGAATGGGTGGAATGAGGGTGAAATCAGGGGTTTCTCTCGATTAGCACCCTTGGCTTTTTCCATGATTTGAGTACATACTCTCCCTTGAAACAGTATTTAATCGAGCCTATCCTGTAGATCTTGACAAGAGCTACAACATATCAAAAAATTGAGACCATATTTTGCCTTGTTTTCGAGATAATCGTCTTTGAAATTTCACGAAATTTTTAGAACTAAATATTTGAATAAACAAATTACACAGCTAGATGTAACTCTTCAAGGCGGTTAAAGTTGCTGTTACGACCAAATCTGTAGCTCTTATCGTTGACGAACTACAGTTCGAAAATTGTAAATATAGGCCAACTTTGACATCGCGTAAATATGCAAATTCGAGAGATCAGGTCATGAGACTAACATAAATCGGTAGACCGTACCAAGGGCTATCAGAATATGTGAAAAACTTGAGGAGTCACTTTTTGCTGTACGGAGGGGGCGAAATCCTTACGCGAACGCACTGATATGACATACAAACGCAGTTCAGGAGCCATATATGACAGACATTTTTCTCTGTGATGTGCGAATAAAAGGGAGAGTGATAACGGGATATTGTCACCCTCACGGGAATAAGACAGTGATTGGAGCTAAAATACGGGCATATCGATTCAATCCGTGCACAACTAGTGACTGTTAAAAATTCACAAATTCTCGTCCAAAATAGTAAAACGTTCCGCTCCTAAACAACAAATACGGCTGCGAAAGAACATAACAAGGCAAGACACATGATTCCAAACATACAGACCAGGGTCAGAGCGAGAGAGTGTGCAAAAGTGAGAGGGTCTCTCTCGATTTCGCACGCTCTCTCACTCCAAAGGCCTTTCTGTAAGGTTGACCGGGCGGTGGAATGATGTGAAGAAAGACGCCGAGCTAAAGACAGAAAGTGCACACACCAGTAGTCCAGTTCATGAACGTATCATTTTAATGATGTAATACCGTATCCAGTTCACCCATAGCACAATATACGGTATCGTACCTATCGACGTAGTTCCCGAGGAATACGTAGCGCTGACACAGCCAACCCGGCTTTTCGGCCTTTTGGAAGAGGGCGAAGAAGTGGGAGAGATCGGTATACTGAAATTTCACCGGAACTTTTTCGAAATCGTGCCGTATATCGATAATATCGATCGATAAATCATCGAATACCGTATACCTGTCCGCGAATGTCGCCAACGACCACACACGGGACCGGACAGTGGACGAGCGGCGGTTCTGAGGTAGATCAATGTTGGAACATTATCGATTGATTTCGTTTTAAATGTGTACCCTTAGCTAGCGTTGTCTTGATCCTGATGAGGACTTGAATGAGGTCCGTGTACGCGAAAGGGAACTGTAAAAATGATTTATGATTTTTTTTTGTAAAGATTTATGGCGGATCAGACACCCGCCCACACATATTGCATTTATAAAATGATACGATCAAACAAAATGTCGAACTGGGGACTTCCTGTGTTTACCGAGACGAGAGAGCACGCAAAAGCGAGAGGGTCGCCAATGTTCCTGTATGGTAAACAACGGAAGTTCGTTATTCGGCTTTTTGGTATCATCGTATCATTTTATAAATGTAACTAGCCGGGATGTGTTGAGGTTAAATACACTACGCTCTATGCGTACACTACGCTCTATGCGTACACTACGCTCTATGCATAGTTCTGGGTCCAGGTTCGGTCCAGGGGGAGGTTGGTCACTGGCTCCAGGTTCGGTCTAGGGGAGGTCGGTCACTGGCTCCAAGTTCGGTCCAGGGGGAGCTCGGTAGCCTGCTCCAGGTACGGTCCAGGGGGAGCTAAGTAACCTAATTAAGATTCGGTCCAGGGGGGCCTCGGTAGCCTTCTTCAGGTCTTCGGGGGAGCTCGGTAGCTTTCTTGAAGTTTGGTCCAGGGAGGAGGACTCAGAAGCCGGCTCCAAATACGGTCCAGGGGGAATTTAGTACGTTGGGGAATGTTAATCTCTAGAAAGAATACTGGCTTATTCCGTTGCACGGAGCCACGAAGTGGCGTAGTGGCAACTTTTTTTTTCGATCGCTCTCAGCCTCACGAGCCTTTCTCAACGGAAACGCAAGATGCAGTGCATTTAAAGAGAAAACGTTCAGACACGTTTCCGACATCGCAAAACACTTCCTATGGTCCCCCACGCTCTGCGAATCAATTGGTAACTTTTTTGAAATATTCGATTTTTCATGTTAAAACGTGTTAGAAAACGTTCAGACACGTTTCCGACATCGAAAAACACTTTTCCTATGGTTCCCCACGCTCTGCGAACCAATTGGTAACTTTTTGAAATTTTCGATTTTTCATGTTAAAACTCGGCAAAACAGGTGAAAACGTGTTTCACATTACTCAAGAACGTGCTAGAAGGGCATCTGACACTTGCGAATAATGCGGCAAACGTTTTGCCCGCGGCGGGATTCGAACCTGGGGGTCTCGGATTGTAAGTCAAGGGCGTAACCCACTTGGCTATGGATTTGGTCAATTAAATATTGCAAAATTTTAAAGGGATTTTGGTCTGTTGTCGTATGCAAAAGGATCCGAGAAGATAGAGCGATTTTGAAGCAATTTATAAAGCTTCCCGATACGCGATTCCGAGCCTCCAGAAAGGGGTCAGGGGCGATAGAGTGTGCCAAAGTGAGAGCGTACCTCTCGATTCCCCTTGCTCCCTCGTTTCAAACCCCTTCCTGCGAGGTTTGCCGGCATGAGGAATGATTTGGAACGAAATGTGCGAAAATTTCATGAAATCGCGTGAAATCAAGTGAAATCAATCGATATTTCACTTCAAAAATCGGCAAAAGATGCTCAAATGTGAATCTCGTCACTCAAAAATGGGTTTGGGCCACATTTGACACTTGCAAAAAATGCGGCAAAAGACTATGCACCGGCGGGGATCGAACCTGCGACCCTCGGATTTGAATTCGAGCTCGCTACCGACTTGGCCATGGAATTATCGATTTTTTGTAAACAAATATTGAAATGTTTTCTGATGGGTTATCATATGCAAAAGGATCTGAGAAGATTGCTTGAGTTTAAAGCGATTTATAGCGAAAAAACGAAAAAAATGTCCGTCACGCGGAAGGAAAAAAAACATACCAACAGACAGACATTTCAATTTCCTAGTAGTGGAGGAATAGTTTTATTCTTGAAACTAGCCGGGATGTGTTGAGGTTAAATACACTACGCTCTATGCGTACACTACGCTCTATGCGTACACTACGCTCTATGCACAGTTCTGGGTGCAGGTTCGGTCCAGGGGGAGCTCGGTATCCTGCTCCAGGTACGGTTCAGGGGGACCTCGGTAGCCTTCTTCAGGAACGGTTCAGGGGGACCTCGGTAGCCTTCTTCAGGAACGGTTCAGGGGGACCTCGGTAGCCTTCTTCAGGAACCGTCCAGGGGGAACTCGGTAGCTTGCTTAACGTTCGGTCCAGGGAGGAGGACGCAGTAGCCGGCTCCAAGTACGGTCCAGGGGGCGTTTAGTATGTTGGAAATGTTAATCTCTAGAAAGAGTACTGGCTTATTCCGTTGCAAAAAGGCTCGTGAGGCTGAGAGCACTACGCCACTTCGTGGCTCCGTGGCAACTTTTTTTCGATCGCTCTCAGCGTCACGAGCCTTTCTCAACGGAAACGCAGGATACCGAATGTTGGATTCCCGGGCGTGTTCGAAAACGTTTCCAACATCGCAAAACACTTTTCCTATGGTTCCCCACGCTCTGCGAACCAATTGGTAACTTTTTGAAATTTTCGATTTTTCATGTTAAAACGTGTTAGAAAACGTTCAGACACGTTTCCGACATCGCAAAACACTTTTCCTATGGTCCCCCACGCTCTGCGAATCAATTGGGAACTTTTCGAAATTTTAGTTTTTTCATGTTAAAACGTGTTAGAAAACGTTCAGACACGTTTCCGACATCGCAAAACGATTTTCCTATGGTCCCCTACGCTCTGCGAATCAATTGGAAACTTTTCAAAATTTTCGATTTTTCATTTTAAAACTCGACAAAACAGGTTTCACGTTACTCAAGAACGTGTTAAAATGGCTTCTGACACTTGCGAAAAATGCGGCAAACGTTTTGCCCGCGGCGGGGTTCGAACCTGGGGGTCTCGGATTGTAAGTCAAGCGCGTAACCCACTTGGCTATGGATTTGGTCATTTATATATTGCAAAATTTTTAAGAGATTTTGGTCTGTTGTTGTATGCAAAAGGATCCGAGAAGATAGAGCAATGTTGAAGCGATTTATTAGGAAGCTTCCGGATACATGATTCCGGCCTCCAGAAAGGGGTCAGGGGCGAGAGAGTGTGCCAAAGTAAGAGAGTCACTCTCGATTTCCCTTACACTCTCGTTCTAACTCCATTCCTGCGAGATTGCCGGCAAGAGGAATGATTTGGAACGAAATGTGCGAAAATTTCATGAAATCGCGTGAAAACAAGTGAAATCAATCGATATTTCACTTCAAAAATCGGCAAAAGATGCTCAAATGTGAATCTCGTTACTCAAAAATGGGTTTGGGCCACATTTGACACTTGCAAAAAATGCGGCGAAAGACTATGCACCGGCGGGGATCGAACCTGCGACCCTCGGATTTGAATTCGAGCTCGCTACCGACTTGGCCATGAAATTATCGATTTTTTGTAAATAAATTTTGAAATGTTTTCTGATGGGTTATCGTATGCAAAAGGATCTGAGAAGATTGCTTGAGTTTGAAGCGATTTATAGCGAAAAAACGAAAAATTTGTCCGTCACGCGGAAGGAAAAAAAAACACACCAACAGACAGACATTTCAATTTCCTAGTAGTGGAGGAACGTTATTGAAACATATCGATGATGCTCAGAGTTCCTCTCTCACTCTTCCTAAAACGAAGCAGGCAAGCGCTAACCAGCTTTCCATAGACGAACTCCGGCGAAGCGAGACTTCTAATGAACTCATTGAATATAGCCGTCTTCTTCTTCTCCCTTAATCCTTACTTAACACTTTAACTAGGTAGGTCACTCACGGATCTCCGTCTTTCGCCGGGTCTTTCTTGTCGGGGGATGTGGACATGAATGAGCCGGCGACCGCTCGTGAAGAGGAGAAGAGAGACGAGTGAAATGAAAGGAGAGAAGGGATGGGCGTGAGAATGAAAATCAATTCATTTCAATGCAAAACGCAGTTTTGCATGGGGTTTACGTGCTAAATGAACTTCTCCGCTCTTATTACAATTCTAACTAGCAGGGTGTGTTGAGGTTAAGCTACGTTATGGTAGGGTGCGCACTACGTTTTCAAAGTATGGTTCAGGGGGGCGTTCAGTTGTAGGGCACAGTTCGGTCCAGGGGAAGCTCGGTAGCCGGCTCCAAGTTCGGTCCAGGGGGAGCTCGATAGCCGGCTCCAGGTTGCATTGAAGCTCGACTTATGTTGGGGAGTGTTAATCTCTACAAAGAGTACTGGCTTATTCCGTTGCAAAAGGCTCGTGAGGCTGAGTGCGATCGAAAAAAGTTGCCACTACGCCACTTCGTGGCTCCGTGGCAACATTTTTTGATCGCTCTCAGCCTCACGAGCCTTTCACAACGGAAACGCAAGATACAGTGCGTTCAGAACGTTTTCGAACACGTTCACAAAACGATTTTCCTGTAATCCCCTACGCTCTCTGAATCATTCTGGAACTTTTCGAAATTTTCGATTTTTCACGTTAAAACGCGTTAGAACACGTTCAGACACGTTTCCGGCATCGCAAAATACTTTTCCTGTGATCCCCCACGCTCTGCGAACCAATTATGAACTTTTCGAAATTTACGATTTTTCACGTAAAAACTCGGCAAAACAGGTGAAACGGTACTCAAAAACGTGTTGGAACGATTTCTCGCGCTTGCGAAAAATGCGGCAAAAGGTTTGCCCGCGGCGGGGATCGAACCTGCGTCGCTCGGATTGCTAGTCAAGCGCGTAACCCACTTGGCCATGGATTTTGTTTAAATTTTTTTTATTGAGCAAGTTACTCTTGTGGAGATGCATGTGATGGCGAAGGAACTGAGTCGATAGCTCTATCCGTTGGCGAGATATTTAGCGTGACCGCCGGACACACACACACACACACACACACACAGACAGACGTTCTGAAATAATAGTCTTTAGGAATCTGTTTCGTCTTATCTATTTTCCGATTGCGGTTACGATGCGTTTGTTACAAAAAAATATATATAAAAAAATAATATTATAATCAGCAAGTTCCGCAGTCTACTGCGGTGTTATTTTTCCCAATTTCACAGTAATACTGGTCTGTTTTGCAAAAGACACAGTCTCAAATCCCTGGAAAGGGATCAAGAGAGACTGCGCGAGCCCTAACTCTAGAGGGATTCTCTTCCTTTCGATCCCTTTCTAGATCAATTCAATCAATTTTCTAGCCCATTGGCTAGTTATAATGTTAGTTCCAGGATTTATCCACATCATTCCACAGGCCACTCAACCTTACAGAAAGGCCTTTGGAGTAAGAGAGCGTGCGAAATCGAGAGGGATTTGGGACGAGAGGGACTCTCATTTTTGCACACTATCTCACTTTAACCCTGATCTGTAGGTTTGGAATAATGTGTCTCGCTTCTCCCCGATGGCTCCTTTACTCAAAGATTCCCAACCGTTTCCGTTACTATCATTCGGTGCACTGGCAAGAATTATTGTTATTTTTGACACTCTTTTTTGTACTGTCTGCCTTCCACTTTCAGATGCGTTTTTTTTCATTATTCGAAAAGGCCACCCATGTTTTCTGACAAGACACAAACTGAACTCACCAGTGAAGACCACTAACAGATCAGACATACCGAGATAATCCTGCGCGGCCATGCTCGTCTCACGGTTGAAAACAATTTGGAAACGCGATTTTTTCATCATTGATAAATATTATATTTGTGGCGAATTTAACAGTGCAGGGCGTAAATGAAGTTTGAGAGAATCACATAAGAGCGTTCGCTTATCCGAGTTTGGAATGTCTGATTCAAACTCGTAATCCGATGTGTACTAGTGTTGACCACTCCAAATCACCTTTGTTCGAGAACAAGGAAGATTGACAAGGAAACAAAGAATTGTTCCGAAACGGAGTCGCAACGCTTTGTTCACATCGTTCAACCCTCCGTTATGGCATCCAGAAAGGGGTTGATTTACCAATCTACCGTGTTTTGTGCGGTTGACACCACGAAATCTAGGGGGGGGGGTGACAATTCCGCAACGGCATTTCCGCAAGCGACATTTCCGCAACGGGTCATAACTCGGTCAGGAATGAGCCTAGCGCTATGGGAGTAGTGCCATTGTGATCAGCATCAGTATATTAAGATTTTGAAAATTTGAAATCTTAATATACTGATGCTGATCACAATGGCACTACTCCCATAGCGCTAGGCTCATTCCTGACCGAGTTATGACCGTTGCGGAAATGTCGGTTGCCGAAACGTCGGTTGCGGAAATGCCGTTGCGGAATTGTCACCCCCCACCCAATGTTGATCAGGGCAGAACATGAAACACAGACCAACTCCAAGTATATCAGTGATACAGTCTTCATAGAGTAACAAAGCTTTCAAAACAAAACAAAGATCAAATGTAGTAATTCTCGGATAGTGTCTCAAAAACAATTCAACGGCTCTGGCTTCCCCTCTATTGTCAGTTTTGAACTGGCCTGAAGCGACGTGAAAGACGATGGCATGATACCAAAACCGTATCACCCTGAGCATGCCTCGCATAGACTCAAATATGCTTATCGTTTAAGATGATCGATGTCTATTCCTCTGATTGATGGCAGAATTATATGCCGTGAAAAGTGGCTGAATAAAGTTTTGGTTCAAATTTAGCAGAATGTTCCGCCATGCCATTTTGCCATTTGTGGCAGAAAAAAAGCAGATTTTTCGCTGTGTGTATTTTCTTGAAATTGTCCTTCTCTCTCAATTCTGCATTTAGTTTAATCAGAGTTCAGATTATTTCGAAATTTCGAGTACTCATAGGGGGATCGATCTCTAATCTTCTTCTTCCCTTCACTGCCTATTGTCCGCTCCAGCCTTTCTGCAATCAAAAAAGTCGAAGATCAAAAAGACCAAAGATCAAGGATCAAGGATCAAAGATCAAGGATCAAAGATCACCTTGTTATCATCTTCATCAACACTCTCCTCATAGTCCTTGCCCTTGTTCACTTCGTCATGATCTTTGCAGAACGATTGTTGACCTGACAATAGTTGATCTTTGATCTCTATGACTTCAAAGTTGTTGCGAAGTCGCTCACGCTCGCTTCAGATACATTCAAGGTGCGATAAAACTCTGTGACTTGAGAAGTCTAAGCTTTCCAATATTGTGGAGTCGAATGCGAAATTTGAAGAACTCTTCATTGAGCATACTCTCTCATGCACCTACCCGTTAAAGTCCCCCATTTGAAACTCAAAAAAAAAATAAAAATAAAAATCTAGCGATAACTAAAGCGATAACCGATAACTGAATATTCTTCATGTCGTCTCTATTTCAGATATTACACTATTATTTGTTATCTGGGACAATTACAAAACTCACAGGCAACTGTTAATGGTAAGAGAAGTTGAAGGGAATTCGAGCGACCACTCGACCTGAAATGAAGTTTTGAAATGAAGTTTATCTCAAAAAAAATAAAAAAGAGGACAAAGCAAGACTATAGCGGGGAGGGTTGGATGCAATGGTTTCCCCCTTCTTCTCCTCCCCTTCGATCTCCTCCACTTTTTGCTGCTAAGCGACACCTCTCAAGAAGAGTGCGCAGAGAATAGTGAAAAGAGAGGATTAGTGAATTAGTAGTGAAAGCATGTCTTGGAGGGAGTACCAGTAAGTACTGTAAGAGTTCTTTTCATTCAACGTATGAGCAGAAAGGACCCACAGGCGAACTTCCGAATGGTTTGCAAAGCCGAGCATTATTTTGTCGATATCAGGAATGATTTGGAGGGAGGGAGAGAGAGGAGTTGAGTTCAGTAAAAAGATAATAGATCTTTCACTATGTTCATACACATCACATTTTTCCATGTCATCGAAGTCTTTTACACCATTCATTTCACAGGATAATTTTTGTATCGTTCCTGACTCGTATTTATTTCAAAAACGTGATTATTGTTTTCGGAGGGATATTCGTGAAGAATATTGTCTCCTTGGTAGGGCTCGTGAATCATCAATTGTCGTTACTATGGAGGAGTCATATTGGTGGCGGGGAGGAGAAGCCGATTTCTTGTGGTGTCACGCGGAGTGAGAGCCGAACTTGATCGTACATCCAGACGGTAGTTGCCGTAGCAGGAAAGATAGGGGATCGTATATGCTGATTCTGCAACGAATGAACAAATGGAACCGATCAAGTAAAATGAGCTGAACCTGATGTTCGTTCGTTAGCAAGTGCAAGCGAGAGAATTTACCGCGCAGGTGTAGACTGCTCGGGCTGTAAAAGAAATGAATAAAGATAATTGCGGATTTAATCGAACGGAAAATAGAGGAACTGAAAGGGCTATAGCGGGAGATTCACTGGAGTGGATTTTGTCTCCCATCCCTTCCCCTTTCTATTCGGCTACTAAGCGACGGTGAACGCATCACATTGGGGCGGGCAAGCAAGGACTAGGATAGGGAACAGCTGCATCATTGAAGAATTTCACAACCATCCAAGTTGTCTCATATCAAAGTAATTTCATACAGTCTCCATGTTCTTCTAACAATATGGTCGAAGTGCAATTATGTATCGGTGTGCGGTGTCTCTTGTCGATGAGATTAGTAGATATGAATGCTGAACTAGCGAGGTTGTATTGAGGTTAAATGCACTACGCTCTATGCGTACACTACGCTCTATGCGTACACTACGCTCTATGCATAGTTCTGGGTGCGGGTTCGGTCCAGGCCGACAATTTCATCCGCGTGGTGTGGTAGTGGCCTAGAACTTCAATCCGAAGGTCATTGGTTCGATTCCCATCGGTAACCACTTTTTCCACTTTTCACTTTCACTTTTTCAAAATCACTTTTTCAAGATTTCATGAAAAGTGCCAATATTGGTAGGAGGTGAAATTTCGATGAAAAAAAATTCGGCAAAAAACTTTTGTAACCGATGGGAATCGAACCAATGGCCTTCGGATTGAAGTTCTAGGCCACTACCACATCGACCACGCGGATGCCGCGCGTATACACGCGTTCCGCGCGCGTGAAAAATCTTAGATTCATTGTAAAACAATGTTAACTTTGGTACAAACAGCGTCATATAGCCTTCAAGAAAGGGGTCGGGAGTGAAAGAATGAGTGAAAGGGGGGAGGGACTTTTTCACGCACTCTATCGCGGCCGACCCTTTTCTGGGCGATCGGAATGATGTGTCATTCTAATTTCATTCAGTCATGTCGCAAGCGACCGGCGATTCGAGCGATGAGGCGCTTCTCTGTGCGAAATTCACGCGACTAATGAATGGAGCGCCCATTTTGGCGCCAATCGATCAACTACCGAGAGAGTTAATACAGATGATCATCGCCTACAGCAAGGAGGCCATTTCGCATCTGAGATTGGTGAGGTGCACGGCATTTCGAGAGCGGTTAAACGGTTAGAGTTAAAAAGAGATCAAGGGACGTGCGCTTTGCGTACCCCCCCCCATACCACTTTTTTCATTTCTATGCAAAATCATCATTGTTCGAATAGTGTGTAGCCGTCTCCCTTTGCCTGGAACACTGTGACCTCTTGTATACATATTTAAAATTCGATATTCAATATTTTAAATCTTTGTTTTGCAGATATCAAACACTCTTCGCATGCGTGTTAACGAATACGTGAAAGTGCGCTCGGAACTTCCAATAATCGAACAGCTGAGCATCACGAGAGTAATATCCTTTAAAAATCGATAATAATAAAATTCCGAAAAAATGATGAGTGTAAAAAAATTAGATCTACTATTTACCACACTAAGTTGCTTCAAAATCGGTACCACTAAATATTTATGTGATATATAATCGTATATTCAACGAAATAACAGTACTCTGAGCTTTCCAGTTAAACTGTAACACCAAACTCGAAATTTGCATCGAAGTTCGCGCACACTCTACTGGAGCAATTCAACTTCGGAATGCTTGTCGATCGCATGTCAAGAAAACCATCAATGTCCTTCACGATTGATGTGCCCGTGAGTATTGCATTTGTTTACAAATTACTATACCGATTTATTCCAAGCTTTTCTCTGTACCGGTACTTGCGGATGCAAGAGACGAAAACGGTATAGTATTTTAAGTATCATATTAAGTTTTAAGTATTTTAAGTTCTATGTATTTCGCATCCTTGATACCACACGTACACTAACAAAAAGTGCTCAAATGGTGCTCTATTTGTACTATACTTTGTTTAGCATGAGCTCATGTCTATTATATATAATATTAATATCTTATTTACGATGACTCGTGCAATATACTTCGAAATCTGCGGCGACGACCGAATCCTGCTGGACTCAATAAGAGATTGTCTCAGTCTGAGAATAAAGAAAGTCGATATCGACGCGCGGTCTAGTGGAGAAGCAGCGGAACAATTTTATGCCAACACATTCAATCTGATTGACCGAATCAAGCTCGAAATGTTTTTCACCTTCTTTGTCACTATATGTGACATCGTATCTCATGTATGCCGTTACTTTCACTTCGTCTCAAATTTATATTACAATTTGTTATGTAAATTGCATGATAAACATTATTATTATTATTATTATGTTGGACATCGCAGATTACGAGCTGACCGAGCATCAGAAATCTGGATATCCACCGAATCCTGGCGCAGGTCAAATTGTTCGGAGAGTCTCATTGAACCATTTTGTAGTTGACAGTATTCAAATCTAACGATGATTTGACATCGAAAAAAATATAAACCTCAAAATTGCTCAAATTTCTGAACAAAAAATAATAATTCTGAGGATTTCTGAAACGTTTCGAGCGAAATATTGTCCACATTCATTTTCATGTACCTAAAGAAGAACTATGAAACTGATGACTTAAACTTCTGAAAAAAAATATTTTTTTGAAAAATACCATGAACCCATGGTGAAAAATATTTTTTTGACCATGACCCCGGGTTCATTGTATTTTTCAAAAAAATTATGTTTTCATAAGTTTATGTTATTAGTTTCATAGTTCTTTTTTAGGTACATGAAAATGAATGTGGACAATATTTCGCTCGAAACGTTTCAGAAATCCTCAGAATTATTTTTTTCAGAAATTTGAGCAATTTTGAGGTTTATATGTTTTTCGATGTCAAATCATCGTTAGATTTGAATACTTTCAACTACAAAATGATTCTACTAAACTCTCCGAACAATTTGACCTGCGCCAGGATTAGGTGGATATCCAGATTTCTGAGATATGTGTGAAAAAGTGGATGTATTTTCGAAAAATACGATATTTGCTCTTTGAGAAGGCAGAACACGCGCTTTCAGTCATATATTGGAAAACTTAGTTGTTGTAGCTGCCCAAAATGATGAGATAGAGACTGACTTTCAATTTTCCGACTGCTCTTAGCACGATGAGGGAAATTCTAAGGATATGGCTAGCGGTGTAAGGTATGAAACCGACCATCATACGAAGAGTGTTGGAAACACGATAACCATTTTAGTCGCTGCATGTATCTGCACAAATCTTCCGTCGAGCATCATCTCTAACGATTATGACAACATTAGTACACAATAGGACCTTGTAAAGTACAGTTTCTTCAAAAGTGAATTTCAGCCCTGAAATTTTTCTAATTTTTTTCTCTCAAAAAGTTTACTTTAAAAGTCCCCAAAAACAACTTGTATGGTGTTTTTAGATTGTTCATGAATATTTACACTGCAAATGACACTGTTTGGAACAATGGCATAAAAAAATTTTTTTTCGAAAAAAGTTCGGCAGAGCGCAATTGCCACGCAAGATCCGATTTAGCCGACTTCTGAGTTCCAGTGAGCAACCGAGCTGCGCGTTCGAACGAACAAAGAACCTAAGAACACTTTTAACTTTACAGCGATTTATAACATTTTTTATAAAACCGACCGCTTCGCTCCAATGAATCAGCCAGGAATGAGTTGGAACGGTTCAAACTGTAGCCAACGATAATCTCTATCTAACAAACAAAACCGCAATTGACAACCTTTATTTTGAACCGAGTTATGATTTCTCAAACTTTGACCTCTCGGCGGAAAAATCCGAAGACTCCAGGTTTGGATATGTTTCACGCGATTGCGAAATTTTTTATCAAAATTCTGTCAACGCCAATCGATAGAGGAGGTGTTGAAATACCTTATATAAACTTTTCAGCCATATCAAAAATCATAAATTTCTACGTCCTGGCCATGGCCGAAGTGGTCGAGTCTCTCGCGATTCCTGTCTTATATAATCGGATCAGTTCTCATCATTGACCAGCGCGCGAAATGAAGAGATCGGGTTAATTGTTTCCCCAGTACAGTAACGCAAATTACTACTGGGTAGAAACATAATAAAATAGTCCGGACATCATTTGACATTACCTTGTAATTTTTATCACTCGTCTCAATATTTCCCGTGAGTATGAAACAAATATTTAAAAAAATCATTTTTCGATTGTCTGTGCTTCCGAAAAAGGAGAAGGGAAGTTCGTCTCCCTCTACGCTCCGGCTACTGAAGTTGACGAGCTGAATGCACTAATGGACAACGATGGGTAAGGGGCTGGGCTGTGCATCGTAAAATTCGTAAAATCCAATATATCTTTCCACGATGAAGAATTTATTAAAATATTTCAGTATATGTTTATAGAAATACTGTAGACAAATTGAATGATACCTGATTTGTTTCTGATTGCAGAAAACTAATTGAATATGGACACCTGCGAACTAGGGTTCTCTTATTGGAAACTATTGGAAATGGGAAATGTGGAGAACAAAGGAACGCTGACCGCAACGCGTGTGAGAGACTGAGTGAATTGGAGAGAGAAGATGGCGAGTTCATTTCCAATACTTCCAATAAGAGAACCCTACTGCGAACAACTGCAGTTCCGTGGTGCATCAAATCTACAAGGCCACTTCGATGTCAACGAGCTGTCGTCCACATTGACTCTCTCTTCCCGTTCCTTTGTCACCGTCCTCTGATGTGTGCTCATCACTCAGATTCGACGATATTCTCTGAACTTCCAAATAAACTTTTGCCTTATTTGCCTTCGTTGTATTTTGAACTCCTCTCGTGAGTAGACTTTGAAAAGTAATGATTCAACTAGTTGCTTTTCTCCGAACACTCCTCATTTCTAATACTATTTTTTTTACGAAATCGATAGAATTCCCTATTATTCAACTAGTTGAACCGTTACTTTTGAAAGTCTAATCATGAGACACAACACATTAATACAAACTCACTTTGACATAAGGCCGAACATGGGTCTAATCTTTGGAATACTTTTCCTACCCAGCACCGTTACAAAGCGTCAACGCTAACCTTTTTCATGTTGGAAATGAATACGTATCCTCAAAGATAAACTATTCACATGTGAACAAAACTCAATAAGAGACTTCATTGCCGTCGAAAAATCCTCGAATTCGAAACAAACAGGGTGAGATAATTTTAAAATATAAACATTAATGTGAGATATAGTGACAGATGGCATAATTTGTACGGACTGGAATTCTTAGATTAATTCTCAATGACTCTCTACCGCTTTTGTTATCACATATTGCATAGTAGCAGAAAACAGGGAAAAGGGAAGGCGAATAAGGGAGAAGGCAATCCACGCCATGTTGCCGGTTGTATAAGCCTCTTCTTCTTCGATCGATGCAGCATCTGAAAGTATACCGTAATTCATATGGATACGGTATTGCGTAACCGAGTCATAGAGTGGGGGCGTGTGAATTAAAATACGCCCCGTATCGGTACACAGTCATTCCTTCCACATTCAGGTCAATACTCCAGAAAGGAGTAGGAGTGAGTGAAATCTATTGACTTTTCCACATTCCCTCGCTCCCAACCCCTTTCTGGAGGGGCACGTAAACTGGAAGTACTTACCGACGATCTCGAATTCGTCCTCCATCTGTCCATTAGAAGAGTTCACTTCGTTGGATGGAGTGGTCGTGGTCGCCCAAGAGAAAGCAGAGTAGAGAAGAGACGCAGAGTAAGAAACACCGTTGATCACCGATTCCATGGTGGAGTCGATGGGAGTAGATGTCACCCTGCAATTGTTAGAATACAATAACAAACACACAGAGAAAAATTACTTCGCCATGCATGCGAGTTAATGATTGAATTACTTTGTTTCTGCAGAGAGAGAGAGTGTGGAAAGTGTGGAGAGCTTAAAAAATTTAATCATTAACTCGCATGCATGGCGAAGTAATTTTTCTCTGAGTGAAGGAGTACAACACCACACAGAGCGCGAACTCTCTAACATTTGCCTCTCTAGAGAACTTAGCTAATTGGGCGAGATAGTGTGTGATTTGAAGAGAGCGAAGAATGAAATCTCTTGAATATAAGAGAATGGAATTTTCTAGAGGGGCACATGTTAGAGAGTTCGCGCTCTGCGCAGAAGAGATCCTCATGCCCCCATCCGCTGAGCATGATTCTGATAAAGTAATTGAATTGAAAATTGTTGAGTGTGATGGCAGAGTATGGGTCATAGTCACATGATTCCAAACCTACAGACCAGGGTTACGGGGGGGGGGTGAAAGAGTATGCAAAAGTGAGAGAGTCCCTCTCGATTTCACATGCTCTCTCACTCCAAAAGCCTTTCTGGAAGGTTGACCGGCGTGTGGAATGATGTGTAGTTGGAGGGGGGGGGGGGGGGTAGGGTTGCCAGTTTGGCGCCGGTTTCGGTAATACGGCGTCTCTTTTTCTCTCGTTCTCTCCCCTTTATCAGCCGTATTACCGATCTCTCGCTGAGAGGGTCGTAATACGAAAACCGAACTTGCATCCCTATGGGGGGAATGTTCCGATTGTGAGCAGCTCAAAGCTGGGCAGCTAGCGATACACATTCTGCCCACGACTGAGCGTGATAGATACATAAGTACGGCCGAACAGGCGCGGGAGGTGAGAGACACATACAGTTAGTGGGTGGGGGCCTAACCGGCGTCCCTAAGTTAGGTACAGTAGGTCAGAGTAGGGTAGCAAACGGTACATACTGGCTGTCTAGCCGCAATGCGGGAGGGATGGATTGAATTACAAAAAAAGGTGGGAACATTGAGAAAAAAGGGAAGCAAAGAAATCGAGCGCTCAGGAGCAGGAGATGAATTAAGAATGGGGTTGTGAAAGGGGCGATGCTCGAATCCTTTGTAAGCGACGCTTACACGCGTTAACGCATGCAATCAGACGCGTTGCGGTTTTTCAACTCGTGACGAGTAGTGCCAGAGGGGCGCTCTTCTCACTCCATTGTTAACGCTTTGAGGAGTAGTTCTCTGTTTCTCTTCATTCCGCATGATCTCTCACGCCCGTCTGACTGGTGAGAATGTTGCGAATGGAAAGGGTCTGATCGTCCGTCGCTTGTGACAACTGTGAATTGGAGAAAGCTTACCGTACTCCTCACAAAGCACACCGTAACCAGTGGCATGCACGAATGGTAGTGAGAGAGTTCGAGACATGAGGAGAGCAACTAGAGATACACCACAGAACGCCTCAAGGTGTGTGGAGGTAAATAGGTATGATGGAAGGATCTTAAGAAATGCGCACGTGATGCTTTTATCAACGAGGTTGCTATAAATCCATGAACCCACAGGAGTGTATCATATTTAGGTAATTTGAAAATTAATGGTAGGCCCCAGTGCTGTAGCATTGAATTCTAGGCCGCGTTATTTTCTCGTTTTCAAGATACGATGTTTGTACATTTGCAGCAAATTCGCACCTCTTTCTTCCTTTCGTTTACCTCTCTCAGTGAGATGCGATTACTGTTGGATGCAGAAAGACGGGAGGAGGGGGATGACGGATGGAAAGAGGAGGGAACAGTGTCACTCAGTCGTATAAACGATAGTATACCTGTCAAGGTCTCTCTCGACAATGGCCCATGTGTCCACACATTCCCGCACCATGACTCGGCGAGTTAGTGGTAGAATGCTTTGTAAGGATAGAATACGCGCCAGACCGAGTGTACCGAGTGTACCGAAGAACCAATAGACCGACCAAAGGATCCCCAATGACCCACCGAATACCAAACCAGAAGAGGTTCCGAACCAACAATCGTTTATCAACAGTGTTCCTCTCAAGTGTGAGAGATGGGGGCGCTAACGAGAGGGGGACAGGGGAAGGGGCGGAGATATGACTAATGTATGAATCTGTGCCGATACACTCTCAGTCCACACAGAGAACAACAGCCAGACGATGGCAGATGCGACCACGATGATTGATCTACATATTTAATGATTTTTCCTATCGTACCCCCTATCCCCTACTCAATAGAGAGTCATAATTTACAAATATTTCCTCACGATTCATACGTTGTCTCGTTGCGCCCTCGGGCGTCGATAAAATATATAAGATAAGATAAACTCCATTCATCCCATTCCATCCATCAGCAAAAAGAATGTGCTAAACGACTCGATCATTCGTGAAATGACCCCCTCATTGTCGTTGAGAATGGCAGTCGGTGACTGTCACTCTCAGCGGTGTCGAAAAGTCGGTGACTGTTCGCGACTGTTAGCCGTCTATTTCTCATTTTATAAAAATGTACATCAATATAAAGAAAACATCCGCGCTCGTAACTAATGTTTCCACAACGACGAGAGTCTACGGATAATCAAAATTAGACCGAGGAAAATCGAACAATTACGGTACTCACCGTCTAGCGCCTTGTAACATTAGGCTACTCTATCGATGGGTGAGTTAGTGATCAGGTCACTCTTATTCTAACTTATTTCCATATGTGAGACCGGAGACGACCGCTCTCTCGATCAATATGATACCGTAATGAGTGAACAGTCGCGACTGTTTCATCGACAATTCTCCTCTCGAATGAAAACGAGTCATTCAACACCGATTCTCACCGAGTGAGAGGGAGGGGAATGAGTCGACTGCTCAACAGTCGTCGAAAAACCATTTAGCACACCCTAGATATGACTAATGTACGAATCTGTGCTTACACAGCCCATATGAGCTTTGGATAAATGAATCCAAATTGTAATGAAAAGACTGTCTTTCATTCGACTTCATTCAGTGCATTCACATTTTTCAATCCTCCACTACTTCTCCACAAAATGCCAACTTCCACCGCGAAAGATTGCAGGCGAAATGTGAGATACTGTAAGAATTCTGGTCGTTTTGGACAGTTTATTAAAGAAGGAGTGAAGGGAATATTTTCGTGGGTAAAGTGGCAACACACGTCGATTGCTTCCCTCAACGATAAGAGATCCCCGAAGTTTCAAATCTCTAGCTCGAAAACTGACGGAGATATGCGCGCGCAAAGTTTGCGTGATGATCAGGGATTCCGTATGTGTATCATCCAACGGGCTGCAAAATCTCTAACTGAGCTGCATAATCCCTCGACTCTCGCTCGTTACTCCTGCGTTTACGATTTGCATGCACTCTTCAACTCTTCTCTCCCCCTGTCTCAACCCCGTCCCGTGTGATCAGCGCCCTCCCTATTTTACATGCCCCTGTTCTTATCCATTGTCTCCTATAATCCTTGCCAGTCCTCCCTGGACACGTTCGAGTCTCTGAATTTACACTTTCTGTGTTTGCCGAGCTCTTACAGTACTGCTCATTGCATTCACAGGGACTTCCAGCTGGGAACCTTTCCCTTCACTCCTTCTTTTAGAGACGTGATCGGTAAGACCATTTTCGGCTCTGTCCGGACACGTGAGCTAGCAATGAGATCTGTGGGTCCATACTGGGGTGGGTGGAAGGTATTGTGACCGCATTGCACAAAACACCACTTATTTCTATTTGCCGGCTCTGGCCTGGGAGAAATATGGATTTGAGTGAAAAAATGTCGAAAAATCAAAATTTCTTAAACTGAAAAGATAGACTCTATTTATTATTTGCGTTATGTTTATGGTCATAGGAGGTTACAAAATTATTTTTTTGAACGAATTTTGCGTCATTCTAAAACCACTTTTTTGAACAAAAATTTTACTTTTTTGAGTCAAGTTGGTATTTAAACGACCTAACGCCCATGATTTCTGTGCACAATGTGTACTCTCACATAATGTCTATCCAAATATACAATAACCAGGTCCCCACTGGCCCGCCGATTTTTACGAGAATTTTTTTAATTTTTGTAACCCATTATGCGGAAAACGATATTTTTAATTTCACTCAGGTTAAACATTCTTATATTTGTTTTGGTTGGAGCATAATAGTATTCCAAAATGTGCAAAGTACATGGCGGAAAAATTTGGAAAATTTGGAGATAAAAATTCTCGTAAAAATCGGCGGGCTAGTGGGGACCTGGTTATTGTATATTTGGATAGACATTATGTGAGAGTACACATTGTGCACAGAAATCATGGGCGTTAGGTCGTTTAAAGGTGGTGTCCCACGAATATTTGGTCAACTGAGTTCTCACTAGCGGGTTATGGTAATCGGTTTCCAGATAAGAGCCCCGCAAATCGCATGTTCAGCCGATAAGTTTGAACAAAGTTATTCGCGTTTGGCTCTGTGCCAAACTGACCCTGAATGCAGGAATTCAAAAATGATAGGGAGGGATAAGGGTGAACGAGGAGAAAGCGACCGCGCTATTGAAACATATGAGATGAGGAATGATGGAGCAGGAGATTCGTGATACTCCTTCTTTAAATACCAACTTGACTCAAAAACGTAAAATTTTTGTTCAAAAAAGTGGTTTTAGAATGACGCAAAATTCGATCAAAAAAATAATTTTGTAACCTCCTATGACCATAAACATAACGCAAATAATAAATAGAGTCTATCTTTTCAGTTTAAGAAATTTTGATTTTTCGACATTTTTTCACTCAAATCCATATTTCTCCCAGGCCAGAGCCGGCAAATAGAAATAAGTGGTGTTTTGTGCAATGCGGTCACAATACCTTCCACCAACCCCAGTATGGACCCACAGATCTCATTGCTAGCTCACGTGTCCGGAGGGTGGTCGGTTTTTACCGATCCCGTTTCTTAAACATAATTTTCTTCAAACTAAAAACTGAAACATTGCAGTATCAATGTGAGATACTGTAAGAATTTTGGTCATTTTGGACTGTTTATTAATCATAACTTTCTTTAAGGTCGGGATGAGCGAAAGTTTGTGGGAATCTCACACTTACTCGCCCGCTCTGATTCTCTTTTGCACGTTAGACGCCACATGTATTGTATGTCGAGCAGTCTGCACCTGCTTTGTTCACTGTATACTCATAACTTTACGAATAGCAATAAAAGTGAGCAATGCGGTATATATGACACCTAAAAATAATTTAAGCAGTTGGTTTTTGGTTTCAGCTTTTCCACAAATAATATCTTACGCGATTGCAATCATTCATCAGGTTCTTGCTCAAATGTAACGAACATGCAACATATCAATCTACCTTCACCTGAATATCTGAGCGGATGCTGCAACCCATACAGCCTCCCCCCTCCCACCCACAGCTCCACCCCCAACCACATACAGGGAGTGAGGGGAAGGAGGAGAGAGGCACACATAGAATCATCGATATGTTTCAATAACGTATCAAGATGTAGAGTATGATGATATTACCTGATATAATAAATTGATTGATTGATTGAATACAGCGAATTCGAACTAGAATCAGAAGAATACACTTATTCATCAAACGATATATCCCCCCAGAACAATGGGATGTCTTTTCGGAAGCAAATGTATCATGCGACGACAAACAATTTGACCTTGTAACATTGCACTCAAAAATTGAGATTTTCAATCCGCGATAATCTCTGGCTGGAAGCAGTCCAAATCGCCCTTGTTAAAGAAATCAGAGAGAGAGAGCCATGCACTTTTCGGGAATCGCCGGTTATACCGCTCCCGATTCTATGAAAATTAATCGTAATTTTAAGAGACGTGATCGGTAAGACTCGACCATATAATATCCATATTCGACCCTGCCCGGACACGTTGAGCTAGCAATGAGAGCGAGGGGTCCATACTCGAGTATTTGGAGTACCTCAAGCCCGCAGTGCACAAAACGACTCTTATTTCCTGGTACTGCCTCTGTGCTAGGAGAAATAAAAATTTTAGTGAAAAAATGATGAAAAATGAAAATTTCTCAACTTGTGAAGATAGACTCACATATTTATTTGCGTTATGTTTGGGGTGCCCAGATGTTGTAAAACCCATTTTCAAATTGATTTTCGGCTTGTTAAGAATATGATTTTCTGATTCAAAATTTCATTTTTTTGAAGAAAATGGGCACTTTTTGGATAATTAATTTGCAGCTTTTTCGAATAATTTGCAGCTTTTTCGACCATGACCCCGGGTTCATGGTTTTTGGTCAAAAAAATAATTTCTTCAGAAATCGATGAAATATTTTTCAATTTATTCAGTAGCTCAATTTATTCAATCAAACTAGAATACGAAAGATTTTGCTGTTAAAGCTACTGATACTTCCATTATTTTTCGTTTTTGTTGAAATTTTCATGATTTTTTGCGAGTTCAAATTATCTAAATAATATAAACCTATCAAGAGTGAAATTCTTTGTAAATGAGTTTTAAAGAACATGTACTCATCCACGATCACGAAATTCACCTGGGTGTTGAGATGGATGAGATATGAATCAGGAGATCTAGGGGTTGAAACGGTGAGGGAACTTTCAAGAATTAAGAAGTTAAAAACCTAAAAATACACCATGTAAACAACTCAGAAAATATATTTACATGTTTGTAATATAATTCTGTGCATAGAGTGCAAAATAGGGACTGAAAATTTAAAATTTAATGTCAAAGTTCGTTCCTGTGATCACGGGTCTCAAATTTTGAAATTTTTTTCTGAAAAATGAAAAATGTCATCTCGGGAACTCCCCCGAAATGAGCGATATGGACACATATTATGTCGAGGTACATTACCTATATGGACATGTTGTGCAAAAACTCCAAAAAGTGCCCATTTTCTTCAAAAACATGAAATTTTGAATCAGAAAATCATATTCTTAACAAGCCGAAAATCAATTTGAAAATGGGTTTTACAACATCTGGGCACCCCAAACATAATGCAAATAAATATGTGAGTCTATCTTCACAAGTTGAGAAATTTTCATTTTTCATCATTTTTTCACTAAAATTTATATTTCTCCTAGCACAGAGGCAGTACCAGGAAATAAGAGTCGTTTTGTGCAATGCGGGCTTAAGGTACTCCATATACTCGATATGGACCCCTCGCTCTCATTGCTAGCTCAACGTGTCCGGGGGGTGGTCGAATCTTACCGATCCCCTCTCTTAAGAGACCGTCCACGAGAGAACGTAACAAGGGGGTAGGGGTCCCGGATGAGAATTCGACAACCTACCTTTAAACTTTTTTCATGGAATGAACATCAAGAATGCTGATCGACATCGCATATATTTAAGCTTGAAAAAATTTTCGAGGTCAAAATATTTTTTCAAATTTTTCAGACATTTTTTCGTCGAAAAAAAGTTTCGAAATACTTAGTGAAAAGTATTTAGTTATACGTAACTTTTCGCGCTGATTCCGAATTTGATAGATAGAACTCTTGAAACGCACGTTTAAAAAAAATACCGTCGAAAAAACACATTTTTTCGTGAAAAATCGAAAATATCTTTTTTGCCACCCCCTGACACTCCCTCACTATGATTTTTGGAATCTACAGCAAAAAGTAGGTTAGGAACCGTTTACTACTGATTTTTGTTTTTTAAAAAAAGATCCATTAAAATATCCTCCCCTTCTCCCACGCTCACAATAAGATGCGTTCGCCGTCGCATAGCAGCCGAAAAAATGGAGAGGAAGGAGAAGGAGAAGGAGGTGGGAGGGGCAAGCCACTCCACCGAACCTCCGATTATAGTCTTCCTCTATGCTTGCATTTGTCGCTTCAGTCATTTATTGATTGAATTTCAGACCGAGCAGTCTACACTTGCTCAACGTCAATTCAATCTTCAGATTCCTATCGACAAACCATAAGGTAGTTTTGGAATGTTAGTAGAAAACAATAAAAAGAGAAGATAAGGAAGAACTCATTGTACTCCCTTTGTTTTGTGATAGAGCGCGAAATTTGAGACCACGATCTCTGTATTTTGCGCACACTTTTTACCAGTAGGCCGATGAGAGAGGCTCGAAATTAAGTAGTCGAGGCCACACATTTCACAATCTAATGTTGATGTTTTGACCGATTTCCCGAATAAATATTGGTATCCATTGCATTTATCTTATCTCCCAATTACAAGGCGCGATAAACAGCATACCGGCACAGACTGACCTCAGTTTTCGTGGGACATGGAACAAAATTGGAGAGGATACTTCGCAAAGTTGAAAATGCACAAACATTATAGAAGGCGCAACGAATTGAAGAGGGAATACTTAGTTATCTTCATGAGGAATCAGTTAGTTAGAGTGCTGAATTATAGCCATACGAGTACATGAAGGGTTGGATCAGATTTTTATCGGGTCAGACGCGTTTCGGGCACTAGGCCCATCATCAGTGACAGATTTACCTTGAATGGACATACATTGGGGAAGAAACAGAAGTGAGGGAAACGTGAGGATACAGAAGCGGTGAGAGAGAAAGAAAAGAAGGTGAATTGAGGAAGGATGATTAGAAAAGTGTGTGAGGGGAGAGAGAGAGAAGGCGCAACCCGAATGATTGAAACCTTTTATTTTCCCCGATGTTCGAGGTTTCATATCTGTTATCAGTAATTGGTGAAACACAAATGCAGCGCGCGTTTCCTTCACGCACCATCCTCGTTTCCCCTTATCTCTCTGCCTTCCTCTGACTTCTTTTCCACAAAATGCCAACTCCCACCGCGAAGAGATTGAGATACTGTAAGAACTCTGGTCGTTTTGGACAGTTTAGTAAACATAACTTTCTTCAAACTAAAAACTGAAACATGCGGTTCTCGAGGCTCTCATCGGGTAATCGATCCCGATTGCACCATAGTGAGAACTAAGTTGACCAAATATTCGTGGGACACCTTCTTTAACCGAACTATACGTAACACGACTAAACAATCGCATCGCATTTCTCTAGAATGCTCACATTCGAAGAGATTTGTTTCGATTCAATCATCGTCCCCAGTCAGATTCTGCATATTTAACAAGTGTGTTCTTCCGATACAATTAGAATGGCTACACTTTGTGATGATAGCTGTTCCGACGCTCAATCATCCTTCCTTTCCTCCCCACATGATTCCAAACCTACAGACCAGGGTTAGGATGAGAGAGTATGCAAAAGTGAGAGAGTCCCTTTCGATTTCACACGCTCTCTCACTCCAAAGGCCTTTCTGGATGGTTGACCGGCCTGTGGAATGACGTGTCCCTTGTCCGCCCCGAATGAGACGCGTGTACAGTTGCTTAGTAGCCGAATAGAGGGAAAGGGATGAGAGGAGAGGAAATCCACTCCATCGAATCTCCCACTGTAGTCGTTTCAGCTCCTCTATTTCTGCTAGTTTTAAGCCGCCATGATATTGATTCATTCCCTTTACAGAATGAGCAGTCTACATCTGCGCAGTAACGTCTCTCTTTTATTTTTCTTGTTACACGCCACAGCAGAGAGTGTAAGTGGTTTTTTATAGTTTTTTTGTTGAAATATTTACTTTTCAGAGAGCCTTCGCTTGAAACAAAGCGAATACTAAATCATCCGTGGAGTCTCGACACACTGCTCCCTTGCCTTCGACCACAAACCAATCAGCAGCCCATGGACGACCAGCACATGAGATGTTGTTGAGATCAGAGCGGCGTCAACGTCAGACCTATTCCAAATGTTTCTCTGCTATGTACCGTCTCCTTCGGATCAAACAAATGATGCAATGTCTTCAATCACATTCACCCCAGTTTCCAGACAGCATAAGCGTCAGAATTTCTCACAAAGACAACCATCGTCATCGCAATACACATCGTTCTATTTCGACAGAAAGGGGTTGGATGCGACTTCACTTGCGCATTTTCATTCGACAATAGTTTCACTGCCGCGACAATAGAAGAGAGGTCAGGGTGGTGATGGGAACGCGCACTTTACACGAGACGGGGTTGAGACGCAAGGGAGATAGGGACGTGTCGACCTGTGTCAACCCCGTCTCGAGTAACGTGCAGCCGTCTGTCACCTTCCTACAGTAGATTTCGTGGTGTCAACCGCACAAAAACGGTAGATTGGGAAATCAACCCCTTTCTGGATGCCATAACGGGGGGTGGAACGATGTGAATAATAGGTGACTGAGTGATTTGCATTTTGGACGAATAAATATTCGATTAAAAATTGAACATTTTCGTGATTTATTCGCAAATAATGGATCTTTGTTATTGAAAATTGGATTAGGATACGTTAGATAATTAAAATAGTGGAAATGTATTTGCCCGCGAAATGAAGAGGTCACACACAGCAAACACCCGTTGAAAAACTCTCATTTACTTACAAACAACATACAAGTCAGTTCAATATCAATTACAATCCTCGTGGTTTACTTTGTTTGACATTTTCGATTTGCACACGCCGCTGCAGAATCGGCACACATTTTCAAATATCTCCTACAACGCACGGCGGGTTAGAGGTTCGGTGATTCGGCGATGTAGTTTGTAGTCTACTTGTAGTAAAAGTCCCACTCGTCTAATCAACTATCAATTGACTTGTGATTATTGTGATCGTGTTCAGTGAAGAATTCCGCACAAGTTGACATAAAAACATTTAACATTTAACATACAGATTTTCTAATTCGAGCACCTTACAAATGGCAGACAGGATAAGGTACACGCTCGCTTTACACCAACCGAACCGGAGGGGGGGGGTGTTTGACGCGCCGTGCAACTGATGTAGAGAAACTCAATGAAGCTACGAATACGATGAGCAATGTCTCAAGAACACTCATCATCAGTCCCGTCTAGACTTTGAAAGGTAACTATACAACTACCCTCATAAGAGGGAAATTACACTCCACACTCTTCATTCCCCGCGATCTCTCCTAAAAAAACGTCAATTTCCCTGTTATGCGGGTAGTTATTTAGTTACCTTTCAAAGTATAGTCCCGTCCCAAATTAAGGCACTTCAGTAGTGGGGAAAAGCCATAGAAGAAACAGCATAGGTCATGCGGACAAAGCAAAAACGAAGACTCTATTCAGACAGCATCCGTTCCATTTTGAAAATAAAATCCTGTTATCGAAGATAAAACTATGTATCCTGTGAATGAGGAATGAAGTTGCAAGAAGCGTCGTTTACACATTTTTGGATAATTTTTATAAAAATTTCAGACAAAAGTGCTGTCAATGACGTAAGAAGTAGTGAACGAAAGAATACATTATTGTTGTGCGGTCGTAATTATTGATTAATACTCCATCACTCCCGCTTCCGCAACTGTGCTCTTCAAACCATCAGCCCATTCGCGAATGATCAGTTGGCATGCAGGACAGTTTACTGAAAATATATCTTACGGTACGCTCTTAGATCTCATTATCCCTCGTCTCTCTTCTCCTCTTCTATGCGAACATTGAGATGCGTTCACTGTTGCTTAGCAGCAGGCAAAAAACGGAGGGAAAGGAAAGGGGGAGAAAGTAGGGAGAAGCCACTTCATTCGCGCCCTCTCACTGTTCTTTTTTCCACATTTTTCATGATTAATATGATTAATATAAACATGACCCGCATAAACACTATTATTTGTCGAGCGTCATGATCTTATCTACAGTAGCGGACAAAAGTCTTCGGGCACTTTTTATATCTGATACAACTTTTTAACCCAAGGGGGCTTTGATACGATATGGTAAGACCATATACCAAATCTATTGGAGATTACGATGCAACTATTGGGGGATAGCGAAATCGTTCAGTAATTGCGTCGTGATGACGCAATCGATGCACACTTTTTTGAAGTGCCATTATTCTTACATGGATTTTTTCCCGCTCGTCTAACTTTCAGGATGTTGAGACCTGGCCACGACCTACCTAGAAACTTTTCTTCAAGTTGCTGCGGTGCCGCTACTTGGCTGCAGCCAAGCTGCAAAATGGATACCTGAAAATCATATCTCGCCGTTTAGACATCGCCCAGACCCGATCAATGCACCAAAATGATCGCCATCATGACTACCGATGATCCTGAGAATATGGTCGCGGTAGGTCACCAACTGTCCTCAGGACACGAAAAAATCACTTTTTCGCATTATTGTGGTCTGACGAAGGGGAAGTCTATAGGACGTGCTCGAGAGATCTGGTTTGGGCGTGTATTTGGTTGAGAATCTATGAGAGAACCGATTCCTAGCTGCAATAAGCGTTTTGATTGGACTCCTGCCCGCAACGATCGATTTCCGGAAGGACACTGGTTTGGCCACGCCCATTTTCTGCCCGTTGACAAGGTTCTGACTTTTGAGTGTATCTCGGTACTGAGTTAACGGAGAAGGCTGGCAGACCCATCAATGGAATCAGCGTGGCTGGCTCTATATTCTCATTCACAAAATTTCATCATCACTATGCAATATTGCATCATCCTTATGCAATATTCCTATTTTTTGCGTTTTCTTAGCGGTTAGTCAAGGAATAATGGTGGAATAAATTCCAATCAAATTAATTTGATATTTCCGCCACTCTAGAGCACAAATTACGTCATTAATATGCAATATTTTATAATTCTGAGGATTATTGCCTAAGGATGATGCAATATTGCATAGTGATGATGAAATTTTGTGAATGATAATATAGAGCCAGCCACGCTGATTCCATTGATGGGTCTGCCAGCCTTCTCCGTTAGCTCAGTACCGAGATACACTCAAAAGTAGGAACCTTGTCAACGGGCAGAAAATGGGCGTGGCCAAACCAGTGTCCTTCCGGAAATCGATCGTCGCGGGCAGGAGTCCAATCAAAACGCTTATTGCAGCTAGGAATCGGTTCTCTCATAGATTCTCAACCAAATCCACGCCCAAACCAGATCTCTCGAGCACGTCCTATAGACTTCCCCTTCGTCAGACCACAATAATGCGAAAAAGTGATTTTTTCGTGTCCTGAGGACAATTGGTGACCTACCGCGACCATATTCTCAGGATCATTGGTAGTCATGATGGCGATCATTTTGGTGCATTGATCGGGTCTGGGCGATGTCTAAACGGCGAGATATGATTTTCAGGTCTCCATTTTGCAGTTTGGCTGCAGCCGAGTAGCGGCACCGCAGCAACTTGAAAAAAAGTTTCTAGGTAGGTCGTGGCCAGGTCTCAACATCCTGAAAGTTAGACGAGCGGGAAAAAATCCATGTAAGAATAATGGCACTTCAAAAAAGTGTGCATCGATTGCGTCATCACGACGCAATTACTGAACGATTTCGCAATCCCCCAATAGTTGCATCGTAATCTCCAATAGATTTGGTATATGGTCTTACCATATCGTATCAAAGCCCCCTTGGGTTAAAAAGTTGTATCAGATATAAAAAGTGCCCGAAGACTTTTGTCCGCTACTGTATGCAACGATAACGCATTATCCTCGTTATATTGTTGTGTGAAGTAAGTTTTTAAAAAAAGAAAAGATCCGTCAGAACACGATCGAGTTAGGGATGTTGTGGAGCGGAATCAACTCTGGGAAACTGCCCCTGAGTCAGGCTACTACACCCAGAATGAATACACTTACTATTGAGTGTATCATACACTGAGTTAGGGCATCGAGTGTATGATACACTTACAAATCTCTCGTTTTCGCACGCTCTCTCGACGCGCGAATACACTCAATATTGAGTGTATCATACATTCGATGCCCTAACTCAGTGTATTCATTCACTGTGTAGAAATTTTAACTACTTACTTACTTAGTTACTTGCCGCGTGGATCACAGTTCCTCCAATTGCGTCTGTCTCGAGCGCGCCGCATCCGGTGGCAGTAGGGCGCTCGTTGGGTTGACGATCGGGTAGATCGTCCTGTACTGTAGGGCATCTTGGCGTACTCCTCGATCGAATCCCTCCATCTTGCTGGTGGTCGTCCTCGTGGACGAGTCAGGTTGGAAGGGGAGAATTGCTGCGTGACACGGGTAGACCATCTATCGTCTTCTCTTCTTAGCACGTGACCTGCCCATCGATGCTGCGCTCTCGTGATGTGAACGATCGGGTCCGATAGAAGAGAGATGCGGCGGATGTCGGCACATGATTGGTTCTGCTGCTGCTACATGTATAGCGTAGTTCCAATAAGCTATAGCGTAGCTCCAATAAGCTCCAGGGAGGGGAGCTCCAGGGGCCCCGCTTCCCAACGCATTCCATTTAGCGTTCACTGTCGCTAAGCAGCAGAAAAAGGGAGGAGAAGGACGGGGAAGAAGTCACTCCATGCGACCCTTCCTATTATACTCCTTACCCCTCACCGGTCGCAAAGCGACACACACTGGATACTCTTGTATCTACTGCTCTCGCTCTTGCGATCGATGATGCTCCTGCGGGGGTCGATTCGACCCTCTGGGGAAAGGTGACCTCCCTGTTGGATCAGTTGGCCAAACAGGTTGAACTGCTCTCCATTCAGGTGGAGAACTCTTCCCGAGAGTTCAAGGGCGTTTATGTTCGCAAGTCCCAAACCGCAGCTGAGAGACAGAGAGCAAAGGACTTGAGAGACATTCTGAAAGAGATGCGTACGAAGGACTCGAATTGCCCGTTCGTTCTGTACAGAGATACTCTCTGGCATAAGGACGACATTCGGTCCGGATTGCGTACTCGACTCCCCTCTCAGGGAAACTAGTATGTCGTACACCACTACAAGTATGTCCCCTTGTCTCGTTCATTAGCCCTTCGTGTCTTGATCTTTGCACTTCCGTCTCTCCATTGATCAGTATCGATTGTACATTGAACCCTTCCATCTCCCCTCGCCCGTTCTCGGTTGACCTCTTCACCTCTCCTCCCCTGCCTCTCCTCACCTCTTTTCCCCCCTCACCGTCTCTGCACACTGCACACTCTCTCGCCCCTCCTCCCCCTTCTCCCCTGCCTCTCCTCACCTCTTTCTCCCCCTCACCGTCTCTGCCCACTGCACACTCTCTCGCCCATTCTCCCCCTCCCCCTCCCCTCGCCCCGCACACTTTCGCGTCCCCCTCTCGTTCTAGCACCCAAAGTGCAAGTGTTTCTCCCCTCCCCCCTCCCCATTGCGGTAGCCTGTCCTGTACTCTTTTCAACTCCCGTTCATTATGTAATAAAATTCCTGACCTCCACGCTATTCTCTCTATTGATCGCCCCGATGTAGTACTTGTAACTGAAACCTGGCTTACATCCAGAATCATTGACTCTGAACTGATACTGTCCTACCCCTATCGATTACATCGTAGTGACCGTGCCCGTCGTGTCTGTCTTTTCATCCGTGATCATATCCCCGTGTCTCGTATCTCCCTACCCAATTCAGTCTCAAGTGATGTCCTCATTGTCGATATCCACTCTCCTCTCACTCATGTCTCAATCCTCGTTCTCGTTTATCGTCCTGCTAACACCACAACGTCCCAGAACAACGAACTATTCGCACTCATTTCTTCTATGATCTCAGTACAAAAGCAAGTTGTGGTGTTAGGAGATCTGAACCTGCACATAAATTGGCTTTCCCCTGGTATTACAATTTTAAAATGATACGTTCATGTAAATGGACTACTGGTGGTGTACTCTCTTTCTATACCTCGACGTGTCTCTCACTTTGCCATGCTCTCTCGCAGCCGTATCTGTTGATTAGCACGGATTATCAACGGAACGTTTTATTATTTCGGACGAGTGCTCGTAAATTTGTAATACTTTATCCACGCAAGCCCAACTATTGCACGATTTAGCCGCTGATCTTGATCTCACCCAAGTAATTCCCGGTCCTTCTCTCAATAATCACTTCCTCGATGTCGTTCTCTCCCCCCCTCATGTCATAACCGATTGCTCCCTATCCGCACCTTTCCGTAATGCCGACCATTCATCCATAATGTTCAAGTTCAATTTCCCCCTCGCTCTTCCTGTTACAGTGCATACCTTCGATTTTCGCAACACTGATTTCTCTGGTCTGGAAAATGCACTGTTCGGGTCAAGTTGGGAGGAAATCTTCTCCGGCTTCTCTGATATTTCTGATCTCTACAATAGATTTGTGTCCCATCTCACTTCCCTTTTTGGCATCTTTGTACCTCTCAAAAAGAAATCTTTGCCAAATGATCACTATCCTCCCCATATCAAGGCTCTTCTCTCCCATAAGCGTGCTTTGTTTGATAAGATTCATCTCCGTCCAGTACAGGAATTGTTCCACAGCGTCTCGCGCAAATTAGAACATGAAATCAGAAAGTACATCCGTTGCTATGAGAACCGTCTTCTCGCTAAGAACCATAGTCGTTCCTTCTATCGCTATATCTCTACTCGTTTCAAATCTAAGTCCTTCTCCATCTCTTCTCTTGTCGCTCCCGACGGCACCGTAGTCACGAGTGATTCTTGCAAAGCTGAAGCGTTTGCCAGTTGTTTTACCTCGGTATACACTCGTGATAACGGTACCATTCCACATTTCCCTTCCATTGTCTCTCCCACTATGAAAATTTCCGTCTTCCTGCCCCAAGATGCAGCTTACCTACTAAAAAGAGTTTCCACCTCGTGTTCTCTCCCCTCGGATGGCATTCCCTCAATTATTTTTAAAAACTGCTTCTCTTCCCTGGCCGAACCAATTGCACACATCATTAATTACAGTCTCATGCTAGGCAATATTCCTTCGTTATGGAAAAAATCAGTAGTCGTACCCATTCCCAAAGTTTCTTCTCCTTACATTCTCCGATTTTCGTCCAATTAGTCTCACTCCCATTCCCTCAAAAATCATGGAAAGACTCCTCAAGCCCAAATTACTTCGTTGGTGTACAATTCACAACATTATTCCCCCCGAACAGCATGGATTCGTTAGTAAAAAGTCAACCGTATCCCAGTTACTCGATTGTACCCAAAGCTGGCGCGAAGATATTGATCGTAATAATTGTGTAGATGTCGCTTATATAGACTTAGCTAAAGCCTTTGACAAAGTATCCCACCCTAAGTTATTAGTGAAATTAAGTGCATTAGGTATTCGTGACTGTTTGTTGACATGGTTTACAGGTTACCTATCCAATCGGAGTTTCAGCGTTCGCGTCGGTTCGTGTCTCTCAAGTGAGAAAGATGTAATCTCCGGAGTTCCTCAAGGAACAGTACTAGGACCTCTCCTTTTTTTGCTTTACACTTTCGATCTCCCCCGGGTCTTCTCCCCCTTCACTAGGCTATCTTGCCGGCTCTTTGCCGACGACGTCAAGCTATTTACAGCATATCACCCCCTTTCGTCATCTGAATCTCACACTCAATTTCAGTCCGGGCTTTCTGGGTTCCTAGAATACTGCACAAAATGGCAGTTACAAGTTGCAGAAAACAAGTGCAATGTTATTTATATAGGCGAAAAAATCCACTCCACTCATACAAACTCAATTCTATTGACCTCCCTTCTTCCGACTCTATCAAAGACCTAGGCGTTTATATCGATCCAAAATTGTCCTTTGATTCGCATATTTCTACTGTTTGTAGCAAAGCCAGCTCTCTCGTTTATTTGTTATTCCGTAGCGTCACTGGTACCTCGGTTGAGCCCTACAGTAAAGCATATAAATCTTTTATCGTTACCATCTTAGAATATGCATCACCTGTATGGTCCCCTTCATCTAAAGGCCGAATTCGACGACTAGAATCTGTCCAACACCTATTTACTCGTCTCCTCTTTTTCCGTTGTTCTCGCTCCCAATTAGTTTCTCCATCGCATTCTGATCGTTTGGCTTACTACAATATTCGTAGTCTCTATGTTCGTCGGATCGTTGCTGATTTTGTATTTGCATTGAAAATCTTTGCTTGTTCTGTTGATCTACCGGTCAATCGTTTCTACACTTTTCGTTCCATAAGTAGGCGTCATAATGCATTTGTTTTGCATATCCCGAAAGCCTCCCGCGAAAATCTCAAAGCATCGTTCGCTCATAGAACTGCCCGTTTTTTGAATAAATTACACTTAATTTGTGACCCTAAACTTTCCATCCCCACTATCAAAAATCATTTATTGCTAATTGCTGACCTCCCATCATCACTAGGTATTCCTGTTCCCAATCTATAGATCCCCTCCCCAACTCCGAGCACTTCCCCGATTTGGGCACCACACGGAGATCCAATAAGACATACATTGGATAAGCGGCTCCTCCACCGCTTTTGAGGCTCCTCCCCTCACTCCTAATTCCCGTGCGGTGGCCCCGATCACTCCCTTCCCGCTCCCCACTCCCGCGAATGACCCATTATTAAATATCATTTTTAACTCGATCATTTTTGTACATGTTGTCGCACCCTTGTGGTGTACGATAAATAAAAATAAATAAATAAATAAATAATTGAATGAAGAAAACTTGTTTTGTAAGAGAACCCACTGGTACACTCCCAAACTCCCAACCTTCGCCTCTCTTCCCTGCGCAGCCCATTGAGATGCGCGCTTCGTTGCGTAGCAGCAGAAAAAAATGTGCCGGGGGGAAAGGGAGCGGATGGAGGAAGTCAGCACATTCGGTGTCGACATTGTTTACAAGACCACGATTTGTCATCCACAATCCTTGTTTGAATGGAGATCAAATTCTCTTAGCTGAGAGCATCAAAGGCAATGAAGGAAGAAAAGCTACATAGTGAGAAGGAGCAACCGTCACAATTAGGAAGCACATGACCAATCATTGAACATTTCGTAGTTGACAAATGCATTTATTCTGCGTGACTAACGACGTCTCCTTGATTTCGATGTTTAAACTATTTTTTTTCTCTTCATATTAATGAGTCTATCATGATTCGAGTAATTTTGAGCCGAGAATTTGAACAGGTTTTAAAAACCACGCAAACGCAAAAAAATTATAATAAATTCAGTAAAAAAAAGTCATCACTCTTGTGGAACGATGATGAAATGTCAGTATCAGAAACGTGCTACTCGATAGAGGTATTACTTTCAATGAAAATTATAATTAGAATCCTCCTCTGCTTAAAAAAATATATCAAGGCAAACAACGTATAGTTACTTTCCGGCTCAACTATATAACGTTCCCAGTTTTATGACGAATGATCGAAATTTAAAAGGCCTGAAATTCCTTCTGTAAAACATTACAAAGCTGTTAGAGAGTTGTATAGTCAATCAATCAATTGCTTTATCAGAATCATGCTAATGGGTTGTGGGCATGCTGATCTCTTCTGGCGTTGCATTCACTAGATGGTATGGACCACCAGTCTTTTGCCATGATGCGGCATGAATCATCTCTCCGTCGTGCTCTGGGAGTGCTGGGGGACCAATTATAAGGTATCCAAACTGTTAGGGCTCTGGTTCAGTTGTATAGTGCCGGGTGAAAGTCGCTCCTGCTCAGGTCGCTCTCCCACATGCACAACGAGATGCCTTGACTGTCGCATAGCAGCCAACAGAAGGACGGGAAGGAGAAGGAGGTAGAGGTGTGGAGAATGGGGCAACCCCATGGGGCAAGCCACCCCACTCAATCTCCGACTATACATACTCTTCCCCGAAGTCCCGATTTCCTCGCTTCTATCGTTCATTTATTCTATTTCAGACCGAGCAGTCTACACCTGCCCTCGTCGTATTTCATCTTCCAACAATATCAAGTAAGTCTTGACTCTCAACAGTATGCTAATTTTTGACGACTCATTCCCGTCTCTTACAAGGGGAGACCGTATAGAAGATATGGAGTTTCTAAATAAGACCTTGTGGGATCGATTGTTATCATAAAAGTAAGAAATAATCGGTGGTTCAAAACTGCTTAATAAGCCCCAAGACTTCTCCACCCTTAGTGATATTGGTGATTTTTCCGGACACAATTTTTGCCACTTTACCACAGAGAGTGCAGATATCGAAATATCTATTGAACAGTTTTAGTAAACCGATTATTTCTTACTTTTATGATAGTAATTGATCCTACTAGATCTCATTCAGAAACTCCATATCCTCTATGCGGCCTCCCCTTGTTATTATTCGGCTTCTCCGAGTTCCGTCATGTAATCACAGTGTATTGCATGTCTTACGCAATACAAGGAACAATCATTGCGATTCTACAACGGAGCAACCGCTCTCATCACTACCACGCCCTCAACCAAAAATTGCAAATGCAAATGCATGAATCATTACTTTCCAGAAACACATGTGATCCTTAAACGATAAAGCAGCTGATACACCATCAAAGAGCATCAACATGACTGTGTTTCACAATGAAAATGTAACAATATAGTTTTTCTTTTATTGTTTTCTCATGCAAAAGGCACAAAGAGAAATAACTGTTGTTCTCGGATGAAGCGAATTTTCAAGGAAAGATAATTTTGGAGTTCAAGTGGCTTACAGTTATTCTGCGGGCTCGCTATTGAAAAGGGAAGATGTGCTCGTCTTTCTCGATCATCTCATGTCCTGAGTAGCATGCTGACAAGTGTAAGGTGGAATGTTGTCCACTGAGCTTTGCTATGAAAACTCTTCTTTCCCCTTTTCCCCCGCCCCGATGAAATGCGTTCTCTGTTGCTTAGTAGCCGAAGAGAGAGGGGAAGGGGATGGGGAGAAGGGGGAAGTCACCCCATCGAATCTCCCACTATAGTCGCATCCTTTATTCCATTTTAGCACGGTTTTTACGCATCTTAATTTTTTTTTGCAGCTCGAGCAGTCTACACCTGCTTACAATCAATCACATCTATCACATCATACTTACGAGCAGCATTCAAGTCAGTTTCTTGAACTCTAAAATTTGGAATAATTTTATGGATTCATTTTTTGCAGTATCAGCATACCAATTTCAGGACATTCACGATTCCGATTCGATTGGAAACACTAAGGTGCACACTACACAGAGCGGGAAGTCTCCAACTTTCCTTACTCTGGAGACATTATCTCCAGCTGAGAGAGCATGCAAAATCGAGAGATCACCTCTCACTATCTCTAGCCCGCTCTCCCTATTTTGCATGCTCTCTCAGCTGGAGACAATGTCTCCAGAGTAAGGAAAGTTGGAGACTTCCCGCTCTGAGTACCGAAAGAGATCTTTGCAAGAAGTTTGCGTCTCTGTGGGATGCTCTCTTTATTAGTGAAGCCAACCACGCTCAAGGGAGCAGTACAACGGAGAGAGAGCCAAAGGAGTACGCACGACAGGAAACACGTACCCTAAAGGAACAATGACAATTTGGAAATATAGACTTGTTCTCAAAGATAAACTATTTACCCCACGAATTGAACATCGTACAAGACTTCGTTGCAATCGAACAATCCGTCAAATACTAACATGATTGTTTTCTGTGCCGGTATAATTTTTTCAAACGCTATGAAGGAGGGAAGCGACGTGAAGTTAGAAACCTCCTCCTCTCGTGCACTGAATGTACGATTGTGTAACATGATTACCTCTTTAGGAGGATACATGTGTATTAGTGTCTCCCTTCCTGTCCCGACCTAGTCCACCCCAATGAAACGCGTTTGCTGTCGCTTGGTAGCAGAAGAGAAAGGAAAGCAATGGGAGAGGAGAGGGAAGTCACTCCATAGAACCTCCCACCATAGTCGTTTCAGTTCTTTCATTTCAGCCCGTTGTAGTGATGATGTCGACATGCTCACTTACTTCTCAATAAATTTCCTTTGCAGCCTGAGCAGCCTACCCCTGCTCTGAACCATCCCTCTTTTACTCCAAGACAACAATCAAGCATCTTCATCGCAGAATCTGTCCAATCGGTCATCTTCAATGTACGCTGTACACTTTCCGTTGCAGAATCAGCATGCGACCCCAATCTTCCCTTCTAATAAAGCGAATTTCTGTTGCCCACAAGAAGCTCTATCCCGACCAACTTCATCGTGAGATGAATTCTTCTTCTCCGTCCTGCTCCTAAGATGTGAATCTTCCAAGTAATGACAGACGACAACCGAAACAATCATGCCGGTCTCTTCAACCACCACCGTTCCCATTTTGGAAATACATATTTGTTTCCTTAAAGATAAAGCATTGATCTTTTGAGGTTTGCTCTGAATGAAATTTCATTGCTACTCCTAATTTTCCGCCGAATTCGAACAAAATAGTTTTAATTGTCGGAATAATTAGTTGAAATGTAATAAAATTGTTGCTGAACTGTTCTTAACTAAAGGAATCTCCCCTACCACCATCTCATTTCATAAAGCGATCAATACTTTAATAGTGTTTTTTTATAACTTTCGCATGTAGCTTGTTGACCATGTAAATTAAACGAAAACTAATCGTATCTCTGACACTATCTCATTGGTACTCTCTCCAATCTCACTCAGCCTCGTCTCTTTTCTCCTCTTCTCTGCGTATCTCATTGAGATGCGTTCCCTGTCGCTAAGCAGCCTTAAAAACGGAGGGAAAGGAAAGGGAAGAAGTCCCTCCATACGACTCTTCCCCACTATCGTCCTTTCGTATCTATTTCCCATTTTCTTCGCAATTCGTTTTCCATTCAGATCGAGCGGTCTACACCTGCTCTAATACGTTTCTCACATTTCTACTTGCGACAGATGTCAGTGCTTACTTTCTTATTCTCGAAAAAAAAAAACTAAAAACTCAGTTTGTGTGGCAATTGCTGGGTCCAATAATTCCAGGTTAGCATCCGTTGCAGATTCGACAAATAACTCGAGACAAACGATCCTCGCCTCATCATCTTCAATAGCAAACTCGGGATCGTCGTCCTTACTCAAGGCAAAACATCGATTGACCATCTTTCCTAATTTGAATGGAATTTTCATTCTTGTCGATGAAGAAGACACGGTCGGTGCTCCACATTCTGGAGATAAGTCGACCAGACAAGAAAGACCACGTCGATGGCGGAAGGATTCAATTCTACACGGTCTCAATAAAAAGATGTACCCTTCTCAATTAGGAAGCATTTACATTTTCATCGTTGATAATTGCTTTTTTTCTTTTATATTTGTCTAATTTTATATTTTTCAAATATTGCTTTCGCTCTTTAAAGGTGGTGCCCCACGAACTTTTGGTCAACTGAGTTCTCAGTGTGGGGTTATCACGCTCGGTTCCCCGGTTAGATTCCCGCAAACCGCACTTTCAACCGATAAGTTTGAACATAGTTGTTCTAGATTAGCACAGAGCCTGACGAGCAGGGATTCAAAAATAAAAAGGGAGGGATAATGGGAAAAGAGGAAAGAGCGACCGCGCCATTGGCACATAGGAGATGAGGAATGAGGGAGCGCGAGATCGTAATACTCCTTCTTTAAAGAAGTTCACCCACGAATATTTGGTCACTTAGACTGCCAACACAGTATTGTTGGGGCAGCTCACCCAAGTACACTGCAATTCATCTGAAGATATACGGTATCATATACCGTAATCTATTTAGATATTACCGCTCAAATGGCCAAAAAAGTGCAAACGAGTTGAAGTCAACGCGCGCTAGGACGTGAAATGAATGGAATCGACGACGTATTGTTTCTAATATTGTTTCTCTTTCTGGTATTTATCAGTTTCCATGAAACATATATTAGTATTCGTCAAGGAATGCATAGCAAACTCCCCAAATGTCAGTGCGCACGCTCTATTTTCGAGTTCGACCTACATTTCAAGGCTTTTCTCAACCTCATTTTTTCAACGTCGATGTGCGAAATGGAGAGATATCTGATCCAATTTTGGACTCGAATTTCAAGTTATAATTCTCACCGGGACAATAATTAACATTCTCACATTATGCAAATTTGTAAAATAAATAATTGAAAGTAATCATTGATTATTCATGCATCGACAACAAATATACTTGCAAAAGTTGTTTATTCTGTCTTTCATCCCATTGTGGGTCAATCTCATAGTTCTCTCTATGCTCTGTATCCCTGAGAGGCAGCAGGAGCAGCATGCACCGGCTCGGAGTAAGAAGAGGTACGAGCGGGGCAGGGGCAATAGGCAGCATCGGCACCAGGAAGTCCATCGGATCCGGGTTCTCCAGCCTGTCCGGGGAATCCGTCTCTTCCGTTCTGTCCGGGTCTGCCGTCCTCTCCGGGTCTTCCGTCGTTTCCGGGAGCTCCATCGGATCCGGGTTGTCCAGCTGGTCCCTGGGGTCCGGTTCTGCCGGGTGCTCCATCTCTTCCGGCCTCTCCAGGAGTGTACTGAACTCCGGGCTGTCCGGGGGCTCCGGCAGATCCGGGGTGTCCGTCACGTCCACGCTGTCCAGGAGAACCAGCCTCACCGGGGAATCCATCGCGACCGGGGTTTCCGGCGGATCCGGGAAGACCGGGGGCACCGTTCTGTCCTGCGGGTCCCTGGAATCCGGGCTGTCCGTCGGGTCCGGGAGGTCCGGGCGGGCACTTGATGCATCCTCCGGGAGTATCGAAAGTAACGGCAAGGGCGATTCCGTTGGCTCCGGGACGTCCAGACTGACCGGGGTTTCCGTCTCTTCCACGCTCTCCGGGATTTCCTGAGAATCAATATTTATTATACAGAGCATTGCATATCTCTTCATTTCAAATTGATATTTCTGGCAAAAGCGATCAAAACGCGAGCACTGTGGCGATCATAAATTAGTGTCTTTAGGGGATCGAGTGAAACACAACTCACCAGAAGGTCCGGGAGGTCCGGCGGGGCATCCACGAGACGAGGGTCCGCAGTTGCACTGGGAGTTTGCCTGTCTCTTGTTTCTTCCGAGAAGAGTAACGAAAGTGGGCGGGGCATCGGAGGATCCAGTGGGGTTGACGTGCATTCTGACGAGACGAGTCCATGTGTCCTCGGCCATAACCTGGAAGTAGGATAAGTTAAGAGGATAAATCAGGCTGATTTGGTAAACTTGCATGCTATAGTGGTTTTCACACACGAGAGTATTCTCAGATTATCTAAAATGAAAGATCATCTTCTCACCTTGAACTCATCCATGTTCTGAGAGACTTCCTCCTGGAGACTCTGGACGTCGTTGACCATCGATGCGATGTAGAGCATCGAAATGGCAACAAAGACGAGCGACCCCGTCGATACGACGCCTACCAACCAAGACATTCTGAAATAATTCGAATAATTAGTTTCTAATTAGGCCGGAATAGGGAGATAAAAATGGCTCATGACGGCAATTGTATACGGCTACTAAGTGGGCAACATCATTATGGTTCCACTGAATAGAAAGAAGAGTAACTCACTTTGCGAACCGAACAGGGGAAGTCGGTGTGCTAATGACAAGAGCGGTTGCTCTTTTATACCCGGCTGACAGTGACCTCGAGCTAGCTGTTTACCCCTCGGGGCTAAACAGTTCGCGCGCTATCTAGTGCAACACATCACTGTCCGAGCGGGAAGTGTGACTGCTGTAATGACCCTTTTTCGACCGCTTACCGTTAGCTTACTCAAGTCTGCTAATAATCCTTACAACTCTCACTTTCCCCCACCCATTAAGAGGGGTATGGATCTCTGACGCTCATCTTTGTAAGGGAGCGAGAACTAGTCTTCTAATTGTGCGATTCAATAATAAAAAAAGATTTTAATTCAATAAAGAATCGGTTAAAATGGCGAGTGAACTGGGGTAAACGGAGTGAGTTGACGTCATGGGGCAGACTAGATATTTGAGAAACAATCAAACTTTGAGAAAAATTATTTTTTCTCCAAAAATTGAAAATTTCCTTCTGAACTGCATTTATTCATTTTTGATTTATTGATTTGCGAAAGACTGGGCCCTCTTATTGCGCCAATCATTTGCTCCTCACTATCTCCCCACCCCTCCCTTGCGAGCGGTCGGCAGCATGCTGTTGCTCTTCCCGCTCTATCATCGTGGGTTGCCTTATCATTCCTCACTTTTTTCCGTATAATGCATTTTTCAATACCGTACTCGTACAGTACCAATATGTTCTGACCTAAGACAGTCCTCTTGAAAAGGAACCATATCATGATGCCGTAGTCTTGTAGTACTCTCAAATGCTCATCTTACACTAGGCGTAGCATTAGTCTTTCACTACTGTATTTCGTCAAACCGTACACCTACCGTAGTCCTTCCTCGATCATACCGTACTCCTACAGTAATCGTCTTACTCGTGGCTGCCACTCTTCTGCTCGTGCAATGTTTTGAGACGAATACGAAGAAACAGGTGGGTAATTGCGAACTGACTTTTCCTAAACTTTAATAGATTCATTTCTGCGTAAATTATCGGATCAGATGCTTCCATCTGGAACACTTTCTGTTGGGAATGCTTACTTACTTAGTATATCAAAAATTCAAAAACTCTCGTACGAAAAATTAAAACGGCTAAACACACGTTCCGCTGACGAGAGAGCATGACAAAGCGAGAGACACGTCGAGGTATAGAAAGAGAGTACACCACCAGTAGTCCATTTCACGAACGTATCATTTTAAAATTCTAATGTAGTTCTGCAGCTGGCGGGCCTCGTATGCCCGCTCTAGTTCTTCGAGTCTCATTGCAGAAATCGAAATCAAGATCCGGACGATCCGCCAAGTCACCGCGGAACAAATCACGGAAACTGTCGTCCACAAGCGACCGTCATGCCAGTAAGTGCGTCTACTAGAGCTAACAGCTCGAAAAGATGCTAATGAAATTAAACAAAGCGCCTCGACTCAGTTTCGGAACAGTTGATTTGTTGTTGATATTCCCTTGCTTTTGAACAAACGAAGTAACGAGTGACCAACACTAGGGTCTAGAGTGCGAAATGTGACATCGCAGTCTCTTCATTTGGTACAATCCATCCACTGTAGAGAGTGTACTAAATGAAGAGATCGTGGTCTCACATTTCTCAATCTACTAGGGTCTACGATTACATAATCGGTATCGCTCCAACGACCAGACGGTGACAGATGGGATCATGACGATTGATCTATTCTTCCTACAGTCCACCCATCCCATCATTCACATTACTAAAGACTATTATTTCAGAACGTCTGTCTGTCTGTCTGTCTGTCTGTGTGTCTGTGTGTCCGGCGGTCACGTTTTTCGCATTTTCCTTATATTTCGCTTCAAAATCGCGCTATCTTCCCAATTCCTTTTGCATATGATTCCCGACCATAATACCTTTCAAATTTTACAAAATTTAATTAACGAAATCCATAGCCAAGTGGGTTACGAGCCAAACTTTGAATCCGAGACCCCCAGGTTCGATCCCCGCCGCGGGCAAACCTTTTGCCGCATTTTTCGCAAGTGCCAGAAACTGCTCTAACACGGTTTTGAGTACCGTGAAACACGTTTTCACCTGTTTTGCCGAGTCTTAACGTGAAAAATCGAAATTTTCGATATTTTCCCAAATGGTGAAGGGAGTGTCGGGGATCATAGGAAAAGTATTTTGCTATGTCAGAAACGTGAACGTGTTCTAACACGTTCTAACGTGAAAAATCGAAAATTTCGAAAAGTTCCAAAATGATTCAGAGAGTGTAGGGGATCACAGGAAAAGTGTTTTGCGATGTCAGAAACGTGTCTGAACGTGTTCTAACACGTTCTAACGTGAAAAATCGAAAATTTCAAAAAGTTCCAAAATGATTCAGAGAGCGTAGGGGATCATAGAAAACGTTTCCGAAATTGCTCTAAAAGTTCTGAACGCACTGTATCCTTCGTTTCCGTTGTGAAAGGCTAGTGAGGCTGAGAGCGATCGAAAAAAGTTGCCACGGAGCCACGAAGTGGCGTAGTGGCAACTTTTTTCGATCGCTCTCAGCCTCACGAGCTTTTTGCAACGGAATAAGCCAGTACTCTTTGTAGCGATTAACACTCCCCAACAAGTCGAGCTTCAATGTCACCTGGGGCCGGCTATCGAGCTCCCGCTGGACCGAACTTGGAGCCGGCTATCGAGCTTCCCCTGGACCGAACTTGGAGCCTGCTAAAAACCCCTGGACCGAACTTGGAGCCTGCTACCGAGCTTCCCCTGGACCGAACCTTCGGCCGGCTGCAAAGCTCCCCCTGGACCGATCTTGGAGCTGGCTACCGAGCTCCCCCTGGACCGAATTTGGAGCCGGCTACAGAGCTCCCCCCTGGACCGAGCCTGGAGTCGGCTGCAAAGCTCCCCCTGGACCGAACTGTGCCCTGCAACTGAACGCCCCCCTGAACCATACTTTGAAAACGTAGTGCGCACCTAACATAACGTAGTTTAACCTCAACACACCCTGCTAGTTTCATACTCCCTAGAAGGAGAATATTATCGATTTCACATATATCTATGTTACGTATCTCGTTGCGCTCTCGGCCGTCGATAAAATATAGATATATATATATACTATGGTTGGCCATTTGACTCTTTTATAGACTCCTTGAATCATTTGACTCCGAGTCATTTTGACTCGCGCGGTGTGAGGAGTCAAAGTGACTCGGAGTCAAGTGAATCCTAGGATTGTCAAGTGAATCCTAGGATTCACTTGACTCCTGAGGTCGTAACTCGGCCTAGAAAAGGCGTACGGATGTCTCAATGGTACATAACGACTCAGAATTGAATTTGGAATCTTTTATATTTTCTGAGCAAAAGTAATTTTTCGTTATGCAAATCACTATCTCAACCCACTTTTCGAATTTTCTCTATTTTTTACAATCAGAATTATTAGTTTTAAATTATACGTTTGAAAAGAACCGTTTTTACTAACACATGTGATTCTGCCCCAACAGTTTTGCTCAGCGGAGAGTATTCGAAAGCATGATATTTCAAATATATATAATAAGACGAAACTCAAAATATATGTAAATTGTGCCTTGATTTATCAAATTCTGGCTTCTGAAAACCCTCGGGAGTCAAGTGAATCCTGGTTGAGATTCATTTGACTCCTGATACTGTACCTCACTTTTCGAGTGAGATTCACTCGACTCTCATTCTTTACTTTTTGAGCGGTTGTGAAGGAGTCAAATGGCCAACCCTAATATATACTCACGGGGAAATAGCTCTACTAATCGGGAAATCACGGCTGCCAAGTAATCACTTTGAAGGCCAAAATATACCGCTCCCTTGTGCGCAATCGACTCTATTACACGTTTAAAGGCTTCTCTAGGTAGCCGCGACTTCTGATTTTTCACACTTATTTTTTCCCTCTGAGGATGCTATACACAGAGAGAAAAATTACTTCGCCATGCATGCGAGTTAGTGATTAAATTACTTAAGCTCTCCACACTTTCCACGCTCTCTCCGCAGAAACTAAGTAATTCAATCATTAACTCGCATGCATGGTGAAGTAATTTTTCTCTGAGTGTAGAAAGTTGTTTTTCCCTCATTTTCAGGAGAGGGGTTTTGTGGGTCGGTATAACAGGAGCCTTGATGATAACTTGATTAAGTAGTTGAATTTCGGTGTTTCCTTGTGCTGACGTGCGCCCTGCCCCTTCTCGCCATGGGTTTCCGTGCGATCGAGGAGATGCTGATCATCCACATTCGCGATTTTCTCGAGCAGGGCAGTGTTCAGGTAAAACAATGTTGAATTTTATTTAAATCGTGTAAATGGTTAAGAGCATCGACGCAAAGGGAGCGAAACCATCATACATATCTACAGCAAGACGTTACATCTGCCTAATTAATCAATTAATTATAGAATTATCATTTCAGACGCTTCCGGTGGAGCAGCGCGGTCCTCCCTCTCACTCGTGGTTCAGCGACGACTTCCTCGATATTTCGGATGACGAAATTCAACGGCGTCTTGAGGGAATCAACTGAATGGATTTGGAAATCCGGAATTTTATCGAAGAACCACATCTATTTTTTTCATACTAGTAATATCTCTATTGTATCCAAATTCGAATAGCCGATAAAATGTCGTTAGCTAATAACTTTGTTGTTTCCCACAGCTTTTGTTTTCATTCAGGAACAAGAAAACATCAACAAGTGCCTATAGTCATCGCTCACAGAAAGGAAATTCAACAAAGTTGATCTAATTTTTCGTTGATCTTTCATTTACATTGGAGAAAACATACAAAGGAAGATTGGGACGGGAAAGAAATCACCCGTTTCATTCCATTGCCATGTCTGCGAAAGCGGCGGTCGACGTGGTCAGTTTTCATCCCATTTTCTCCGAATTTCGATTGATAATCGCTCGCCATCTATCGTACTCCACCAATCTTCATCAATCGATATTCCGTGCAGGCACCATCCTCCACACCGACCCCGGTTACCTGCACAACCTCCGGGAACGCCGTACTGACGCCCGATACAGTCGACGCCGGATCGTGAGTCATTATCCAGCCGAGCCTCAAGAAATGGGCCGGGAGCGAGAATATTATGCTGTACAAAAATCATAGGGGAAATTTCCCCCTCAAAGGGTGGAAAAGGAGTGTAACTCAGCTCAAACTGAACGAAATCTGTCCAATCAAAAAGAAAAATGTTCCAAACGTGGCTTGCAATCCGTGTATCAAGTTTGGAAATTGTAGCTTCACTAGGGAAAAAAGTTAAGAAAAGGTGCATAAAAATGTTTTGCACCTTGCACCTCATGAAATTTGCGCAGCATAAATGTAACACTGTGCGGGATGCGGATGTTGCAGACACACCCGAACGCCCCTCACCGTCTCTGCCTCTACTGGTAGAACTCCCATCACAATTGATACAACAGATGGCACTCGGTACGAAAATATACCAGTAGTTACATATACCTTTTTAGAAAATGGTCACATCATAATGGCTAAAAATCAGCTCTTTAAAACAATTTAGAGTTTGTGAGTCACTTATATTAATAAGCAAAAGTGTGTCGCATAAGCTTTTACACAAAAAAGATAGCGCACGAAGTTTCTTTGCATTTGCATAAAAAGTAGGAAAAAGTCCTCTGATAGTCATTATTACCTGACTACATAAAATATATAATTTTTTTAGCCCTTCCACCACCGCTTCTCCCAGTCCCAATGTCGAATCAGTCGGGAAATTGAGCAACACCAGGAGACGAAGAAGATCGAACACGTAGGAATTTCTGAATTTTTATTATAATAATTTTTATTATATATAATAATGTTACATAAATGTTATGGTGCTGGTATCTTGCCAACTTTCTCTTTGGCACGGCGCTACACCGGATGAGAACTTTAGGCGGTGAGAGACAACTGTTATGTCAGAGACATCTTGCCAACTATCCCTATGGCAATAGTTCTTATCCGACCTAGTGACCACACACACAGCCAAAATAATGATTTCGTGCCAACGAGACATAGCGTTGCGTCTAGGTGATAATTAAGATTCAATAATAGGTGATAATTAAGATTATAATTATCACCTATTAATTAAGATTAATAGCTGATAATTAAGAATATTAATTGATAATTAAGATTCAATAATAGGTGATAATTAAGATTATAAGTGATAATTAAGATTCAATAATATATTGATAATCAATCACCAGGGAGGACAACGGGCAAACAATCAGACAGCAGGAGAGAATCAGCTACGAGAACATGCTCATTCGATACGGTAGGCTACTGTAAACTTCCTTTGTGGTAATCGGTTACTGCAATTCATTTATCGATTCGATTTTCCAGTTGCATTGTGGGTTACCGTAGGCTTCATTTGTCAGGCCACGTTACTGTAATCCAAATACCAATTGCTCAGGCGCATGGGTGAGAATCCGCGGGCAGCTCATGGTCTACATTACTTTGCAGTTAATCGCACTAATCTACAAAGCGCAAGCGTATGTTTTTTTCTTCAATTTTCTACCTAAAATAGTTCGCTAAGAAAATTCATTACAACTTTTTTTTGTGTAAAAAAGCTATTTCTATGATTAATTGGAGTGGGAATCACCTATATGAAATATGAATTTTTTTCTAAATCCTTAAATCTTTTACACAGTCTTTATAGTGATCAACTCGAATTCCTGGAAGGCATCAAAACTGTCCAAGGCCGGCACATTCAATGTTGTTGTGATGTACCGGAGAGAATCGATGGATTGAAGGACCTCAGCGAGAAGGTTGGGGCACAGTAGACGGAGTACCGTATAGAAGCAGTAATGTAGATGGAATACGGCATAGGGAGTACAATGGAAAGCATACTGTAGAAGTAGTACTGTAAACGGAAACAGTAGAGGGAAGAAAAATAGATTGACCACTATTATGTTGTACTTGATATTTATCAACAATCTTTTTTTTCAGTTTGAGGCCGGATATTTTCTCATCTACGTTTACTACGTAATGCTATTGCTGATGGGAGTATCTGGAGTGCTCTGGGAGAGGTACCCATTCAAGCCATTGTTCTACACACAGAAAAAAGTCTGATTTCTTCTGTGATTTCTTTTTCTTTTCTAAGTGCTTTGCATGGCCAACTCTAGTTTTCTGTGTGTAACATGCTCGTTCTTTTGCTCTTTAATATTTACTACCTACGATCACTCAGAGAAAAAGCATGGGAGTGAGCAAATGAATTACTTACTTATTAGCATAGAGAGCATGGAAAATGAGGAGACCGTAAGTAATGTATTTACTAACTCGCATGCATGGAGAAGAAATTTTTCTCTGAGTGATCTGTTGTCCTACTCTTTCACACCAAACAATCTCTCTTCTGACCCCTTTCTGGAGGTTCTGCGGAATCATGATTCGTCACAGATTCGTCGGTCGTCGGAAGATGCTACTAGCTACAACGATTGCGGGCACATTGGCATCAGGTCAATCAAGCATCATAATTTCAACACAAATATCCCAATTCGCATCCCAATGGGAGAAAATTAAAGGTGCCAGGGGGGAAATATACCCCAATCTCAATATTTTGCCGAATGATCGGCACTTTTGATTTGTTTCCCGCTAGGAGGCGAACTGGGATTCCAAAAAAATGAAGAGACCTTATCCATGTTGCTATCCGATTTTCAAACTGGAGCAAGAAGCATGCAGCATGCTCCTTGCAGTTTCCATTTTTTTCATTTTTTTTCTTCTTTTTTTTCAGTCAATTTTCAAACTTGAGAGCATACTCCTTGCAGTGTCGCTCATGTTCCCTCAAGAGGAAGTGCACAATTTCGGTCATTTGATACTCGGCTTGTGTCTCAATGTGAGTACTCTCAGAAAAAGGTCACTAGGACCAGGGCACCTAGTGAATATGTTTACTTACCTGTGAGTGAAATGCCTCTTATTTCTAGTGGAGTTCTCTTACAGGTAAGTGAACTTTTCACTTGATGTCCTTATCCTATTGATTTTTTGTCAGAGCATTCGTGGCTGTTTAATTGTGAAAACATCCGAATTTCAGTCGATGACACTCATTCCTGCTGTGAATTTGAGTGAAATGTTGCCTTACGAAATGCGATATCTATCCTGTGCCATGTTCCTGTTCGCGGATGGTCTCAGTTGTGCCGTCGCGGTAAACTTTTTTTATTTTTTATTATGATCGTAATAGTTTTTAAAAAAATATATAAGGAGCTGGGCGATGATCGAGATTGTCATAGTTATTTTTCAAGCGTTCGTTTTTTCACAAAAAAATATCGAAATATTTTACATATTTTTTAGAATCTCATCCGGAATGCATGAATTTGAGTACACCAACTACAGCAAGGCGCGATTTTCGGATCCGTATTTTATAGCGATGGATAAGGTAGGAATTGCAGATATCGTACGCCAATAACACTCTGTACAAAGGTGTGGCACTGTGTGGCACAGTGTGGCACTTTTTGGCACTTTTTAGCACTTTCTGATTTTCACCTCGAAAGAAGCGAATTTTGTGGCATATCTTGTTATAAACCGTTTCCTATCTAACTTTCCTCTAACGTAGCACAAAAAATTAAAATTAATGAATTAAAATAATTAATTTAGAATTGTTCAACTGCCAAGGTCGAAAAATAAAATCAGTTGTTAATCGCTCCTGCTTCAAGCGCTGATTACGGTATTTGACGCGATTGAGCGTGATTGACAACTGCTTTTATTTTTCAACCTTGGCGGTTGAATCATTCTAAATTAATTATTTTAATTCATTAATTTTAATTTTTTGTGCTACGTTAGAGGAAAGTTAGATAGGAAGCGGTTTATAACAAGATATGCCACAAAATTCGCTTCTTTCGAGGTGAAAATCAGAAAGTGCTAAAAAGTGCCAAAAAGTGCCACACTGTGCCACACAGTGCCACACCTTTGTACAGAGTGTTATTGGCGTACGATACTTGTAAAAAGTGTTATCTCGTTGCGATATTTGTATTTACATGAAATTATTATATTTTTACTAATTAGATGATGTCCGCCGACTGAGATTTTTTTAAATAGTCATTCCAAAAACTAATTCTGGCTCAAACAATCTTCTTTTTTAGAAAAAAATTGGTAGCGACTAATGTTGCGAAACGCAGCGTGTCCTAATGACCTGAGAAAGCTTGTGATGCTGCTGCTGATTAACGTATTATGCGCTTTCCTACTAGAGCATAGTAGCTTGCTATTGTAAAATCGCTATTTATTTTTATTAACTTTTTTCAGGTTGTCGGCTACGCTCTCATATGTCCCCTCCTGTACTTTCTGAGAAAGTGCGCAGCATATTAACAATTTTCAAATTAAAAATTTAAATCTGCATTTTTTTTATTTTTAAAATATTTTTGAATAGGGCGCATCGAGTGCGAGTCATCGGATGGATGTTCGCTGCGCTACTGCTTACAATGACTTTGCGGCATCAATTGGCAAGTGATTTTTTAAATGAGCTTTTGATTTTGTTTTGTTCCAGAATATTTCCTAATTTCAGGCCTACTACGACGAGCGGAATCAGTGCGCCGAAAATCACCTCGTCAACGGTCATAATTTCCAACTATTAGATATTACTCAGAAATCATACTAAGAAAATGCAATAAAGTTGACTCGCTTGCTAATATGAAAGTAAACTTATAGGCGCTACTTAAAGGGATCTGGCACTGCAAATGAAGTGAATTTCAGATTAAATAGAATTTTCTTCCGATTCGAACGCAAGAAATCGCATATTTTTACGATTTTTTAAAAATTAGTTTTGAATTTTCAAAGATCTCATTTTCGGCTAGGATGCCCGGCACTACTGTGTTTAGCCGCTAAACACAGTAGTGCTGGGGCATTTCAGCCAAAAATGGGATCTTTGAAAATTCATAACTAATTTCAAAAAAAATCGTAAAAATATGCGGTTTTTTGCCTTCGAATCGGAAGAAAATTCTCTTTAATTTGAAATTCACTTCATTTGCAGTGCCAGGTCCCTTTAAACATTGGTAGGCGAATCAACTTGAGTGCCTTTCTTAATCGGATTTTTCTATTTTTTCCTAAATTTTCAAAAATCATCTATTATATTTTCCAGGAAACCTGAACGAGCTAGCGTTCATTATCAACATGCTCGCGTTTTGCATTGGTGGAGCGCAACAAGTCCTTGTGAGTTTGATACTACACCCTTCGTGGGTGTATAAAATAAAGTAAAATAAAATCTTTAAATTTCGCTAAAAGTTGTAGATTCTGGTTCATTTCCTCGAAACGACACCGTCCGTCCTCAGAAATTCGTGCGTGATTCTCGTCTACATGCCATTGGTAAGAATTCGCTCTCAAGAATTTTATGTTCCTAATTTTGTTCCCTATATCCATGGAAACGTTCATAAAAAGGAGCAAAAGTGGAAACAACAGGAACACAATTAGGAGATAGTTCTTGAGTATTTATTCATCCTCTTATTGTTCATCCTGATTGATTATAATCCCAATTGCGCATTCCAGAAGTTGTCCTACTTTCTCGGCCACAGTTTCTTCGATGATCGCTTGGCGCTGGTGATTTTATTATTTTAAAATGACATTTATTTTAAAATCGATAATTCAGAATTTCAATATGCAAATTCCGCTCTACGGCTATCACTTCATTATCATTGTAATCACGCTCTTTCGATCCATGTCCAAATTGCCGTTCTCGCTGTACCTCTTCGATCTTATGCCGACGTGAGCACATTTTCGCTATCTTTTTTAAAAGTTCTTTTATGCAAATGCCACATGATTCCACGGGCCGGCCAACCTTCCAGAAAGGTCTTTGGAGTGAGAAAGCGTGTGAAATCGAGAGAGACCCTCTCACTTTTGCACACTATCTCGCTCTAACCCTGGTCCGTATGTTTGGAATCATGTGATGCACTGTAATATGAGCAATCAATGGACTCTGAAGGGATAGCTTTCATCTTTATCTTCAACACTTTAGGAACTATTGTTATTGAATTGGCATCACTTCCCCGTAGAAACAAAAAAAGATCCGGGAAATAATTTTTAAAATATTTTGTTTCAGTAGTGTGCGAGCTGAGGACAGTGCGAAAACCAAGGTTCGCATACCGTAATCCTATACTTGTCAATTGTAAAATGAGTATTTTCAGGCACTGTTCGTATTGGATAAATCGGCCTTGCCCCCCACTACCAGAACTGAAATGACTGGCGAAGATTCAAAGTACAAGACAATTAAATAACCCCTTTACTACCTGAAGAACGAACATCAACAGAATCATAACCAGTGAATAAACCGATTTCTAGTCAAAATGTGAATGTAATAAATGTTTAACATCAACGGGCTATATGACGCTGTTCGGGTTACGATCGACAAGGTCTCAACAGAAGTATGGAAAAGGTCAAAACTCGAAAAGGCTTTCTCAGAGGTAACTTTAGCGACTGAAAACGGGTCATGGAAATATATTCGGCCCAAGAAAATAAATTGGTCCAAAAAATACATTGTGCCCAAGAAAATAGAATTCTCCCAATAATAGATTGGTCTCGAAAAATGGATGGATCCCAAAAAATAGATTGGGCCCACGCAAATTGATTGGGATCATGAAAATTTGAAAAATGTACAGCGTGAATTATACTCCGAATGAGGACAGGAAATAAGATTAATGCTGCGCAAATTTCATCTGGTAAAATTTCCCGATCAACTGGGGAAAATTTCCCCGCCAAATGTCGTGTAACTCAGCTGAAACTGAACGAAATCTCTCAAATCAAACAGGAACGTGCTATATCATCCCTGTGTCGAGTTTGGGAGCTGTAGCTTGACTAGGAACAAAGTTGTGAAAAGAGTGACAAAATTGAGGGGGAAATTTCCCCCCATGAAATTAGCGCAGAATAAATGTCGGAGATGCAAAAATTTGATGCAATGCTATGAATTTCTATAATTATTATCATCGTTTCCATTTATTACCTTTAAAATTGGAGTGAAAAAATGCTACAATGGACTATTGTCATTAATCAGAAAAATATATTGACCTGTTTTTATTGTTCACTAATCCTTCTTTAGCATGGGAGGAAAGGCACAAAGGAACAAAAAGGAAACACAAAAGGGAAGAAAAGGATGGGGAACGATTTTTTCTGTCATTTCGCTGCCATGTCTGCGATGGCAGCGGTCGACGTGGTCAGTTTTCATCCCCTTTTTTTCGATCGATACTCGATCGCCATATACCGTATTCCGCCAATCTCCAACAATCGATATTCCGTGCAGGCATCATCATCCACTCCGACATCCTCTGGGATGGTGGCACGGACGCCCGATACAGTCGAGACCGGATCGTGAGTATTACACGACGTCTCCAGAAAGGGGTCAGGAGCGAGAATCCTGCTCCTGACCCCATTCTTGAGGGCCGCACTGCGTTCTGGCGAGCCTGTGCTACTTGAGAGTCCGAAAATAGCATGTAGATGGTCTCACCACGAACACGCTTTTGGCATTTTGACCAGAACTTCGTGGTACTGTAAAGGTACTGTGCCTGATAGAGAGGGGTGTTCCAGACTCGCCCCAACGCCGACCGCCGTGTCTCAGTCTACTGCGCGCACTCCTGTCACAATTGATACAACGGATGGCACTCGGTACGTAATGCTAATATGAATTATGCGTGCCATCTATATACTGATACGATGAAATAGAAAGCGTAAAATAGAAAGAAAGAATGCCTCGTTCGTCATTATCTGACTACGTCAAATAGAACTCTTTTAGTCCGTCAACCGCCGCTTCTCCGAATCCCCAGTTGGAATCTGTCGACATATGCAGCAATATCAGGACAAGAAGAACACCGAACACGTACGAATCTGAATTTGTAATTTGCAATGTTGTAATTGAATCTATTTTCGCATTTATACTATTTTTGAACCTATTGCTGTTCCAAATGCATTATTTACATTCGTGCAAGGTCACGCTTAATTTTTTTATCAATATACAATATTTAATAAATAAATATTTAACTCAGAGACGACAACGGCGATCCGATTAGACAACAGGAGAGAATCAGCTACGAGAATATGCTCATCCGATACGGTAGGTTACTATAGGCATAATTTTGCAGGATAGTTTACTGTAGTTAACGTATCTACTGCTCAGTGACGTGTAGATTACTTTAGGCGCAAGTTATATATCGATTGCTCAGGCGCATGGGCGAGAATTCGCGGTCAGATTATGGTGTACATTGCACTACAGTTCATCGCTGTTCTGTACAAGGGTCAAAGGTCGAATTTTTTACAGTAAACATTCAATGCTAGTTTTACTAGTTTCCAATAGTACTGTAACGTTTTTGGGCATGAACATTTTATTGGGCTCAAAAATTAGCCGTTTACAAGAAATTGTTGGCAAAATTCATTATTGATCATTTGCAATGTCTTTATAGTAGAGTTATATATTCGGGTAAATAATTGGATTGGCACTCTTCATTTCGCACACTCTCTACACCGGTAGATTGGTGAGAGAGTGTGTGAAATGAAGAGTGCTAATCCAATTATTTACCCGAATTTCAAGCTCTATTTTGCAGTGCTCAACACAAATTCCTACAAGGACTCCACACCGTGCGCGGTCGACACATTCAATGCTGCTGTGATGTACCGCACAGACTCCAGGATGTGAATGGCCTCACAGAGAAAGTGAGAGGGAATACTGTATAGTACTGTAGAGGGAGTATCGTATAGTAGCGTTATTTTTTAATATTAAAATTATGGACCACAAATAGATAACCACTCGAAGAATTGGATCAATTGTGTTCGAAACTTAATTATCTTCAATTTCATATTTGAGTTTGCGACTGGGGGTTTTCTCATCTACGTTTTCTACACACTTCTTTTGCTGATGGGAATGTCCGGAGTGCTCTGGGAGAGGTATTATTCAAACTATTGCGCTTACTTGTCACCAGGGCTGTGCAAAAATTTCTCGCACTCCTGATTTCGCAATCTCTCTCTCTTGCCGGTTAGAAAGCACCAGAGAGCTTGCGAAATGGAGAGAGCTAGAAAATCTTTACACAGCCCTACTTGCCACATTTATTGCTTTGATCAATCGTAATCATTTGTGCCCTCTCTTTTTGTGTGAAACAAATCTTTCCTGTCAGCCTATGTGTTTCATAGTATTTCATGTTCGCCCTTACACACTACTTTTTTCAAACTTTCTTGCTAACTATGAGATGTCAATAACAATTTTAAAAAATTGATTATTACATGTCAGATTCGTCGGTCGCAGAAAGATGCTACTAGTAACGACGATTGTGGGCGTTCTGGCATCAGGTTAATTATTTTAATTGTTAAATGATTTTTTTAATGTTCATAAATTATTTAAAATAATTCAACAATATTTAATCAATAATTATACTTTGCAGTTTCTCTAATGTTCCCTCATGAAACGATGCATAATTTCGGGCACTTGGCACTCGGAATATGCTTCACTGTGAGTATTTTTTTGGCTTTTGAAGTTTGAAAATAACAACATTTCAGTCAATGACACTCATTTCAACATCGAATTTGAGCGAAATGTTGCCTTACGAAACCCGATATCTCTCCTTTGCCTTTTTTCTGTTCTCAGAGGGCCTCTGTTGCGCAGTTGCGGTAAGTAATTTTTAAAAAATATCGTGAAAAAATGGCATAGACTTGTAAAAAATCAAAGCCAAATGGATATTTTTTTCTCATTATCAGAGTGCCAATGATATTTTTAAAATACTTGCCAGACCTTCCACATCTCTCGTGGATTCTCTATATTCTACTTCGGACTCTACTCTGCAATCTCGTACGCAATCGGCGGCGCACTTGTCTACTAGTTCGTTTTTTTCTCTGAAATATTACATACATATTTATCCTGACATCAAGGCAAGGGCCTGCAGGAGGTATCATTCGGGGACAGAGGTAGTCGGGATCCGAATTCGAGGCAACTGGGTCAAGGGAATGGATCATGCTTGGCTTCCTTGGTCAATTGTAGTGCCGATCTTGGACGATAGACATTGAGCGTAGAAGTAGATCTTCCAGCTTCCAGTGACGTCCTGACTAGCGTGTATCAACCCGTGGGAACTCACGTCGTAGTCTTGTCGACTGGGGCCTTTCTTGAAAGTTGACGACTTGAATTATATGTAGTCGATCCGAGTCCTCTGCTCGAAGTGGTACCGAGTGGGCGAAATACTTGCCGGGTTGCCCAAGCTGACTGGCAAGGATTCTCCAAACTGAGGTGGGAGAGGAGCGGGGAGACTGTCGACCGCCCGTCACGAGGCGCAGAATGAAGAATCTGAAATATTAAAACGGGTAAATAATTGGAGCCAACATCTTCATTCCACACATGCTATGTATCTTCTGCGATCCAATCATTTACCCGAATTATAAAATATACCTTCCAATCAGACTCATCGTTGATTCCAAATACCGGAAAGGATGTGTGAGAAAGAGTGAGGCGAAAATGGTATCATTCACAGTAGACTTTTACATTCTCGATCGCTTTCTTGAGGAATGAATTGTGTTTCGCATCTTTTTCCAGTTGCGCGCGCGATTCAATCTGCCATCTCAATATCCGCAACGATGTTGACGTCATTGAGAAGGTATGAGAAGGTTTGCTATTATCCTCTGTGTTCCACGATCTTTTTTCAAACCAATTCCGCATAGTATTTGGTCATCGAATGGCAGAATTTTGACCATTTTTTCAGTTCATTCGTGAGGAAGAGAAGATATTGTGCGACAAGGATCCAGTCGAGGGCAGGAGTCATCACGACGCCGTAGCGAAGAAAATATTCGAGGACCTGGTGTATTTGTACGTTTCCTACACAGAGAGAAAACATACTAGGAATACGACATCAAGTTGGCACGCCTACTAATATATAAGTAGGGCCTACTAATCGCCTACTTATATATTAGTAGGCGTGCCAACTTGATGTCGTATTCCTAGTATGTTTTCTCTGTATGTAATCTAGAATTTCGCGGTATTCTGGTTAGTCTATGCAAATGCAGACAAGCAGTTAGAGTGTACGAACATAGATAGTAGATAAAGGGGAGGTTGTCTCACCACGAACCCAATTTTTACGGGTGGATCAGAATGAGAGAGAAAAACTATTGCAAATGCACAAAAATTGGGCAAAGTAACGATGTTAAAGCGTACGCACACGCCAGTAGTCCATTTCACATACTTATCATTGTAACGTTGTGATAAATTAATGAGCTTGATTTATTACAAATATTGATTCATTGATTTATTTATTACTTAATAAATTAATGAGTATTGTAGAGACTACGACGAGCTCACACTGGCCTACTTCTTTAAGAAACTGTGGAAGAGATGGGCGATGATCGAGATTGTTTTCATCCTATTTCAAGTGTTCGTTTAACGGTGATAGGCCGACTTGGAACAGCCTTTTAGTAACCCTCAAAAAATTACCAGGATTTGTTTGGGATATGTTTCGGAACATTTAGAAACTTTTACATTATGTGTTCCTAAGCGGCAGTTCCCAAAAGTCCTATCATCCGTTTCATCCTCTCCAAACTGTGAAGTATTTCAACATTTCTTGAGAATCTCTTCTGGCCTGCATGAATTTGAGTACACCAACTACAGCAAGGCGCGATTTTCGGATCCGTATTTCATCGCGATCGATAAGGTGCGAAATATGATTATATACCGCAGGATTCCCAATCGCGAACTGATATTTGTAAATATCGTACGTACTGAAAATATTGGAACGTTTACCGCAATGTGATCAAAATTTGCATCTAAACAGAATTTGCATCTTTGCGAGTACACATTATCATGACTTGTGTTTATGCTAATTCGATTAATCCGCATCGATTTGCCGGAATCTACCCGGCGATGCCCGGTGAAATGTGAAACAGAAAGCGACAAATTCTATTGCAAAAAAGGGACAGAACCGGCAATTACTGGCATTTCACGGCTGTATACGGTAATGATGACAATTCGCTAACTTGGTCGGATATCGCATCGAATTTTCTCCTTTGTTTTACACATTTCACCGGGCATGTCCGAGTAGTTTCCGGTAAGTCGAGGTGGACAAAAAATATGAGCCAACTCACGAGTCGCAAATAATTTTCTTCGCAAAGTTTCAAAATTTGAACATTTTGATCACGTTCCGGTAAATGTTCCGATATTTTCAGTACGTACGATACGTTTAACAACATTTTCAGATAGCCGGTTACGCTCTCACTTGCCCACTATTGTACATGTTGAGAAAGTGCGCAGTTTTCTAAATTTAAATTTAAAATTTTTAAATATAACGAATTTATATTTTTAAAAGTATTTCATTAAAGAGCTCATCGGGTGCGAGTCATCGGGTGGATGTTCGCTGCGCTACTTCTCACTATGACTTTGCGGCACCAATTGGTGAGCTATTTCAAGCTAAATTGTATTAAAATTTTATTTTATAAAATTTAAATTTCTAATTTTAGGCCTATTTCGACGAGAGAAATCAGTGCGCCGATGTTCACCTCTTGAAAGGTCGCGTTTCTAAAATATTTCAAAAAAAACAATATCTAAAATACTTCTAACGTGAATTCCAGGCAATCTCAACGTAATGGCGTTCACTATCAACTTGCTCTCATTTTGCATTGGGGGTGCGCAGCAAGGGCTCGTAAGTTTGTCGACATTTGTCTATAGTAGTAATTGATCCAATAATAAAATTTCGCAAATAAGATACTATAATTATAAAATATGTTATGGACTACTTAATTATGTATGGTTTTTCTATACCTCGGCGTGTCTGTAGCCTTTTCGTGCTCTCTCGCAGCCATGTATACCGAATGTTTTATTACTTCGGGGCAGTATTTTTTGGATTTTTAGTAAATGTTGCAGCTGATGATTCATTTCCTCGAAACCGCTCCATCGGTTCTGCGAAACTCGTGCGCAATTCTTTTCTACATTCCACTCGCAAGTTTCACCAACTTATTGTCACAGGGTTTACCGCTGTTTTAAGCTTAAAGGAAACAATAATACTTTTGTCATGTAATTTAGAAATTATCAAGGATATTTGAGAATATTGGTCATGTATATAGTCCATAATCCATTCCCAGAAGAAAAGTATCAATCAGGAAAGCATTCAATCTCCGCTTTAAATTCAAGTAGCGTAGTGTAGTGACCTTTAATATGAAATGCACGGACTCCTTTCACATTTACAAATTTCAGAAGATGGCTTTCCTTGCCGGCAAGAAATTCTTCGATGATCGCATGGCACTGGCGAGTTTTATACACATCATTCCAACCCTACACACTAGGGATGCAAGTTCGGCTTTCGTACTACGACTCTCTCAGCGAGAGATCGGTAATACGGCTGATAAGGGAGAGAGAATTAGAGAAAAAGAGACGCCGTATTACCGAAACCGACGCCGAACGGGCAACCCTACTACTTCCCTCCTGATAGAGAGATTCCCTCCTGATTTTGCACCCTCTCTCACTCCAAGCCCCTTTCTGCCGCCGTATTAAATACCTCGGAGGTGGGGGGAGGCAGAGAGACGAAAATAGTGCGGGGAAACGAGAGAGACAGACAGTGACCTACCACTCCTCCCCCGAGCTCGGGGGTGCGGGGTGGCGAGAGAGCACGCGGAAATGAGAGACGAGAGCAACCTCTATCCGCATTGAGGGAGGCTCGTTTCGAGCTCGGGGGAGGAGAACACACCCCGTTGCTACCGTCTTTGTCTCTAATCTTACAATTTCTCAGACATGAAATGTCTCTAATACCTAAATTAGTCTTATCCTACCTTAGCCAAGTCTTATTATATCATTTTCATGTAATTTTATTCGATTCTGTCACCACCCCCGAGCTCGAAACGATGCGGATAGAGGTTGCTCTCGTCTCTCATTTCCGCGTGCTCTCTCGCCACCCCGCACCCCCGAGCTCGGGGGAGGAGTGGTAGGTCACTGTCTGCCTCTCTCGTTTCCCCGTACTATTTTTGTCTCTCTGCCTCCCCCCCACCTCCGAGGTATTTAATACGGCGGCTGTAGGGATACTAGGCCTGTGGAATCATGTGTATAGTGACGTTTTATTTGTAAGAAAATCGATAATTCAGAATTTCAATACGCAAATTCCGCTCTACGGATATCACCTACTTATCATTGTCATCACGTTGCTTCGATCAAAGACCAAATTGCCGTTCTCGCTGTATCTCCTCGACCTAATTCCTTCGTAAGCCTTTCGCAATGTTTTCATGCAAAAAAAGAAAAAAAAGCAGCACAAGGGTGCCAATGGAACGCATTAGAATGATATTAATTTTCTACACCTTCGAAACGATTGAATTGGAATCTAGAAACAAAAATAATATCCATCATTTAATAGAAAATTATTTTGTTTCAGTACCACGCGAGCTGAGGACAGTGCGAAAACCAAGGTTCGAATACCGTAACTTTGCTTAACTACAGTATACTTGTCAATCGTAAAATGACTCTATTCAGGGACCTCTGGTAATGGAGGAATCGGCCTTTGCACCTACTACCAAAGCGGTCAATACTGAAATGACCGGAGAAGACTCCAAGTACAAGAAAATTAAATAATTTGTTTAAATAGATAACACGAAAATCAACAGAATCATAACCATCTGATAAACCAATTTCTAGTCAAAAAAAATATGTGTACGAAAACAAAATACAAATAACTTACATCCGTCCTTGCGAGGTTTCGAATTTTGTTGTTCGCCGATATTTACGAAAAGAAGAAATATGCGAAAATATTATAACTGAGTTTCCAAAGCGGATAAAGATAAATCAGGACAATTGTGATTGAGAAGAGGGAAATTTAGCAGAAATGGAAATGAGCGCAATAACCTTTTGTTCCTAAAAATGTTCATGTTGTTCCCGGGAACGATTCCTAGGAACAACAGGAACGAAAAAAAGAGCAACAGGAACAAAATTAGGAAGATAAAGTTCTTGAGAGATTCTGAGGTACTTCATGTGCCCTCCTCTCACCCACCAACGACCGTTCACTCCTCCACTACGACCTCACAATGAGAGTCACAATGTTTCAACAGCGTATCAAGAACAAGAGTATGGCTATAGGGTGGATTTACAATTGAAATTTGGCTAAATTGACACAGTGAAATTCATTCAAAAAGTGCATGGCAATCCGTCCGCATCTCTCTTGCTGATGAGCACACGATTGGGGTATGCCATGAGAACCGTCTTCGATGCGTCATCATTAATGCGCCTGAAGTAGCATTTTTCTAATCAGTAATCAGCGATTTTTTACAGTTTATCTAAAGAATTTTGTGCGCCTGATGTGACAAACATCGGATGCGACAAATACATCATCAAACACAGTTAAAAGGAGTTTGAATCGAAAAAAATCATAATTTTATATTCTTTTAATTCTATTTGTATTCAAAAGAGCTGAAAATTCTAAGAATATCTTCAAAAAACACATATTTTTTGCAACAAAAAATGGTGTTGGAAAGTTACTGTAGCTCCGCTTCCACAAAAGTTTTCACAGCTTTTCTTAGAATTTTCTGATTTTTAAAATAAAAATAGCTTATTTTCGATGCCGTATCCCTTTAACACAAGATCAGACACAACATACAAAACACCAGAGGCACAAAATTCTTGAGATTGAATTACATTAAAGGGGCCTGGTACTGCAAATGAAGTTAATTTTCTTCCGATTCGTAAGCAAAAACCGCATATTTTTACGCTTTTATTGAAAATAGTTATCAATTTTCAAAAAAATTGTAAAAATATGCTGTTTTTTGCATTCGAATCGGGGAAAAAATCTCTTTAATCTGAAATTCACTTCATTTGTAGTACCAGGCCCCTTTAACTAATGGCCACGCACCACACTTTTTTGAGGGTCTCATGGAGGTAGAAGTTTGAGGGGTGACGAGCTAAAAGGCGGACAAGTTCGCCAACAGCGGTGGCAGAAGTGTAGATTGTCACTTTCTTCTCCTCCATTTGCGGTGATTTGCGAACCATCTGAAGTGAATTTGTTCGTTTCCACCGTTATCGCATCCAATTAATCATTTATCATGCCAAAAAACTTGATTGAATTAAAGTAACTAGCCAGGATGTGTTGAGGTTAAATACACTACGCTTTATGCGTACACTACGCTCTATGCATAGTTCTGGGTGCAGGTTTGGTCCAGGGGGATTTTGCAAGCTTACTCCAGGTTCGGTCCAGGGGAAGTTCGGTAGCCTACTTCAGGTTCGGTCCAGGGGCACCTCAGTAGCCTGCTCCAGGTTCGGTCCAAGGGGAGCTCGGTAGCCTGCTCCAGGTTCGGTCCAGAGGGGGCTCGGTAGCCTCCTTCAGGTTCGGTCCAGGGGAGTTCGGTAGCTTGATAAGGGTCGGTCCAGGGAGAGTTCGGTAGCTTGATGAGTGTCGATCCAGGGAGGAGAACTCAGTAGCCGGCTCCAAGTTCGGTCCAGGGGGAGCTTAGTATGTGGGGGGGATGTTCATCTCCAGAAAGAGTACTGGCTTATTCCGTTGCAAAAGGCTCGTGAGGCTGAGTGCGATCGAAAAAAGTTGCCACTACGCCACTTCGTGGCTCCGTGGCAACTTTTTTCGATCGCTCTCAGCCTCACGATCCTTTCTCAACGGAAACGCAGGACACCGTGTGTTGATTTCTCTGGCGTGTTCGAACACGTTTGCGACATCGCAAAACACTTTTCCTCTGATCCCCTATGGTCTACGAATAATTTGGAAAGTTTTCGACATTTTCGATTTTTCAGGTTAAAACGAGTTCGAACATGTTCAGACACGTTTCTGACATCGCAAAACACTTTTCCTGTGATCCCCCACGCTCTGCGAACCAATTGGGAACTTTTCGAATTTTTTTATTTTTTATGTTAAAACTCGGCAAAACAGGTGAAAACGTGTTTCATGTTACTCAAGAACGTGCTAGAAGGGCATCTGAGAGCGAATAATGCGGCAAACGTTTTGCCCGCAGCGGGATTCGAGCCTGGGGGTCTCGGATTGAAAGTCAAGCGCGTAACCCACTTGGCTATGGATTTGATCAATTAATTTTTTTTAAATTTGAAAGGGATTTTGGTCTGTTGTCGTATGCAAAAGGGTCCGAGAAGGCTTTTTATAAAGCTTCCCGATACGCGATTCCGAGCCTCCAGAAAGGGGTCAGGGGCGTGAGAGTGTGCCAAAGTGAGAGAGTACCTCTCGATCCCCCTTGCTCTCTCGTTTCAAACCCCTTCCTGCGAGGTTTGCCGGCATGTTGAATGATTCCGAGCGAAATGTACGAAAATTTCGTGAAATCGTGTGAAATCAAGTGAAATCAATCGATATTCACTTCGAAAAACGGCAAAAGATGCTCAAATGTGAATCTCGTTACTTAAAAACGTGTTTGGACCACTTTTCACGCTTGCAAAAAATGCGGCAAAAGACTATGCACCGGCGGGGATCGAACCTGAGACCCTCGGATTTGAATTCGAGCTCGCTACCGACTTGGCAATGAAATTATCGATTTTTGGTAAATAAATTTAGAGATGCTTTCAGATGGGTTATCATATGCAAAAGGATCTGAGAAGATTGATTGAGTTTGAAGCGATTTATAGCGAATCTGTCATCAGGGTTTTCGTGTCGTTGTACTGCTCGTTCTCTTGTTTAAAATAAATAACGAATAGTTACGTCTTGTAAACTGGCGAAGGAAGTTCTCTTCAGCAGTTCGGGACAAATTCTACTGTGTAACTTGAACGCGCTGCCTCACGCTCATTGATATAGAAAGCAACGTGCATTTTGTCATCGTGAATGTATCTTATGCTCATATTACCTCAAACACCTTCAGCATGGCCCTTCCGGAGAACGCTCCTTGGCACAATTCGAGTTTGGTAGTATTCGCGGCCAGATGCAGTAGAACCGAATCGTCGTTTTGCATTTCCTTCTCTTTCTCATACTGGAAATTGATTTTTTTTGAAACCGACCATTGAAAATAAGAAACGTGTGTATAGGGGCCATAACGGGGAATTCATAAGTATGCAAGAACAAAAGTAGTTTATGAAGAAGTCCAACGGTATCTATGTGTTTCTCAGACCAACGCACAATTCGGAATCACCAATTGTATTTTGACTTTCGCTTGTAATATTCACAAAAAATAGAGAGAATATAATGCACGACTATCAAAAGTGTTTGTTCATTTTAAGCCTGTTTTCGACAATTTTGAAATTATCTCAAATTCTCCTGACTAGCTTTGATACATGCTCAATCGATACAGCATGAAGAAAAGAATTGGTGATTTCTACTCACTGCGCATAGAACTGCGCCTGCGTACTTGCTCCCGTACCATTTTTTCCCTATTTTAATTGCCCCAGAAGTGGGCGAACGCTGTGGCCCCTACCTATGTGGGTTTACTGATGCCCAGCCAACGTGTGTGTGTTTGTGTGTTTGTGTGTGCAATCGAGCTCTAACTTACTGCAATTTGCTGGGAGATTGATAGGGTGCAGGAAAGTTGTCGCAAACTTGGTGAGCTTGTTTCAGCGGGCAAGCACTCCAGTTTGAATTTGAGCATCTTCGGCAGCCAATGGAGGAGGTGGACAATGGCACGATTTTGATACATGCCAGACTCCCATTTGAATAAAACCGAACACTTCATGAGGTCGCGACCGGCAGTTAGCGCCAGAATGAAACTGGAACAGCAAATGCATAGGTAAAATTTTGGAAATAGCTCAATTAATCGAGACCCCCCCCCCCAACATTTCATTACCTTCCAATAGAAATGCATTCAACGCTTCATTCAGAAAGAAAATATTCAGACACAAAGGAATCATCACATGATTCCAAACCTACAGAACAGGGTTAGAGCGAGAGAGTGTGCGAAAGTGAGAGAGTCCCTCTCGATTTCACACACTCTCTCACTCCAAAGCCCTTTCTGTAAGGTTGACCGGCCCGTGGAATGATGTGGCATGTCCACGTTGTGTCCTGGTCGTATCATTTTTTTTTCTCGCAGAAGCGGACGCACTACAGTAAATCCCCTACAATCAGTTAAATGACCTCAATTACTGTTATTTCATACAAACTCACTCGATAACCAACTGATTTCCTCCTCGACAGACGACTTTCAGATTCTGGTACGATATAGAGGAGAAAATGCCAGAGACGATTCTCACGGCACGTTCGTCGAAATGGAAGCACTAAATATTCAAGCGTGGTTAAATAATTTTTAAAACGAGCAAAATAAAAAGAACATTCATAAAATTTTTAACTGTCTGTTTTTCGCCGTTCCCGAGAAAAAAAGTTGTCAAGTCACAACATATATTGCGATGCATTTCGTGATCCCGCGTTATCTCTCATTTTTTCTTATGCGATGTTAGTTTCTCGGAAAAGCGTTTGGAAAAGCAGTTAGATTTGAATTCCCGCAATTTCGTATCTCGCTTCCCAGTAGAGTTAGCGACTTGAAACTGCTTTCCTAGGGTTTAGAGGGTCCGAAAACATCACAAAACGATATTCACCTGCCAACATTTGAATATTTGAATAAATGGGCGTTTATCTGTTATTTTTTTCCTGCATTGGGCTATACCAATACTGTGAAGCACCACTAACCTCAATAGTGAAGTAGGTCACGAATGCGTTCTTGAACAATCGAGTGTAATGCGCTTCGATGTTATGGAAGTTGACGTCGCTTAATCCCTTAATTTATTAATTGTTCATTTATTTATTTAATCAATTAATCAATATCTTATATGACCTTGCTCTTATTTGTTTATATATTTAAACTTGTGCCACGATCACAAATAGAGTATGATATTTATTTTTTTTAAAAACTGACAAATTCCATTGTAACTCGGTTGAATTGCCTCCTGCCAATGTCCAGATCGAATTGGCGCAGTTGGCGACAGGCTTGACTAAGATGTAGTCGATCTTTCGACGAAATGAGAGGATACAACGCCGTCATGACGTCATAAGGCAGACGGGTTAGGTGGGCCTGTAATTTTCTGTATACTAAGAAACAAATTACTTCGCTCCTAGAAAATATCACTCCTATGGGAATAAACGCGAACTGTGCTTGAAATAGTCAGCTACTTTGATTCGTGTTCTTCACCGAAGTGTAGACACCAAACAAGTGAAGTGAATGATTCGGAAATACACATCTCTCGCTTTTTGTCATCTCAGTCGACACACGAATACGAGCAATATGGAAATGCAAAAAAAAATGTTAAATACTAGGAGACTTACTTCATTCCGTGATTCTGTTGCATCTGCAGTCTTTGCTTTCTTAGGCAGCGGACGCATTCCGCTTCTGAACTTAGGAAACTTTAGTATGAAGATTATCCCACTTTTAGTGACGAAAAGTTGTTGTCGGGATAATTCTGGAAAATTACTGCCAACCGGGGATCAAGCGGAGAGAGAAAGAACGCATGGACCAGAAAATGTGGCTTTCTTGGCAAGGTGCCAAGTGGCCTCGTTCCTTCTTCAATCGATAGTCGCGTCGAAAATTGTGATGCGCAGACTGATGTCAGAAAGGGGCGGAGTCTAGTCTTCACTCTCTAATTATCTAAAACATTCTTACCTTTCTTGTGCGCCTAGCATGTCATCGACCGTTAGAGGAGATAATGATTTTGATGATCCGCAAAAGGTTTGTGTCTAGTATTTGCATGTGCCTATACTTCTAATTATACAAAAAATCTATCCTTTTGCAACATGCGTTAAATTGTGATATTTTGTGCGCATTTTTTCAAAATATCACGCCTCTCACGAGAGGCTCGACACAGAATGACATAATTCTGGCACAGGTCCGTATTTCGATGTTGACTTTTTCGCACTTTTGGAAGCCATTATGTCCAACTAAGATCACTAAGAGTTATTACGGCACCAAAATCATTCACCGCTTTGAAACTGCTACTGTTAGTTGCAGCCTGAGAACTTTGAGGCCGTTTTATGAAATACAGTGCCAACTCCCGAGTTGGGAGAGCATAGACATATCATTCGAATCCTCATGACGTTGTACATACTTCTAAAGAATAAAAAATAAGGACTTTCGAATGGATTTTTGTAAAATCAAAAAAGTTCATTATTATGCAAATTAAGAGATATTTGCCAAAACAATCAACGTGTGTCGAAAGATCATAAGAAAGTAGCCGTAGCTCCAAGAAGAAACTTCTTTCAGAAACTGCGTTGAAACATTGAAAAACGGCCTCAAAGTTCGCAGGTTGCAACTAACAGTAGCAGTTTCAAAGCGGGGAATGATTTTGGTGCCGTAATAACTCTCAGGGATCTGTAGTTGGACCTAATGGCTTCCAAAAGTGCGAAAAATTCAACATCGAAATTCGGACCTGTGCCAATGTTGGTCCGAACCTCTCGTGAGAGGCGTGATATACGCGATTGTCTGTTCAGAGCTTCCTCGATTCCCTTCCGGAAGACATTCTTGCCCATATCATCCCATATTTGGCATTGAAAGACAGACTGAACCTGGGCCAAGCCTGCTCCCGATTGAATAAGGTGGAACGAAAAACAGGATGGAAAAGATTCAAGGAGCTGAGCATCCAGCTGGCAAGTTTTTTTTCTTTAATCTACAAACATAACGGGCAATTTCGACCGGATATGAAGTTGTCTTGACGATATGGCGGAACGTTCATTAATTTTCACTAGTCGGTAACAAATCTTTATGATGAAAACAGTTCAAGTAGCTTGATCGATTTATATTCCGCCTTTTCAGTCGCCGCTTGGGTACAAAGTGGACTGTCGTCACCCCTTCGACTATCCTCTTCTCTTCCAGACCCCGCCAGCAATAGAAATCGTCAAAGTGGTGAATGACAATCGGAAAAAGATACGGTATCTCACCGATCTCCTCAGAAATGCACACGTTGATGATCTCACGCTCAGAGTTGGTTCATTTTAATTTTATTTTTAAAAAATGTGAAAAGTCCGACTACGCAAAGGGAAGGGCAATCGAAGTAGTACATTCAGGTATCCAAAATGACCAAGCGCGCGTTTGCCACGCTATCGCCGATTTTCTCCCAACTACATTACAAGAGGATCGCGGCAACAATTTCGAATGATGATAAGGCTGATTTTTCTGCAAGGTGAGACTTCTCCTCCGAGATTTGAAGAGAAATTGTCATATTTGCCACTTTTTTCTTATTTAAAAAATTACGAACGTTCAGATTTCTCTTCGACGTTATTAAAATCAGCGGGAAAAGTCCAAAAGATGTCTATATATATCTCGGTTTGAGCGACTCTGAGCTCTCAATTTTTAACCACATCAAAGCAAGGTTTCGACGACTTTTGAGGATACCAATGAGCTACAGCAGAAGAGTAAGTCTTGCAATATTCTTTCAGAGATTTTTCAAGATTCGCACATTTTCGTATATAACGGAATGAGTGGATTATTATCAGTAATAAAATAGACAGGAACACAGTATCCGCCCACTTTTACTAGGCCTCTTGAGTGCGCACGCCTAATTATAAACGCTTTGAATAAATTTCAAACGTTAATTTTAAACTAGCATTTGATTTATTTGATGATTTTAGGTAATTCACTATCCGATGGACGACGCAATGCTGCTTCGCTTAACTGAGAAGGCGAAAAAATCCGAATTGGGACTCGGGAACTTCTCGGCCAAGGGAATTCTGGACGCTTTCGAAGTAAACAGTTTTTGAGCATACCTAAAAAGAGAATATCAACAACGACATTTTCAGATGGTGCGTCGGGCTCCCGGACATTCCGTTCAATTTCGCGCCTTCGCACCTGCAGTCGACGAAGCGTTCGTCCTTGCCGAGGAAAAGTTTGGAAAAAGCCGTTTTGCCAAGTTAGTCTTTTTTTAAATTTTTATATATTTATCAACGCCTTGCGGCGCAACATGATTTGAAATGTGACTGGAAATCAAGGGAAGATACATATGAATTGGAAAGGAACCAACACCAAAAAAACAGTTTATTTCATATACATCCGTATTTTACAGTTCACTTTCTTGTACGCTATCCTCTGACGTAAAATTCATCAAAAAATTTTAATATGTTGTCCCCTTACATTGAACTACTTGTTTAGCTCTCTTAGCTCACAACACTGTGAAACAACCCGATTCCATCTGATCCTCGTGTAATAGTTAAAAGTGTAAATGAGATAAATTGAATTGAATTGAATTGAATAACTAAATAATGAATCAATGAATGAATACTGCAGGTTCGTGGCCGATACGACAACTCGGGTAGCCCTCTCGGCGATCCAAATTCGCGACGACGTCTATCGTGTTTGCATCGAGAAGAGCCTCTTTCCATACTGATTTTTCAGGGTTTATACTGTTACAAATTGAGCGATAAATGCATTTTCACCACTTATCCTATCCGCTGCTTTGCATGTACATTTTCACAGTAGTAGAGGGGGTAAAATACAGGCAGTGCTTGGCAATCGCGATCCGAATACTTCCCGAACTAGGGGCCCACTTTTGGGAAGCATTTGGATTAGCTAGCAAACAACAAGAGGATGTATTGGGGGAATAGAATACTGAAATTAGCGACACAGTTACAGTTACACAGATCGCGTTGAAAAGAGAGCAAGTAACCCGAGGCTTCCTTGGCACTGTGCCAATTAGATTCTAGGCGTTCTTTTTTCTGATCGATAGTCGCGTCGGAAATTGTGGTGTACAGACTGATGCCAGAAAGAGGCGGAGTCTAGTCTGCGATCCCATCTCCACTAAATTTGTTCTTCCGTTGCGTGTGGCTGTGAAGTGAAAATATTAAAGGAGGACGAACAGCAGAATATCTTGGCACGACAACCCTGAACTTCCGTTTGCTTACTGTAAGAAAAAGGTTAACATATTTGCGAGAACTCGTTCATTTACATGTTTGTTTCGCCCTCTCTAGCTGTCTGCCTCAATTTGCATGGACCGGGACAATGCCTCGGAATCAGACATCCTCCCTCCCTCTCTTCGTAATCAAGTGTAAAAGTGCACGCAAATTCGACTCGGGAGATAAAGTTGACCGAAAGATTTGTTTACTCGCGCACGTGAGAGAACAGCATGCGCGGCACTTGACCCTGATGTCCCTGAACCATGCTTCTTTGCGCGCGAGTATCTCGGTTCGGAGGAAAGATAGAGATCTCATGTTTTGGATTTCCATTATCATTCATAGGTGTAAGCGAGTAATGCCATTAGTATCAGGCCCTATTTTTCCTGTTCTTCCTCCTTTAACCTTTTTATGGAAAAAATGCTCACATTTTAGTCCATTCCCTCCTACTACATTGGAGGGCGCGGAAGAATACTGTCGGTAGCTTCACTGTCAATTTTTTTCATGTCACTCCGTCTTTAAGCTGTTTAAATTTCTTCTAGCTTATCTATTGGGCCGCGATGCTTTCACTGCCTGCCGATGTCCTATCCTCCCTCTCCGAGTATCTATCTGATTCGGATCGGACACGGCTAGGTCGAACGTGTTCTATGCTAAGAAAAATCGAGCGGAGCTCAGGGAGAAGATCGCTTCCTACCGTTTCCATCACTTCGGTATCACTTCATGTGAATTTACACTCAAGCAGGAAAACCATGATAGTTGTGAAATATTGTAAAATGACATTTTAATTCTAACTTGTGCATATTTTGTGCTATTTATTTTGTTCACACACAACAAAAATTGACTAATAAACGCAATCTATATATATATATATATATATATATATATATATATATATAGATTTGCGTTTATTAGTCAATTTTTGTTGTGTGTGAACAAAATAAATCCTTTCAGAACGCACAATATATAAAATCCTTTATCAAATCCACCTCGAGATCCGGTTATCTCATACATCGGGTAGGCCGCTCTTGGAGAATCGACAGAATTTACGAGCAAAATGAAGGTGCTGCTCAAGACATTTTGGATTTCTTCACAAACGCCATCATCCAACGTTTGAGAATCAAGGTGTGAATAGAGGAAATTAAATTCAAATATGTAGAAACCGGTAAACGATGGAATGTATGGTCAAGAAACGACGTGAGTCATCCATTTATGAGATGAGACGTTTCAGGCAAACCACCCATCGTAAGTACATTTAAATTTAACACATTCTTGGCCATGTAAAAGGAGAATCACAAATCTATCACTGTGACGAGAATGACGGATAATTATCTATTAAATAATAAGGATATTTCAGTGCAGCACTAATTGCGGCGACATGAATAGGCAGCTAGTGCGGTTCTTGAGCACCGCCCAGTGCAGGACACTCGCGCTGACGTTCGATGGAGTAGACGACAATTCCGAGAGGTTTCTGAATATATTTCCCCCCTTACTCTGTCCTCCCCAAACCTGCCACCCATATAGGTATGCCTCGTTCCTATCACAATTTTCAATACTAAAAAGATCAGCGAATAGCCTATTTTTTCTTCCTTCTTCTTTTCCTCAACCCCATAAATTCGCGTGTATTTACTGACATGTATTACAGTACATTTCATGCATCGTACCTCGCTCTTCACCCTACCGTACTCGATCAAACATACCGTAGGCATTGCAGCATCTACGGTCGGCTGCTTGCCGATCAGTGTGACCTCACCCTTACGATTGAGTGGATCTGCAATCAAGCCAGCGATAAGGGGCGGATTCGACGATTTCTCGCTCGACTTCCGAAGATGAACAGTATTAGCATCCATTTCACAAAAGAAGACGATCAACAGGTTATTATTCATTCATTCCGTCAGGGGGGGGCTGGGATCATGGGGCGGGTTGTTAAGCGGCAATAGGCCGCTGAAATGGTCGAGTCGCGTGTGTTGATTTTGCAAGAGCATTTGAAAACCTTTTGATTTTTTTTTTATTTGAAAACAATAACTTAAAATATACTACTGGTTTTTTCACATTATCCGCCTATATATCGGTATATGACGCTGTTTGCGTTATGATCAACAAGGGCTCAACAAGGGTCTGGAACAGGTCAAAAATCGAATTCGCTGAAAACATGCTCCTAGGGGTAACTTTCGATGCTGAACACGCTGGCGTCATCGATTTCGCAATAGGACGCCGTTGGACGCCGGTATGGCGCCGCGCCCTTTGGGCGGAAAACGCGTTTTTCGATAATAACTTCTCAGAAACTCGTCAGAATGGCGGGAAAACTAAATATTTAGATCAGAATTTTGCGCTCTATCAAATGGCGCTAATGCCACATCATGAAGATTTTTCGTTACGGAGAAAAAGTCGATTTTTGACTCAACCCCTATCGCGGCCGTTCCGGGTAAGAGTTTATAGAGCACAATTTTCTGATCATTTTGGTATATAGCATGAGGTAGTTGACCCCGTGGAAAGTTGTTTTATAAGCATTAACAAGATTTTCACGCGCGCGGAACGCGTGTACACACGCGGCACCCGCATGGTCGATGCGGTAGTGGTCTAGAACTTCAATCCGAAGGTCACTGGGTCGATTCCCATCGGTTGCCAAAGTTTTTTGTCGAATTTTTTTTCATTGAAAAAAATCACTTTTTTGAGATTTCTGAAAATGCGCCAATATTGGCAGGGGGTGAAAATTCATTCTGACGAGTTTCTGAGAAGTTATTATAGAAAAACGCGTTTTCCGCCCAAAGGGCGCGGCGCCATACCGGCGTCCAACGGCGTCCTATTGCGAAATCGATGACGCCAGCGTGTTCAGCATCGAAAGTTACCCCTAGGAGCATGTTTTCAGCGAATTCGATTTTTGACCTGTTCCAGACCCTTGTTGATCCTAACGCAAACGGCGTCATATACCTTTCTGCTGCCTTGCTCTATTTTCCTTTATGTATATCATTTATTTATCATTCAGCGCTTATGGAATAGAGCTACTCTAGACGACCTCGTTTTGGACGACACATCTCTTTTTCTTCTCGTTGGCCTTGCTACACATTCTACTCTGAGCGCAGGAAATTATACAGTGAACGGCTTGATTGAAGCGATCAATGTGAGTTGAAGAAATTATTTTCAAGAAACCGTTTTTACTTCTGATACTGAAAAAATAGCTTATTATTAGATTCTTGTTTTAAAGTTCCGTCTAGCGCGTTGCGCAATTCAAATAATGGCGCTAAAACGAGAAAGAAAACCCATTTTAGGCCATTCTTACCTTAGTCTATTGCAGCTATATCGATAATTATTTGTTCCCAATCAAAATGCAACTGGCTTACCGGCTTGCCCCATCTAGCGTGGAATCTTGCTACTGTAAAATTGCTTGACATGGAACACCTTTACCTTGTTTACCTTTTATTCGAATTGCAGGTAATCGGGAGCTCTCCGGGGAAGAAAATAGTCGCCTTTGCTCCTGCCACAGTTGTGGACGAGCTATACCAGCTCATTTCTGCTGACTCCGAGTACACACTAGTTAAGGATTATTGGCCGTCCTTGTCTGTTTATGAAAGTGCAAACTGTTCCATTGAAATTTGTCATCTGATCGACCGAGAGCCTATATCAGATATATCAAATTGCAGTCTTACCATCGAATCAAAACTTACCAATTGAATTTACTGTTTGGGGGAAACAATAATAAATTCAATTCTCTTATTATTCATTATGAATCTCATTACATATTTTGAATTGTTAATTCGCGGTATTTGTAAATTTTAGTTTTATTATTAAATTTAAGATTAAAATCGCTCGTATACTTTTACAAATAAAATATGTCTTACAACAAGCGGTCCATCTTATTTCCTGGCGTTTGTCGCCTTGTTTAATAATAATTTTTATTTGCAATTCTCGTTTTATCTCAACTCTTGGGAGAGACTATCTGACTCAGTCGAATTAATCTTGGCACAGCAGGAAAAATGAGTTGATGAGATAAACATGCCACATTGTAGTATGGCCGAGGTGGAGTTGAGTCATGATATGGAGAAAGTGCAAAAACGTTTCTACGCTCGGTAGCCGGCTACATGAAAGCTCGCAGTATGCTGGGGAATGTTAATCGCTGCCAAGAGTACTGGCTTATTCCGGTGTAAAAGGCAGTATACAATGCGTTCAGAACTTTTTGAACACTTTCAGAGATGGTTCCTGTGATTCCCTATGCAAAACGCGTTAGAACACGTTTCCGACATCACAAAACGCTTTTCCTGCGAACCCCTACGCTCTCTGAATCATTTCGGAACTTTTTCAAATTTTCGATTTTGCACGTTAAAACGCGTTAGAACACGTTCGGACACGTTTCCGACATCGCAAAACGCTTTTCCTGCGAACCCATACGCTCTCTGAATCATTTTGGAACTTTTCGAAATTTTCGATTTTTCACGTTAAAACGTGTTAGAACACGTTCAGACACGTTTCTGACATCGCAAAACACTTTTAAAGTGATCCCCGACACTCACCGATGCGTTTGGAAAAAGTTCGAAAATTTCGATTTTTCAAGTTAAAACTCGGCAAAACAGGTGAAAACGTTTTTCACGGTACTCAAAAACGTGTTAGAACAGTTTCTGACACTTGCGAAAAATGCGGCAAAAGGTTTGCCCGCGGCGGGGGTCGAACCTGGGGTCTCGGATTCAAAGTTTGCCTTGTAACCCACTTGGCTATGGATTTGGTTAATTGTATTTTGTAAAATTTGAAAGGTATTCTGGCCGGTTATCATATGCAAAAGGATCTGAGAAGATTGATTGAGTTTCAAGCGATTTATAGCGAAAAAACGAAAACTTCCGTCACGCGGTTAAAACTCGGCAAAACAGGTGAAAACGTGTTTCACGGTGCTCGAAAACGTGCTAGAACGGTTTCTGACACTCGCGAAAAATGCGGCAAAAGGTTTGCCCGCGGCGGGGGTCGAACCTGCGTCGGTCGGATTGCTACTCCAGCGCGTAACCCACTTGGCCATGGATTTGGTGATTTAAATTTTGTAAAATTTTAAAGCAATTCTGGTCTATTATCATATGCAAAAGGTTCTGAGAAAATAGAGCGAATTTGAAGCGAAATATAAGGAAAATGAGAAAAATCTGGACGGACACCTGGACAAAAAAAAACAGACAGACAGACAGACAGACAGACGTTAGCATTTTCTAATATATAGTAATTAAATTATTTTTCTGTTGTTTGCCTGTGCAAGTGAGAAGATTTTATTTGTGATATGCAATGCTACAACACTGATAGTTCAACTGTGTGAAGGGTTGTTCATATGAGTTCCATCAAGCATGTGCAGTAAGCTGAAATACATGAGTTCTTGGAATTATGGTGTACTTACAGTAACCTGGAGTAATTTACAAACATTATCCGGCAGGTTCGGGAGTCAGGCCGACGATAGTCCTAGTAACCTACTATTGTGTAGTTACCCTACATTGTTTGTTGCAGCTTCCAGAGCCGTTTTGATAGCATTGGGACTTTTTACCTTGTCACTGTAAGTACACCATAATTCCAAGAACTCATACATTTTCAGCGTACTGAACATGCTTGATGGAACTCATATGAACAACCCTTCACAAAGTTGAACCTTCAGTGTTGTAGCATTGAATATCACAAATAAAATCTTCTCACTTGCACAGGCAAACAACAGAAAAATAATTTAATTTAAAAAAAATATTTATTTGAAATCTATTTTTCAATTTTTCAGGCTTAGATCAAAAATTAGCGAAAACATCATGGAGTCGAAAATGTCTTAGAATTTTATGAGGAATCGATTGGTACCACTCATTAAGCCATTCGATAAAGTTTTTGAAAAACCGGAAATTCATGTGACGTCATGCCCTGAGGCGTAGAAACGTTTTTGCACTTTCTCCATATCATGACTCAACTCTGCCTCGGCCATACTACAGTGTGGCATATTTATCTCATCAACTCATTTTTCATGCTGTGCCAAGCCTCTGAAGAAACATGTCGATCCATTCAGATAGTCTCTCTTAGGACGCTTTGACTGATGCCTACCGTATGTCATTCTAACGCCAAACCGGCTCGGCAAGCGCGACCTGTCGACATGGCACCGCCCCCCAAGCTCTTTTCCCCTTGTCGCAATTTAATTGCTCAACTATTATTGGCGTTTTAGCATGTGGAAATGAAAGGAACCCTTTCACTTATATACACACTAGTGTTGACCACTCGAAAAGTCGAAACAAAGCGTTTCGACTCCGTTCCGGAACAGTTCTTTGTTTCTTGTTAATCTTCCATTATTCTCGAACAAAGGATATTTCGAGTGGTCAACCCTAATACACACCCTCTCCCTCTCCCGTCTCCTCCACATGATTCCAAACCTACATACCAGGGTTAGAGCGAGAGTGTGTGCAAAATTGAGAGAGTGCATCTCGATTTCCCACGCACTCTCACTCCAAAGGCCTTTCTGTAAGGTTGACCGGCCTGTGGAATGATGTGCCGCCCCCCCTCTTGAGAGAACTCCAGTGCGGATACCGTCGCAAGCATCTTGAATTTAGAAAGCGGGTCAGCTATCTATTATAAATGCTAGGTTCATCCCCTCACTCGTAATTCCCGCATAGTTGCCACGGTCACTCCCTTCCCTTCCCCACTCCCCACCTCCTGTGAATTGTCCATTCCTTAATATCATTATTATATTCGCCTATTTATGTGGATGTTGTCGCACCTTGTGGTGTACGATAAATAAATGGGCTTATATTTATCATCTTTTGTAATCTGAATGATTATGCAGCCTATCCACATCATTCCACAGGCCGGTCAACCTTACAGAAAGGGCTTTGGAGTGAGAGAGCATGTGAAATCGAGAGGGACTCTCTCACTTTTGCACACTCTCTCGCCCTAACCCTGTTCTGTAGGTTTGGAATCATGTGTATCCTCACTCGAGTTACCCACATCAAACGACGCACAAGCCGCCACATTGTAGCTACTAATTTAGTGCAACATACTATGCCATTCAGACCCAAGTTTGTTCTATGTCAATATAAATTTATCAACTATCAGATTGCCATGAATTCGCTGCCTGCAGAAGTGCTGTCCCATGTGTGTCAGTACCTCCCTGATTTCAATCGATCGCAATTCGCCCGGACCTGCAGAAGATTCCGACAAGTTGAGTGGACTACTGGGCGCCGATCGATCGATTTTGTCACAATCACTGCAGTGAGTGGTTCACATTGGTATACCGTAATCTTGGTTGAGTATCGCCTACTGTGCTAGACGTGTTACAGAATTCCGCATAACACAGCAATTCACGCAAAACACTAACTACAGTAATTCGCTTGAAAACCTTTTTTCGTATACAATTACCTTTTTTCGTATACAAAAAAAGAATTGACATATTTCAGACAAAGGAAATGCGAATTTCTGCATATTATCATCACGTCGAGACTACGGGTAACCAAATGAGGATGTATCGCGACTGCCCCATCAGTACTCACGAATCACCGCAGTTTCAGTATATTATCGACGGACGTTCAGCGGTTGAGCATAAAGGTAGCCAAAAATATGTTTCTAAATCGAAAACGGGGTACCACAGTCATTAAAAATGCGTTACTACTGACCAAACGTCGGCTCCCGTTGTTTACCACCTCTATTTTTTCGCGCTATCAAATCACAGCAACTGTCTGCTGGATTGTTCTTTTAATTGTATAGCTATAATAACAAATGATTTAGATCGGCGAAAATTTCATCGAGATGAATCGAGGACTGACTTTATTCCTCGAAGCAATCAGCTTCAACGAAATCGTTGTGACGTTCGACGAACATGACAAAGCTCCCAAAACGTGACATTTAAAAAAAAATATTTTAAATCCGTTTTCTGCATTTTATTAAAATCTTCCATGACATTGTTAAAGGTAATGTTTTCGAATATAAAAAAAAAGAATATATAAATATATGAAATATTTTATATTCCAGTTTCTGGTCCACTTGGTTCAACGCACTTAACGAAATCGAAGACTCGTACTGCTGTCGCTACAGGAAGTGCGCGTGGCACAGATACAGTATACGCCGGTTTCTGTCGCAAATCCCGCGTGTCAACGGGATTTCGATAAGCGCCAATGACGATCCAACGGTGAGTAGGCGTCCCAATTTATTGCATATCTCCACATTGGGGTCAGTAGAGAGAAATCGTCTACACACAGAGAAATCCTACTGAGAACAGGCTCTCAAGAAGACCCGCCTACTAATATACAAGTATGCGCAGCTTATATGTTAGTAGGGCTCACTTACATATTAGTAGGCGGGCCAACTTGAGTGCCTGTTCATAGTAGGATTTCTCTCTGTGTACCCCCATCTCTTTCTGGTCGCTGACCCCCTTCTGGACGTTTTTTCCTGCATTAGAAAAAATGCGGTATTTTAAAATCTCATAATCAGATTCCTATTAGCGACGAGTTTGTTATGGATGATGCAACGCTCCTTGGTCAAATCGGTTCCTGCTCTCTTCATTTCCCACACTCTCTCGCCAGCCGCCTAGCGCAGAGAGTGTGTGAAATGAAGAGAGCAGGAACCGATTTGACCAACCCTACTGTCGACGCTGTCTGACTCGGCACACTTCTGTGTGGGAAACTACACAGCCCAAGGATTGATTGCTATCGTAGACGTCAGTTTTTTTCCCGATCCAATTGACGGGATATTTTTTAGCTCCACTGATATTGTAGACTTACAATTTACAGTTAAATATTACAGTTATACGTTATACAGTTATACAATCATACAAAACATTGCAAAAAGATGGCTTCCGATATTTACAACAGGGAACGTTCATGACCCGCTCACGTACGTGTGCTAACGCCTTTGGACTCACAAACTTTCATTTTGTCATATAATGATATCTTCATGCAATTCTTGAAGTATCTTCGTTGCAGGTGGTTGGCCGATCTATGACGAAGAGAATAAGCGTTCTCGCACTCAGACCAGTGCTCGATAATTTGCTAGAAAGAATCATATCGAATGGAGGTACAATATCACGAGCAGTGGGTCATACACCTCACATCGTCTACATTTGGAGAAACGCTTTCATCCAAATTGAGCATTTAGGTCGGGACCTTACAACGGGCCGAATTATAATTGGTTCGCAAAGACCTGGGTAACATTGTGGTCAATCGAGAGAAAAAACAATTAAACTTTTAATCTTTAATTGTATTCAACTGTGGCTCCAAAATCGATAAAGTACTATATCACGCAAATAATATCGAATGACGGCATGTTTCTACTTCATGCGCCCGCCGGCGAACATAGACAAGATGCTGATCTGTCGACGGGAGGTACGGTAAAGGGTGGGTTACTGTAACCAGAGAATGTTGTGGATCTGGTCCTTAATATCGTTTGATGGAAATATTAAGGACCAGATCGATCGTATTCCGCTGTGATTTCCCTCTTCACCCTCTAGTCCTAATTCTGCCCTCGGAGAACCGATTCACAATCGCAAGATCCCGTACGGACTAGAGTGCGAAATGTGAGACCACGGTCTCTTCATTTCGCACACTCTCTCGTCTATCGACCGGTCTAGAGAGTGTGCGAAATGAAGAGAGCGTGGTCTCACATTTCGTACTCTAGTACGGACGTCGTGGCCGTGGATTAGACAGAACGGGAAGTCTCCAGCATTCCGTACTCTTTCTGTGAGATGTCTCCTGCTGATAGAGCATGCGAAATCGAGAGATGGAGACGATCGCCTCCTAATAATTGGAGATGTAAACACTCCAGAGTAAGGAAAGCTGGAGACTTCGCTCTCTGAGTAGACAAGATCAGCGGCGATACTCTGGTACAACTGTGCCTCACTCCCTGCACAAAGAAAACAAATTCATCACTGTTCATACATGCCATGGACGAGGAGAGGATCTGATCCATTAAAATGCATTAGGTTTCATACATTTCTATGGATTAGGTTCCTCCCCTCGCCCACGGCTTGTATGAAAAGTAATACGTATTTTTCTGTGTGTGCTCCTCGCTGCCCCATTCGCTTGATTATGCCTGGCAAAATCGCGCACTTCCCGAAACAATGGAAGCCATCTCATTCCAACCTCCTCCACAACGAAGGAGACGGGACCTACCCTTAACAACTTTTCAACGTCAATTCTAGGGCCTGTCGTAGGCTACAACGAGAGTGGGACAGGCAATCTCTCTATTCATCACTATGCACCAAGAACACTGCACTTCTCTCTGCCTTCTTCTCTCTTGGCCGGTAGAGTCTTCTTCTCTCTTCCCTCTTTCCCTTTTTCCCCTTTTTCTCTCATAGTATGTGTACGTGTCTTCCGGCGGTCGCCCTTTTTCCCTCCCTCGCGCGTCTCGCATTACTAGTAGATTCTCTCGTTTTCTCTCAACTCTTGGCACGCTTTCCCTGATTTCTCCCTTCCTTATGCTGTTCCTGCGCCGAAGCCGGCTCTCTTCTCTCCCGGTCCTGTCCCTTGCTCGCCCGCTCGTTACAAGTGTCATCGTCCGTGGTTTTAAATGGCGCGGACCTGCCCCCCTTAACACAGAAACAAAAGTCTCATATGAGGCCCCGAACCCCCAAAAGTCTTATAAAGGGATTAGGGGCCTCATATAAGACTGTTTTCTGTGTGTTGCGCACTCACCTCATGGTTGTAACGTGCGTCTCGCACGTGTTAATGTGGAAAGGTGGCATGGTCTGCATACTACCCGCCACCACTCAACCACACTCACTCACTCAACGAGACTGTTTCAGGCCGCGTGTGATGCTTGCCCTGCCCACAGAGGTGCTCTTCCTCGTGTGCGAGCATCTCCCCGACTTCAATCGCAATCGTTTGTCCAAAACATGCAGAAGACTGCGACAAGTGGAGAAGAGTGCGGGCCGCCGAACGATCGATGTCGTTAAAATAAAGGCGGTAAGTGATTTCACCACATCAGTAGGAAAATATTAGAATGCAATTTGCAAAGAAAAAAACATTCATCTCCCCGTATTTGCCACTTCCACAGCGAAATCATTCGTTCGCCGTGCAAGATACTGCTTTGAGTCTGGCCTTTTTGGCAGCTTTTGATACATAACTTCCTTCGAACTTCGAACATGGAAACATGCTATTTTCGGGGTTCTTCGGGTAACCAAGGTGACTATTCAGTTTTGGAACACCACATTTGAGGGTACTAAAAAACTACGAGGAGCTTGCCTTATTCAGACGCATAAGATGCACCGAATCACAGCCTATTGCTATCGCATCGATAATACGGGCAACCGGATACTGAAAAGATACCGGAACTGGACAGCTCGAGCACACAACATTGATCTCTTTCAAGATATCGCGAATGAGTACAAGAACGCGAACATTCACCATTTGGAAGTAGAGGTATACGATTTTGTATTTTTGTTGTTTATTAAACTGTTCAATTTTCCGATAAAGCTGTGATGAGTGACGCGTTGCACACATTCTTCTCGTCAATTCGCTTCAAGGAAATCGTAATCTCGTTCGAGAAGGGTATTCGGCAAGCTTACTTTCGCCCGTTTCTATTGCGACAGTCACATGTGACGAGTGTCACCATACAGTGCTGGTACTTTCCATCGGTGAGCATTTCTCAATTGACTCCGTTCATTTATAGATTTATTTATTTACTCATTTGACACATGAAGGGTGTGACGGCAATTAAAGAACCGATGAAGAAAAAAGAAGTATCTTAATTTGGATGAGGACGGTGGAGGAGGGGAGATGCAGGCTAGACAGGGAATGCTCCGAATACATTGAGATGCTACACCCAGATATGCTCCTAGAAACATACATTTAGTGTGTGATACAAACCAATATTGAGTGTGTTCGACGAGAGAGATTCAAATTCCCACGAATTTTGTCTCGTAACTCAAAAGAGCTGGCGAGTTTAGGGTTGGTTTGTGATGTTTTGGTTTTTTGTTGAGAAAAAAACGATAATCGCAGGATCAGATGAGCAATCCTGACAACTTCTTTGTGGAGGACGTCATGTTGCGTCGACTCACGGAGAAGGCGGACTTTGTGGATGTAAAGGACGGAATATTCACCGTTGCAGGGTTGAAGACTGTCGCAGATGCAAGTTTTTGAGATATATATATATATATATATATATATATATAATTATTCATTTATTTAACAAACATAAAAGAAACGAGGAATGATGTATATATAGAAAAAAAATTAAATAAAATCGAAATCGGTCAACTTACGATATGGTTTCCAACCAGATATTTGTTGGGGAAAATCAGCACTAGTATTAAAGAACTATAAAAAAAAGTTAAAGGCAACTTTTTTAAGAAAAAGGCAACTATAAAGGCAACTTTTTTCGATCGCTCTCTGCCTTACGATCCTTTCACAACGGAAAAGCAGGATACAGTGCGTTCAGAACTTTTAGAACACTTTCTGAGACGTTTCCTGTGATTCCCTACGATTTCTAAATCATTTTGGAACTTTTCGAATGTTTCGATATTTCATGTTAAACCGTGTTAGAACACGTTCAGACACGTTTATGACATCGCAAAACACTTTTCCTGTGATCCCCGACACTCACCGATGAGTTTGGAGAAAGTTCGAAAATTTCGATTTTTCAAGTTAAAACTCGGCAAAACATGTGAAAACGTGTTTCACGGTACTCAAAAACGTGTTAGAACAGTTTCTGACACTTGCGAAAAATGCGGCAAAAGGTTTGCCCGTGGCGGGGGTCGAACCTGCGTCGGTCGGATTTTATGTCGCGCGCTTTAACCACTTGGCTATGGATTTGGTGATTTAAATTTTGTGAAATATTAAAGCAATTCTGATCAGTTGTCATGTGCAAAAGGTTCTGAGAAGATTGCGCAAATTTGAAGCGAAATATATGGAAAATGAGAAAAAAGTGTGACTGGACGGAAGGAAGAAATAAGGGGAAACGAGTAGGGTGCGCGACGGAAACGTGCGCTGCATTTGTGTTTCACCAAGTACTGATAACAGAAATGAAACCAAGTACTGATAACTGAAACGTTTCTAACATTTGAGAAATGGTGACCTCATCCTCAGAAGTTCATCGTTTTTCGCAGTCAAATATTTTCGCTCCTTGTGCCTAAATCGTAATTAAAATATGGATTTTTACATAATTTTTATGCTTTTTCGAATGATACGACATATTTTTTTTGTAAAAAAATCGATTTTTTAAAACTTGACATTTTCAGTATTTCTCACTTTTAAAATTTACTTTTCACCTAGTACTGTTTGTGAATAAAGTTTGAGCCCGAACCGAATCACTTTGAAGGAGTTGTGCCGCTTATCTCATCTTTCACTGCACTCTTACAGAGAACGCGTTTTAAAATCAAGAGGCTTCCGGATTTAAAAAGCGGCATATTCTCTATTCGATTGATCAATGTCTGACAAATTGCTTGACTGGCGAGGACTGCCCGCTTGTGCTGAGCGCGGTGTATATTTAAAAAATTTTAAATCAACATCATTGGTTGTAGGCTTTTTTTACAGATTGTTGGACAGTCGCAGACGAAGCGAGTTCACATTCAAGCTCGTCTCTCGTTATGCCGTGCTTTCCGAACAACGGTCGAGACTACGGGAGATGAATTAGCCGGTGAACCTCCGAACAGAGTCTTCAGATGGAGAAACGTTTTCGTCCAAATTGAAACGCTGGAATGGGATGCAGTAGACGGCCCTATTATTATTAGCTCGCAAAAACCAGTATAGCATTATTGCCCATCGAAATATCTTTCATCTATCGATAAATCATTGTGGAGAAACAATTCAGGAGTGTAGCATCGATTGCTATAATTTCAGGAGATTAACCATTTACACGTTGATAAGCAGCCTTTATTAGCGACAACAACATGAGGACGCAATTTCGACTACAACAAATGCACAAACCTAAGTAACAAGACGTTCCGTTGCTAAACACAATAAGATCGAGAGACCGTGCGAAACATGAGATACGGAGGTGCAAAAGAGCGAGTGAGAGTACACAATATGCTGCTATTATACTGCAGACACCAGTACAGCTCATTTCATGTGCGTATCATTTTAATGACTATTCCTCGTAATGAATCATGCTAATTTTACTCGCAATAGCGCTGCAAGAACGCGCAGCGGCGCGCGCGTCGCGACGCTTAGAAGCCTGCGCGCCACCACCAATGGCCCTTCGGGATGAGTACGGTAGGACCGGGAACCGGCAAGTCGCCACTCGCGCCGTGCTTTCGCACACAATCGCGCACCCTTGCTGACGTAGCTCTCAAAACATAGATGACCCACGTATCATGGACAGCTGGGCCTGCATGGATATGCTGAAAGGGACCATCAAAGTCCACCGATCGTCTTCGACTGATCATGTGAGCGGCTGACGGAAGAAAGTAGATACCTCAAGAAGGCAAAACAACAGGTCTCCAAGGGTAGCTTACAACTAGAAGCATGGCTACTCCTCACGGGGAAATAAGTCTACGACTTCATAAGTCTAAGCTGGCCAGCGACGACTTCAAAGTCTAAAATCCGCAGGGGAGCGACGGGAGGACTTTGAAAGTCGTTGCTGTCCAGCCCATAAGTCTAAAATGGTAGACTTATTGCCCTCTGAATGCTGAGTCCCTTCACCTTTCGCTCCCACATCGAGGGTCGAATACAGGAATTCGATGAGGATCTGTGCAGATCGGTGACCAGTGCCACCCGCTGTCCCTCCCCTCACAAAGAAACAACTCAAATCTTGACCTCAACAACTTTATGCAAACCCCAGGTGAACCCCAATGTTTGCACAAAACTGTAAAAATAATAGGGGGTTATAAAATTTCCCCCTGATGTTATCCGACCCTTACGTGACAGGCGTGATACACGAGTCAGATTGTTTTTTATTTGTCTTATTTTGTGAATTTTATTCAACCAATTCGCCACGTTATAATAAGATCGTCCAATCTGAGATCACTTACAAATCCAAAGTGAAACACATCCCATTGCATTTAAAAAAACATTGCATTAAAGTGAAGCACATCTCATTGCTAGACTTTGAAAGGTAACTAAACAACTACCCGCAAAACAGGGAAATTGACCGCTTTATTTAAGAGATAGCGCAGAGAATGAAGAGTGTGGGGTGTAATTTCCCTCTTAGGCAAGTAGTTGTTTAGTTACCTTTCAAAGTCTACTCATTGCATCCGTGATCCGGGTAAGATATTGAAGGAAATTCGGGCAATCCGAGAGAGCGCATATAATCGGGAGCAACTCTCCCTCGCGCGCACACTTTGGTACTAGGGATGACAAAACGGCATTCATGCCGGCAAGGGCGCAATATTAAATTATGCAAATATAACTGTTACTAATTTAATGATGGCATTTATTAGTTACTTAAAATCCTTAGAAGTGAAAACAATAATACGATACGAGAATTGCGCAAGCAAATGGTAGTTAAATAATTATTTTCCGCATTGATGCCGGCGTTCCGTTTTCGTTTTGTCATCCCTATTTGGTACCCTTTCTCACCTTGACACCCTTCTTGAGAATTGGAACCATGTGAATCTCTACTGATTCCTGTGCAATCGTCTATTTTTTTTAAAATAAACACAGATAAAACCAACGATTCATCGTTTTATTCGGGGTCACATCAACAACGTAAAAATTCTTCTGAGCAATGGGGGACCGAGCAAATAAAATACAATACAACTAAATAGATAAATTAAAGTTCGTCATTTCGTCGCGAGGAAAGTTTGTGTGTGTGTCTTTGTTTCAGCGCAATCGGCCTATGGTCATGAATACTCTCTTAAATCGGTCAGAGAAAGCGAGAGAGTGTTTGAAAGTGAGAGAGGGAGTGGAACAGTTTTTCTTGTCGAAAATAAGCGAATGTAAGCATACTAGGCTAGATAAGCGTGGAGAGGGAAAGAAGTAACCCGATATCAAAATAGCGAAAACATTTGGTCAGCACACAAAAGGAATACTAGGGTTGAGGAATTGAAAATATTACAGCGTACACATAGGACCCGTGGAGTGATTAGGGACACGCGGACGCGCGGACGCCGCTTCAGACGCGTCTGAAGTCGAGCTTGAAGATGCGCGTGAGCGCGCGCTTGAACTGCTGATTGGCCATAGCGTAGCAGAAGGGATTGATCGGACTGAGAAAAATGAGTATTATTATAACTATTAACTGGTGTAGTTTGTTTTCTCCTACCATTAAAAACTAATAAAACAAATACGTATCATTGCCAGTTTCTGGGGGAAATTGAATTATTGATTCTTTTGATACAGGCAGCAATGGTCGAATCGGCAAGACAGGCACTGGTACATTTCTATTAATCGTGAAATATATTTCATTCTGAATCACCTGTTCATGTAGCACAGATAGTAGGAAATCGAGTAGAGCGCGTTGAAACCCTGTAATGATGTGATCTTTGATCTTTTAGTGTGTTCGTATCCCCCAATGTGGATGTCCGCAACGAGAATGTGTTGGCAGTTTACGTGACCAAAAATATTCGTGGGATGCCTCCTTTAAGCACCACATATTCTCACCGGCGAGTTCTTGCAGCTATCGCAGAATCCATAAATCGTCGCGAGCACGTAGAAGGGAGTCCACAGCAGCGCGAAGGTGCCCAGAATTACCGTAATCGTGCGTAGCGCCTTGCGCGCGCGGTTCTCGCTGCGCGACTTGTACTCCTGCAAAGAGGGCATATTGATTTCGCGGCCAATTGATTTTTATCAATTTTTTAATCAAAACACAGTGCTCGGAGAAGTTGAGCAAAATAAAAAGCATGTTATAAGTTAAGCAAATCTATTCTCAGCCTCTGCTTACAGTACTCGCTTGACCGCTAAGAAAGTTCCAGTCGGGAGTCGGGGTTGTTGGTCCTTACCTTCTTCACCCTCTTCCTCCCACTCCTACTCCTCAGCGCCGTCAACATTCGCCACATTCGTCCATCTTTCCGCAGTGATTCCACGTGAGAGACGGCGATGGTAGGAACGGAGTTCTTGCTGGAATATGATAGATTGTATCATCAACCTTCAAGCAATCTTTCATTTAAACCCCGTGGCTATATTTTGCCCATGCAAAAAAAGCGAACATCTATTGTTATCACTGATGAGCAGGTGGCGCCTTCCAACAATGAGCGAGAGTTGAAAGTGAACTCTAGTAGAGTGCGAAACTAGCAGGGTGTGTTGAGGTTAAACTACGTTATGGTAGGTGCGCACTACGTTTTCAAAGTATGGTTCAGGGGGCGTTCAGTTGCAGGGCACAGTTCGGTCCAGGGGGAGCTTTGCAGCCGACTCCAGGCTCGGTCCAGGGGGGAGCTCTATAGCCGGCTCCAAATTCGGTCCAGGGGGAGCTCGGTAGCCGGCTCCAAGATCGGTCCAGGGGGAGCATTGCAGCTGGCCGAAGGTTCGGTCCAGGGGAAGCTCGGTAGCAGGCTCCAAGTTCGGTCCAGGGGAAGCTCGATAGCCGGCTCCAAGTTCGGTCCAGCGGGAGCTCGATAGCCGGCCCCAGGTGACATTGAAGCTCGACTTGTTGGGGAGTGTTATTCGCTACAAAGAGTACTGGCTTATTCCGTTGCAAAAGGCTCGTGAGGCTGAGAGCGATTGAAAAAAGTTGCCACTACGCCACTTTTTTTTCACAACAGAAACGCAGGATACAGTGCGTTCAGAACTTTTAGAGCAATTTCGGAAACGTTTTCTATGATCCCCTACGCTCTCTGAATCGTTTTGGAACTTTTTGAAATTTTCGATTTTTCACGTTAGAACGTGTTAGAACACGTTCAGACACGTTTCTGACATCGCAAAACACTTTTCCTGTGATCCCCTACGCTCTCTGAATCATTTTGGAACTTTTTGAAATTTTCGATTTTTCACGTTAGAACGTGTTAGAACACGTTCAGACACGTTTCTGACATCGCAAAACACTTTTCCTGTGATCCCCTACGCTCTCTGAATCATTTTGGAACTTTTTGAAATTTTCGATTTTTCACGTTAGAACGTGTTAGAACACGTTCAGACACGTTTCTGACATCGCAAAACACTTTTCCTGTGATCCCCTACGCTCTCTGAATCATTTTGGAACTTTTTGAAATTTTCGATTTTTCACGTTAGAACGTGTTAGAACACGTTCAGACACGTTTCTGACATCGCAAAACACTTTTCCTGTGATCCCCTACGCTCTCTGAATCATTTTGGAACTTTTTGAAATTTTCGATTTTTCACGTTAGAACGTGTTAGAACACGTTCAGATACGTTTCTGACATCGCAAAACACTTTTCCTGTGATCCCCTACACTCCCTTCACCATTTGGGAAAATATCGAAAATTTCGATTTTTCACGTTAAAACTCGGCAAAACAGGTGAAAACGTGTTTTACGGTACTCAAAACCGTGTTAGAGCAGTTTCTGGCACTTGCGAAAAATGCGGCAAAAGGTTTGCCCGCGGCGGGGATCGAACCTGGGGGTCTCGGATTCAAAGTTTGGCTCGTAACCCACTTGGCTATGGATTTCGTTAATTAAATTTTGTAAAATTTGAAAGGTATTCTGGTCGGGAATCATATGCAAAAGGAATTGGGAAGATAGCGCGATTTTGAAGCGAAAAATAAGGAAAATGCGAAAAACGTGACCGCCGGACACACAGACAGGCAGACAGACAGACAGACAGACAGACAGACAGACGTTCTGAAATAATAGTCTTTAGTAATGTGAGACCACGCTCTCTTCATTTCGCTTTTCCTTTTTTTCTTTTTCCCTCTTATGCGGGTAGTTGTATAGTTACCTTTCAAAGTCTCACTCGTGACCCCTCTCTCGAGGCTTTTCCGGACTAGTAGACTGTAGAGTGCGAAATGTGAGACCACGGTCTCTTCATTTCACACACTCTCTAGACCGGTCGATAGATGAGAGAGTGTGCGAAAAGTGCGTGCTCACATTTCGCACTAGTAGACTGGCATGCATTCGTCAGGCCCTCTATACATTACGTCATCACTATGCAACACACCTGCTGGTCGCCGTCACTATCATGTGCGCGGAGATGCTGTTGTTGTTGTTGTGGTTGCGGTGCTGCTGCAGCTGCTGCAGATCCGCCCCGTCGCTGCTTGACGCTGCAGCAGGCGGGTGCGAGGAGTGGCGACGGATGGGAGTACCCGCCTGACAGATATTGCGTCATCACTACGCCATATAATACGTTTGCAAAGTTTAGTCTGAGAGAATGTTTTTTTTGAGAGAATGCACTTGGTAGCACCACCCACCACAATACATGCAATATTTCAGAAAAAATTGGGATTTTTTTCTACAATTACATCTGTGTCCAGCCCAATTTCCGCGCTTCGAACTAATAAAAACAATCGATAAATGCCTACCACAGTAGCCGCTCTGTTCCGTTTGAGTGACTTTCGCTCTTGTCTCCTGTCCAACGCCAGTGTTTTAGGGCATCTGGAATACGGCATCTCCTAATTACGGTATCTCCAAACTAGGGATGGCTAGTCAAGCAAGATAGCAAGATCTTGTTGGGAAATTGCTTATTTACATCATTTCCCAAGAACTTTGTCGGTGAAGCAAGATTCCCAATTCTAGCAAGATTCTTGCCAGTTTCAAGAATCTTGCTTCCCATTCTTCCCAGTAATACTCCCAAGTCATTTCCCTCTCTATCCAAGAATAAGTAAGATCATTCTCCACTTTCGCAAGAATTGTACCGGTCATTTTTCTTGCGAAGCCATCCCTACTCCAAACTATATCTCGAGCGATTTCGTCATTACTAAGAAATAATAAATTTCGAGAAACAGCTAACTAACCGATCTCATAATACGCAGATTCCTCTCAAGGTTAGAATTAACGGCAGAACTCGTTGACAAAATGTCACGCGGATGTATATTACTATGTATTCCTACCTCACGATCTCCACTCGGTCCGGCACGAGTACGGTAGTCGTCAGGGTTACGGTAGCATCGGGGACAGGCGTGGGTGATGACGGGGTTACGGTAGGGGTTACGGTAGTCTGATTGCCCTCCTCATCAACTCCCAGTTGGTTGTGGAAATCGGGCGGAATGAAGCCGTGGACGGAGGCGGACTTGGGCGGCGGCGAGGCCATGGGGAGAAGAGCCGTTTTCTGCAAATCGTCGCTAAATACAGGAAGTCGGTGTGCACCACGAGCGGAACGGAAATTGTCACGGCTACTGATTACGATAGCTGAGGATCGATAAATGAATCCGCTTCGCTGTCAAACTTCCGGAAAGGAATGGCGAGAGGGGGGAGAGAGTATCCCTTTTTCTGGAAGCCTGACCGGATCGTCGATCGTTAACTGAGTGGGGGCGGGGCTACAGTATACCGAGCGTTTCCGCGACAGTCGCCTGAAGGCGTCGTCGAGACTCATCAGCGAGCTGACGGAGCCCTCGTCGATGAAGGGAATTCGCAGATCGGGCGCGAAGTCCGAGTAGAAATCCGTAGCCAGCACCTGGAAAAGGCGAAAAGCCGGCTCTCTAGAGCCGCGAAATGAGGAAGGCAGGGGCAAACTGAGTACGATCAATGCAAAGCGATTTCGAGCTATGTTTTCGTAGTTTGTTATTGAAATATGTCTAATCGTGAAAAATGTCCATAGAGTTTTTGCAGAAATGAAAGATTTAAGCTAAATCATTCATGATGCAGACGCTAGTACGACTACCACGAAAAAAAGAATGGACCAGGTAGAAACAGAAAGGTTTCTATTATTTAGAATTTTGAAATCTGACAATATTTTCTACTCGGCATCGTCAAATATAATGAATGCTCTAAATACCAGCGTCTACATGTAAAGCGGCTGAAACACATCTCGTCATTCCGCACTTCAACTGTTGGGAAGAGAGGGGTCTGAGTGCAAGACCGTGTAAAATCAAGAGACCGACACTCTCGCTTTTGCACACTCTCTCACCCCGTACCCCTTTCTGGGGGTTTCAGCTCACCTCATCCTCGTCATCGGAAGAAGTCTCCGACTCGCAACAGGGCGCCGTCGACTCTCGCTCTATGACGGACGAGGGCTCCTGGTGGATGTTCCGATGGATCCGCGGCGGGCTGCAAGGGTGATCTTTGATCGTTGGTCTTTGAGTTTTGGATATTTCTAGTGTCTACTGGCAACAACTGATGCGTGGCAGTGTGTGTAGACGGCTGTTCGGGGCACCCTGCCCGTTACAGTTAGTTCTCCAACCGTAAATCGACACGGTATTTACCGGCATTAGAGGCGGACATTGATCGGGGATTGGAAAGAAAATCATGAGTCTGACCCAACCAACCTCGCGACCTCTTCGAGCGTTCTGTATTTGTTGCCGGGCTTTCGACGACAGCGCAAGCTGCGCTGTCTGAGCATCACACATCTGCAGTTGCATTCTTATAGAAATGTAATTTGAACATCGCTGATGATGTCACTGAGTTGACAAAACGTCCGATCGGTAAATGAATATCTTCCATCCGCTTCTACCATCTGGCTATACAAAGTACATCTTATAATTTGAACAAGAAAATAAAAAAATGTAAGAAACACATATGCAAATCTAAAGCAAAAACATTTTTTTTTTCAATTTTTATATTTCGCATAAATTCGAATATTGTGGCAAGTGTCTTGCCTCTCGGGTATTCGCTCGATGATCTCCTCATAGACAGGGTTGTTGTACGCGACGCGTATGCACTCGCGTCGCGGTCGATCCTCGTCCCGCAGCGTACCGTAGTCTGCAAGAGTATCGGTTTATTGTATTACATTAATGACCCTGGTGGAAGCAAAGATATGCAACCACTGTTATTTATGAAAATGGCAATAAACGCCTCCAGTAATCGCAGTGCCAAAATAATCAATCACGAACTGAATCCGCCTCGAGGTATACTGTAGGATCGCCGGAGCGCCGACAAGCTGTTGTTGTTGTTTATCGACCCGTTGAGTTTGACTGCAGCAACGGAAAATTTCTTGGGAAGTGGAGCTTCGGATGCCAGAGGGAGGATCTGTAATTTAACTATGATAATAATACAATACAATGCAATACAATACAATATTTATCACGTCAGACGATAACGTCAGGTGAGGATGTGGTTTCAGGGGTCAGGATCATTCTTCTCAGTATGGACAACTCATGCTCGTTTCTGTCAGTCGTCGTGAGAAGAATATTTTCCAATCAACTCCGAATGTATTAAAAATTTATAAATAATTGTAATACCTGCACAGTCGTCTCGGAACTTGCTTCTGACTGTTGCGGAATGATGCTGTTCTGAAGAAGACAAAATTATTTGATACAGAATTCTTGTTTTTTTCGCTCTCATATTTAATTGGTTTCAAACATTTTTGAAATCTTTCATGCAGTGTTTTACAATGTTATAGATTTTATCTTCTGTATAAGTTTTCAAGTCATCTTCACTAGAGAAAAAGTTACGAATAGGTGGGTAAAACTGTTTTCCACTTTCCACCCAAGCAATTTGCGTAGCATCATTCCTCCTTCCCAGACCCCTTTCTGGACGTTTCGAATCATACCTTCGGCGTAGCGTGTGCTGTAGCTATGGAGGGAGGCGGCACGAGAATCGCCTCCGTGTGTCGGTATCTACTCCAATTAAAATAACTTAAATAAATAAAATATAATAAAAATTAAAATACAAAAAAGAGAATTCTGCTTTGCTCAAAAAAAAACGTCGATGACCGGTATTGAAGCAAAACTCACTCCTCCTCTATAACCCTGCACTGAAACTCAACCGTCATCGTTAAGTATTAAGTATGCCTTACTTAGTGTTCTCGCTGGTTTCATACCCTAAAGTATCTTTCCATTTACTCCACTAAGTGTTAAGTACGAAGTATTAAGCATTAAGTATGCCTTACTTAGTGCTCTCGCTGGTGTCGATGGGGCTGTCGGAGCTGCTCCGTCCGGCGTCGGAGGTTCGCAGTGAGTGTTCGGGAGCAGCAACCGGCCGCCGCAGGTCGGTGAGAATGGCCAGTCGCTTCGTTTTCTGCAATTTTTTGCAATAGTCATACACTTTTTTTTATTTCGTGATTTTCGCTCAATGCTCATGATTGATTGTGACAACACACATGATTCCAAACATACAGATCAGGGTTGGAGCGAGAGAGTGTACAAAAGTGAGAGAGTCCCTCTCGATTTCACACGCTCTCTCACTCCAAAGGCCTTTCTGGATGGGTGATGGGGCCTGTGGAATGATGTGAACAGTCTGCTTAGCGTTCCGCAATTATTTTGCACTTCGTCACCCTCTACAGCAGTTTTTAACGATGTTTTTAATTATGTTCTTGTTCCGATTTCATTTGTGCAATTTGAAATTCCTCTTCTAGATGCAAATGCTACCATTTTTCTTACTGTTTTTTTTTCGAATACAAAACAATTCCCTGAAACGCACGCCTGACTTCCTATAGTGCTCTCCCCCCCCCCTCTCACTCCCTCTCTCTCTGTATCTCTCTCTCTCTCTTTTCACTCTCTCCCGCTCAACTAGTGTGCTACTGCGTCCTTCGAGGAGTGCCTAAATCGAATCAGTCCTCTCCTCCTTCCCCCTCCCTCTCTATCTCTCGACCCCCTCCCAACCCCTCAAAAATGAGCTGTCAAGTTACATCAGCATATTCACGCATATGGCGAGAGAGCACGCGATTGGTGGAGAGTACCCTCTTCCGAATTTAGCGCTACAGGCTTCATTAGATTTGGAGACAAGGATGTGGATGGAAATAGCTTCAGTGATCCCCCGGCAGAGCTAGCCATTTTGAACACGCCATTTCGCATGTATATTGTTGTAGAAAGGAGAAAATGTGCAATAAACCGAATGGCTCGCATAAACTGAAAAAAATCAGAGCAAATGGAGTTTGAATGCACATGAACATGAAAATTTGTGATTCGATTATGAAACTGCTGTTCTGAAAAGAATCTCAACACAACTTTAAATGGTATTGAAAAGCATTTAACATGGGCTTCCACATTGTTTCGCAGAATATGATAAAAGAAACCTCCTCAAAAAATATCTCTTCCTTTTTAACGAATCCTTATCCCTTTCTAGAGCATTGACCAGGCCGTGGAATAACGTGGCGCGTCAACTTATGCTGCTGCGATTTTTTTTATTATGCATGTATGTGCGTAGGAGCTGCGAATAGAGAGAGAATGGTAATAAAATGATGTCGGGCGCCGGCGAAAAGAACAATCGAAGGAGGCAAAAAGGAGGTGGGAAACTCCCCTGGGAGACCCGAGCGTGCGGTTATTATGAGAACAAGGAAGTTATGGCTCTGCTCGGAAATGTAGCACCAATAACTTATTTTGTCCAAAAATGGCGCAATTTTCTGGAACCTTCGTTCTAGAAATGGTATTTTTGTCTAGAATTTGGCAGTGTTTCACCTTAGTTTGTGAGTATTGCACATCTCCAAAAAAACAACAATTCTAAGGGGAAATCGATACAGTTGATTTTAAAAATCGATAAAATCCCCCCACTTGTTCGCTCTTTTCTGCAAGTTTCTTGGCCGCTCGGTAGATGCCCCAGTAGAGATAGAGCATGACGAATAGCGTCGACCAGTAGTAGGAGATGTACATTCCTGAATTTAGTAATTTCATAAATTATGTTAATTTTTAAAAATGTAAAACCGTTTACGAGATATAATTACTATGATTTTTTTGATTTTCTTCTTTATATTTCTCCGAAAAAAAACGACCAAGGAATCGTTTATGAATTTCCGTCCCTCTATTCTATCGCTGGTTGAAAAATATTTGGAATAGTTTTGAACAAATATAGAAAGGAAAAAATATATTCCATGGCTGTAGAATTTTCAAACTTGTTATAAAAGATACAAAAAAAGATCCTTGTACACCATTTATGGTTACATGAATAAGTGTTACTTTTGTGTGGACATCGCAATATGATAATACAAATATTTGTATAAAAACAAGTCTTTTCCTGATATGTATTGCAAAAAAAAGAGGGAAAGAGCTCACCCATATTCAGATAGGCGTTGTTCATAAACTGTACGAAGCACTCGTCATGCGCGAGTGTTCGTCCCTTGCCCGTGAAGGTACCGTACCCGAATATGGAGAAGGTGAACAGGATCGACGGAATCTGAAATTTCGGCTTTTCGAAATATCGATTTTTTGAAATTTAAAACCGGAAGCGTCCATTTCGCAAACCATCTTCGCAAATTCTGGAAGCGCTCAGTGACCAATTCGTGGTGACTTCGCTGCATTGGATTTTCTAGCAATAGCGGAAATTCGCTGTGTGCAGGATGTGACTTTTTCAGATATTGCATTTATCAAATGATACGATAAAACAAAATGTCAAGATGTTGCTTCCTGTGTTCACGGATTGGGTAAACAACGGAAGTCCGTTTTATAACGTTTTGATGCGACTGTTTCGTTTTATAAATGGCACGTGCTACTCACGGATTTTACCGTGGCGGTAAATTAATGGCCCAATGACACCGCCTTAAAGACGAGAACGTGTGAAATGACCCTCTCATTTTTCCACATTCTCTCGCTCTAGACCCCTTTCTGGATGAGATCAGGTAGCACTCACAATCCATATAGTGATGATGGCTATCCGCACTCGATTGGGCGTCCGCCAGCCTCTGTACAGCGCGGGAATTTTCACACTGCAGTACCTGCAAAATGTAAATTTGTTTTTTTTAATACGTTTCACGTCACTCCACGGGTCGGTCAACCTTACAGAAATGCCATTGGAGTGAGAGAGCGTGCGAAATTGAGAGGGACTCCCTCACTTTAGCATGCTCTCTCGCTCTAACCCTGGTCTGTAAGTTTGTTATCATGTGGTTTGGTACCGTTTTCCACTGAGCCTAGCACAAAAATATGTCGTATTTTGCACATAAATGCATCATTTGTGGATGTTTTAAAGGGATAGTATACATCAGTTTCCCTCGATCCCCAAAACTGCTTAGTCCGTTTCTTCAATCCAGGAAGGGATAAAGGCTTGCTAGGGGAGACGGAGACTTGTTGATATCTTGCTTTCGCGAACCGCCGATTTGGCAGTCGTCCCAGGGGAAAATCAGTCTCTCTCTCTCTCTCTCCCTCTCTCTCTCCCTAACCCCTTCCCCTAACCCCCTCCTAACGCCTCCGCTCCGGAGAAATCAAGCTGTGGCAAGATTGATGTCCAGAGTGGCGAAAGATGGGCCGGCTCAGAATTTGTCCGATAATAAACGACCATTCCAACATCGCAACCCTCTAGAGAAGGCACATGATGCTTCGCGACTCCAGAAAGGGGTCAGGAGCGAGGGACCGTGCGAAAGTGAGAGAGAGCTCTCAAAACTCGGTTTGTGTTGGAACTGTGTGGACGTAGAAAATGAAAGAGATTGCAATAAAATGAGAGTCTCAACTCCCACAATCGTTCTATGAAACTTATATCAAATCTAAACCACAAACACCGTGTTTCATATGTGCGCAATTTTTAAAGATCAAGCATCTGACGCTACAAAACGACGTCATCATGTATTCCAGAAAATGCATTTCCTACAGTCACAAGTCCTTCATCCGAACGGTGTTTGAGCTTTCGAGAGTCCCCGGAATCCTCTCGATTTTAGTGCGCGCAACGAGCGAAAAACAAGCAGAAGAGTGTCCTAATGTCGTTTCCGATGCGATTTGTCACTAGAAATGGGCAAAATGTTGCAAATATCGCTCTCGGTCAAATCACGTATGCGCCTGGTTTGACATCATTCCACACACACTCACAAAATGAGTTCACTTACTATTGGGTGCACTCTACACTTGTGAGATTGAATACATATTGTGTGATACATTTACAAATCTTTCGTTTTACACACTCTCTCGACGCGCTAATACACGCAATGTTGAGTGTATCATACACTGGAAGTATCATCTCCGAAAAGGGAGTATCGTATAAATTCTCTGTGCAAGGTCTGTCCAGAAAAGGCTCAATGGCAAGAAATCTCTCCCAATTCAGCGCACTCTCTGACCCCTTTTTGGAGATTTGGAAGTGTGTGTATGTGTGTTCTATCTCACTCATCTATCACGCTTGTGCAGAGCGTGTTTACAGCAATATCGCAGTCATTATGCTAATAAAGTTCCTGTTAGTGTTCCGGGTTGTTGTGAAAGTCACGAGCTGTTCGCAATCATACATGTTCGTCCCACGCACAATGCGGCTTATGGCGAAATATATGAACTGGCCAGAAATCGCTATAAACTGGCCCCCAGATCTATAGTGCAAGTCCCATAAAACTGGCCAGATTTGAATTGATTCTTACTAAACTCATCCTTCCGCGTATTTATAGATGGGTCAAAACTGACTCCTTCAAAAAATTGTTCACCCGCATTGTGTGTGTTTTAAAATGTATGCTCGCAATGCTCTGAGCACATTCGTTTTTTCTCAATTTATTCAAATATTTGTTAAACACATTACTCAAAATCGATACGCTTTCTTCAAATCTAGAGTCAACCGCGCATTTCTCAAAGGGGGGGGGGCGAGAGTTAATTTTTGATGCTCCATGGCCCGACCAGCCTTCAATGGTCCCTGATTCGGTCTCTGCGGAGCGAAGGAACTACATAATTTCACGTCCCCGACTGACCTCCATTATAGGGCCGGAAGCAAACAACGCTCTTAATTTCCCACACTCTCTCACTCCTGACCCCTTTCCGGAGGTTAGGACCCTGCGGTTTAGTTATTCGTATGCGCGCGCTTGCCTTGCTCCTGCTCTGCCGCCGCGCCACAATTGAATCATCCCCCACCCTGCTCTCCGATAAGTGCGCGCCGCGAGAGAGAGAGAGAGAGAGAGAGAGAGAGAGAGAGAGAAAAAGAGAGAGAGAAAAAGAGAGAGAGAGAGAGATAGGAGGGATGTGCGTCAAAAGTTAGGCTGATTTGCGCGCCACGGCGGAGGTCCCCGTCATTGCGTGAATAGGTTGAATGAATGGGTAGACGGATCAGACATAGTACAGACATCAGGGATTAGATTGTAGTTTGGCATTCAAGAACTGGAGAGATTTAATTTTCTGAAATTTCATAAAACATGGATATAAAAAAAAAGATGAAAGTTATCTGAATATAGATCAAAATTTAATTATGATAGCAGTTATTTGATTCAATTTATCATTGTTTTTTACGAGAATTTACTAATAAGTGCTGTGTAAGTGCTGTGTACTTCATTTCATTCTGTACATCAACGACCTTGGCAAATGCATCCCAAAAGATGTTGAATACAACATTTTTTGCTGATGATCTAAAAATATACGCAACTGTCCCTGATCATTCCAATGACCTACAAAATGCCATAAATAGCATTGCAAGCTGGACCTCCCAGTGGAATATGACTTTGAGTGCACCTAAGTGCTGTGTACTTCATTTAGGGCGCCTAAAAACAAGATCAAAATATACCTTGAATGGTCTTACCATCTCCCCCTCTGATACTGTCAGAGATCTAGGTGTTCATTTCTCCAAGAAATTGAACTTTGGGTATCATATTACCCAAATTACACGTAAGGCTCGCTCTATTTGTAATCTAATGTTGCGATCTTTTCACACAAATTCCCCAGATATTCTCATAAAAGCCTATAAAATTTACATACGCCCGCTCCTTGAGTCGAGTACAGTAATTTGGAACCCTACCGCTATCGGTCTAGTTAATCGTTTAGAGAATGTTCAGCGAGAATTCACTAGAAGAGTTCTCAAGCGAAGTCGCCAACCTCCTCTGCCATACCTTGACCGCCTAAAATTATGTAATATAGAGACCCTAGAATATCGCAGGGCTTTACGTGATATGCAGTTTGTTTATGATTCTATTCATGGGCACGCACTGCTGGACACCACTAACCTATACTCACTAGCTCCCTTAGCACGTTCTCTCCGGTTCGCTCATGGCTTGCGCATTTCGATTCCTTGCAGGCTACCAGTCTCAATTTCCACTTGTGCAAGTCGATCCATAACGCTCTGGAATAACCTCCCCTCCCACCTAGTAACCGCCCCCAAAACCCCCTTCTCAGTAGGGCTCCGAAAAAACCCCAAATTAGTTACGACAACCTCCCGAATCCGTAAGTTGTGATTGTGACACGAAAACTGCCTGATTCTCCACACAAAACAGCTCAATCCTGAGCCGAAGAATCCATCATCACGTCAAGATAACCGTCCTCACCCTCATTCCCGATGGAGAATAAAGTATTAAGTATTAAGTATTAATATTTCTGTTTGTATTGCACGAAAAAAAATTATGGGCAAAGCTGTTACCGACATTTTTGCCCCAACAATACAACGAAATCGATATCACTCACCGATCGACCGTAATCCCGAGTACGGTATAAATGGAGGCGAGGCATACGGTGTAGTCGATGGACAGCCACAGGTCACACATGAAATCGCCAAAGGCCCATTTCTGCAAAAAATTTTAAAATATTTTTTTTGTTGAAAAAAAGCACAAAAATATTCCTGTATCATTTCATCTCATTTGAGATAGACATGCACAAAAAATGGTTGAGAGTGAGAAATATTTCAGCAATAAATCATTTTAAAATATTATTATCTTTTTTTTCCTTTCTGTCTCGTTGTGCTTCATGGGATGCCTAAATTGTAAATCATTTCTATGCAAGTATTGAAATCTCGACATCCGATGACGAAAATACAATGAATATATATGGAGTTGTTCCAATACAGTAATACATTCCCGTGCAACTATTTGCCGGTTCCCGGATTCCGTCTTTTCATGTTTATAATACCTGGTCGTGTAGCAGGAAGTGTGTGTACACCGGGATCCCCTCGAGACCGATGATCTGTAATTTTACATTTATTTTAAAATTCAATTTCCTGTTTGTCGCCTTTTTTTTACTTTTCTTCCGGTTTTCCCCTCAATTTCCCCCTTTTGAACTCGTTTCAGTGTGTGTTTGAAAGTGCAACAATGAGGAAGAAGAAACGCAGGAAGAGAGAGAGAGAGAGAGAGAGAGAGAGAGAGCAGGGATAGGATATCCGATGGAAGAAGGCGCTGATGATGATGTGTGTAAGTGTGCGTTTAGAGAGATCCAATGAGCACCACCACCGGTAATTTGAGATGTTCACTAATGAACCGTGCACGCGCACACAAACACAAACTCCACACACGCGCGCGCATTTGGTGGTGACGGAGAGAGAGCGTGAACATTACCATTTGCCACGACTTTTTGGACAAAAATTGAAGATCGAATTCGTTATGAGACCATCGCGCATTTTGACATGTGGTTTTTAATGTGGTGTTAGTTTTTTGAAAAGGAATGGGAAAAGGACGAAATCAGAATTCCCGCAATTTCTTATCTTGGTTTATTTTTTAAAGGTGATGTCCCACGAACTTTTGGTCAACTGAGTTCTCGCTGGGGGGTTATCACGCTCGGTTGCCTGTTAATAGCCCCGCAAACCGCACGTTTAACCGATAAGTTTGACCAGAGTTATTCGCGTTTGGCTCTGTGCCAGACTGACCCTGACGCGCAGGGATTCAAAAATGAGAGTTAGAGATAATAGGAAAAGAGAAGAGAGCGACCGCGCCATTGGCCCATAGGAGATGAGGAATGAGGGAGTGCGAGATCTTAATACTCCTTCTTTAAATCGTTTGCGTGCTTTTACTTACATCTTATCCACAAACACGCTTTTAAGCCGATTGCCGGTTTTTTTTCAATTCCACTCCAGAAACCTAACACCTCATATGGATTTGTCTCATTTCGTAAAAATGCTATCCAGGAAGTATAGGAAAATCTCAATGTTCATTATAATCGTGACAAGTCAGTGAGATTACATAGATCACAATAATTTCATTTCACTTCCTCAAATCTCCCTGTTAATTACCTTATCAGCGGATCTTTGACATTTTCAAGATGTCAAGAGTTGCTCCCGGTTTGATGATGGTGTTTAACTCTCGGTAAATATGAACATATGTGTTGGAGCAACTCATATGTAAACCATAACTGAAACCCCTGGAACTACTATTTTCATCAGCATATTTGTGAAATTTCGGGGGGGGGGGTGACAATTCCGCAACCGACATTTCCGCAACGGCTTATAACTTTTCTCAAACTCGAGGAATCTGTATGAACTTTTTCCCCTGTTAGTTATTTGCTCACCTCCATCGATTCGGCTTGTTGCTGTATTTTGCTGACCATTTTGAATTTTCTGCTAATTAGACAAATTTTAATTAGCTAATTAGTTAATTAGTGGGTTTGAAAGCCCTCGTGATTCTGATCATGATAAAACTTTGGTGGAGATATGCAGATAGGTTTAGAGCACTTAAAAACCTCGTTGCGGAAATGTCGCGTTGCGGAATTGTCACCCCCCAGAAATTTCAGCAAACTTCTTTGTACAGGAGATGCGTTGGAGAAAGTGTTCCTTAGTATAGCACCGTTGTCTAAGGTTTCACTGTCCGTTCATACTGCGAGTTTTTATGTTCGGTTAAACACGTTTAAAGGCACGATGACGTATGTTGCTTTTACTCCTCTTTCCCTCTTTCCCTCCCTCCTCTTCCTATTTTCCTTATCTTGCGCCTGAAGAATGGGTAAGAGAGAGACAAAAGCGCATAAACTAGGTTGATGCGCGCGCCTCCAGAAAGGGGTCAGAGGCGAGATAGCGTGTGAAAATGAGAGAGTCTTGCTCCCGACCCCTTTCTGGAGCAGTGTTTGACTACGATGATGTATCCCCCACACCCTCCGCCGTGCCTAACCAAATTGGCATCGTTATGGGTGGGTGGTGGTAAATATTACTGCACAGTATAGCATACACACAAGTTGGAGAGATTTGAGACTCTCTCCATTTCGCACGCTCTCTCGTTCGAAATCCACAGAAAGGGAGTAGGGCTAGATAGCATGTAAAAGTGGGAGAGTTCCACTCTCTCCTTTCTCTGACTCTCTCCTTTTCGCACACTCTCTCGTTGCGGGGGGTTCGCAACTTCCGCTTCCTGTTGGACACAGTGGTGAGGGGTGTGTTTTTGTATTTTCCGCCAATTCGAGTGTCTGAGTGTCTCTAGGAGGAGCGGGGCAGTAGCCTTTAAGTAATTATGCAAATTGCGCGCGGGGCAAAAGACACAAAGTCACCTCGTCGAAATTTCAACGCAAATGGAGAAAAAAGAGGAGCAAAGAGTTTTGTCGCTTGAAATGAGGGGATTTTTAAAAATGCCTTTCTCTTCATTTCTAACACACATTCACGTCAACCAACTAGTAAAGAAAAATGCAAAAAAGAGATCCGAATGCGTTTTTAGGTACAATGTAATGTATTGACAGGGGGGTCGCCAGTTTGCGATCGCATCTTTGCAAAGAGCAATATCAATGTATTGCCTAGTGATGACGCAATTCCGATCCCTGGGGGTGAGCGGGAATTCAAGTATTTTGGTGCCGCGGCGGAAAACGCATAGGGAGCGAGCGCGCGTTTGCCTAAATTGGCGCACTTAATTTGCCTCACGCCTCGCAGGGAAAACGGCACACAAGGAGTCGGAATAATAATGAAGAGAAGATGAGTAAAGAACACGCGAGCAGGGAAATTTCCCCAATTTTTTTGGGACGCTGGGAAAGAAGGAGAGAGAAAACTCGAATCGTGCGAGGTTTTTGATGTACAACAGCCTTACAGAAAGGCCTTTGGAGTGAGCGAGCGTGTGAAAGGGACTCTCTCTCTCGCCCTGACCCCTTTCTGGAGGAGGTCGATGCGCCGCGAAACTAATTGAGTGACGGTGGAGATGGCGGGCCTGTCGCAATTTCAACTAAAAACAGTCCGTCGACAGTTCCGTTTGCTTACTGCCTTAAAGGCTTTTGCTGTTCATGTAAGTCATGATAGTGTAAATGCCATAGTTCTCGATGATCTACACCCGCAGTAAACGAAAATTTTACTAAATTTTACGAAATTCGAAAAATTTCTGGTTCTGTCGAGAATAAGGCGCACTAGGTACGAGTCTCATTTGAACGGGAAAGAAAGTGAAGATTGGCAAAACTCATCGACTCAGAGAGAGGAAAATACTCGAGTTTTCCAAGAGGGGAAGAGGAAAGGGAACATCCTCCGGTAACTAGCGTTAGAAATTAAGGAAATGTTAATTTGAACTTTCCCATACTTTCTCGTAGTAGATATATCCGCTATGATGAGTCTAATCCGGTGATTTAGCCAAATTTCCAATTCTACCGGTACTGACGCGTAAAAGATGCGCGTTCTCAGCCGCGTCGTTACCATGTACTATATTTGAGCAAAATCCATTTGATGTATACCTCAAACCCCACAAAGATTGCCTAGTTATGACGCAATTCCTCGAATTTGTGTGCATTTATGTGCGTAAAGATGTGAAGAGAGGAAGAGGCAGAAAAGTCTCCGGGACTGCCCCCAAGACACACGAAATCAAATCAAATCATGTGGAGAAGCAGAAGCATCTCCGACAAAATTTCTCTCTCTCTCTGACTTGAGAGAGAGAGATCCGCCGGATTCTCAGGGCCGGCGTTTGGCCTTAAAACCGGGAATTGGCGGAGCCACGCTTTCTCGCCCCCGGCTTAGGCGGGGGTCGGTTGTTGGGTCCCGGCACCGGCACCCAAAACTCATTTCAGGAGGTTGAAAGGAGGAGGCAAAGTTATTAGTGCGTCTAAACTCGGGTTGTTCCTAATCTCGTTCTGGGGCCTATTACTGCAAGCAGACAATTGTATGAGTCTCACAGGGAAATAAGTCTACGACTGTAGACTTCTCGGCTACCGAGCGACGACTTCATAAGTCTACTCGCTTTAGAGGCAGGGGAGCGGCACTTTCTAGACTTTAAAGTCGTTGCTCAGTAGCCAAGACTTCTGAAGTCGTAGACTTATTTCCCTCTGAGGTCAAACAAGCAGCTATGTTCGGCAGTCTCTATCAACTTTCTTGCTAAATATTTTGGAGAAATGTGAAGATCGACTTTTGGTAGAATTCAATTTAGCAATCATAATCTTTAATTCTCAAAATTTTTGTTTCATACCGTCAGCATCAGTTATTTTCATACTACCTATACTAGTTAACCATGAAACACATGTGAATCCGCCTAACTACCTATTTCTTTTCTGAAATATCACACCTATAACCCGGAAAACTGTCTTGTATCAGGAAGGAAAGTTCCAAAAATATTTGGAAATTTTTTCGTATGTCTCGTGCTTTCGTTTACAAATAAGTACTTTCTTTTCCTGATCCCAGTGATTTTCTCCAACAGGACTAGAGTCTCGACTAATGATCTGTCCTATAAATCAGCCTCCGGGCGGCTCATAAAATGTCGAATGGATGGATGTGTATTTGCTCAACGCGCGCAGATGTGAACTTCTCCCTCATTCCCCACCCCGGCCAGCCCTCCAGAAAGGGGATGGGAGTGAGGGAGCGTGTGAAATTAAAAAAATCGAGAGGGACTCTCACACTTTTGTACACTATCTCGCTCTAACCCTGGTCTGGAATCATGTGGGGAGTGAGGGAGCGTGTGGAATGGAGAGGATTATCTCTCACTTTTGCACTCGCTCTCTGATCCTGACCCCTGTCTGGAATGATACATCCACTCTTGCATCCGCACCCAGGCAGTCAAAGAAAGAACCCAAAAACGGGTAGCCATCCATCAAATTCTATCACTCCATGTTGAAACTTCTCTTACGACCGCTACCGTAAGCTTCTCGCTCCCAGTTTGCCCTGGGGGCTCAAATCGGGGTTGAAAAAGAGGGGAAAGTATTTCGGGGGCGTCTCAACGTCACTCAAGTTTGCCAGACGGCCGGCATCAAACTTGTGGCCCCGATTTTGAGGGAGGGATCTTGAGAAAGATTGAATACCGCATGATGGAGCGCCCGTTCAAGGGGCGCGGTAATCCCTATCAGCCCCAAACTTGGTATACTGGGAAAGAATTGGGGTGGGGTAGTTTAGAGGGGACGAAAAATGGCGGGGGGTTATAGTTAACCGATGGGCCGGAGGCGTCCGACTAGGCAAGAAGAGATGAAGAAATAGAAGAAGAAAAAGCCCCACTTTAACGGAGATGATGGATGTTCGAGCATTCCCAACGACTCTGGCCGCGCTATTTCGAACTACTACTAAAAAACAGTGATTGCTGGCAGTGTGCCAAGAATGTTTGGCAACTTGCCAGCGCTTCCGGCAAGCGAACGGAAGAAGAGGAGGCCGCGGGTGAAATGTGCCCTCGGGCTGGAGCTTCCGGGGCATGGGAGGGTGTGAGAAAGAGAGTGCATAGAGAAGAGCGGGAGGGGGAATCGGAATCAGCTTGAAACAACATCTACAGCTGTTTATATGCAACTAAATCATGGTCAAAAAAGGAATGCGCTATTGGTGCATGCACTCTCTTTCTAGACCTCGGCGTGTCTCTTGCATTTCGCCTATTATTTCGCCTTTTTTTCGACATTGAGCGTCAACTACCTGTGAGAAATATCGCAACTGTAAGCGCACAGTATGCGATCTACGGCACACTACAGAGTCGAATATTGCCTAGTGATGACGCAACAAGTGAGCTGTGAAAAGTTCCTCGGACCCTTCGTTTTCGGTCTCTATTCCCTGAGGATGCGCATAGGGAATTTCAGAGGGCACGGAGAAGGGGAAGAGTTGAGAATTGAGAGCAGCTGCATCAGTTCTGATCCTGATTCCATTACTCGCGACCGGGAAGTAGCTGATTCTCGCGACCGGGAAGTGGCCGCCGCCCGCCTGCTAACCAGCGGAAGTTCAGGGTGGAAATTGAACAGGGTAGCGAAGAATACACTGACTTTGGCGACCACCCGCGCGTGTCATTGTGCTACTATTCGTTGGAGGGAGGTTCCAAGCCTCCAGAATGGGGTCATAAGCGGGATAGTAGGATCATCATTCGTGCCTGACCCCTTCGTGGAGATTTCACGGAACTGAAGTATGGGAGAATCAGTAAACTCATTTGAAATAAGGCACTCTCCCGACCCCTTTCTGGAGATTTTGCCAATCATGTGTTATGGCATAGTGCGAGCAGGTGTCATTATCATTGAATATTCATTGAATATTCAAATTCCCGGGAAAGAAGCATCTGTTTTGTGTGTGTGAGTCGTGCCACGATGGCAAAATTGCATCTGTCCATGCTTCGAGTAATCTCTCGCGCTCCCCCCCCCACCCCAGATTGCGCTGATGATGCGCAGCGGTGAGAGAGTGTACGAAAGTGAGAGAGTCTCTCTGGAATCTATCCATTTTGCATACTCTCTATATTTTGAGAGAGTGTGCGAAAACGGGAGAGCGCAGACAGTGTGTGAGCGCCGTCCCTGTACGAAAATGTCCACACTATGTGTATTCGTGCAAGGCAGGCCGGCGCGCCGCCGCATTTCACGGGTTAGTGAAGCGGCGATGAATTCAATTGCGTCGCAAGTTCCGTATGGCGAGAGAGCGTGCGGAAGCGAGAGAGCGCGCCAGAGAAAGAGAGAGGGCGCGGCGCTGGCGCCGCGCCAAAAATGTATGTTTTGTTATAAATAAGAGCTTCCGAGCTGAAATCGGCGCGACGCATTACGCATTCCGAGAGAGCGAGCGCCCGCGCATAATTTTGCGGCGCCGCTGTATTTAGCAAAACAAAGCGAAGAATTCTCTCGAAGTCTCTCTCGAATTCACACGATCTCTCGATGGTTAGAGAGGCCCAGTGAGTGTGGGGAAGTGAGAGGACGCGGCACTTTGTGAACTTCACCAGGGTCCGATACACATTCGTAAAAGTTTTAGTTATGCCTATAATTCTAAAAATATTCCTTTGGAGAATAAAAAAGTGAATCTTCCGAACAGTTCGATGAGGAGGAGATTTGTTAGGCTAACAGACACAGTACAGACAGTCCGTGGGAATTGACATCGGATGTCTTTCTGTATAGTTTACTACAACTTTCTACGGATTAAACTACAAAATCGATCTCGGCGATGAACGAGAGAGCGTGCGAAATGAGGAGAGTGCAGAATTCGTTTTGTTAAGTCGCCTACAAAATTCAGTCCAAATGACTCCAAACCTCCTAGAGGGGTCGATGAGCGAGATAGTGTGTCAATTTCGGAGAGCGTCCTGACCCTTTCTGGAGATTTGTGTCTAGTTTGTGCAATAAAAAGTGGCTGGCAAACATATACTAAAGGTGACCTCTTCCTCTAGATATCCTGAGAAGAACACCAACCGATCTCTCTACAAATGCGTCAACTCTTCAGTCTTTTTTTCTTTTCCCTGTTCCCACTCTCCTCTTTTTGCACGCTCTCTTGCCGGGTACATCCGATTGGCAGATTGGCTCTAAGATCGTCGCATCCCTTTGTTCTCTCCAAACAATGTACTGGTCCGCCTCTCTCACGTCCGCACGCTGCCTCGTCGGTCAGACGACGGCGAGAGAGCGGGCGGATGTGAGAGGGTCCAGTCACAGGTGCGAATTGTCACGTGTCATATTTGCTCGCGAGCGCGTTAGATGAAAGGAGAGACACCCAACAGCTTGAGCGCGAGAGCTCGAGGGGATGATGGGATATCGTCCAAAATTTGCACTAGAGTCGCGTGCGGCCAACTGCGCCGGATCATCAGAGATCTACTGTGGTTAGCGGGGCAAAGACGAGAGAGTGTGCGAAAATGAGAGAGTGGCTGTTGATGGGAAGGGGCGCAGCTCTCGTATATGGGTATGAGTTGATAGGATTAGGGGAAAGACACTTGAGAGAGGAAGAGGCAATATATGAAATAGAAGGAAAAGACGACTCGGGGAGAAAGCACAAATCGAACGCGAAAACGCGGCAAAAGAAGAGTATACGGTAGCGACGAATACGGATACGGTAGTTTACAAATTATCGATTCATTACCAGGTCGGAGACGGCTAGTGAGAAGATGAAGAAGTTGGCGGGCTGCCGGATGTTCTTGTCCAGGTAGTAGGACAGCAGGACCGCCAGGTTGCCGACTACCGTAACCACCGAAAGGACGGCCATGATGGCGGCCACGACCCACGTCAGCGGCGGCTCCATACTACGGTAGTGGTGGTGGTGGTGCGGCTACCGTACCACTGCGATTTTTGGCAAAAGTCGTCTAGGGCGGGATGTGGTCGAAGCGGCTCAGCAGTGACATCGGAGCGCTGCGGCAGTAGGCACGGTGAGGCGAGCGCCTGAGGGCGAACTACTAGCAGCCGCCGTGGAGAATACAGACGGCAGGAAAAGCTGCATGCTCTAACTCTCGCTTCCCCCTCTCCTCCTCCTCCCTCCCCTCTTCACCCCCTGTCCGAAGTCCCGCCTATCTTTCAGTGCCTTCACGAAGAAGAAGAAGAAAAAAGAAGAAGAAACGAACGAGCTCCGAAAGTTAGGGGGCGGAGTCAGGAAATAATTCGAAATTTAAAGGCGCGCCAAATCTTCTAAAATCTGGACACGAGCCAAAACGCGACGCGTAAGAGACACGTCGCGGCACTCATGCCTATTACACCAGCGCGCGTCCTAACTGCGAGGCTGCCCGGTATAGCGTGTGGAGAGGCGAGGAAAGCGTTGTTTACGGGGCAGCCGCATGGCCAAGCGCAACGCGGCTCGATATTGGCATCTTTCCAATGCCCTTGGCTTAGTCACTCGATAGTTTTTATGTTAATACGCCGTTTTTACGCTAATTGCCTCGTATTTCGCGTATGTACTATGTTCCGGAAGCTTGTCCTAACTGAGTAGTATCGTTTAATGCTGGTTTGACGTTTATATCGTCCCTGAGTCGCTTGGAATCGTGCTTTGAAACGCCCCGTTTTATTTTACAATACCGATCAACTTCAGGTAAACCACATGCAATGGCGAGTTCCAAGGCTGGAGAGGTTGCCGTCAGAGCTGGCTCCTCTCCGAAGGGCAAGTGGATCTTCTCCAAGGAGGAGATGCTGAATGTGAGTGCTGCCAAAACGCCGTCCCCTTTTTACCCTTTCTTAAGCTACCCTAGTCGACGTTTGTGGTTGTTGTAGTGTTTTTATTGCTTGTTAATTAATATTTAATTATTGATTAACAGATGGCGAGTCTGCGGGAGGGCATGGATGAGTTCAAGGAGCTGCAGTTCCGCCAGCAGTCGACCAAGTTCATACAACTGCTGGGCGACCGCCTCAACCAGAACCTCAAGGACACGCGCGGCAAGATGTTCGTGTTTTGTTTATTTATTCCTAATTTAAATATTAGTAATGCCTCTGTAAAAACCATTCGGATCTATTACGTGATGTTGCTAGAGTCTCGAAAACAAATGACTTGTCATTTCATTTCTTATTGACGCGTTGCTAGTGACCAGTCAACAATGATACAACTTTTTGACAAGGAATGAAATTGAAAAGTTGACAAGAAATCAACAAGTCGACCTCATTTCACTCCACGCCGATACCAGTGATCGGTGAAGGAAATGCGATGGGATGTGTTTCACTCCCTATCATTCGGCCCAATAATTCCCATTGTCAACTTTTTGACCCCTTATTGACAAGTTGACTTGTTGAAAATGAGTGGGGTCGACCGTTGAAATGAAATCAACGCGTTGAAATGATTCCTTGTCAACTTTTTGATTTCGATTAGTCAGTCAATATCGAGACTCTAGATGTTGCCCGAGCAAATTACTTTCGTATTCTTTTCACTTCTAATTGTGGATCGAAAAAGAGTGCCTATTAGCAGTTACCAAACGTTATTGGCAGAGTAGCAATTAGTAGAAGTAGCTATGCAATTTATTTAAATAGTATTTATTAAATATAATTGCAGCACGCAACTGTGTATGTGTGCCGCGATGATCCACATGCATCGCTTCTTCTACTTCCACTCCTTCACCTTCTTCGACTACCGAGTAAGTCTACATAATTATCAGATATTTTGTACAAGGAATCTGCGCAGAACGAAAACACCTCGTTTTTATGCGTGCCTTGTTCATTTTCCCCGAGATCTGTGATTGTAGTGCGACGCATTTTTTAAATATTTCTTATCCTTGTGAAAAATAGACAATTTCTATACTATTGCTATTTATTATTAATTAAGTAAATGAATTTTTATTATTTATCGTAATTGCAGGACGTGGCTGCCGCGTGTCTCTTCCTGTCGGGCAAGTCGGAGGAGTGTCCGCGCAAGATCGACCACATTGTGCGCGCGTGGTGGAGCGAGAAGTTCCCGGGCATCAAGCTCGACCAACAGGTTATTATTATTATCATGTAATATCATTAGGATGGTATTTAAATCCTGATCATGATGAACGCTTGTTTGTCAATTTAGAATTATTATTGTTATTGTGAGCTCATATTGTTGCTATACCATTTAAATAGTTTGAGCCTGTCGTATATCACCACTTTATTGCCAATTTAGTATGTTCCAGCAGAAAAAAAGACATCGTTGAGCTTCTTTTGCTAGTTTTTTGTTACGATATGATGCATTTAAAAAAAATTGTATTTATATTTATTTTAAATTACAATGTTTAAGAAGTACGACGACGCGATGGGTCTGCTGGTGGCGATAGAGAGCATGATACTGCAAACGATCGGTGTGTGCGATTTTTATGTCTCTTATTCCCTTGTAGGATTCCTTAATGATACACGAAAACGTAATGATAAAATGTAAAACAATATGAATGTAAACTGTTCCTTTTTTTTATAATTGTCTTTTCATGTATCTTTAAGGCACCCAATTACCCTGCCCACCAACGGTATGATGAAAGAAAAAGGCCGAGCTTTAGCGCGAGTGCTGCGTATGTCACACGTGTTTCTTTTGAAGCACGGCGATGAAATCCACACTCGTCGATGACTAGATCGCGATCCTGACCGTTGCTAATCGATAATTGTGATTAATTAATTAGTTTTAATTAGTATTATTATTATTTATTGCAGCGTTCGACCTTCAAGTGGCGTTGCCGCATCCGCTGGTGCTGAAAGCGATGCACACCATTGCCAAAAGTGAGTTTTTCTATCGTGCTGTCCCGTGCTTGTCTCAAATAGCCCCCACCATCGGCACTTCTTCACTTTACCGGACCAAACAATCTATCTGTGAGTGAATGAGTGGTGACCGCTAGATTCACATAGTGAGATGACGAACGATTGTCCCACCTCGGGTGACTTGGTCCGGTAAAGTGGAGATATGCCGCCCCACCATCTTTGATACTTAAATAAGAGTATTTTTAGTCGAACACAGGTGATGTTACTTTGGTCACGTTTTGCTTATTGAGCTTTCGTGCTTGACGCTTGTTAGCTGTGTGCCTATTTTTAGTTTGAGCGTGAGTGTGTGTGCTGTGAATTGCTTTAATGGTTCTGTGCTCTCTGTCTCACCCCCTCACACTGCTTTCCTCCTTACCCATTTTATATCTTCTTCTATCCCCACGTGGGTGCATCACATAAAATTAGCCGCCAGATCTCCTTAATGTGGGAGATCTGTACGAGATGCACATTCACTGCATGGAAATTGCTTGGAATCACGTCCACCCCTCCTCATGTTGTCCAAGTTTCAGATAATCGGAAGATAACGGAGGTCGTTTACTTCTTTTCGACTGACGTGTGAGTTGATTTAAATATATATTTGAAAACTTTATCTGCCGTATCCTCTGAAAAAATTGCACCCTAATCTCTACCATTTTTTTGCTCCTGAATCTATTGGTCTCTATTACAGTATTACAGTAATTCTCTGCACTGTATGCACTACGGTAATCCTGGTCTATCTGTAGTAGTGTTACCGTAATCCTCTGATCTCGCAATCCATCGGCGACAGTCTTACCGTATCCTGCTCCTCGTCTCTTCGCTCAAGCACTCTCATATACGCACTCTAAATTCTATCTGATATTTTAGTATACTTCTAAAATTAGAAATCTATCTTGAAATATGCAAACAAAATAATCCTCTATCCTCTATTGAACCAGTTTGCTGAGTAGTTGATTGTTTTTTTTTGCTTACCTTCTTATCAGATTCAGATTTCGCAAAATTGAGCTGTCCATTTTCTTGTTTCACAAGTTCTATTTAATCAAAATCGTAAATTGCAGGCTGTGCGTCACCTCGTGGGGCATTCGCTACTCGGCGGAGGCGATTGCGGTCGCTTGCGTGTACATAGTGTGCACGTGGGCGGAGTACGAGGTGCGGCCCTCCCTTCCCTCGACCCACGCGGACGCCGCGCGCGCCATCCGCTCCGCACGCGCCACCCCCTGCCACACTGCCGCATTTGATGAAGAACCTAGGACGCACCTCGCAAGCCGAAACCGCGCAAGCCATCCTCCTGCTCCAGCGTGGAGAGCAATTCGTTAGCAGCGCCGCGTAAAGTGTGCGGCTGCCGCTCACTTTGCGTGAAAAAATCGCGCACGAAACGTGTGTGCGCGGAGCGCTCCGAACCTGATGATAGAGCCGTAGCACATAGGGCGGAAGAGGTGCGTCGACTAGTCGAGTGGGTGGTACGATAGGAGCGATCTCTTTTGGTGATCTCTCTGGTCGTCCAGCTCGCGGGGGTTTCGATTCTCTCAAGTTGGCGGGGGTGGGCACCTAGTTCCTGGTACCAGGATCTTGGTACCGTGCTGGCGCGGGGGCAAGCGTGCAACCACCGTGGAGGTATGCGAGTGCACCCGTCCATGTTAGTATTGATTGGCTGCTGCCTAAAAAAACCGGAAGTGACGCAACTTCCGGTTTGCAGATTCCGGCGTACATTGACGGCGTCAAGTGGTACCACAAGACGGACCCCACGATGACGGAGGACCAGCTGGCGGGTGAGTGAGAGATATTCGATAAATGGGGGTTTTTATCGATTATTTGGTAAAAAATTATATAATCTTTTATCTTTGCCTTTTATCGATTAAAAGAATGGTTTCTACGCTTTGAAGTGGCTGTACTTTGCAAGACAACCGGGAAGTAGAGCATTCTGACTGCGATAGTTTAGATGTTTAGAATAAGTAGTCGCATAATGTATAAATACTTTTTAAAAAAAATCGTCTTTTTGTGCAGAGATGATGGTGGAGTTTGTGACGGTGTACCGCACGTGCCGCGCCGACCTCGCCATCACGAAGTTCATACGGAAGGTAGTTTAAAATTTGTTTTTTTTTATTCATTCAACTTTCTCTGCATTATTAATTTCCCCAATTGTGAAAGTAGAAGAGACGGCGGGGAAACCAGAAATTGGCAGCTGCGATTTCTGGGAGTAATCGAGAATACTAAATTTCGTCCTCTGGGTCGCCCTGCCCTTTTCTCCTTCGCACTTTGACTTGCCATACTGTAGGTTGTCGTGCAAATAGTTATATATTGATTGATTGTTTATCGATCGCTTGTGTCAGGGCGATATTCGGGACCCGATCTCGGACGACCGGGCGACGCCGCCGGCGCTCGCGGGCAGCAGCGACATGCTGGCGCGCCTCCCGCCGCCCCCGCCCCCGCCCACCAACCTGGGCACGAAGAAGGTGGACATCAACGCGTACAAGGTATGGTATAGGCAGACGATTATTGATTAGGGGTGATACGGTAGATTAGATGAAAATGAAGGAACGGTATTACAAATTCACAAACACTCGTCCAAAATAATAAAACGTTCCGCGGCTAAACACAAATTCCGCTAGCGAGAGAGCATGACAAACGAAGAGACACGTCGAGGTATAGAAAGAGAGTACACGCACCATTAGTCCATTTCATGATCGTATCATTTTAAAATTGTAGTAGAGTGGGTGATTATCGACAGGGGGTGTAGATGCTACATTTGATTAGATGAAAATTACGCATTATTCCTGGAAGCCTTTTAGATACGCAAACTATGAATTTTAATGTGTTTATTATTCTAGGAGCGTCGTGCGGCCGACGGTGGCATGAGCGGCAGCGGGCAGTACGGCTCCTCCTCCTCCGCCAGTAGCCACGCCCACCACCAGCAGCAGTCGCAGCACCAGCAGCAGCCGGACAAGCGACGCAGCTTCATGCCCGAGATGAACCAGGTACGGTAATTAGAAAGATATCTGGATGAACGGTAGCTGTGTAGGGGATGTGAGTACTTACCCATTATACGTGAACAAAATGTGTTAGGAATGAAGTTGAAGGATGTCGTTTGCTCGGTGGTCTATTGATTTCTGATTAATGCAGTAGTATAAATCGATTGCTAAATACAGTAGTGTCCCGTATTTATTAGTAAGGATTGCAGAAGGGCGTAACGGCGAGCATGCCGGGCTTCGTGCCGCCGCGACAGGAGGGCGGCGAGCTGCAGATGCAGCAACACCACCAGCAGCAGCAACAGCAGCAGCGACGACCCGACGGTTGGTCATTTTATTCTTTTTTATATTTTAGAATTTGAAAAAAAGACAATTCTTCACTATTGATGATGGATGATGCGTAATTTATACTCTATTTGATGTCGTGTAGTAATGTTTGACTACGCATAATAAGGACTATCGATTAGTTTTAAAGAAAATCATTGTTCAGGCTCCCGAGACGACCCGTATCGATCGTCGAGCTCGTCGTCGTCCCAGCGACCGCCCAGGTAAGAGAAGGGAGGAAGGGAGAATGAAAGTAATTAGTGCTGACGAAACGTAGGTGTTTGTGAATTAATAAGGATTTTTTTTTCGGTTTTTTTTCTCTCTAGTTGGATACTTGTTTCATAGGCTACACTAAATCACTAAATTTCTTGCTACATGGGTTTTTCGCTGGACTCCTGTTGTGCTGTACAACATAGCCAATTCTCTTGCAGCAACGGCGGTTCTGGGAGTGGCGCAGGCGGCCAGTCTCGTTCCTCCTCCCACCACTACCCTCCGCAGCAGCAGCAGATGCAGCAACAGTCGTACGGGCTGCAGCAGCCCTCCTCCTCGTCATCAACTAGTGGCCACGACCGGCAGTCGATGGACAGCGGCCTGCAGCACATGCAGCAGCAGCAACAGCATCGACAGTCGATGGGAGGAGAGAGGGGCAGCAGAGAGGAGAGGGAAAGGGAGAAGCGGAAGAGGGAGATGAGCAGTTCGAGTTTGCACTCGTGAGTTTGTTTACATATTACGTTTATTTATGAGTATTGTGGTGTAGGCAGTTGGTGTTTTTTTTGTTGTTATTTTGTGACGACCAGGCGAATCCTGTTTGCGGCGGAAGTTGAAGTGAAAAGCTAGGGCAGCGGTAGTAGTGATAGACCGTTTGAAATTGTTAGACCCCGAATTTGTGTGTTGTCATAGAAAGCGGATAAATCTATGTGACGATATATCTATATTTGCCAATTCAAAATCCATGATTCGTGCCCCTGGGGGTTGCGGCTTCAGTTAAGTAAGAAAGGCGAGCGCGCGGGTGCAGTAGCTAGTGTTTCGGTATGCTGGGTTGATTGAACATCATTTTAAAAGCTTTAATGATAATGAGTAATTTTTTTATATTTAAAATTATTTGCAGAGACAAGCGCTCTCGCATAGACATGCAGCACATGTCGGGAGGAGGAGGAGGGCCGCCACCCCGAGGTTGGACTATTATACTTTCTTGATATTTTTAATTGATTTTACGATAAACAATAATCTATTTGCTAAAAAATGGGAATTGTAACGGCGCCACGAATGGAATATTGTTAAAGCGCTTTTATTTCTCTCCAAATCGCATTTTCACGCGGCGATCGCTGATTGCCCGTGGAATTGATGTTTCGAATTATCTATAATTGCTGGCCAGGTGCGCCGCTACAATAATTCGAATTTATCATTTCTGCAATGCCTCGTTCCTATAATTTAAGACGCACAGTTTAGTAGTCATGTAGACGCACGAGCAGTAACCTAAACTTGGGCGGCTCCTCCACCGCTTTTGAGGCTCCTCCCCTCACTCCTAATTCCCGTGCTGTGGCCCCGATCACTCCCTTCCCGCTCCCCACTCCTGTGAATGACCCATTATTAAATATCATTTTTAGCTCGTTCATTTTTGTACCTGTTGTCGCACCCTTGTGGTGTACGATAAATAAAAAATAATAATTTAAAATGTTATTTTATGTATAATATTTGTCTGTTTGTAGGTCATTCGATGATGTCCTCATCGGGCGGCGGGATGGGCATGCCGCATCAGCAGCAGCAACACATGCAGCAGCAGCAAGGGTCGTACAACAACGTACCGCCGCCGCAACCGCTCATGCAGCAGCAACCCCCGAATCCGCACTACGGCAAGGTGGGCCGGTTGCAGCATCACTAGGTAATGCTTTGACGGGTGCCACCCGAATTTGTGAATTATACCAAGAGATCCAACGGCGAATTCTTATGAGTTTCCAAAAAAGTAGGCTAATTCTGGTTTCGATGTTAGTTGAATTAATTGATATCTCAGAAATGTTTGATCGAGGACTTGGTTGTTACCAATTTCGAGTAGTAAATGCTTGTGCTAACTAATGCTAAACTACGACTTGTTATTTACACGACAATAAACGTTTGCCCTTGCAGCATCAGCAGCACCAACCGCAGCAGCCGCAGTACGCCGCCCCTCCTCCCTCCCTCATGAGCAACGGCCACCACCAGCAGCAGCTGCAGCACATGCAGCAGCAGCAACGAGTCTCACTCGGCGGCCCCATGTCCTTCCAGCCGCAGCAACAGCCACTCTCAGGTTACGGTAGCATGCCCCCGCAGCCAGGTTACGGTCACGGCCAAACGCTCCCTCACCTCCTCCAGCAGAATGGGTACCACATGGGCATCCATCCGCCCCCACCCCCGCCCGTCATTTCCTCTAGCGGCAACGACCTGGAGGATGGTGAGGTGTACTGAGAGTACGGTAGCGCCCCTACCCCGCCGATCGTGAATTTACTTGTTCAAGCCCTCTTGCTCTACCCTGCCCCCTCCCCTTGTCTCCCGCGTGCTCTCTGTGTGTACTCGATTTTTGATATTAGTAGCTGCGATTTTAGGTTTAACTAGTTGTTTTTATCTGCCGTGCAAAAATGTGCGCTGAAAAGTTTCCATAATTTATGATTGTTGCGCCTTTTTCCCCTCTCTTCTGTGCGTTAGACCCGATTCGGCTGGCTAGTCATTTGCACATGTTTTCACCCATCAAATCCCCCCTTTCTTGTATTCTTGCTAATTAATTAATTCCCCCCTAAGAAGACGTTCAAAAACCGCTGTAACTCTTGGCTATTATCAGTAGTATGTCCCGATGACGCGATCCCCCCATTTGTTGAACTATTATGGACTATAATTGTACCGGCACGAGTTGTGTACGCACCACCAGTGTAATGTGTGTGTTAGTGATGAATTTCGACCGTATTTCTTGACATACCGTACTCATCGTATCTGTTTATTTCACCCCTCGCCCCCTTTTTTCTCCCCCTGTCGTATCGCTCAATCACCTTTTGGCAACTCTTTATTGATCTAGTCAAACGCCCGCCCTTTGCCCAGAAGCTTGCACTCTCTTGTTCCTGTATTAGAGCTTCCCCTGATTTGTTTTTGACCCGTAGTGAAATAATTGAAAATTCCCCAAAAAAACGTGAAAAAAATTTGACGGGAAAACCCACTAGAAATATGCGTGCGCATTGTTGTTTTTTGTATGTATCTCTCTCCCATTCTAATCCAATACTCCCCCTTTTTTTGCATACATCGGATAACGTCTGAACATCATCATACTGTAGTTGATTACACGCACAAAAACACATAAACTAGGCTCTTTCACACCCCCAAACTCAATTCGGATTCGTTTTTCTTCCTCTTGCACACAACGCCCCGTCCCTTACTTTTTTGTTGTTACCGTATCTCTACATCTCGTCAGGATCAGAGATTTTCTCCAATATTCCCCCCGTTCTCGATTGTATTTGTCTCAGCCGTTTCATTGTTGAACCCGTTCTACTCAGAAGTGAGAATATCTCTGTGTGTGTGTCTGTAAGTATTCGTCGTATCCCTTATACACGCCCCTTATCTCTCTCCCTCTCGCTAATTTGTTTTTTCTTCTTTGTGTCTCCCTCTCGATGATCTGCTAATTTCGTGCATGAGGTAGTCATATCGCAGAACGATAAATAAATACTTTTTCAATGAGTTGAGAGTATACGGTAATGATCAGGGAAGTTTGGGTTACTGTAGATTCGAGGGATCAGCTGCGGCTTCAGCAGCAGCTCGGGCTGCTTGCTGCTGCGCGATGGATAACTGAAATGCGAAAATGGATACGGTACTTGAGTGGGCTACGGTAGATATGAGGTATCGATCGGAACACACCTTTGCACAGTAGATGACGTCATGCAGGCAGGTAGGCAGCATGGTCTGCTGAAGCGCCTGATTCACGACGTTGTCCGCTCTGCAGTTTGATAGTTGACCTTTTGCAGTTTGATCTTTGATCTCTGACCTCATGTAGGGATAGTTACCGCCACGCGTCCACGCCCATTCGTTCTCCAGCTGCGCGGCTTGAGCGCGCGGAGTGCCAACCAGGCCTCCTGAATCGATTATTAAAAAAATTCCAGCCGAATTTGAAATATTCAAATATTTAAATTTGGCGCGGAATTTGTATTTTAAAATTAAAACCTCATACCGTTGATGTGGTGCCACGGCGTGTAGTTGGGGTAGTACCTGGAATGCTGATCGATCGGATCGATCTTTGATCGTTCATAGCTCTTCTTTCAGATACACGATAGCTCGAAACAAATATTTTGGAAAGTCGTTCAGAACATTTCGAAATTCTTTTCATTTACGGGCTCCTAATCGGATCGTGCAGTCTTTCGAAATTCGCAATTCTACACAAAAAAAAATTTTAACTCACGCATTTCCAAAGTGTCCATAATCGTAGACGGTCTGGCGATTATTGTGGATGTAGTTCTGCAGAGTGTTGGGAGCGACGGAGCCAAGCACCTGCAAGGATTACGGTAAGTCGATTGATATTACTGTAGATTACGGTAGCAACTGCTATTGGATATCGATCGATCTATGTAATAAACTGTGCACGGAACTTTGGTGAAGTTTCCTTAGGGTACGTTCAACATCATCTAGCATCTCTAGTAGCCACTTCTACTATACGCCAGTTGGCTACAGTAAGATGCTGTAATCATAATTACGTTATGCGAACAAACCCGATTGTAGGTCTCGGTGCGGATCGCCTCGGTGCCTGCGTTCTGACAATCGCGGGCGAACTGCAACGATTTGTATTCGTCCAGGTCTCAAAGGGATAATCTGGGTTACGGTAATCATGTCGGCGCAGCTCATGTCGGCGGGCCGCTGCCGGATGCGGTAGCAGTTGCCCTGCAGCCAGGCTGCAGCGGTCGCCCGGTCGGCGTGGTACCTGAAGTGAGGGATAAATATGCAATAGGGGGAAATAAAGAAATAGTGTAATTGAATATGATTACAATTCAATTCAATTATTTATCATGTCAGGCAATAGTGCTCAGATGAGGATGGGCCGGAATTCTTCGTTAGTTGCATTCCACCATTGGGGCCCGATTGCTCGTTTCAGGTCATCTCTCCATCGGGTATTGGGGTGGCCTTGGGGGCGTTTCCAGTTGTAGGGGGTCCACATCGTAGTTGCCCGCGTCCAATGGTTGATTTCCATTCGCCTTATCTTCAAGGCCCATTTCGCTTTCCGTTTAAGTGCCTCCTTATTCCAGTCTCGAATTTGGGTGATTTCTCGTAATCGTTCATTCCTCATTCGATCCAGAAGGGTGACTCCAATCATCCGACGTTCCATCTTCCTCAGGGTGACATCGAGGCGCTCTTTGTCACTCGATCTCAAAGCCCACACCTCGCTACCATAGAGTACGGTAGGCAAGATGCAGCTGTCGAAGAGCCTCCTCTTAGTCTTCATGGGAAGAATGCGTGACGCCAGCAGGTGGTGGAGTTTGCTCCAGGCAGCCCAACCCAGACGAATCCTGTATTCCACTTCTTCGGAGGGGTCCAGGGGAAGGGAAATTCTCCCGCCAAGATATGTGGTAAACTCAACGAACTTGAATACTTGACCGTCGATGGTAATGGGTGCGCGAGTCGTGCTACAGGATGTAAGGAGAACCGTTTTGGAGGCATTGACTTCGAGACCGACTCGTGCACACGCTTCCATGAGCTTTCGCAGCATCTTCTCCAGTTCCGGTCGAGACTTGGCGACAAGGGCGACGTCGTCCGCGTACTCCAGATGACTAAGATGGCGTCCGTCGATCCGGATTCCGCAGGTCTCCCAATCGATGTCGTCCATCGCGCTTCTCAGTACCGCGTTGAAGAGACGGGGAGAAAGTGTGTCTCCCTGGCGGACTCCTCTCTTCACGCACACTGGGACCAGGTCCTCGTTCACTCGGATTAGGGTGGAAGAGGACTCGTAGGGGCGACGTAAGAGATCGACGAGGGTGGGATGGACTCCAAACGTGCAGAGTGCTTGCCACACTGCATTCCATTCCACGCAGTCGAAGGCCTTCTTGAAGTCGACGCATCCGAGGTAGAGAGGCATACCATATTCGTGAGTCCTTTCAGCGAGCTGCTTAATGGCGTGCAGATTGTCGAGAGTACTGAACCCTTTCCTGAAACCGGTCTGGGTGAGTGACTCCGACTCATCGAGAGACGTCTCGACTCGCTTTAGGATGACACGGGTAATGCTCTTCAGGGTGACTGTCAGTAGTGAGATGGGGCGGAAGTTGCCAATGTTGGAGGGATCGCCCTTCTTGTGAAGAAGGGAGACGACAGCTTCGACCAGAGCTCCAGGGACGGGGTCACCGGCAACAAGGTGGTTCAGTAGATCGGCTAGCAGTTGAGCGAGGTACTCCCTTGATAGATGGAGCATATCAGGGAGGACACCATCGGAGCCGGGGGAATGACCACACTTGAGGAGGGATAGAGCATGTCGGGTTTCATCAGCCAGGAACGGTGGAAAGGGCTCAGAGGGTGGGGCGGCAGCGAGAGGGAGCGCCACTGCAGGGGTGTAGAGAGTCTCGTAGAAACGTTTGACGGCAAGCTTGGTTGCATCTTGAGAGAGCGCGCCAGAGATTGGGTCAGGGACGAGTAGGCGTTTCCGAGACGAGTGGAGGTCCTTCATCGTTTTGACGATGCTCCTTCCCTTGGCAGCCGCGAGGTGCGCTTGATTCTCCTTCCTTCTGCGGATGTCGTCACAAAGGGCGGCACGGGCTGTCTTGCAGGAAATGGAGTAGGACACGGTGGTTCGAGGGTCAGCGCGAAGGGAATGACGGGAGGCGAGTAGGCGACGAGTGGTGGGCGAAATCCAGGGCGGGGTTTGGCGCTTCCTCCAGCAGTTGGTAGCCGCGGTCTTGGCGAAAGCGGTGATGGTACGGTAGGCTTCCGGGGCGGACTGGGCGCGTGCAAGGGGCAGTGACCCGAGAAGACTCGAGTTGGCAGAATAAGCGCGCCGATCGAAATCGTAACGCTCCCTGCGTCTTTTCTGCTTCATCTTGCGGGTAAGAGAGAGACACATCCGGACGAGGCGGTGGTCGGAGTTGAACTCGAAGGGACCGACGACTCCGCAATCGACAACTCGCGCTGATGGAGGGGCAGCGATGAATTCAATTTGCGATAAGGTCAAGCCGTTTGGGGACCGCCAAGTCCAGAGTCTACCGTGTCGTCTCTTGGGAAAAGTGTTCCATATGCGCAGGTTGTTTCTCACGCAGGCCTCGGTAAAAATGCGGCCGCGCGAGTTCGGGGTCTGAGAGGCGAAGTCACCGACATGGATCTCATTGCCAGGCTCCCTCGACACTCTACAGTTGAAGTCCCCCGTCAACACTGGCATAAAGCCTCTGGGCGCACTCTGCAGCGCGGCATCGACCTGATCGAGGAATGCGTCATACTCGTCGTCCTGGTAGGCAGACGTCGGAGCGTAGGCGCAAACGAGGAAGAGCCGTTGGTCGGGAAGCTGCAGAGTCGCTAGACGTTCGGAGAGGCCACGGAACACAGCTCCTCGCGCGAGGTGCGGTCGGAGGAGGAAGGCCACGCCATGGGACGCGGATGGGCCACCCGAGTGGTAGATCACTGTGCCTGAGGATGTAAGATTGAACGAGGCACAACCCACAATCCTGGCTTCCTGCACAGCAATCACGTCCCACTGGATCTTGTCGAGGGCCAGCTCCATCTCGATGTGTTTGTCCTTCGGGGCGAGCGTCCGGGCGTTGATGGTGCCGATGTAGAGGTGGCGACTCATCATGGTGGCTTACAACTACCGAGGGCCAAACTCTTCTGGTAGAGGGACACTGGGCGGCTCACGAGCGGAGGGAAAGAATGTCCGACCGCTCGCTACGCTCTTGAGAACCCAGAATGATTACAATATCGATGGCTAATACAAGTGTACTACAAGTTGAATAAGTTAAAAACTATAGTAGGTATGACTGTTTCGCTCCCTTAGCGTCAGACAGTCATACCCCTCCTGGGGGTAAATTAAGTAAAATTGCATCACAACCCCCCTATGGCGCCGATGCTAACTACAAGTATGTTTTTGTATGGGCACTAGGGTTCTCTTATTGGAAGAGAATTCCAATAGAAATCCATTGGAATTCCATTGCCTTCTCATTTTACATTCTCTCTCACCACCCTCGCGGTCTGAGTTCCTTTGTTCCCCTTATTGGAACTCCGGAATCAGTTCCAATAAGAGAACCCTAATGGGCACGCATCGGCCCATTTCAATGTTCTGAAAAGAGGCAGCAGAGTATGCCGAAACGAGAGAAAATCGCAATCTCTCGGAGAATCTCTCTTATTTTCACACCCGTAATGGCTCCTGACCCTTTTATGGAGGGCGGGAATCACACGTAAAGAATCACGGTAGTTGAAAAATGGGCGCAAACTGACTGTCCGATGAATCGGTAGAGCACGTCACACATGCCTTTAGAGGGCACGGCGCACGTCGGCGCCGGAACAAGGAAGATCATCGGAACGATTAATAATAATCGAGAGACCATTATCGATCCTGAAATATCACGCATGATTCCAGCCTTTCAGAAAGCGGTAAGGAATGGTAAAAGTGAGCGGGACGAGACAGTTCGCTGGGAGAAGCAATTATGATAACATCCTAATGAAAGTAGACACAAATTCTTTAGAAACGTAAACATTGAAACAAACGTGTCAAAAAAGAAATCACGAAATAAGACATTACTGGCGAAAAAAATCGCTCAATACTCAAATAATTTTAAGTGCGGGTGATTCGACGATGATTGTTGATGAGTATTTTCCACTACAAAATAAGACGAATCAATCGCATTGAAGCATTCTCTATGCGATGAAACCAATTTGATTTGGAGTACGAAACGTCAATCAATTTTTGCATCGAATCGAAATGAAATTTGATAATTGATTGTCACTTTCTCTCAAGCATACATCGAAACGGGTCGTGTGCATAAGAACTTATCCCCACCACGAATCCCCAAACCACCTGGTGAAGTTTGATCAAAATCGATCATTTGCCTCGAACACATGATAGAGCGAAGCGGTAAGAGCGCGAATTTGGCGTAGCAATTGAACTGCTTGATAGGCGATGTATTCTTCTCTGCTTCTCTGGTAGTTCTTATCGAGTGAAATTTCTCAGCCTACCTTTCTCTCGACTTCCTTCCTTTCTCTCCATATTTGTGTGAGTAATGCGTACCAATGACTTTTGAAGCTGCGCAAAGTTCAAATATAAATTCCCGCAATAATATTTCTAGCAGAAACAGATTTTTCAAATATGAATTTTAGTTTTATACGTCCCTAGCGCCCGATGGAGCTGATTTCCCAATAATGAAGTCATTGTTTAAAAAAAATCTTTCACCGGGGAATGGTGCCCCACCATGCCTTCTGACGAGAAGAATTTGTGCCCTCTCAAAATTAGTTTTCGAGTGAGAAAAGTTTCTACCAAACTGCAGATGATACTGTCCAATGTCTTGAGTGTATCTACTTGGTCCGACCTTGTACTGTATCACCTCTTTCTAATCTACGCACTTTTAACAATAGCAGTGTATGGTGTGCGTGCAAAATGTGTTTAGTCATGTATTCACAGCAGTTTACTACTTTTATGAAAAAATTGTCCATACTGTGATATTGATGTACCAATTCTGTGTAGAAAATTCACATTGTCTAGAAGGTTGGTGTAATTTGAATTAGATCTTCTGGCACAAACAATTGACAAAGTTTATCAACCCGCGGTTCACGAAAGCATCTCTCCTATACTTCATTACTAATATAAATACTTAACAAACACAATTTTTTTCTGATACTACACGATAGTATCGGGCTGGCGCCCGGTGTGGGTAGAATGATCTAGGCCGAAGTTCCCCTTTCCATTTTGCGATCAATTCGTGGAAAGCAGACCATGCTGGACGGAAGAAATGCAGAGTAGATATGTCTGACGCAGCTGGCAGGTTTCTTTCTCTTTGACTCCGTCTAATTTTTCTACATTTCATAGTAGAGATCGGCTTTTCAGCGATCTTGATCTGAAATGGGAAATAAAAGTGAAAAAAGTGAAGATATTTCGAGAAAAAAACTTACATTTTCTAAATTTCTAAATATGTTGAATGAAAATGAAGATGAGAGCAGGTGTACACTACTCAATCTGAAATGTAAATTTTGAAGAAAAAATGAAGAAAAGAAATACAAGCGACAACTATCCAATAGAACAAGTGAAAAAGGAATGCTATAGTGAGAGGGAAGAAGAGATGGCAGACTCTTCTTTTCCAGTTCCCCTTCATGTCTATTACAAATTTACGAGCACTCGTCCGAAATAATAAAACGCTCCGCTGATAATCCGTACTAAACAACAGATACGGCTGCGAAAGAGCATGGCAAAGCGAGAGACACGCCGAGGTATAGAAAGAGAGTACACCACCAGTTGTCCACAATCATAAACGTATCATTTTAAATTTGTAATACCTTCTCCTCCCCTTCCATTTGGTGCTTGGCAACAACAAGAATCCACATGATTTAAACCCTACAGAAAAGGATCAGGGTGAGATACAAAATTAGGAGAATCCCTAAAGATTATGCGCGCACGTTCACTCCAAACCCCTTTCTGCAACGGGCGGAAGGGAGGAGTAGGGCGGAATGCGTCATAGTACGGTTGATAATCGGGGAGGAAGGGAGGCGGCGATCCGGACGGATACTTCGGTTGCTCGCCTGGAAAATCGATAATTAATGGTGATACCGTAATCAAATGCATAATCAGAGTACTGTAAGTGTGCTCACTTCTCTTCTCTACGACATTTCCATCTTCACTTCTAAAGTCGTCATCGGAGGTCGATCTGTCAAAGGCGCTACCGTACCGAGCCTTCAATTCATCCTCGCATCCCTGTAAGAATAAGGGTTACTGTAATAAGGGCTACTGTAATAAGGGTTACTGTAATAAGGGTTACTGTAATAAGGTATACTTAATAAGGGTTACTGTAATAAGGGTTACTGTACAATTTTATAGGGCTACTGCGGTGGAAAGTGTTGTAGTGAATGACTACGATAAATGAGGGATACTGTAGTATGGGCATATCAAGAGAATCGATAACTGACCCTAAAACACGAGATATTCGAGTTCTCGCAGCTACGCGCCAGCACACAAGCAAACCAGTCGTGAAATATCGGGCTAGCTGAAATCCGATAGATCAGTTAGCGATTGGTCCCGGCTACAGTACCACCGATGTAGTGCCACAATTGCCCGCTCACTCTTCCCCCAGTAATTTCTCATTGGCGGTCGATATCGCTTACATTTGTGGATATGACGGCTTTCCCTTTCCTTGAAGGTCCTATTGATGAATCCACTCACGATACGGGCAGCACATGCCTGAATATCGATTGTTATTGATAGCGACTACGGTACGCAATATAGATTGATCCTTTATCGATTACGGTAGCACTACCGTACCTCGTAGCAGTCGGTGGAGTTGCATCGATCGAAGACGCACCTGTCGACGCCGCCACCTGAAATGGATACGGTATCAATACAATACTGTATACTGTAGTGTATCGTAATCGATCGATTCCCTACGCTTACTCGAATCTCCGAGGATTGTGGGAACAACGCTTCTCTTGCCGATGTTCAAGATCTTGTTGTTACCGATACACCACATGGCCGGCTGAATGGTAATGCATACGGTAGTCTCTTTCATACGGTAGCTTCGAGAGATGCGGTAACTCACGACGACGCAGTAGGGCTTGAAGAAGAATTCGGACCAGAAGCATTCCTCGACGCAGGAAAAGAATCCTAAAAAAGGGAAGGGGTAAGGTACCTTGCTACAGTATGCTCCAGAGTGTACCTTAGTGTACTGTAGAAATCACAAACCTGTAGATCCTAATGAGAAGCAGGCGAATAGCCCCAGGAGGAGCAGGGGCTTCATAGTTGGAGTGTGAGGAAAGAGAGGGAGAATCGATCATTTTATACCCGACCGCTAATTTAGTCGACCATTGTCCGAAATGAACAAAGATAGTGAGAAATGGGCAAGGTGGAGAGAGCAATTTGAATTTATCCCGTTGTTCGGAGATGTCAATTTTGGGGAAATTGAATCTCAGAATTGGATGAAAAGATTGATAGAATGGAGATTGTTATCTTATTGGAAGAGATTGATAAGGTGGAGAACAAAGGAACGCAGACCGCAACGCATGCGAGATAGTGAGTAAAATTGAGAGAGAAGATTGCAAATTAATTTAATTTATCAAGAAGCTACTCAATAACGTAAATGTTCTATGTTAATCAAACAATGACCCATGTAGAATCATAACTTTTCGAAGTGCGCCAAAAAGTTATGATTCTACCTGAACCAGGGCTGTGCGGCATTGCCATGCCGTTTATGCCGGGGATTTCATGCAGATTATTCCGTGCCGAAAATTACATGAACAATTTTTCATGCCGGTTAGTGACAAATTTAAGAAAATCAGGCAAAAACTTGAATTAAAAAATGAAATTTTTTTCCAAAACAAAATCAAAATTGGACCATTTTTCGTACGATATAATATTTCAAAAAGTATTGACTGATGTTGTGCGTGATTTTTTTTATTAGTTCTCTATTTTTTCTTTAATTACTTCTTTTTTCGACAAAAGTTTCATGTCGAATATGCCGTTTATGCCGAAAATATGCCGAAATATTCTTTCAGCATATGCCGTTGTGCCGTCATGCCGAAAATAGTTCATGCCACACATCCCTGACCTGAACTGCGAACTGTCCCACCTAATCACCGGAAAAGGGTACGCAACGAGAGAGTGTGTTAAAGTGAGATGGTCTCTCTCTCTAACTTTCGCACACAGACACACACTATCTCGGTTCTGACCCCTTCATTCCGCAAGAAACGTTCGCGTGAGCTCCAAATGCTAGACGCCCTTGAACATTGGACATCTTCCATTAGCGAAGGCCAACCTATAGATGTAATTTATTTCGACTTTGCGAAAGCATTTGATAGAGTATCGCACCCCAAGCTGAATCACAAACTAGGAACCATTGGCCTATCTGCAAAGACAATTGGGTGGATAGGAAATTACCTGTCTAATAGGACCTTCCAAGTAAGAGTACGAGAGCAATTTTCATTTTCGCTTCCAGTTACAAGCGGCGTCCCACAATGATCAGTATTAGGACCACTTTTATTTTTGATTTACACCTCTGAAATCCCTTCCCTTGTCCAGAATGATGGAGTCATCGCACGAATGTACGCATATGACATCAAAATCTATCGCCCTTTCAAAAGATCTGACACTACTATACCATTACAGAGCGCTATTGATACCATTGCTAGTTGGTCTGAAGAGTGGCAGCTACCATTAGCTGCACATAAATGTAACTCGTTAGACCTAGGCAGGGCCAACCTGAAGAAGAAATACAAAATAGGATCCACAACACTAGAGCAAAAAGAGCTTGTCAAAGATCTTGGCTTCATAATTGAAAAGTCTCTAACATTATCCAAACATTGTAAGGCAATAGCACTGAAAGGCACAACCGCGTGCCATATAATTCTTAGAGCTCTTCGTACAAATAACGTAGAAATTCTCACCAAAGCTTACTCTATTTACATTCGACCCATTCTAGAAAGCGCATCCATGGTTTTTAATCCTTACTAAGAACGCGATAAGGAAGTTCTTGAAAAGGTTCAGAATTATTTCACCAGAAGGCTGTTCATACGATGCTATAATTCAAGCTGGCAAACAATGCCTAGCTCAACCACTAGGAACAAGAAGCTGGGGCTTCTCTCCTTAGAGAAGCGCAGGGAGGAAATTGATTTGAAGTCGGCCAGAAATCTTCTCATAGGCAAATACAAAATATCTAAAAAGAAACCGCATCACTTTTGCTATTACTTTACTAGGAATGGAATCAATTTCATAAACGCCTCTTCAACCTCTAACTACAGGCATAATAGTTTCTTTCTCAGAGCGGCAAGGCTATACTCAAAATCCGGTAAATTGAGCAGTTTTCCTGAGTGACCCTCTTACTTTTGTTGTTGTTGTCCAATAATGATTCGTGCCTTTTTTTTAATTTATGTTATTGTACCGCGTTTCCTCGTGATTCGCATAAATATTATTATTATTCATGGAAGAAGGAAAGTGAAATTATCTGAGTAGATCAAAACACCAACTCACTGTCCGATGAATGGATAGAGCACATCGCAAATTCCATTAGAGGGCTGCGCCGCGGAGGTCAGTGTTGGAATAAGAAAGAGCATCGGAACGATTAATAATATCCGAGAGACCAAAATCAACACTGCAATATCGGACTTAATTCCAGCCGTCCATAAATGTGCCACTAGAGTTTAAATTTGGGAAAGTTTAAATTTGAAAATTTAAATTTGAAAAAAAGTTGAAATTTGGGAAAGTGGGCGAGGATATTTCTCACGGGGAAATAAGTCTACGACTTCATGAGTCTAAGCTGGACAGCGACGACTTCAACGTCTAATAGGCGCAGGGGAGCGGGGTGGTTAGACTTTCAAAGTCGTCGCTGTCCAGCCCATAAGTCTAGAGTCGTAGACTTATTTCCCTCTGAGTTCACTGGTTATTAGCAGATCGGAAATAGACAGGAATAATACTCCTTTGAAGCGTAAATGTAGAAACTTTGAAAACTAATGTTGACGGAAAAAACCGATCAATGCGCAAATGGTTCTTTGAGCGAGTGAATTTGACGTTGCGATGATTATTGACGTTTATTTTTCACGAATAATTCCAACAAATCTTTTGGAATCATTCTGGAAATCATTTTAGTGCTTTGGCCTCGCGATGAAACATATTTGATCTAGATAGAGTGGGAAAATTCCATCAATTCCTGGATCGAACAAAAATAAAATTTGATTGAAAATGTGTGAAATTCGAGTGGCAAAATCCTCCAACATTCAGCGATTGAAAGCGCACACACAATTATTTAGCGTATCCATGAAACCCAAGTCGGCCTGGGAATTTAGCCAAATCGATCATTTGCCTCAAACACATGATGGAGTGAAGCGGTAAAAGCGCGAATTCGGCGTATCAATTGAACTGCTTGATAGGCGATGCATTTTTCTCTGCTTCTCTGGTAGTTCTTATCGAGTGAAATTCCTCAACCCACCATTCTCTCGCTTCTCACTGTTTGTGTGAGTAATGCGTACCGCTAGAAATATGATGCTGCCCAAACTTTTAAATCAAATTTTAATAGTCATTCTTTGAGACCAATTTTACACCAGAACCTATCAAAGTCGGTGGCGCCCGCTGGATTCAAAATAAAAAAAATGAAGAAATTCATTTTAAAAATTTTCAACTTAAAAATTCGCTCTATATAACTCGGAAATCGTGAATTCTGGCAAGTTGAATTTGTGTCGAACTGAAAATGATTTCAATTGAGAAAACACATCTTTCCATAGGCCGGTCAACCTTCCAGAAAGGCCTTTGGAGTGAGAGAGCGTGTGAAATCGAGAGGGACTCTCTCACTTTTGTACACTCTCTTGCTATAACCCTGCTATTCAGGTTTGGAATCATGTGGAAAGTTTCTGATGATAATTTCAAACATCTAAAGTGTGCCTATTAGATGTGACCTTGTAGTCTCTCCCCCCTCTCTCTCTCTAACCTACGCACTTTTGACAGTATTTTTCCCCCTTTCCGGAGATTCAAAGCAGGTTACCACTTTTATGAGAAACTGCCAATACTGTGACAATGATTAAGAAATTCAGTGGAAAATTCACGTTGCGTCGTTTCGATGACTTTTCGTGGGAGATTTTCAGATATTTTGATCTGAAATGGGAAAGTACAAAGTTATATTTCCAATAAAATACTTACAATGCGTGTTAAATCTGTTACAATGTTACAATGTTAAATATGTTGAAGATGATGAAGATAAGAGCAGGTATAAACTGCTCAGCCTGAAATGTAAATTTTTTTTAAATATAGGAAAAATGCCATAAACATCCAACAGAACAATCGAAAATGGGATGCTATAGTTATGCTGCGCAAATTTCATGGGGTGCAAGGTGCAAAACAGTTTTATGCACCCTTTCATAACTTTTTTCCTAGTGAAGCTACAGCTTCCAAACTTGATACAGGGATTGCAAGCCACGTTTGGAACATTTTCCTTTTCGATCGGAGAGATTTCGTTCAGTTTGAGCTGAGTTACACGAGTTTTGCACCCTTTGATGGGGAAATTTCCCCGAAGAAATTAGCGCAGCACGAGAGGGAAGAAGAGAAAAAAAGACTATTTTTCCAGTTCCCCTTCATGTCTTCCTTCTTCTTCCCCTCCATTCAGTGCCTGGCAACAACAAGAATCCACATGATTCAAACCATACAGAAAAGGATCAGGATGAGATACGAAATTATGAGAATTTACAATGAATGTGCACTCAAGGTATCAAATAAATAAATAAGGTCACTCCAACCCCATCTCTGTAGGGTACACGGGCACCTTGATTAACGAGAAACGTCAAGCCCGAAAGCATCGAATCACCAAGTTTTCCTACCGGCTAGCAATACAAAAAAAAAGAATGTCTCGTTTCTTGTAAATATAATTTCGCAAAGATAACCCGGAATCACTTCGGATTGCAGTAAAAAAGTCGAATTGCAGTAAAAAAGTGACAAAATCACATCATCATGAGTCTCCTTACACTATGTTCTGGTGCCTCAAGGAATCTAAGGCAAACGAGCAACGAGTGTCTTTCCCTAATTGGGAAAAGGCGCCCAAGAGCCGCTGTTCGGCGCCTTTTCCCAATTAGGGAAACACACTACGTGGACGCTTCCCTGACAATCCGAACATTGTGCTTAGCGAGTTCTACTGATCACTTTGGTGCACCTTCATTTAGAAACCAGGTAAGCATGCCTCCTTCCTATCACCACTGCGCGAAACTTGTAAACCTCGAATAGAATCGAATGTCTTTCAGTTCGTTACAATGTTTGCTATACAGTACACACAATTCAGTGACTGCAAGAGTCTTTATCGCAAACTGATTTACAATGTTTAATATACTGAACACACAATTCAGTGACTGCAAGAGTCTTTATCACAAACTGATTTATTTCAAATCAGGCGGGAAAGTCTCTACGGGTCTCTATTAATGGGAGGATGGACGTCTCTCGGATCATCTTTCATATGTTCCACAGATCTCTTGTACTGGGTATACTCGGGAAGAGTCGGGGGCGGTCCATGGGGAGGGTACCGTTGTCCAAGCTGTTCAGTCTCTCTCCAATCGATCGCTTTCCCGGGTTCATCGATCTGATGCACGCCTGAACAACGCTCATTATTTATGGAAAGATAATTATGTTTTTCGACCAAAAAACTCACAAAACTGCATTTGCCTGGCGTTTTTCCCAGACAATCACGACATTCTTGCGTTCCTGGTGCCTGCTCAAGCGATCTTTTCCCCCCTCCCGGTGCGGTAGACATGGTGCATCTCTGGAAAATGTTGATTATTTATGGCTATGGAATGACAAATATATTTTTTGAGTAATATAGCGAAACTCACAGCACTGCAGCTGCCTGGCGTTTCTCGAAGACATTTACGACATTCGGGCGTATTTGGTGCCTGCTCAAGCGATCTTTTTCCTCCTCCCGGTGCGGTAGACATGGTGCACCTCTGGAAAATGTTGATTATTTATGGCTATGGAATGACAAATATATTTTTTGAGTAATATAGCGAAACTCACAGCACTGCAGCTGCCTGGCGTTTCTCGAAGACATTTACGACATTCGGGCGTATTTGGTGCCTGCTCAAGCGATCTTTTTCCTCCTCCCGGTGCGGTAGACATGGTGCACCTCTGGAAAATGTTGATTATTTATGGCTATGGAATGACAAATATATTTTTTGAGTAATATAGCGAAACTCACAGCACTGCAGCTTCCTGGCGTTTCTCGAAGACACTTATGACATTCGGGCGCATTTGGTGCCTGCTCAAGCGATCTCTTGTACTGGGTATACTCGGGAAGAGTCGGGGGCGGTCCATGGGGAGGGTACCGTTGTCCAAGCTGCTCAGTCTCCTCTCCAATCGATCGCTTTACAGAGCGAGAGCAAAACTGAATAATACGCATCATTAACCATTAAATGAATGAAATATTGATCTCTATGATCTAATGAAATATTGATCTCAAAATCTTGACACTCACCATTGTGCACCAGTGTGTTCCGCGGCCTAACTCACGACAGCCACGACAGCTCTTGTGAATCTCTTCTTCATCTCCAATAGATGTCTTGGCGGCCTCTTCGATCGATCGTTTCTTGTTATTTTCCCACGATAAGAAGGGAGGAGAGGTGACGTCATAGTACCGTTGATGTTGAGTTTCCTCGGGGAAGCGAGGTGATCCGGGTCCTTCCTCAATCGATCGCTTGCTCAGCTCGGCCATCCGTCCGTCATCTGGAAAATCGATAAATAAAGGCGATACCGTAATCAAATTCATAATCAGAGTACTGTAAGTGTGCTCACTTCTCTTCTCTACGACATGCTCATCTTCGGTTCTAATGACGTCATCAGAGGTCGATCTTTTACGAGGGATCATGCATTTACGCCGGAATTCACTTTGTTGCGCTGCTGGAAGCGTCACACATTGAGCCTTGCAACCTGCAAGTGAGTACGGTAAGATGGCTTATCGTAATCCAGAAGAATACTGTAACTACTGATTGGGCGCAATGGATATGTAACTGTACGGTACAGTATCTCACTTCTTTCCACCCCTGGCCATTGCTCTCTTTTGGTCCTTTCGACGGCCGAAATCGAGCCAGAGTCGCTACCGTACCGATCCAATCCTGAAATGAAAAATCATAAAAAAAGAGGAAGGGTAGGGTACCCTGCTAAAGTATGAGGGCGTTCGGGAGGGTACCCTGCTAAATTCAAACGGTGCTCGGGAGGGTACCTTGGTGTACGGTATAAATCACGAACCTGTAGATCCTAATGAGAAGAAGGCGAATAGCCCCAGGAGGAGCAGGGGCTTCCCCCCCCGTTGTTCGCAGATGAAAGTTGAAAAAGGTTATTTTGTGGTAATTGAATCTCAGAATTGGATTAGATGATTATGGATCGATAGAATGCGATCTTGCGGTAACTCTTACCGTACGACTTTTGCAAAATTCAACGACCGTTGAAAGTAGTGGTTGATTGGTGTGCTCTCTCTTTTATGTGTTTCATGTACATGAAAATGTTCGTAATCACATCTTAGACTGGTATCTTAGACTGGTAACTTGGAATGGTACCCTACGTTTTAGGTAACTATGGTGCAAATTTTAGTTGCACCCGTCATATATCAGTTCAGCTCCTCCTCACTTTTGAATATGATTCGCACAATACGTCCGATAATCGCAGAAAAAACTACCCCATCACTAGTCGTGACGCACAATGTTAGGGTTCTCAGGAAAACGTCGACGAAGTGTGATTTGTCTATTGGGAAAAGGCGCCTAACAGTGCATCTTGGGCGCCTTTTCCCAATTCCGTAAAGACACTATGTCTTCGCTTTCCTGACAATCTTTCGGGCACCGAAACATAGTGGAAAAGGATGGGCCAGTCAAGACGCAGGATTTGGACTCTTTATTCATTCATTCATTCTTTATTCCGTCAGGGTAATGTACAAGAGTTATAACTGTGAATCGGGGACATGAGGCGGATGTCCGTCGACGTAGTCGAATCGGCGGTTTTGCTTTGGCAGCAAGGGTATGGGGAGGGGGGAGGGGGACTATCATTTGGAAGAATCGAGGAGCTCAATAAGTCAAACATAATTTATCGCAAAACACAACCCGTTAGTTCATTAGATATTATATCGATTAATTACATATTCGATAACCAAAAACATAGTTCTATAGTCCGGCCACTTCCTCAGAGAGGAACAGGAGTGCATCAGAGAGCGTACCAGAGAGACTCTCCTATTGTTACAAACTATCTCGCTCCGATCCCCTTTCTGGAGCTGTCATCCATCTCGGAAGACGAGACACGTGATGTTGTTGCGCGTGTGGTGGCAGTACTGCAACAAAATTATTGATTGATCTTTGGCGGCCAGTGTTTATACCGCAGGGCCGAAGCACTCGCTGCCATTATAGGCATCTTTAGTTAGATCTGACCTTATCTTGACTAGAAAATATAGATTTTCGCATACAGTTACACCTAATATTTGATCACTCTGAATATTCGTCGCTACTCATATCAACACAAAATGAAAACGGGATTTCATTGAACCGCATGTTCATCTGCAAGTTTTGAACTGAATTTAAACAAATCAAAATATATGCTTTATTAAAGAATAAAACCTGAATAGTGTGGGCGAGATAGCTGAAGGCGCATTCCGCGCAGACAATTCCGAATGATCCCTCGAGATTTCGAGAGATGGCCGCGTTTATTCGATGCTTACTGTCGGAGGGAGAATCGGAGATGCTCTGAGGAGAGATCAAAGATCAGAAATTTGATGAGGGAGGCTGAAAATAAAGACAAAACCCGACGGGGTCAAGATTTGCAACTAATATTTTACACAAAAAATTAAACAAAAAATTGGAAAATAAGTTCTACAAGGACAAGTTTTAAAATGATTTTAAAATGATTTTAAAATAATTTAAGATGATAAATACGATAAGAGAGTTTGATTTGGAAATGCATTTCTCGATAAGGATGAAATATTACAGAAAGAATCAAATAAGCGATCAAAGATCACTCCTTCTCACATCATTCCGCAGGCCGGTCAACCTCACAGAAAGGGCTTTCGAGTGAGAGAGCGTGTGAAATGGGGAGATACTCACTCACTTTTGCACACACTCTCTCGGTAAATAAACAAACACTCGTCCAAAATAATAATAAATCGTTCCGCTCCAAAACAACAGACGCGGCTGCGGGAGAGTATGCAAAAGCAAGAGACACGCCGAGGTATAGAAAGAGAGTACAGTAGTCCATATCATGAACGTATCATTTTAAATTTGTAATAACCCTGGTCCGCAGGTTTTTTTGTGTTCATTTCATACCTGCACGATAATCTCCCTCAACTCGCTGCTGTTGCAATTTGGGTCGAGAGCATACGGACCGTTTTGTTGCTGCAAAAATATATAAGAAGGAAAATGTGTAAACCATCCAAACTGGAAATAGTTCCGTGTTTTTTGGTTCCCTCAGTGAAAAGTGCACTGACTTTCACGTAATGAAATGCGTGAAAGTCAGTGGACTGTTCACTGAGGGAACCAAAAAAACCCGGAACTAGTTCCAGTTTGGATGTTTTACACATTTTCCTTCTTATATATTTAAAATTTATTTTTATTGTCAAATATATTTAATAATTAATAAATATATTAATTAATTAATATATTTAATAAAATACATTTAATTTAATTACTTTTTTTGTTTCGGAATCTCGCTAGATAGATAATGAAATGCGCGTGGATTCGTGAAACCACAGGAAGAGGGTAGAAAAATAAAAGAGTGTGTGCTAAATGCGGAGATTCTGACGGATAACGCTATTAAAAAATAAAAAAAGATTTTTGAATTATCGTAATGTATGTTAGTGAGAAAGCAAGAGACGTGCGCGCGGTTGTAAGTGCAAGATGAAACCTATTTTGACTTGTGCTAGGGCATGTTCGGATTGTCAGGGAAGCGTCCACGTAGTGTGTTTCCCTAATTTGGAAAAGGCGCCGAACAGCGGCTCTTGGGCGCGTTTTCCCAATTAGAGAAAGACACGCGTTGCTCGTTTGCCTTACATTCCTTGAGGCACCAGAACATTGTGACTCCAGACAGGATTTAAAAAGAGAGCCTCCGAAACTCACTCATCACTGACAACATTCAGAAGGTTTCGAAGCGTGAGCGGAAACAATATAGTTACCGCGTTTAGAAAGTATATTTAATTATTCTTTAGAATTATATATAATTTAAAAGACGAAATTATTGATATGTTTCACATCGCATATTATATTCGTTTCGTTCACCTACGAATTACTCGTCGTTTTTCTGATTTTGGAAAAATACATCAATAATTTTATTAAAAATACATCGAAATCACCTGCGTGAGTGTCGTCTTCGCTACGGCGGATCCGAAGGGGAAGCGGGAGGAGGAAATTTCTGTGAATTGCTACACTGAAAACAAATTTGCCAGGAGAACGGTTCTCCACCCTCCTTGTTCCGCACACTCTCTCGTCTCGGTGAGCAAACGAGACGAGTGTGCATTCCTTTTTTGATTCCAAACCTACAGACCAGGGTTAGGACGAGAGAGTATGCAAAAGTGAGAGAGTCCCTCTCGATTTCACACGCTCTCTCACTCCAAAGGCCTTTATGGAAGGTTGACCGGCCTGTGGAATGATGTGAGGAGGGTGGAGAACCGTTATCGAACAAATGAAACCTCTCCTAGCAAATTTGCGCTCTGTGTAATTGCTTTTCTATCTAAACTTATGGACAGCAGGACGACATGCCTTTCAAAATATTAAAAGACAATCCAGCATTTATTGTTAGCCAAGCAGTTTGGCACCGTGCCAAAATCAAATGGCTTCAACTCACCCTCAGAACCAATGGATACGACGGGCGGGAGTCGGTTCCTGGAAGAGTGAGAGGTCTTGCGGGAACGTAGCGATGGTCGCGCCCTCTGCAACAATGATTACAATAACAAGCTTGCCTCGCGAAAGTTGAGAAAAAATTAAGGACATTTTAGAAATGCTCGTTTTTTTGAAAAAAAACCACTGAGACGCGAAAAACAAGGGTTGGAGGGGGGACAGGATCTACCTCCCACTCTACTGACTATTATTTGACAGGAAAATGGGAGAAATGGGTTGTTTTCAGCACGAAACGGCAATGTCTGAATGAAATACCGATATTGAGGGGGTACGGTAACTTAACGGTATTATCGTATTATTATTATTATATTCCACTCACAGGCATCATCGATACTTCCCGGTGCGACTCCTCATCCACCGTCCAGGATACTGTGGCGGCTGCAAGACTGTCGATTAGCTACGGTAGGCCATTTGATTATCGATTGAGGGATACGGTAACCCAATCGACAACTGACTCACGTGATACGTCCTTGGGCCTGCGGCCGTCGGCGATCAGCGGTAGAAGCAGGAAGAGCCAGCGCATTACGGTGGTGGGGGTACTGTAAGTCTCTAAACAATTATAGTACGGTAGCTCCGCTATTCAACATCAAGAAATGACAGCAAAAATGATAGTTATGGAGAGCGCATATTAGAAATTCACAAATACTTGTCCACAATAATACAACGTGCCACTATTACACTTTTAAAATGATACGTTCATGAAAGGGACTACTGGTGGTGTGCTCTCTTTCCATACCTCGACCTGTCTCTCACTTTGCCATGCTCTCTCGCAGCCGTATCTGTTGTTTAGCACGGATTATCAACGGAACGATTTATTATTTCGGACGAGTCCTCGTAAATTTGCAATAGTAAACACATGTTCCGCTGAATAGAGAGAATGATAAAGCGAGAGATCCGCCGAGACATAGAAAGTGAGTACACACACGAGTAGTCCATTTCATGATCGTATAATTTTAAAATTGTAATAGGTATTATTATTATTTTTCATCCAACACGGGGAACCATCGATGCACCGCCCTGCGCTACGTACGTGAAACACATCACATGATTCCAAACCTACAGATCAGGGTTAGAGCGAGAGAGTATGCAAAAGTGAGAGAGTCCCTCTCGATTTCACACGCTCTCTCACTCCAAAGCCCTTTCCGGAAGGTTGACCGGTCTGTGGAATGATGTGACATGTCCGCCTAGGTAGTTCTTTACCATCAGAAAGGTACATCCTCCGTAAGAGAAACGGCGAGATCACGTTAGAGAAAGAGAGAATCCCCGGGAGAGTGCGCGAAACGAGAGAGTCAGACAACGAAAGACGTTCTTGGCATGGTACCAACTCGATGCTGTCCCTGACCCCTTTCTGGAGGTGTGTCAGTGTAGAATAATAAGGAGCTCTAAAAAGTTCAAATTGAGAAGACGTCACGCAAAAGGACGAGAAAGAGAGAGAGACAGATCGTCCGAAATCCTGAATTCGTCAAATACACGACGAGGCGGGATTGTTAGCACCTCTCTCGCTCCTACAGCACACATCATCAACGTTCGGGAACTCTACGAATTTCTCTCGCTGTCTGATCCTCTCGTTTTGTCCACTCTCTCGTCATCGCTCATTTTGCCCACCCTGGTTCCCTCAATCTGTTTAATGTCTGCTCCCGCCGCTCTATTAGGACTAGACAGTGGTTCCAGAAATCGGAATCCGGAATCGCTCTTTTTCCCCATGTATCAAATAACGTTGAATCTCGGGGATAACGAGGGCGAGATAGTGTGCGAAAGGAGGAGACTGCACGGAGAAATGCGATAGTTTTTTCACTTCCGCATCATCTAATCCACGGCTCCGCACAGCATCGAATTGGCACCATGCCAAAAATCTCTCTCGTTGTATGACTCTCTAGTTTCGTGCGAGATCGATAGATCAGACTAGATACAGGCGGTAGATCACCACCTCTCTGTTCGACCCAGAGATCAACAGTTCAAAGAAAGCTGTTTGCTATCTCCCTTTTCCCTGCTCTCTCGCCGTCGAGAGAACGTGCGAAAGTGAGAGAGCAGAAGTCGCCATTTCGCAGCGCATCTCTGCTAGTACACGTAGTCGCAAACTTCCCCTCATTTTTCCTCTCTGGCACTCTCCAAGCCCCTCACACTCTCTCACTCCCCCTTCCCTCCCTTTCCTCTTCGGCAGAGTAACTCTCTCGAACCTCCCTCTCAGAATGATCGATCTCTGTCCTACCTCTCTCACGCGCTTCTCCGGCCGATTCCTTGCCAGTTTACTGCATTCCCGCGAGATTTGAGGCGATCCGCACATTTACGCGTTTTCCCCACTCCACCTATTCACGTTTCATAGCCGCTTGCCCTCCTCACCCTTTCCCACAGCACTTTGCGGTCGAACTTCTAGAGTAGGGCAAGGAGCAAGCGCAAAACTCTCTAACTTTTGCATGCTCTCTCGCGCCTGCCCCTTTCTGGAGGCTTCCCTTCTCTATCCCCTATGACGTCATCCCTCAGTATGTGTGTGTTGTCCACTAGAAGCAGGGACGGCAGCAGCCGCGTTTTATCCTCTCTCCTCTATTTTCTCCTCCCCTCTCTGTCACTCTCCCATCTCTCCAAACCCGCAGTTCCCCTCTGCTTTTCTCGCATTTCGCACGCATTTTGTGTGGTTTGGCGTGGAATTCTTATCATTTAGGAGAAACACGAAATTACCGGATTGCTTTTAAACCTCTCATCCATGTTCCAGCGGCTTGTTGATGGGATTAGTATAGTTTCCCTCTTCCCCTCTTCTTTCCCCATCCAAAAACCTTTTGAACAGCCTCCCCCAGATGCGTTGCCGTTCCCCTCGTGCCTGGGAATTGTTTGGCGCGTCTCTCTTTCTCTGCGATCTCCTCTTTTGGCGCACTCTCTTGCCTCCGCTTCCTTTCGCGCGCGCTCTCCCTCCCTCTCGACTCTCTCATTTCTTCGTGCTCTCTCACTCGCCCGTTTTCGCAATAGTGTTCGTGCAAGTCATGGTGTTGTTGTGGCCACTCGTGACTGTAAAAGAGGACAAAAACACGCTTTTTCTATCTCTGTTGAATTGCTTGTAGTTCTCTGGTATTTTTGTCCAAGCTTGATCCCATTTAATAACCTTAGTTTACGGTACCCTTCCCGTCATCACCGATACAAATGCTTGCTGGACCCTTGCTTGATTTCTGGCTCGAAATGCATACCAAAGTTGGGATATGTTTCAAGCACAAGATAAGTCGTTTGGTCGAGGATGATTCGCTAATTCCGCACCAACACGTCGTCCAAAACCATAGCTCATATAGTAAATCAATATCTCGCGAAAAATCGAAAAAAAAAATGAAAAAGGCTTCACTCACTCTGAATGGATTTGCACGTAAATCGCGCTTATCTCATCATTCTCTGCTCATTCCGAGTCGCGGAGCGGTCGGTTGCACCCAGTTCTCACCCCTTTCGCTACTTCCTTTACCCCCTATTTGCCCAATCACAAATGATCGATCTGCTGACTCTCGAATGTATGTTTTCTTTATCATTAAAATTAGTTTACAATTAAACTATTAAAATATACCTGGGAAACAGCTGCTGAGAACAAGTTGGCCGGGTTTTTAGTAGGCTCCTCAGCAGGGCGTATTTCTGGCAAACCTCGAAAATGGAATTCGTGCTGAGACCATCGCCCATTTCTATGCAATTTTCGCGATCCCTAACTGTCTTACTCAATTTTCATAGCCTAGTCAGAATGCCGTGCCGCAGTGGCATTCGATAGCGTTTCCCAATTGCGATACTAGTGCATTCGCGTTTCACCAGTGCCTGAATAGTTCACAATCGAGTGTCGTGTTGTTGACATTTTGCAAAATTCTTCAACGTTCCCTAACTCAATTCCGGATTCCCTGAGCCTCTTGTAGTAATGGAACGCTTCTCGGCGCATTTGTGTTTCACCCCATTCTTAATAATGCGCGAAAGAGTGCAATAGCGCTGTAGTCGATATTCGCCGAACAAACCCTCTCATTTAACCTCGAACCTTCCCCGGTCTTTGAGCTCTTCACTTTTTCAATCCTGATTTTTGATCTCTTCTTTTCCAAGTATCATATTTATATTTCCTGTTTCTAAAATTCCGATAACTCTCTTCACGGGTGTATAAGCAAATAACTAAATAAATAATTTGCAGCCGCCGACTCTCCGACCGGCGCAGCACCTGCAGCAGCAACCAGGAAGAGCAGCAGCAGCACAGAGATGGCGTCGACATCTGCAGCAACCAGACTGGCGTCCGCGAGTGAGGCGCAGGCCAAGGAGGTGAGCAGGAGTCGGCGGAAAATAAGTCTACGACTCTAGACTGGGCTACCAAGCGACGACTTTCAAAGTCTACTCGCATTTTTAGACATTTTGAACTCGTCGTGAGAGGGTCGAGAAGCATTTGAAATAAAGTTGGGAAATGTGGAGATAATTATTCGGAAATAGCAAAGGGTCGCATTGTTACGTGGCTTTTTTTGTAGAGGAGGGGGGCTTCTGTTGCTGCGAAATATCTTATCTGGCGCCGCGCCAAAAATGTTTGAAGCTAGAAGAGTGACAATAATGTTTCAATTTGTTGGGCACAGCGGGGTGGTTCCGCGCATCATTGTCGCTTATTGCAAACATGTGAGGTTTTGTAGCGCTTGTGGAGATATAGTGGTTGTATGTATGCTGAAAGGATGTTGCTAACGTGTGAATCTACTCGATTTGTTCACTATTGTGGCCGAATCATATGATTCCACGCTAGTGAGATTTCCTCTCAATATTGCACGCTCCCTCCGCTCTGAGCCCTTTCTGGAGATTCGACTGGACTACACAATGATGTGGCGATCGTTCCATGAGCGCCACAGTTGTGTTGATTTTTCTTTTGTGCTCGTTTTTCAGTGCACGATTCACTATTGTGCCCTTATCAGACTCTGAGGGAAAGAACGATCACCCCGATCACTGATTAGTCGCGCCGCTGATTTGATTGATTTATTGCTTCCTTTGATTAGACTTATGACGTCATCATTGCTTAGTCATGACGCAATCTATCATTTCGACGACGATCAAAGGTTGCTGAAGTGCATTTTTATGAGATTTTTAGGATCACTCGGATCACTATCTTAGATAGTATCCATGGATGGGGTACAACTGTGGCACAGCGTACCTGATTTGGGCAGTGATTTGGCGAGTGCTTTGGACGGCTTATGCAATTATGGAGTGAATGATCGATGTACCTTTGCAAGAAACTTATTCTTAATCAGAGGGTTGTGAAAAATAGCATTTCACAACACATTTCCGTCTACTATTATATAAATGCCCAACAGTTAGAGAGAGAGAGAGATTGTGGTCATCTGGTCCTGTTTCGCAATTGTGTTTTGCTAGTTTTCTCTAGATGTTTGCCCTACTCGTTCATGCAGACTGCAAAATTCATACTGAAATGAATCATTAGTGTTTTCAACAAAGCCTGTGCTCTCGGCATCATTCCTTGCACTCGTCCATTACGAGATGACCAAGACTCGTCTTACGGTATCGTTGCTACCGTGAACTGACTATTGTCCATACCCCCCGCGGCCAAATAGTTGTATCACGGCGACTATCGCCGCCCGACCATAAATCTTGTAATCACCAACACTTTGAAGTGATCATCGTAAATTCATATAGAGCGTTACCATCTTATCAACTCACCCTCTCCCTACATGCCCTTAGGCGCTTCGATCTGATTCACACTGCGAATTCACCCCTACCAGAGAGTGTGTGAAAACAGGAGAGCGCGCGCCAGATGGCTAGAGACGCGCCAGAGAGTGCGGGCGAAACGGCGAGAGTGCGGCGTCAGAGGCGCGCGAAATAGCGTGCGATTCGAGGAGAGTTTTCGCTTTCTTTCTCTAGCTATCCTCCTATTTTCGCCTGGCCAATCACACGCACATATAACACTCGAGCAGTCAGTCGGACGGCTATCAGACTGTTGTCTGATTATTGCGAAGGAGTGCCGAGTTTCTCGTGACCTACCGTTCTGGCAAAATGCCAAACATGCATTCGTTGTGAGACCATCGCCAATTTACATGCTATATGTTTGCACTCTCTTACTGTCTGCCTCAATTATCATAGAGACTCGCCAAAACGCCGTGACCTACCATGGCTCCCAGCAGATCAGATGTGGAAGTTCGGCCGCCCAAGGAGGAATTTGTGCCCGAGAAGGTGAGAATTGCGTAGGGATGACGTAATCGCCGACGGTTTAAATAGTGATGATTACCCTGCGAATGGGAGATGATGATGTTGATTTGCTATGACGTTAGATGGCGGGTTACTGTAATGGTGTTGGGTTACTGTGGGTGTTGTTGTTGACCTATCGTGTTGTGTAGGCGTGCAATCAGTTTGATAGCCCTCGATGAGTTTGTGCTATCACTTTAGTTACTGTAGATACTGTAGTTTGCGTAGTGTGCGGATGCGAAATGCTTAACTGTTTTCCTAAAATGGTTGTGGTGCGGAAGTGTGTGTTTGAGAAGGCGGGGGAAGACCCCTCATCTCAATAGGCTGGCTCAGTTTGCGTCAGCGTTACGTGTTCGATTCTGATTTGGACGATCTTTTTCTAACCCCTATCAAAGAGATTATTGCGCTCTTCTGGGAACAAACGTTTTTTGTAGGCTGTTGTATTGGAACTGCAATAATCGAGCATTCAAAAGCTGATTGACGTTCACGCACTGTTTTTGGTCGCAAAAAACCTCTATTGAAATGGAAATGCATACATACAAAGAAAACACCAGGGAAAGCAATTTCCTAATTCGCAGCTACTCTGATTCGTTCTAATGTGGTGTTAGTTTTCGGGAAAAGGAAATGGAAAAAGGCCAAGATTTGAATTCCCGCAATTTTTTTATCTCAGTTCTCAGAGGAGCAATCGACTCTCAGAGGAGCTATCGAAATCTTGGCCTTTTTCCATTTCCTTTTTCCGAAAACTAACACTACATTATCAAATACTTCTTTGCTGTAAGAAATCTTATTGCGCTAACAGATTAGTGTAAGCTGCTACGTTGGTTGAGCAAACTCACCAGCTTTTGGCACTGAAGTGTTGTACTCACTTTGCACCTAAGAGACATTTCAGATGATTTCACTCGTCCATAAAGGGGTCAGGGGTGAATGTGCGACTGAGTCCGTCTAAAAGAAACTCACAAACGCGCTTCTGACCCCTTTCTGGAGGCTGACCGGAATGTGGAAATTATTTGCTCTCGTTTACTGTCCCAGAACTAAGAACTCAAGTAATGAGCAGACGCTCCACATTTTACATGTTCTCTCATCGATCAGGCAGCGCTAGAGAGAGAGCACATCTCTTAACTATTTCACGATGGAAGTGCATTTTTCTCAAAACTATACTGTCGTTTCTCTGTCTCCCATGAACGAACCGTCTTCCTCTAGTAGTAAGAAGCTGCTTGTCGGTTTGTGAAGTGATGAGTTCTGTTTGACATCTCGCGCAAGAATCACGTCAGTTGTGTGTGTTCTGAGGGTTGTCTGGGGGAGCGTCGAACACGGTCCCACCCCCTCCTATGGCGGGACAGGGGGTATAAGAGCGCCCACCTACTACGCCAGACGACTGGGCGGGCATCAGTCTGACTCTGAGCACTAGCGAGTTTTGCTCATTAGCGAGTGTTGTACTCTTCGTAAAGTCAGTCTGACTGTCTTAGGCTCTCATTCTGACCTATTCTCATCGTATCACGCTATCAGACAGCGATGTCAGATGTCTACGCTCTTAGTTAGCACTCGCCCTTTAGTCAGATTTCTAGGTGATAAGAAATTATTCATCGAAACAATCGCAGATTGATGATAATTGTCTCCATGATTTATAGACTAATTTTTCCTATTTTGATTGACCAGAAACGTTCTTTCGAATGCCCAAGTATTGTTGTAAAAGTTCTGAAACGTATTATTTCTTGATAGATGTACTGATTCACTCATGCAAAAATGTCTGCCCATGATTCATTTTTAAAATGATTCCCTCTATTTTGGCGCTCTTTCTTTTGTTTCATTTGATTTTCCGTTTTTTGCTTGCTATCAGAACAGATTGGTGAACTTTGCAGAAGATTTTCAATGAGCCACGTTGTTTTGGAAATTTTCGGGGATTTTTTCTTGGAGGCAAGGGTGGCTGGGCAAATTAAACTGCATAGCGGAAGTTAGAGAGTGTGTGGAGTTGAGAGACGGGGAGATTGTTTAAAACAGTTGCAAGCGCTGGAGACTGTGCAAAGGAAAAATGAGCGCGCTCTTGTTTTCACACACACTATCGCGCTTGGCCCCTTTCTGGAGATTGGGAATCATGCGACTGTTCAGTGTTTAGACAAGGGCGCAGTCAACAAATTGCTGAAGAGTTGAGACGCATCTGTGATGTGTGTGTGTGCCATGTGTGCCACGTGAGTGTCTGGTGCGCCGTGTAGTTTCCAGATCGAGCGTATCTTTAACGTGCGTGCTCGGTGTAACGTGTAGTGCACCAATTGGTCGCGTGCTTGAATCGTGCATTGCTTTGTGATGTGCACACCGCACAAGGGGCACTTGCCGCTCCCGATTCGAGCGCTATAGCTGCACAGAATCTGTGTTTTTCGAGCCCTTTTCATCACGTGCTCATAATGTTTGTACAAAAATCAGGGAAGTTAGAGACTGTTAGAGACTGGGAGAAAGCGAGAGAGTGCAGAGAAAGAAAGCCGAGAAATGGAGCGATCTGTTGTTATCAGTTTGCTGGTGAATGGTCAGGGGAGAGGAGAAGAAAAGAAAAGGAGAAGAGAAAGGGACGGAAAGATATCGTTATCAATACGATAGAGAGAGCGACAACACTTTTGACAGTGTGCGTTTCATTTGCGAATTTTACCCTACTTTTTACCGTCGTTCGCACTGCTTCTAATCGATTTTCCTGTCGTTTTGCGCCCTGAGCCCCATTTCTGTGGATCCTTGGATCCCTGAATTTGTGGATCTCAAGGTTCCAGGATCCTAAGATCCCGAGATCTTCAGATCCTCGGATCCTAAATCGTTGAATCATGGGAGAAGAACTGGATAAGGTGACGCCGCTCCACAAGCTGTCCAATGCGCAGCGATGTCGATTGATCTCGGTTTGCGAGGTAAAGAGTTGGCACGATGCCAAAATTGTGTGTTTTCGGCAACTTGCCAATACTTCCTCCTTTGGGCTGCCTCAACTTGCTGTATTGAGTGTGATCGGATAGAGGTAGGGGAAGCGGAAGTGCTGGAAAATTAGCGAGAAATGCTAGTGGATCTATCTATTCTTAAAGATGAAACATGCGCCGATCTGATCTGATAGCCCCGTGGTGCATTTGATATCTGATTGTTGTTGATCTCTGAATTTCTAAACGATTTATCGGTTGTATCATGTATCTGCCCACGCGTCTGACCCGCTTGAACTCTTCAGTCTTACCGTAATCCTCCGAGATGGCTCCCTCCTTCGCCCGCCTCATTTCCATGGACGAACAGGCAAAGGCCGCCGTGGTTCGGTCCCTCAATATTTATCTAATTTATTAAAAAATTGTTTTGGTATAGAGATGTGCAAAATTGCGAAGGTCGTGCGCTTTTTGTGACAATTGTACTGTGTAAAAGATTAAATATATGGTGTAAACAATGACGCCATCCTATTACAAGAATAGTGCTCAGAATGGGAAGATTAGTGCGTATTTTCCCCGCCCCTCCCGGTGATCTGTGGTTATCTTTCTTCCCCTAATCACTCATCACTAATTATGCATCAATTAGCGACTGGGCGCTATGATTAGAGCGCTATAATTGATGCGTGATTAGTGATAAGTGATTACGGCGACTGATAAAACCTCGCAGGTAAACGCACGTGGCCCGCTCACTTTCACAAACTATCTCGCCAGCGGCCAGGGGCTCACTTATCACTAATCACGCATCAATTATAGCGACATAGGGGCGCTATGATTAGAGTAGGTGATTTATCTCTGTGTTAGATGAATCATCAATCGGAAACGTGGTTTGACAAACGAAACGAGTGCGCACGACCCGGAAACGAAAGCTCGCTTTTGGGAGTGAAACGAGAGATAATGACGAATCGAGAGAGTATTTAGAGAAAGAAAGTGTGGAAAAAATCGAAAGTGTCTGAGTGCCGCTGCACTTTGCCCTTGGCAAGTTTTATTTCTTCATGCTGAAGATCGCGAACTGGGATCATCTCTGCTGTGTCTCTGAGATCACTCGATTCCCTAACCTCCAGGAAGGGGCAAGGAGGGAGAGAGCGTGTGAAACCGAGAGAGACTCTCACTTTTACGCATACCCCATCTTTTGACCCCTTTCTGGAGGAAGCTGGGAAATGACTTGACGCAACCGTGCACATTGTAGTGCTACGTGTCGATTTTCTCAGGTCAAATCGTAGCATTTCCTAATGATGATGCATTTCGTAGGCTGATGTGCCTATTTTGAAGCCACGGGCGCGAATCGTCAGCTCAATCCTGGGACAGGCGGGCCAATAGGTTGCCACGTGCCATGTTGTAGTGCTCAAGTTGTGTGCTAACGTTCTCGATTATTCTATGTGTTCTTCGCTTTAGAGAGAGAGAGAGAAAGAGAGAGGGAGGAGGGAATTTAACCGGTTGAGATTGAAAGAGCGCGAAATGGAGGGCGGAGTCTGCGGCCCGCTCCCTCGAGAACTTGGTCAGCGGCGCCTATCAGTTCTTCTCCCCTCCCTCGCTAACGCGCCGTTGCCGCGCACTTTGCTCGCAGTGTCTTGCGTGTTTTTAGACTGCGTCGCACGTGATAACCGCGCGGCATTTACTGACTGATCATGGTCAACCACCACCAACCACTGCTCGCCCGGAATAGCAACACGATCTCGGATGCGGTACGGTCGCCTAATCTTTGATTTTCGCTGTCTATTTATTGATTTCTTTCTCTTCTATTCACATGGTTCCAAGTTTCCAGAACCAGGTCAGATGCTATAGTCGTTGTATACGTGAAATGGGTCCTCTCAAATTCATAAACTCTCTGACCCCTTTCTGGAGCCTTACAATCATGTGCTATGATCACTCTTTTGCTACAAAAGTGAAAGCCTTTGTTGATCGCTCGCTAGTTTGCGCTAAAACCCTTTTTCACCATGCTAGATTGCTAGGGACACAAATAGAAGGTTGTCGTAAAGGGTAGAAATAGGTAGGAAATTTGGCGAGTTTATTGGTCGATTGAACACTATTTGCAGTTGCCGATTTCTACGTTGTTTATGTGTAGTAGAGTGGTCAAAGTTTGGGCGACCCGTGCTCACACTATTTACTATAGAGTGCGAAATGTGAGACCGCGCTCTCCTCATTTCGCACACTCTCTCACACACTGACCGGTGAAGAGAGTGTGTACAATATTGACACTCGGTTATCAAGAGGGGAAGTTCATGAACGCTCGGCACTTCCTGGTTTTTATTGATTCGAATTTTGGCAGATAATCTCGGAAATTTAGCGAGGAGATCGAATAGATCGGCTTGGATTTGGGCGATCAAAGTACGCGATTTGAGCACGTGCTCTTGATGAAAAAGTTTGCGGCGCTCTTACGCGAAATGATCCGACCCAAAGAACCCAACGTTTCCTACCAACAAATTCAATATTTTGGCTGTTTGCCATTAGATAAAAGCAGAAGAAAAGAATTATCGCGAAATCAGTAGCAAAAAAATGTTGACAATGTGCAGAGTTGAAATTGTTGTCTTTGATCTTTCCAAGGATTGGAAATTACACTGATCGATGTGATAAAATGTTGCAAAAGGCGTAGTTAAAAGAATAAAATGTTTTGTTTCTTAAGTAAGATCACTAGGAAGGGTGCGACGATTTCATAGAAATATATCTAGAAACAGTTTTGAAATTTGTTGACTCGTTATGATCTTTGATCTTTGCAGCGTTCCGAGGAGTGGAAGTCGTCGACCAAGCGGGAGACGCTGGGCGTCCTCGAGCTGGAGCTGCAGCGGCTGCTCGCGACCAGCGCCGAGAGCAAGCTCGATGTGAGTTAGGGTGGTGTATGGATACGGTAGTGGTGTCGTGCGATTCTGAGGCTTCCAAAATGTCGCCTGTCGCATTTTTGACAGTTTCCAAGACGTATGAGAGTAAGCTCGACGTGCGTTGCTGCAGGTGCTGCAGATGCAGCAGATTGCATCATCACTTGGAAATTAGTCTTCGCGATAGCAAAGGTTGACTCGAATGTTAAGTATAGAGTAAACCTCTGATACAGAATCGATGTGAAGATGCAAAGGGCGATTTCAATATGTGGCGTGAAACTCGCTTTTCATATGTACAAAAAAAACTAGTGGCAAAAAGTTTGGTGCGATGCGAATGTGATGGAAAATATTTCTATGAAATTAGCTGCGGATTTTGGAATTTTTTTTAACGCGGCTTGTCCGTAAACTTATTGCCGTTAATGTACTATGAGTACTTTCATAATGCGCGTGAAACGCAATAGCACGTGGGTTTGAGATTAATTGTGAAAACTGGAAATTTATGAATCCGCCTTTTCTAAAAACACGATGGCTTGAAATGGCACTGGATTGCTGCTGAACAGATGTAATCATCTTAAAATGAGTAAACTATTCGTTTCGAGATTGCCTAGTGATGACGCAATATTGTTTCAGCTGAACCGCAAGGAGCTGTCCGGCTTCCGCAACCTCTTCTCGCGCTTCCTGCGCGCCAAGACGCACGTTGACTGGTCCAAGATCCAGCCGCTGCCCGAGAATGCCATCCGACCCTACAGCCAGGTACCGGTGGGATTCCAGCTGGGTACCATTGGGATTGTGGCATCTCCAGAAGGGGTCAGGATTGGCGGGAGAGTCAACTCGATTTTTGATTTTTCTCATTCCGAACCCCTTTCTGGATGTCTGAGCGGAAAGTGGAACGGTGTGGTTGTAGTCTCACAGGGTTACGGTAACTTTCAAGTTATTGATTGATTAGTGAATTATCGATTGATTTCAGCTGCCCAACTACGACAAGGCGTCCATCGCCGCCATGCTCAACAAGCTGGTGGTCGTCAAGCTCAACGGAGGTTTGCGCCAAAATCAAAGTTCAAATTTTTGAAATGGCGGGAATTTTCAAAATTCAAATCATCTTTCTCAGGTCTCGGCACGTCGATGGGCTGCAAGGGGCCCAAGTCGGTCATCTCGGTGCGCAATGACCTCACCTTCCTCGACCTGACGATGCAGCAGATTCAGGTACGGTAGTCTGTGGTGTGGGGATACGGTAGTGGTGTGGTGTGATTCTGCGATTTCCGAAAAGTCGCCTGTCGCTTTTTAGACGCTGAACAAGACGTACGACGTTGACGTGCCTCTGGTGCTCATGAACTCGTTCAACACTGACGACGACACGCAGAAGCTGCTCAAGAAGTACGCCAATGTCAAGGTGAGGACAGGGGATTACGGTATCACTAGGAAATCGAGAAGTGTCAATTGCGACATGATTAGGCAATTGTAAATTGTCGTAGAATCCAATCTTGTTTTGCGTAATAACCTGTCAGTCGATGTTCCTTCAAAGCGAAAAAAAATGGTTTGCCTATTGCGTCATCCCTACGAAATCATGAAAATGACATTTCGAATCCCTTATCTCGCTCATGAAATGGCTTTTCAACTGTGTGATCCCTGTACAATCTCAATTGCTTCTTCCTTATGCAATCATGGAATGACTTTTTCAATTGCATCATCCCTATGCAATGTTCTCCTCACTCCAGGTCGCCGTCCACTCCTTCTGCCAGTCTCGCTACCCACGCGTCAACAAGGAGACGCTCATGCCCATCGTCTCCGACATTGAGAGCGCCGACCACGAGGCGTACGTTTTTTTTTGGATTCCGGGTTCCTGGTACCGATTGGTACCATGATACCATGATACCAGGTTCTGGTTTGGCACCACGGATCCGGTACCACAATCCGCGATTGCAGCTGGTACCCGCCCGGCCACGGCAACTTCTACGAGGCTTTCCACAACTCGGGCCTGCTCGACGAGTTCATCAAGGAGGGCAAGGAGGTACGGTAGACTACAGTATCCTATTCATCACCGCTCGCTGACTTTCTTTCAAAAAAATCGCTAACTGACTTTCTTTCCGGGAACAGATCAGATAGTGTAGAAAAAACAACGGAATACGGCATATTAAGTTAGTTGTCGATTGCCCCCGCTTACTGTACTGCGCTTACAGTACTGCTTCCTGTCCAACATTGACAACATGGGCGCCACCGTCGACCTCAACATTCTCAACTTCGTGCTCCACTCGCCCGACGCGCCCGAGTTTGTGATGGAAGTGACGGACAAGACGAGGGCCGACGTGAAGGGAGGAACCCTGATTCAGGTATCTATTGATTATGGGGAATACGGTAGCCCCTACTCTTGTTTGTGATACTGTAGGCAGTAGGTTACGTATTTTGGAGCATACGGCAGATCTACACATACTACTTGATACGGTAGATATGCGGGAAACGTACAACGAAGGATACATTATCCTTAGTTGATACAGTAGATTACGGTTGTTTGGATACGGTAGCTGTAGAACTACAGTAATCCCAAGGTATCGATTGCAGCACGAGAACCGTCTGATGCTGCTCGAGATTGCGCAAGTGCCCAAGGACTACGTGGACGAGTTCAAGAGTGTTTCCAAGTTCAGGTGAGGTCTTTTGAATTTGGCGCCCGCAAAAATTCAAATCTGGAACTGGCGGGAAACCATAATATTTGAATAATTGCAGAATCTTCAACACGAACAACCTGTGGGTGCATCTGGGCGCGATGAAGCGCAACGTGGAGGCGCAGACGCTCGAAATGGAGGTACGGTAGCGATTTGGAGTGGTACGGTGCTTGGGATACGGTAGCATGATTTGGTCATGGTCTTGAAGATACGATAGCATTTGAGGTTTTTTTTACTATTGGGATATGATTGGGTGAGGCAATGTTGGTTGAGTGTATGATGTTAAGCATCTACGACTACTGTAGGTTACAGTACGTCGTCAATCGATATCACCTACCGTAACCCGCCCTTCAGGTTATCGTCAACCCGAAGCACCTGGACCGCGGCGTGGACGTGATCCAGCTGGAGACCGCAGCCGGAGCCGCCATTAAAAACTTCAAGGGCTCTTGTGGTGAGTGAGGGGTACTGTAGACGCGGAAATCGATTTTTTTTGCACAGACCTACTGCATCCAGAGATACCGTAGAGTATCATTTTCCATAATCGATTTATCTTTTATGTTTGATCTCCCCCCACTGTCCCGGTATCAATTTAACCCTTTAGTTTGAAAACTCTATCGCAATTCTTATCGATCTTTGATCTATTATAGTTGATCTTTGATCTTTGCAGGCATCAACGTGCCCCGTTCCCGGTTCCTGCCCGTCAAGAAGACCTCCGATCTGCTCCTCCTCATGTCCAATCTCTACGACATTGACAATGGCAGTCTGACGCTGTCCCAGCTCCGCTCCTTCCCCACGACCCCTCTCGTCAAGCTCGGATCCAGCTTCGACAAGGTACGGTACCACTCGGGGTACGGTAGGGTACGCGCGGTACCGGGGCATGGTAGGGCACGGTACGTAGTAGCGAGATTCGAAGTTGTCGTTATTCATTTTTGAGGATGATTTTCACTATCACTGTAAAAGATTGTAGAGACTAGCCTGGGCAGTGATCTCCTGTTTGAAAATTCTTACCATGAGATGACGCATAACAAAGCTGTATTTGCAACCTGGATTACGGTAGACCCGGATACGGTAGACAACCTAATAACAAGCGATCGATTGCAGGTGAAGGACTTCCTCGGCCGCTTCCAGGGCATTCCTGATCTGCTCGAGCTCGACCACCTTACCGTATCCGGTGACGTCACCTTCGGCAAGGACGTCAGCCTTAAGGTACGGTAGTTTAATCGATTTTCCTCCCCGGGGTTACGGTAGCATTGGATATATTCGAATCATGCATTTTGAATGTGAGGGTTTAATCCTGGCGGTATTTCAATGTTGAAGCAACACAACTCGGAAATGGTGGTGTACGGTGGTGTTATCAACTGGGCGCATTGTATTGAAGTGTACAGTATCAGCCAATTATCGATTGACATTGATTGCAGGGTACGGTAATCATCATTGCGAACCACGGCGAGCGCATCGACATTCCGCCCGGATCGATTCTCGAGAACAAGATTGTGTCGGGCAACCTGCGCATCCTCGACCACTAATCGATATTCGATTGGTGGCAACCGTAATCCCCCCACCGTAGACCATACGAAAATTTTGACCCCTGCCGATTGTAGTAGACTGTTTTAGCACCTCCTCTCTGATGTGTATTGTTTCTTGTATCAATTCCCCACCACTTTGCACCTTTTTCCCCATACGCGTTTTAGCTTTGTTCTTTTGTGTGTGTACAGTAATCGTGACCTACCGTAGTGTGCCCAGTTATCGATTGACGCGCTTGTCGATTGATTAACCGGCGCAAATCGGAAACAGTATTTCCCCCCAATGCGACTCAGTGAGTTCATGGTAGATTTTCATAGTTTACAGAGATGTAGAGAAATGTATCAGAGTATAATAAACAATATTGTCTTGATTGATTGATCAGTTAACAGATAATACGCATATTGTCTGGCTTGGTTTTGCTCCGGTTAAGGCCGGTTTCCAATACCCGTCCGGTCGCTAATTGTAAATTCGGGATAGAAGCTGTAGGGCGACTTTCACCCATATGTGGGTAGCACTTTTCCGACCGTTTTTGCTCAGTGTCCCTTAGTGATGCAAGTTCGGTTTTCGTATTACGACCCGCTCAGCGAGAGATCGATCGGTAATACGGCTGATAAAGGGGAGAGAACTAGAGAAAAAGAGACGCCCTATTACCGAAGCCGACGCCGAACGGGCAACCCTAGTGTCCCTGAACCAGTACAGTACATAGCGGGGCGTGCACAGGAAAATTTCAATTATCTTTCCACCTCGATTTTAATATTATGTGTTTTGCAAAGTGCCCCCGAGAACCCCGGTGCCCATGTTTGCTTTGACCCTTCCATTTTCGAATTCAGGCAATTGAGGGACGATTGACTTCTTGACTATTTAGCCGAAATACGAGTGAGTGATAAGAGGAACGAGAGAGAGAGAGAGAACCGTAATATCAATACCGAACGAGAAACACTTATATGATTTCGCCAGACGATGGAACCATCTGTCCTCTATGCAGCATCGAGTTGGCACCATGCCAAGAAGGTCCTTCGTTGTCTGACTCTCTCGTTTCGCGCACTCTCTCGATGATCCCCTCTTTCTCTAACTTGAGGTGTTATGATTTTGGATGCTGTGTATGCCTCCCTATTCCAAGGCGTGAATCGTGTTTCTTACTCTAATTCTCCTGCTTTACCACACTATCTCGTGACACAGCAGATTGTGTAAAAGGGCTGTGCATTTGCGTTTTTTTCGAATGAAACATATTCGAAAAAGTACTTCTCTCTTTTTCGAAGTTTTTCGAATGAAACATATTCGAAAAAGTACTTCTCTCTATTTCGAAGTTTTTCGAATGAAACATATTCGAAAAATACTTCTCGGGACCTCTCTACTCCCCTCTCCCCTACTCTCTTACCCTGCTCCCCTGCGTCTCTTCCCGGGTGTCAATATCGATTGAGCTCACTGCGGGCTAGAGGTGTGTTGTCATAACCTATTATAACGTGCATACGCTCCTCCTACTTTCCGCCGTCGCTCCTATCCTCTCAACATTGATCCGCCCCATGAGTCTCTACACATCATTCCACAGGCCGGTCAACCATCCAGAAAGGCCTTTGGAGTGAGAGAGCGTGTGAAATCGAGAGGGACTCTCTCACTTTTGTACACTCTCTCGCCATAACCCTGGTCTGCAGGTTTGGAATCATGTGTCTACCCTTGGGGATTCATAGTTCTGATTCATAGTACCTCACCCTGTTCGTTGACCCTTCTCTCCTTTACAGCACCTTTTCATTATTCCACAAGCCGGTCGCCTCTACACACAGCGCGCAAATTTGCTAGGAGAATAATTTTCCAAGGTTTAAATTGTTAGAGAACGGTTCTCCACCCTCCTCTTTCCGCACTCTCTCGTTTGCTCACCGAGACGAGGGAGTGTACGGAACAAGGAGGGTGGAGAACCGTTCTCTAACAATTGAAACCTTGGAGAACGGTTTTCCTGGCAAATTTGCTTTCAGTGCAGATAGGGGCCGCAACGTGATCTGCCAATTTCATGATAAGTGAAAGAAAGTGTGGGCAAATGAACCGCTAAGGTCTCAATTCCAACCAGCTTTCTGTAGACTACAGAAAGCTGGCTGGAATCAGAGCGTGTAAAACCGAGAAGGACTCCTCTCTCATTTTTATAAACCCTCTAACCCTGACCCCTCTCTGTCCTTTTTGAGTCGTGCGCTTTGATGTAGCTACGCAAGCGTGTGTTCGCAAATGGGATCGTAAATCGTTTTACAATGAACGCCACAAATTAAGGCGGGAGGCAGAGGGGCCAATTATTGCTTTGCGTTCCCCTTAACTACAGCGATATCGTGCCGAACAGCATCCAGTTGGCACCATGCCAAGAACATCTCTCGTTTTCTGACCCTCTCGTTTTGCGCACTCTCTCGCCTTCTCTCTCTCTTTCTCTAATTCTTTCTCGCCGATGCTGTTTCGAATGCTGTGCGCCGAACGAAACATAACGCACTCGACGTTGTTCATTTCTCATTGTTCGTGATCTTTGCCTATTTTAGTCAGGAACTTCCACTCATTTGTTCATTGCAAATATCATTGCGTGCTGCGTAATCGATTTCTCCAATATATTTTTTTTAATTTCAAAATTTGAATTCCAGATTGGTATGGCTCCTCCGCCGGCGAAGAAAGCGAAAATCGAGCATGATGCGCCTTCACAAAATGAAGTGAGTATTGCTGAAATTCGTTCAAGTTTTTAATTTTTATTTTTATTGTATTTTTTAAAATGTAAATTTAAATATGTTTCAGGAATCGGAGGGAAGTCGACGATTGGAGTGCAGCAGAGAAGAGGAAGGAGAGGAGGCGGCCGTTGATGTGAAGAAGACAGTGAGTCTTTTAAAAATACTTTACTACATTTTAACCATAGACCACATACAGCATTTTGATTTCTGGTTTCGAATTTTCACCCTAGAAACTCAGCATTTGGGATTTTAGTATCAAATATTAGTGATTTTTTGTGATGCGACAGGTATCAACTATGGTAGATCAATAGGTGATCACTTGTTGATTCCTGTATCAATTTTGGCAAACCTTTTTGAGTCCACAGTTCTAAAGCATTGACGAAAAGAAGTTATTCCTCACTGTATTGTTGCTTCGTTGCAGACCTGCCGCCGATTCCACACTTTCGAAATGGACTACGGCTGGAAGGAGTACTACAGAGTGACCCTGGAATGGGTGAGCACACTATCATAGGATTCCACACCTACACACATCATTCCACAGACCAGCCAACCTTCCAAAAAGGCCTTTGGAGTGAGAGAGCGTGTGAAATCGAGAGGGACTCTCTCACTTTTGTACACTCTCTCGCTTTAACCCTGGTCTGTAGGTTTGAAATCATGTGCTACAGGAAAGGGTCAGAGCGTGTAAAAGTGAGAGAGTCCTTCTATATACCGCGGCATCGCTCTAGATTTGTCATGCTTTCTCGCTCTCACTTCCGTTGTTTAGTAGCGGAACTTTTTATTGTTTCGGCCTAAGTGAATTGAATTTTTTGTAGTTATAATTAGGGGGCGCAAGCTCCGCCCCCTACCTTTCTCGACGAGAGGGAACAATTGTCCCAATCGAATGACAAGCTTCATTTTCAACCAAATCCCGCGTTCAAAAGCTTATTCGAGAGTTCTCGATATACTCTACGAATGAGGCGTTGCGCACCTTGTTCTGACAACATTTAGTAGATCAAAAATTGACTGAAAGCCTCAAGAGTAAGTGTTTAGAACACTTCCAATTCACCGACACAGCTGCGCAAGTCTCAGTATAGGTGGAATAGCATGCTGAATCTATACAAACAAAAAAATTAAAATTTTATTAATTCGCAGAATTGTCATTTGATTTTAAAGATATTTGCAAAATCAGCAAAAAAATTTGCAAACCGCAGGATTTGAACCAGCGTACTCCTGTTTATAAAGCATGTGCTCAACCGGCTGAGCCACGGGGGAGAACGAGTATGGAGTGCTCTTTCACTCTCACAATCAGTCAGGATTTAGAGATGTAGATTAGCTCCGCCCACTTCTCTCTTTCACCATTTTCTCTAAAATGAGGCGCATGGTTTTTGAGGCGTAGCGCGGCTCAGAGACAAGATATCGACAAACGGCAAAAAGTATGATGTTATTGAGACCTTATCGGTTCATTTGACCACATTTTCTTTCAATTAGCATGAAATCACGTTGCGGCCCCTAGTTATAATGTTGATTCGTTGCAGCGTAAGAAGAAGAGCCAGACGCTCGAGGGTCGTTATGGGCAGTACAGGGACTGTTGCTGGTATATGATTGAGGTTATTATTATTTTTTTAAAATTATTTTTATTTATACTAATTATATGACTCTGTTTGTGTTAGGATCAACAAATGACTGGAACATGTCGAAAAATCAAAATCGCTCAAAACTTTGTCCTAGGGGTAACTTTTGGCGCTGATCACGATTCTGTTATCGATTTCGCAATCGGACTCCTCTGGGCGCCGCTATGGCGCCGCGCCCAATTGGCGCCAAACTACATTTTGGACTATAACTAGGGACCGCAAGGTGTGTTGCCGATTTTATGCAAATGTTTGAAAAATTTGTTCAAAGTATCCACTGAGGTCCCAATAACATCATCCTTTTTGCCGTTTGTCGATATCTTGTTTCCGAGTCGCGCTATAGCTCGATAACCACTCGCGCCGATTGACTGAATTGGTAACGAGAGAGAAAGGGGCGGAGTTTATCTGCATCTCCAAACTCTGACTGATCATGAGAGCTGCATAGAGCTTCTTTCCCGTGTTCCCCGTGGCTCAGGTGGTTGAGCAAGGCCTTTATAAACAGAAGGTCGCAGGTTCAAATCCAACGATTTGCAATTTTTTTTGCTGATTTTGAAAAATACTTAAAATTCAAATGGCAATTCTGCGCATTAATATAATTCAAATTTTTTTCTTGATATAGATCCCTCGAGCTAATCCACACAAACTGAGAGTTGCGCAGCTGTGCCGATGAAATGGAAGTGCTCTAAACACCTACAATCGAAGCTTTCAATCAATGTTTGATCTACTAAATGTTGTCAGAACACGGTGCGCAAGGTCTCATTTGTAGAGTTCACCGAGAGCTCTCGAATAAGCTTTTGAACGAGGGATTTGGCTCAAAATGAAGCTTGCCATTTGATCGGGACACTTCTCGCCTCACGTGAAGACAAAAAGTGGGCGGAGCTTGCGCTGGCTAACTATAACTCGCTTCGGAGTGCCCGTAGAGCCGCGAAAGCTACAACTTTTAGTCAGAATTTGACGCTCTTTCGAATGGCGTTGCCAGTTTCTGGATATTCAGAAAACTCTTCCCATGAAAAATCGAAATTTTTATAAAACGAAAGTAAACTGGGAGACCTATCCTATCTTAAAGCGCGCTTCATTCTGATCATTTTGATATATAGAAACCCCAATATTATCTTAGCATGGGATAGAGCCATACATTTAACAACATTTTTGCTCAAACGCGTCGTACGCGAAACGCGTCTACGCACGCGGCAACCGAATAGACGATGCGGTAAGCGCTTAGAACTTCATTGCGAAGGTTGTAGGTTCGGTTAATCTCGATAGCAAGGCATTTTGGCCGATTTTATCTTTCTGTAAAAAGCTGTGGAAAATACGATTTTTTCAAGAAAAATAAAATCGGTGAAAATGCGCGGCTATAGACATGAATCGAACCTACAACCTTCGCAATGAAGTTCTAAGCGCTTACCGCATCGTCTATTCGGTTGCCGCGTGCGTAGACGCGTTTCGCGTACGACGCGTTTGAGCAAAAATGTTGTTAAATGCATGGCTCTACCCCATGCTAAGATAATTTTGGGTTTTCTATATATCAAAATGATCAGAATGAAGCGCGCTTTAAGATAGGATAGGTCTCCCAGTTTACTTTCATTTTATAAAAATTTCGATTTTTCATGGGAAAAGTTTTCTGAGTATCCAGAAACTGGCAACGCCATTCGAAAGAGCGTCAAATTCTGACTAGAAATTATAGCTTTCGCGGCTCTACGGGCACTTCGAAGCGAATTATAGTCCAAAATGTAGTTTGGCGCCAATTGGGCGCGGCGCCATAGCGGCGCCCAGAGGGGTCCGATTGCGAAATCGATAACAGAATCGTGATCAGCGCCAAAAGTTACCCCTAGGACAAAGTTTTGAGCGATTTCGATTTTTCGACGTGTTCCAGACCCCTGTTGAGCCCTTGTTGATCCTAACGTAAACAGCGTCATATTATTAATAGTATTTGTTTTATTATTATTATTATTATTATTATTATTATTATTATTATTATTATCGATTAGTAAATCCTCCGACAGAGTAACAGCGAGAATACGTTAGAGAAAGAGGGAATCATTGATAAGGGAACCGCAAAACTATACGGAGCGGAATCTGAAATCTGCCGATGCCAGTCGATGGGAACCCCCAAGAGATACTCAAATCACTTTTAATATGTCGAACCTTTTATCTGCTAAGGACCGAAAAATGCCGCAAAAGGTTTCCGCCTCTTATACTCGTTGAGTTGGGAGGAAGCTCCATCATCTGCCTATCTGGCTCAGGTGGTAAGGCGTCTGCCTAATAAGCAGATCGTTTTAGACTTCCTGAGTTCGATTCCCTCATTCTTCAATTTTTTTGCTGATTTTGTTTTAAATATATTTTTTTTGTAAAAAATCATCAGATGCCACAAAAAGATCGCACCCAAGCAGCGAAGTGATAAAAAGAACATATCCTTCGTCAAATCAGCAACAGTTCGGATTCTGCCGGTAGTAAGAGACAAAATGACATTTGCCAGCAACAAATGATGCAGTCGGCGTCCTGGTAGTTACAGAGAACCTCGACGTCCTTGTCGAACATGTACTACTTGGGGACAGTGAACGGATGAGGGTACACAATCAATGACTTGATTTAATCGGCCCAGAGTCTATATTGCGGTTGGTGACGAATTGGATAAAAATTTCCCTATCCGCTGTAAGAAACAGCGGCAAAATTCCCTGTGGTCCGACGCCGACTGCATCATTTGTTGCTGGCAAATGTCATTTTGTCTCTTACTACCGGCAGAAACCGAACTGTTGCTGATTTGTCGAATGATATTGCCTTTTTTATCACTTCACTGCTTCTATGCGATCTTTTTGTGGCATCTGATGATTTTTTTTCCAAAAAAATATATATTGAAAAAAATCAGCAAAAAAAATTAAGGATTAGGGAATCGAACTCAGGAAGTCTAAAACGCTCTGCTCATTAGGCAGACGCCTTACCACCTGAGCCAGAGAGGCAGATGATGGAGCTTCCTCCCAACTCAACGAGTATAAGAGACGGAAACCTTTTGCAGCATTTTTCGGTCCTTAGCAGATAAAAGGTTCGACATATTAAAAGTGATTTGAGTATCTCAGATTCCGCTCCGTATAGTTTTGCGGTTCCCTTATGAGATAGAAAGACAAAGAAAGACTTTCTTGGCATGGTGCCAACTCGATGCTGTGTCCATCACTCGATAAACATGCTATTTGAGGGAGGAGATGGTACGGCCCGCGGACCAATCGATGCAAGCGAGAGGTTCAGCCGCCTGTTCAAGAATGCATACATCAGCTATCTCAATATCAAGGTACATTTACATTTCAACAACTTTAACGACTGGCTTTGGGTGTTAAAGCTGGGTTACTATGAGACAACTTCATTGATTGCGATCCACAGCATTTCGAGAGCGGCCACATGCCAGACAACGAGAGAAAAAGCGAGAGACAACAGCGCTCTGAAGAGACGCGCGCTTTGCGGTCGCGTTGCGTGCTCCTTTCCTCCCCGTTCAAATTCAAATTCTGGAATTGTGCCAATAAGTGTGTGGCCGCCTCGCTGTACACCTGAATCGCTGTGCGATCGTTTGGCGCGAGTTGCACGAATATCAATGTGCAAATGAACATTAAACCTTTATCATACTAGCGAGAGAAAAAAACTCAAGGGAATTGCCTATTTCTCACATTTTGGATGTATTCTTGTTTTTAAAAATCGAATTTCATGTTCAAGCGTGATCATGGCCGAAAAGGAACCGTGTCAGAAATAAGAAATGACAGAAATTCCAAAAATTCCCGTTGCGCCTCAAAATATTCCTTAATCTTAAATTAAACAATCGATATTACAGTGCTATAAAGCGGATGAGACAGCGCTCAGCGTGATTCCAAGTCTCGTCGAAACGGCTATTTTCGAAACTCTGGATGTAACGTGCCACGGGAATACTGAGAAGGCGATGAGGTGAGGCTTTACAAATATTAATTTATAAAAGAAAATAATTTAAAATCTGCTTTGTTTACTCGAGAAAAATATTTGTATCCCTCTAGATTCGACAGAGAAGTAGACTTGTATTGTCAATTTCAGGTTCATTCCATCACTGCTCAAGGGCCGCAATCTCGAGGAGTGCTCCATCATTCTCCGGCTGAAGATCGATTGCAAGCAAGATAACGCGAAGATTCGCAATCAACTAATGCAGCTGCCCAAAATGAATACTTTCAAGTTGGAGTGGAGGTGCAGTGATAAAGTAAGTGTGTTTTTTTTAAATAAAAAGCAGCAAAATTTTAATAAAATAGAAAATAGAGGAGAAATAATTAAGAATAAAAGACTATTTATTTAGAAGATTTCCTGCAAATCCATGTGGCTCTGTCGTAGTAACTTTTTGCCAATAAAATTGTGCTAATTGCAATATCACTGCCGGTTGCCGCATGCTCCCCCCCCTCCCGGGAGGGGCATGACTGTCTGACGCTAAGGGAGCGAAACAGTCATACCTACTGTAGTTTTAACCGTATTTATCTTGTAGTACACTTGACATAGCAATCGATATTGTAACCAATTCCAATTTGTCAGGATTGCTGGGACAAATATGCGATGGACGACGATACGATGCTTCATCTAATCAACTACTCGATACAAGCAGATCTCGATATGGGCAACTTCACCGCCCAAGGACTTATGAGCGCCTTTGAGGTGAGCACTATTGAAATAGTAATTATTTGACAAATTAAAACTGTTATTATTTACTGTTTGGCTCCCATAGCGCCAAAAAAAACGGAAAAACGGAAAGGAAACGGAGATTTTATTTGCCCAAAAAGGTTTGATCATTTTAGGGCATTCGTCGCGATAGACTGGCCGGGGTTGAGAAGGAGCTGGAATTTATCGCTGCCAGGACTGTTGTTGATCAACTTTTGACGCTTGACGCCCCTCAATACTCCCGTCGATCCATTAACAAGTAAGTCGAATGCGAGTAATCGAGAAAGTAGTAAGAAAAAAATAGTTGTAATGCGGTGTTAGTTTCTTGGAAAAGAAATTGGAAATAGGAAAACGAGTGTTAGTTTTTCCGCAGCCCTTTTCGGCACCATATTTTCCCTTTCTGAATTTTTCACACCCTTTTCCTTTTTTTAAAAACTTTTTTCATTTTCTTTTCCATGAAACTAACACCACATCAGTAATTCAAGTGAGTAGTAAGAAAAGAACAAGTAGTCAACGGATAAGTAAGTAATAGAGTAATTTCCGAATAAGTAGTCTAATTCGAGAATGATTTCCAGTTCGAATTGCTACTGAATTCTACAGTTTGAAATTCGGGTAAATAATTGGAATAGCACTCTTCTTTTCCCACACACTCTCACTTATCGACCGAAATAAACAGTGTGCGAAGAGATTTATTCCATTTTTACCCGAATTCTTTACTAAATACCCTCTGGCAGTCCAACCTCCATAAAGTGTTGCGGAAAAAAACCAATTACACAAAATCTCTCATTGTCTAATTGTGGAACCGATATTCATTTGAATGATTCGTTATTACAATCTTAAAATGCAACTTTCATGGAACGTTGTCTGCGCGCGCTCTTTCTATAACTCGACGTCTCTCTTGCTTTGCCATACTGCTCTCTTGCAGCCATATATAATACCTTATCCCTTTCAGTTATCGATGAATTTATAATACCGTATCCCTTTCAGTTATCGATGGTTGCACGATGGGGCAAGCGGCACGACTCTCACGGCGCGCGCCAACATCAGAATACGGAAGGACGCTTATTACGTCGCCATCAAATAATCAATAATAATAATTAGAATATTGATATTGTGTTATCATGCAATGTTTAGTTGTTTCGTTAACTAGATTCGTCGTCCACATAATGCAATGAATTAGTAATAAAAATACTGTTTTTTCGTGCAATTCTTAATTGAAGCCTTTACTAGATTCCATTATAGACTAGACTGGAACTAGACTAGACTAGACTAGACTAATATTCTTTCGAAAGAGGCCGACCAGGAAGTTTACTTGGATATCTCCTAATGGTCGTATTGCAAATGAGATTGATTACTTTCTGTATCCTAAGGGAATGTGTGTAAGGGACGTCGGAGTAGTGAATCAATTTGATCTCACTACGGATCACCGACTCGTCAGAGCTTCAATCTCTTTCCCTTATCGATTCCCTAGGAGAAAGAGAGCGACCGATCGAGGGGGTTCGCACATCGAAAATGACCTGTTTAAATTCAGTCTGCGATTAGAGTTGCAGCGTAGGGGAGGGAATCTGGGATACGGTAATATTGTCGAGGCAATTAGGGAAGCGGGTAAAATCTCTTCTATAGTTACACCAAAGGATGACGGGATATCGCAAAACACCAAGGATTTAATAGTGCGCAGAAGGGACCATAAAATGCAGTCGTCTGGCTTGGCTCATTTGCAGTGGCTGCTCCTCAATCGATCGATACGTCAGTCGTACAGAAACGACAGAGAACGTTCGTATCTCAATTACGTCAACATAGCCATTGCAAACGGGAAAAGTTACAAAAAGGCAACTGCAAAACTGGCTATAGGGAAGGGTCGAATTCATAAGATTAGAAATGGGAACGGGAATTGGGAATATACACAGGCGGGAATAGAAAAGGCATTTCAAACTTTCTATAATGGGTTATACAAAGGGAATGGGGGAATAAACTATCAATCCCAAATAGACAGAGATCCTTTTATTCCAATCTGCAATGCCGAAGTAGAACAAGTATTACGGTACTATAAGTCCGGCAAAGCACCTGGGAATGATGGGATCACTGGGGAAATGTTGAGGGCGGGAACTGACTATCTAACTTCAATACTAACAGGGGTTTTCAATGACATAGTAGTAGCAGGGAACATTCCAAATGGATTTGGGGACTCGCGCACTATTTTATTACCCAAGACAGGCGATAGTTCTCTTATTAAAAATTACCGTCCAATCAGCCTGCTTCCTGCTTTGCAGAAAGCCCTCACTGGTCTTTTGAACAGAAGAATAGCGCCTGTCCTGGATAACAATAGAAGTTGGGAGCAAATGGGTTTCAGGGGAGGTCATTCAACTGTAGATGCAATCCATACCCTTAAAACTGTAGTAGCTAACTGCGTCGATCATCGCCTGCCGATTTATCTACTATTCGTGGATATTTCTAAGGCGTTTGATTCTGTCTACGGGGAAGCGGTCTTCAAGGCTCTGGAATTGGAGGGTATCCCATCGGAAATAGTCTCTTTCCTCGGTACTTTGTCACGGGAAAGCAAAAGCGCGATAGTGGTAAATGGGAAGGAAGTTGAAATTGAAGTAGGGAGGGGAGTTCGTCAGGGCGATTGTCTTTCCCCCAGACTGTTTACATCAGTCCTGGATATGGCGTTCAGGGAACTAGATTGGGTGGGGAAGGGAGTCAATATCAATGGTCGATATCTTTCTCATATTCTATTTGCCGACGATGCCGTTCTCATATCTCACGATGAGAGGCAAATTCAATCAATGGCAGTGGAATTGGAGAGAGTATTGAAACGGGTGGGACTTTCACTAAACGGGGACAAAACAGTAGGAATGACTTCGAAGGATAATCCTCGAGAAGTCAAAGTGGCGGGAAAGGTTGTGGGTTTAAAAAAAGAGGTTATCTATCTAGGAAGTGCAATTAGTATAAATGGTAAGGATGGGAGCGAGATAGGCAGGCGAATTAGAGCAGCCTATGGGTCATTCCATAAACATCGTGCATTCTTAGTGAATCGCTCGATCCCAGTGGCTCATAAAAGGCGTCTTTTCAATGGTTGCATCCTTCCCGCATTCCTATACGGATGTGAAACCTGGGCTCTGACCAATGCACAATGTGACAAATTATCGGTGGCCCAAAGACGCATGGAGCGTTGGATGGTCGGTTGTACTGTAATGGATCATATCTCGAACGAGCGGCTGCGTGATCGCACAAAGGTAGGAGACGTTGTTCGAGCCGCCTTGAAAAGAAAGTGGCTCTGGGTACACAAGATTGCTAATGATCATGATTTGAAGTGGAGCAGAACCGTAATCGATTGGACCCCCCGAGGACCCAGACGGCGACGTGGACGACCACCAACAAGATGGAAAGATCTCTTCATGCGAATAATCGGGCCGACATTTATGAGACAAGCAAGGAGTCAAGACTGGCCAGCCATGCACATCAGAGCCCACTCTTGATAAATGTGTTAAAATCCAAATCCAAAAAACCCTGGTTAATGTTTCTTGAGGATTGAGCACAAGAGAGTTTTCTAACAGAATGAATATTATCTATTTTCTGTTCAGTTAGATCTAGTTATATCCGCGTTTTCTATGAACAGGCATAGTTTATATATAGTTAGACTATAGAACTTTTTACTTCACAAGTCTTTGGCAACAGAGCATATTTAGAAGAGGAATTTAAAATAATTATCATTTATTCTACGTTATTTGACAGTAATATGACAATAAATAAATGACAATAAGATAAAGTCAGTAAATTGTCCCTGTTTTTTGAGCATAGCAATGATTGGATGCAGAGACTTCTCAGACACATCATTCCACAGGGCAGTCAACCTTCCAGAAAGGCCTTTGGAGTGAGAGAGCGTGTGAAATCGAGAGGGACTCTCTCACTTTAGCACACTCTCTCGCCCGGACCCCTGTCTGTCGGTTTGGAATCATGTGCAGATGGTGCGTATGCTCAATGAAGAAATAGGATTGTTGTCCCTCTTGCCGTATGGGTAGAAAGGAATAACTGAAAAAAAGTAATTGTAAAATTTAAAAAAATAGAAAATTTGATGAATACCCACCAGAAATCGATTTATTGTTTGCATACTCGTAGTAGCGTGGGCGCGAACAAAAAAATTTATCTTTGGAAGCTCCTGAAAAGATTTTTTTGTCATAACCACTGCAGTAAGAAGAAATTACACTACCATTAGTAAATGAGGATAAGTGACAACGTTATATCATCGTGAAAAAGAGATAAGGATTTCAAGTTGAAGATAAAAGGCATAAAAAGTATCACTAACCTTTACCAGCCTGTTAACCGCCGTGTGCTGTAGATATGAGGTGTAGAACTTGTTCTCGATCACTAATCTCTGCATTCTCTTGGCAAACATTTCAATTATGACCTGCGCCCAATCCGCATCCTTCATTCCAAAAAGATATGCAGAGCCTACGGGCGGGCACTCGGTCATTACGGCACTGGTAAATGTTGACTGCCGGACAGATGTCGGCAATTCTCAGCAGAAATCGAGCTGAACATACGTAAAATTGTCATTAACCTACCAAATAAATGTATATAAAATTGACCCAGAAATTAAAATAAAATACCTGGGTTGGACATTCGACAATCCATAATGGCGAGATGGAAATAGTTGATATTCCAGGTGCAGATCATTTGGAGAAAATGATTTCTGAAATCGTGAATATTGTCCGACATTTACTGAGTCGTATCAAACTAGAAGATGAACTTGTTTACCTACATGTATTTGTGGAAATATTGTGGTAACTACATTTTTCTTTTCAAGTCTCATTACTTTTTTAAGGAATAGATATAAGAAAACTCACGCGTTCGTATCAGAAATCGATTCATCAGTGAAAACGAGCTGATCTATCCCAATTCCATCCAAAAGTTTGAACGTGTTCTCAAATTGTTTCTTCCCTTCGTCGTTACAGAAGTTGATCAATTTGAGCATGTAGACAGTCTTACTGAAGCAATTTCTGATTGATCTCAGAAGGGCCATATCGTTGTCATCAACCGTAAAGTAGAATCCAAGTACCTCAAGACATTCACAATGAGCACCATTTTTATTAAGCTGAGTGCGTTTAGAATGTGATTTCGAGTTGTGTTTTTGACAGTCGTAATTTTTTGCTCTCATTTCAGACTAAAACAACATTCGTATAATTTCAATAAAAATTATTTACAATATTTACGGCAATTTAAAATAGTTATTTAAGTAAATTACGATGAAACACACTTTTGGGTACCAATCTCTCAAGTTGCAAGCCGGTCCTCTATCTCTCATGGGTCTGTTTCTCAGACAATCCTCATCCCATTTTCTCGACATTCGATGTCTCAATGATCGAAAGTTTAATAAATTGACTTGAGAAGGCCGAATATCGATGCGAATCTCCAGTTTCGACTTGCATTTGCTCTGAAATGGCGAAATTCTCAGTTGAGTGCAAAACGTGATAAATTTGTTTCGGCTTCTTTGTTTCGCATATTCTTCGCAATCTTTGATACACTACGTGACATCATTCTTCAGTTTTGCCGTTTTACTATGAGACTAACTATGAAGGGAAACTAACTCTGGTTATGCTAAATTCTTCGATTGTCGGAAGATTAGCTCGATTTCTCACAAATTCATCAGCACGCTGTAGAAAGGTGCGCGAAACCTGAATATCTTATTGATTTCCTTCTTCAAAGATTAGAAAATAAAGCTGTAGAAGAAGGTAAAGTTGGCTCCGGGTCAATCGATTACCGGATTTCAAGGTCTACCGGAAAGCTGCGAACAAAGAATACTTCTTCCCCGCTCACCAGGCTTCTAAGTGTAAGGAGAATTTTTAAAAAGTTATGTAAAATAGAAAGATATGGTCAACTCCCACTTCGATTATTAGGAAGGCATTCCGTATTGTATCCAATAATCCTCTCAATTATTTCCCGCGGAAGTTTTTCGATTGGCGCCATTTCATCGAGTTTCTCGTTGATTTCGCATTCGACCAAGATGTCGAACAGCATATCCTCGTACTTTCTCTTCATCACGTAACTGAAAATACGTAAATAAGGGGGAGGGGGCGGAAATGGGGAGACGATGTAAAAAAGCGGGTGTACAATGATAATAAAATGCCTTTGACTGATTGATTGAGTGACTTAGTTAACAAACTGCTTTTATGATGCATTTATTGTTGCTGAGTGGTCAGAAATGGTCAGAAATGGAATGGAGGAGGGCGCACGACCGGTCGAGCCCTGTCTGACAACGTTGAATGAATCGGTCGTTTGCTCTATTGCTCTATGCGGAAGTCGGATGCCGGGTTGCCAGCGGGTATTTTCTCATGGCATTTCGGGGGAGGTATGAGAAACCCCACTGCTTTCATGACGGCGACTACACTCAGACAAAATTTCTTCATTGCATGCATGAATTGTAATTAACTAACAAGTAATTAACAAGCTAGAACACCGATCGAAGTAAATGATTACATCAAACCCAGATGTAGTTCCACAGAAGTAATTAATTACTTCATGCTTGCGACGAAGAAATTTTTGTGTGTATGTGGAAAGTGTTTGTGAGACAGAAAGATTCTCTCCTAACGACTATCGGCGGTTTAGACGCCGAATCATTAATCTCAGCTCTTGGGTCAGCTTAATTTTTGTTCTCGTGGTTACTGGGGCAGAATTTGATAGTGATAACGACTATACATTTACTTTTTCTTCATTATAATTGATAATTTTTTAAACTTTTCGTGGTGTGAAAAGTATCGTTAATGTACATAAATCGGACCGGCGTACTTTCGTTTCGTCGCGAAACTAAAATCAAGCATAATTTATGCTAATTGCAACAAAGGAGACAAAGCGAGTGAATAAGCAGCAAAGGCAGTTTACTGATAGATATGACCCATTATTGAAATTAATATAGAATTTAATTTAGTGGTAAGAAAAGAAGCACAGTCAAATGATAGATGGATGAATTGCTGTCAGGATTTTTATTTTATACACTCGCGAAGCGCTACAGCCAGTAAATAAAGTGTGAACAATAAAAGACAATCTAACATATGTTTGTTTCGGGGAGGTGAACAATTGTGCAGACTAGTCAACGGAGAACGATTAATCACTTATAGGGTTGAAGAATGCGTGTATAAAAGGCGAAGATGAAAACTTCTTAATTGCTCTACGTGAAATGCGGTATCCGATCTCAGACCACACTAGCCACAGGGTATTCTCCCACGAAATCCCAAAAGAGGCACGAGATACGCGGTTTCCTTTCTCAGGACAACTAATACCTTCTGGCTAATACCGACAGTCTCACGAGGGCAGTGGATCTCGTGCATTGATCCCTCTCTCACCCGCTCGGTCGTTCAAAATAAAATAAAAAATTTCCCAAAAGGAATTTAAAATACTGTGCGAATGGGCAATTTCGAATTTCATCAGTAACTTGAATGATTTTTTTGGCCTAATTGGGAAAATTGGCTCAATTGGGAAAAAGATTTTCCCACAAAACATGACATCGTGAGTTCAATTCCCGTCGAAACAACCGATAGATGAGATGACTGAAATGAGGATCGTGAGGGTTCACGAAATGCACGGGGCAAAAAACACTATGTACAACGACTCTAAACCTCTATTGAAGGATCAGGTGCGCGAAAGTGTTTATGTTAACTCTCTCCTTCGTCTTTATATTTTTATTCAGTGGCAAAAATTTCTGAACGATTCTTCTATTAAATATTATGTGAGGCCGTCTGCAAAAGAATCGAGCTAGGCACAGTGAACAAATGTTGATTTTCGTTTTCCAACTTTGTAATTTGGGGTAATGAACTATGAACTTCGGCCGATCGAAATTGCTCATTCTTACAGTATTTATAATTCCGTGTGGGAAAACATTTTGAATTGTGAACGACAGAGCGGGTGAGAGAGGGATCACTGAAATGCACGAGATGTCCTCGTGAGACTGTCGATATTAGCCAGAAGAACAGCAGCCATGAGAAAGGAAACCGCGTATCTAATGCCTCATGGGATATCGTGGGAGAATACCCTGTGGCTGGTGTGGTGTGAGATCGGATACAGTATTTCGCGTTGAGCAATTATAAAGTGTTCATATTCGCCTGTACAACATACACTCTTCAAGACGATAAGTGGTCAATCGTTCTGTTTGTCTAGTCTGCCCAATTTTTCACCTCCCCCCACCCATGTTTACAAATTATGTTAGATTTTCTTTTATTTTTCATCTTTTATTTACTTGCAACCGCAGATAATGTCTGGTAGTATTTTAAAAGTTGTTGTCCGGGTTCACTTTGTGAATTTGAGGTCTAACGACTTTGAAAGGAATTATCTGCGAGTGATAGCACCGATCAATCAGATCACTCAAAACTAGGATAATGGAGGAAATCATCGTTAATATATTCATATTTTTTTAAAAAATTTATTCCAACCGATGATTGCATAAAAATCGAAGTGGCATCAAAACCACTGAGAGTCGTTAATCAATTACTTCGATCGGTGTTCTAGCGTGTTTTCTCACTAGTTATTAATTATTTCATTCATGCGACCAAGCAATTTTCTCTGAGAGTAGTCGCTGTCATGAAAGCAGTGGTGTTTCTCATACCTCCCCCGAAATTTCATGAGAAAATACCCGCTGGGCAACCCGGCATCCGACTTCCGCGTAGAGCAAATCTGGTCTGACGACCGATTTATTCGACGTTGTCAGAAAGGTCTCGACTGGTCGATAGGAGAGATTTTGAATGACCAAGCCATTTCTGATCCCTTGGCGACAATAAACGCATCATAAAAGCAGTTCGTTAACTAAATCACTCAATCAATCAGACAAAGGCATTTCATTATCATTTTACATCCGCTTTTTTACATCGTCTCCCCATTTCCGCCCCCCCCCATTATTTAAGTATTTTCAGTTAAGCGATGAAGAGAAAGTACGAGGATATGCTGTTCGACATCTTGGTCGAATGTGAAATCAACGAGAAGCTCGATGAAATGGCACCAATCGAAAAACTTCCAATGGAGATAATAGAGAAGATTATAGGATACAATACGGAATGCCTCCCGAATATTCGAAGTGTGAGTTGACTATATCTTTCTATTTTACATTACTTTTTTAAAAATTCTCCTTAGAAGCCTGGTGAGCAGAGAAGGAGTATTCTTTGTTCGCAGCTTCCCGGTAGACCTTGAAATCCGATAATCGATTGATCCCGGAACCAACTTTACCTTCTTCTACGGGACTCCCTAAAAGTCGGCCGGCGGCCGGCCGTCGGCCGACTTTTAGGGACTTTTACCAAAACCGTCGGCCGACCTCCAAAACATTATTTATGATGCAGATTTAATTTCTAAAGATGAAAATGAACCGGAAGTGGTCCGCAAAATGAGTTTTCAAGTTCAAAAATGTTTTTTCATGAAAAAAATGTTTTTTTCTCGATTTTTTTCAAAATGAATCAGGAACTCATCCTTGACGGTTATATTCATATTTCATCACCAGAAACTGTTAAGAAATTGATTCATTAGCATTGCACGTCCATGAACATTAGCAATCTGATGGTTCGCAGCCAGCCGCCGGCCGTCGGCCGAATTTTAGGGACTTTTACCAAAACCGTCGGCCGACCTCCAAAACAATATTTCTGGTGCAGATTTATTTTCTTTCTAAAGTTGAAAATGAACGTTGAAAAGTTGAAGAATAATTTTTTTCCCCTGTAATAGTCAATGGCTTTTAAGAAAATATTGTTTTAATCTGAAAATTACACTTTTTTTCCAAGCAGTTTTGCTTTTACAAAAACAACAAAAAAAAAGTTCACAGTTATTCTTTAAATATTCTAAACCCGCATTCCAACTTGCACCTGATCGGAAAATGAAGATATTTGTATGACAATTTTTATAATGACCGGCATATCAAATTTATATTTAAATTATAGTAGGCTAGTTTGATATTTGAGATCGACGATGCATTATTGAATTATGAGTGTAAGGCACAAGTTTGGTCCCAAATTAGTATGAATACGAAAAAATCGTGAGTTATGAAAAACAATTTTTTTTGAAAAAAGTAATTTTGCAAAAATCAAAAAAAAAATTATCAAAAATACTTTTTCCTAAAAATCTAATATTTGCAAAGTTGATGCACAATATCATGATCTACATTTCTTGACTAGCCGCGGATTGCAATCTATGAATAAAAGAAAAATCTTTTCAAAAAAACAACAAAAGTGTTTAAAATTAGGTTTCAGAAACGAGCAGAAATTTTCATGTGTGATTGTTTGACAGTTTGGGTGCACCATTAATGCATTATTTAAGGAATTTTGATCCTAGCTTTCCGTGTTAAAAAGTTGAAAAATTTGAAATTTTAAGTCCGCGTTTGGTCGATCCTTACCTTTCAGGTCTCTTAAGTATTTTATTTTAATCTTCTCTGAAGTATTACCTTAAGAGACCCTCCACCAGAAATCGGAAAAGCCGATCGGATGGCCGAAAATACAACCTGCTCTCAAACTTTTTTTCATGGAATGGGGGGCATGAATGCTGATCGAGCGCACATCTCCTTGATCGTGAAAAAAAATTTTGACCGAGAAAAAAATTACCAAATTTTCGACCCTTTTTGGGTCCAAAAATAAATCCTCGTATTTCTATTCAAAAAATATTATATTATACGTAATTTCACGCGTAGATTCCGAAAATAATACATATAAGCTATGAAATTGACAAATACAATTTCTAATTTTGAAAATCTGTTTTTTTTTACCCAAATAAATGAGAAAAGAGGTATCTCAAAAAATAGCTTACATGTTGTAACATTCATTCATTCATTCATTATTTATTTATTCCGTCAGAGTATCGCATATAAGAAAAATAACTGTGAATGGGGGCAAGAAACGGATGTCCGTCGACGTAGTCGAATCGGTTTTGTGCATGGCAGCAAAGGTATGGGGAAGAAGGGTCAGAGCCAGTTCTTAATAACTGATTCAGGGAAAAATGAATTGGGTTGGGAACGGATATATCTACGAAAGGAATCTCGGGATAAATCAACCGAGGGGGAGGGGAGGGAATTCCATATGGATATGGTTCTGGAGGCAAGGGTGGTGTGGGAATTGGGAGGAAAGAAAGGCAGAGAGATACGGAAGTGATGTGAATTACGGACAAATCTAGTAAGAGGAGAACGAGTGAGGAGGGAAGAGTGATCAAGTTCATAATTCCTATGAAGAATGGAATGGAGAAAGACAATATCGGTGACAAATCTACGGCGTTCTAAAGTTGTTAGATTTAGGGAGCGTAAACGATTACAGTAGCTTACTGAAGGCAGAGAACAACGGAAATAGAGCTTCCTAGTGAAGTCGCGCTGGACACGTTCAATATTTTTGGTAGTTTCAACGGAATTAATGGGGTTCCAGATAATGGAACAGGTCTCTAGACTAGGAAGAATAAATGTTGTGAACGATTTCACATAAATATCGATACAATTACTACGGAAAGCTTTGAAAAGGAAGTGCATTTTAGAATTTGATTTCTTAACAAGTTCTTTGATATTTTCAGAGAAACAAAGGGAAGGGGTGAACGACCGTGAAACGAACGAAAACGACTCCTAAGTCCTTAACAGTCTTTTTGGGTGTAAGGGCGACATTATTGATATGGAACTGTCTACAAGGGTTATGAAGGCCATAGTGCATAATAGAGCATTTGGTCTCGGATAAGCCGAGATTCCATTGTACTGACCAGGTAGAGATAACATCGAGGGCACATTGTAAGTCATCAGAATAGAGGGGAGCTTCCGCATAAAGCTTTAAATCGTCAGCATAAACAGAATAGCGAATAGATGGCGGGAATTGTGATGAAATGTCAGTGATAAATAGGATGAACAAGAGTGGACCTAAGCAAGAGCCCTGTGGCACACCGGATCTAACTACAGTTAAAGGCGAGAATGAGTCATCGATGAAAACAGACTGGGTGCGATCGGATAAATATGCTTCGAAGATAAATATGCTTCGAAGGAACATTATCGAATTCCTTATAGAAAGTTACTAATACTGTTATTTTTTTAGAATTTTTTTAGTGTTTGAGAGCAGGTTGTATTTTCGGCCATCCGATCGGCCTTTCCGATTTCTGGTGGAGGGTCTCTTAAGGTAATACTTCAGAGAAGAACAAAAAAAAATACTTAAGAGACCTGAAAGGTAAGGATCGACCACACGCGGACATAAAATTTCAAATTTTTCAACTTTTTAACACGGAAAGCTAGGATCAAAATTCCTTAAATAATGCATTAATGGTGCACCCAAACTGCCAAACAATCACACATGAAAATTTCTGCTCGTTTCTAAAACCTAATTTTAAACAATTTTGTTGTTTTTTGAAAATATTTTTCTTTTATTCATAGATTGCAATCCGCGGCTAGTCAAGAAATGTAGATCATGATATTGTGCATCAACTTTGCAAATATTAGATTTTTAGGAAAAAGTATTTTTGATAATTTTTTTTTGATTTTTCAAAATTACTTTTTTCAAAAAAAATTGTTTTTCATAACTCACGATTTTTTCGTATTCATACTAATTTGGGACCAAACTTGTGCCTTACACTCATAATTCAATAATGCATCGTCGATCTCAAATATCAAACTAGCCTACTATAATTTAAATATATATTTGATATGCCGGTCATTATAAAAATTGTCATACAAATATCTTCATTTTCCGATCAGGTGCAAGTTGGAATGCGGGTTTAGAATATTTAAAGAATAACTGTGAACTTTTTTTTGTTGTTTTTGTAAAAGCAACTGCTTGGAAAAAGTGTAATTTTTTAAAAAAAAAATATTTTCTCAAAAGCCATTGACTATTACATTGGAAAAAATTTTTTTCTTAATTTTCAACGTTCATTTTCAACTTTAGAAAGAAAAAAATCTGCATCAGAAATAATGTTTTGGAGGTCGGCCGACGGTTTTGGTAAAAGTCCCTAAAAGTCGGCCGGCGGCCGGCTGCGAACCATCAGATTGCTCATGTTCATGGACGTGCAATGCTAATGAATCAATTTCTAAGCAGTTTCTGGTGATGACATATGAATATAAACGTAAAGGATGAGTTCCTCATTCAATTTGAAAAAATCGAGAAAAAAATATTTTGAAAACTTGAAAACTCATTTTGCGGACCACTTCCGGTTCATTTTCATCTTTAAAAATTAAATCTGCATCAGAAATAATGTTTTGGAGGTCGGCCGACGGTTTTGGTAAAAGTCCCTAAAAGTCGGCCGGCGGCCGGCTGCGAACCATCAGATTGCTCATGTTCATGGACGTGCAATGCTAATGAATCAATTTCTAAACAGTTTCTGGTGATGAAATATGAATATAACCGTCAAGGATGAGTTCCTGTTTCATTTTTTTAAAAAATCGAGAAAAAATATTTTTTTCATGAAAAAATTTTTTGAACTTGAAAACTCATTTTGCGGACCACTTCCGGTTCATTTTCATCTTTAGAAATTAAATCTGCATCAGAAATAATGTTTTGGAGGTCGGCCGACGGTTTTGGTAAAAGTCCCTAAAAGTCGGCCGACGGCCGGCCGCCGGCCGACTTTTAGGGAGTCCCCTTCTTCTACAACTTTATTTTCTAATCTTTGAAGAAGGAAATCAATAAGATATGCAGGTTTCGCGCACTTTCCTACAGCGCGCTGATGAATTTGTGAGAAATCGAGCTAACCTTCCGACAATCGAAGAATTGAGCATAACCAGAGTTAGTTTCCCTTCATAGTTTTAGTCTCATAGTAAAATGGCAAAACTGAAGAACGATGTCACGTAGTGTATCAAAGAGTGCGAAAAATGAATGATACAACTGTGTGTAGAATGTTCGGCACATACATATACATATACATACATATTTATCCTGACATCAAGGCAATGGCCTGCAGGAGGTATCATTCGGGGACAGAGGTGGTCGGGATCTTCGAATTCGAGGCAACTGGGTCAAGGGAATGGATCATGCTTGGCTTCCTTGGTCAATTGTAGTGCCGATCTTGGACGATAGACATTGAGCGTAGAAGTAGATCTTCCAGCTTCCAGTGACGTCCTGACTAGCGTGTATCAACCAAAGTGGGAACTCACGTCGTAGTCTTGTCGACTGGGGCCTTTCTTGAAAGTTGACGACTTGAATTATTTGTAGTCGATCCGAGTCCTCTGCTCGAAGTGGTACCAGGTGGGCGAAATACTTGCCGGGTTGCCCAAGCTGACTGGCAAGGATTCTCCAAACTGAGGTGGGAGAGGAGCGGGGAGACTGTCGACCGCCCGTCACGAGGCACAGAATGAAGAATTCTCAGTTGTTCGGCAGTTGTTCTCAGTCGGCAGTTGTTCTCAGTCGTTCGGCACAAAGAAGCCGAAACAAAGATCTCACGTTTTGCACTCAACTGAGAATCGCGCCATTTCAGAGCGCCTGCAAGTCTAAACTGGAGATTCGCATCGACATTCGGCCTTCTCAAGTCCATTTATTCAATTTTCGTTCATTGAGACATCGAATGTCGAGAAAATGGGACGAAGAAAGTCTGACAAACAGACCCATGGGAGAGAGGGGACCGACTTGGAACTTGCGACAGTCATACCCAAAAGTGTGTTTCTTCATAATTTACATAATAATTAACTTAACTTCATAATAATTGTAAATAGCCGTAAATATTGTAAATTATTTCAATTTAAATTATACGAATGTTGTTTTTGTCTGAAATGAGAGAAACAGTTTGTGACTGTCAAAAACAAAACAAGAAATCACATTCTGAACATTTCGTACTAAGCTCAATAAAATGGTTTTTATTGTGAATTTCTTGAGGTACGCTGATTCTACTTTACGGTGGATGACAACGATACGGCTCTTCTGAGATCAATCAGAAACAGCCTCAGTAAGACTGTCTACATGCTAAAATTGATCAACTTCTGCAACGACGAAGGGAAGAGACAATTTGAGAACACGTTCAAACTTTTGGATGGAATTGGGATAGATCAACTCGTTTTCACTGATGAGGCCATATCTGATAAACGCGTGAGTTGTCTTATATCTATTCCTAAAAAAGTAATGAGACTTGAAAAGAAAAATGTAGTTACCACAATATTTCCGCAAATACATGTAAGTAAACAAGTTCATCTTCTAGTTTGATACGACTCAGTAAATGTCGGACAATATTCACGATTTCAGAAATCATTTTCTCCGGATGATCAGCACCTGGAAAATCAACTATTTCCACCTTGCCATTATGGAATGCCGAATGGCCGACCCAGGTATTTTATTTTAATTGCTGGTTCAAGTTTTTATATTTTTTTTAGTAGATTAATGACAATTTACGTAAATTCAGTTCGATTTCTGCTGAGAATTGCCGACATCTGTCCGGCAGTCAACATTTACCAGTGCCGTAATGACCGAGTGCCCGTAGGCTCTGCATATCTTTTTGGTATGAAGGATGTGGATTGGGCGCAGATAATAATTGAAATGTTTGCCAAGAGAATGCAGAGATTAGTTATTGAGAACAAGTTCTACACCTCATGTCTACAGCACACGGCGGTTAACAGACTGGTGAAGGTTGGTTATATTTTATACGCCTTTTATCTTTAACTTCAAATCCTTACCTCTTTTTTCTCGATGATATAACGTGGTGACTTATCCTCATTTACGAATGCTAGTGCAATTTCTTCTAACCATCTTTTCAAAAAAAACCATCTTTTCAGGAACTTTCACAGATCGAGAAATATATATATTTAAAAGCGACAATTAGTTCGCAACCACAATTCTTCCAGGATGCAAACAATAAATTGATTTCTGGTGAGCATTCATCAAATTTTCTATTTTAAAATTTAACAATTTTTTTTCAGTTGTTCCGCTCTACCTATATGATAACTGTGGCTACAATGTTATTTCTTCACTGAACATACACACCATCTGAGAAGGTGTTTGCATCCAAACGTTCCCCCGCTCAAAAAGTAAGGAAACTGTACTGACTATACTTATTTACATATTTGCACTCCTAAAGAATCACACCACTCTTGCCTCTAGAACAATATTCATAGGGAATTCTCTCCCCTCCCCTCTGCCGATTTATCCCGATTTTCCTTTCGTAGATATATTCCTAACCCAACTCTTTTTTCCCTGAATCAGTTATTAAGAATTGGCTCTGACCCATCTTTCCCATGCCCTTGTTGTCATACATAAAACCGATTCGACTACGTCGACGGACATCCGTTTTTTGCCCAATTCACATTTAACTCTCTTGTTTGCGATAATCTGACTAAATAAATAAATAATGAATGAATAATTATTTTAACTTCCTTATGCACACACGGTCTTGTGTTGTCAAAGGATCGTGAAGTAAAAGAGTTAACTAAACAGAGCTCACTGAGTAACTATTTTCTCGGAGAACATGTATTGACAATGAATTATATTTATTCTGCTTGAAAGGTTATTTCGGACACATCAGATTTTGGGATCTACGAGATTGACAGTTTCATCTTCACAAGTCGCTTCTCCATTGGTGGTATCCTTGATCCAATCACAGAACTCCTTCACGTTCGTGTACACTCCTGAACGATATTGGTATTGATAGGGAAAATCAGGAGGAGAGAGAGACGATAAGAGAAATAGTGGCAAGAAGAACAGTTCTACAGAGTCCTCTTTCCACAAACTCTATAACTTCTTTGTGAAAACAAGGTTTTCACTCGTGCACAATGTGCATGCAAAAAATACACGCGTTCACTAGTGTACATGCACAAATACTAAACTCAGAGAAAAAGCATGGGAGTTAGCAAATGAATTACTTACTTTTTAGCATAGAGAGCACGGGAAATGAGGAGAGCGTAAGTAATTTGTTTACTAACTCGCATGCATGGCGAAGTAATTTTTCTCTGAGTGTAATATCACGCCTCTACAAATTGTCAAAGGACATAATAGGGTTGAAAAACAGTAACGAAGCATAATCCCGCCAAAATATACAATATGGTATTACAACTATAAAATGATACGTTGATGAAATGGACTACTGGTGGTGTACTCTCTTTCTATACCTCGACGTGTCTCTCACTTTGACATGCTCTCTCGCAGCCGTATCTGTTCTTTAGAACGGATTATCAACGGAACGTTTTATTATTTCGGACGAGTGCTCGTAAATTTGTAATATGCGGTCTAACCCGGACTGATGTCCTGTTGACGCAGTAGCGAGTGGTTGCCGTATGATGTAACTCCAATCTGCGCGGCAATTCAATTTTATCGGCATTCTATAGCATGCATTTTGTGTGGCGAAAAAGAATGGTAATAAGGGAAAAATCGATAAACCAAAAAAAATCGATATACCTGAAACCATTTGCCGTCATCGGATGGCATCAAAAGCGGGCCGCCGCTGTCGCCCTGCATTACATTGCATTAGCATTACATCGCCCTGCATTGCATTAGATTATTACCAATCATTTTTTCAAAAAAACGTTAAAAAAATTTTTACAAAAAATGTGTCCATTGCTGTGGGCAGAAGCGATTTATTTTTCATTAAAATCTCGGCGAACAAATTGAATTCCGGTTCAAAACGGTAGTGATTTTTTCTTCGATTTCGGACCTATATGGATCTCATGTTGAACCTTGCCGATACAATCGTAAAACATGCGCTAATTTGATTTTAAAAAATGATCACCGGTGCAGTTCCGTGGCCGAATGAGCCTGCGCAAACATGAGTTGTTGCAATATTATCGGCCATAATTTCCGGCATAACATGTGCGACGCGTGTTCTTAAAGAAGGCGTAACACGAATCATTGGAACTTTAATTTTCCCCGATGTTCGAGGTTTCACTTTTGTTATCATTAGTTGGTGAAACACGAATTCAGCGCGCGTTTCCCCCGCGCACCCTCCTCGTTTCCCCTTATCTCTCTGCCTTTCTCTGACTTCTTATCCAAAAAATGCCAACTCCCGTCGCAAAAATATTGCAGGTTTATTGTGAGATACTGTAAGAATTCTCGTCGTTTTGACAGTTTATTTAACATAACTTTCTTCAAACTAAAAACTGAAACATGCGATTTTCGAGACTCTCATCGGGTATTCGAATTCCATTGCCCCACAGTGAGAACTCAGTTGACTAAATATTCGTGGGACACCTTCTTTAATACATGGCAACAAGCATCAGCAATTTGATTGATATTGTTATATTTTTATCGTTGCAATTGGTAATGCCACTATTATTAGTAAACTATCATTTCCATTCTTGCTCAAATCTCTCTCGAGGTTTCAGGTGTGTGTCATTAACTTTTAAAACATTTTAAACTTTTCAAAATCGATAGTGACTCTCACTTGCACACATTCACTCGCATTTAACTCCTTACTAGAGGGTTGGAATAATGTGTATTAGTGGTGACTAGTAGAGTGCGAAATGTGAGACCACGGTCTCTTCATTTCGCACACTCTCTCGTCTATCGACCGGTCTAGAGAGTGTGTGAAATGAAGAGGTCGTGGTCTCACATTTCGCACTCTAGTGACTAGGAAGTTTCTCAATTTTAATTAATTTTGAAAAGTATTTTTTTAAATTAAAAAATGCACTCTATAAGAATCTATGGCTATAACACACCAGGATTATAATATTAGTTCTGATGATGGTTTAGATTCATGTAATGGTTCCACTCGTGATGGCATACTACTTCTTATTGTTTCAATCGATCTGTACCACTGTTTTGTGTGTTTGAGGTGATTGATTAAATTACCGTTGTTACTACCAAAGCCAACGGCAACCGCAAGAGCATCGTCGGGAATCGATTGGTCTCCATTGGGAAGGCACACGGGTGAGAGCGTCTCGTCAAAATGGAGCCGATCTTCCAGCTGTATATGTTTACATCGTGTTAACGTTTTTTTACAATTGTCAAAATAGAGTTTAAAAAGAAAATGAGAGAATGCTTGTTCCCAGCAAACGATTAACAGGGTAACGAAAGTTAGGTAAGGTACTTATCTTTTCGGTATAATCGTATCCTTTTTATATGTAATACTCACTTTTACGAGCGCAATATCGTTCTGAATGAATGTGTACTGCGGATGTCGGATTATCGATTTGAACGCCGAAATCACGGGCTGAAATGCCTTTTTCAGAAAGAGTTGACACAATTTAGCATGCACCTTCTCAGAGTCAATCCCTTCTTCACAATGTCCATGCACTATACCCGAATAGGCAAGTCCGGCAACAAAGTTCCTGGACATGCAATTTTATTTTTCGTCGTTTTTGTTATTGATGAGGTTTTTTGAAGAGCATGAGCCGGATGATTCTGTTTTGTCTTTTTAAATTCCTTTTTTAATTAAAAAAAGAATTTAAGAATACTGTATAATTCTGCCGTGGTACTAATTCCTCTCAATAAGACAACTCACTTGTCGGTCAGAGACGACTAGAGAGTGAGAGAAAGAGAGAGAGGCAGAGAGCGACCTACAACTCACTAGTCGCCTCGCGAAGTTACCGGCTAGTGACTTGCGGGCGAGATAGGGAAGTGAGTAGTAGGAAAGGGCAGAGAGTCAGAGAAAGAGAGACCTATTGCACCTCACCTTGCTTGTGGGTGCTTCCCAACAAGTGACTGTTCGCTTCTCGGCCTCTTCCCTCTTCTCCCTTATCTCTCCCCTATCCCCTCGATCTCTCTTGTCGGACCAGCAAGTGACCTCTTCTTCTCTCTCACACTCTCGACATGCGCTCTCTCTTTTCCACACACTCTCTCGGTCATTTCTAGAGCAGATCTAACAGGTCACTTGTTGAGGTCCCTTTTTGGGATTTAGTACCACGGCTGATTTTTTGTGAAAATTGTTTAACTAATACATACTTCTCTGGAATGCAATGGCCTGCTGTGAGAATCCACTGATCACTGATTACAGTTCCTGAAAGGCTGATTTCACTATTTCTTTCATAATCCAATAAGATTTATGGTACTCAAATTGTATTTTCAGGTGGAAAGTTCAAATGAGAATCCACGCAATTGTGTGTATCCACTCCCAGATAAGCAAGCTATCTGAAAATTTTTCCTGTGCTGTGAAACAGTTTTATACCACATGGAAAATTGTTTCAAGTCTCTAGCTCTAGTGGGAGCCGATATTTAAATTTGTAGAATTCAAATTTGAACTTTACGCCACACACAGAGAAAAATTACTTCGCCATGCATGAGAGTTAATAATTAAATTACTTAAGCTCTCCACACTTTACACGCTTTCTCTGCAGAAACTAAGTAATTCAATCATTAACTCGCATGCATGGCGAAGTATTTTTTTCTCTGAGTGCAGCGAAATTTGCGCAGCATCACTTCATTCTGCTCGTTTCAGTAAACTTGCACTATGTAATAAAAAGTATGTCAGCGGCATTTACCCATTGTCATGGTTTTTGTAATCGCTTCTTATTTCACGTACGCACCACGAATCAGTGGCGGAAAACAAAACCCAAAAGGACAAAAGGATCCGCATTTCTAAAAGCATCATTAGGCAAAAAAACATAAACACACAAAAAAACACAATCCCAACCTCACCTCCACAATTTTTGCTGTAAGATTGCATATCAGTTACGTTGAAGTAATATATTTTCAATAGAACCTGCCATGGCCATTTTCCCATTGGAACTTCGTTTCCGCCGACAATCTGAATATTATTTTAATTGTGTGTTCATTATTGATTTATATATTTATTTGATACACCTGCTAAAAGGGCGACACCAATAAATGATGAAGAATATACCATCATTTTAAGTGGGTCGGGGGGGGGGTGCTAGGAATGGGGGAGGGGGGCACTTCATTCCACACGTCGGTCGTCCTTGCAGAAAGGGCGTTGGAGCGAGGAAAAGTTTTTAATGTCATTTTTTTAGAATATTGCGTCGATATTAATTACTAATAAAGCTTTTGTATATATGTACGCTGAAATTAGCCGGATATTTGAATTTCGAGGAGTGAGACTCGAATCGAAAAAAAAAACTTGACAGAACTCACCAGTCTTCTTGTTCTATCATGGCTGTCCTCATTTGCATATTCGTATGGCGATCCGCACGGTCGCTTTCCGAGCACTGTAACAGTGAAGGCGAGAAGAAGAAGGAGAAGGAGAAAACGCATTTTGAGCAGGAACTAATGAGAAAAGAAAGGCGCCCTGTTCTTATAGGCACCGAGATCTCGAATAGAATCATTTCTGTGAATGCATGGGCATGTTAGAGCGGGCGCTGATTCAGAATGAAACAATAGCAACTCTGAAAACGAGGCGCCGTTACCTTTGTTCCAAGGGGTTTTGCTTTTTGTTCTATCCCTCATTGTTTTCCTTCCTTCCATCGAAAGTTTGCCCCAAATCTTACATGGGTTGCATTGCGAATGCTGCGGAAAGCCGGTGTTACACGGATAAAATGTAGGGACCACCATCCGCAAGAACCAAATTGTCAACTAGGATATGAAAACTATGACAACATATCAATGTGGTATGCAGAATCACTTTTCTGAAGAGAAAAAGTCATATAAAGGTTAAGTTTTTATGTAAATTACTAATTTTGAAAATCCCGCTCTTTCAAAAAGTGAAGCTACCTCATTAGATGCGCTCTAGTAACCGTTCTAGAAGAGGGCCGAAAATTTTAAAAGTTATAACTGATAGAGTAGGTATCCCCTCACAACATATCCAAAAATTACGCGATTCCGTTTGTGCCCCCGCATTCTACAGTAGATCAAAGATTAAATGTCACGGTGAAATTTGATCTATTATAAAAACCGGGGGCACAAACAGAATTGTCTGATTTTCGGATATGTTATAGAGGGATTGCTACTTTATCACTAAAAACTTTCAAAAGTAGCGTCCCTCTTCTAGAACGGATTGCAGAGCGCTTTAAATATGAAATTACCATTATACGTACGCACTTTTGAACTTCAACGCGCTATAGCATGTGGGGGCACAAGCAGATTTCTCAATTTTTTAGATATGATTTTTTAGATTTCTCAATTTTTTAGATATGATTTTTTAGATTTCTCAATTTTTTAGATAGATTTCTCAATTTTTTAGATACGTGATATTCCAATAGATGACTGTAAAAACAGAACATGCGGCCCTCTCTCTTCCCGTGAGCTACAGGCTTTCGAATCGGACAAATACTGTTTCTATGGGATGGTGGTCCCTAGATAAAATGGCCGAGAAACATCCCCCGCAACGATTGGAGACTTTTCGATGTAGTACAAGCTGATCGATTCCGATTCCGTTCAAGAAAGTGCATAGATTATCGAACCTCTTTCTATCGTCTTTGCTTAGGTTGATCAACTTTAGCATGTATCCGACTTACACAATACAAATACAAATACAAATACAAATTTATCAGTGTCGCTTTAGGGGCGCTGATCAAGATGGGGGTTTCATATAGGTTTCAGACGTGGTCGATGGTCTTCTTTAGAATGATTCATTTTGTCCAGTATTGAGCGTCGAGATCGGTCTTCTTTCCATATCACAGACCTTTGCGTTAGAAAAAAGAAAGATGGTGTCTGCTTTCTTGAATCTGCGTCAACCAAACTCAAATCATCAATCTCAGAAGGAGATTCATCGAGTCTAGAATCTGAGAGACCAACCATCTTACGTAGTCATACCCATCACACGGTGACCAGTCCGGCTTGGATGGGGATTCCGATCTTGTTGCGTAGTCGATGGCATAGGCGAGGGAAATTGAGGGAAACTCCCCCTCTCCATCAGAGAGAAATGGAGAGGGACCGCTCGCGACGACTGACAGACTCGGGAATGGACACAATACCGGACCGATTTAACTACTAAGCAGACATGCATCGAACTCGTTCAGAAAATGTCCCGGAAAGACCTGCTTTTTGAGTAAATGTTTTATTTGATTTGATTTATGTTGCGAACCATATGCCGCAGAAATCGAAGAAATACAAGCAAATCAGAGTGCGAAACATACAATGAGAGGTACAAGCAAATTAAATGCGAACAAGTCAATAGCAAATCTGGGCGAGCATTCAAAGCAAGTAACTACTGGGGGTACAATACACAGCATCCGAAAGAGAATCGGCGAGATCAGGTTAGAGAAAGAGGATTGGTCTAGAGATTGCGCAAATCGAGAGAGTCTGACAAGTTAAGATGTTCTAAGCGTGGTGCGAAACTCGACGCTGCGCAATAGGCAAATGTGTGTGGGGAGTAAACTTGAAAAGCAAAGGTTCAACTAGTTGCATAATAGGGAAACCAACCGATTTCGCGAGAAAGAGAAATGAGGAGTGTGTGTGTGGAGAAAAGCAACTAGTTGCATCGTTACTTTTCAAAGTCTAGTGGGGAGTATGTCATTTGAGGGGGAAACCACCTCACTCAATTCGGGCTCCACTTTTTCGAGCGATAATTGGTAGTCGTATCGGGCTCAAATATCTGAGTTGCCTTTCTCTTTCGACCCGATCGGGTGGACGAAATTACGGGAGCGGAAGTGGGCGGAGTCTCATTTTTCGAATCTACTCTGACCGCCGTTTCCCCCAGTCGAATATTTTTCCCCTGTTCATTCCTCCAAATTATCGAACTTCGCTGGTTATTGCTCATCGAGTCCTGATGATCGACGAGGGCACTGAAAAAAATCGATTGTCATTTATTTATTCAGCTTTCCCCTACAGATACGGTATCCGAATTCAAACTACGGTAGCATTAGAGTGGGTGAAAATGAGAGCTAACTGACCGCTTGGCGGGCGGTGCAAGGACGGGACTCTGGTCGACGACCGGTGCGACCGGTGCAGCACCTGCAGCATCAGCCGAGGTCGCAGTGAGTGGAGAAAGAGGGGGCGACTGCTTCTTGGAACCACGACGAATGGCGCGTGCAGAGGGGGCGGCACCCTGAATGTTTAGAAATCGATTAGATTTTTTTCTCTCCAAATTTCTCGGTTAAACTAATCGGTCATTAGCTTCAGTGTGGAAAGATATTGAAAAAAAGATAATCAAGTATATTTTTGTTTAAAAAAATTAACACTCACATTTGCCCGCACGCAATGTCGCGTGTGTCCAGACATAGCAAACGGATTCGCGAACTGTCGGCCACACACTCGACAAGAGTCTAAAATTATTGATTGAATATCGTGAATCAAAAATAGGGGCCGAATATTTGCGGAATCAGTAGTCATAACTTACAGATTTTGCCGTTAGAAGGCGGTGTGGGGAGGCTCTCAGTCGATGAAATGCTGATGGTAGGAGAACGACTTTTTGGTCTGGAAAATACAAAAATGACACCTGCTGATGACGTCATCGACTAATTGCATAGTGATGATGCAACTCCTTTTCTCACCTTTCGTTCTGCTTCATATCCAGAATCGGAGACTGACTGGCCGCCTTGATCCGCATCTCCCTTTTCCATTCCCTTACTATTTCTGCCTTCCTTCTCTCCTCTTCTTTCCGCTGAAAATAAATTGAGTATCAGATGATGGAATGATTGGAGCAGATTATGTATCAATTTGGTACCTTTCTGGTGCGGTATTTCAATAGATACCGGGCACGGTATCCTGTATGTCTGGTACTTTTCCCATTCCCGTTTAGTTTCAAATTTATCCTCACCTTGGCCTCTTCTTTTGGATGGTCGAGTCGAATGTGAGAGTCGAGTTTCTGCCGACTCTTGCACTCGAAATCGCAGTCGTAACACTCGTCTGCAAATACTTCGATTAGTTTGAAGAGGATTTCCGTATACCCAAAATGGAAAGAAATGCATGATTAATGAACCAGTTTAAATTGCCGCATACCCTAAAGGCTAAAGTAACTAGGATCTGTGTTGTAAAGTAACGCGTTAGTTAAAGTACACTTACATGTAATTCTCTCACTTCTTCTTCCCTTCCCTCCCAAGTTCCTTCTGGTTTCGAAATCGCCGGTCATTACACTCTGAAATTACAATAATCAACGGCATTCTTCTACAATTCGTAATTTTTGTGTGCAAAATATTGGCTTTTCTTCGCCTTTTTACACTTTCGATAGAAAAACTTAATTTTTAAAGATTATGATGCTCTTATCGATAGATCGATAAAAGCAAAATTTTTTTAAAAATTTTTTTTAAATCATCGCAATTTTTCTCGTTCTCACCCTTAGAAGGGGGTTTCCATCTTCGTCAAACTCGGGCTTGAGACATTTCTTGGCCGACTTCTTGCCAGATCTCCGACGTCTGAAAAAAAATAGAAGAATAAGTAAAATTTGCAGCAAATTTAAACAATGTCAATAAACCCATTGGCAAAAATTTACATCAAACTGAAGGGACTTTTCAGCTGAAATCTCAACAATGCTCCAAAAATTAAAATCCGCATAAATTATCAAGAGAACTCACGTGTTCTGGATCTGTCCGGACATGTTCAGTTCCGAAATGTGGGAGATGAATCTTCGCTTAGTTTTCACTGGCGGAAGCCGAGTGCAATCTACCTCCGAAGCATTTGAGAGATTGAGAGGACCGCCTGGAGCATCGATTAATAACGGTATTCTATCGATAATCGATTGGATTGAAAACTACAGTACTCACTCGTCAGGGTCATTCTCAGCTGCGCCTCTTCATCGATTCGCTCGGGTATCGGGTTGCCGGGAGTGACGTAGAAGAGAGGGGAGGGTCCGTCACCCCAGTATTTCTCATACTTCGTTCTGGCGACGCGAACAGTCGCCATGTTCAGCTTCATCCTGTTGTCGTCGAACTACAAAATTCTGGTTACAGTATGCTACAGTATCCCCACAATATATATTATTCCCAGAATAACACTTCCCGATTTATGGGAGCTTAATCTTTAGCTTAATACTTATTTAGACATATCATTCGAATCCTTATACGGCCTTTGAAATAAACGAATTCTCATACGGCCTTTAAAATAAACAAAAAATAGAACCAAATTTGTGATGCTGGAACTTACAGGAACTGTGTTCATATCAGGAATGATTTTAATGACGTAATATCACTTGGGAATCTTAGTTGGACCCATTGGTATACAAAACCAACGAGTAAGAGCGTCACAGTCATTGAAATGTTTAGGCCGAACCGCTCGTGGGAGGCGTGATAAGTACCGTAATCCGCGTACCTTTAGGGGTGCGGCGATGGGGCGTACTACAGAAACCTCGTAGCAATCGGGATCGAAGTCCGCAACTACCGTATGCCTCTCATTATTGGCCACTGCCATCGCGCGAGGAGCCTGCAAGAGAGGGAAAGATTGCCTAAGAAATATTTTTTTTATAATTCCGGATATTGGTCTGTTTAAAGCATTAACTTTCCATACTCATTCGGTTACAGATTGTTAACCATGAACTAACCGTTCTGCACGGCATGCTGCAAGTAGGAGCAGCGAACTGCGATTTCGACCGAACAACGGTCGAGTTTGCAGCAGCTGCAGCTGTAGTGTTGAATGGGCGGGTGATGCGGCGACTGGGCTGCAGCATTGGAGCCACGGTAGCCGAGTGTCCAATCATTCTGGGATCGGGAAAATGAGTAATGAACTGAAATAGGGCGCTTTGAATCGATAGAAGAATGCGCAAAGTATTTTCGGAAATAAAAAAAAGAGAATTGAAACATGTGGAAAAATAAGCAAAGAAATAGATCATCAGTGAGCAAGACGATAAGAGAAAGGAACATTGCGATGAACATTGACGAGTTGAGCGTTATTCTAAGCAAACTCAGTCATTATACGCGTCATGATCGGAAGAGGCTATGAGTGAGATCGGAAGGAACAGTTGGAGTGTGAGACGCTGGTAGACTGAGAGAGTGTGTGAAAAGAGAGGGTCAGACTACGAGAGGCTTCGGGCAGTTTGCTGAACGGAATCATGGACAACTGAGTGAGAATCATTATCCCAGTGGTCGCGTTAATTTTCAGATACACGGAACGATTTATTTCGATAATATGTTGGGCCAGAGAGAACGTTCTGGTTAAGCGATCGCATGTTTTTGAATGTACGCACATTGCACACCACAATGTTAAGAGTGTTATGAAAGCCGTCTCCGCTGTTAGGCGCCTTTTCTCTGATTAGGAAATGGCGCCTAACCGCGCCACTTGTTTCTGAATGCATCGTGCATGCACGCACCATGTCCGTACATTTCCCTTCCATCGTCTTACATTTCTTCCCTCTCTTGGCTGAGTATCAGCGCGACGAAAGAGGGAACAACTATAGGAGAGACGCGCGCACAATAACTTGGGCGGATTTTCCCAATTGGGGATGGACGCGAGGTGTACAGTTAAATTTGCCGATACTGCTCCTTTTATCTTCCACATTCTTCTCCGTTACACCACTAAAATGCCCGAGTAACCCCACTCCACAACGAATAAATTATTTCATCCTAATCAATTTTGATGTTGATTTGTACAGATGATTCGAGTGCGAGGAGCAACGCATTTTGTATAAGAATTTTATTAAACATTATGCGTGTTGTCACAAACAACAGTACGAAATCTTAACAATACAACGATATCAGTAGGGTTCCTTAATGGTACACGAAAAGCAAATTATGAAAAATTGAACAATAGAAATTTTTTTGTTCCACATTTTAGAATTGGCTTTTGTTCATCATTAAAGAACTGTAGATATAAAACAGCGAAACAAAGAAAGGGAAACAAATGAAAATTGAATGAGAATGGGCAACAGAAAAACTGGTGAAGGGTGGTTGAAACACTGAATTCATGACCTCTGGGACGGTGAACGTAGGTTATTGGGAAAGCGAACTTTTTTTATTGTTTTTAAAATTATTCCGGATCTACTTTCTTGTCGGATCGGGCTCAAATTTCTGAGTTGCTTTTATCGTTCGACCCGATCGAGCGGAAGTGGGCGGAGTCTCATATTTCACTTTTCCAGTCGATCCTTCGTTGGCCTCGCGATCGAAGCGGGAACTGCAAAAACAATGATATATTATATTCAAATGTTGTATTCGCATGGTAACTACGGTAGTAATTTAATGACTGAAAACGAATTTTACTGACCGCTTGGAACAAGGGAAAACTTCGGGACTGTGATCGTCAGTCAGTTTCTTGGTACGACCAACCATCGCCAGAGTTTTTTTTTGAGTAAATGTTTTATTTGATTTGATTTATGTTGCGAACCATATGCCGCAGAAATCGAAGAAATACAAGCAAATCAGAGTGCGAAACATACAATGAGAGGTACAAGCAAATTAAATGCGAACAAGTCAATAGCAAATCTGGGCGAGCATTCAAAGCAAGTAACTACTGGGGGTACAATACACAGCATCCGAAAGAGAATCGGCGAGATCAGGTTAGAGAAAGAGGATTGGTCTAGAGATTGCGCAAATCGAGAGAGTCTGACAAGTTAAGATGTTCTAAGCGTGGTGCGAAACTCGACGCTGCGCAATAGGCAAATGTGTGTGGGGAGTAAACTTGAAAAGCAAAGGTTCAACTAGTTGCATAATAGGGAAACCAACCGATTTCGCGAGAAAGAGAAATGAGGAGTGTGTGTGTGGAGAAAAGCAACTAGTTGCATCGTTACTTTTCAAAGTCTAGTGGGGAGTATGTCATTTGAGGGGGAAACCACCTCACTCAATTCGGGCTCCACTTTTTCGAGCGATAATTGGTAGTCGTATCGGGCTCAAATATCTGAGTTGCCTTTCTCTTTCGACCCGATCGAGTGGACGAAATTACGGGAGCGGAAGTGGGCGGAGTCTCATTTTTCGAATCTACTCTGACGGCCGTTTCCCCCAGTCGAATGTACGTCCCCTGTTCATTCCTCCAAATTATCGATCTCTCATCGTCAATTTTGATCGATGCCTTTTTGACATCATGAACAAAGCGGGCTCTGAAAGAAAATTGATTTTGACATTTAAAATTCTAATTTCCCCTTGAGATACGGTATCCTAATTGAAACTACGGTAGCGTTAGAGTGGCTGAAAATGACTGACCGCTTGGCGGGCGGTGCAAGGACGGGACTCTGGTCGACGGGAGGGGCGACCGATGCAGCAGCTGCAGCATCAGTCGAAGTCGTAATGAGTGGTGAAAGAGGGGCGACGGCTTCTTGTAACCACGACGAATGGAGCGCGCAGAGGGGGCGACGCCCTGAATGATTGGAAATCGATTAGATTTTTTCTCTCAAAAAGTCTACATTAAACTAATCGATCGCTAGCTCCCCGTGTGAAAAAATATAACAAAAGATGTCAAATATAGTTTTAGTTAAAAATGAGTAAAACTCACATTAGCGCGCACGCAATGCCGCGTGCGGATTCGCGAACTGTCGGCCACACACTCGACAAGAGTCTAAAATTATCGATTAATTATCGTGAATCAACAATCAGGGCGGAATATTAGCGGAATCAGTAGTCATAACTTACAGTTCTTGCTGTTAGAAGGCGGTGTGGGGAGGCCCTCAGTGGATGAAATGCTGACGGTCGGAGAACGACTTTTTGATCTGGAAAATATAAAAATTACACCGTTTTATGACGTCATCGATTAATTGCATAGTGATGATGCAAGCCCTTTCTCACCTCTCGTTCTTCTTTAAATCGATGGTCGGGGACTGACTGGCCGCCTTGATCCGCATCTCTCTTCTCCATTCCCTCACTATTTCTGCCTTCCTTTTCGCCTCTTCTTTTCGCTGAAAATAAATTGAGTAGATGATGGAATGATTGGAGCAGATTTTGTATCAATTTGGTACCTTTCTGGTGCGGTATTTCAATAGATACCGGGCACGGTCAAATGTCCATCTGGTACTTTCCTCATTCGCGTGTAGTTTCAATTGTATTCTCACCTTGGACTCCGTTTCGGGATGGTCCAGTCTAACGTGGAAGTCGAGTTTCTGCCGACTCTTGCTCTCAAAATCGCAGTCGTAGCACTCGTCTGAATGGGAATCGATTAATTTAGGAATCCTATCCCCACAATCGATTACCATACAGAAGATTTATCCCATACTAGAATGATGCCTACGAACGATTAGCAAACAAGTGCCGCTTACCCTAACTTGCTACAGAAAATCGGATAGATGAGCGCCAATTAATAACGTAATGCGTTAATTAAACTATACTTACATAGTATTCTCTCACTTCTTCTTCCCTTCACTCCCAAGTTCCTCCTGGTCTGCTTCATATCCAGAATCGGAGACTGACTGGCCGCCTTGATCCGCATCTCCCTTTTCCATTCCCTTACTATTTCTGCCTTCCTTCTCTCCTCTTCTTTCCGCTGAAAATAAATTGAGTATCAGATGATGGAATGATTGGAGCAGATTATGTATCAATTTGGTACCTTTCTGGTGCGGTATTTCAATAGATACCGGGCACGGTATCCTGTATGTCTGGTACTTTTCCCATTCCCGTTTAGTTTCAAATTTATCCTCACCTTGGCCTCTTCTTTTGGATGGTCGAGTCGAATGTGAGAGTCGAGTTTCTGCCGACTCTTGCACTCGAAATCGCAGTCGTAACACTCGTCTGCAAATACTTCGATTAGTTTGAAGAGGATTTCCGTATACCCAAAATGGAAAGAAATGCATGATTAATGAACCAGTTTAAATTGCCGCATACCCTAAAGGCTAAAGTAACTAGGATCTGTGTTGTAAAGTAACGCGTTAGTTAAAGTACACTTACATGTAATTCTCTCACTTCTTCTTCCCTTCCCTCCCAAGTTCCTTCTGGTTTCGAAATCGCCGGTCATTACACTCTGAAATTACAATAATCAACGGCATTCTTCTACAATTCGTAATTTTTGTGTGCAAAATATTGGCTTTTCTTCGCCTTTTTACACTTTCGATAGAAAAACTTAATTTTTAAAGATTATGATGCTCTTATCGATAGATTGATAATAGCAAAATTTTAAAAAAATTTAAAAATCATCTTAAGTTTTCTCGTTCTCACCCTTAGAAGTGGGGATCCATCCTCGTCAAACTCGGGTTTGAGGCATTTCTTGATCGACTTCTTGCCAGATCTCCGACGTCTGAAAAAAAATAGGAGAATAAGCCAAATTCGCAGCAAATTTAAACAATGTCAATAAACCCATTGGCAAAAATTTGCATCAAACTGTAGGAAATGCAGATTAAAATCCGCATTAATTATCAAGCGAACTCACGTGTTCTGGATCTTTCCGGACATGTTCAGTTCCGAAATGTCTGAGATGAATCTTCGCTTAGTTCTCACTGGCGGAAGTCGAGTACAATCCACTTCGGACGTGTTGGTGAGATTGAGAGGACCACCTGAATTATCGATTGATTTCGGTATTTTATCGATTATTGATTGGTTTCAAAATTACAGTACTCACTCGTCAGGGTCATTCTCAGCTGCGACTCTTCATCGATTGGTTCGGGAATTGGATTTCCCGGGGGAACGTAGAAGAGTGGGGCGGGCCCGTCTCCCCAGTACTTCTCGTATTTGACTGTTGCCACTCGAACCGTCGACTTTTTCATCTTGTTATCGGTCAACTACAAAATGCTCATTAAAGTATACTCCAGTAACCCACAAATTACAGTAGCTCCCATTAGAAGTACCGTTATTCGCGTACCGTTTGCTTTGGAGCGATGGTGCGTAGCACGGGAATCTCGTAACAGTCGGGATCGAATCCCGCGGCTACCGTAGTCCTATCAGCGGTCAGCGTACTCCTCACATTATTCACCACTCCCACCGCGCGAGGTGCCTGTAAGAGAGGAAAAGGTTGCCTAAGGATGACGCCAGAAAATATCCTACACCGCCCGATGTTTGTCTGTTGCAAGCTCAATCGTTGTCAATCGTCTAAATCATCTAAGAGACATCATCTAAAAAGTATTTGCATACCGATGTGCGCGCCGTGCAGCAAGCCACTGCAGTAGACTGCGACTTCGCCCAAACAACAGCCGAGTTTGCAGCAGCTGCAGCAGGGAAGGGGAGGGTGATCCGGCGAGTGGTTCGCTGCATCGGAGTCGCGGATGACGAAGTTGCAATCATTCTGCAAATGGGCAAATGAGTGTTGATCTGAAATGTGGGGGCGTTAAATTGACTGGGAGGTATGTAGCATAATGTAAATATACGCAATTATGGCCGACAATTAAAGAGTTGAAATTTATGGGAACCGAGTGAAAATGAAGCGAAAGAGAATATGGCTAGAACTACTATAAGTCACGAGCAGATTGAGTGCCAGTCTTTGAATTTTCTTCCCTTATAAGCCTCATGATCGGAAGAGGCTATAAGCGAGGTCGGAAGGATATTAGCACAGTTGGAGTATGAGACGCTGGTAGACTGAGAGAGCGTGTAAAAAGAGAGGGTCAGACTACGCGAGGCTTCCGGCCTGAATACCAAATGAAATCGTGGACTAATGAAAGAGAAGATTAATCGCAGTGACCGCGTTCATTTTCGTATACACGGAACGATTTATTTCGAAAATGTGCTGGGCCGGAGAAGTTGAATGTAGTATACTATATGGATGCATAGCTGAGTTTACCGAATTAAATCGTAAATTTGATGGATGAATGATATCGAATTTATTGGGTTAAGAACACACCGTCTGGTTTAGTGATCTCCTGTTTTTGAACAGGAGGTACACGCTGTATGCCGCAATAATGCACGATGCATTCAGAAACAAGTGGCGCTGTTAGGCGCCTGTTCGCTATTAGGGAAAGACAGGAGGTGACGGCTTTCCTGATACTCCTAAGCACGCACCATGTCCGTGCATTTCCCGTCCATCGTCTTACATTTCTTCCCTCTCTTGGCTGAGTATCAGCGCGACGAGAGAGGGAACAACTGTAGGAGAGACGCGCGCGCAACAACCTTTTCCCAATTAGGGATGGACGCGAGGTGTACAGTAAATTTGCCGATACTGCTCCTTTTATCTTCCACATTTTTCTACAATACAAAGTTCGGCGTTGCACCACTAAAATTCCCGAGTAACCCCTCTCCACAACGAATAAATTATTTCATCCTAATCAATTTTGATGTCGATTTGTACAGATGATTCGAGTGCGATGAGCAACGCATTTTTTAATAAAAAATTTATTAAACATTATGCGTGTTGTCACAAACAATAATACGAAATCTTAAAAAAAACAACGATATCAGTAGGGTTCCATATGGTACACGAAAAATTATTGAAAAAAATGAACAATACAGTCGCGCCGGAAAGTATTCGTACACTTTGTTTTTCTTGTGTAACTTTCGCAGTAGCTGAGCAATTAACCTGAAAAATTTATTGGAGCTAGCAAATCCATTTCCTAATCGGACGCATATATTGCGGTGTTTGGAGCCAATCGTCTGGATTGCATAGTGCTGACGCAACTAAACATCACTTTTTTGAAAAAAGTAACACTCGGAGGAAAAAAATCTCCTACGTGCCAGTTTAACAAAAGTTGTAGATCTACCCATTGACTACCCAGAAAAAATTTTTCAAGATGCTGCGATTTTTCTCCTTTGCAGCAACCTTGCTGCAAAATTGAGGCTGCAAACTCATAACTCGGCTCCCAGATAAGCTAGAGACCCGTTCTAGTGTTCAAAATGATCCATTTGGTGAGCCCAGACATCTCTCAAAGTTTGGTGAAGATTGCTCATCATTTGCCCTCAGGGCTCAAAAAAGTCACTTTTTTGCATACCCCAACTTTGAGGGTGCTCAACTCGAAGGCTGAATTTTCTAAAAATATGGTTCCTGTGTAGGAACGACCCAAAACCATCAAAGAATCGATGCCCAACTTTTTGTAGCATCAGAGTTTTTTCCTTTATGGCGCGATCGCATCCCTGGCGCGCGCTGGTTTCGAAATGTATCGTCTCTCCTTTTGCATAATCTCGCCCCGCCTCGTTTCCGAATACCAGCGCGCGCCAGGATGCGATCGCGCCATAAAGGAAAAAAACTCTGATGCTACAAAAAGTTGGGAATCGATTCTTGGATGGTTTTGGGTCGTTCCTACACAGGAACCATATTTTTAGAAAATTCAGCCTTCGAGTTGAGCACCCTCAAAGTTGGGGTATGCAAAAAAGTGACTTTTTTGAGCCCTGAGGGAAAATATTGACCAATCTGTATTAAACTTTCAGAGATGTCTGGGCTCACCATACGGATCATTTTGAGCCCAAGAACGGGTCCCTAGCTTGTCTGGGAGCCGAGTTATGAGTTTGCAGCCTCATTTTTGCAGCAAGGTTGCTGCAAAGGAGAAAAATCGCAGCATCTTGAAATTTTTTTTCTGGGTAGTCAATGGGTAGATCTACAACTTCTGTTAAACTGGCACGTAGGAGATTTTTTTCCTCCGAGAGTTACTTTTTCAAAAATGTGATGTTTAGTTGCGTCAGCACTATGCAATCCAGACGACTGGCTCCAAACACCGCAATATAAGCGTCCGATTAGGAAATGGATTGGCTAGCTCCAATAAATTTTTCAAGTTAATTGCTCAACTACTGCGAAAGTTACACAAGAAAAACAAAGTGTACGAATACTTTCCGGCGCGACTGTATATATTCTTTTGTTCCATTTTTAATAATTGGCTTTTCGTGCATCATTAAGGAACTGCAGATATCAGACAGCGAAATAAAGAAAAATAATTCATGGGGAAAAAGCAATGGCAATACTGTTGTAGAGTGGTTGTAAGACAATCCAAGACTACTGGGAAAGGGAACATTAGAAAATGTGGGTCATTGGGAAAGCGAATCCCTATACTTTTCTCTGTTTTATTATTATTTCAGGATCTACTTTCTTGTCGTATTGGGCTCAAATTTCTGAGTTGCTCTTATCGTTCGACCCGATCGAGCGGAAGTGGGCGGAGTCTCATATTTCACTTTTCCAGTCGATTTCTCGTTGGCCTCGAAGCGCGCACTGGAAAAACACTGATATTGATATATTATATTCCAATGTTGTATTCGCATGGTAACTACGGTAGTAATTTATAATGCCTGAAAACGAATTATTCTGACCGCTTGGACGAAGGGACAACGTCGGGACTGTGATCGGTACGACCAACCATCGCCAGAGTAGAGGAAGCCGCACCCTGAATGGGAGGATATCGATTAGAAATAGAAAGAGAGGGAGCATCCTGGAAAACATTTTTAAAATTTTCGTTTCAACTATATAAAAAAGAACACTAACATTGGCCCGCCCACAGTGTTTCGTGTGTTTGGCCATTGATTTCCGATACTTGAACGAGCGACCGCATACTCGACAAGAGTCTGAAATTATCGATAAATTATTGTAAATCAATAATCGGGACGGGAATTTGATCGAAAAAGTCGATAATCAACTCACCATTGTTAAAAACGGAAGGAGAGAAAACGTCGGGACTCTGATCGGCAACATTCAGTTTCTTGGAACTGTGGTACATCGTCGTAGTAGAGGGAGTCGCACCCTGAATGGAAGGAATCAGAAATAAAAGAAGATCGTGGTTTATTTAATTTAAATATATTTAACAAATACAATATATATTTTTAAAAACGTTACATGAAAACATTTTTGTTAGATAAAACACACGCTCACATTGGCCCGCCCGCAGTGTTTCGTGTGTTTGTCCATTGATTTCTGATACTTGAACGATCGCCCGCATACTCGACAAGAACCAGCTGCAATTATCGATTAATTGCAATCAATGAATAATTTGAAATTCGACCGGATTAATCGATAATCAACTCGCCATTCTTGTGTCTAGGAGAAGGGGACGGAGTGGAGCGATTTGAATTGGAGGAAAGGCTGATTGAAGAAGATCGACGACTCGGTCTGGAAAAGACCAAAATGATTGGTGGATGGCGTCAGAGGTTATCTCATGCCAGACAATAGTGCTCAGATGTGGATGGGCCGGCATTCATCCCGGGCCAGATTGATTATTTCATTGCTCGACAAAATTGCTGGACATATTGCTGCCATTGCTTTGCAGCTGATTTCATAGTGATGATGCAACCCCATTTCTTACCTATCATTCCTTTCCAAGACTGGGGGTATGTTTTCCTCCTCTTCCTCTTCATCGCTCCAGTCACTTTCCATTTCGGCAGCCTTCCTTGCCTCTGATTTGCGCTGTAAAGAGAACCAATTTAGTACTTTGCTAATGGTTGCCCGCGTGTACCACGATTCTGGAAAGAGTCCACTGTTTTTGTAGTGTCCCGTCCCCGGTTCCACCTTGGTACCGTGTTCCTATGCGCATTTTTTTGGTGCGGGACCGATTTCCATCTCTTTTGAGTCTCACCTGGGAAGCAGCATTTGGATGGTCGAGTCGAATGTGGGAGGCGAGTTTAATCCGACTCGTAAACTCGAAATCGCAGTCGTAACACTCGTCTTTAAGTAGATCGTTTAGTTTTTTGTTGTTTTTTTTTGTTGAATATTATCGCATGCCGACAAACAAGGAAGTTCTAGATTGCAAAGAAGTTGAGGCCTAATCGGCTACAATAAATTGGATGGATGATTTTAAAATGATGATATAACGCGTTAATAATCGAATACTTACATAGTATTCTCTCACTTCGCGTTCCCTTTCCTCCAAATTTGTGTGTTTCGTAATCGCCGGTCATTACGCTCTAAAGTACAATTATTTTTATTATTTTTAAAATTAAAATTGAGAAAAAACAATTGAATCGTTCTTAAAATTTTCCAACCAATTCACAGATTTTGCAAAATTTCGTATTTCAGATTATTGGAGACTCTGTTTTTTCTCACCCTCAGGAGTAAGACTCCATTTTCGTCAAACTCAGGCTCGAGCAAATTCTTGCCCGACTTCTTGGCAGAACTCCGGCGACTGAAAAAGAGAATAATCAATCAAAATCATACCAATTAGCATATTATTCTACCGGAAATTGAGAAAATTTTGCCAATTCATCATGGAAACTAACGTGTTCTGGATCTGTCCGGACATGTTCAGTTCAGAAATGTGGGAGATGAATCTTCGCTTAGTTTTCACTGGTGGAAGACGGGTGCAATCGACCTCAGAAGCATTCGAAAGGCTCATTAGACCATCTGAATTATCGATTGATTACTGTATTCCATCAATTATCGATTTATTATCCTATTTCTTCGATTATCAATTGACTGAGGTAATTCGTCGAATATCGATTTACTACGGTAATTCGTCGAATATCGATTGATTACTGTATTCCATCAATTATCGATCGCTCTGAGAACTACTGCACTCACTCGGCAACGCCATCCTTGCTTCGTCCGTTTTATTGATTGGCTTGGGAGTCAGATTTCCCGGTGAAGCATGAATCAAAGGGTCGGGTTCGTTTCCAAAGTACTTCTTATGCATAACTTTTGCGGGTCGAACCATCGAAGTGCTCTGTTTGAGCCTGTTTTCGACGTTCTACAAAGTGCTCGTTACAGTATGCTACATTATCCCATAAAAACACAAGTCCCGACAAAAGTACCGTAATCTACGTACATTTAGGGGCGGAGCGATGGTGCGTAGCACGGGAATCTCGTAACAGTCAGGATTGAATCCCGCGGCTACCGTATTCGTATCAGCGGCTACCGTATGCCTCACATTGTTCACCACTCCCACCGCGTGAGGTGCCTGTAAGAAAGATGAATATTGCCTAAGGATGATAGCGTAATTAAGGATACGGTTATCCCCCTTAATAACGTACCCATTGAATTCACTCGATTTATCCCCCCTCTTCAACCGCCCTGATATTGTCCGTTTTATACACACTTTTACGTTCATTTTCACTCGATGACTCTCCTTCTGAGATTGATGAGTTTGGTTGACGCAGATTCAAGAAAGAAAGCTCCATCTTTCTTTCTTCGAACGCAAAATCTTCAACGTCAAGCTCGCGAGATCACTATTCTTTCTCCAGCCAATAATTCTGGGTCTGTGATATGGAAAGAAGACCGATCCCGACGCTTAATACTGGACAAAATGAATCATTCTAAAGAAGACCATCGACCACGTCTGAAACCTATATGAAACCCCTATCTTGATCAGCGCCCATAAAGCGACACTGATAAATTTATATTTGTATTTGTATTACGTTCATCCCACCCTATTTAGATACAACATTTTGAGGGTACACTAACCGTTCCGCGAGACATGTTGTATGCCGCTGCAGTGGACTGCAAATGCGACCGAACAACGGCCGAATTTGCAGCAGCTGCAGCATCTGCAGCAGGGAGTGGGAGGGTGATGCGTCGAGAGGGGCGCAGCATGGGCGCTCCGGCTGCAGAAGTTGCAATCATTCTGCGAACGTGCAAAGAAGTAATGAACTGAAATTTAGAGCGTTAACTGAGTTATTTTTCTAATATCTATAGAGCTATTTCTGCGCAACAAGTAATAGTGTAGTGTTAGGTGTGCATGTTTCGCTCCTTTAAATTTGGCTAATGCGTAGTATGCCAAGGGGAAATATTGACGATCGATGGAGTTATGCATAATGTATAGTTAATAACGAAAAATAGGTTTGAAGAAATATATTGGAAATGGCCTTTCAAGGCTAGCAAAATAGAAAATGCGGCGAGCATCAAAAGTCCCAAGTAGATTGAGTGTAATGCTACACAAACTCTGTCCATGGTCATGATCGGCAGGGGGTCGTAAGTAAGGTCGGATACGGTGTTTCTCACAGGTTTTTAGACGCTATGAGAGAAAATTCGAAAGTGCGGTCAGACAGCGCGCGTCATTTTGCACATTGCTGAGCGGAATTGAAGACTGAAGTAGTGGCGGTGGAAAAACCCCAGTGGTCGCGTTACTTTTTTAAATCCCGAAAACGTGTGTTCGGTTGTGCGCTAGGTCAGGTTTGTGATAGGGCATGGTATGTTTGTTATTGTTACTTATAAACTAGCCGGGATGTATTGAGGTTAAATACACTACGCTCTATGCGTACACTACGCTCTATGCATAGTTCCGGGTGCAGGTTCGGTCCAGGGGGAGGTCGGTAACTGGCTCCAGGTACGGTCCAGGGGGAGCTAAGTAACATACTTAAGATTCGGTCCAGGGGACCTCGGTAGCCTTTTTTAGGTACGGTTCAGGGGGGCCTCGGTAGCCTTCTTCAGGTACGGTCCAGGGGGACCTCGGTAGCCTTCTTCAGGTACGGTTCAGGGGAACCTTGGTAGCATTCTTCAGGTTCGGTCCAGGGGGAGTTTGGAAGCTTGCTGTAGGCTCGGTCCAAGGAGGAGAACTCAGTAGCCGGCTCCACGATCGGTCCAGGGGGAGCTTAGTATGTTGGGGAATGTTAATCACTGGAAAGAGGTACTGGCTTATTCCGTTGCACGAGCCTTTCTCAACGGAAACGCAGGATAACGTGTGTTGATTTCCATGGCGTCTTCGAACACGTTTGTGGCATCGCAAAACACTTTTCCAATGATTCCCTACGCTCGCCGGATCATTTGGAAACTTTACGAAATTTTCAATTTTTCACGTTAAAACGTGTTTGACACGTTTCCGACATCGCAAAACACTTTTCCTGTGATCCCCCACACTCTGTGATCCAATTGGGAAGTTTTCGAAATTTTCGATTTTCCATGTTAAAACTCGGCAAAACAGGTGAAAACGTGTTTCACCTTACTGAAGAACGTGCTAGAAGGGCATTTGACACTTGCGAAAAATGCGGCAAACGTTTTGCCCGCGGCGGGGTTCGAACCTGGGGGTCTCGGATTGTAAGTCAAGCGCGTAACCCACTTGGCTATGGATTTGGTCAATTAAATATTGCAAAATTTTAAAGGGATTTTGGTCTGTTGTCGTATGCAAAAGGATCCGAGAAGAGCGATTTTGAAGCGACTTATTAGGAAGCTTCCGGATGCATGATTCCGGCCTCCAGAAAGGGGTCAGGGGCGAGAAAGTGTGCCAAAATGAGAGAGTCACTCTCAATTTTCCTTTCACTCTCGTTCTAACTCCATTCCTGCGAGATTACCGGCATGAGGAATGATTTGGAACGAAATGTGCGAAAATTTCAAGAAATCGCGTGAAATCAAGTGAAATCAATCGATATTTCACTTCAAAAATCGGCAAAAGATGCTCAAATGTGAATCTCGTTACTCAAAAATGGGTTTGGGCCACATTTGACACTTGGAAAAAATGCGGCAAAAGACTATGCACCGGCGGGGATCGAACCTGCGACCCTCGGATTTGAATTCGAGCTCGCTACCGACTTGGCCATGCAATTATCGATTTTTCAAATATAAAAATCGATGTGTTTCGTGATGGGCTATCATATGCAAAAGGATCTGAGAAGATTGCTCAACTTTGAAGAAAGTTATTCAGAAAAAAGGTCGGTCACGCGGAAGGAAAAAAAAACATACCAACAGACAGACATTTCAATTTCCTAGTAGTGGAGGAACGGCATTTTACAGGGGCGTAGGAGAGATGTAGGTCAACAGTGAGGCTGTCTCTGGATTGGAGGGGTGAGTGAGAGACTGTGTTCTGCCAGTTGGAGAATTCTCTGTTCGATCTCGAGGGGAAGTTACGAGAGTCGTTCACAATTGTTCCCGCCAAAACCCCGTGCGACCCCAGTGGCAGCGTTTAAGTGCGACGCTTTCGCTGAGCTCTCGCAAGTTGTACCAGGGCGTCTTGCGCCGGAGTGGTGCTGCTTGCGCGGTTGCTGCGTCCGCGCGTTATTTCCGCATTTCTGCGCGCGTCAACAAAATTTATGTGTCAGGCATAATATATCTTTAGGCTAGAGCACATCAGTTTGTAGAAAGATATTGATCCAAATCGAATACTCAGATATATACATTCAGTTATCTTTATTCATTCCGTATCAAACAAGAAATACAATAGTGAAAGGGGGATAGATGGAAGTCTGGCGATGTCTGGCGAACCTCTGATTATTCAAAATTGAAATTAGATTATTATTTTTTTTTTTTTGAAATTGACTTCTTGAATAGTGAATTGCTACTCTGCATTTCTAAGATTGCTTTATTTGATGAAACATTTCTGCGGCGAAACAGAATGTTTTAGTTTCATATTTTCAAAAATGTTTTACTTTAAAATATTTTTAAAGGGATCCGGCATCGAAAAATAAGTTATTTTTATTTTAAAGATTGGAAAATTCTAAGAATATCTGTGAAAACCGCATATTTCTACGATTTTTTTGAAATTAATTATGAATTTTCAAAGATTGCAATATTTAGGGATACGGTAGCTCTCGCATCCGCGGACTTACGCTGTTTAGCGGCTGTAGAATCTCAAAAGGGATGATGCCGTAATATTTTTGCGTTTTTTGCTTCTGATTCGTTCTCATGGATACCCTCCATGGTCGCATCAATTGCAAAAACACTTATTTTCACTTTGCTAAAGCCTTTTTAAAATTTTGCAGCCACTAAATAGCGCAATATTTGTGGATGCAGGAGCTACAGTACCTTTGAAACACGATTTTTTGAAAATTCATAATTAATTTCAAGAAAATCGTAAAAATATGTGGTTTTCACAGATGTTCTTAGAATTTTCAGCTCTTTTGAATAAAAATTAAATTAAAAGAATATAAAATTATGATTTTTTGGCTGCAAACTCCCTTTAATACGGGAATCGGTACTCGTTAAACTTATTCATGTAAACAACACTGCTCCAAAGTTCGACAGTTTGCTCATCAACATTTCCGCGACTGTTAACCCTGCCAATGACAATGTCAGATGTCAGAGAGACAATGTCAGAGAGGGAAGTGAGCAGCGCGCATCTACTTGGACGGTGAACCAGCATTCCCCCCGGACTACGGTACACATCCGGATCATTGCTCAGTACGGCTTTCACCTCGGTAGCGACACTCAGTTTGACGGAGAAATTGAAGAATTTCGGCTCTTCAGTACCACACACAAACTGGAAGAGTGTAATGACATGAGAATTATAGAGTGAAAAAAAATCGATTTCATCTTCGCATTACCTTTTCCTCTGAAAAGGCGTGTGAAATAAGTTGGTTGGATAACATTAAGCTTGTTTAAAAAAAATTGTATTTGATGCTCAACGTTCAAGCTAAAATTTTCACATTTCATATTGCCCTATCTTTTTTACATAGAAACATCTCGCTCTACATCCTTTTATATGCATTAAATCCTCCGAAAGTACTAAAAAGGAGAAACTACGAGAACGAGTTCGAAAACCACCACTTTTCAATATTGACACATCGAAAGCGCATACGAATTGCGTCAATTATCTCACCCGGAATGCGTCAACGATTGCTTGTGTCGTGAACGGGAGATTGAAAGCGCTGCGATGCGTTGCCATAGAAGCAGGAACAAGATGACCCAGTAGTGCGTCAGCAAATACTTCCATTTTTCTCTCATCATACTCTGGTCTTGGCGGATGAGGAACCTGTAACAATATGAGCATCGCAAGGTAAGGAGGGGAGACATCTACTTGCGGAGAATTCCAAAGCAAGTATTACAAATTTACGAGCACTCGTCCGAAATAATAAAACGTTCCGTTGATAATCCGTTCTAAACAACAGATGCGGCTGCGAGAGAGCATGGCAAAGTGAGAGACACGTCGAGGTATAGAAATAGAGTACACCACCAGTAGTCCATTTCATGGACGTATCATTTAAAAATTGTAATGGGGAGAATTCCAAAGCAAGTAATAGATGCTTAAAGTGGACCTTCTCACATTTGTCACAGTTCTGCAGAAAATGGCGGAAATTATTCCCGAAAAACGCTCAGAAATCCTGGTCGCGACGGATTTCCTCGGCGAATAATCAACCGTTATTTGTGAACTGTGGATATGCTGATCGTGCAGTAGAGAAGACAGAAAACTGAAATTTGATAAGACGGCGATGATGACTTATGCTATGCAAATTTCATCGAGAAATTTCCCCATCAAATGGTGGAATACTCGTACAACTCAGCTCAAACTGTTCTATAAGGGTGGCCGGAAAGTCTTGCACGATTTTATGTGTGAACTTTGCGCTTTCGATTTTCGACCAGTTCTAAATAGCAAGCCTCGTGCTCGTAATATGTTGTAGGAGGACCATTAAGTAACAACTTCTGTCTTTGGTTTTATTTCACACTCTCTCGGGCTCCTGGATATAACACAGAATAAAATTATGTCATAATTTAAAAATTCGATTAAAAAAATATACGATTTTCCCGGCGTCAATAATTATTTCCCAAGCCTCGGTTTAGAATCAATTATAGTATCAACAATCCTCTTTCACTTTATAGTGTGAATGAGCCACTGCTACATGCATTTCATAAGTTATGATTCTCCTGCTTCGGTTAGTCCGCAAAAACTTGCGTCCGAACTATTTCAAATAACGATGTCGAAAACGAAGCTATCGAGATGCAGTAGTGAACGATTTACTCAATGATAATATAACTCACTTTTATTACGGATGGTTTAAACTGTGCCCTTCTGCGCTTTTCGAAAAACAGAAAATTCAAAAAATTTGAAATTCGCAAATTTTCAGTAAAATTCCAATTTTTGGTCTCTGATTAGATGAAGTGTCCTGTCAAAGTGAACGCAAATCGAATAAAGTCCCGCTGAACAACAATATTATTGGACTTTTACTAAAGAATGAGCGGCCTAACCTATTGATAAAAGCTTCCCAAAAATTGCTGCACTTTCTGAAAGCACCTTTTCGAGCTCTGAATTCAGACCTTCTCGCAAATTTGAGAAAGTTCAGCGAGTGTAGCACCTAGTTCATAGTGAGTGGTAGTATTTTAATGATGGTAAGTACCCTTCTAAATCAGAGCGGAATTAACATTTAATTCGTTAGGGCGACTCAAAAAATCGAAATATGATTCGCGTCGTAATCTTTCACGCGCAATGTTTTTGTTTGAGACATCGGTTCTGACTAGGCCGGCGAAGAACCTTGGCTCCATCAATCTTCTCGCATTCAGGACAGATCACCCTTCTAGCAAATAGGCTGCATGGGGCCCTGTCTCAAACCGCCATGGAACTGCAGCTCAACCAAAATGCCAACTCAAAACCGACCCGACCAACTTTCTCAACTTCCATTCCACGCCCGAATATAATGGCGCCTTTGAAGAAGTGTGCGATCAAAAGAGGAAGACTTACTACATGTAACATTGATACAAAGAATTTGATGGAAGGCTCTGAATTGAAGCGCGGAAGATTTAAAAAAAAAAGAAAAATCGTGCAAGACTTTCCGGCCACCCCGATAATTGTCTCCAATCAAAAAGGCAAATGTTTAAAACGTGTGTATCAAGTTTGGAAGCTGTAGCTCGACTACGAAAAAATTATGAAAGGGTAGAAAAAACGGAGTTTCACTTTCCACGCATGAAATTTGCGCAGCATAAGCCTACTCTACGAGTCTCTCATTTTCGCCTGCTCTCCCCCCGTCATTTCTGCTTTAGTCTAATCTAAAATAACGAAACTGCTGATCTAAAGCCTTTAGATCAGCAGTTTCGTTATTTTAGACAGGTGTTTGTGTTTCGTATCAGTCTGATCATAGTGAACCAGGGAAACAACTATTTTTGTTTAAAAAAAGAAAATCTAACTTTCTCACCTCACATCGTGGTAGTGCACCCGACTAACGATTATTTCCAATGAATCAAATCGCGAATTATGAAAAATTTTATTCAAGCGATCATCAAATGGCCTGCTCGATGAAATCTAGAAGAAAAAAATCTCTTCTCGATGACAAATATAAAATAATAAGCGAATACAATATAATGTTTCTACTCAAATAGATAATTTTTTGTCCTCACTGTCCTGTCCTTAAAAAATAAATATACTTACATTAATATGCAATATCTCGATATTTGCATTCTCGAACATCCGCACATTAAGGACGTCAGACACCTCTTCGAACGTATTCTTCCATCTTTGTTCATTCCTCGGTGGTTCTTGCATGTATTTTCTTTTGGGAGCTGGAGAAGAAGAGAAAATAAGGGTATACCCAGACTCTAACTGCAACATTAGTAAAAATTAGTACAAATAATACATTAAAATAGTTAATTAAATTATTTAGTTAAGTTATTTGTAAAACAGAAATTCGAAGGATTGCTAATTTGACAGACCACATTCAGTCGAACTCGATAGAACTTCTTTCGACCGATTTTGTTGTCAAGCGAGTAAAACCGTCTACAAGACCACCCTAAGTTGATCCTTTGCATGACATCCAAATAGAATAAGACTTCAGCGATGACATCATCAGGCATCTTGGCAATGTGACACTGCAATTTAATTAATTAGATATTAATTAATTAATATTAATTTAAAAATATCTGCCTACTTCGCAAAATTCGTCTTGTTGTTCGACAACTGCGGTTACGATGTTCATGCTGCTGTAAAACTGTTAAATATATACCAGTTTAATGAAGATGGAATTAAATTCTGAAGTGAAAATATAACAGAAAATTAAGACTGTTTAAACACAAATTAAAAGTACAAAGGTGATGGAGAAGAATAAGAAACACGAAGGCTTGTTTTTATGGGGGAAGTAAATTATAGACGCTGAGGGAGTGAGCGGTGAGAACAGGTAAATAGACAGCATTGGTAGACGCCTCATTTCCTTCTTGGGGGGGAGAGAGTGGACGATTACGAGAGGGAGCAGAGAAGCGAGAGCGATAGAGTGGCTTACAATACCGTATACCGTAGCAGGTCAGGGTTACCGTAGCAGATATAATGTGCTTGTTCAAAAAAAACCATTTTTATTTAAAATTTACTTTATTTTTTTCCGACATATATTGTCGAATGCCTATGAATCAGGCATTCGACACTCGTCAAACGTTTTGCCAAAAAGAAAGCTTTTCCACAGTGCGACAGTTGCTTCGTCCATATTTCCGTGACTGTCAACTCTGCATATGTATACGTAACTAGAAAAGTGAACAGCACACTCCGACTGGGCGCGTGAACAAGCAATCCTCTCCGAGTACGGTACATTTCCGATTCATTGACCAGTAGAGCCTCCACCTCAATAGCAATGGTCTCTCCGACAGAGAGCTGGACAAATTTCGCCTTTTCTGTTCCACAGATCATCTGCCAGTGGAAGAGTGAATAATGAATCAAAAAGAGTTGTAAAATGATAACGACACATCAGATGCGCGCACCCAGAATGCGCCAATGACTGCTTGCGTCGTGAATGTGCGATAGTACAGGCTATAATGTGTAGCCATCGAAACCGGAAGTAAGTGAGAGAGTATCGAGTCAGCAAATGCCTCCATTTTTCCTAGAGTTTGAAATTCGGGTAAATATTTGGATACTCTCTACACCGGTCCAATGGTGAGCGAGTGTGTCAAATGAAGAGATCTAATTCAATTAATTACCCGAATTTCAAACTCTAATTTTTCCTTCTTCAAATTTTGGTGTTGGCGAATGGGATTTTTTTTCCTTCTTCATATTTTGGTGTTGGCGAAAACTGAAGAAAAATAATTAATATACACCAGAAAGTGAGTTTATCTAGCACTTTTATTTGTTAAAACATCGGCGCCGAAACTGAATGTTCTAGTTTCAACTTCCAATTTCAACTTTTTAACACCGTAACATAATTTAAGTATGAAATCGAATTTCATCAAACTTCTTGTTCTCCCACCAGCTCCACAGTGCCGACGTTTGGTCGTCAATTTCGCCGTTATCACTGATTTTGCCCATGTGAACAACCTCAGGGCGAAAAAAGATCACGCTCCGGCTGGGTGCGTGTACCAGCCAGTCCATCGGAGTACGGCGCATTGACGGATCGTTTATCAGTTCGGCTTTCACCTCTTCGGCAACAGCCATTTCCACATCGAGTTGGAGGAATTTTGCCGATTCCGTTCCACACACGAACTGAACGAATTGAATGAACATTTTTTAAACTATTGATTCCATCTCAAACTATTAAATGAAAATTGTAGGGTTGGGTAGCATTTTGATGACTTTCTTACATATTTAGCTGAATGTCCAACACGGAATGCGTCAACGATCTCACCCGGAATGCGTCAAGGATTGCTTGTGTAGTGAAAGGGAGATAGCACATGCTGCGGAGCGTTGTCACAGAAGCAGCAAGTATGTGATGGAGAATTGCGTCAGCAAAAACTTTCAATTTTTGCTCATTTTCTTGTGGTTCCGGATCAACAGCCCGGATCTGTATAAAAGCTCACTGGATTTCAGAATCAAAGGCTTTTGAGGAGTGGGGCAGCGAAAATATACAAAGCAGGCCTTACATTTGACATTGCGCTGCAGGAAATAGTTGAAATGATTCGTGAAAAGCGCTGTAAAATCCTGTTTGATATTTATTTTCTCGGCGTATTTTTCGGCAAATCCGCGACGATGTGCGAATTGAGGATATTTTGATTACGAAAAAGTGTAGACAGAAAACTGAAATTTGATAAGATGGCTTTCGCAAGGCTTCTCTCTATTCAGCCTCATGCTCTCTCGCCCTAATTTATTTTGTCAAACAGCAGAGCTTTTTTGTTATTTGGTATCAGTGCTTGTTAATTTGCAATATACATATTGAGAAACGTCGCAGAAAATCAATTTCGAAATCAGTCTATTCAAAATTAACGTGGTAAAAAAGATTTATAAAAAAAGAAAATGCACCTTTCTCACCTCACGTCGTGGTAATGCTCTCGACTAACGATTATTTCAAATGAATCGAATCGGGAATTATGAAAGACGTTATTCAAGCGGCAATCAAATGGCCTGCTCGATGAGATCTACATGAAAAAAAATTTCTCGATAGCAAATATAAAATGAGAAAAAAACTTTTTTTTCCATTATCTGTAAAAAAAAATAATAAAAAAATACACATACGTTAACATGCAATATTTCGATAGATGCATTTTCAAACATCCGTAGATTCAGGACATCCGAGATATCTTCATAAGAAATCTTCCATCTTTGTTCATTCTCCCTTTCTTCCGGGTGCTTTCTCTTGGGAGCGGGAGAAGTAGAGAAGAGAAAGGTGTACCCAGACTCCAACTGAAACATTACAGCATTTATATAAATGTAATTAAGTTATTTATGAAACAAAAATTCTTGAAAGTTGTGATTGTGACACGAAAACTGCCTGATTCTACACACAAAACAGCTCAATCTTGAGCCAAAGAATCCATAATCACGTCAAAATAACTGTCCTCACCCACATTCCCGATGGAGAATAAAGTATTAAGTATTAAGTATTAAGTATTAAGAAATAAAGATTGTGATGTTGCATCACCACATTGAGTCGAACTCGATAGAACTTCTTTCGCCCGATTTTGTTGTCAAGCGAATAAAATCGTCTACAAGACCGTCCCAAATTGCTCCTGTCCATGGCATTCAAATTTAATAGAATTTCAGTCATGACGTCATCATGCATTTTGGCAATGTGACACTGCAATTTAATTACTTAGATAGTAATTATTTAATATCAAGCTGAAAATATCCACCTACTTCGGAAAATTCTTCTTTTTGTTCGATAGCTGCGGTAACGATGTTCATGCTGATGTAAACAATAATAAGTATACGAATAATAAGTTATGGAATTAACTTCTAACCAAAAAGTATAATAGAAATTAAGACTGTTTAAAAGGGAAAGTGCAAGAGTGATGGAGTAGAGTATCAAAATACTTGTTTGTATGGTTATGGACGCTTACTTGACCATCTGATATTTATAGTGAGAGAGAAGGGGAAATGAGATAAGGCAGAGAAGCGAGAGTGAGGGATCAAACAGAAAGAGACGCGTTACATTTAGTTTTAAATCATAAGTGGTAAACAACGGAAGTCAACATTTACTTAGTTATGATCGTATAAAGGTAATACTAGTTATAGGAGAACAGTATGTATCACACACCATTGGCCCGTCAACCCTTCAGAAAGAGTTTTGGTTTGGGAGAGAACAATTGAGAGGGACTCTTTCACGTTTTAAAAAAAAACCTACCTGTCTTTCTCCCATCATACTCTTTCCTTGAATTTTCGAATCCTACGATTCTTTTCGTCTCTTTCGATACAGTCTCTGAATTAGATAAATATTGTTCCGTTGCTACTTTGTGTCCTTGGCAAATAGAAAAAAACAGCGCAGAGCAGAAATTGCGGGGGGGGGTGTGAAAATTCCGCAACGCGACATTTCCGCAACGAGGTTTTTAACTGCTCTAAACATATCTTCATAAGTCCACCAAAGTGTTATCATGATCAGAACCGCGAGGGCTTTTTAACTCACAAATTAGCTAATTAGCTAATTAAAATTTCGCTAATTAGCCGAAAAAAACAAGCCGAATCGATGGAGGTTAGCAAATAACCAACAGGGAACAATTTCACACAGATTATTCGAGTTTGAGCAAAGTTATGAGCCGTTGCGGAAATGTCGGTTCCGGAATCGTCCCCCCCCCCGAAATTGCGACTCTGACCGAGCACGAGAAAATCTGACCCAGCACGAAATTTCCAACTGTAACAAGTGAGGGAGAAGATGAGAGAGATCGCGCTTGAGAAGCATTGTATAAGACGACGAGAGAGCTTCTTGGCAAAGCGCCAAGTTTTTTGCCGAGCCACTCCGCTCGTGTCGAGAAGCGTAATGTGTGACTCATCACTCCTCTTCTCTCTTTCTCAACCCCCGATCGCTCCTAGCACTTGGCTCTTTGTTTTACCCATTCCTTCTGTTAAAATACAGGAATTCATAGTTTTCACATGGCTTTGTCGCCTCATAATCAGGTAAATGCAGCAATTTTTCAAGCCATTTAGGCTAAATCCTGGAGTTTGTTAAAATTGATCAACTCTCTTCTTGTCATCGATTCTCTTAGATAATTTTTTTTATTTTTATGAAATTTATAACCATCATTATCGCAATATTCGGTTCTTCAGGCTTCCCTTGATGGAATTCCGAGTGAATTGTTGGTGGGAATTTTCGACTTTCTCTGTCTCAAAGACCAGACGAAACTGGGATTTGTGTGCAAGAAATTTAGAGAAATCGAGCAAACTGCGGTGAAGAAGCGATTCGATGCTGTCGTTGTTTTCTGGGTGAGACTTTAATATTTTTAAAATTTTTTTTGAAATTGCAATATAAGTTTCAAGATTCCTATTTCACTCAAATGTGTATGCATGTCTCAGTAGTTTGAGCGGATACATGGACATCATCCCAGTTCTATAGCAAATGGTCAGGCGCAATAGAGTTTGTGTAGTAAGAGATGTCGTTTCATGTCCAAGCAATCTGACCCCTCCCTTTGGTTATTGCTCAATGCAATGGCATCATTACAGGGTAGTATCCCGGAATGTAAAAAAAATTGGGAACGGCCATTTCCTAAATTTTTGAACAATGGTCCGTCTTCCTTTTTTTTCAACATTGACTGGTCCATTGTTCAAAATTTAAGAAATGGCCGTTCTTAAAAATTTCTTACATTCCGGGATACTGCTCTTTACAGGGATCCCGCTTTCAATACATCAACACTTATTCTTCCTACAAACATTTGAAGAAGGCGAATTGTATCGCAAATTCGCCAATTCAATGCTCCGAACAAAACCTGAATCTATTCAGAAATGCACGCACGGATGTCCTGGAAATATCGGTTAGTTTGCTTAATTTTAACAAATTTCTCATTCAATCAGCTAATCTGATGGAAATCTTTTATTTTCATGTTTGATTTTGCTCACCATTGGTAACCTGTTTTCCATGCTAAAATTGTCATACTACTTTGATTAAGAAAAAGAGATCTTAATTAGCACTAATTGCAGTGCATTAAATGAATTTAATAAATATTAAATTAAATAATATATGCATTAATTAAATAAATGAAATGTAATTAGCACTAATTGCAGTGCATTAAAGAAGGTGTCCCATGAATATTTGGTCAACTGAGTTCTCACTGTGGGGCAATGGAGATCGAATACCCGATGAGAGCCTCGAAAATCACATGTTTCAGTTTTTAGTTTGAAGAAAGTTATGTTTAATAAACTGTCCAAAACGACCAGAATTCTTACAGTATCTCACATTGAAACTGCAATCTTTTCGCGGTGGGAGTTCGCATTCTGTGGAAAAGGAGTCAGAGAAAGGCAGAGAGATAAGGGGAAACAAGGAGGGTGCGCGAGGGAAACGCGCGTTGGATTTGTGTTTCATCAACTACTGATAACAGAAATGAAACCTAGAACATCGGCGAAAATAAAAGGTTTCAATTAGAGACCGTCCAATAATTGGCGAAACCGATATTAAAATGATATCGATTTGAGTCAATCAGATATCCTTTGTTACACGAATGGATGGCGCCCCTATCACTTTTCCATTCAAATATCTCATTCCCACAGAGCGGTCGCTCACCATCTCCCCTCTCACCATCGAACAATGATACTCGATTGGCCAAACGTGTAGATACTCGAATGCCATTCATAAATTTCATCCATTCATATATTTTTCCATTTGGATGACCGGTCATTCGTGTATCCCATCCATTCGTGTGGTTCTCATTTTTCGCCATTCACGTATCGAGTATATCGGTTTGACGGTCTCTAGTTTCAATGATTCGTGTTACGCCTTCTTTAAATGAATTTAATAAATATTAAATTAAATAATATATGCATTAATTAAATAAATGAAATGTAATTAGCACTAATTGCAGTGTATTAAATGAATTTAATAAATATTAAATTAAATAATATATGCATTAATTAAATAAACGAAATTTTAATTAGCACTAATTGCAGTGCCATGTGAGCGATGATGTAGTGAATTCCGTACTATCAACACTCTTTCACTCCTTGAAATTCAAGCGACTGGAAATCGATTTCGTCGTTTCAGAGAGCTACAGTACTAGGCTAGTTGTCTTTAAGGTTTTGAATTTTTTATAACGGTTGAGCATGGAAAATTAGGAAGAAGTTGTAAGACTCCGTTTGTTACAGTCTCGTCCGAAGTCTCATTTCGAATCGAGATCTCTCTGAAGTAGAGATTATTTTCAAATGGAGTCGTGCGATGGAATCGGATATCGATCGCGTTCGAAAATTGATCTACGAACTTCCCGTGGTCAAGAATCTCGAGCTAACTTGGATTTACTGGGTGAGAGAAACGCAATTGTTTTGTTATCGGTGACCTAATTTGTTATGACTAAAAGACAATTTCAAATCAAATCTTTATTCCGCCAGAGGGTTATTAGCTTCGTAAGTATGTCGTTGATCATCGAGGTAGTAGTTGGCAGAGGTCCGTCGTCTCCAGACGATTCGGTTGATTTCAGGGAGAAAGCGCGGAGTCGTTGGAAACTGAACTAATGACCGACGATCTCCTACTTCATCTCACTCAAAAATGCACTGCAAAGTTACGTGTGGGAGAGGGAAACTATTCCGTTGAAGGAATGAAGAAAGTGCACCAGGTACACCTATTCATGAGCATTTGCTTGCATTTTTAGATTCCTATTTGATTCTGACAACTTCAATAGTGTGACCTGGAACACTCTGAGTCAACTACGGGAAAAAACATCGTACAACATAATGACACGATTACAGAGGCTCGAATCATCCGGCCTTCAATATCTACGCACAGTTGCTCCACGCAATGTGGCTGATAACTTTTTCGAGCAAATTCAATCAATGCCAATCGCGGACTGGAGAACTACTGTAACAAATGCAATTTCTCACGGACCGACGGAAATGATTGAAATCGTAATGGAAAAGGATATACTTTCATAATTTCTCTGTCTTCTAACATCGTGAATAAAGAGTTAATTTGTCTGAACCAGAAGTGTTAACACTACACACACACAGAAGTGTTAACACACGAACATGTTCTCCCGCGAGCGCGAGCGAAGTCTGGAAGTACCTTTACCTTTTCCCTTATTTACCACATTATTATTCAAATACGCTCAGCAAATTTCCGATATGGTTAATCGGTTGAGTAACCTGGGCCTCTTCAATCACGTCTTTGACCCAGCACATGGGACCACGACGATTGATCTACCCATTCCCACATTTCTCCTATCGCACCCCCTTTCACCTAGAGAGTCATAAATTACTGATTTTACCTCACGATTCATTCACTATCGCGTTGCGCCCTCGGGCGTCGATAAAATATAATATAGCACGCGCCCGAAAACACGCTGTTTCCTCTCAAATAGAACCCTGCCACTAGATTTGCTCCTCTGTCTCTTCCGTTCCCTACGGTTTCATCTAATTGTAAGAACGTGCCAAAAGGACGCGTGTTCTCTGACCCTCTCCATTCACAAGCTCTCTCTCCCTCTCTTCCTATCTCTCTCATCTTCCCCCCTCTCTCACCGTCTAACACGCTAGATGTGGAATTGGGCATCCGACCTCTCTCTATGCCTCTTCCGATCATGGCGCTTATAAGGCAACTATCGCCTTCGAACTCTAATCATTCGTGTTATTATTATCACTCGTCCCTCTCTTCCTGACTCATACTCTTTCCGTACCTATGATATTGTAACTTTTTTGTCGTAGCCATGCTTTGCTTTATCGATTCACATCGTTCCACGGTCCGGTAAGCCCAACAGAAAGGCCTTTGGAGTGAGAGAGCGTGTGAAATCGAGAGGAACTCTCTCACTTTTGTACACTCTCTCGCTCTAAGCCTGGTCTGTAGGTTTGGAATCATGTGGTAAGCCCAACAGAAAGGGTTTCGGATTGGGAGAGTGTGTGCTCAGAGGGAAATAAGTCTACGACTTCAGAAGTCTTGGCTACTGAGCGACGACTTTAAAGTCTAGAAAGTGCCGCTCCCCTGCCTCTAATCGACGCGAGTAGACTTATGAAGTCGTCGCTCGGTAGCCGAGAAGTCTACAGTCGCACAGCGTTCGAAAAAGAGTCGGCGAGAACGAGTTAGAGAAAGAGAGAGATGACGAGAGAGCGCGCCAAATGAGAGGGTCAGACAACGAGAGACGTTCTTGGCATGGTGCCAACTCGATGCTGTGCAGTCGTAGACTTATTTCCCTGTGAGTGAATTGAGAGGGACTCTCCCACTTTCGCAAACTCACTCGACCTGATCCCCTTTCCGTTCGTTTGCAACTATGTAAATCGATCGATTCACTGTTTACGCCTTTCCAATTTCTCTGTATTTTCGCTCACATTTTGTAATCACATCACATCATCCAGTTGGCACCATGCCAAGAACGTCTCTCGTTGTCTGACCCTCTCGTTTGACGCGCTCTCTCGCCATCTCTCTCTTTTTCTAACTCTTTCTCACCTACTCCGTTTCCAATGCTTCCCCCGTTGCAGAATGACTCAATCGTCAGTTGTCGTTCCCCTCAAAGCCGCTTGCTGCGACTCCGCCCCTCTCCCTGCTGCAGCTGCTGCAGCTGCTGCATCGGTCGCAGATTCGACCGTTGTCCAGCCAACGTCGCCTTCCACTTCGTCAACGGGCATCATGGCTAGTGAGAGGGTGAGTGGGCTTTGAAATAATATGGTATCAGAAACATGTTGTAAGGTACTGTATTGTCTTACTCAAATTTCTTACGGACGGTGAAGTGTTTTGCGTGAAATTTATCGTTGATTCACACAGAATGGGTGCATGCAGATCCAATTAGTTAAACTAGCGAGTTTACTAATTAATTAACTCTTTTGTTTTCAGATCGCCGACCATCTCGAGGCCGTCAACGATATTCTCCAGAGCGAAAGTGAATGTTTCGAGGCCAAGTTGGCGGAAAACGGACTCCTCATTCTGCAGTCACTGCTTGGAGATGAGGTACTACTTTGTCTACAAAACTACAGAAAGGGGTCAGGAGTGAGAGAGTGTGCAAATGTGGGAGAGTCCCTAATACACTCTTGCTCCTAACCTCCTTCTGAAGCTTTCAACCGTCTATTAAAGAAGGCGTAACACGAATGGTTGAACCCTTTTATTTCCCCCCCATCTTCGAGGTTTCATTTCTGTTATCAGTAGTTGGTGAAACACAAATGAAGCGCGCGTTTTCCTCGCGAACCCTCCTCGTTTTCCCTTATCTCTCTGCCTTTCTCTGACTTCTTCTCCACAAAATTCCCACTCCCACCGCGAAAAGATTGCAGTTTCAATTTGAGATACTGTAAGAATTCTGGTCGTTTTGGACAGTTTATTAAACATAACTTTCTTCAAACTAAAAATTGAAACATGCTATTTTCGAGGCTCTCATCGGGTATTCGATCTCCATTGCCCCACAGTGAGAACTCAGTTGACTAAATATTGGTGGGACACCTTCTTTAAACAGTGTTGCACGGCGACTGCGAATATTGATACTTCCACTTCCTATATTATCGTTGAATAGGGCACTTCCGTTTCAATCAACAAATCGATAAATCAATAAATCGATTTTCTTCCAGGGAGTCAATGGTCTTCTCATCTCTTCCATGCACAAATTCACGCACGAGCACAAAGAAGAAACGAGTAATGGAAAGAAGGCACTCCTGCATCTCGGAAGGGTAAATCGATTGAATTCGGGGGATACGGTAGTAAAGCTAGGAGGGATTACGGTTCCTGTGATTACACTTGGTTACGGTAGTCCTGCATCTCGGAAGGGTGAATAGATTGAATTCAGGGACTAATTAGGGGAAACAGTTGTGAAAAAGGGGGAAGGGTACTCTCTAAGTTTATTTACTGATTAGGTAATACATTAGAGACGCTAGGAGAGGTTACGGTAATGAGGTCATTCATATTCAAGCTTTCTATTTTTTCAGGCGCTTCGTGCAGTGGCAGTGGCCAGGAACGAGAGGAATACGGTAGCCGCGGGATTCGAGTCCGACCACTATGGAATGCCCGCACTGCGCCCCATCGCTCCGCCCCTTACGGTAAGATGATTACGGTAGTTCGGGGGGATTATGGTAGTTGTGATTTGCACTTAGTGAATTCCAGTAGACGTTACGGCATATCGGCATACGATAACACGCTCTCTAATTTTAGTTCTCTAATTTTAGGACGATAAAACCGCCGAACAGAAGAGGAAGGTGGAGAAAAAGAAGGTCGACTCGACGATTTACGTTGCCCTAACGAAGAATGAGAAGTACTGGGGAGACGGACCCGTCCCTCTCTTCTACGCAACCCCGGGGAATCCAATCTCCGAACCAATCGATGAGGAGAATTCGACAGAGGCGCTGACGAGTGAGTACTGAATTTCTCAGATCAGTCGATAATTCACAGCTCTTTCTTTTAGTTCTTAAAAAATCGATAATCACCAGATTACCATAATCAATCGACATTCCAGGTGGTCCTCTCAATCTCTCGAATGGTTGGGAAGTCGATTGTTCTCGACTTCCACCTGTGCAGACTGAGCGACGATTCATCTCTGACATTTCGGAACTGAACATGTCCGGAAAGAAGCCAATTCCGTAAGTTTCTTGATGAATGTTCAGTGGTTTTTGTCGATTTCGGTTCAATTTTAAACAAAATTCAATTTTACTAGCAACATTTAATTTTACCGGTTTAATTTTACACAAAGTTGCTGAGAATTCAAATGAATCTTCCTTGTTTTCAGTCGTCGGAGGTCCACTAAGAAGCCGCTCGAGGATCAATTCGACGACAATGGAATTCTTCTATTGAAGGTATGAATGGGGAAAGGAATACTGCAAATTTGTTATCTTTTCGAAACGTGCTTCCACTATTTTCTACAGGAAAAACATTTTTTGCCATATTTTTTGGAGATACAGAAAAGGATTTTTATTGATTTTTAATATTTTAAAAACTTGCAGAGTGCAATGACGGGCGATTACGAAACCCGCGACAAGCTGAAGAACTTGAAAAAGAAGGAGAGAAGAGATGAGAGCAAGAAATGTAAGTAATCGTAAATTATCATCTGACGTCATCAATAAGACGGTCGCCGATTTTATTAGCAGTAGTCAAATATTCGACAATTATTGACTGTATACGCTAATCACCAACTTATTTTTGATTGTATTTCTCTGATCGAATTTGAGGGTTACTGTAGTCTCCCCCAGTCTAATCGATAATTATTCAGACGAGTGTCAAGAGTGCGACACTTTCTTCCCGTCTCAGCAGAAATTAGCGTTGCACATTAGCCAAGATCATCCGAATACTCTAGCCGAGGTGAGACCGGCATTTTTTCTTTCCCCCAATCCTAATGAAATAAATTAGGAGGACGAGAGTGTGCAAAAGTGAGAGTCCCTATCGATTCCACATGATCTGTCACTTGTGTAGGTAATTGACAGGCCAGTGAAATGATGTGGAAAACTACTGTGCATAGAAAGCTTCTCGAAAATGCATCTGAAAATGGGCACTGAGAACCGGGAAGTTGGTACGGTTCCAAGGAAGGTTGTGGACGGGACCGAACCTGAACTTGACAATTACCATACTGGGGACGAACGTTCATAAAAAGGCCTACAAATTCGCAATTTCACACATTTCAGCGTAAGCAAGCGGCTAAGAAGAAGGCCGAAAAGGCGAAGCAATTGAGAGAGGAGGAGAAAAAGATCAAAGAGGCCAGCAAGTCCCCACACGATTCGAACGAAAGGTAAGAAATGGGGTTGCATCATCACTATGCAATCAGCCCCGATTGTTTGTTGCTCGCCGGTGTCATTCATCATTGGAAATTTGCCATTGATGTTGGATTGAATAGCCCGAAACGCGTTAGACCAATAACATTGATCTAATTGAAAATGATTACAATATCGATTGCTACTTAAAGTAGCAATCGATATTGTAGCCTTAATTCTCATTGCTCGAATTTACCCTGACACTAATCAGCCAGTGACGTCATCAAACGGTTTAATTTTGTCACTTTTCAGAAAGACCCGTCGATCTGCTACCATACGTCTTCCCTTTATTCCGAATCTTCCCTCTCCACCCACCAACAACAAGATCTGTAAGTGTGAATTATCGATTACTTTAACATAATATTAAGTTATTTATACTTTTACTTCTACTTTGGATTAATTGGATGTTTATTACTCTCGGCCTACTTCCGGTGCCGATTATTGGCTGATTATCGATTGATTTGCAGATACTTGTCCGATCTGCTCTGTGGAGATTAGTTCCCAGCACATTTTCGCCTCTCACATGAAACACAATCACCCGAAGAATTCGGCGAATGAGAGTATGGAGGGGAGAAGAGCTGCGGTTTCGATCAAGGTGAGACATTATTACGAAGCTCCAGAAAGGGGTCTGGTCTGGAGCGAGAGAGTGCGCAAAAGTGAGAGATACCCTCCGGATTTCTAGGGATGACGAGTAGAGTGCGAAATGTGAGACCACGGTCTCGTCATTTCGTACATTCTCTAGACCGGTCGATAGACAAGAGAGACGAAATGAAGAGACGGTGGTCTCACATTTCGCACACTAATGATGAGTGCGGGATGTCGAATTATCCGGTTTACAGAATGAAATATTGGATCGGAAGTTGCTTTAGCACCTGAATCAAATAAGAAATTGCAGAAGGAATCGCATGAGGCTGCGTTGACTTCATCAATCAATATTCCATCGTCACCAATCGATACTCCCGATCGGGCACTTACCGTACTCTCTTCGATTCTAACGAATTCCAGTGAAGAAGGCAAAACACTGAAAGTGAAGGCAAACGGAAAGTGTGAGTAAAGATGTTTAAATTATATGTATAATTAGTAAACACATAAGTAATATAGTTAACTATTAACTAATTATCATAATTAACAAATAGTTAATTAATCGATAATTGCAGACAAATGTCGAGTGTGCGACAAATCTTTCACGAATCAGAACGCGGTCGCCGGACACACGAGACATTGTGTCAAAGCGAATGTGAGTTTTATTTAAATTCAATTTTTTTCTTTGTAAAAGTGTGTTATTAGATATTTTGGGGAACAATTCATTCGTCGCATTAAAAAAAGATGTAGAGGGTTTGCAAAATGAAGCGGTCCGACATGTCCTGACCCTTTCAACTCCACAATTCAGGGTGCTTTTTATTCTAATCGAGCAGTCTGATATTTTTCTACAGCTGGGCCGAACTAAAACAGAGTAATCACGAAGTGGATTTTTAAAAATAATTAAAATTGCATTTATTCAGGGCGCCGCTCCCTCTGCTCGCGCTATTCGACGTCGTTCCAAGATGCAGGCTGCAATCGATGAGTCGTCGATTGATGCTGCAGCTGCTGCAGCTGCTGCACCGGTCTCACCGGTCGCTGATCAGAGTCCCGACGTCTCCCCGCCCACCAAGCGGTCAGTTAATTCTCATTTTTTATCTGTGGCCTACCGTAGTTTCGAACTTCTACTAACGCATTCACACTTTAAACCATCTAGTTAGTACAGTAGTCATCGTCTGAATACCGCATGCTAAGAGGTAATCTGGAAAAAATCGATTATTTTGCAGTGCCCGAATCGAACGCGAAGTGAAAGAGGAATCGATCGAAGTTGATGAGAACCAATCGATAATGACGAAGGAAAACGTGAAGATTGTTATTAAGAAAGGAACGGAGGAGATCAAGAAAGAGATCAAAGTGGAGAATGAAACAGTCGAACCGAATTCCGACGTTTCCTCTTCCTCTCTTCGATCGGGAAGAAAGAGAAAGGCAACTCAAAGATACGAACCCGATCCGTTTAATATTCGTCGCAGAAGCAAGTAGAACCCCCGTCCCTCCCTATTTCGACTCCTAACATCCAGCTTTTGCCTAACCACTTGATACTCTAAATCCAGTTCAATTGATTTTGTGCAAATCCTTATTACATTTTTATCACTAATTTTGCAATTCTGCATTTTGTTCATCCCCACATGGAAGGTACTTGTGTTTCCGCCGTTCTAATATTCCGATTGTGTAATTCAAAACATGAAACAATAACTTTTTTTGTTGTTTTTCAATAACCATTTGTTTTTGCAATATTTTTTTCTCGCTGTAAAATGTCATTAATTTAATGATAAATGCTCACGTATCACAGATCTTCTGAGAAGGTGTAGGAAAATCAGACTCATTTGCAGCAAAAATAATTTCGTAGCTTGGATTTCAATATAACCTCGAATGAAAAGTCTCAGCTAATCCAACTCGGTCATATTAATTATTTTATCGACGCCCGAGAGCGCAACCAGATACGAAACATAGATAAATGTGAAAATCGATAATATTCTCCTTCTAGGGAGTATGAAATGTGAATTATGGGGTGGGTGGACTGTAGGAAGAGTAGATCAATCGTCATGATCCCATCTGTCATCGTCTGGTCGTTGGCTGTTGAATCAAAAAAACAGTGTTGATGCAATATTTCATATGAAAATGCGTCCATATTGTCGATTCTAGACATTTCACTCCGAGTCACTCGAATTTCTACTGATGAATTACTCGTCCTTCCATTGTTCTCAAACGCCCTAAGCGCAAATTTCGCGCGAATTAAGCGGTGCGAGACCATAACAACGAGTGGATGTCTAGAAATGTCACATTTTTGTATGAAATATGCTTCCAACACCCGAACTGGGGGGGAAAACATATCATTCGAATCCTTGTTACATTCCTGAAACAATGGTAAAATATAAATGCAGGTTTTTCGAACAGATTTTTGTGAATATAAAAAGTTGTTATCATGCAAATTCAAAGAACTATCGAATGACCAATTACATAGTTCTAAACAGCATAGAAAAGTAGCCCTAGCTATAATCAAATTTTTCACTGCATTGAAACATCGAAAAACTGCCCTAAAGTTTAAGTGCGGCATCTTGCAGTAGAAGTATCTAAGCGAGGGATAATTTCTGTGACATAACGACTCACGAAAATCTTAGTTGAACCAAGTGGCACCTCAAAAAAATGAAAAACTTTCCCCGTGCCAGAAAATTTGGCCTGTGTCAGAACTATGCCATTATGAGCTGAGCCTATCGCGTGATAGCGCACAATTTCCACTTTTCACTCCTTTCAACCGGATGAGCAATCGGTTTCGTCACCTTCCACGTTTCTCTTTTTGACGCTTAGATAAGCACATCATCAAGTTGGCACCATGCCAAGAAAGTCTCTCGTTGTCTGACGCTCTCGTTTCGCGCGCTCTCTAGGTGGTTTTCTCTTTCTCTAGCATAATCTCGCCGGTACTCTTTCGGATGATGTGATAAGAAAGATCCCAAGCGGAAGGGACTTTCATTCTGACCCTCGCATCAGTTTTCCTCTCATTTCCCAATTTTCTAGAAGTCTCTTTCTTTTCGATCGCTTACTCTCGCTACTCTGCACTCTCTCAGTATCTTCATTTAAAGTATTAGAGAGCCCATAACCAAAAAATATACTTTTAATTTTCTCTCTTTTTTACTTATTGTTACTGAATTTGGATAGAATATTTTTCAGCTTTTTACACCAACATGTGCATCGTTTCCTCAGCTAACGAACAACAAGAGGAATTTTCCGAAGTAGGCGAATATTTTAAACTTGATTTTAATTAATTAACATCTGATTAATAAAATTACAGTGTCACCTCACAAAAATGCCAGACGACGTCATGACTGAAGTTCTACTTTATTTGGATGCCCTGGACAGGAACAATTTGGGACGGTCTTGTAGACGATTTTACTACCTTGACAACAAAATCGGGCGGAAGAAGTTCTATCGAGTTCGACTGAATGTGGTGAGTGAAACTGCAATCGCAAAAGCATTTTAAACATAATTAGGTAATTACATTTTCATTGAATATATCGTAATTCAGTTGGAGTCCGGATACACCTTTCTCTTCTCTACTTCTCCCGCTCCCAAAAGAACGCACCCAGATGAAAAGGAGAAGGAACAAAAATGGAAGATTTCTTTTGAAGATATCTCGGATGTCCTGAATCTACGGATGTTTGAAAATGCATCTATCGAAATATTGCATATTAGCGTATGTTTTCTCTCTCAATTTCATGACCATGCGCTTTGTCGCAAAATATGAAAGCTATTTTCTGCTCTTTTTATATTTGAACGGCGGGTCAACGGGTGTTATTCGGTTAGTGCGGCGGGTGCATTTGTGCTTGTTTGTCTGTCGTTTGTACTGCGTTCAAATTAGAAAATCCGTCTGATTTACATATATTATCCACGGAACCTCTAACCCGCAGTGATATGGTCTAAAATGATATTCGTCATAGATTTCATCGAGGAGACCGAACGATCAATGCTTGAATATCGTCTTTCATAATTCCCGATTCGACTCTTTGGAAGTAATCGTTAGTCGGATGTACTACCACGACGTGAGGTGAGTAAGTTTTATTTTCTTTTTAAAATTTTTTTTTCATCCCTCGTGCAATTTGATAAAACTGATTTCGATATTGATTTTTGCCCAGTTTCAAGAAGAGTATTATAAATGCACAAACACACTTGTCAAAAATAAAACGCTCCGCTTGAAAACAACAGAAAACAACAAAAACAATACAGGCGACGAATGCGAGGGACTCACACAGAGAATGAATACACTGACATGAGAAACCCAGTGTATGATACACTCCACATTGAGTGTATTCGCGCGGCGAGTAAACGAGAGATTTGGAAGTGTATCGTAAACTAGGTGTCATATCTCAGTGTTTTCATTCTCTGTGTGCTTTCGTCTCCTGTATTGTTTTTGTTGTTTTTTTTGTTGTTTTCAAGCGGAGCGTTTTTTTACAAGCGTGTTTGTGCATTAGTAAGCGTATTCCTTTTGGTGCATTGTCAGTGAGTCTCCTTGTAACAACCGTCTAATGAAATTTCAGTTTCTTGTCTTCTCTTCTTCGTGATCAAAATCTCCACAATTCACAAATCACCGTCGATGATTCTCCGAGGAAATCTATCACAACCAGAATTTCTGAGCGTTTTTCGCGAATCATCTCGACAGTTTTGAGCAGAACAGCGTCAAATGTGAGCAGGACACCTTTAAACATTACTTGCTTTTAATTTCAAGTTCCAGTTGGATTTTCGGGTCTCAGTGAGGCGTAGATGCTTTTACTCCTCTTTTTTGTTCACCATGCTTACAATTAGATTGTTTCAGCCCCGGGTTCATTACCCGCCAAGACCAGAGTATGATGAGGGAAAAATGGAAGTGTTTGCTGACGCGATTCTCGGTCATCTTGTTCCCGCTTCTATGACAACGCTGCGAAGCGTCTACAATCCTCCGTTCACAACACAAGCAATCGTTGACGCATTCCGGGTGAGATCATTGACGCATTCCGGGTGAGATCATTGACGCATTCCGGGTGAGATCATTGACGCATTCCGGGTGGGATCATTGACGCATTCCGGGTGAGATCATTGACGCATTCCGGGTGGATCATTGACGCATTCCGGGTGGGATCATTGACGCATTCCGGGTGGGATCATTGACGCATTCCGGGTGGGATCATTGACGCATTCCGGGTGCGATCATTGACGCATTCCGGGTGGGATCATTGACGCATTCCGGGTGAGATCATTGACGCATTCCGGGTGAGATCATTGACGCATTCCGGGTGGGATCATTGACGCATTCCGGGTGAGATCATTGACGCATTCCGGGTGGATCATTGACGCATTCCGGGTGGGATCATTGACGCATTCCGGGTGGGATCATTGACGCATTCCGGGTGGGATCATTGACGCATTCCGGGTGCGATCATTGACGCATTCCGGGTGGGATCATTGACGCATTCCGGGTGAGATCATTGACGCACTCCGGGTGAGATCATTGACGCACTCCGGGTGAGATCATTGACGCACTCCGGGTGGGAAGAAAGATTAATTATATTTTTTCTCCATAATTGCCATTTCATTGGTTCACTTGCAGATGACCTGTGTAACAGAAGAGCCGAAATTCCTCCATCTCTCTGTTAGAGCGACCGTAGTTGCCGAGGTGGAGGCCCTACTGTGCAATGATCCGGAAATGTACCGCGATCCAAGAGAGTGGCTGGTTCACCGACCCAGTCGATGCGCGCTGATCACTCCCCTTTCAGATACTGCAGTCATTGGCAGACTTGACAGTCACGGCAATATAGACAATCAAATGAATACACTCTGGAGAAGTGTTATTTATGACAATAAGTTTAATGAGCATCCATTTGACAAATTTCATGCATATCCATTCGATGACGCAGATGTAAATTGTTTTGTTTGCTGCTAAGGAATAAATAATAGCGTGATGCATGGAGGTTAAGCGCACTACGTTTTCAAAGTACGGTCCAGGGGGGCTTCGGTTGCCGGGTACAGTTCGGTCCAGGGGGTCGCCGGGTCTTGTTTTCTTTGCTAAGGAATAAATAATGAGAAAAAAATGAAGCTACGAGTGTCAGTGTTCGATTCGGATCAATTGCATGCACAGCTGGTACGGTAGAACCACGGCTCTGCCTAGCCACTCTACAAGTCTTGCTTTTCTGCTTCTCTGCTCCACAGAGAAAAATGTATGTCATATATGGCTCCTGAACTGTGTTTGTATGTCATATATAACATACTGTATGTTATATATGACATACAAACGCAGTTCAGGAGCCATATATGACATACATTTCTCTGAGTGTCCCTCTCGTAATCGTCCAATCTCTCGCTCTAAGAAGGGCGCCAAGATGGCGTAAAGAAGTGCTTTCTGAAAACTAGTGCACCTCTGTAGTATGTTCCAATTTATCGCTTGCTTGTAAGTAAGGCACGAGATCCATGCTGACAATGCAAAAAAAAGTAATGTCGACTAGCACGAAAGCGAGCGAAAAATTATTTAAAAAAATTAAAATACTATTAGCTAAAGATGAATAAATTAATAGTAAAGAATGCGAGTATAATTAAAGGAAGAAGCAGTGAGAGAAAGAAAATAGACGCTTCTGGGGCGAGGGATGAGAGCATGCAGAAAGCACTGCTTTACGCCATCTTGGCGCCCTTCTTAGAGCGAGAGAGTGGACGATTACGAGAGGGCGCAGAGAAGCAGAGAATCGAGAGTAGTAGAGTGGCAAGGAAGAGCCGTGGTTATACCGTACCAGGTGCACATGCAATTGATTCGAATCGAACACTGACACGTTTAGCTTAATTTTTCATTATTTATTCCTTAACAAACAAAACAAGACAACAGTGAAAGGGGGTTACAATTTATTTCTGTGAATGGGTGTGTGTCTAAGTCGTCAAATCGCCACTCATTAAACTTGTTTTCATAAATAACACTTCTCCAGAGTGCGGTCGTTCGCTTCTCAACATTTCCGTTTCTGTCAACTCTGCCAATGGCTACACTCTGATGGGTGAGAGTCAGCGCATACCGACTGGGTCGGTGAACCAGCCACCCTCTTGGATCGCGGTACATTTCCGGATCATTGCGTAATACGGCCTCCACCTCGGCGACTACGGTCGCTCTGACAAAGAGATGGAGGAATTTCGGCTCTTCTGTTACACAGGTTATCTGCAAGTGAACCAATGAAATGCAATTATGGAGAAAAAACTCATCTTTCTTCCCACCCGGAGTGCGTCAATGATCACATCCGGAATACGTCACTGAACTCACCCGGAATGCGTCAACGATTGCTTGTGCCGTGAATGGAAGGTCGTAGACGCTTCGATGTGTTGCAATAGAAGCAGGAACAAGATGACCCAGTAACGCGTCAGCAAATCCTTCCATTTTTCCCTCTTCATATTCTTGTCTTGGCGGATTTTGAAACCGGGCCTGAAATGTAAGCATCGTGAAGAAAAGGAGGAGGAAAAGCATTAAAGGGACCCGGCACCGGAAACTGAATAAAGCTCAGAAAACGAGGAAATGTTGTGCGACATCAAAAATGCGTAGAAAATAATTTAAAATATTTTCCCTGAATTTTCCGCAATTTTCAAAATTCACGGCTTTCATACACCCGTATATTGGGAAAATACACCACCGGTGCACACCACATGTACCGGTGGCATTTTAAAATACTTTCATTGATTTCTTACTGTATTATATATATTTTAAATACATTTTTCGTAACTGACAATTTATTTGCCAGGATTAATTACATGAATTCGTGGAATTCACACTGAAAATGAGTGAAAAAAACAACGACGGAAAAAATGCGTCATGTGTGGTGAATTTACCGATCAGACGTGGAATTTTCCTCCACACTGAAGACATTCCGCGTATTATAAATTCACAAACACTCGTCCAAAATAATAAAATGTTCCGCTCACAAACAACAGATACGGCTGTGAGAGAGCATGAAAAAGCAAGAGACGCGCCGAGGTATAGAAATAGAGTACACAACCAGTAGGCGAATTCATGAGCGTATCACTTTAAATTTGTAATAACTGGCGAGTCTGCTGCGGCAGAATTGCTATACCATCATGACGTCCCGAGAGCTGCGGCGCAATCGCGCCACACAGAGAATGAATACACTGAGATGTGACATCCAGTGTATGATACACTCAATATTGAGTGTATTCGCGCGTCGAGGGAGTGTGCGAAAACAAGAGATTTGTAAGTGTATCATACACTAGATGTCATATCTCAGTGTAGGATGCACTCAATAGTAAGTGTATTCGTTCTGGGTGCATCTAAGGCCCTCGGAAGAGTGTCGTTGGGGGAAAGCGCACGGTTTCCCCATCTACGCTCTTCCCATGCGTGTTAGTAATTCTGGCAAATAAATTGTCTGATACGAAAAAAGTATTTTAAATATATAAAATACTGTAAGAAATCAATAAAAGTACTGTAAAAAGGTAAATGTGGTGTGCACCGGTGAAGTGTTTTCCCAATGTACCGGTGTATAGCAGCCGGCTCCGGTCGTGAATTTTGAAAATTACGGAAAATTCAGGGAAACTTTTTAAAATTATTTTCTTTACATTTTTTATAGCGGACCTCATTTATACTTTCACTGACTCTTCATCATTTTCCGGTGCCGGGATCCTTTAAAGAAGGTGTCCCACGAATATTTGGTCAACTGAGTTCTCATTGTGGGGCAATGGAGTTCGAATACCCGATGAGAGCCTCGAAAATCGCACGTTTCAATTTTTAGTTTGAAGAAAGAAATGTTTAATAAACAGTCCAAAACGACCAGAATTCTTACAGTATCTCACATTGAATCTGTAATCTTTTCGCGGTGAGAGTTGGCATTTTGTGGAGAAGAAGTCAGAGAAAGGCAGAGAGATAAGGGGAAACGAGAAGGGTGCGCGAGGGAAACGCGCGCTGCATTTGTGTTTCACCACTTTGTGATAACAGAAATGAAACGTCGAACATCGAGGAAAATAAAAGGTTGAAATCATTCGTGTTACGCCTTCTTTGAGCCTAACTGAGAGCCGAAAATCCAACTGGAACTTGAAATTAAAAACAAGTAATGTTTAAAGGTGTCCTGCTCACATTTGACGCTGTTCTGCTCAAAACTGTCGAGATGATTCGCGAAAAACGCTCAGAAATTCTGGTTGTGATAGATTTCCTCGGAGAATCATCGACGGTGATTTGTGAATTGCGAAGATTTTGGTCACGAAGAAGGGAAGACAGGAAACTGAAATTTCATAAGACGGTTGTTACAAGGAGACTCACTGACAATGGACCCAGAATGAATACGCTTACTAATGAGTGTATTCTACACTGAGATAAAATGACACCTAGTTTTTTTTTCGTTTTCTCGACGCGCGAATTTTTTTTTTGAAAAAGAAAATCAAACTTACTCACCTCACGTCGTGGTAGTACATCCGACTAACAATTACTTCCAAAGAATCGAATCGGGAATTACGAAAGACGTTATTCAAGCATTGATCGTACGGTCTGCTCGATGAAATCTATGACGAATATCATTTTAGACCATATCACTGCGGGTTAGAGGTTCCGTGGATAATATATGTAAATCAGACGGATTTTTTAATTTGAACGCTGTACAAACGACAGACAAACAAGCACAAATGCACCCTCCGCACTATCCGAATAAAATCCGTTGGCCCGCCGTTCAAATATAAAATGTACAGAAAATAAGAATTCATAATTTTTGCGATAATGTGCCTGGTCATGAAATTGAGAGAGAAAACATACGTTAATATGTAATATTTCGATAGTTGCATTGTCAAACATCCGTAAATTAAGGACATCCGATATGACTTCAAAAGAAATCTTCCATCTTAGTTCCTTCTCCTTTTCTTCCGGGTGCGTTCTCTTGGGAGCGGGAGAAGTAGAGAAGAGAAAGGTGTACCCAGACGCCAACTGAATTATGACATAGTAAATAAAACTTGAATTACCTGATTATGTAATAAAATTGTTTTGCAATTTTTACTCACCACATTCAGTCGAACTCGATAGAACTTCTTCCGCCCGATTTTGTTGTCAAGCGAGTAAAATCGTCTACAAGACCGTCCCAAGTTGCTCCTGTCCGTGGCATTCAAACACAATAGAACATCAGTCATGACGTCATCTGGCATTTTGGTTAGGTGACACTGTAACTTAAAATTAATTAGATTTCAATAAACAAATATCCGCCTACTTCGGAAAATTCCTCTTGTTGTTCGTTAGCTGCGGAAATTATGCACATGTTGGTGTAAAAAGCTGAAAAATATTCAATCTTTGGTTAGCGAACAATAAACCAAGATTCATTAACAATAAGGCAAAAAGGGAGAACATTGAAAAACTGAAGGCATGATATATTTGATAATGGACTTGACCCTCTAATAATTTAAATGAGGGAGCAGGAGATGATGAGAAAGTGCAGAGTAGCAAGATTAAGCGATCATAGATAAAGAGACCATTGAAAAATGGGAAAATGAGAGGAAAACTAATGCAAAAGTCAGAATAAAAGTCCCTTCCACTTGCCTTCTTTTTTATCACATCATCCGAAAGAGTACCGGCGAGATAATGTTAGATAAAGAGAGAACCACCGTGAGCACGCGCGAAACTAGAGAGTCAGACAACGAGAGACTTTCTTGGCATGATGCCAACTCGATGATGTGCTTATCTTATCGTAAAAAAAGAGTGACGTGGTAGGTGACGAAACTGATTCCTCATCCCTTCCACATGATTCCAAACGTGCAGACAGGGGTCAGAGCGAGAGAGTGTGCAAAAGTGAGAGAGCCCCTATTGATTTAACACGCTCTATCACTCCAAAGCCCTTTCTGTAATGTTGCCCGGCATGTGTGGAATAATGTGCTTCGCCGGTTGAAGGAAGTGAAAAGTGGAAATTGTGTGCTAAGACGTTTGGAATCATGTGGAGGGGATGGGAAATCAGTTTCGTCACCTTCCACGTTTCTCCTTTTTTTACGTTTAGATAGCACATCATCGAGTTGGCACAATGCCAAGAGTGTCTCTCGTTGTCAGACTCCCTCGTTTCGAGCGCTCTTCCGATGACTCTCTCTCTCTCATTCTCCAACATGATCGGCATTATTTCGGATGCTGCGATAAGAAAGAAGGCAAGGGGTATTTTCATTCTGACTTTCGTAATCGCTTTCCTCTCGTTTCCCAATTTTCCCGTCTTTTATGCGTCTGTCGATTATCCTGATTCGGCGATATACGTCATACGTGCCATACGTCATATAACGCCGTAGTCGTAAGGACATCGCAAAATACTCTTACGCAAAATACTCAAAATACTTTGACATCGCAAAATACTCTTCCTGTGATCCCCTACGCTTTCTGAATCAATTGGAAGTTTTCGAAATTTTCGATTTTTCACGTTAAAACGTGTTATAACACGTTCAGACACGTTTCTGACATCGCAAAACACTTTTCCTGTAATCCCCTTCGCTCTCTGAATCATGTTGGAATTTTTTTGAAATTTTCGTTTTTTTCACCTTAAAACGTGTTAGAACACGTTCGGACACGTTTCTGGCATCGCAAAACACTTTTCCTGTGATCCCCTACGCTCTCTGAATCATTTTGGATCTTTTCGAAATTTTCGATTTTTCACGTAAAAACGTGTCAGAACTCGTTCGAACACGTTTCTGACATCGCAAAATACTTTTCCTGTGATCCCCGACACTCCATTCATCATTTGGGGAAATATCGAAAATTTCTATTTTCAGGTTAAAACTCGGCAAAACAGGTGAAAACGTGTTTCACGGTACTCAAAAACGGGTTAGGACAGCTTCTGACACTTGCAAAAAATGCGGCAAAAGGTTTGCCCGCGGCGGGGGTCGAACCTGCGTCGGTCGGATTTGAAAGCAAGCGCTTTAGCCACTTGGCCATGGATTGTGTTTAAATATTTTTTATTTAAAAGTTTGCTTTTGTGGATACACACATGATAATGAAGACACACACACACACACACACACACACACACACACACACACACACACACACACACACACACACACACACACACACACACACACACACACACACACACACACACACACACACACACACACACACACACACACACACACACACACACATACACACACACACACACACACACACACACACACACATACACACACACACACACACAGACGTTCTGAAATAATAGTCTTTAGGAATTGATAAATTGAGAAGCACTTTTGCCTTTCAATCATAAAAAGTGCATCCAAGAAGATTGTGTACACTCTTGGAAATGTGCGCATTATTCAGACTAGTGCGTTTTTTGTTAAGGATAAATTTTTGATTCGTTGTACTACCGTTAAAATATGTGCCTTTTTTAGGAGTGACAACAAAGTCAGGAATAAAATATGAGAAATTCAGGAATTGCACAGAGCACGCACATCAGAACGTTATTTCGTGTAAAACTAGCGGGGTTGTATTGAGGTTAAATGTACTACGCTCTATGCATAGTTCTGGGTGCGGGTTCGGTTCAGGGCGAGCTCGGTAGATGGCTCCAAGAACGTTCCAGGGGGCGCCCTGTAGCCAGCTCCAGGTTCGATCCAGGGGGAGCTCTGTAGCCGGCTCCGGACTACATTACAGCTCGCAGTATGCTGGGCAATGTTAATCGTACTGGCTTACTCCGGTGGAAAAAGGTTCGTGAGGCAGAGAGCGATCGAAAAAAGTTGCCACTACGCCGCTTCGTGGCTCCGTTGCAACTTTTTTCCCGATCGCTCTCTGCCTCACAATCCCTTTACAACGTAAACGCAGGATACAGTGCGTTCAGATTTTTTAGAACACTTTCAGAGATGTTTCCTGTGATTTCCTGCGCTCTCTGAATCTTTTTGGAACTTTTCAAAATTTTTGATTTTTCATGTTAAAACTTGTTAGAACACCTCAGTGAAGGTGAGGCAGGCATGAATCAGGTAGAAATAGCTGAATCATGCCTGCCCTCCACCTTCCGCGTTGAGTCTAATCAGCATCCAGTAATATGAATAGACATGATCACAGACGCCATTTCTGATAATTATAAAAATTAAGACAAAACATCAAGATAGCTGAAACAGGCCTGCCCTGTACCTTCCTTCTACTTTCTGTCTTCCCCCAGCATGCCTGCCTCCTACCTGCTCATGCATGAATCGCAAAAATTAGCTGAATCATGCCTGCCTTCCATTTGTTTCATGCCAACGTCACTTTCACTGAGACGTTCAGACACGTTGCCGACATAGCAAAACACTTTTGTAGTGATCCCCACCCTTTCTGAATCATTTTGGAACTTTTCGATTTTTTAAAAATTTTTCACGTTAACACTCGGCAAAACAGGTGAAAACGTGTTAGAACGGTTTCTGACACTCGCGAAAAATGCGGCAAAAAGATTGCCCGCGACGGGGGTCGAACCTGCGTCGCTCGGACTGCTAGTCGGGCGCGTTATCCACTTGGCCATGATTTTGGCACATTTTGGTATTTAAATATTGAATGATTTTCTGGTCAATTATCATATGCAAAAGATTCTGAGAAGATAGCGCAATTTTGTAGCGATTTATAGCGAAAATACGAAAATTTTGCGAACGGAAGGAATCACAAAAAAACAGACAGTATTTTCGTTAGACGTTAGTATTTTCTAATATATATGATTGCAATATTATTACAGTAATACAACGCAACCTGTTTTCTCTGGCATCTCTGCTCCCTCTCATTATTGCCCACTCTCTCTCTCCAAAAGGTGCAAGATTTGCTCTCATATCTCTCCTGATCAGCGTCTCTTTTGCTCTCTGTTGACCTTCTTATTTATTCTCCGGCGTCACATTAATTTTTCAGATTATCGCTTCACTTTTCAATTGGCCACCATGAATCTCAACAGAGAAACGACAGTAGCGAGCAGTTGTTTACCTTTCCAAGTCTACCCGGAACGTTCCTCGGAGGTATACTCATTTTCTGATAATAAATTAATTTTTACAAATATTACAAAACATTCATTTTTTTCAGTGTTGCATGGACAAACTGCCAGATGAGTTAATTGCTCATTTGCTGTTGCATCTGAATATCCAGGACAGGGCCAAGTATGGAGCATCGTGCAAACGAATTCACACTGTCGAAAGTAGTACCGGGAGAAAACACTTCATCTCTGTATCTTACACAATAGTAAGTGTATACAGTGGGTCGAGTGCACAGATTTCAGGATCGATCAGGCTTATAATGCCAAAATCGTTGACTGAATTATATAATATGTGGAAATGATATGTGAACTTGATACACAGAGAAAAATGTATGTCATATGACGCTGTTTACGTTAGGATCAACAAGGTCTCAACAGAGGTCAGGAACAGGCCAAAAATCGAAATCGCTCAAAACTTGGTCCTAGGGGTAACTTTCGACGCTGAACACGCTGGTGCCATCGATTTCGCAATCTGACCCCTCTGGCCGCCGGTATGGCGCCGCGCCTCTTTGGCGCCAGACTTGTTTTTCGAATAAAACTCGCTTCGGAGTGCCCGTAGAGGCCCGAAATCTCGCGTATGCTAGCAGAATTTGATGCTCTATCTCATGGACTAGGTGGCTGGTAGAAGCAATTTCTCGTTTTTGAGAAAATGCGATTTTTTGATCCAGAGAGTAGAAAGTGAATTTACGCACATATATGAAAGAGCTCGTCATGCTGATCAATTTGATATATAACACTAATAGGTTTAAGCCCTGCATCGAAAACTATTCAAGTTTTGCTGATTTTCGCGCGCGCGGAACGCGTGTGCAGACGCGGCATCCGCATGGCCGATGCGGTAGTGGTCTAGAACTGCAATCCAAAGGTCATTGGTTCGATTCCAATTGGTTGCAAAAGTTTTTGCCGAATTTTTTTCATCGAAAAAATCATTTTTTCAAAATTTCAGAAAATGTGCCAATATGGTCAGGAGGTGAAAATTCGATGAAAAAAAAATTCGGCAAAAACTTTTGCAAAAAAAAAAATCGAACCAATGACCTTTGGATTGCAGTTCTAGACCACTACCGCATCGGCCATGCGGATGCCGCGTCTGCACACGCGTTCCGCGCGCGCGAAAATCAGCAAAACTTGAATAGTTTTCGATGCAGGGCTTAAACCTATTAGTGTTATATATCAAATTGATCAGTATGACGAGCTCTTTCATATATTTGCGTAAATTCACTTTCTACTCTCTGGATCAAAAAATCGCATTTTCTCAAAAACGAGAAATCGCTTCTACCAGTCACCTAGTCCATGAGATAGAGCATCAAATTCTGCTAGTATACGCGAGATTTCGGGCCTCTACGGGCACTCCTAAGCGAGTTTTATTCGAAAAACAAGTTTGGCGCCAAAGAGGCGCGGCGCCATACCGGCGCCCAGAGGGGTCAGATTGCGAAATCGATGGCACCAGCGTGTTCAGCGTCGAAAGTTACCCCTAGGACCAAGTTTTGAGCGATTTCGATTTTTGGCCTGTTCCAGCCACTTGTTGATCTTAACGTAAACATCGTCATATATGGCTGAACTGCGTTTGCATGATATATATATATATAACATACAAACGCAGTTCAGGAGCCATACATACATTTCTTTTTTTCGTAGATGCGATGTCACAATAGCCCGTGGGTGAATCTGGAGTGCGAAATCAACGATCGTCATGGAAATATGAAGAAGGAGCATCGAATCGGCAGAATAACTGACCGAGTTGCATCCTTTTTAAAAAGGCATACATCGATGAGTTGGACATTTGGGTATGCAATTTATTTCATTTGGACGAAAACAAGTTTTTTTTAAAATTTAATTTAGAGTGGCAAACGAAGTCCACTTGAAGAACTTATGACAAACATTTTGTCAACTGCGAGCTATAGAATTCTGCGCCTGGGCATGTATAAATCGGTACAAAATGCGAGGTGGGATATAAAAATATTTATTGTTTTAACAACCACTAACCATTAAACAAATTAAAAACCTTTTGCGCCTCGGGCAAAGATAAATTGTGCTATTCAAAAAACTAAGCAGTCTCCGCCCTCTTTGGAAATACGGTCGCTAGCGCGAATTACTCCATATTTGGGAACATTATATTTCCAATGAAGGCAGGTGGTGTTTTCTCTGAAAGTATTTTACTCATATTTCATAAAACGTAGACTCCAGGGCTACTGAAAGCACATAATTAAATCACGGAAATATTAATATGGAGTGTTAGCCTACACTGTAGTTATTGCACATTAGTTACGTTATTGACGGAACGGAAATAGCATGTTACATTATCAGAATTGCGATACCGCAAGCTTAATATAAAATTGTGAATAACTTTAACACTTTTTAAGAGAATATTTTGAGGTTGCTCACCCTTGCTAACGTGTACTTAAAATTTTGTAAATAATAATTTTTCAAAAAAATTTAGTTTCCTCTCGAAGTTCGTACAGAATCGCAAGCTTTGTAATTCTAATATATCAGGTATGTGGTTTCTCAATTAATATGTATACTGTAATATATTATAATCAGAGTAAAAACAGTAAAAAAGTAATCGTGAACATTACAGTGTTTGTTTCAACTACTGAGCAAGTTAACACATGCATGAGAATACTATACACTGTCCCAAGAATAAACTCAATCAAGTTACGCCAATCGAACGTTGGGGTAACTATTTGTGTGACGTATTTTTTTCAATTCCAAAGTTTTGTATAAAATATCGTAATTATAAGCATGTTTGCACAAAATAAAATAGTATTGCATAACGCTTGACACACGAACCTGGCCTGCTCATTTGACAAACATTCAGAATGGCCAAATTCCGTTCTGACTACGTGAGTATAGTCGCCACATGACATACTATTTCGAAATTTTGATCGGAGCCGTAAACCTATTACTAAAATCCAGTTCTCTGAATTTTGGAAATTTAAAACAAAGCGTAACTTTTTTCAAAGTGCTCTAAAAAGTAAGAAATAGAATCGCAAGTGATTTTTTGTTGTTGTTGAATATTCACAGTAAGGACCTCAAAAGTTTGTGCACAGAATGCAGTTGCTATTCGATTTCTTCTTTAAACGATTTTATATCACTTTTTAAAAAAATTACGATTTTATGACTTTTCAAATTCAGAGAACCGGCTTTTTGGGATGCAACATGTTACGGCTCTGAAACAGTTCGCGAAAAAGATAATGCCATCGTATATTCATAGTTGTGAATGAATCGGACCATTATGAACATTTTCTCAAATGCAAGCCGCCATCTCTCAGAACACCTGAGAGAAGTATAGTGTATAACACCTGTGTTAAAGAAGGAGTGAAGGGAAAGGTTCCCAGCTGGAAGTCCCTGTAAATGAAATGAGCAGTACTGTAAGAGCTCGGCAAACACAGAAAATGTAAATTCAGAGACTAGAACGTGTCCAGGGAGGACTGGCAAGGATTATCCTCCCAACAAGGAGACAATGGATAAGAACAGGGGCATGTAAAATAGGGAGGGCGCTGATTACACGAGACGGGGTTGAGACAGGGGGAGAGAAGAGTTGAAGAGTGCATGCAAATGTTAAACGCAGGGGTAACGAGTGAGAGTCGAGGGATTATGCAGCTCAGTTAGAGATTTTGCAGCCCATTGGATGATACACATACGGAATCCCTGATCATCACGCAAACTTTGCGCGCGCATATCTCTGTCAGTTTTCGAGCTAGAGATTTGAAACTTCGGGGATCTCTTATCGTTGAGAGAAGCAATCGACGTGTGTTGCCACTTTACTCACGAAAATATTCCCTTCACTCCTTCTTTAAGTATAGTGTATAGTGTGTTAAGTGTGTTAAGTGTTAAGTATAATGTCCTCGTCAGAAAAATTTTGTATTTTTAAAACTTATAACTTGCTACTTTCAGTCAACAGAACAACTTCCGGGAATGTTTGACTCAAACTTGCTCCTGGATCATTGCGTCACTGTTTCGCGAGGGACAACACTTGATTTGAATTTCCTTTTGTTCAAAGTAAATGGTTTCACTTTGAAACAAAAGGGTATCTTTTTTGAAAAAAAAATGTATTTTCGAAAATTAAATGATTATACACATTCAATTACGTTTGTTCCAGATTGTGTGCGCTTCTAACATTGCTCAGAAAAAGTTGGTCATTCTAACTACCAACAAAGAAATCGCAAATGAGACGATTCGTTTGTTAGAGAGCGATCGAGGACTGGCTATTTATCGATTCAAGGACTGGTTTATTCATGAATCGAGTCAGACTGGTATATTAGTGTATCCTAAATATTTCGAGGAAACCCGGCATTATTACAAAGACGACCCAATCTGCACAATTGTAATGAGTAAAGTGGACAACCGCGGAATTATTCTAGACGATGATCTTGTTCGAAATATGGAACTGTCTTTCCATTTCCGAAAAACATTCCATAATTTCATGTTTTTCTAATTCATATTTTCAAATGTTACTTTATGCTACTGTAATATTGCAATTCTTCCAAATTTCTCATGCTTTACTATTCATTGTGGTGCGTATAAACACATCATTTTAAACTAATGTGCAACGCACACGACATGCACACAAACACAGTCTAATCACATGATTCCAAACCTACAGACCAGGGTTGGAGCGAGAGAGTGTGCAAAAGTGAGAGGGTCTCTCTCGATTTCACACACTCTCTCACTCAAAAGGCCGTTCTGGAAGGTTGACCGGTCAGTGGAATGATGTGTAATATGAAAAAGTAAATGAATAGAGAGCGTGTGCAAAACAAAAGTTTTACTGGCAAATTCATCTTCGACTGGTTGCTCTTGAATTGTAAAAAATGCGTGGAAGAAGATGAATGTGTTCATATTCTTCAACAGATCCATTCTCTGCTCTAGAAAAGCTTTCCCGCAATTTCCTATTGTACACTCTGCCTACGCCCTCCCTTGTCTAGACTCTCCACACTCTCCCGCTCTTTCAGTGGACGCTGTAAGCTATGCGTGACACACAGTACACACAATGCATAGCGTTTATTCAAACTATAAGTGATTTTCAAATCTTTTCATTGTTCATCGTCTATTCTACCGATACGAATGCATATTTAGCAATAGAAATATGTATTGGTCGTTTAATCTCATTACCGCCTATTTCAGCATGGAATGTATTCATCAGGAGGGTAGAATGGAGGAAGTTGAGAATGTTTCTGAGGTAACAAATTCTGAAACTTCAAAAGTAGGCACATAATATTATACTAAGGACGTTATCCATGAATTAAGCATTTTCAGTGTCACATGGAGAAATTTCCTAATGAGCTTATCGCTCATTTGCTGCTGTATCTAAATGTTATCGATCGGACTATTTTTGGAGAGTCGTGCAAAAGAGTTTACATAGTTGACAAAACAACTGGAAGGAGGCGGTTCGACAATGTCACATTGCATATGGTTAGCTGAGTGTATCAAACAGACAATTAAGGGTAACTATGTAACTAGAGTTTGAAATTCGGGTAAATAATTGAATTAGACCTCTTCATTTCACACACTCTCTCGCCAATCGACCGGCGAGAGAGTGTGTGAAATGAAGAGTGCTAATTCAATTATTTACCCGAATTTCAAACTCTATATGTAACTAGTTGTCTTGATCGGCATTCTCACTCTCCTTCAAAACGAGGTCAAGATGCATCAAGATGTATTGTTACCTTTGAACGTCTCGTCTTGAGGCTAGATAATGGTCCATTTCTTCCCCAGAGCGGCAAGGCTATTAGTGAAGTCCAGAGAATTGATCAGTTTCTCTGAGTGACTCGTTATTAGATTGCCATTGTCTTCTTACTGAATTCGTTTTTAATCTAACTTAATTTTGTACCGCGTTTCTTGTGATCGCATAAATATAAAAAAATATATATATGAGACGAATCGCGAGAGAATCGACCAGAGCGCGGAACTAGAAAATTTTTGTCTTCGATTTCCCTGTAAAAAGAGTACAAGGTACATCAAACAGTGCTCTATTTGATAGCGTTTCCCGTTTTTCGAGAGAGGCCTTATTTTTCGAGTACGCGAGTACCAAAATGACGGTCCTTCGAGTTTTGCACCCGAGTGTGCTTGGGTAGATATTTAATAACTCGCTTTAAAATTGAGATACGGAGTTCTAATTTTTTGTGATAGATAGAGAAATGGATTCTCCACATTATTAAAATTTTTATTTGATTTTTCAACGTATTTCATTTTTACAGTATTTTACGACGCAAAAATTGCAGCAAAAGGTGCAATCGTTAATATCCCTATTTCTCTCTATGCGCATTTTGTAGTACCTATATATGTTCAATATATATGCTTAAGTACGTTTAAAAAAACGAATTTTCAAATAAATAGTCTACAATACTTCAAAATAGATCATTTGCGGTCATAATTGATTAAAACATTCCAAAAACATTTTTGAAGCTTTAAGTAGAACAATACTAAGCGATTTGGCAAAGAAAACTTGATTTTCCGGAAATTGGGATCGAAATTTTTCGAATCAATAAATCTCGCGTCCCGGAATTAGGACAGGTGCCGTATTAAATTTAAATGAAAGTATATATTGGTAGGACATGGATAAACTTGCTAGACAAAATCGGCGCAGGTAGAAATTGAGTTATTTCATTTGGCAGTTTCTCGAAAAGTGTTCATCAGATCACATATCCATTCACGAGCTGGACACAATCTGAAATGTCTACCATTTCTCTATCTATCACAAAAAATTAGAACTCCGTATCTCAATTTTAAAGCGAGTTATTAAATATCTACCCAAGCACACTCGGGTGCAAAACTCGAAGGACCGTCATTTTGGTATTCGCGTACTCGAAAAATAAGGCCTATCTCGAAAAACGGGAAACGCTATCAAATAGAGCAGAATTGGAAGTATCTTGGACTCTTTTTACAGGGAAATCGGAAACAAAAATTTTCTAGTTCCGCATACCCCCCTCAAATGGTCGATTTTCTCGCGATTCCTCTCATATATATTTCAGTTCGATTCTGTTCATGTTTTGGGATTCACGATTATGGGCTACCCACGCAGAGTCGAATTTCGACTCTACGATTCAAACGATGATATCGGATGGATATTTGATCGAGCGGACATTAATAACTTAGAGGTTGATCATAACATCCTTAAAGTTCGAATTCACGTGCTATTTCAGATTTACTCAAGAAATCAATCCGATAGTCAAATAATCCACATCTTCAACACTGCTCACTTTGATAAGATAAAGGTCTATTGTGAGTCAGGACATAACGATGTGGAGTGAGTTTTTTTAAAATTTTAAATTTAAAAAAGAACGGCCTGTACAGGATTTCCCTCAGTGAGAGTACCCTGTTGGTGTGGTGTGAAAGTACAGTAGGATTACGGTAGGATAAGAGAACGGAGCTCAGATCCGAGTTTATTTCACGACTAATACACAAGGAAAACGATGGAAGAATGAGGCTCGGGTAGATGACGTGGTGGTTCAGTGGTATGGCGCAATGGTATCCAGGCGGAGTACGGTATGCTAAGATCAAAAGATCACGGGGTAACGAAAGATCCGAAGATCACAAAGGTTTAGAGCGGAGCTCGACCACTGGAGGAATGGGTTCTGGACGAGGGAGCGTACTCACAACGTCGATACTGTAGAATGGGATTAGCAAATAGACATGTCACACGTCGAGACAAGGTCTTGGTATGCAGATGGGTTATCATCGATTACCGCTCGTGCGAGTAGAATGGGATTAGCAAATAGACTGGAGTTAGGCCGAGTCGCATTGGTATTACAAAGGAATGACGTTATTGAGATTGATTGGATTGGATCAGTGCCGGTAATCCGGTACACGACCATAAATGTTTCAACACTTTCAGTTTCCTACCGGTGCTGCTAAATCGTGACTTACGGAATTCTCATGTTGCCGTATTCGTTCAAACGACACAGCAAAAGCTCACAACCATTAGTTCGTTTAGTACCGTCAGATCGGTAGAATCGATGGAGCTCTTCCTATTGGCGTCCTCATTGGTTCGTTGTTATTTTTATGTCAATCAATCAATCAATCAATTTATCAGATCAGGCGATAATCGCTCAGATGAGGATGGGTCGGTAGTCTTCATAAGTTGCATTCCACCAGTTCGCGCCGATTGCTCTCCTTAGGTCATCTCTCCATCTTGCTCTTGGCTGGCCTGGGGGACGAGTTCTGCTGTAAGGGGTCCACACAGTAGTCGCTCTGCACCATTTCTCCGTATCCATACTCCTCACTTTCAATGCCCATTGAGCTTTACGTTTTAGGCTTTCCTGTACCCAGTCTTTCACTTTGGTAATTTCCCGAAGTCTTTCATTTCTCCAGCGATCTCTCAAAGTCACTCCAATCATTCTTCTCTCCATTGCTCGCTGTGTGACGTTCAGCCGATTTCTCTCATTCCCTCTCAAAGCCCACACTTCACTCCCGTAGAGTACTGTAGACGTGATGCAGCTTTCAAACAGTCTTCTTCTGGTCTTCATAGGTAAAAAACGGGACGAAAGAAGGTGAGACAGTTTGCTCCATGCGAACCATCCGAGTCGAATCCTATGTTCCACTTCTTCAGAGATATTTAGGGGAAGAGTAATTGTCCCTCCTAGATAGGTGGCAGATGGAATGAAGTTGAACTTGTTGTTCTCGATCACAATGGGAGCTCGGGTCGTGGTGCATGAGGTGAGCAGATTAGTCTTCGAAGCATTGACTTCGAGACCAACTCGAGAACATGCATCCATAAGTTTCTTCAGCATTCTTTCCAGCATTTTTATGTGCCTGTCGAAATCGGTGAGTTATACAACAATTTAAAATCAATAGTCATTGAAGCATCTTTGAAGCCTTATTTGCTTCTTTCACACCAGTTGTGATACCATCGACCTCTTTTGAAAGTTTTTCTACAAATGCAAATCCGTGTAAAGTCTCTAGCATCGCTTTGTTCCCTCTCGTTGACAAATGAGCTTTTTTAGTTTCACTGCAGGCTTTTCACAAGAAAAAAAAGTGTCACGTTTGTTACTGATTCAAAACTACTCTCGCTGCATAATTCAAAATTGTATTGTACTTGCGACGAATTATATATGTTCACAGGAGCCTGCTCGCAAAGCAAATATCTTGAACTCTGGAGACAACTTTCTTCTTCATATGGTGAACGTTTCATTTGGACTTTTGGACAGGATTAGTTGCGACGTCACGCTTCATGCACTCATCGGGGCTTTTAAGGTGAATAGCACATCATTCCACAAGCCGGTCAACCTTCCAGAAAGGCCTTTGGAGTGAGAGAGCGTGTGAAATCGAGAGGGACTCTCTCACTTTTGCACACTCTCTCGCTCTAACCCTGGTCTGTAGGTTTGGAATCATGTGATAGTAAACATGTATCATATGCACAGAGAATGAATACACTGAGATAGGGCATCTAGTGTATGATACACTCAATAGTAGTTTATTCATTCTGGGTGTATCATGAATTCACTAACAAATTAGGTAGGATTAAATTGGAGTAGTTTTGCATAGTCTGAGTCAACAAAAAAAGGTTTGTATGTTCCAGTCTGGAGACATTTTCATATTTAATTTAGATAATATGCGAGTCGGAGCAAGACAAGTTCGTATTTACGTTGGCATGTAAAACCATTGCTGATCAGTTGGAGGCCATGGCAATCGACGATCCTACCATGTAAGCATTGATTCATTGTAAATTACGTCAGAATTATTACATTTATGAAATGATAAGAACACACAAAAAGTCAAAATGGTACTTCCTGAGATTACCAAAGCGAGAGAGCGGGCAAAAGTGAGAGGGTCGCGTACGTCCCTGTGTGGTAAACAACGGAAGTCCGACATTTGACTTTTTGGTGTGATCGTATCATTTTATAAATGTAATAGAGTGCGCAATGTGAGGCCACAGTATCCTCATTTCGCACACTCTTTTCTCCGGTAGATGGATAAGAAAGTGAGCGAAATGACGATCACTTGGACTCACATTTCGCATACTAGTCGCTTCCATGTACAAGATTTATAATTTTTTTGCTTTGGCAGCACCTCGGCAATACCCATTCCCTTTTCCTCTCTCATTCTTCCTTTCTACCCGTCGCTCTCGCAGTGGCGTTGGCGGAGGGATGAGAGGGATGAGAGACAATTTTTAGTTATGCATTCAGGGAATTGCAAAGTTATGAGGATGGCTGGACGATCCACGCGGCGAACGGGAGTGTGCTGGAGGCGCATTGCTATGACGAATCGCCCATCGTAGCCATTGTGATGGGCAGACTCGACGACCAAGGAAAATCGAAAATTGTCAGCGGGAAAATCGGAAAGAACCTGCGAGTGTTTGTCCCCGACCCATAAGTCGGAATGGCACTAATGCATTATATAAGCAATGTACGCGATACCTCAAATAACATATCACGCCTCTCACGAGAGGATCGAGCTGGCGATGGGAATGGGGCCAAAAAGTGAGATTGAGGTTTTCGTGGATTTGGGCCCTCCCAAGCCTGCCTGATAACTCCCCGAGGTATTGGAATCCACTTTTCATTTTGTGGGTCGTGGCACCGGGTCGGCACTCCTGGTACCCAACTTTGACCCCGGATATCTCGGTTGTGGGACATTTGTATGAAGAATCATGTCTGAACTACTCCGGCTCATTTTTCGAGCTCTCTCGATCCACCATCTCGAAATTGAAAAACGGCACATCATACACCAATCATCTGCTATTTTCAACATAAGCCACTTATTTGAAAGAGGACAATGTCGTCTACAACATATCAAAAATCCAGTTGCTTTTCCCCCTACAATTTTGAAATAAATGAGGTGGATTGTAGCACTGTTCAATGTCAATTTCAGGATAAGTGAGAAGCATGAATCGATAGAGCTCGAAAAATGAACCGGGGTGGTTCAGAGATGATTTTTCACACAAATGGCCCACAACCGAGATATTCGGGGTCAAAGTTGGGTACCAGGAGAACCGACCCGGTGCCACGACCCACAAAATGAAAAGTGGGTTCCAATACCTCGGGGAGTTATCAGGCAGGCTTGGGAAGGCCCAAATTCACGAAAACATCAATTTCACTTTTTCGCCTCATTCCCAGAATACATCGATTTAGCTCGATCCTCTCGTGAGAGGCGTGATATTATCCATCTTTTTTGTTGTTGCATAATCACATGTTTATTTGTGGAGGAGAAACGACGACAATCGATAAAGATCTCTTCATTCTACATATGTACATCGATGATGCCAAGTTTGCATCGTATGCAAAAACATGAAATTTGAATATTTTATTTCATCGACGGTGCTCAAATTAGCAAATCTTGTTGCCGGCCATGCACGGCACGTACTCGCACACGTACGGCATGCCGATGTTGCAGTTTCCAGCGCCCCTGAAACACGGAAATTATCGATTTTCTCTGATACGGTGTGTTTTGAATCTAATGGAGGACGTCCAAGAACGGAACTACAAAGTTACCAATACTTACCACGGCAGATTGTCCTCGCTCATGTCGGCGTACGCACACTTTGAGATGCTGGCAGTGCTCGGTTCGTTGGTGTCCCAGTTTGTGAAGGGATCACTGGACTGCAAAATAGACATCTTATTGTTGGTAAATAATTTGACATCCGAATTGAATGTTTATTTGCCAGGCCGGACATTATACCGAGATTTGTAAAGTAGAACCGTGTGTAGTTTAATATATCCAAATCGCAATGTATTTGCCCACTAACCTTGTCCTCCCAGACCCAATTGCCCGCGTTGTCTTTCGAGTAGCCAATCCAGAAGAAGTACTTCTTCTTGTACACGCTCATCACGACTGAACGAAATGAATTATATATATATATATATATATATATATATATATATATCTTTATCGCAACAAAGTAAATTGTGCGAAATTCTGTGTTCTAGACAAAATTCTGTTGATTTCCTTATGAGACCATCGCTCATTTGCATTGCATCCTTCTTACAATCCGCGTCAAAAGTCGGGCCAGAATGCCGGGGAAAAGTGTACCTTTCCAGGGCCAACATTCAGTATTAATAAAAAATTAAGATCAGAATGTTCCTGAATACTGCAATAGTGGGGGGACTCACGATCGTTGAGGAAGGCGGCTTTTTCATTGTCGTGCACCGAAGCTACAAGTCCTCCGCGTAAGTCGGCGCAGGTTTGTTGAGCCTTGGCGAATCCCACGCCCGCAGAGACGGGGTGGTAGCAACCGCCTGAGATAGCATCAGTTATTTCTGCTCAATCATCTCTAACAATTCGACACATCAACCGGTACTCAACTCGAATGAATATAGTAGTAGTTAGAAATAGTAGTTTACTGATTGTGAGATATAATCAACCGAAATCTCACCAGCTGCCTTGACTGCCGGGTCGGGGTTCTTTCCAGCGTACGCATCACGATCGCCCGCGCAGTGGCAATTAGCTGTAGAATGAATATTTACAATACAATACAATACAATGTTTATCACGTCAGACGGTAACGTCAGGTGAGGATGTGGTTTCAGGGGTCAGGATCATTCTTCTCAATATGGACGGATCATTTCGGCTGGGGTCGGGGTAGAGGATCGGTCTTCTTCCCATTCACACACTATCTTCTTTGAAGTTGCTGGAGGAATAGACGAGATCTCTCTTAGGACCATGGAAGTAGGAGGAAAGGGGAGGCTACGTGAGGCTGAAAGCAGTCCTGACGAAGGGGTGACGCATCTTTCTTCCATATGATTCCACCAAGCTCGAAACATCAATCAAATTGAGAATTAGCGAAACTGGTATCTGAGTAGCCAACATCAAACGGTCATACCCATCCACGGTGACCAGGCCGGCTAGGACGGGGATTCCGATCTTGTCGAGTCGAAGGTAGATAGACGAGTGGTCCGGAGGGAACTAGGGAAGTGCCCTTCTCCATCAGAGCAAAATGGAGAGGGACCGCTCACGACGACTGACAGAAACGAGAATGAATATTTAAAGAAGGATTAACCTCAAAAATAGAATCTCAAACTGATGGTATTACTCGATTTCTCCTGTGAACGATAACAGAAATCCAAAATTTGAGACCTCTATCTTTTATTCGAACCAAGAAGATATCGGCGCGCAAAGAAACTACCGTCGCTAAGGGACAATCAGGGTCAAATGCCGAATACGGTATTTAAAGGGGGCGTTCTCACACGTGCGCGAGTAACCAAATCATTCGGCCTACTTTCTCTCTCCTGTAGAATTTGCGTGCACTCTCTTTCCTTCCTTCCCTTGTCCCCCACAGGGAAGAGGGAGAGGGAGGGAAGAGAGTGCATGCAAACGAGGGATTAGGGAAGGGGAGGGATAGATGGAATCACCAAAAGTGTTACTGCGTTTAGCGGCGAACTCAGTTTGCGATGATTATCTTCAACCTTTGCTTACAGTACCCGCTTGTTCGCTAAGAAAATCACCGCGACTTTCGTCCCGTTGGAAGAAACAAAAGCATAGGGTGGGTAACGAACCCGCGACCTCACGATTGCTAGGTAAGCGTTTTACCGCCGCTCTACTTGGGTTGATGTCTGATAGGGCGCATACTACCTCTATCCCTACGCCGCTCATGGAAAGTGGACCAAATGAACAAGAATTTGTGTGTTTACTGTCCCTTTAAATATCTATGCAACAGTTTCCAAATAAAACCACAGCTACTTTAATGCACTTCGTGCTAACGTCCTCAATTTGAATTGTACTAAAGTAATTTTGAATTTTGTTAAGCGGAAATCGCAAACCTTTGCAGAATGCCTGAATGGATAGCATGTAGTCCTCTCTGATGTCCGTGTAGTAATAGCCATCAGAAGCGAGTTCTTTCAGTCCCGGTCGCTCCGCGTCGCCTTCCTCCAGGAAATCTGACAAAATTCACAATTTGAAATAACATTACTAACGCCAATAACCTACTAGGAGTGTGACAACTGACTTTTGATCCTCTGCGCCAAGTAAATTAAAATTAACGTTGCAATTTGGACAAGCTCCGAATAATCGAACGACAACTCACTGTTCACAATGATGATTCCGTTCGAGGTCTTGAACTGGTTGAGCGGATTCAGGTTGACTTTCCTGAAAATAGTATTTGTGTTTCCCCTCTTGTTATGGATAAACTGGGCATAAAATTTTCCAATGCTAATTGTAACTTGGAACTGATTTCGCACATTCCTAGTAGAGTGTGCGAAATGAACCGGGTTCCCGACACCTTTTCCCATTCAAAATGCACTAACTGCGTGGTTATCGGGCCGGAAAGCGGAACGTCCGTGACTCGATCACCCGGTCTGAGCACCAACCTTAGCTTTCATCAACGATAGTATTCTTTGATGCGTTCTCCATAAAACCATGAGGGTAAGACAAGTTCAAGGAACGTCACAATCGACAGAATACTCGGTAACTATAACAAGTTCACTAACGGATCAGAGTCGGTGACGTAGTAGATGACTTGGCGGTAGTTCGCCCTCTCCGGTCGACTTTTCACTCCGCGGTTGAACATGTCAAGAGCGGCGTCGAAAGCTCTGCAAGAATGCTGGGGTAATGCCTCTACTAAATCAAATTTTAGGTAAGCATTAACAATGGTTCAGAATGCGATACTAGTAAACGCGAGTCACCAAAATACATCGTAATTATCATGTTGCTTCAAATATTACATATTACCTGAATTTAATCAAGTATTTGGCATGATAAATAATTGATACATTGAAGAAAAAATCAATAGTAATCAGTACGATCATCAAAACTTTGAAAATTTTTTAAAAAACCAACCACAATAACGATTAGAGAATGGTGTTGCATTAAAAACTGCTGAACTTCAAAAAGAATACCCACTTCACTACATCGATTTCGTCGAGTCCCTTCGTGATGTGCGCCTTGCCCTCGATGAGATCGGTGCTGGTCATGTTCAGATCGTAGAGCACCTTAGAAACATTTTAATTCGAAATCTCCCAATGCTTCAACATGTGCTTCACAGCTCTCATTTATATTTGTTTCATGTATAAATTTTCATTGAACATTGATTTTCAAAGAAAAAAAATTCAAAAACCCATCGGCGAATAAGGAATGTCTAATGCCACATTAGAAGAACACACAAGTAAAGGAGGGTTTTGCTCATTTCATGTCTTGCACAAATTCTTCGTTATCTAACCTCGGCCTCTTGTGCCATAGAGATTACTCCGACTCTCGTGCTGAACGGAGCAGTGAGGTCCGTCACGAGCACTCCGTCGCCGAGGAAAGACTCCACCATTGACGAGGCCTGATATTTTTGAATTTTAAATATTTTTCACCAATGAAACTGGATGCATATATTATTTGTTCGCACGCATTGACCTTGGGTGTGAAATTGATGTATGTAAGAAGGAAATTTCGGCCGTGCCTCAGTAGCAGCTTGCCAGCCAACGTGTGTATTCGCTTAGAAGGTTCAGAAAGAAAGTGTGATCGTACCGCTCCGAGCGAGTCCTCTCCCATGGCCTCCGATGTGTCGAGAATAACAGCGATGTCGAGCCAGATCTCCGTCGGGTCCCAGTCGATCGGCAGATTGAACTTGCCGCCCATATTACAGCCGCAGTATGGGCCTGATCATGAGGGATATTGTTACTGTTATTACTTATTACTTCATTCTATTGCAGGGTAGGTGCCTTGAAAATCGAGAAAAATTGGTGTATTGCTGGGGTGTGTCCAGAACGCCTAAACACTAGAGTGCAGATATCACGTTCTATTCATTTAGCATTCTCTCAACCGGTCATTGCACCAACGAGTGCGCGCGATACTAACAATTGTAAGAGACCTTATTTTTCAAATTTCGAATTCTTCAATATGCACACACGGTTTAACCAGGGATAGTAGTCTTACCAGGAGTAATGGTCTGACTCTCTCAATTCTGCATGCTCTCTCGCGCTGTCTCATCGATGCGAGAGCATGTAGAACGAGGAGAGTCTGATCATTACTCCATACCAGTTTCGCCAGATGCAGCAGCTTTAGTGGTCGTTGAAGCCTTGGTAGTGGTAGTCAGTGCGGGGGAAGACGTGGGCCCGGCAACCGTGGGTCTCGTGGGTGCTCCGTCGTCTCAACTAGGTTACGTAACAAAACACGGTTCAACAGATGGCATATTACATTTATAAAATGATACGATCACACCAAAAAGCCGAATAACGAACTTCCGGTGTTTACCATACAGGAACATTGGCGACTCTCTCGCTTTTGCGTGCTCTCTCGTCTCGGTAAACACAGGAAGTCCCAGTTCGACATTTCGTTTGATCGTATCATTTTATAAATGTTATATGAGTACAATCGACGGCATTCGCGTGAGCGAGAAATTTTGTGTGGATAACTTTTCAAAGACACTTTGTAAAGGGATAATTTTTAAACTAAAAACAGACAGAGACTATTATGTTTACTATATAAAAAAACCGACGCGAAAAATAATTTAAAAACCCCTTACCGGCAATTTTAATCTCGATAATGAACGTCTCGTCTCTCTCGCCGATTCCACTGGGCTTTTCTCCCACAGAATTGTAACCGATCTGTGATAAATCGTTACTCGCACTAAATATAGTTATAATTAGATTTTAATTTATCAGCGCGTGCCATGGCGCACAATTATTTACTGTACATACCCACTTCTAAATGCAATTGATACACAGAGAGAAAACATACTAGGAATACGACATCAAGTTGGCACGCCTACTAATATATAAGTCGCCTACTAATATACCTACTAATCGCCTACTTATATATTAGTAGGCCCTACTTATATATTAGTAGGCGTGCCAACTTGATGTCGTATTCCTAGTATGTTTTCTCTGTGTGTAGTGTTATGCAACGTTTAGTGAGCTCCGTAGCATTTTCACCGAAAATAGTGAAGAAAATTGTTCGGTAAAAATTCCATACTATGCCAAACATAGCTACCTTTAATAATTTCACTTTTGGTATTAATAAAAGAACTAAGAAATACATTAATTTTAGGAGAGACACACACACACACCTGCATGAATGTGACCGAATCTTGTGACCAATCGAGCGGTCCGCCGAATACACTGGAATATTTGTTTAATTAATTTTGATAGGAATTTTAGGCCGAATACTAGCAATAAGAAATGTGCTACTTTTTTCGGCATTTTCAAATGGATCTCTTCGATAAAGATACTCTGAGAAAAAAGTCACTAGGATCAGGACACAAAGTGAAAATGTTCACTTACCTGTAAGTGAAAGTCACTAGAAATAAGAGACATTTCACTTATCGGTAAGTGAACATTTTCACTTTGTGTCCTGATCCTAGTGACTTTTTTCTAAGTGTACTATGGATGGCTTCGCAAGAAATCACTATCTTCATTTCGCGCACTCTCTCACCGGTCTGACCGACGAGATAGTGTGCAGAATGAAGAGGGCATTTCTTGCGAAGCCATCCCTAAAAGATACCCCCCAGAAAACACCTCGCAAAACAAACATACGTAGAGGATACTGGTTGTTGTCCGTTTCCGTACTTGACATAGAAATGGAAGTAGGAGCTGTAGTGTGGATCTATGTCGAGCGTTCCAATAACCGAGACTGTTGAGGGATTACTGCAAATCGTATTTTCTGAATGGTGTAATATAACTAAACGTTCCGCTGATAAACACCGGAATGACAGTGGGAAGGCGTATCAAGAAGGGCGGTTAACGGCGGTAAACGCACCGGTATGTTTAAAAAAATAAAATAACTAGGCTCTTGGTGTCAAAACAATAGAGATGTATACTAGAGTGCGAGATGTGAGACCACGGTCTCTTCATTTCGCTCACTCACCTACCGACCGGTCGAGAGAGTGTGTGAAATGAGGAGAGCGTGGTCTTACATCTCGCACTCTAATGTATACTATTTGGGAAGCCATACTCACTTAAACTTGAACGTCGCATAATTGCGGCCCTCGTGGGTGAGGGCGTTGTAGAGATTGTCACTTCTGCCGGTGGTGAGAATGACCGCACGCATTCCGGGTTCGATGGCAAACTCTGCAAGACGACGGCAACACATTTCACCCCCTTCCCGAACTTACACGAGACGGGTTTTGGTCCTCTCCCCTCCCCTCCCCTCCCCCCGTGGATATGTAAATGAACTTTTACTTTTCAAAAAGAAAGTTGTTGACCAGTGATTAAAAATCAAAGTAAGCAATGGCATGGGTAGTCGTGGTTACACCGCTACCAATCTTTACCCATTTGAGCGCATTGGTGAGACGGTGGCGTCTCCTTTTTTCCACTATAACGCCCTTTATTATGTTTTTTTTGCTGAATACACAAAAAAATACTTACGATCACTTTGATCAATAGTGAGGGTGAGGTCATATTCAACTCCAGGATCGGCGATAATCGTGATAACAGTCTCGTAGGAAACGATCCAATTCGGAAGATCGGAGCATCTAAATTTTATCAAAAATATTACTTCACAAATGGTGCTTCGAAACAAGCAATCATGGCCTTGCTCGTTACAACCATAAGATTAGATATGTATTATATAAAATTCAATTTGCTCGTGGTTTGAATCTTCTAGTACTCCTGATTAAACTGTTCTAGGCAAAATCGTGCTATACGTGCATACTAGTGTTGACCACTCGAAAAGTCGAAACCAAAAGTAACAAAGCGTTTCGACACCGTTTCGGAACAGTTCTCTGTGTCGTTGTTAATCTTCCTTTGTTCTCAAACGACGGTTATTTCGGTCAACACTAGTGCATACGTTTAAAAGGCCGCCGGCTCACTAAGACGAGACATTTTCGGAAAAATTGAATCTTTAGAAGTCACCTCCACGACTGTAGCTGGAATCGATTCTCCTCCTCTCCCGTTCCTGCGCCGGAGAACCAGGTTAGATTACCGTTGCCCGTGCATCTAAATAAATAAATAAATACTTTTATTATTGATTTACGAAAATGTGTTTCAGTAAATTCAGTTGCGATCAATGTATCCGTATGTATTACAAATTCACAAACACTCGTCCAAAATATTAAAACGTTCCGCTCCTAAACAACAGATAAACAACAACGGCTGCGAGATGGCAAAGCGAGAGACGCGCCGAGGTATAGAAAGAGAGTACACCACCAGTAGGCCATTTAATGAACGTATCATTTTAAATGTGTAATACTCCTTGTTGATATAAGGGATAAGCGAGAAAGCGGCGTAGATCAGTATTACCACAGGAAGAATTATTCTGTCATTTGGAATTATCTCATCATATTTTGCTGGAAGAGATGGAGAGATGATTTCGTCGAACTCATCATATTTTGCTGGAAGAGATGGAGAGATGATTTTTGCTGGACCACAATTCGTGCAACTCGCAAGAAACGATCGCAAGCAATGGAGATCTCTAATGGCAACCCAGATTTAATACCCAAAACCAGCTGAAAAAGTTGTTTAAATGTTTAAAAAAATTAAATGTTTTGCATGTAATAATGACTCACCTGTCCACGGTAAGGCCAATTCCGGCGTGCGGCGAAACGAGGACTCGTGAAGTGAGGCCAACACCCTTCACTGTCTAAAACGAACAGATCTTGTGTGAAAGACGCTGGCTGGCACCAGAGAAGATTTAACCCCGACGAACCCGTTGAGCCTTCGCTACTTTCTAGAACTCATTGTTGGAACTAGACAACGAGAAATAACTAAGCAATGGGTTGCATACGAGGCAAATGCGCCGCTCCAACAGTGAAAGATTGTAAGAAATGAAGAGAGCGGAGAGTGATTTGCCTCTTACGCAAGACATCGTTCTATTCCGACAGAAAGGGGTTGGATGTGGTGACTTCACTTGCGCATTTTCATTCGACAATAGCTTCACAGAGGGCAGGGTGGTGATGGGAACGCGCACTTTACACGAGACGGGGTTGAGACCAGGGCTGGGATTTTTTGAAAAAAAATTTCAAAAATTTTTTGATCAAAAAATTTCAAAAAAGTTTTTAAATGTATTTTTTGAATTTCAAAAAATATTTTTTTGAATATCAAAAAAAAAGTGATACTCTCGGATAGGATCCGTCATAGGCATATCACAAATCTAAGATCTCAATTTATCAATTCGAAAAATTATTTCGAATTAGGCGCTAAAATTTGACGTGTTTCGTACTAATTTCGGCAAAATGCATCACTATTTTTGTAAAATATTTAAAAAAATTTTTTTTGAGAAAATTCAAAAAATTTTTTTGATTTTGAATTTTTTGAATTGGTCAAAAAATTCAAAAAATCAAAATCAAAAAATCCCAGCCCTGGTTGAGACGCAAGGGAGAGAGGGACGTGTCGACCAGTGTCGACTCCGTCTCGAGTAACGTGTAGCCATCTATCACCTTCCTACAGTAGATTTCGTGGTGTCAACCGCACAAAAACGGTAAATTGGAAAACCAACCCCTTTCTGGATGCCATAACGGGGGGTGGAACGATGTGGCAACCTGTTGTTTCGTTATTTCTGGAAGTCAATGTGGGACGCACCTCCTTCTTCTCCGCCAGGAAGAGTGGTGTGCGTGCGCTGGTGAAGATAAGCGAGTATTCGAAATCGCACCATCGCGATATTTGTTCCTGACTGATCAGTTTCATGTCAGCGACGATCTGCCACGGCCCGGCGCCCTCTCCGGCCTCGATGCAGTTACCCGGCAGCTTTTCGAGTTCCGCTAGACTGCAAATATATTAATTATGTAGCGATTACTTGTGTATTCTAATAGGGGTAATCTTTTCAGATTTCGTTTTAGAGTTTAGAACTGGCTGTTTATTGCAGTTTCCAATCGAAAAGGGATAAATGTGCCAGCAAATGGACGCAGATTCCTTACCTCACGGAAACCCTGTTCGTTTTGGCGTAAACGTTGTGCAAGTACGATTCGGTTGCGATGTACTGTAAAAGGGTACATAATTTTGAATTAGATTTTGATGTTTGAAGAAAATAAACTTAATATTTGTGGAAATAAATTTTAATTAACAAATCTTAGAAGTGCACTCAGAGAAAAATTACTTCGTCGCATGCATGAAGTAATTAATTTCTTCTGTTGAAACACGCTAGAACAGCAATCGAAGTAATTGATTACTTCAAACACAGTTATAGTGTATTTCCACAGAAGTAATTAATTACTGTGAAGTATGCGACGAAGTAATTTTTCTCTGAGTGTGTGCAGAACTTACATCTTTCTCGAAGACGAAGCATGCCAAGTCGGTTGTCTCTAGACTTCCGTTATTGAGCAACTGCAAACGAACAGAGGTTCAGAAAAGTTTATAATGCTTTTTTCCCGAGAAATGCTAAGTATTCATTTCTTTTCTACCGCGATGCAAAATATAGTTGCATTTATTATATTTGGGTTAAGGACGATTATAGTTTCTTGTATTTTGCAAAATAATTTTAGCAACGTGCATCCAAGACTCTTTCTCTCTTTTGAATTTTTCGAGTTACACAAAATCGATCGATCCACTCACATGGAAGTATAACTCATTACAGGAGTAGACGAATCCTTGCGCTGTATGTGCACTCAGCAATAATAGTAGAGCCGCTATTTTCATTGTAGGTTGTTGCCTAAAAATATAAGTAATTTTCATAAAATTATAGCAAAAATACGAAAGAGATTTTTACTACCGAGATTCAAAATAACACAAAGCACAAAAATAATACAAAATCACGTTCCACATCATTTCAATATTTAAGGAATCACATACAGTTCTAAACCTCCGCAAAGGCCTTATTAGCGAAAGGTTGTGCCAAAATGTAACAGTTATTCTCGATTTTCACAGTTCTCGCTCCTAACCCTTTTCTGGAGCGCCTTTGAATGATGTGAAATAGATCGAAACTGGGGTTGAAGCACTTCTGCGTGGGTACAAACGCGCGATTTAATGATAAGCGATTGTCTCTATCATGATATCGTGCTATCAACAGTGCGTACATGCTTGCATTAAGCGTCGCGCCCATTGTCGATGAGTGAATCAATGCCGATAACTACGATACTCCTGTGATTGTTTTTTTTATTATTTCGAAGCAGGGACTACGTATCGACAAACGCAATCGAAGCATACTCGTTGCGTGATCTTGCCCGAGCATGGACATCGATACACAGAGAGAAATATATGTCATATATGGCTCCTGAACTGCGCCTGTATGTTATATATAACATACAGTATGTCATATAAACATACAAACGCATTGTCATACAAACGCAGTTCAGGAGCCATATATGACATACATTTCTCTGAGTGGAGGCTAAACAATTTGCGAAAGTGAGACAAGGATCTCCTCATTTCACACGATCTCACCGGTCGGTGGTTGAGAGTGTGCGCGAAACGGTGAGTCCGTCGTCACATTTGACATTCTACCGCACAGGTAACACACACAGAGGAAAATGTATGTCATATATGGCTCCTGAACTGCGTTTGAATGTCATATATAACATACAGTCTGCTATATATGCGCGCAGTTCAGGAGCCATATATAACATACATTTCTCTGAGTGCAAGGTATCTATTACTGCGAAAATGTTGAAACAGTCAGTCGTTTTATGAACGCAGCAAGTGTATAAGCATTTTAAACTTTATACGCGACAAGTGAAACATAATTATTAGGGATCGCTCTTGCCGCGCATCTACAGCTCGGATGTAAGCAATGCGATCAACACACGCCAGCTGCCCGACTAGAGGGTATTACATTTATAAAATGATACGATCATGCCAAAAGCCGAATAACGAACTTCCGTTGTTTACCATACAGGACCCTCTCGCTTTTGCGTGCTCTCTCGTCTCGGTAAACACAGGAAGTCCCCAGTTCGACATTTTGTTTGATCGTATCATTTTATAAATATAATAGTTGTATTAGTAGCATGTGCCCGTCGATTAGTGAGCGGCCACTACCCGGCAGATACATGCTACTAATCGGCAATTCTAGAGCTGGTCACTCACACGATCTTTTCTAGCTTTTATACCTGGTCGGTTCCGGCGCTGTGACAAATAGTCCTTAGTTTGCTGCTGATATCACTATCGCGTTGAGCCTTCTGATAAAAGATCCCGGCGACAGTCCAGAGTCTCGATGATTGTGACCAATGAGTGTGCACAGTGAGTGTCCAACAGAAGAAATGTATCAAACAGCAAAGGAGATGTTTGCATAATGTATTTATATAATTAATTAGAGTTTTCTTCCATCTCATTTTACTACTTACTATTCTGTAAGATATAGATGTGAAGTGTCTATTCCCGACGGTGTTCGTTGTAGGTGAAAGTCCGAAGAGCAGAAAACCTATTAGTCCTCTAGGAAATGGAAATGTACCAGTTTCAAACTCTACCTTTTCTTGGTTGTGTGCTCTGCGTTGTGCTCTGTGCTTTTGTGAATTCTGCTTTATTCCCGCCGCTCCACCGATCGGATTATCACCCACTCAATTATTATCGCTTCTCGGTCCACTGAGAGCTGCGCCCAAAATGTGAGACAACGATCTCTCCGTTTCGCACACTCTCTTAAAGAAGGAGTGAAGGGAAAGGTTCCCAGCTGGAAGTCCCTGTAACTGCAATGAGCAGTACTGTAAGAGCTCGGCAAACACAGAAAATGTAAATTCAGAGACTCGAACGTGTCCAGGGAGGACTGGCAAGGATTATCCTCCCACCAAGGAGACAATGGATAAGCGCAGGGGCATGTAAAATAGGGAGGGCACTGATTACACGAGACGGGGTTGAGACAGGGGGAGAGAAGAGTTGAAGAGTGCATGCAAATCGTAAACGCAGGGGTAACGAGCGAGAGTCGAGGGATTATGCAGCTCAGTTAGAGATTTTGCAGCCCGTTGGCTGAAACACGTACGGAACCTCTGATCATCACGCAAACTTTGAGCGCGCATATCTCCGTCGGTTTTCGAACTAGAGATTTGAAACTTCGGGGATCTCTTATCGTTGAGGGACGCAATCGACGTGTGTTGCCACTTTACTCACGAAAATATTCCCTTCACTCCTTCTTTAACCGACCGGTGGATAAGAAGCGTGCAAAATGAAGAGATCGTTGTCTCACAACTCGCACTCTAGCGCCCAGTCCAAACGAGCAACGATCAGTCACCGATGATAACACTAGAGAGAGAGAGGCAGAGCGAAATATCAATTGGAAGAGCCGCGTAGTTTGGGGATGAGACAAGTTTTCATGTGTACCTTTTGCTTTAAAGAACTACTCGACGAACTGAGGTAGATATTTTATAGTATCTGACTGTCTATCATTTTTTTGTTGAAAAAGTATCATGTCTGCCTCTAACATCGGTTTAACGTATGTAATATGTTATTCGTTGAATGTTTCGAACATCAAGTTAATATATTTCGAAAACAATATCTTTATCGACGATGGCTGAGGTTATGCCAGAGATATGCGTTAGTTTTATCCCGATTACAAAATTAATGAAAGAACTGATGAAAAAAAATCAAAATCTTAGTTAGTTGATGAGATTGTTCTTGCGTAGGCATTCCTCGTTGATTACCTTGGGGAATTACCCTTGATCATGAAGAAATTACAGAAGTCGCCAAAACAGGTGACCGTTAATTGAGTCAGAGTCGCGGGATCGCTTACGAACCTGAATTTGAATAATCATTTTTTTCGCATAGGCCCACAGTACATTTTTTTCGCATAGGCCCACAGTACCTCTTCAAGTTATAACGAAAAATCTCATTGTTGAGATTCTCCTTTTGGGACACCCTAGGTTCTATCGCAAAATCTCAACAATGAGATTTTTCGTTATAACTTGAAGAGGTGTAGGCGGTCAATGATCGAAGTAGTCACCGTTTATACTAGTGACCTCCTTCTATCAATCGCACAGAGCCATGAAACTCTTACTTAAGAAAGACTGGTTCTGGAGACAAACCAAAATCACGTGATTCCAAGCCTACAGACCAGGGTAAGAGCGAGAGAGTATGCAAAAGTGAGAGAGTCCCTCTCGATTTCACACGCTCTCTCACTCCAAAGGCCTTTCTGTAAGGTTGACCGGCCTGTGGAATGATGTGAAATTGAAAGTCAGCGTCGAGATAGGTCCGATTAGATACCTTTTTTCCGGAGCAGATGGCCACAATGGTTTCGAAACAGCGATAGTTGCAGGCGTTGGTATCGAGAGTATACAGCGGTATACACACAGAGAAATGTATGTCATATATAACATACACCTGTCACTTATGGGGGGCTCCTGAACTGCGGCGTATATATATATTTATGCGAATTCACAAGGAAAAACGCGGATACAAATTAGAAACAATAACATTAGCAAGCGAAACACGAATATCGGGGGAAGGGGTTGGTCACTCAGCGAAACTGGACGAATTACCGGAATTTACAAAAAGCCTTGCCGCTCTAGGGAAGAAACTATACTGTCTGTAGTTTGATGCTGAGACACAATTTGTGAAATTCATTCCATTTCTAGTGAAATAGTAGCAAAAATGATGTGGTCTCTTTTTAGAGATTTTGTATTTGCCTCTCAGAAGATTACTGGCTGTCTTCAAGTCTATTTCCTCTCTGCGCTTAACTAATGAATCTAGTCCTAACTGCATATTCCGAATAGTCTCACTGGGCATTGTCTGCCATGTGAAATTGTGGCAGCGCATGTATAGCCGTCTCGTGAAATAGTTCTGAACTTTTTCGAGAACCGCTTGATCTTGTTTTTGATAGGGGTTGAAGACCATAGAGGCACTTTCTAGGATGGGTCTAATATAAATCGTGTAAGCTTTCAAGAGCATTTCAACGTTTTTAGTTCGTAGGGCTCTTAGTATGATGTGGCAGGCTGTAGTACTCTTCTGAGAAACGGCCGTGCAATGACTGGAGAAAGTAAGGGCCTGTCCTACTAAGAAACCAAGATCTTTGACTTCTAATTTCTGTTCTAATTTATTACTTCCTATTTTGTATTTCTTCTTTGTATTTGCTCTACCTAAGTGTAATGAATTGCACTTGTGTGCAGCCAAGGGGAGTTGCCACTCTTCAGACCAACTAACAATGGAGTCAATTGCGCTCTGGAGAGAGGTGGGGGAGTCTGATTTCTTAAACGCACGATATATTTTGATATCGTCAGCGTACATTCGAGCTATGACATCATTTTTCTGAACTAGTGAAGGGATCTCAGATGTGAAAATAAGAAACAACATGTATAATTCTCAGATGTGATCTCAGATGTGAAAATAAGAAACAACATATATATAACATACAAAATGTATGTAAAATATGACATACATTTGTATGTTACATGTGACATACGCGTATGTTATTCTGCGAATAACCTGAATGGGCAATCCTGCTCTCCCGATTTGAATCCTAGTAGTATTAATCGATAAGCGACGCGATTCTACCGTACCCCTTCATGATCTGATCGTTTTACAATGAGAGACATATAGGTGCTACGGTTTATCATCAACAACAAGTACAATATGATATAACTATGCTCTCGTTCCTCATTGAGCAGCTGCTTGTAAATCATGCTTCGTTTCCTCAGATGGGAATGGCGATGCCGTTGAGAGTGCGGCCTCCATTGTAGTCGACAACCTGCAAAGATCGAAGTAGAGACTGGAAATTAGACGGGACGTATTGAAGTGCACTACGTTCTGCACATAGTTCAGAGGACATGTTCGGTCCGGATGGTTTCAATGTATGGTGTTTGACAGTTTGGAAAAGGCTTAGTGCACGCAAAGAGTGTAGTGTGGACATAGAGTACATTTTAATTTATGATTACGGCACCTTGCCACGAATCTGACACACCGTACTCCTGGTGGGGTACTGTAACTCCGATACAGTATCTTACCATGTACTGTACTTTGGTTGATATTAGTGCGGTACAAATTAATTAATTATTTTTGCGAACGATCGTGTTCGCGACCACGCGCGCTCAATAAACTCGGTCTAAATTATCATTCGCTCGAAATTTCAAAAATACTGGTTACTGTATTCGGATACGGTATGTTGTTTGGAGGTTGTCTGGGTTACGGTAGGTCCATATCATAAGAATCAACGCCTGCACTACAGACTAGTTATATCTTTCAAAGGACAAAGGCTGTTCACAACACGTCATCTTCTCACTGCCCTGGTATAAACTATTTCGTTTACGGCGATCGATCGTCAGTGTTTTTTTTTGGAAATTGGCAAAGCAGTTTTGAAGTTGATGTAGGCAGCGGGGATCGAAATGCATAACAGTGAAAATTGGACGGCATATTCAGGACGCCATACAGAAGGACCAATCCGCTCTAGCAAAGCAGTTAATCTATTTACATACATGGGCTAGGGTGTAGCCAGCAACAGGACCCTCCCGCTTTTTGCCAAAAACCCTCCCGCTTTCGGTTCAAGCCATTACGAGTTTGGATCAGGCCCTACCTTTTGCTCGAAATCACCAGATTTTGTCGATTCTCTCCCGGTTTTGACCTACCAGCAACAATCCTTGCCCACCTATGCCTATTTGACTTATGAGTCATAGGTTATTACGCTTCCGTTACCCCGCCAAGCAATCGCACCCTCATGAATACGGTTGATTTTTAAGAGAAAAAGGATAAGCATACTTGTGAGTCCATTCTCTAGCGATGTAGTTGTATCGATCTCGGCCGGTCTTGTAGATTCTTGTAACTTCAGGGACAAACGGATCATCAGGGTTGGAACCGCGGAGCAATGAGCCGATAAACAGTAGAAACTGAATAATGGAACGTGTTAAACGCGATTGAAAGATGAAAGACCGTTTAGTTTTCAAAGCAGACCGCAATAATAATAATAGTTATAATAATAATTGTAAAAATAATAATAATAATAATAAAATAATAAGTCTCACCTTTCGAAATGGAGAATGCAGGATTCCACTGTACTCGGGTGATGCTTCCATTCGAGCTATGCTCTGATGGTAGATTCTCGTTGTGAAGGCTACTTTGGGAGGCTTGAACGATCAGCATAAGTCACCACCTTGAAAAATTGTCAACGTAGCTTCAACAGCTCGAAAGCAAATACCTGATATGGGAACTCGGTAATGGCCTGCCAGTGAAAGAGCCAGAAACGAACTGCAATTAGCAGGTGGGTCACGTCCCAGAACCTGCAGCACCTGAAACGCAAAGAAGTTTAGCGAGCGAACGTTAAGCACCAGCGTTTTTCAAGTTAAATTCGGGAACCCCCTCGCGCGCGAGGGGTTGCGTAGGGTTGGAATTGAGAATGAAACTATTTTCGATAGATTCCGTTGACAATAATGCGATGACTGATGTTCCCGTTCCCTCTATTAACGATCACTACACACATCTAGTCGATTGGGGTATTTTGGCATCGAAAGAATAAAGGAACCGTGAACATCACTGCTTGTCCGCTTAACAATAATCAGTGGCTAACCTTCTGAATACGCTTGAGATCCGTTTCTTTATTAACTGATGGACTGAACGGAGACGGATACCGGCAACTTCCAACCCTGCAACGAGCGAAGTATTCGCACACACAACACGGCGGTGGCGCGCGCCCTAACACCGGGTGCACGGTGTTATAGCGCGCGCCATCGCCGCGCAAACGGTGTTAGGGGGGTCATAAAAGCTGCGGGGCAATATTACATCTACATTGCGACATGAAAAAAGCAACAGCAACACAAATAACATAAATAATTCAAATAAATGGAAAATAAAAGAAAAACGAGACTCGTCGTGTAGCCGAGCGTGCGCCTCAAATTTCTGTATTTCTGAATGACGGGTCCATAATAATTTCCATTTCTTCCTATCTCCGGAGACCATGGAGGACTCTGACGATGCCCTCTTGCAGTTGGCTAGGTAAGAGGTCATTGATGATGTTGGTGCTATGAGGAAAGTGCTCCCAGTGGATGGGGTCCAGAATGGAGGAGATGAAACGAATCAGTTCGTGATTTTTCTTGATTTCTTTCTTTGAGACGGGAAATGGCTTCTCTCCTGCACGCAATCGATCCAGTCTCACGTTAGTGTTGTCGTTAATGATCCACTTCATATCCATATCGATCACCTTTCCGACCCATCTTCAGTTGGCCCGACAGTCAAAAAATCCATGATACATATTATATATATATATATATATATATATTTATGCGATCACAAGGAAACGCGGTACAAAATTAAAATAAATTAAAAACAAATTCAGTAGGACGTTCAGGACAATGACAATCAAATAACTAGTCACTCAGCGTAACTGATCAATTCTCTGGACTTCACTAAAAGCCTTGCCGCTCTGGGGAAGAAACTATGATGTCTGTAGTTTGAAGTGGAACTAGCGTTAGTGAAATTTATCCGATTACGAGTGAAGTAATATCTAAAGTGGTGTGGTGTCTTTTTTGATATTTTGTATTTGCCTCTCAGGAGATTTCTGGCTGTCTTCAGGTCAATTTCCTCTCTGCGCTTTTCTAATGAGATGAGATCTAACTGTGTATTTCTATTGGGGAAGTTCGGCATTGTTTGCCAAGTTGATTTGTGGCATCTCATGAACAGTCGTCTAGTGAAATAATTCTGAACATTTTCAAAGAATTTCTTTGTCACGTACTAAGTATGGGTTGAAAACCATAGAGGCGCTCTCTAGGATGGGTCGGATGTAAATAGAGTATGCTTTGAGGAGTATTTCAGCGTTATTGGTACGTAGAGCTCTGAGAATGATATGGCACGCGGTTAAACCTTTCTGAGCAATTGTCTTGCAATGTTCGGAAAATGTGAGTGATTTTCCGATTATGAAACCGAGATCTTTCATTACTAGTTTCTGTTCTAGTATAGTATTGCCTATTTTGTATGTATTCTTCGCATTTGCTCTACCTAGATGTAATGAGTTGCATTTATGTGCAGCTAATGGTAGCTGCCACTCTTCAGACCAACTAACAATGGTATCAATTGCGCTTTGTAATGGAGTAGTTGTGTCAACTCTTTTAAAAGGGCGGTATATTTTGATATCATCTGCGTACATTCGTGCAACGACACCATTTTTCTGGGCTAGGAAGGGGATTTCAGATGTGTAAATCAAAAATAGAAGTGGACCTAATACCGAACCTTGCGGGACGCCGCTTGTAACTGAAAATGCTGACGACAGTTTCTCACGTACTCTGACTTGGAAGGTTCTATTTTCCAGATAGCTTAAAATCCAATCAATCGTTTTAAGTGATAGACCGATTGTTCCAAGTTTGTGCTTTAGTTTCGGGTGAGATACTTTATCAAAAGCCTTCGCGAAGTCAAAATAGATTACATCTACAGGTTCACCATCACTAATGGACGCTGTCCAATTTTCCAGAGCGTCTAGCATTTGAAGCTCGCGTGAGCGTTTCTTTCGGAACCCATATTGTTCATCAGGGAATATATCTAGGCTTTCACAATGTTCTATGATCCGCTTACACAGGAGCCTTTCAAAGACTCTGCAGAATAGTGATGTGATTGAAATAGGTCTATAGTTTAGAGGGTCAGAGAAAGGAGGGGATTTCTTAACTGGAGTTACAATGGAATGTTTCCATAAAGACGGGACAATGCCTGATTCGTATGAAAGGCGGAAGATAATTTCGAGTGGTTCGGATATTGGAACAGCTATTTTCTTGATATATCCTAGGTCAATGTTCTCTCGGGTTCTACAGCTAGAGCGTTTCCACCTTTCAATTAGTACAGATCTCGTGCCTTAAAAAGGAAGGTTCATTGTAATTACCTAAATTGGCTAGAGTATCTGTTCTAGGTAGAGTTCCATTATCAGTGGTGAATACACTAGCAAAGGTTTCTGCGAGTAGATTTGCTTTTCCATGGTCGTCCATCACTAAAGTTCCATCATTCTTTTTCAGGCCTTCAACTCCCTTAGGTTTGTTGGTACACCGCTTCATAAAACGAAAGAACTTATTCCGATCCTCGCTATCTATGATTCTCTTCTCAATAGTCTTATGATACCGGATAAGTTCTTTTCGGAATTGCCTATTTAGTTTCTCGAATTTACGAGTTATGGCTGGGTCGTCTGCAGAAATGGAATGTTGCCAAGCTAAGAAACGCCTACTAATAAGTCTCTCAATATGGGGAGGTACTTTCCCGTGGGTAACATTTACTCGTATCCATGGGACATGGGTGTCAATCGTTTTCTGTATCAGTTTCATGAGTAGATCATACATGTCATCGATGTGTCTCATTGTCGAAAACGCAAGGGTCCAGTCAACATTTGCTAGTTGGCAATTGATTAGCGCGTAATCGGCTTTCTTGTAGTCTCTTCTAAGAGTAAAGGCGGGTACTGAGTGGCAGAGCGAAAGTTGGAACTTTACAGTATGATGGTCAGAAATATCAAAAGGTGGGCCTACCGCTGTATTGATAATTAACCCTGGAGTATTGCATAATACTAGATCGAGAATATTACTTTTTCGAGTCGACCTATGACCAATTACATAGTTCAAAAGAGCTTAGGAAAGTAGCCCTAGCTATAATCAAATTTTTCACTGCATTGAAACATCGAAAAACTGCCCTAAAGTTTAAGTGCGGCATCTTGCAGTAGAAGTATCTAAGCGGGGAACAATTTCTGTAGCATAGCAGTAGGGACCCCCAAAGGCGCAATGAAACTGACTCTAAAATTCCAGTTTTAGCATTGTTGGCTGCTGACGGTCTAGAGAATCATTGTTTTCATAGTTAAATTCACGCAATTTCAATGATCTCTTAAAAAATTGCGTTACAATTAGACTCCTTTTGTGACGTACGCGAAGCTCTTATGAGACCATCCACGAGAGAGTGGAAAGAGTCCCGGATGAGAATTCGACAACCTATGTAAAAACTTTTTTCGTGGAATGAGCATCACGAATGCTGATCGACGTCGCATATATTTAAGCTTGAAAAAATTTTTCGAGGTCAAATTTTTTTTAAATTTTCAACATTTTTTTCGACCAAAAATAAAGTTCCGAAATATTTGGCTAAAAATTTTTTATTATACGTGTTTTTACGCACTGATGCCGAATTTGATAGTTAGAACTGCTTAAAGTCAGTGTGAAAAAAGTTTCGAACAAAAAATATCATTTTTTAGATGAAAATCGAAAATATCTTTTTCCACCCCCCTATGAGACTCCCTCACTATGATTTTAGGAATCTACAGCAAAAAAGCAGGTTAGGAACCGTTTAGCACTGATTTTTAAAAATGGCGCTTTTTGGTCAAATCCTGTCAAATTTGCATATTTTGTGATTTTTATTCATTTTGTCATTTCATAACTTCTGTACTCTTTCGCTCACGTTAGGATTTAAGATTTAAAAATTCCTAAATATTCGAAAAGAAAATATTAGGGTACTTTTCAATTGGATATATCTGTGTCACTTCTCCATTTCGACGATAATGCGATTATTTCGACATAAACATGTTTTGGACGTAAAATGTTTTATAAATCTGAAGATATCACTCTCATTTGTAGTTAAAAATTAGTTAAATGTATTACTAAACATAATCGGGCCATACAAGAACAAGTACAGTCGAAATTTACAGAATTATGATTTTTTTTTTCATTTTCGAAAAAAATTCAAAATATTTAATTTTTTTAGAAATCAAAATTCTATGAGTCTCACATGCAATTTCGAAGATTATTTATTACATTTAGTAAAATTGAGTTCAATTATATCGATTTTTTCACCAAACTCACTAAAGAGAAAAATCAAAATGTACGCTTGAGTTAGCAATGGGAAATGATAAAATAATGATAGATAAACAAAACTAAGTCATTTCGTAGCCGTACTGTACAGCAAAATTGATACACATTGCAGATGCTAATGAAAATAATTTCAAAAATTACGCAAATTTTATAAATTCGATTTTGTGTCTATTTGGCATTCTAATAATCTAAACTTGAACAATACTGGCGTATCTTCGAGGAAAAAAATCTAAATACAAGGAACCTCACCACAGTCATATCATAAAATTATCCGAACATGCCGAAAAGTTGATACGCGAACTGTATCTATAGTTTATAGAGACCTTTGAATGAACCTCAAATCGATGTAATTGAACTCCATTTTACTAAATGTAATAAATAATCTTCGAAATTGCATGTGATACTCATAGAATTTTTGATTTCTAAAAAAATAAATATTTTTAATTTTTTCAAAAATGAAAAAAATCATAATTCTGTGAATTTCGACTGTACTTGTTCTTGTATGGCCCGATTATGTTTAGTAATACATTTAACTAATTTTTAACTTCAAATGAGAGTGATATCTTCAGATTTATAAAACATTTTACGTCCAAAACATGTTTATGTCGAAATAATCGCATTATCGTCGAAATGGAGAAGTGACACAGATATATCCAATTGAAAAGTACCCTAATATTTTCTTTTCAAATATTTAGGAATTTTTAAACCTTAAATCCTAACGTGAGCGAAAGAGTACAGAAGTTATGAAATGACAAAATGAATAAAAATCACAAAATATGCAAATTTGACAGGATTTAACAAAAAAAGCGCCATTTTTAAAAATCAGTGCTAAACGGTTCCTAACCTACTTTTTGCTGTAGATTCCAAAAATCATAGTGAGGGAGTGTCATAGGGGGGTGGCAAAAAAGATATTTTCGATTTTCATCTAAAAAATGATACTTTTTGTTCGAAACTTTTTTCACACTGACTTTCAGCAGTTCTAACTATCAAATTCGGCATCAGTGCGTAAAAATACGTATAATAAAATATTTTTAGCCAAATATTTCGGAACTTTATTTTTGGTCGAAAAAAATGTCAAAAATTTTCAAAAAAAATTTTTGACCTCGAAAAAATTTTTTCAAACTTAAATATATGCGACGTCGATCAGCATTCGTGATGCTCATTCCACGAAAAAAGTTTTAAGATAGGTTGTCGAATTCTCATCCGGGACCCCTACCCTCTTGTTACGTTCTCTCGTGGATGGTCTCTTATAACGCGACCGCATCGCGCTGTTCTCTGGGTCAACCAGACTTCACTGAGTCAGATTAGTCGTTTTTAGCTTCTAGTTAATCGCAGATTTTTTTCAACGTATTTTTTGTATTCTTTAGTGGTCAAGCACTGAACAAGTTGCGATTTCGTTTATATGTAAGATCCCATCATGCACTGTGAAACATGAGAGAAGGTTAATCGTGAAGCTGCTCGTTTTTCGTTTCCTGTCCTTTCCTCAAGCAACAAACATTGTCAGTTCTTTGCAGAATGGTGAGGAGCACCCCGCAGATCATCGCTGTTATAAAAAAAGAAAGCAACCCCTGCTTCATTTTTGAAATACAGCTTGGCTTCGCAACTTCGTCAATAATGTATTTTCCCTAGAATTGGCATAGCACATTTTCGCGTCCATGGAATCCCTCACTTTTAACGACATGACATGCGCGAGTGTTTTTAGAAGAGAATGGTATAGAAATAAATATTGCGACACCCTATGGGAAAAAAAGTTATTCGCGAAAAACAAAATTTGTGTGTGGAAAATTGAATTTCCGCAAAAAATAAATGCAGGAGGGCACACACCACCCTTGTATAAATGCCGGTCAAAAACCTGGTTTAGTGGTCCCTACATAGCAGCTCATGAAAAACCTAGTTGAACCAAGTGGCACCTCAAAAAATGAAAAATTTTCCCCCTTGCCAGAAAATTTGGCCTGTGTCAGAACTATGCCATTATGAGCTGAGCCTATCGCGTGATAGCACACAATTTCCACTTTTCACTCCTTTCAACCGGATGAGCAATCGGTTTCGTCACCTTCCACGTTTCTCTCTTTTACTATTAGATAAGCACATCATCGAGTTGGCACCATGCCAATAACGTCTCTCGTTGTCTGACGCTCTCGTTTCGCGCGTGCTTACGGTGGTTCTCTCTTTATCTAGCATTATCTCGCCGGTAATCTTTCGGATGATGTGATGAGAAAGAAGGCAAGTGGAAGGGACTTTCATTCTGACCCTCGCATCAGTTTTCCTCTCGTTTCCCGATTTTCCAGTAGTCTCTTTCTTTACGATAGCTTACTCTCGCTACTCTGCACTCTCTCATTATCTTCATTTAAAGTATTAGAGAGCCCATAACCAAAAAATATGCTTTCAATTTTCTCCCTTTTTGACTTATTGTTACTGAATTTGGAAAGAATATTTTCAGCTTTTTACAACATCATGTGCACCGTTTCCGCAGCCAAGAAAAAGCACGAAGAATTTTCCAAAGTAGGTGGTTATTTTTGGCTTGATTTTAAAGGGACCAGGCAGTGAAAAAATAAGTTATTTTTAAATAAAAGAAAATTATGTTCCCGGAAGCATGCTAAAAACGGCATATTTTTGCGATTTTTTTGAAATTAGTTATGTATTTTCAAAGTTTCGCCTTTTCTCAAAGACAGGTTACGGTAGCGACTACACCACAATTCATTTCTCTAAAACCAGACATTTTCATCAACCTTGGTTGTGCGCAATAATTCCGGGAGTGGCAAAAACCACTGCGTTCCTCTTTTTGTTGCATTATCTAATCATCCGACCGATTGAAATAGCTTTCTGTCTTTTGGGAAATAGGCGACGCACCGTTCCTGACGCTAATTTCAAATTAAAATAACTAATTGTAAAAAAATGCTAAAAATTTAATTATTTCTTCATTTTTCATTAAATCATGGTGAGTAAAGTTCATTAAAAAATTACGAAAATTAAAAATCTGTTTTTGCACGTTGCCTGGTCCCTTTAATTAATCGAAATTTCATTAATTAAATTATCAGTTCCACCTCACAAAAATGCCAGACGACGTCATGACTGAAGTTCTACTTTATTTGGATGCCCTGGACAGGAATAATTTGGGACGGTCTTGTAGACGATTTTACTACCTTGACAACAAAATCGGTCGAAAGAAGTTCTATCGAGTTCGACTCAATGTGGTGAGTGAAACTGCACTCGCAAAAGCATTTTAAACATAATTAGGTAATTACATTTTCATTGAATATATCGTAATTCAGTTGGAGTCCGGATACACCTTTCTCTTCTCTACTTCTCCCGCTCCCAAGAGAAAGCACCCGGAAGAAAGGGAGAATGAACAAAAATGGAAGATTTCTTTTGAAGACATATCGGATGTCCTTAATTTACGGATGTTTGACAATGCAACTATTGAAATATTACATATTAACGTATGTTTTCTCTCTCGATTCCATGACGAGGCATCTTGTCGCAAAAATATGAATTTTTATTTTCTGCTCATTTTATATCTGAACGGCGGGTCAACGGGTGTCGTTCGGTTAGTGCGGCATGTGCATTTGTGCTTGTTTGTATGTCGTTTGTAGTGCGCTCAAATTAGAAAGGCCGCCTGATATATATTATACACCGTACCTCTAACTCGCCTTGATTTGGTCTAAAATGATATTAATCCTAGATTTCGTCGAGGAGACCGTACGATCAATGCTTGAATAACGTCTTTCATAATTCCCGATTCGATTCTTTGGAAGTAATCGTTAGTCGGATGTACTACCACGACGTGAGGTGAGTAAGTTTGATTTTCTTTTAAAAAAAATTTTTCATCCCTCGTGCAATTTGATAAGACTGATTTCGATATTGATTTTTGCCCAGTTTCAAGAAGGGTATTATAAATGCACAAACATACGTGTCAAAAATAAAACGCTCCGCTTGAATACAATAAAAAAACACCAACAACAGTACAGGCGACGAAAGCGGGGGACCCACACAGAGAATGAATACACTGAGATGAGAAACCCAGTGTATGATACACTCCATATTGAGTGTATTCGCGCGTCGAGAAAACGAGAGATTTGGAAGTGTATCATAAACTAGGTGTCATATCTCAGAGTAGGATACACTCATTAGTAAGCGTATTCATTCTGGGTCCATTGTCAGAGAGTCTCCTTGTAACAACCGTCTAATGAAATTTTCAGTTTCCTGTCTTCCCTTCTTCGTGATCAAAATCTTCGCAATTCACAAATCACCGTCGATGATTCTCCGAGGAAATCTGTCACAACCAGTATATCTGAGCGTTTTCGGCGAATCATCACGGCAATTTTCAGCAGAACAGCGTCAAATGTGAGCAGGACAACTTTATTACAAATTCACAAACACTCGTTCAAAATAATAATACGTTCCGCGGCTAAACACCAATTCCGCTGGCGAAAGAGCATGGCAAAACAAGAGGTATAGAAAGAGACTACATACACCAGCAGTCCATGTCATGATCGTTTCATTTTAAAATTTTAGTAAACGCAATTTTCTCTTCACATCAAATTCCTGTTTGGCATTTTGGCTCTCATTGTCAGTGAGGTGCTTTTACTTACCCCTCCTTTTGTTCACGATGTTTATTCATGGTTATTCAGGCCAGGATTCCTCATCCGCCAAGACCAGAGTATGATGAGGGAAAAATGAAAGTGTTTGCTGACGCGATTCTCGGTCATCTTATTCATGCTTCTATTGAAACGCATCGAAGCTTCAACGACCTTCCATTCACGGCACAAGCAATCGTTGACGCATTCCGGGTGAGTTTTTTTGACGCATTCCGGGTTGGAAGCCTTTGCAGAGGGAAAGATAATGCAAATACTTATTATATATTTTTCTCTATAAGTTCATTTCACTGATTCTCTTGCAGATGACCTGTGTAACAGAAGAGCCGAAATTGCTCCATCTCTCTCTCAGAGCGACCGTAGTTGCCGAGGTAGAGGCCGTATTGCGCAATGATCCGGAAATGTACCGCGATCCAAGAGGGTGGCTGGTTCATCGGCCCAGTCGATGCGCGCTGATCGCTCCCCTTTCATACATTGCGGTCATCGGCAGACTTAACTGTGACGGCAACATAGGCAAGCGAACGACCGCACTCTGGAATAGCGTTATTTATGACAATAAGTTTAATGAGCAATGAAGAATGTGTGGTTATTGCCCAACCAGAAAGATACTCTATCATATTTTTTGTGGCTAATCACATGTTTATTAATGAAGGTGAAATAGCAACAATCGATAAAGAACTCTTCATTCTACATGTGTACATAAATGATGCCAAATTTGCATCTTATGCAAGAAGAAAATGAAATTTGCATATTTTATTGCATCGACGGTGCTCAAATTAGCAAATCTTGTTGCCGGCCATGCAAGGCACGTACTCGCACACGTACGGCATGCCGATGTTGCAGTTTCCGGCGCTCCTGAAACATGGAAATTATCCATTTTATCAGATACGGTATTTCAGTGTGCTTTGAATCTAATGGAAGTCACTTATGCTTACCACGGCAGATTGTCCTCGCTCATGTCGGCGTACGCACACTTTGAGATGCTAGCAGTACTCGGCTCGTTTGTGTCCCAGTTTGTGAAGGGATCCGATGACTGAAAATCCCAATCAACTCGTAGATAACTCCAACATAAATGGACCTTTTCAATCGCAAAAGTAATAATGGGCGTATCATTGCCATTAGATTGTCTATTCGAGAAGCGGCGACTGCGCTTACCTTGTCCTCCCAGACCCAATTGCCCGCGTTGTCTTTCGAGTAGCCAATCCAGAAGAAGTACTTCTTCTTGTACACGCTCATCACGACTGAACGAAATACATAATAGACAGTGTTGTAGACCAAATTCTGATGGTGATTTCCTTATGAGACCATTTGTATTGCATCCTTTTTACTATCCGCGTCAAAAGCCGGGCCAGAATGCCGGGGAACAGTGTACCTTTCTAGGACCAACATTCAGTATTAATATAAAATTAAGATCTGGATGTTCCTGAATACTACAATAGTGGGGGACTCACGATCGTTGATGAAGGCGGCCTTTTCATTGTCGTGCACCGATGCTACAAATCCTCCGCGCAAGTCGGCGCAGGTTTGTTGAGACTTGGGGAATCCCACACCCGCAGAGACGGGGTGGTAGCAACCGCCTGTGATAGCATCAGTTATTTCTGCCCAATAGTGTTGCTAGATCGAATAATTCTGTTCTCTATTAACTATGCATTATTCGCGAATAGAAATATTCGATTTAACAACACGCCCCATCATCTCTAACAACTTACATGCAAATCCCTACACAACTCGAAAGAATCCTCTTACAAATAGTCGTTGACTTCACTTTGAAAGAAATAAAATCAATCAAAATTTCACCAGCTGCCTTGACGGCGGGGTCGGGGTTCTTGCCTGCGTACGCATCACGATCACCCGCGCAGTGGCAGTTAGCTGAAGAATGAATACTTTCTCCATGTTATTTCCTCGAGAAAGAAACAGCCAAGTGTGTCTTTCAATTACTAAGCTACGCTACTTTTATGATTTCAAACAGCACACATAGGAAACAACATACCTTTGCAGAAAGCCTGAATGGATAACATGTAGTCTTCTCTGATGTCCGTGTAGTAATATCCATCAGATGCGAGTTTTTTCAGTCCCGGTCGTTCCGCGTCTCCCTCCTCCAGGAAATCTGAGAAAATACAATGTTTGAAATTACATCACTAACAAAAATAAGTTATTAAGTTAAATATTAGTTAGTATACATAATATAAAGTTATTAAGTTAATAGTCATTAAGTTGTTTATTATACAATAAGTTTGAAATAAGCACACGGAATTGGTTATTTTAAATAGCCAATTCCGTGTGCACTACAACAAGTTTATGATCTTTTCGAGCAAGTCAATGCGGAATAAGAATTTTGATAAACACCGACACCGATCGCTAGCCAACTCACTGTTCACAATGATGATTCCGTTCGAGGTCTTGAACTGGTTGAGCGGGTTCAGGTTCACCTTCCTAGAAATGGTATTTTTGTTTCCTCTCTTTTTACGGATTTGGAACTGAATAGACAATTTTGAAATAGTAATCCGGAATAGATTTCGCACATTCCGATCGTAGAGTGTGTGAAATGAACCGGGCTCCCGACACCTTTTTCCATTCAAAAAGCACTAACGGAGTGGTCATCGGGCCGGAAAGCGGAACGTCCGTGACTCGATCACCCGGTCTGAGCACCAACCTTAGCTTCCATCAACGATATTGCTCTTTGGTACGCTCTCCATAAAACAATCATGGTAAGACAGTCGTACTGGTCAAGCAACGTCACAATCGATAGGATTCTCGTAAACTATGCCTACACACAGAAAAAGGTCTTACATACGGCCCACAAAACATGCGGGTATTCAAGGCTGGTTTTATGGGCCGTATGCGAACTTTTATCTCTGTGTTTAGTGAAATAAATGTCACTAACGGATCGGAGTCGGTGACGTAGTAGATGACTTGGCGGTAGTTCGACCTCTCCGGTCGACTTTTCACTCCGCGGTTGAACATGTCCAGTGCAGCGTCGAAGGCTCTGCAAGAATGCTGGGTTGATGACTGCTAAATCAAATTTTAGGTAAGCATTAACCATGGTTCAGAATGCGATACTAGTAAACGCGAGTCACCAAAATACATCGTAATTATCATTCAAATATTGCGTATTACTTGAATTCAATCAAGTTTTTGGCATGATAAATGATTGATTGATTAATTTATTGATTGAAATAGCAAATCAATCGTGATCATTACGATCATCAAAACTTTGCAAACTTTTAAAAAACCAACCACAATAACGATTAGAGAATGGTGTTGCATTGAAAATTGCTGAACTTCAAGAAGAATACCCACTTCACTACATCTATTTCGTCGAGTCCCTTCGTGATGTGCGCCTTACCCTCGATGAGATCGGTGCTGGTCATGTTCAGGTCGTACAGTACCTGATAAAACATGAACAATAGAGTTTGAAATTCGGGTAAATAATTGAATTAGCACTCCTCATTTCACACACTCTCTCTCTCCAATCGACCGGTGAGAGAGTGTGGCAAATGAAGAGTACTAATTCAATTATTTACCCGAATTTTAAACTCTAATGAACAGTCACAATCTCAAGTTGTGTTTCACTGCGGTGATGTATAACTGTTTCAAGAAAATATATTCGTTGTACTCAGAAGAGAGAAAAAAAATTTTATCCAATGAAAAAAGGGTTTTGTAATGCCTATCACTCAAGTAAAGTATGGATACGGCCAATTTCATGTCTTGCCCAAATTCTTCGTTATCTAACCTCGGCCTCTTGTGCCATAGAGATTACTCCGACTCTCGTGCTGAACGGAGCAGTGAGGTCCGTCACGAGCACTCCGTCGCCGAGGAAAGACTCCACCATTGACGAGGCCTGATATTTTCGAATTTAAATATTTTTCACCAGTGAAACTGGATGCTTATTTTATTTGATCGCAGCATGTTATTTTTGAGGATTCTACGCATTGACCTTGGGTGTGAAATTGATGTATGTAAGAAGGAAATTTCGGCCGTGCCTCAGTAGCAGCTTGCCAACCAACGTGTGTATTCGCTTAGAAGGTTCAGAAAGAAAGTGTGATCGTACCGCTCCGAGCGAGTCCTCTCCCATGGCCTCCGATGTGTCAAGAATAACAACGATGTCGAGCCAGATCTCCGTCGGGTCCCAGTCGATCGGCAGATTGAACTTGCCGCCCATATTACAGCCGCAGTACGGGCCTGATCATGAGAGATAATATTTATGACGTTACTTTTTTTGAAATACTTCATCTTATCGCAAGGCAAAACACAACACGAGCGAAATTGGTTTATTGTCGGTGTCTCCAAAATGGCTAAACACTTGAGTGCAGAGACCACTTTCTATTTTCATTTCGCGTACTCTCCTCATCGGTCAGTGGATGAAAGAGTATGTGTGAATGTGCGTGTTAAACTAAGCTATCGTTTTCTCAAATTTTTCAATTTGCAAACAAATACAGACAAATAGGATAGGTTCAACCAGAGATAGTAGTCTTACCAGTTTCGCCAGACGGAGCGGTTCCGGCGCTCGTAGGCACGGCGGGTGCCTTAGTGGTAGTGGTAGTCGGAGTGGGTGCAACCGTGGGCCCGGCGATTGTGGGTGCTCCGTCGTCTAAAATAGGCCAAATAATGCAGCGGTTTAACTAGTTGCATACGGGTAAAATTGACAGCATTAGCTTGCGCCAGAAATTAGAAGAGTGTATATAAATTAACAATTTGTATATCTCTTCAACGACCGAAAAGTATAATTTTCCACATAAAGATCAGACAAAGGCGGTCATACTTATTTCAGAAAAAAAACAGAATTAAAAAATAATTGAAAAAAAGCCTTACCAGCAATTTTAATCTCGATAACGAACGTCTCGTCTCTCTCCCCAATGCCACTGGCCGATTCTCCGGCAGTATTGAAGTCGATCTGGGGTAAAGCCGTTACTAGCTCGAAATATTAGTGTTGTTAGATCGAAAAATCCTATTCCCGAATAACAAAAGTTTTCGCGACTAACCCTTTGTTCTTGCGAATAAAATTGTTCGATCTAACAACACTACTAAAGTTATTTTAATTAGGTTTAATTTATCAGCAGAAAAACTATTTGTGTCACATCTCGGTGTAGGATACGCTCGTTAGAACAATCTTGTCGTGTACGATAGATAAATAAATATATAGAAATAACTAAATGTGTTCTGGTTGTATACCTGCATGAATGTGACTGAGTCTTGAGACCACTCGAGTGGTCCGCCGTAAACACTGCAATAGTGGTTTAGATGTCAAATAAGTAGTACCCCAGAATGTAAGAAAATTGGCCATTTCGTAAATATTTGAACAACAAAGAAATTGGAAGACGGGCCATTGTTCACAAATTTACGAAATGGCTTTTCCTAAAAATTTCTTACATTCCGGAATCCTTTCGTCAAATATTGCCGGTAATTTTAACCCTACTGAGGATAGGTTGAAGAGGACCTTTGAAACCGCACTCACACGCACATCTCAATATTTATTTGGAATATATATATCTACGTTGTTCTTCTCATTCACTAAAGAAACAACTCGGAATAAATAATCATATTCGTTATTTATCGCTATTCACACTAGGGATGTCTAAACGGAATACGGAATGGCCCCCTCTCATTTTCCCCATTTCGGAATTCCGTAGAGCGGCCGATAGGATTCATTAAGTATGCGGAATGAACTTTGATTACGGAATTCCGTATTCCGCACTCTGCGTTTCCCTCGGTTTTGAGCGGTGGGATCATCGATTCCCCACCCATTCATTAATGTTCATAGATAGTGAATTTACCGATGTGTCCAATTAGTTGAGCGGTTGAATGTTTCTCTAATCATCGCTGCATCCTTGGTTCAATGCCTCGCTACAAACTAAAATTTTGCCATTTTCTTACAAAACGCACGGCAGATCACCGTAGTTCAAAATATAATCGACTGTACTTGAGTACAATGGAATTCAGTTAAAACATAGCGTGTTGTTATCTTAAGAAGAGCTATAAAATAAAGGAAAAGTAAAAACTTTTCATCCACAAAAATTGTTTTAAAAAAGATGGTTTTTTTCTAAATAATATAAATAGATGAGTGACGATGAGATGACATCTTCCGGTTTCATGAAAAATTGATCTTATGTCCTCAAAAGTACGATTTTGATTACGGAATTCCGTAATCATTCGGAAAACCGAATGAGGGCTGACCGGTTTACGGAATGCCGCGAAAGTGAAAATGAGAGGGAAAATCGATTCGGAATTACGGAATGAATTCCGTTTAGACATCCCTAATTCACACTAGTGCCAAATAGAAATCGATTAGAAACGAAGTGATTGGTAAAAAGTGTATTCTAATGTACCGTTAATTTTCTTAGATGATAACTGCAACGCAAACTTACTTAGATCCTACTGGTTGCCGTCCGTCTCCGTATTTTACATAGAAGAAGAAGTAGGAGCGGTAGTGTGGATCGATGTCCAGCATTCCAGTAGCAGTGACTGTGGAGGGTTCACTGCAATTTACACTTATTGAAGCATCTAGGCATTGACTTGGATTTGACAAGTGAATTCTGCAGATCACGTTGTGCCCCTAACAGTAAGCTCGCCGAAAATATTAAAACGTTCCACGATAAACACAGGAATGACGGTTTGAGAAGGAGTTAAACAACAGACGCATTTTTAGAAAGGTTTTTTTGTAGTAAATTATGCGCACCTACTACTCCACTAATTTAATGAAAAACGTTTCTTTCTCACTCCACATGACAAGGACGGAATGGCCGAGTGGTGTAAGCAACTGCTAGTCATTCGAAGGGTCACGAGTTCGATCCCCGCCCAGGCCAACCAAGCCTTCCATCCACCCCGGGGCGGTAAATTGGTAGCAACTTTGATTGCGAAAGGTAAACGTGCCCTAGATGCCTTGGGAAAGCTTGGGTTACGTAATCCCGCGTTGCAGCTGGCTTACCGGCTTGCCCCATCTAGCGTGGTAGCATGCTACTGTAAAATCGCTTGACATGGAACAACTTTACCTTTACCTTTTATGACATGGTATTTCATGTTTTCCGGTTTATCACACTATGTTCAAATTTTCATGCTAATTCGCCCATGATAAACTTACTTAAACTTGAAGGTGGCATAATTTCGGCCCTCGTGGGTATTGGCCTCGAAGAGATTATCACTCTTGCCGCTAGTGAGAATGACCGCACGCATCCCGCGCTCGATGGTGAACTCTGTCAATACATATTACAATATTTTTTGTAAATTGCAAAATCAATAAAGGTTTTTGATTTTTTGTTCATTCATCCATTCATTCATTAATTGCTTATTCCGTCAGAGTCATTTATAACTGTGAATGGGGATCAAGAGACGTCGTCGAATCTACTAAAATTTATTTAATTAAAAACAATACTTACGATCATTTTGCTCAATAGTGAGGGTGATGTCATATTCAACTCCAGGATCGGCGATAATCGTGATAACAGTCTCGTACGAAACGATCCAATTCGGCAGATCGGAGCATCTTCAATTTTCACACAAACATCGGTGCTTTAAAACAAGCAAAGATAGCACGTTTGATTGGATACTGGCTGACTAAGATTATATTTTCATAACAATGTCTTATCTTCTTTTTAAAAATCACCTCCACGACTGTAACTGGAATCGATTCTCCTCTTCGCCCTTTCCGGCACCAGAGAACCACGTGAGATTACCGTTACCCGTGCATCTAAATATTTCTTTTCGATTTCTGAAGACGAAATACAGTAAATTAATGTGAGATGAATATCCCCTAGCTACTACACAAGGACAATTGACGAGTATACGAGGGATAAGCGAGAAAGAGGCGTACATTAAAAATGCGTATCAAAATGTATAAAATGCACTCTCACTTTTGCGTGTTCTCTCTCACCTTGAGTAATGATTCTCTCCCATTCTACATGTTCTGTCATCGGACGGACATCGCGAGAGAGCATGCATAATTGAGAGGATCAGGCCATTACTTTTGGTAAATACAGGGAGTATTATTGTGCCATTTAGAATGCTCGTATAATTGTATCTTTATAATACTCAATAGGGATGCCGGTTCGGTATTGTGCGCACAACATTCCACCCCCCGTCATTTTAGCACGTGTTGTTATAGCACGTGCATACCCTGTGGCAATCTCTTTTTCCCTAACTCTCTTCACGTTATCAGCCGTAATACAGATATCTCGCCCCCAAAAATCCGTACTACGAATACCGAACTTGCATTCCTATTAGTCAATCACCTGTCCACGATAAGACCAATGCCGGCGTGCGGTGAGACGATGACTCGTGATGTGAGTCCCACGCCCTTTACAGTCTGGAACGTACATTTTAAAACACACACAATTTTTGGAAGAAGGCAGTTTTGACCCTCGAAACCTATCTATAAATACGCGGAAGGATGAGTTTAGTAAGAATCAATTCAAATCTGGCCAGTTTTATGGGACTTATACTTTAAGTCTGGCCAGTTTATAGCGATTTCTGGCCAGTTTATACGTTTCGCAATAAGCCGTATTGTGGGTGGGACAAACATGTATAGTCTGGGAATGACTCACAAATAATTACGCTTTTCTCGGTATGCAAAGTGCCTACTTCGTGTTGAATTACCATAATATATTCGAACCTTTGCTAAGGCCAACGCCCCCCCCCCCTTCACTGTCTGGGAATGCATTCACACTAAGAGAAGGGAAAATCCTATAGTAGTTTAGACCAAAATGCACTGGTAGCACGCATAGGCATGTCTCTAGCTTTTACCATCTTTTTCATCCCTTACAGGCTGAAAAAGATGGACGCAAAATATCAGTTTTTTATTCTCGATTGTTTGCGCGCATCTATGCGGTGACCCCCACAAACCTACTTAAAGGTGGTGTCCCACGAACTTTTGAAACATATGAGATGAGAAATGATGGAGCAGACTATTCGTGATACTCCTTCTTTAACGATGATTGTGAGAAGATGCGAATATCGCTTTAGAAACCACAACAATATTCTTCTCTCATTCTAATATTCTTCTCTCATTTTACCGTTTTCCTATTTCTATTTGTATCCGCGTTTTCGTTGAACACGCATAAATATATATAGGGAAAAACCTCTTTCTTCTCCGACAAGAAGAGTGGTGTGCGGGCGCTGGTGAAGATAAGTGAGTATTCGAAATCGCACCATCGCGATATTTGTTCCTGACTGATCAGTTTCATGTCAGCGACGATCTGCCATGGCCCGGCGCCCTCTCCGGCCTCGATGCAGTTACCCGGCAGCTTTTCGAGTTCCGCTAGACTGCAAATATATTAATTATGTAGCGATTACTTGTGTATTCTAATAGTGGTAATCTTTTCAGATTTCGTTTTTGAGTTTAGAACTGGCTGTTTATTGCAGTTTCCAATCGAAAAGGGATAAATGTGCCAACAAATGGACGCAGATTCCTTACACACAGAGAAAACATACTAGGAATACGACATCAAGTTGACACTCCTACTAATATATGAGAGGAATCGGGAGAAACTCGAGGACGAAGTGTCACTTCGAAAAATCATGATTTTTAAATTTCCTGAAAAATTAATGCTAAGTACTACAAAGTCTCCTCTATCGAATAGCGTTGCCAGAATTTTTTAAAAAATTTTTGTTTTGGAGTGAAACACAAATGTACCAGGTGAGTATGGGATTTTGTTTCGAAGTTTTAAAGTTTGAAAAATCATAACTTGCTTTAGAATGAAGATAAAGACTAGCGGTTTGTATTGTGAGATAGAGACAACACTTGGCTACAAACTACAACCAATGTTTTCATTCCCGCTTCATGCAGCGATGCGGGGCTGTCGCTTTTGTAAATGTTGTTTTTATTTTCTTAAAAGTAAAAACTAAGAACCCCCTCCTAGTACGTCATTGTGGTATGTGGGGGCACTCATTTCAGCCAAAATATGAAATGCCAGAGAGGGTGTATTGTAAAGTAGGCGAATAAAATGTGAAATCTTGTTAAAGGTTCTCATCGAAAAGTGGAGTCGGTGAGTCTCATTTGGGGTTTAATCCTATGAAAACGATCTAAAAATAATATTTAAGTTGATAAAAATACATTTCATTCGATTAAATTTTTTTGAAAAATTTAAAAGCTGAATTTTGATTATATATAATTTTCGCTGGTTCAAAGTGCTAGTTACCTGCGAGTGTCTTAGTATTGTCGAATATGAATTTTAAAATGCGTATTTGTCGATATTATACTCTGTGATCAATTTTACCGAATTTTTTCATTCGAAATAATTAAAAATGTTATTCATAAATTCAAATGCTACAATATGCCTCGACACTTCATCATCGGTATCTTCAGGAGATATGCAACATTCGTCCTTTTGAAAGTGAGTTGCTATCTATTCGTAGAAAGAAGTTATACCGTCTAGAAAACAGTGCGTTTGACGAACGACGCGCGATCTGCCTTCTCTAACACTCTCTCACTTCAGCACACTCTCTCGCCCAGGTTCGGACCCCGGCCATAGAACTAATCTTTTGCCATAGTTACAATAACTTCATAAGAAGTGTTTCTTATCGAATTTGCATGATTCCGTTGAGGCGAGGCTCTGGCAAAAAATTCATGCCCAGCTCGGGGACCGAACCTGGGCGAGAGAGTGTGCTGAAGTGAGAGAGTGTTAGAGAAGGCAGATCGCGCGTCGTGCGTCAAACGCACTGTTTTCTAGACGCTATAACTTCTTTCTACGAATAGACAGCAACTCACTTTCAAAAGGACGAATGTTGCATATCTCCTGAAGATACCGTTGATCAAGTGTCGAGGCATATTGTAGCATTTGAAATTATGAATAACATTTTTAATTATTTCGAGTGAAAAAAATCGGTAAAATTGATCACAGAGTATAATATCGACAAATAAGCATTTTAAAATTCATATTCGACAATACTAAGATACTCGCAGGTAACTAGCCCTTTGAACCAGCGAAAATTATATATAATCAAAATTCAGCTTTTAAATTTTTCAAAAAAATGTAATCGAAAAACGACATGATGAAATGTATTTTTATCAACTTGAATATTATTTTTAGATCGTTTTCATAGGATTAAACCCTAAATGAGACTCACCGACTCCACTTTTCGAAGAGAACCTTTAACCAGATTTCACATTTTATTCGCCTACTTTACCATACACCCTCTCTGGCATTTCATATTTTGGCTGAACTGAGTGCCCCCACATACCATAATGACGTACTAGGAGGGGGTTCTTAGTTTTTACTTTTAAGAAAATAAAAACAACATTTACAAAAGCGACCGCCCCGGATCGCTGCATGAAGCGGGAATGAAAACATTGGTTGTGGTTTGTAGCCAAGATACAGACTAGCGGTTTGTATCTAACAATACAAACCGCTAGTCTGTATCTTCATTCTAAAGCAAGTTATGATTTTTCAAACTTTGAAATTTCGAAACAAAATCCCATACTCACCTGGTACATTTGTGTTTCACTCCAAAACAAATTTTTTTTAAAAAATTCTGGCAACGCTATTTGATAGAGGAGACTTTGTAGTACTTAGAATTAATTTTTCAGGAAATTTAAAAATCATGATTTTTCGAAGTGACCTGGAATCCCAAAAATGCTCGATTCTCTCCCGATTCCTCTCATATAAGTAGGGCCTACTAATCGCCTACTTATATATTAGTAGGCCCTACTTATATATTAGTAGGCGTGCCAACTTGATGTCGTATTCCTAGTATGTTTTCTCTCTGTGTACCTCACGGAATCCCTGTTCGTCTTGGCGTAAACGTTGTGCAGGTACGATTCCGTTGCAATGTACTGTAATAGGGAACATATATTTGTATTGCATTTTACTGTTTGAAGAAGCTAATATTAATTTTTGTGCGAAATAAAATTCGATTAAGAATTCTTAGAAATGTGCAGAACTTACATCTTTCTCGAAGACGAAGCATGCCAAGTCTGTTGTCTCTAGACTTCCGTTATTGAGTAACTGCAACGAACCGAGGTTCGGAAAAGTTTGTATTTTTTTCCCGAGAAATACCAAGTATTCATTTCTTTATTCTACCGCGATGCTAAATATAGTCGCATTTATTGGGTTAGTTTCCTGTATTTTGCAAAGTAATTTTAGCAAGGCAGGAGCATCCAAAAACTCTTGCTTTCTTCTGATTTTTTAAAAAATTACAAAAAATCGATCAATCCACTCACATGGTAGTACAACTCGTTACAGGAGTAGACGAATCCTGACACTGTATGTACACTCAGCAACAATAGTAGAGCCGCTATTTTCATTGTTAGTTGTTGCCTGAAGATTATTTTTAAAAAAATAAAGAAAAATGCGGTTCTCCATGACAACTCACATAACACAAAATACAAAAAAAAACGAATCACGTCACACACCATATTTAAGGAAACACGAATAGTCCCAAAAAGATGGAATAATGCGGGATGAATCGGAAACTGAAATTTATAGCACCGCTGCGTGGGTACAAGCGTGCGAAATGTGAGACCAGGGTCTCTTCATTTCGCACACTCTCTAGACCGGTCGCTAGACGAGAGAGTGTGCGATATGAAGAGAGCGAGATCTCACATTTCGCACTCTAGTGGGTACAAGCGTGCGATTGCATGATAAGCGATTGTCTCTATAGAGATAGAAAACATACTAGGAATACGACATCAAGTTGGCACTCCTACTAATATATAAGTAGGGCCTACTAATTCCCTACTTATATATTAGTAGGCCCTACTTATATATTAGTAGGCGTGCCAACTTGATGTCGTATTCCTAGTATGTTTTCTCTGTGTGTATTCTGATATCGTGCTATCATCCGTGCGTACAACATTGCATTAGGCGCGGCGCCCATTGGCGGTGAGTGAATCAATGGTGATAGCTACGATTTCTCTTTTTTTTTTCCGACTGATCAGATACTCGGGAACTAAGCAAATGATACACACTAGGGTGGCGAAAACGGTACACGTGTACCGACGGTACACGATTGTGTCGTCGGTACATCGACCCTTTATTATTTAGGAAGAGTGAGATGATGCTGCGATAACGACAGTAAACACCATCTCATGTAGAATTATTCCATTTTCGAAAATAATGTATGTATACGAAATGTATGTTATGTTTAAAAACACATTTCCGTTCCCGTGTACCGCGGTACACGTACCGCCGTTAGCCACCCTAATACACACACTTGAGCAGCAGAAGGACCGCGCTATCGCTTTCGAACCCCCACTGCAAGTTGTTAAACGGAGCTACTTGTAATACAAGGGCGCTATACGCAGATAGTTCTGCGAAAATTTGCACAAAGTGAAACAGTCATATACTGCAGAGGACAATTATCTATGCCTTTTTAATTCCTACGCGATTACTAAAAATATTAGGCGTTGGTCTTGGAGCAAATCGGCTGCATGAGTGTGGAAAGTACGATCGAGAATAGGATACCCGGTCGGAACAGTCACACATCATTCCACAGGCCGGTCAACCATCAAGAAAGGCCTTTGGAGTGAGAGAGCGCGTGAAATCGAGAGGGACTCTCTCACTTTTGCACACTCTCTCGCCCTAACTCTGTTCTGTAGGTTTGGAATCATGTGGTCACAGTTGGTGGCCGAGATACTGTCACGCAATAGCAGAAAAAGGAAATTTTTAGTGGTCGGAATATAAGTGTTCGCCGGCTAGTGGGTGGACACGATCCGGTGAACACGAGCTCCTATCTAGACAGCTAGCATGCGAACCTGGAGCTGATCACTCCCACGATCTCTTCTAGCTTTTATCCCTGGTGGGTGCAGGCGCTGTGACAAATAGTCATTAGTTTGCTGTTGATATCACTATCTCGTTGTGCCATTTGATAAGAGATCCCGGCGACAGTCCAGAGTCTCGATGAATCTGATGATCAATCGAACCAATGAGACTACGAAGGGAGTGTCCACTAGGGTTGCCCGTTCGGCGTCGGTTTCGGTAATACGGCGTCTCTTTTTCTCTAATTCTCTCCCCCTTATCAGCCGTATTACCGATCTCTCGCTGAAAGAGTCGAAATACGAATACTGAACTTGCATCCCTAGTGTCCACTAGTGTTGTTAGATCGAATAATTCTATTCGTGAGAACAAAGGGTTATTCGCGAATAGGATTATTCGATCTAACAACACTAGTGCCCACTCAACACAGTTAAAATCGCTCAAAACGGAAAGGAGGTATTTGCAAAATGTATTTATATACATATAATATGTATCGCACTTCAAGCATGTTCAATTCGTTTATTCCAATTTTTAAAAAAAATTGCACTAATTCTGACAGTTTCAGGGAACCGTCAGCCACATCTGAGGATGCTCGTAACGATTCCATGATTTTTACGCAATTGTGAATTATATTCGACATTATTGTTTTGACTTATTCTATTCTAAACATGTATGCATTGGCCAATACAGCTCATTGTAATTAAAATTCCAAAGAGTAGGAAACTTTTTATGTACTGGAGTCCACTAGGAACTGGACCATGCAACAGGTGAACCAGTTCCAAACTCTACTTTCTCAAGGTTGTGCGCTCTGCGTTGTGCTCTGTGCTCTTGTGCATTCTGCTTTATTCCCGCCGCTCCACCGATCGGATTATCACCCACTCAATTATCATCGCTTCTCGGTCCACTGAGAGCTGCGCCCAAAATGTTAGACAACGATCTCTCCGTTTCGCACACTCTCTTAACCGGCCGGTTGATAAGAAGCGTGCAAAATAAAGAGATCGCTATCTCACAACTCGCACTCGCGCGCCCAGTCCAAACGAGCAACGATCAGCCATCGGTGATAACACTAGAGAGAGAGGCAGAGCGAAATATCAATTGGAAGAGCCGCGCAGTTGCTGGAATGGAGGGGTTGAGAGAAGTTTTCATCTGCACCTTTTTTTCAGGACGCTTCGACGAACTGAGGCTGGCCTTTTAAAAGTAGCGGTCTAATATGTTTTGCAGCAGCATTTTTTTTATAAAGTATGGATACTGTCTGCTACTAACCTCGGTATAATGTATGTAATATGTTATTCTTTGAATGTTTCCAACATCAATTGAAAATATTTCGAAAACAATATCCTTATCGACAGTGGCTGACAATGAGGTTATAACAGAGATATGCGTTAGTTTTGTCCCGATTACAAAATTAATTAAAGAAGTTACGAGTGAACAACATTGTGGTTCATAAGATTGTCTATACTCCGACGGGGTATTCCTTAGAGGTTGAAATTCGGGAAAATAATTGGATTAGATATCTTTATTTTGCACACTCACCTAGAGACATAGAAAGCGTGCGAAAGGAAGATGGTCAATTCAATTATTTACCCTATTCCTCGATGACTTTCCTGGGCGAGAGCATGAAGAAATTGAAGACGTCGCCAAAGCAGGTGACTGCTAGTTCAGTCAGAGTTGCGGGATCCCTTACGAACCTGAATTTAAATAATCATTTTTTACGCATAGGCCCAAGGTAAGCATTCAAAAACCAATCTAGGGAGTTATCTAGTTTCTAGCGTTTATTAAGACCGCTCCCTACTTTCATGATTATCATTTCCGAAAGTCAACTTAACTTATAAAAAAATCACTGACCAATTTTCGTTGATTTTACTGGTGACCAAATCGGGAAGCGATTTAGCCAGAGACAAAAGTTCCTTCATGCTAGAAGCTGAATTGAAGAATTGCACTTTCTTCTCATTAGGTGATTGGCGGACCATCTGTATTTTATTTTTTTGTTGTTGATAAATTTATTTTTTAAAAAATACTGGTTACAAGTTTCATGGGATGTTCAGGGCAACACGGCCAAGGTCATTAAAGAAGGAGTATCAGGAATCTCCTGCTCCATCATTCCTCATCTAATATGTTTCAATGACGCGGTCGCTTTCTCCTCGTCCACCCTTATCCTCCCTATCATTTTTGAATCCCTGCATTCAGGGTCAGTTTGGCACAGAGCCAAACGCGAATAACTTTTTTTTCAAACTTATCGGCTGAAAATGCGGTTTGCGGGGCTCTTATCTGGAAACCGATTACCATAACCCGACAGTGAGAACTCAGTTGACCAAAAGTTCGTGGAACACCTTCTTTAACCTATTCATTTGTTCAAATCAATAGAAGAGCTTATTTTACCTCAAAGGCCTCCAGAATGGCTTTAGCGGAGAAGTTTCCTGTGCCCAATTCCAGCATTGCTGTATTCCTTGCGAGATGCAGCAAAGTGGCGTCATCCATACGAATTGGCTCGTAGTCGATCTGTTTTTGAGAATAAGCTTTTTTTAGTGCCGGAAATGTGGCAAAAAGTTCTGACCCCCTAATACCCATATGGGTGGCCATAGTCCTCTGTATAAAATCTAGTTTCTTACGATTAAAGTGCCAATGTTGGCTTCTATCGTAAATTTGTGCATCAGAGGTAGTCTTTGAAGAAGCTATGAAGAAGCTTTGAAGACATTATGAATGACTTCCGCGTTTTCCCATTTCCGGATGCTGATTTTGATTTTAACTTCGCAATTCTCGTGATTACGGCCGTCGATGATGGAAGGAATCCAACTGAAGTGTTTTTTTAATTAAAAATCGACATACAACATAATATATTGGTGATAGTTTCATAATTGTCGAGGGTATCAGTAGAATTTCATGTAAAATATTATAAAAGATGTTACATAAGATGCGACCAATAAATATTTGGCAAGACAAATACTATTTTTGATTGAAGGAAGCAGTTATTTGACAATTTTTTTATTCATCAACTCGAGCGATGTGTCTAACTAGTGATGCGAATACGGTAGTCCATTCGGTCAGATTTTTGTTCGAATACGGGCTCATTTCGTCGAAAACTCTGTCATTTCGCGCCGATTCGCGACGAATTTTAGGCATTTCCGAATTCGTAACACTATGTATAACTGACTAGTTAGAATGCTGAATCGTAGCCATACGAGTACATGAAGGGCGGGTTTTATTGGCCCAGACGCGTTAATAAAATCAGATCCAACCCTTCATGCACTCGTATGGCTATGATTCAGCATTTCTAACTTACTGATTATGTATAACTGACCCAATATTCGTCTCGTCTACTCCTTCACATTCTACTACGACCCTCTCGTACGTAATCGTAGAGAATACGGCGGGAATGAAGTGAAGTCCGCTGAGATCACAGCACTACAAACCAAACTATTGACGGTTACCTTTTTTTCCTTATATTAAAAAGAGTAGTTGGAAAGCAGATACGCACTACACATATTATAATTTTTTTCTTCATTTTACTATAATACTATAATTATAAAGTACTAAAAACCCCAGAGCCTTTCTGGGAAATATATATAATATAGTTTCGTCTGAGAGTTCAAAACAATTACCTTAACGTTGAGTATATCGGCCGTTGCTTTGTTGAACAGTTTGATGTAGCGATCGTTTGATTTGATATCAGGGAGATTATAACGTTTGCCTCCTCTGATTTTCAGCCCACAAGGATTATGTACAACCGCTTTGATGAACTGACCATCCTTTCCCTTAAAAGAAATTGTTAGCATATATTATAAACCATAACTTAAGATAACTAGTGAGCAAGAATCGAATTTTTTCCGGTCGGACTAGATCCATTTTGTGGTCGGACGGAATATTTCGCGTGGGGAATACAAGTCGCGAACTATAATTATGCCTCTCGTTTCGAAGTTTTTCTTATATTTTTCGCGCGCATCTTTAATCTTTAATCTTTAATCTTTATTCTCCAAGGGGCAATTTTGGGAGGGATTTGGATTTATCTTGACGTTATGATGGATTCTTCGGCTCTGGATCGAGCACTTTTTGTGGTGGCGGAATCAGGCAATTTTCGTGTCACAATCACAACTTACGGATTCGCGAGGTGGTCATGACTAATTTTGGGGTCTTTCGAAGACCTACGGAGAATGGGATTTTGGGGGCAGTTACTAGGCGGGAGGGGAGGTTATTCCAGAACGTTATGGATCGACTTGCACAAGTGGAAATAGAGCCTGTTCTGTAAGGAATCGAGATGCATAAGCCATGAGAAAACCTGAGAGAACGTGCTAAAGGAGCCAGCGTTTATAGATTGGTGGTGTCCATCAACGCGTGTCTATGGATGGAATCATGCAAGAACTGTAGGTCACGCAAAGCCCTGCGCTACTCAAGGGTCTCTATTTCGAATAATTTGAGGCGGTTGGGATAGGAAAGTGGGGGGTGTTGACTACGCTTGAGAACTCTTCTAGTGAACTCTCGCTGTACATTCTCTAATCGATTAACTAGGCCGATTGCGGTAGGATTCCAGATTACGGTACTTGACTCGAGGAGTGGCCGGATGTAAATCTTATAGGCCTTAATAAGGGTATTAGGGGAGTTTGTGTGAAATGATCTTAACATTAGATTACACATGGACCGGGTCTTACGCGTTATTTGGGTAATATGATATCCGAAGTTCAGTCCTTTGGAGAAGTGAACTCCTAAATCTCTAACATTATTAGAGGCTGCGATAGCGAGGTCATTCAACATATATTTTGATCTATTCTTTAGGCGGCCTAAATGGAGAACGGCACATTTAGGTGTACTCAATGTCATGTTCCACTGAGCGGTCCAGTCGGCAATATTATATATTGCTGATTGTAGGTCATCGCTACGGTCAGGAACAGTTGTGTAAATTTTTAGATCATCGGCAAAGATGTTGTATTCAACACTTTTAGGAATACATTTGCCCAGGTCATTAATGAATAATATGAAAAGCAGCGGGCCAATTGCGGAACCCTGAGGGACCCCAGATTTAATTGGAGAGAGCGGAGTTACGAAATTCCCGATTAAGACGCTTTGAGATCTACCAATCAGGTAAGACTCTAGCCATCTGATAATGTGCGCTGAAAACCCTAGATCTGCTAGTTTGTGCAAGAGGAGTCTGATATCGATGCTATCAAAAGCTTTTTGATAGTCAAAGAAAATAGCGTCTACCGATCTCCCATGGCCCAACTCTTTTGCATAGAATGATAATGTTTCGCTGAGTGAAGTGGTCGTGCTGCGCGATTTACGAAAGCCAGCTTGGCGCATATCTAGGAGAGAATTAGCGTCTAGATATTCTATTATTGAGTTTATCAGAATCTTCTCGAAAATTTTCGATGCAGTCACGGTAAGAGAGATAGGGCGGTGGTTGGCTATTGAAGTATTCCCAGATTTTTTAGGAATAGGCTTAACATGAGCAGTTTTCCATTGCGATGGCGATGTGGCAGATGTGAGCGACATATTAAAGAGGATTGTGAGGGGAACAACTACAGAGAATTTGCACTTGCAATATAATATATTAGGGATTTTGTCAGGAGAACCGTTACACTTAGGAATCAACTGAGAAATGGCTAGGAGAATTTGCTCAGGTAGGATTGAAGGTAGGTCAAAACGGGAATCACAGAGGAGAGGGGGGCTGAGGGGGGTAGACAAAGGATTAGTTTGAACCTTGGAGAAGAATCTGGAGAAAGCATGTGCTTTATCTTTATCTGAGAGAAGAGTTTTGCCTGTATTATCAATTATACCCGGTAGACTAGCATTATTGCTCTTAAAACGTGCTTTGCAATATTTGAAGAACGTATTTGTGTTTCCTGATTGAACGGCACGTAACTCTCTATTTATTTCGAATGTCTTCAAAGCTTTGTCGAAACGTATACGGAGAGAATGAGCCAGGTCAGAATTTGGCGCAGTCGAATGGTAACGTTGAAGCCTTTCATAAAGGATACTCAGGTATTTGGGCAGCCCATTATTATGTTTTGTTTTTTTGAAAGGAACGTAAATACTTATTAGCTCATTGACAAAATTGCTAAAGAACGCATAAGCTTCAGATATTGTTTTCCCCATTAAACTGAGTGTCCAATTATGCAAAGCAATTTGGTTATTAATGGAAGCCCAGTCAGCATTACTGTAGTCACGAGAAGGTGGAGATACTCTATCCTTCTCAATGAGAGAATTGATAGTGAACGCAATACCGGTATGGTCAGAAAGCGGGATGTCAGGTTTGACATCCTTAATGATAGGGGAGTTGCACAAGAGCAGATCAAGTATGTTATTCCCTCGTGTAGGGAAATTTACATATTGATTGAACGATCCCTGAGTTATGAGGTCAAGAAAAGGAGTAACTGAGAGTGTGGGGCAGTGGTAGGTATACCAGTCGATATTCGCATAATTAAAATCTCCCACTATTATTGATGGATGTGAACAGCTAGTAACCTCATAGAGGTAATCGTCAGAGAGGGTGAGGGGGAATTGGGAGCGCGATAAACAACAATAATTCTAAGGCAGTCTCGAGTCTGAGTACTCGATCGTGAGAAAATGTCAACAGTAAGACATTCAAAACCAGGTATTATGAGTGAGGATACTGTAATGGGAACTAGATTAATGTGCGCATAGAGAAGGACGCCACCACCTCTACCTGCGGCTCTGTCAGCGAGAAATAGGAAGTGATTAGGAGTGTCTCTCAATAGCATCACTTCAAGATCCTCACAGTCAAGCCATGTTTCAGAAAGAGCGAGAAGGTCAATATGCTTAAGAAATATTGAAATTGTATCGATTTTCCCCCTAACGCTTCTGGAATTACCATAATAACAAGAGATTGTTCTAGATTGGGGTGAGAGTGCGGAGAGGTGACAATTAGAGAGGATTGGTGAAGTAGGAGTAGGGAGGTCGGTCGAACTCACGAAACTGCCTGATTCATCCTATTCGTCGAGAGGTGCGGGATCCTTCATTGCCGAAGAAGTGCCACCTGAAGAGATATCGGATTTGACTGGATTGACAGAGGAATCAGAGGAGGTCACCGTAGTCTTCTTACGCAGAGTGACATGTGCTGACGACGGGATGTCATCCTCCTTCGCGAGACGAGGTACTGGAGGCATTTCGGTAGACGATGGGAGTTCAGCATTGGCAGGAGCATTCTCGTTCATCTTCGGTTTCACTGGTTCCTTGGGCATTTCCTTGAGTTCGTTGTTGTCCGGTTTCACATAATCTTCTCTCAGGCGGTTAGGGAGGGGGCGGAACTTGGGGCCGTTGAATTTGATCACATCCGTATCACGCACACCCCACATGAGGAAACCGCACTCACGATTTCTTCTGAGGGCTTCGGCCTTGGCCTCTTTCTCCTGAAGCAGTTCCATCGGCATCAAATCTCTCCTCACATACATGCCGGGTGTGAAGCTCTCCGGGCGGCCATCGATCACTCTGATACAGCTCAGAAACTTGTCACGAAGGGTCGACGTCTGCAGATTGTACTTCACGACGCTGCGTTGACCTTCTTTCCTCGTTGCGGGATGTCTCTTGTGGGATATCAGACTTGATGAGAATGCATCGATTAACTCACGGTCCTTGGTTCGTTCGATCAGCAGTTTCAGGTTCTCCTCATCCATGGCAGCAGTCAACTCGGGCGTTGCCTCCTCCATCGATCCCACGAGAACTGCTCTCTTGGCCTTTTCACGAATCTTCTCTTGGTCGGTGAAAGCAGCTTTCACGACAGACGAGTAGAGGGCAGGGGTGGAGGTAGAGGAGGGAGGAGGGGCAGAGGGAGGCTTGGCACTGAGACTGTCAATTTTGAGGTGGAGGAGTCGAATACTCTCCTGGATCTGGGTAAGGGTGTCTGCGAGTAGAGGGATCTCCTGCGCCGGGAGGGTCATGGCGGGGAGGAGTGAAATGGGAAGTGACCGTGCGTCAGGGGTGAAAGTGACTCGAATGAGAGAGAGAGGCAGAGCGAAATATCACTTGGAAGAGCCGCGCAGTTGCTGGAATGGAGGGGTTGAGAGAAGTTACTATATATTAGAAAATGCTAACGTCTGTCTGTCTGTCTGTCTGTCTGTCTGTCTGATTGTTTGTCTGTCTGTTTTTTTTGTCCAGGTGTCCGTCCAGATTTTTCTCATTTTCCTTATATTTCGCTTCAAATCTTCTCGGATCCTTTTGCATACGACAACAGACCAAAATCCCTTCAAAATTTTGCAATATTTAATTGACCAAATCCATAGCCAAGTGGGTTACGTCTTTGACTTACAATCCGAGACCCCCAGGTTCGAATCCCGCCGCGGGCAAAACGTTTGCCGCATTATTCGCAAGTGTCAGATGCCCTTCTAGCACGTTCTTGAGTAATGTGAAATACGTTTTCACCTGTTTTGCCGAGTTTTAACATAAAAAAAAAAAATCGAAAATTTCGAAAAGTTCCCAATTGATTCGCAGAGCGTGGGGGACCATAGTAAAAGTGTTTTGCGATATCGGAAACGTGTCTAAACGTTTTCTAACACGTTTTAACATGAAAAATCGAAAATTTCAAAAAGTTCCAAAATGATTCAGAAAGCGTGGGGGATCACTAGAAAAGTGTTTTGCGATGTCGGAAACGTGTCTGAACGTGTTCTAACGCGTTTTAACGTGAAAAATCGAAAATTTCGAAAAGTTCCATAATGATTCAGAAGGCGTAGGGGATCATTACAAAAGTGTTTTGCGATGTCGGAAACGTGTTCTAACGCGTTTTAACGTGAAAAATCGAAAATTTCAAAAAGTTCCCAAATAATTCAGAGAGCGTAGGGGTTCGCAGGAAAAGTGTTTTGCGATGTTCAAAACGTGTCTGAACGTGTTCTAACATGTTTTAACGTGAAAAATCGAAAATTGGGCGTAGGGAATCACAGGAAACATCTCTGAAAGTGTTCTAAAAGTTATGAACGCACTGTATCCTGCGTATCCGTTGTGAAAGGCTCGTGAGGCAGAGAGCGATCGAAAAAAGTTGGTAGCGATTAACATTCCCTAGCATACTGCGAGCTTTAATGTAGCCCGGAGTCGGCTTCCGAGCTCTCCCTGGACCGAACCTGGAGCTGGCTACAGGGCGCCCCCTGGACCGTACCTGGAGCCACCTATCGAGCTCCCCCTGGACCGAACGCGCACCCAGAACTATGCATAGAGCGTAGTGCATTTAACCTCAATACAACCCCGCTAGTTTTCATCTATATCTATTGCTTATTTGCTTTCGGAAAATTTTTGTTTTTGCTCTTCAGAATGCTTTGACGAACTGAGGAAGATATTTTGAAATAAGTGTTTAGCATTTTTTTATTTAAAAAAGTATCCTGTCTGCCCCTAACATCCGTATAATGTATGTAATATGATATTCTTTGAATGTTTCGAACATCAAGTTAATATATTTCGAAAGCAATATCTTTATCGACAGTGGCTGAGGTTATAACAGAGATATGCGTTAGTTTTGCCCCGATTACAAAATTAATTGAAGAAGTTATTAGTGAATATCAGTTGGCCCGCTCTGTAGCGACACGGGAGATAATAAGAGAATTCTCCATCATCAACATCTTCGTAGCCCATCGAATTCTTCATGAACGTCAATGCTTGATGGTAGGTGAAACATTCTCCACAGAACATTACTGCACCAGACTCGCGATCTCTCCACCAACCTTAAATGAGTAAGTTAATTAAATAGAGTAAGTATCACTAACACGAATTAATTAAGCCACAAATTCAAAAACAATAAGACACGACTTCATCGGTTTTGAATCCGGAGCACTTTTACCACTTGGCCATGAATAGAAATTTTGTTTTCCGATTGTTTTTGCTGAAGACACTTGCTATGGCGATGGAATTGAGTCTGTACCTCTTCTCATAGTCGAAATAGTGGCACACGGATGGACAGACAGACAGGCAGACTCACAGTTTCACAAGCATGCATACAGACATACAGAGCAATTTTATATACAATTATTTATCATGTCAGGCAATAGTGCTCAGATGAGGATGGGCCGGAATTCTTCGTTAGTTGCATTCCACCATTGGGGCCCGATTGCTCGTTTCAGGTCATCTCTCCATCGGGTATTGGGGTGGCCTTGGGGGCGTTTCCAGTTGTAGGGGGTCCACATCGTAGTTGCCCGCGTCCAATGGTTGATTTCCATTCGCCTTATCTTCAAGGCCCATTTCGCTTTCCGTTTAAGTGCCTCCTTATTCCAGTCTCGAATTTGGGTGATTTCTCGTAATCGTTCATTCCTCATTCGATCCAGAAGGGTGACTCCAATCATCCGACGTTCCATCTTCCTCAGGGTGACATCGAGGCGCTCTTTGTCACTCGATCTCAAAGCCCACACCTCGCTACCATAGAGTACGGTAGGCAAGATGCAGCTGTCGAAGAGCCTCCTCTTAGTCTTCATGGGAAGAATGCGTGACGCCAGCAGGTGGTGGAGTTTGCTCCAGGCAGCCCAACCCAGACGAATCCTGTATTCCACTTCTTCGGGGGGGGTCCAGGGGAAGGGAAATTCTCCCGCCAAGATATGTGGTAAACTCAACGAACTTGAATACTTGACCGTCGATGGTAATGGGTGCGCGAGTCGTGCTACAGGATGTAAGGAGAACCGTTTTGGAGGCATTGACTTCGAGACCGACTCGTGCACACGCTTCCATGAGTTTTCGCAGCATCTTCTCCAGTTCTGGTCGAGACTTGGCGACAAGGGCGACGTCGTCCGCGTACTCCAGATGACTAAGATGGCGTCCGTCGATCCGGATTCCGCAGGTCTCCCAATCGATGTCGTCCATCGCGCTTCTCAGTACCGCGTTGAAGAGACGGGGAGAAAGTGTGTCTCCCTGGCGGACTCCTCTCTTCACGCACACTGGGACCAGGTCCTCGTTCACTCGGATTAGGGTGGAAGAGGACTCGTAGAGGCGACGTAAGAGATCGACGAGGGTGGGATGGACTCCAAACGTGCAGAGTGCTTGCCACACTGCATTCCATTCCACGCAGTCGAAGGCCTTCTTGAAGTCGACGCATCCGAGGTAGAGAGGCATACCATATTCGTGAGTTTCAGCGAGCTGCTTAATGGCGTGCAGATTGTCGAGAGTACTGAACCCTTTCCTGAAACCGGTCTGTGTGAGTGACTCCGACTCATCGAGAGACGTCTCGACTCGCTTTAGGATGACACGGGTAATGCTCTTCAGGGTGACTGTCAGTAGTGAGATGGGGCGGAAGTTGCCAATGTTGGAGGGATCGCCCTTCTTGTGAAGAAGGGAGACGACAGCTTCGACCAGAGCTCCAGGGACGGGGTCACCGGCAACAAGGTGGTTCAGTAGATCGGCTAGCGGTTGAGCGAGGTACTCCCTTGATAGATGGAGCATATCAGGGAGGACACCATCGGAGCCGGGGGAATGACCACACTTGAGGAGGGATAGAGCATGTCGGGTTTCATCAGCCAGGAACGGTGGAAAGGGCTCAGAGGGTGGGGCGGCAGCGAGAGGGAGCGCCACTGCAGGGGTGTAGAGAGTCTCGTAGAAACGTTTGACGGCAAGCTTGGTTGCATCTTGAGAGAGCGCGCCAGAGATTGGGTCAGGGACGAGTAGGCGTTTCCGAGACGAGTGGAGGTCCTTCATCGTTTTGACGATGCTCCTTCCCTTGGCAGCCGCGAGGTGCGCTTGATTCTCCTTCCTTCTGCGGATGTCGTCACAAAGGGCGGCACGGGCTGTCTTGCAGGAAATGGAGTAGGATACGGTGGTTCGAGGGTCAGCGCGAAAGGAATGACGGGAGGCGAGTAGGCGACGAGTGGTGGGCGAAATCCAGGGCGGGGTTTGGCGCTTCCTCCAGCAGTTGGTAGCCGCGGTCTTGGCGAAAGCGGTGATGGTACGGTAGGCTTCCGGGGCGGACTGGGCACGTGCAAGGGGCAGTGACCCGAGAAGACTCGAGTTGGCAGAATAAGCGCGCCGATCGAAATCGTAACGCTCCCTGCGTCTTTTCTGCTTCATCTTGCGGGTAAGAGAGAGACACATCCGGACGAGGCGGTGGTCGGAGTTGAACTCGAAGGGACCGACGACTCCGCAATCGACAACTCGCGCTGATGGAGGGGCAGCGATGAAGTCAATTTGCGATAAGGTCAAGCCGTTTGGGGACCGCCAAGTCCAGAGTCTACCGTGTCGTCTCTTGGGAAAAGTGTTCCATATGCGCAGGTTGTTTCTCACGCAGGCCTCGGTAAAAATGCGGCCGCGCGAGTTCGGGGTCTGAGAGGCGAAGTCACCGACATGGATCTCATTGCCAGGCTCCCTCGACACTCTACAGTTGAAGTCCCCCGTCAACACTGGCATAAAGCCTCTGGGCGCACTCTGCAGCGCGGCATCGACCTGATCGAGGAATGCGTCATACTCGTCGTCCTGGTAGGCAGACGTCGGAGCGTAGGCGCAAACGAGGAAGAGCCGTTGGTCGGGAAGCTGCAGAGTCGCTAGACGTTCGGAGAGGCCACGGAACACAGCTCCTCGCGCGAGGTGCGGTCGGAGGAGGAAGGCCACGCCATGGGACGCGGATGGGCCACCCGAGTGGTAGATCACTGTGCCTGAGGATGTAAGATTGAACGAGGCACAACCCACAATCCTGGCTTCCTGCACAGCAATCACGTCCCACTGGATCTTGTCGAGGGCCAGCTCCATCTCGATGTGTTTGTCCTTCGGGGCGAACGTCCGGGCGTTGATGGTGCCGATGTAGAGGTGGCGGCTCATCATGGTGGCTTACAACTACCGAGGGCCAAACTCTTCTGGTAGAGGGACACTGGGCGGCTCACGAGCGGAGGGAAAGAATGTCCGACCGCTCGCTACGCTCTTGAGAACCCAGAATGACAGAACCCAGAAGAAAGACATACAGAGCGTTTGGAATAAAATTAAGTAGTAGTAGCTGGAACTGCCGTATCCTGGAATTTGAATCGTGTTGCGTAATGATGACGCAACTGGATTTTTCGAAAAACTATATTTCATGGGAACGTACTTTCGCATTAGCCAAAAATTTGTGGTGTTGAGAAAACAAAGTTTCAAGTTGCTGCGATCTTTCTCCTTTAAGGCAGTCTTGCTGCAAAATCGAGGCTGCAACCTCATAACTCAGCTCCCAGATAAGCTAGATAACTTTCCAGAGTTCGAAATGATCCTTTTGATGAGTCCAGAGATCCCTCAAAGTTTGGTGAGGATTGCTCATCATTCGCACTCAGGGCACAAAAATGTAACTTTTTTACACACCCTGATGTTGACGCAGTACATCTCCAAGGGTGAATTAGCTAAAATTGTGGCTCTTGTACAGGAACGGCCAAAAACCCTCCAAGACTCGATTCACAACGATTTGTAGAAGTAGAATGCTTGCAGTGCGCGATTGTATCCCTGGCGCGCCCTGTTTCGAAAGGTTCCTCTCTCTCTCTCTCATATTTACTGCGTCAAAGTTAACGTATGTGAGAAAGCGATATTTTTGTGTTCTGAGTGCGAATGATGAGCAATCCTCACCAAACTTTGAGGGATCTCTGGACTCACCAAAAGGAGCGTTTCGAGCTCTAGAACAGTTATCGGTCTTAGTTATGACTTTGAAGCCTCGATTTGCAGCAGGGCTGCCTTTAAGGAGAAAAATCGCAGCAACTTGAAACTTTTTTCTCAGTAGTCCTTCATAGTATCGTTTTTTTTGTCAAATTTTAACATATTTTCCTATGAAATATAATTTTTTCGAAAAAAATGCTATTCAGTTGCGCTATCATTACGCAACATGTTTCAATTTCCAGGATGCGGCAGTTCCAGCATCTTATGAACCGTTGAATTTTCTACCTCTCTCTAAATATTTCAGCCAGATTGTCAGAAAGCAAAAGTGCGCCAAAACTTTCCGGAGTTACTGTATGCTCTAACCTTCAGCTTTCCTCTCATATCGTACATCGCTTTGGAGCTTCGCAAAGAGAATTCTGAAGGTATCGGCAGTTACCATTATTCGGATTCTTCTATTTTGTGTAGAATTGCACACAACCTTAAATTTTTGAATAACAATCTTGACACTTTTAAGATGGACCGAACCTGTACCCGCAACTATGCATAGTTTACGCATAGACCTTTGTGTACGCTTAGAGCGTAGTGCATTTAAATGCAATACATCCCGGGTAATTCAGAGAATATTTTTTTATTTTACGATGATCGATATCATTGGCATTTATTTTCCCCAGTGATAAATTAGAGAATGATAATTACCCGGAATACTTGCAACAGAGTCGGTGCATTAATCCCATGGCATCCGAAGTGAATGTTGTCAATTTTTTCAACAAGTCCGAGTAGAGTTAACGAATCGATTACGGCATACATCTGGAAATTGAATAGTCTGTAGTCGAGTAGTCGAATAGTTTTTAATATTTGCATTATTCGATGAGGGGCATACACTGAACATTTATAATCTCCCATACCAGTCGTTATGGTTCATCCACTAGTTTCTCTGTAGTTTTGATTCCATTTCGGGCTCATTTTACGCAAAATTCTCATGCCATAACTTATTTATTTATTCAAAAACTTTTAAAAAGTTACCCGGTTTTCGGTTCCCCATGACAAATCGACACGTCTCATCTGAGGCAGATTTCGGAGAACCATAACATCGTCTTGTGCAGTTAACTCTTTCATCATGCACCAATTCAAATCGAGAGATTCTCGCTTGAAATTTGGATTGTTGACAAACATTGCTACGAGGCTGAAATGTACATATTTTTTTAAAATTTTGATTTTGAAACTAAAGATTTTCTGTTTTAACGGGAGCAAGTAACTTCTTCAATAATTATTTAGAATAGTCTATTCTTCCTACCCCTGTAATGTTATTGATTGAGTTTCCCATCGAAGGTGACGCATTTGATTTCCCAATTTGAGCCGCTTATAGGTCGCAGACTTGATTGTTTGCAGAACATTGGAGAGAAGGGCCAAGCTTCGGATCACCTACAATGATTGAACGAATGAACAAAGGGTATTTCCAAATCAAATCAATCGGCTGGGCTCCACAATTTCTTTGTTTTCCGTTCTCTTACTACATAGTCACTTCTAAGGAGAGTGTTTTAAATTACTTATTTCATAAATAAATTGACCTGCAAGTCAAGGCAGTCGATCGATGCCTTCTTGAAAATGTTTGACGCTCGAATGGCGCGTATCTCATTTTGCGGATCTACGGGAAAGACATAGGACTGCTCGCCAATAAAGATCAACAGCTTTGGGCGGATACGACAATGGAATTGTATTTTTTTTAATTTCGAAAAAATTTCGAAAACTTATATTTACTCAAAAATACACTGTTTGACATAGAAATATGAAATAAACCATACCAGCGAAATTTTGACTTGGTCAAAATAATTGTGACCAGCTTCGTTCTCTAAGCGGTAGAGAAATTCACATGTTGCGCCCAGTCGAAATCTGTCTGGCAGAGAAAGGAAATGAACGATTTTGGCGACAATTTCTGATGGTAGATCAAGTAGCATCTCTAACTGAAACGCAGTGTTTCGTGTATGGAAACAAAATATGGCAATGAGCGATAATTTAGTGAAATATAATCTTCATGAATTCGTTGATGAATCGGCGAAAGGTGAGAAATGTTAATTTAAGAAGTTCGTGCTATGCATGCGCTTGAAAAAAAGAGATGTTTTTGATTTAGAGAAAGACGAATCGATATTCGAGATGGCACAATAACACACGAGCTCACCGATTGCGCCCAAATCAACGAGTGACCTCGTCTCTTTCGAAAGAGCAGAAAAAGAAGAGAAAAGAGATGGAATGGGGAAGAAATTGTAGGTAACTGAGCGAAAAATGTGAGTGAAATGTGCCGCACAAAATGGAAAAGAGGGTGGAAAAGATGAGTCATCGGATACAAAAAAATGGAGGGAAAGAATAAGGAGGATACGAGTAGTAATAGTAGAGTATTTATGAGAGGAATCGCGAGAAAATCGACCATTTGAGGGGTGTATGCGGACTTACAAAATTTTTGCCTTCGATTTCCCTGTGAAAAGAGTGCAAGGTACTTTTAACCCTGCTCTATTTGATAGCGTTTCCCGTTTTTCGAGATAGGCCTTATTTTTCGAGTACGCGAGTAACAAAGTGACGGTCCTTTGGATTTTGCACCCGAGTGTGCTTCAGTAGAAATTTTATAACTCGCTTTAAAATTGAGATATGAAGTTCTAATTTTTTTCATTAAATAGAGAAATAGATTCTCCACAATTCCTATATTTTCACGTGACATTTTAACGTTTTTCTTTTTTTCAGTATGTTATGGCGAGAAAACGTCGGTGAAAAGTGCAATCGGAAAAACCGTATTTTTTCTCATCGCGCATTTTGTAGAGCCTATTTTTATGTATTTAAAAAAACAATTTTTAGCAAAATCGGTAGATGCGAACAAAATCGGCCTCATGTGAAGATTTTTCCAAAAAACACGATTTTTTGAAACATTAGTTTATGATACTTTAAAATGGCACTTTTGCGGTCGAAACTGTCTAATACCATCGGAAAACATTTTAGAAACTCTAAGTTAGAGAATACTAATTGACTTTTTAGAGCTAGTTGATATCTTTTCATAGAAAGACGCTAGAGCCTCAGGAAAAGTGGCTCTAGCGTCTTTCTGACGGACGAGACTGACGGGAGCGCGTGCTCTAACACCCCTCGCACCCTCTCATTTTCACACACTCTCTCGCTTTGTTCGACTCCTTTTGATCGAATTTTCTTTCGCCATGATCTTTCTTAGAGAATTTAGCTTACATACGACTGGAAAAGTAGAGTTTACGAATATTACGCCATTTTGAACAATAATGGTGTTGAAAAAGACGAGAGAGCGCGTGGAAATGAGAGGGTGCGAGGGGTGTTAGAGCACGCGCTCCCGTCAGTCTCGTCCATCAGAAAGACGCTAGTTCCACTTTTCCTGAGGCTCTAGCGTCTTTCTATGAAAAGATATCAACTAGCTCTAAAAAGCAAAGTTGTTCAGCATAGCTACCACAGTACTCCTGGCACGTCAGATCGTGTCCACCAAACGATCGGACATGTGATATTCTGTAAAATTTTCAAAAACCTTAAAAATTAAATAATTCAATTTATGCTGGCGCTGTTTTTGTATAACTACATGAGCTGTCTCCTACCGACATATGTTCATGATTCAAGTCGATATGGCACATGCCACACTTTCGGAACGTTAGTTTTATCGATCGAAATATTTTCGCTCCATAATCCGGAAAATCGATTTCCTCGAGTCAAATCAATTAGTATTCTCTAACTTAGAGTTTCTAAAATGTTTTCCGATGGTATTAGACAGTTTCGACCGCAAAAGTGTCATTTTAAAGTATCATAAACTAATGTTTCAAAAAATCGTGTTTTTTGGAAAAATCTTCACATGAGGCCGATTTTGTTCGCATCTACCGATTTTGCTAAAAATTGTTTTTTAAATACATAAAAATAGGCTCTACAAAATGCGCCATGAGAAAAAATACGGTTTTTCCGATTGCACTTTTCACCGACGTTTTCTCGCTATAACATACTGAAAAAATGAAAAATGTTAAAATGTCACGTGAAAATATAGGAATTGTGGAGAATCTATTTCTCTATTTAATGAAAAAAATTAGAACTTCACATCTAAGTCCGCGCTCTGGTCGATTCTCTCGCGATTCCTCTCTTATAGAGTATTACCATTGTGGTCCCTCCCGTTTTCGTGGTTGGCTCTTTTCACTTAGCGATGACTCATCATTTCTAGCTTCTTGTAAATTCTGTGCGGAATATCGCTGACCACTTTTCCCGTCCCTTTCCTCACTCGCGAGAGGTGACTAGTGACCCCGCTCTGTTTCTCCTCCGTTCTCTCGTTTCGCCATGCTCTCTCGCCGCCTCTGACTCGTGAGGGAATCGACGCTACAAAATGACACGGGAAAAAATCACTAAAGTAGCGGATAGGAATAGGAAATTAGGATTAGACAAATAGAAAAATTTCATGGTTGGCTCTTTTCACTGAGCGATGACTCATCATTTATAGCCTCTTGTAAATTCTGTGCAGAATTTCGCTGACCACTTTGCACACAACTTCACGCAACGTTCTTTCTCTTTCTTTCCCTTCTCCTTTCCCTCTTTCTTGCTCTTTCTTACACGATTACTCGTTTAGTGAGACTAGACTTATTTTGTCATAGATGATGTAGGAGTTCAACCCTTGTGAAATACAAATGACATCGATAAGATAAGAAATGCTTTGGTTTGGTTATTCGCGTTTACTATAAATACGCTAATGCTGCTGATTCGACGATTTTTTTTAAATAGTACCTGTAAGTCAAATCGGGATAAAAAAATTATACAAACGTATCTTTTCACGTAGAACAGGCATGCGACAGACATGCGAAAATGCTTCACTTCAGATGAGCTTTCATAATGTATAGCTGTCATATAGGTGTTTGACACGTCTTTCTCGAAATATTTTTTTGCCGTTTTCTCATACCCAGTGGCATATCTCAGCCGGGTTTGAGAATCAGATCTTCTAAGGTCGATTTTCGGTTTCTACGCCCAAAGTTTACTCTAAGGTCATCTTTTCAGCATAGGTTAGGTGTCCTTGTACGGCCACTGTTGACAGAAACTCGATCCTCTCAGATAGTCTCTGATAATTCACAAGGGTTGAACTCCTGCATCATCTATGACAAAATAAGTCTAGTCTCACTAAACTCGTGTAAGAAAGAGTAAGAAAGAGGGAACGGAGAAGGGAAAGAAAGAGAAAGAACGTTGCGTGAAGTTGTGTGCAAAGTGGTCAGCGAAATTCTGCACAGAATTTACAAGAGGCTATAAATGATGAGTCATCGCTCAGTGAAAAGAGCCAACCATGAAATTTTTCTATTTGTCTAATCCTAATTTCCTATTCCTATCCGCTACTTTAGTGATTTTTTCTCGTGTTATTTTGTAGCGTCGATTCCCTCACGAGTCAGAGGCGACGAGAGAGCATGGCGAAACGAGAGAGCGGAGGAGAAACAGAGGGGGGTCACTAGTCACGATTTGTTATTATTTTGTGCTATAAACGTATTTTTATCAACACAATGATCTTCTTCCCCTCGTACCACACTAAACATACAAATGATTGAATGGGGATACGGTATGAATCGATTTTCAGCGATTCGTAGGGGTCGGGTACCGTATTCGAGCCGACCGGAGGGTATAGACTTTGAAAGTCTAACTATTAGACTTAGAAGTCTAAGTGCAAAAAATTCAGCAGCGCTCATTTGCCACGCAAGACCCGATTTGGACGACTTGCGAGTTCTAGTGAGCAACCGAGCTGCACGTTCTAACAAACAAAGAACCTAAGACCAGTTTTAACATTACAGCGATTTACAACATTTTGTATGAAATCGACCGCTACGCTCCACACAATCAGCCAGGAATGAGTTGGCACGGTCCAAACTGTAGCCTACGATATTATCTATCTAACAAACAAAACCGCAATTTTCTACCTTTATTTTGAACCGAGTTATGATTTCTCAAACGTTGACCTATCGGCGGAAAAATCCGAAGACTCCAGGTTTGGATATGTTTCACGCGGTTGCGAAATTTTTTATAAAAATTCTGTCAACGCCAATCGATAGAGGAGATGTTGAACTACCTTAGAAAAAATATTCAGCCAAATTAAAAATCATGAATTTCTACGTCCTGGCCATGGTCGAGTCTCTCGCGATTCCTCTCATATAAGTCTACAAACGTAGACTTATTTCCTTGTGAGTATCGTCACAAAGGCCGTAGTATGAATACCAGCTTGTATCCCCATTGTGAATCGATGGACGCCGCGTCTACGTGCAGAAAAAAAATCAATTGGAGCTAAGTATGGGGGAAAGCTATTGCAGTTTCGTTCAGTAAGTTAAGATCAGTAACGATTCTGACTCTGACTTTGATGTAAACTTCATTTAGTTTCCTTCTTTTAAATTTTGGGCGAGTGAGAATAACGCAAGAGAAGTGACGCAACGACATTTCGTCCTTCAGAAAATTCTTTATTCATAACAAGAAGAACGTACGAGAGTGAATGAAACTAAATTCAATAAATAATAGATCCAAATTGGTGTGTCGATGGTTTTTCGGTCAGATATTCACTTTTGTGGATTCTAGAGAAAATTGTTTCAAAACTTCTGAAGATGACTTTGATCTACTTCATTTAATATTTTTATCAAATCTGGTATTGAGAACTTTATATTTGCGAGAACACAAGTGAAGTGTCGAAACTGGAAAAGAGAACAGTAAAGCAATATGAGTGACTACTAAAATATATGAAATACATTAAAGATACAGTCGTTCAGATTTAGTCCAATTTGAATATTGCTTTGATCAGATATCCACATGGTCCATCCACTCACACTCACTGGGAAACCAATGTCTCGTAGCCGTCTTCAATGCCAGCTTTTGTATCATCGTCTCGTCGATAAGCCGTCCCTCATCGTTTACCTATTTCATTAAAAACATTGTAATAATCTTGAAAATATTGTTTTTGTTGTCTACATTGAGCTGCTCTTTCACATGCAAAAATTGAAAGTGTAAATGTGATACATTGAATTGAAATTGAAATTCACCTTGCCCATGATCACGTGCCGAAAGTTCTGCGGATAGCGCGTTTGTGCAGGAATAATCATCACGCTTCGGGTCGGGAGGTGCACGAACCAGCCATGCTGATTGAGATTAATCGTTTCATCTCGGGCGAAAATTTGCTCCATATTCTCCAGTAATGAGCGTCGCGCGCCGACGAAAACAAACTTCTCCTCGTCTTTGGGCGATTCGCAGACGAGCTGAACAAAAATGTCTACTTTACACATATACTTTTCAATTGGCTAACCATCGTTTCACTAGTACTTTTGAAATATATTGCAAAACAACACTAGGAATGCGTCAACAAGTTACCCGAAACGCGTCAATTAGCGAGCGCGAATCGCAAGTTGACGCATCGATTCGCGTCCCCCTCGAACGAGCGACGACGTGTGGAAGGATGTCAACATCATTCTGCATTACAAATTATATAGCTACTTCTCACAAAGAAAAAAACTCTAATCTTGATATGCCCAGAGCGAGGGTTTGAAACTCTAATGTTAGAGAGTGTGCGAAAATGAGATAGCGCAGACGCGCTATCTCATTTTCGCACACTTTCTAACATTAGAGTTTCAAACCCTCGCTCTGGGCATATGGAATTTCAAACTCTTTGAGTTTTTTCTTTGTGAGTTTAAGAACTACACGTGGTGTGTTTAGTGTCTGATTCTCTCGCTTTCGCGTGCTCTCTAGCTCACATTTATGATATTTCACAGTAGAACGTTGTTTGGTCGAGTATTTGTGAATTTGCCATAGAGAGTAAGCGAATTGTTTCAATTATCGAATGAGCTGCCGGGCTTCAGTTCTATCACTATTCAAAATGAAGAGTAAAGGGGAATGCTTACACGATAGAAAGACTGTTGGAACAGGAACGACTGGATAGTTGCGAGGTTGGCGAACCCAGGGATCAGCGCAGTTTCATGCTCTTCTGAACCCACATCGAACCGTAAGAGGCGCAGATTCCGACGTTGGAAAAGTGGAAATAGGCATCTGAGTTATGTATCATATTTGAACCGCGACCCCATATAAATGTTAGAAGTAGATTCCCATTTTTTTACAATATCAAGTTCAATTCGAAAATAAACAAATATCATACCGCAAATCATAATTGCCCGGGTGAGCGCATAGAGAAAACTCGTCATAGTGCGCGGATGAGAACATTTCGGGCAAGTTAACTTTGAATTGAGCTTTAGAGTGAACCTCAATAGGGCATTATGCTGCACACTGCGTTACAGTAATCGCTACTCTTTTGTAGAGAAAACTTACGGTAATATTAAGGTTGTCGATATGCGCCTTGTGAAAATACCGACTGTTCAGGTCCCGGGCTTCGATCTTTCTAACTCTCAAACCTCTATTTCTCTGGGTTACACCGACGAGGAGAGACACCGTGCATGAATCATGTAAAGGTTAAGGTAAAGTTGCTACCGGAATCAAGAGGACTTTACGTCGACAAGCGACTACTCTGCCGGGGCCGACCGGTAAGGCCGGTTGCTGCATGAATCATGTGACTGAATTCAATATTTTATTTCGCATTTGTCTTATTTTTAAACAACACAAACTGATCGTATCTCGGACAGGATCCTAAAAGAGATCGTGTAAAAATTGTAGAGACGGATGCGTTATACTTCTCAGAGCAGGAAGTATCCAACTTTCCTTACTCTGGAGACATTGTCTCCAGCTGAGAGAGCATGCAAAATGAGGAGAGCGGGCTAGAGATAGTTAGAGGTGATCTCTCGATTTTGCATGCTCTCTCAGCTGAAGACAGTGTCTCCAGAGTAAGGAAAGTTGGAGACTTCCCTCGCTGTGTTTTAACTTTCATCTCACTTTCAAACAATTCAACTGATCCTAGGGATCATGCGAATAGAATATCATTACATATATGCATATTTCTATGAACTGCATTGATAGTGTTATAAATCAACGCACCACATCAACTTTGACATCATGAAAACGTCTCTCGCCAGTGACGCTATCAATTTTGCGAATCCTTTGGCACGACTGTCCAAACTTTGTCCGTTCCACGACGTTCAAATGAACGAGAATATGAGAGATGAGCTTGTGCGGAAGTTTCGACATAGGGCACTGAATTAGTAGATAGCAAACCTAGAGACCGATTTACACCCGCCGACAAGCCCACATGATTCCAAACCTACAGACCAGGGTTAGGACGAGAGAGTATGCAAAAGTGAGAGAGTCCCTCTCGATTTTACACGCTCTCTCACTCCAAAGGCCTTTCTGGAAGGTTGACCGGCCTGTGGAATGATGTGAGCCATTCAAGATGCTTATTGTTAGCTCTATAGAAGAAATCGATACTGAGCCCTTTTCAGTTCGTTAGAGGGCCCATTCTAATCCGCAATGAACCCGAGCAGATTCTTGATAAACGACAATCAAGCTAAACAAAAACCGAAATTTAAAAATAAAATTGTACCTCTTCCAAAATGTCCATTACTCCTTGACGTTAGTGAGAATGCACACTCTGAAACTGGACAACAGTTCAAAACCGGTTTAGACCACGCTCAGAAACCACAAATATGAGGTGAAATAATGCGGACGGTAGATAGAACACTTGTATTCATTTTTGAAGGACCAAAGGTAGAGACACTGAGAGCTTGCACATACAGTAGCTATGAAGAAAAAAAATAGACGCCTCACTCATTTGCCACTCTTTGGTGAGAGAGTGGGCGAGTGTGAGAGCGCACGGAGAAGTGAGAGTAAGAAAAACAACACGAATCTCAACGCGCCATGTTTTTGAATTAAATTTTGGCGCGAAAACAGTTTGGCAAGCAAAGTTATTTGCATTTGAATGTGTGCCCAATTGCCCCTGCTGCTCTGGCAACGAGACGCCTCACTCAAGTGTCACCCTTCGATGAGAGAGAGAGAGTGGGCGAGTGTGAGAGAACAGAAAGAAATGAGAGTAAGAATAGGAGGAGTGACTCCGCGTTTTTTGGCGCGAAAACTGTTTGGTGGTATCATGTAATACTTGTGGTAAGCTATGAAACTAAGTCATACCATCTCAGAAACTCAAATGAAACGGTGTCCATATTTATTCAAACCCCAAGCCGACATCAAGTTTCGCCAAATACAGACGTCGACTGTTGTGGCGATGTCAAAACAGAAGCCTTGCATTTTTTTATACGACGCTATATTGATTTTGAATTCTCCGATATTTCAGGTTGATCAACTCCATTCTGCTCCGTGGTCGTGATATGAGCAAATCAACATTGCGGCTTTCATGGACAGAAACTGCCAGCAAGCAGGACATCTCGAAGGCTCGACAATTCTTGCTGTCGCTTCCGAAACTAGATCGATTCACCGTGAAGTGGACGGGCATTATGCCACTTGAGATGAGTGACTAAGATTTTTTTTCGGATTCTTTCCTCTCCTCATTTCCCATTTCCAATAGCTTCCAGTGAGAGAATCCTACTGCACATAGCAAAATGTCTGTCATATATGGCTCCTGAACTGCGTTTGTATGTCATATATAACATACTGTATGTTATATATAACATACAAGCGCAGTTCAGGAGCCATATATGACAGACATTTCTCAGAGTGTGGTTGCAGGCATCGGGCGCCACTCGTCGCCGGCTGGGCGAGCCTCTGAGTCGGCTCGGGAACGATGAGACACTTCTCCATCTGGCAGCCCACACTCGAGTGCTCACCGGACTGAGAGGAGACTACACCGTCCGATGCTTGCGAGACGTCTTCATGGTGCGTAATTGGGGCACAGACAAACATGCCTGAAATGCAAGACTTCTGTTTTGACATCGCCACAACAGTCGACGTCTGTATTTGGCGAAACTTGATGTCGGCTTGGGGTTGTACATGGTACACCCAGAATGAATATACTTACTATTGAGTACTAAGATGAGACACCGAGTATATGATATACTCAATATTGAGTATATTCTCTCGTTTTCGCACGCTCTCTCGAAGCGCGAATATACTCAATATTGAGTATATCATATACTCGGTGTCTCATCTTAGTATATTCATTCTCTGTGTACAAACGGTGGGAATATAAGCTTTACTCTATGTTGTAGATGGTTCTCAACTCCAAATTCGAGGACGAGAAGTGTGTGGTCATCTATGCTCCGGCAGACGCAGTTCGCGCGCTGGAGAGCAGGCATGAAAAGGTAGGCAATGATCGACGATAACTTACTGTTCTTTATCGCAATATCAAATTTGCGAATACTCATTGTGTCTGTAGCTCGGAACCTACAGCGGCAATGTAGGCAGAGGGATACTGTCGAAGTTGTTGGAGTGGCGCTTGATTGTTCGATCGTTAACAGTTCTTACCTCACGTTACAGACACTATCTCGTTGCAAATAGATTCCCTACCTTACAGCGCCACGACTTCGACAGGCATCCCAAATATGGGTACATTCATCGGGCAACCAGCACCACAATGGCCGTCTCCGATGATCCCGTGGCCTATGTAGGAGCAGTGACCAACGAACCGGCCACTCCCTACGTCCGAGTGACCATGTGCAAAGTGGATTTTCTTACGAATTGTTTGATAGGAGATAGATTTCTGGACGCATGGAACCCTTAATGAACATCATCTGTTTTAAATATCCTGTAATCTAAAGACCTTTTTTTCTTATTGTAAGCCCACTTGGTATTTGAGATGCGTACTTCTAATATTCCAAATATTTAAATATCAAATATTTCGTTATGCCAATTTCATTGCTCGTAGTTTCAAATATTACTGCCCTGCCTATATTTACATTGAATGATGTTTATATTTAAAAAAATATTTGTTGAAGTTTTGAATAAATATGGACACAGTTTCATTTGAGTTTCTGAGATGATATTGAAATGTTGGAGACGCCATCGTGCCATTAATAGGGCATGTGGCGATAGTGTCGGTAGCAAGGGAGTTTCCCGAGGATGATATTATGTATGAGCAACAACCAGCGAGAGTATAGAGAGAGTTCTAATCGTATCAATTCTATTCTGGTTCATCCTTCCCTTATGATGTTAGGCTAACCGATAGGCGTCTCCTATTACGGGAAGTTCAATCCTGCTACTAGTCTGCCAAGCGAACCAACCGACCGTGCACTGTGGTGAGTTGCTGAGAGACGAGGAGCGACTAAGGAGCGACGAGTGAGTGATGGTGACTACTCGAGGGAGACTCTCCCTAGTCCATGAGGATGTCCGAGCACAATGATACAGCAGCAGTATTTATCATCGTGTCCGGGTCTCTCGATACAACGAAAGGTGAAGCTTATATACCATTCGGATCAAGGGAGTAACGAGTTCAGTTAGAAGGACGAACTCATGGCTTGCCCTTGAGTGAACGGTTGCGGTTACACAATTGAGTGAGAATGCTGGTGAATGTTACAAGAGTCAGGGGGCTAAATATGATCTACCATGACATCCTACACTTTTACAAAATCGACGGCCTCGTCGATAAGCGACTTACACGAGAATATAGACGGAATTCTAATGAAGTGGTGATAGAAAAGGGATGGCGTTAGAAACGGAGATGTTGACGATGGCGAGTGACGATGGTAGTCGATCCCTCGCTGCGGTCGTCGTCGTTGTCGTCTTCCGCCGCGTTGTAGACGTCGTCGTTGGAGTTGACGACGGAGTGGAGGCCTGGATATCCCACCAGCGGGGGTGTGCTCAGTGTTCTCGATATTTCCTTCACCATGGCGGCGTGTGCATATTTTGTCTCTTTCTCATGGTACTTCTTTAGTCGATCTAGCTGTACTTTGTCTTCTTTCCCATTTCCTTCGATTAGTGCATTGGGGTGCATTATTTTCTGGAGAGCGAATTGTCCTTTGTACGAATCTTTTGACATCTTTCTGTACTGTGTTTCGTGTTTTGTCATAGATAATTCGCCATCGAAGGAAAGATCTTTGTTCCAGATATTAGAGTTTTCGGATTTCTTCTCTAAATTTTCTCTAAATGGGTTTGTTGAAGCGAATCGATTATGTTTCGTTCTCTTATAGACCTGATTGTGAGATCGTTTGTATTTCGGGATCAAATCTTGCGCTAGAGACTGGACTGTAATGTTATTGAAATCTATCTTTCCATCTTTTCCACTGTGTGTGGATTGCTCGTCTTTTTCAATGATATCATCCTTTGGTCCTTCTTCGACGTTAACGGATGTTCGGTCGAAAGATTCAAGGAGATTATCCTTCTTCACGTTGTCCTTTCTAATCTCGATTTGGAAAACACCACTGTCATTATTGGACACGCATGATGATTCCTTCGTAGCAGCAAATGCTACTATAGTGAAGAAATGCTCATGTTGATTTCCCTTTTCTTCATCGGAAGATGTAATACAGTTCTCTTCTTGAGGAAGGTTCCGGGGAGAGGGTGATGGAGGTTGGTCCGTGGAATTGTGCTCTGCAGAAACCATTTCACAGAATTCAAAGTTTTCTCTAATTTCAATTTGTGGTATCCTTGTTCTTAATTGGTGTATTAGTTGTTCTAGTCCTGCTCTTGATTGGTTGGTAGCAAGAGATCGTGGTATTCCATATATTGGGAAGACGTTGGCGAATAAAACATCGCAAACAGATACCTCATTTTCCTTTCCAAAATATAGAATGTTTCCTTGATTAGTACTGACAGTGATCACATTCTCACAAATTGTGACGACGTACCCAATACGTACAGAATGAGAATAACATCGGTAAACAATTATGCTGATAACTGAAACGATGAATGCGCTCACAATACTCGTGGGAGTTATGATATCGACTAGTGTCATCGGAAAATGTGTTGAATATGTAGGAAGAGTTTTCATAATCTCCAGAGAATCAATGGCTGTGGTCGTAGGAATCGCATACAGAATGAAAATCGACAGTGCGATTGTCAATGTGTACACGAATCTATTTCCATTATGGTATCCTCCTTGAGTATCATCATCTGACCTTTCATCTTCGTATTTTCGATCTTCATACTCATCTTGTTCATCTCCATTACTTCCATCGGATAGTTCCTTCTCATCCTCATATTCGTGCATATCTTCATAGTGATCTAGATGTGATTGTCCTTTTTCGAAATCGCCGTTGTCTTGTCCAAGAAAATTTACCTTTTGATTACCGATCGATGAATTCATTAGAGCTTTGGTAAGATCGTCAATTTTCGTTTCCAGATCATCTGTTCTCGTAATTTGGTAGTGCATCAGTTGCTGTTCCGCTTTTTCGAGAGCATCAGTGAGGGTTGGGTAGATCTTAGACATCACTTTTTCCCTGATATTTCTAGGAAGTCCACGAACAAAGTTGTCTGCCATCAGAGATTCTTGATGAGTCTCAGGAAACTCCGAATATCCGGCTAGAACATTTTTTCTGATTCTTTCAGCAAAATCAGCAAGTGATTCCTCCTTCTGCATTTCCATTCCAAGACTGTATCTAGCACTTATCATTCTTCCATCCGAGTGTAAAAGCTCATTCATCTTGTCGATGAGACTCTGATAATCGTAAATCTCGTTTGTCCGCAATGCTGCTTTGTAAAGTCTTTTAGCTCTTCCCGTGAAGGTTAGAGGTAAAATTCTGTAACCTTTAACTTTATTCAACCCGAATGTGCTGAGGAGAGTGTTGACTTGTTCAATGAAGTCAATAAACGGTTCGGATTCTCCGTCATAGGAAGGGAAAAGGTTGAGTATTTCCGGGGTGATCTCTCCTTGAGTGTAGATACCCATGACTTGGTCGTAACAGATAAGGAGTGAAACGATATCTATACTCGATTTGTTTGCTCTGGTCCTTTCACTTTCTCTTCTTCTATCTTCTATGTTTTGCCTTCGTGACCTCTTCTGATAGCTAAATTTAGTGACTGGAGACGTGAAACGGAGTCCTCACGTTCCGGAAAGGAACTTGATGAAATCGTTCTTTCAGGCGACTAGAGCTACCTGTGTCTCGCTGGGCTGAGAAGGAAATCAGATTAATCAGTGCCGTCTGTGGCTGTTTCAGTTGTTTTTCGAGATGCAACCAGAGGTTGGAGAGCTCGTCGATGGGAACTTGCGTTCGTTTGGGGTCGAGATGCGACCAAAGGCCGGAGAGCTCGTCGATGGGAACTTGCGTTCACTGAGTGTTGGTTAGTGATTGGTGTGGAATGTACTGGTTGGGTGCCGAAGTCTGTGAAATTGGGGTTATCATACGTTTCTGGGTTCCTGTTAGTGTTTATAATTGGTATGAATACGGTAGCGAGGTTCTTTAAGGGATTAAAAGTGAAGTGGCTACGATGTGTTATTTGATTGGACAGGGTAGAGGCAGTGGGGGAACGTTAACGTCTATGTGCTCTACGTGCGAATTGGTGGTCTACGTGGTGAGTGCAAAAAGGCTGGAAGATGGTGCGAATGAGATGACAATCACTGGTTAGCGTATCTCCGTGAAATTAGCTGATAAGGAGTGAGCTAGTGCTACTTACTGGTACGGACCGGTGTCTGTTGACTGGAGTGTACTAGAAGTTGCCTAGTGGAGAGATGGCGATAGGAAGAGGGCAGTGGAAGCAGGCGGAATGAGTGATGGTGATATGGATTGTTCCTTCTTCACTTTTATATCTTCGATAGTCCTTGGAGGAACGCGCCCTTCGGCTTTGTTCTATTCCATTGTCCCGTTCGTTTGGAATTTCGATTTCCTCCTTGCTTAAGATGAATATCCGGTGGAACTTGAAGAGAAGGAAAGGCAAAACCTGCTCGAGAGGGGTTCATTCATCCTTAATTCATGTGCTCTTATCACTTTACTGAACAGGCGAGCAAAGAAAGGGACGAAACGTTGTTGATAAGAGGATGATTTTTACCATATGTTTTGAGTATAGCTACTTCCTAGTTCTTCGTTCGTGGTGTGACGAGTGTCTTTTCAGGCTAATGTTCTCTCCTCATCTTCTTTACCTTTCTTCTCTGCTTGCTTGGTTGATCTTTTGTTTCCATCTCTTATTCTTCTACCTTTCTCACTTTTGCTTCTGGGCAATTGATCGTATTCTGCGTCAGGGCTTCTTGGCAATGGGTCGCACTTGGCGTCGGGGGCCTTTCGGCAATTGGGTCGCACTTGGCGTCGAGGGCCTTTCGGCAATTGGGTCGCACTTGGCGTCGGGGGCCTTTCGGCAATTGGGTCGCACTTGGCGTCGGGGGCCTTTCGGCAATTTGTTAGATGTTAGTGGCTGCTAGGGGAGGCTGATCTTAGTCATTTATGGGCTCTAGTCAAAAATAGTAACTCTACTGCGGCAATTAGACTAGCTAGTTCTATCGCCTTTGTAAACTCTCGCTTTCTATATTTCGAATGGGTGCGCGCGCGAGAGTTGTACCTCCGTCATATCAGGAGCAGAATACAGACTCTCAAGAGATCCTCCCGGGTGTTTTCGGGTTGCCTTCTATTATGCACTATCATATTCAGCGAGTTACTATGTGACTAAAGTTTGTGAAATCGTCTCAGAGTCATTAAATTATAGCTCAGTTCAAATGTATCCATGGTCTACCGGTTGTTGCTCGGTCTAAAGTAATCAGTCAATTAGTCCCCCTGCAGACTATGAATTTTCAGCTTTGTTGCGATTATCTTAATCGGTTACTCGCAAAGTTTACTAACGTTTGGGGGATCTATGAGGTAAGGTAACCATGGTTCCTCTATTCTATTGTAGCTACCAATCTCTCTCATAATAATGTAATGACCAAATCGACTCTGTCAATTATGGTCGCCCTTATAAAATGAATTGGCAATGCGGATCTCTTAATCTCAATGCTACTTATTCCTATATTGTGATAATACATCTGAGCGTCTGCTAAAATTCCGTGACCCTGAGTTGGCTGAATGCCGCCTTATGAGAGTGAGTGAGTGAAAATGAAATCGAACACCTTATCTTGTCTGCAAGTATACCCGTTCTCAACACTCTCTAAGGTGCTTGCCGAGTGGAACCGAACTTGTAAGTGAAAGTGAGACGAAAACTGTGATGAGAGTGTACTGTGTTTTTAGAGATTCGGTTCAACTGAGCAGAGCTAACGATTCGCAAAATAATGCCCAGAAGGAATAATGATAATGAGATTCTAATAAATATCCTTTCTGGCATTTCCTATAAATGGGATCAAAGTTGAGATTCTTTCTGACCTTTTCGATATTCGAACGTTGAAGTTGGCCGACTTCTTGTTCGCTTTTCGGCAGGGCTTCGCAAGATTCCCGGAAGACCTCCATGAAATGTTGGAGACGCCATCGTGCCATTAATAGGGCATGTGGCGATAGTGTCGGTAGCAAGGGAGTTTCCCGAGGATGATATTATGTATGAGCAACAACCAGCGAGAGTATAGAGAGAGTTCTAATCGTATCAATTCTATTCTGGTTCATCCTTCCCTTATGATGTTAGGCTAACCGATAGGCGTCTCCTATTACGGGAAGTTCAATCCTGCTACTAGTCTGCCAAGCGAACCAACCGACCGTGCACTGTGGTGAGTTGCTGAGAGACGAGGAGCGACTAAGGAGCGACGAGTGAGTGATGGTGACTACTCGAGGGAGACTCTCCCTAGTCCATGAGGATGTCCGAGCACAATGATACAGCAGCAGTATTTATCATCGTGTCCGGGTCTCTCGATACAACGAAAGGTGAAGCTTATATACCATTCGGATCAAGGGAGTAACGAGTTCAGTTAGAAGGACGAACAGGGGGAATTCATGGCTTGCCCTTGAGTGAACGGTTGCGGTTACACAATTGAGTGAGAATGCTGGTGAATGTTACAAGAATCAGGGGGCTAAATATGATCTACCATGACAATATGACTTAGTTTCGTAGCTTACCACAAGTATTCCATGAGACCACCAAACTGTTTTCGCGCCAAAAACGCGGGGTCACTCCTATTCTTACTCTCATTTCTTTCTGCTCTCTCACACTCACCCACTCTCTCTCTCTCATCGAAGGGTGACACTTGAGTGAGGCGTCTCGTTTGTTCATAGTTACTATATGTGCAAGCTCTGGTTCTTCTCTCTATTTGATTGAATATGATTACAATATCGATTGCTAATACAAGTGTACTACAAGTTGAATAAGTCCCTGGGCCTCTCTATATTCACCAAATGTCTTTTTAAGTGTTCTATGTAATATCCACATTACTTCAACTGATATTTATGGTTTTCCAGCATGCTCAAATCGTTCTTGCGCTTTTATCCATTTCATCACGCAGAAATGGACAGTTTGGAAGAGGTTTGTGGTATTTTATTAGTTCTCAAGCATGCCATCAAGGGTCTGCAAATGGCTAATTCAGTGCTACATAAACAAACTGCCGGACGAGCTCCTCTCTCATATAGTTGTCAATATGCACATCAAGGAACGGTCAAAGTTTGGAAGAGCGTGCAAGAGGATTCGCAATATAGATCGCGTCACTGGCGGGAGACGTTTTCTTGAAGTCGACGTCGCTGTGGTACGTTAATATGTAGCAGTGTTGAAGGGACGCGCAGAACTATCGGTTTTTGTGATATTCAATTCACGTTCCATGTAGCTCCCGTCCGAGGTACGATCAGGTGAATTAGAAAGTAAAATATGGCCATCTCTGTCGACAATTTTGAATTCAGTCACAAGACTCGTTGACGGTCACCTTCAACAGCGAGGCGCGCAAGAGAACCTTAAAGGTGTTTTTATAAAATAAGGATCAAAGTTCAGGACGAGAACTGTCGATATTATTTTCACAAGGCGAATATCGGCAGACTTAATATTATCGTAAGTTAATACAAAAATTGATAATCGTAACGTTCAGGTATGCTGAAAGATAACTTTGGGAATTTGTAACCTCCCGAATCGACGAGTGAGTGCTCGAAACGTAAGAGAATTTGACACCCCCCCCCCAAATGATTGGTTCCTGAGTGAAGAATAAGGTCTCCCTTCAGGTAGACTCTACATCTCAATTCGACCTTAGTTTGTCCAAAATGTTCGCTTCTGCGCAATACGACGAGTTTTCTCTGCGCGCTCACCCGAGCAACTATAATGTGAGGTACGATATTTGTTTATTTTCCAATTTGAATTTGATAGTGCGAAAATAGACCAAGAATTCAGTCTTCAAAAGGATTAGTTCGATCTCGAACACTTTCAGAGTGAAGCTACCTATGAATTCAGTATGTTTTTATACATTCGTTAACTTTTTTAAATTTTTTTTTTCATATTCTAGCACAGTCGCCACGTTTTTTAGTGTATTAAAGAAGGGGTACCACGAACAGAAAAGATCAGGGGGCTGTATAATCTGTTTAGAAGTTGGCCATCTTTTCGTTTTTCTTTTTCGTCAGTTTTTAACTTAATCTTAATTTCCTTGGGGTGGTTCGATAAGGCACGATGAAAAAGTAAGAATGCCAAAGAAATCAACGTAAAATATAACGTTAGCGACTAGCAAATCCGTGTTAAAGATCGCCTTAAAATAGAAGTTGGCCATCTTCTGTTTGCGCAGGCTAGACAGTGACGAGAGAGCACGGGGATCGAGGAGAGGGAAAAGTATGCATGTGTTGTTTACTTTTGTTGCGAAACTCTGCGCTCTCACTTGTTTACGTGCTCCCTCGTCACTGTCTAGCCCGCGAAACAGAAGATGGCCAACTTCTAATTAAAAGATGGCCAACTTCTAGTTTAAGGCAATCTTTAACACGGATTTGCTAGTCTCAAACAATATATTTTTATGTTGATTTCGTTGGCATTGTTACTTTTCATCGTGCTTTATCGAACTAATGCAAAGAAATGAAGATTAAGCCAAAAACTGACGAAAAAGAAAAAAAGAAAAGATGGCCAACTTCTAACAGATTATACAGCCCCCTGGATAATTTACGCAGAACGCCATTCTCTAAAAAGGGGCATACCTCCAAAAGTAAAGAATTGCCAATTCATTTTCAGCTGCCTGTTTCCACTCTTCCAACGTCGGAATCTGCGCCTCTTACGGTTCGATGTGGGTTCAGTAAAGCATGAAGCTGCGCTGATCCCTGGGTTCGCCAACCTCGCAACCATCCAGTCGTTCCTGTTCCAACAGTCTTTCACCCGTGTAAGCATTCCCCTTTACTCTTAATTTTGATTAGTGATAGAACTGAAGCCCGGCAGCTCATTCGATAATTGAAACAAATCGCTTACTCTCTATGGCAAATTCACAAATACTCGACCAAACAACGTTCTACTGTGAAATATCAGAAATGTGAGCTAGAGAGCACGCGAAAGCGAGAGAATCAGACACTAAACACACCACGTGTAGTTCTTAAACTCACAAAGAAAAAACTCAAAGAATTTGAAATTCCATATGCCTAGAGCGAGGGTTTGAAACTCTAATTTTTGAGAGAGTGCACGAAACGGAGAGACGCGCTATCTCATTTTCGCACACTCTCTAACATTAGAGTTTCAAACCCTCGCTCTGGGCATATCAAGATTAGAGTTTTTTCTTTGTGAGAAGTAGCTATATAATTTGTAATGCAGAATGATGTTGACATCCTTCCACACGTCGTCGCTCGTTCGAGGGGGACGCGAATCGATGCGTCAACTTGCGATCCGCGCTCGCTAATTGACGCGTTTCAGGTATCTTGTTGACGCATTCCTAGTGTTTTCTTTGCAATATATTTCAAAAGTGCTAGTGAAATAATCGTTCGGTAATTGAAAGGTATATGTGTAAAGTAGATGTTTTTATCCAGCTCGTCTGCGAATCGCCTAAAGGCGAGGAGAAGTTTGTGTTTGTCAGCGCGCGTCTCTCATTACTGGGGAATCTGGAGCAAATTTTCGCCCGCGATGTAACAATTCATCTCAATCAAAATGGATGGTTCGTGCACCTCCCGACCCGAAGCGTGATGATTATTCCTGCACAAACGCGCTATCCGCAGAACTTTCGGCACGTGATCATGGGCAAGGTGAATTTCAATTTCAATTCAATGTATCACATTTACACTTTCAATTTTTGCATGTGAAAGAGCAGCTCAATGTAGACAACAAAAACAATATTTTCAAGATTATTACAATGTTTTTAATGAAATAGGTAAACGATGAGGGACGGATTATCGATGAGACGATGATACAAAAGCTGGAGTTGAAGACGGCTACGAGACATTGGTTTCCCAGTGAGTGTGAGTGGATGGACCATGTGGATATCTGATCAAAGCAATATTCAAATTAGACTAAATCTGAACGATACTTTAATGTATTTCATATATTTTAAAGTGTAGTCACTCATATTGCTTTACTGTTCTCTTCTGAATAAATACTGACTTCTTTTCCAGTTTCGACACTTCACTTGTGTTCTCGCAAATATAAAGTTCTCAATACCAGATTTGATAAAAATATTAAATGAAGTAGATCAAAGTCATCGTCAGAAGTTTTGAAACAATTTTCTCTAAAATCCTCAAAAGAGAATATCTGACAGAAAAACCATCGACACACCAATTTGGATCTATTATTTATTGAATTTAGTTTCATTCACTCTCGTACGTTCTTCTTGTTATGAATAAAGAATTTTCTGAAGGACGAAATGTCGTTGCGTCACTTCTCTTGCGTTATTCTCACTCGCCCAAAATTTAAAAGAAGGAAACTAAATGAAGTTTACATCAAAGTCAGAGTCAGAATCGTTACTGATCTTAACTTACTGAACGAAACTGCAATAGCTTTCCCCCATACTTAGCTCCAATTGATTTTTTTTCTGCACGTAGACGCGGCGTCCATCGATTCACAATGGGGATACAAGCTGGTATTCATACTACGGCGGATGATAGACCGGTATTACGGCCGATAAGGCTAAGAGTGTCAGAGAAAAAGAGATGAATGCCGGAGGGAATGCCCAATACCGAACCTGCATCTCTCATTCACACGCTTGACCCAAGCCCTATCTGCACTCTCAAAGCCGTCCACTCTCTCTCTCTCTCTCTCTCTCTCTCTCTCTCTCTCTCTCTTAGAGTGACGCCAAGCTAATTGAAAGCTGAAATAAGGCCACTGGCGTTTTCTGTAATAATATCCGTAGCTTTCTTTGCATCATTAAAAAAGAACGGCTATAATAGTATTTGAAAATTTCATATTTTGATACTGTTTAAAATACACGTCCTTCCCCGCTATATAAATGTTATTAAATTTATATATTTTAAAGCATGGTTATCCATAAGTACTTGGGAGCCGAATATGACTATCGAGATATTGCCCGATACTTGGATGCACTTCGTTTGCCAAATGTTAGTTACACATTTTCTCTCTCAGTCCGACATATAGTGCATTCACTTGCAGCAGTGTACTACATATTTGAAATGATACGATCAAAGAAATCTCAAATACTTCCTGTGTTTACAGCAGGCGAGAGAGCAAACAAAAGTGAGAGAGTCCGCGTTTTCATTACGAAAGTACCATGTTGAAAATGTAATGCCACTATTACAAAATTACGAGCACTCGTCCGAAATAATAAAACGTTCCTTTGATAATCCGCGGTAAACAACAGATATGGCCGCGAGAGAGCATGGCAAAGTGAGGGACACGTCGAGGTGTAGAAAGAGAGTACACCACCAGTAGTCCATTTCATGAACGTATCATTTTAAAATTGTAATACTTACAATGCAATTTTCAGAGTGACATTGCCCGACTTTCCGATAATCTCTTCTCGCGCTTGCTATTGCAGCTGAATAACGAGGATAGGGTGAAGATTAGAGATACGTTCAAAAGGATTAGTTCGATCTCGAACACTTCCAGAGTGAAGCTACCTATGAATTCAGTATGTTTTTATACATTCGTTAACTTTTTAAAAAATTTTTTTTTCATATTCTAGCACAGTCGCCACGTTTTTTAGTGTATTAAAGAAGGGGTACCACGAACAGAAAAGATCAGGGGGCTGTATAATCTGTTTAGAAGTTGGCCATCTTTTCGTTTTTCTTTTTCGTCAGTTTTTCACTTAATCTTAATTCCTTTGCATTAGTTCGATGAAGCACGATGAAAAAGTAAGTATGCAAACGAAATCAACATAAAATATAATGTAAGCGACTAGCAAATACGTGTTAAAGATGGCCGAAAACTAGAAGTTGGCCATCTTCTGTTTGCGCGGGCTAGACAGTGACGAGAGAGCACAGGGAACGAGGAGAGGGAAAAGTATGCATGTGTTGTTTACTTTTATTGCGAAACTCTGCGCTCTCACTTGTTTACGTGCTCTCTCGTCACAGTCTAGCCCGCGAAACAGAAGATGGCCAACTTCTAACTAAAAGTTGGCCATCTTCTAGTTTTCGGCCATCTTTAATACGAATTTGCTAGTCGCTTAAGATTAGAGTTTTTTCTTTGTGAGTATTATAATAAGATCGGAACGAAAATGAATTATTTGGCGCCCGCTTATGAAAACTGCTCGATTTCCCAGATATAAAGTATATCATGGTCTCTATACGGAAGAAACGATGATGCTAAAACATGTCCGTTATGTGGTGAAAAATTATAAATAATGGGGAAAGTTTTCTTAGCCTTTTTTCTCTTTACACAGAGCGCGATGAGATGTTGTCTCCTATTGAGAGAGCATGTGAAAACGAGATATGGAGACATCAAGTCGCCCATTATTAGGAGATCTAAACACTCCTGAGTAAGAAAGGTTGGAGACTTCGCGCTCTGTGTAGAGCAGGATTAGAATGGATAATTTATAGAAACTATTTGGAAAAAAAGTGGGCACGAGGACTCGCGAGAAACGGATTGCACAACACAAAGATCCCAGCAACATAGCGAGAGAGAGGGTGTCTCTAGAGATATAGAGAGAGCGGCAGAGAAAGAGAGAGAAATAGCGTGTGAGAGAGGGAAGAGGAACCAGATCAGCACTTTTTTCGCGCATTTCCGCACTCAACCTTGGTAGTGCGGTACAGCGTAGAGAGTTCGAACGCAAATCTTTAGTATTGTTGCAAAGGTTGAGGTCCACAGAGCGCTAACTTCCATTGTTCTGAAGGTGTGTTCTCCTGCCGAGATAGCATGCACTATCGAGAGATGGTGGCAGGTGATCTCTAGATTATGCGTTCTCTCTCTGGAGAAATACATCTCCAGAGTAAGAGCAGACAGTAACTGTACCGCTCTAACAGTTCTTCCAAGGTTGTGTGTGGAAATGCGTGAGAGATGTGCTCATCTGGTTCCTCTTTCCTCTCTCACGCTCTTTCGTTGCTGGGGGTTTTCGCTATATTGTGCAATCCTTATCTCGCAAATTTTCCTGCTCACTTCCTTTTTCCTAATGACTTCTATAAATTGTCTATTCTCCTCCCGTCTCATACTCTGAAAATAGAAGAGAAGAAAACTTTCCCCATTGTTGTACATTTACATCGCAAATATACCTTTGCATCATCGTTTCTTCCCTAGAGAGACCATGATATTTTCATATCTGGGAAAATGAGCAGTTTTCATAAGCAGGCGCAATATTATTTTCATTGTTCCCGTCGTACTATGATACTTATTCCTGTTCCTTTTGCAATAGTATTAGCTAGAGACATAACGATTGCGACTACGGCCTTTCCAAATTGTCCTAGTTAATCTACTTACGCTAATTTTTGTGAGTGTAGGGTTCATCTATGTCATTTATCCGTTCAACTTATTGTTTGTCTTACTTTTCACTTTTACACTCGTTAAGAGTGGTATAAGCGTTCTTAAATGCCACTAAATACTCTTCTAATTTTTATTTCATGAATAATATAATCTGTTTTAAATTTGCAGGTCCAAGACCACTTTACAAATTCGAATCATTAGTCGAATCGAAAGCGGCGGCGATGATATCTGAAGATGAGCATGTAACGGTTAGTGCCGTGTTGATCAATACTGTGCGGGAACAGTTACTTCAAATATAAACCATTTCCCCCTAATATTGTTTCATGAAAAGATAGTCAATGTAAACCATGTAACGGTTAGTGCCGTGTTGATCAATACTGTGCGGGAACAGTCACTTCAAATATAAACCATTTCCCCCTAATATTGTTTCATGAAAAGGTGGGATTGCAATTAAATGGCTCAAAAACTGTCGCTTTAACGACAAATCCAATGGGCAGGCCGGTCGTAGTGGGAGGTGAGGTAGTGCAAACGGTAGACAAGGTGGTATGTCTGGGGCAAGAAGTCACTCTCGGTCCCAATAGGTTTGTGGGAGAAGTTCACAGGCGGGTTAGAAGCGCGAATTGGGCATTTTACAAATACTCCGAATTCTTTCGGAAACGTGGGTCCCCCATGTCACTCAAAAAGCGCCTTTTCGACGGTGTAGTTCTACCCGCACTCTTGTATGGTTCCGAGACTTGGTACCTCTGTAAACGAGAAAAACAAATTCTTTCCGTCGCTCAGCGCAAACTAGAACGCAAAATGATTGGAATTACCGTATTTGATCACGTCACAAATGAGCGGATCCGTGACATCACTAAATTGAAGGATGTAGTTAGAGAGGCGGAAAGGCGGAAATGGATATGGGTAGAAAGAATCTCGAATCAAAGCCATTATCGATGGAATCGGAAGATGCTCGATTGGACCCCAAGAGGGAAGAGGAAGCGAGGCCGACCGGCAAAGAGATGGAGAGATGATTTCGTCAACGCTGCTGGACCACCATTCGTGCAACTCGCAAGAAACGATCGCAAGCAATGGAGATCTCTCATGGCAACCCAGCTTTAACACCCAAAACCAGCTGATAAAGTTGTTCAAATGTAAAAAAAAAAAAAATGAAAAGATATTCAATGTAAACCATGTAACTGTTAGTGCCGTGTTGATCAATACTGTGCGGGAACAGTTACTTCAAATATAAACCATTTCCCCCTAATATTGTTTCATGAAAAGATATTCAATGTAAACCATGCAACGGTTAGTGCCGTGTTGATCAATACTGTGCGGGAACAGTTACTTCAAATATAAACCATTTCCCCCTAATATTGTTTCATGAAAAGATATTCAATGTAAACCATGTAACGGTTAGTGCCGTGTTGATCAATACTGTGCGGGAACAGTTACTTCAAATATAAACCATTTCCCCCTAATATTGTTTCATGAAAAGATAGTCAATGTAAACCATGTAACGGTTAATGCCGTGTTGATCAATACTGTGCGGGAACAGTTACTTCAAATATAAACCATTTCCCCCTAATATTGTTTCATGAAAAGATATTCAATGTAAACCATGAATATTCAATTTCGTAAATTGCAAATTTCCTCCTACAGAATTCGCCTTCGTTGACGTTGGAAATTCTCCCGAAAGAGCTTCTCCACCGTATTCTGTCGCATCTTGACTTTCAAGATCGGGAAACGGTTCGAGAATGTAGTCAAGCGTTGAAAGAGGCAGTTCAACAAAGCACACTTACTGTGCATACGATCAGTCTCAAGTTCGGTGAGGTATGTCGTTACATGTTTGGCCGTGTAATACTTGAAAATAATATTACTAGAAAATGCTACTTTTTAAAACTTAAAAAAATATGTAATCTTGTAGTCGTAAACACCACCGCAAGCAAAGAATTGGCCTCGTAATAATAAATATTATTATACAAAACAAATATCTCTAATTCAGGCACGAGAGAACGAACTTTCAATGACAATTTTCCGTTCCACATGCTACGATTCGTTTACAACTTCCGTAATCCGCAACCATTCTGAAATGATTAGAAGATGGCTGAGTGAATTGAGCGAGCGTCTATTTTTCCGTCGTTTGAAAGCTGATTATCTTTGTATACAATGCGTGAGTTCCATCTCCAATAATGCTTCCGCAATAACTTGTCATTTATATAAATAATTATAGCACGCTGAACGAGTGAGTGAATCGATTGTGAAAAATGTGACAGACCAATTCGATTTTCGATCGTTAGACCTCACATTCAATTCCCTTAATCAACCGAGGTTAGTCGTAATTTATTTTTTTGTGTGCTTGATTATGTAACATTGCATATTTCAGCGTAATGAACTTCGTTCGTAGCTCGAAGAAACACGTTTTTTCGTTCACAGCTCTTAGTTGCGATCCCGATCAAGAAGAGATAATTCAGCTTCCGACAATGTCGTCTCTTTTAGTGCAAATGGTGACATCAATTTTGTTGTTTTTTTCTTCCCCACAAAACGGAATAGTGTATTGTATACTTTCCCAGGGGACACAAAGCTTCAGCGATCAACAAGTTCTGAGCATAGCGAGAAAAGAGCATGAAAAGGTATCCCTTCGAGTGAACTTGTCAGACCCAATGACTCTACGCCAACTGATCAAGGTAATCATGTGAGATTTCTAAGTCCCTTTCCCCAGGTTTCTAAAATGACATAAATCTTCGAATAACTATATTAATTTTACAGATCACACTTTCGAGCAACCATATACGTCATTTGACATTTATCCTTTCTACGGCGTATTTTCTTCGATTTTTGGCTTCCATTGGGTTACGAGAAGAGGGAAATCAATTATTCGACGTTTCCGATCACAACACCCCCGTTCTCTGTTTAGAGATGGGAAGTCACAAGATGTACAACCTCGACATGGGTGACGGATTTCTGCATGCTTCCGGAGACAGCGAGATGCGCTATGTGCGCATAAACAACTCACTAATAAGTGCGCAATGTAGCCCGGTGCACGCACTCGACCCGACCAGAGTATACGGTAGTGATTAGCTATAATAATATTATCTTTACCAAGTTATGTAGTAATCAATAATATGAGCCTTGATGTTATACCAATATCACCAGAGATTGCATGAGGCGAGGAAAAACTTTCAAAAATATATTTTAGATATCGATCAAACTTTTACATGGGACTACCCTGGGGACAAGAATTTGATCAATCCTGATCCCAGGATCCAGAACGGCTTTTAGGAATTCTCCGGTTCTGTCACCGGAATCGTCATATCTCAGTTCATTTATGAGTTAGAGAGCTAGCTTTGGGCCTAAAAGTTGCGGAAAAATATGATCAAAATTTTTTATGTTGAAAATATTGTCTGATCTCTGCAACCAAAAAAGTTATTCTCCACAGAATACAAAATATTCACTTTAAAAATATGTTTGTCACTTCAGATGGCCGAAGTCACTGACCTTACTATCATTTTCTGAAAGAAGAAGTCAAAATATGCTTGGAAAAAAATTAAAAGTCAAAGATTATGTAGGCACCCGATACCGAAAAATCGCTTCGAACGTGGCAAAATTAGAAATTTGAAAATCGACTTTTGCAAAAAGTCGTGTAAAATCAGTGAAAATTGATCTGAACACTAATTATATATATATATTAAACATTATCGAGGATGCCGATAATGAATGCATGACTGATTTGTCCGAGAACCGGGGATTGGTAAAAATCCGGTTTTGCGACCGGCTTTGATGTATCTGACTTCAACTATGTGATAGGATCATTTCGCTAGGTTCAAAATATTCCGAAAAAATTGTAAAACAAATTTCATGTTGAACTCTTTCATATTTGACATCAATTTGGATATTTAGAATTAATTCGTGGCTATCCTAATATGTCTCTAATACTCGAAATTTCTAATTTCTCTAACATACACCACATCGTCTCGACACAGCAGTAATTTCCGAATACGTTTTAATGTTCTATTTTCGATTTAAAAATATGGGCAATAAAAAAGGAAATAAACCATACTGAATTTCTGAAAAGAAATATTTAATCACGAATTATGTTCCTCTTCAATGAGTTTTCGTATTCAATAAAAAAAATTACATTAATAGCACCTTTCGCAAATATGAAAAGAAGTACATCTATCTAACTTTATCGAAAAACTATGTGATAGGATCATTTCGCTAGGTTCAAAATATTCCGAAAAAATTGTAAAACAAATTTCATGTTGAACTCTTTCATATTTGACGCTTTCTCAACAATTTGAGAATTTACAATTAACTTTTTCTTGATATTTTCCTGATGGGTCTCTAAAAATCACAAATATTTGATCCACTGTACTCAAAAAATTCTTCCTCACTAAAGAGCATTGCATAAATTTGAAGTCAGATACATAAAAGCCGGTCGCAAAACCGGATTTTTACCAATCCCCGGTTCTCGGACAAATCAGTCATGCATTCATTACCGGCATCCTCGATAATGTTTAATATATATATATATAATTAGTGTTCAGATCAATTTTCACTGATTTTACACGACTTTTTGCAAAATTTGATTTTCAAATTTCTAATTTTGCCACGTTCGAAACGATTTTTCGGTATCGGGTGCCTACATAATCTTTGACTTTTAATTTTTTTCCAAGCATATTTTGACTTCTTCTTTCAGAAAATGATAGTAAGGTCAGTGACTTCGGCCATCTGAAGTGATAAACATATTTTTAAAGTGAATATTTTGTATCCTTTGGAGAATAACTTTCTTGGTTGCAGAGATCAGACAATATTTTCAACATAAAAAATCTTGATCATATTTTTCCGCAACTTTTAAGCCCAAAGCTAGAATTCCTAAAAGAATTCCTAAAAGCCGGTTCTGGATCCTGGCACCAGGGTTGATCAAATTCTTGTCCCCAGGGTAGTCCCATGTAAAAGTTTGATCGATATCTAAAATATATTTTTGAAAGTTTTTCCCCAAGGCTCCTGTTTTCCTGCAATCTCTGGTGATACCCGTCTTATACCATTGTGCTTGCGGTTCGATAATCTGAAACATTTTATAAAACATCTCGTCAATTCGTAAGTACTGTTAGATTCAATGTATTGTGAGGTATCTATTTTCGTATCGTCGTATAGATATACTTTATTGTTCCTTTTGCTCTCCACATTTCATGCCCTCAATTAATCGTTGACTAATTAAAGATATGTCTAACCATTTTTTTCATTATTCGAGCGTTTCAAGATGCTTCGGAAGAGCATTATTACGAGCTATTGAAATATGTTTGTTCAAACAATATTTGTTCGAAATATGAATTTCAAATTCAACTGTATCTAGCTTTTTTCGTTGCTACGGGCGGGGAGAAAGGATTGAGAAAAAACTCTTGTTTATCACATATATTCTGAGAAGGTGTTTCTTTCTGAGAATTCTGAGAAGGTGAGAAGGTGAGAAGGTGAGAAGGAGAAGGTGAGAAGGAGAAGAATTCTGAGTAGCAGTTGAAACAAAAACTTTGTTCTCTGATTCCTTAAATTTGTCTCTTATTATCCATATAAAATTAAGAAATATTTTTATGAACTTCGTTTTTTTTCGAAATTTGCATGTTATCGATTTTTTGATCTACCTTTTTGGAGGGTCATAACTCAGTAAATTCAAAACATTTTTGTTAATTTTTTCCCATCTGTTCCGGACGGTATGCTTAGGGGCCACAACGTGATCCTCCAATTTCATGCTAATTGAAAGAAAGTGAGGTCAAATGAACCGCTAAGGTCTCAATAACATCATACTTTTTGCCGTTTGTCGATATCTTGTCTCTGAGCCGCGCTACGCTTCAAAAACCATGCGCGTCATTTGACAGAAAGCGGTGACAGAGAGAAGTGGGCGGAGTTATTCTATCGTACACCGAGTCCACTTTGCAGGAAAGTGTTCCACAGTGGAACACATTTTTCCACTTTTTTCCACTTTCTTGAGTTCATGGTGAAAATGTCTATAATTATGGCTCTTTTTTGTGGCTACTGGCTGCGTGTCGAGTTTGTTCCCCAAAATGACTGAAATAACGGATAAAAACTATCAATTTTGAATGGTTTTATGCAATTGTTGAAATTTCCACTTTTCCACTTTTCCACATTCTTGGTGTACTACAGTAAATTACGGTATATTGGTGTGCGATGCATAGTGAACATATCAATTTGCCTGGTTTTTCCAGTTCATATTGAAATTACTCGTTGTTTCACAGTTTTCTTTCTCTTCAATTTATTTATTTATTACTTCTTAAACTTCCTTCCCATGCTATCTGGACCACGATTGGCTTTCTGCCATGTTCCTAATCCATGGCATGGCAGAAAGCCAATCGTGGCTTTCTGCCATGCCATGGATTAGGAACTATAATTGCGTCTCCGCTTCTTGGAGACGCAATTATATAATATAAATATTAATTATAATTATTATTATTAATATTATTATTAAGGAGATTCTACCTAAATATATTATGACTTTCCTCATTCACATGGCACATCATAAGTATTTGAGCATAGTGTTATTTCAGATATAAATAATATTGAAGACATTTATTTCATGCGATTATTCACTCTCAACTTACTGTAAGAAGCGAATGACGTGATGTGAATAGTTGTTGGTGATCAAACGACGCAATCTACTTTTGAATACTCGTTGGCCTAGAGGTCAATTAAAGGGACCCGGCAGACATTGGCATGTTGAGCTCATATGAAAGAAAATGATGATATACAACTAAGAAAAAAATTTAAAAAATAACAAAAAATTCTGAGAAATTATTCAAGAGATCAAAGATTTCCGTGGTGTGGTTCTGAGTGTGAGTTTGGGAGTACGCCTTTTCGTATACTACGCCAGGACGTGGTGTGCTACTTTCAAAGTTCTGCTCATGCAGTAATTTCTGGTTTATTTCTATTTTTCATTATTTTGGTGGTATGTTAAAGTTATTTAGTTATTTATTTTGTAGGGCAGTATACAGGGTGCGTGAAAATTACCCGCACTCGAACTTTTATCAGTATCTCCCCTTTGAATGCCATTTGAGCAACCAGTTTTATATAATCATTTATTCAATTAATTAGCAACAGAAACATGCCCATGGATTTCGATGTGCCCGCTTGTTGATTTGATACAAACGCGGAGAAGCTTCACATAGGCGATCGGTAATTTACGTTGGTAGTGATTTTCGAGAGTGTCCCACGCTCGGAGGAGGACCGTTTTCAGGCTGCCCAGAGTCTGTTGCTTAGTAGACGAGAGCTTGCTCTCTACAACTCTCCAGAAACTGGAATCCTGGGATTCAAGTCGGGGAAGTTCGGTGGCAATTCTTTGATAGCGATGTAGTCGGGAAAAATCTACTCAGATCACTTGGTCGTGCCATTAACCGTGTTGCTGGGTACGCCGCCCTTCGGCAGCGTACAAAATCACCAACTTAAATGAGACTTGGGGCAGGGGACTAATGCGGTTTTCAGAGTATGATTAGTTTAGTAATTTGTGTTCGCATTCACGGCTAGGGTGACAAATACGAGAGGGATCCGACCGGTAGAGCGAAACCCCTTTAATACGATCACATAGGCAGGATGCGAGATATGACCGGTGTGCCACCCAGCATGACAGATTCCTTGGTATCGTGGCCAATGTTTCTGTCGTTTTTAGTATCGATCTTACCGTCGAGGGTCAAGATCTTTTCATCAGTAAAGAAAGTGACCTAATGTGCGTAAATGCTACATCGGTCCAGAAGGAGAGGGCATCCCATTCCGCGGAGATTGATCGGACAATCGGCCAAATCAAGCAGCTTATAGTACTTGTACTGTTGCTGCACCAGGCCGGATTTGGCGACCTTGCGAATGAAGGCATTGGAAATACCGAGCTTGAAATCATCTCGAGCATGCTTCTCTTGGGGTTATGGTGTACCTTCTGTCACCTCATCTCACGATTCTGGGGTGAAGTTACGGTCACCGGTTTTCCCCTCCTCGTACTGTTCTCTTCCGTGCCGAGTTCCTGGTAGCCTCGACTGGCGTGGTAGAGGGTTCTCTCGGGGGCATTGAGACGAACGAAAATATCGGAGGGTTGGATTCCCCTCGATAAACTGCCAAGATCGCATATATCATCGGGTTTGCTTTCACCATACTTGACTAACTAGACCAATCGGATTGAAACCTCGAACGGTTTTAGAGGGAAGGTTAGTCTTCGTAACTGGGATACAGGTGTTGCGAAATATCGATTAGCAGCAATTGCGCAATCTGATGCAATCGAGTGCGGGTAATTTTCACGCACCCTGTAGGTAGTAACTGTCTGACCCCATTTGAATAGATTTGACACCGTGTTATTGCTTTACAAACTAAAACTGGCTGCGTTTCCTTGAATATCCACGAAAAACTGTTCTTTAGTCATTTATTCTCCTCCGCGTAGCTATATTCATGTTGTTAGATGCTTACAACCCCACGACGGAGGAAGTGCGAGCGTTGTCAGCAACCCGCAACTGATCTGATAGCATTTCCCTCCAATGGGAGATGGCAACAACAGCAGTTGTGGGTGCGCTCTTTGGGACTTAACGAGGCGGGTACTATCGCTGCTCTTGCCGATTATCGGTTGAGAATGGAGCAGAACAAGGACATGCGGTGGTACATGAAACATTTCGGGCAATTCGGCATGCCGATACATGTGAGACTTCCAGTTCCTAATGATTAATATACTAAGAATAATCAATACTAGTTCAAGACTCTAATATTAGGATACGATCGAGCCGGAGCGTGCAGGAGTAGAGGATGAGGTTACGGTAGACGATCAAGGAGTGGATACTGTAGAGCACGAAAGCAGTATTACGGTAGACGATGAGTTGTGGGAGACAAAGGACAAGGTGCTGTTCGTTATCGATTAGACGTTTACATGCACTTGCCCACTCACCATATTATTCGTAGAAACGTCGCCGACATCTTTCTCCCGATGCAAGATATACGGTAGATATCGATGGGTTCGAGGGATAGGGAGAATCAATGGACACAAAAAGCATAGAGGTTAGAACATCCTTGCAACGTGGATACATAGATGACAACAATGAATTATGTAATGCAGAACGAGTTCAATGAGGGAAGTAAGGGAATAGACACGCACGATCTCACGGACACAAATGCCAGTACGACAGAAAAAAGATCGATTTCCATGAGGTACCGTAGCAGGTTATCGATCTAGTTGTTTATTCAGTTCATAGTTGATCGATCGAACATACTATGTAACAGGATGTTCATGTAACCTAAATACTCAGTGATGGTTCACAACACAGAAGAATCACAAATACCGATCTAATAGTAGATTAATGAATATCACTTGTACGTAAAAAAGAAACAATAGAATAGACACGGGGGGAAAGTACAACAATAATATTGTTTCGTAGAATCCATCGGAGGCGCCTCTCTCACTCTCACAGCTTGAGCTCGACCCTGCTGCTTCTCCTGCAATCGAAGAAATTCATCCACAGAGAATTGCCACTGCTTCCACAATATTTAGCGAGCCCACCGTCGAGCGACAGGTCGTTTTAAAACTAATTAGTTAATATAAAAGGGGAGTAGACAAAACTAATGCACATTGGCTGTACATATAAACATTATTCCCTAGTCTAGGCAGCAAATAATAGGGAGTGATATACAGTGCGAAAAAAGAGAGTTCGTCTAACTTTCGCGTACTTGGTAGTCTTTGACCCCTTTCTGTGGGTCCGGAATGATTTTGTTCATATTCAAGGAGTCCTCTTTCCGACCATCCCAACACTCTGTCGATTCTGAGACCGAAGATGAGTTGGAGGAGGAGGAGGAGGAACCCGTGGTTGCTCAATTCTTTATCACCGCCAAGTCGCAGCTAGCAACCCTGTTCAAGAGATGTCAAGACTGTGGAGGCTTAATCGACCCCATAAGTCTTCTCTGGAAACAGACAGCTAGCGCGCTCTCCGTGACCTATCACTGCACTAAGTGCAAGAACCACTTTCGTTTTGACTCACAGCAGAAGAAGGGACGCGGGAGGAGTAAAGTATATGAGTTAAATCAATCTCTGCCTGTTGCGGCATTCATCACTGGATGTCCCATCCCGGTACTGTAGCGTAGTTAGAAAGAATTACTATAACTATTGATTCCTGCAGAGACTAGCGGAGATGTGCGACCTACTAAGTGTTGCTATCCCTAGGGAACGGTCAATGCGAGAAATGATTCGTTTATATGGATGTCCATCGATCGATCGAGTCTATAGCGAATGAGAGAGTGATGTTCGGTCATTGTGCATGGATGCAGCGCCGGTAAAATAATGTATCCAGCGTTTGCTCAGTATCGGTTTTTAGGATGAGGGTATTACTGTAGCAGTAGATGGTCAATATGACTCGCCTGGATGGAATGCCTCCAATCATAAGTCTACGGTATTCGACAGCAGTCTTCGTCTCGCCATATCAGCGGTCTCGATGCACGCATCCGATCCTGGAATAGGTAGAATTAGAAAGAGGAACGCATTGAGGGCTACCCATTATAGATAATTACTCAATTCGAATGGAGTCGCACGCTACAGAGAAGGCTCTGGAGGAACTGGTGGATTTTGGTTTCACAATAAGGTATTAGATGAATTATTATGCATCACTTATTGTGCTTATTTTATGTTTGGACAAGATTTATTCGAGAAATATACAGGACACGCATTTCCGACAACAATGCTACGGTTGATAAGAGAGCGAGAGAGAATGCGAAACTAGCAGGAATTGAGACGCGGCGCGATTTCTGGCACGTAAAGAAATCAATGAGAAAAGAGTGGTGGAGTGTGAGCATTCCTAGTTTGACTATTTGCAACGTCATTCATTCAGGGAATGAAGCGTGTCGATTGCCCTACTCTTTTCGCGTGGTACACCTCATTCTTCAACCACCTCTATTTCATCAATGAGAAGTATCCCAAGACTGAGGACCGTCCACTCGCTCTCGAGTATGTCAGATCCTTCGTTCATCACTGCACTGGCAAGCACAAGTGGAAAAAGGTAATCAACTAAAATGGTGTAATCGGAATACTCACACTTAATAATTTAGGAAGATAAGCAAGAGTTCAAGCTTATCGATCGATGCACCCATGATGTGGCAGTGGAGAAGAAGAAGAAGAAGAAGAAGAAGAGAGGGAGGAAGACCAAGAAAGATAAGAAGGCAGAAGAGGAGAAAGAGAAACAAATAGCAAAGCGCCCACTCCTGAAGGTGATCAGTGAAATATGAAGTGTTCATGAAACTAGAAATCACCACTTTTTTGTTTGTATACCGAAAATATTTCAACCACTAGCCGTTTGCAGGAAGGATCAGTTGAACACCAGTTGATTGTGTCTCTCGTCTTCTCCCCCAAATTCGAGAAAGCATTCCTACAATCGTCGGCTGATGCTGGGACAGCCATATGCGAGTGTTATCACTCGCTGGCTCTAATGTACGCACCTAAGCGTCTGGCATGGTTAGTATAATTTTGCATATATAGTACAACATATTGCTACTAATTCCATTTTGCCCTACATATTTTACTATTACTTACTAGCTCCGCCTCCTATTACAACAAGAAGATGAAGCTGGGCGTGCTTCATCACAACTCACTTATTCTATCGGAGATGATGGGAGAGCGGAAGGAGATCGGCGACGTCGTCATGCCTAGAAAGGGAAGGATTGCGTTGGCTGTCAAGCGAAAGATGTCCAAGGGAACACACTCATGGAGAATGGAGGTACGCTGACCAATTAATCCCTAGAAGCCTTATTTTGTTCAGATCATCGACATGTGTTGGGTAGTGAGGGAGGAGTACGAGGATAAAAGGTTCCTCAGGAGAATTGGAGCACCGGAAGATGATATCTTCGATGAACTTATTCTAGACTATGACCGAATTTCATTCGACTATTCATTCGAGTCCATTTCATTAGTTGAGAGCGGTCGGTTGCTCTTTCCCTCCGCCCCCTTCTTCTCGGCCCGATCCTCCCAACCCGGACCTAGCCAGCCGTGGAAGTAAGGCTAACCATGGTTCTCCCGCTCTTCTTGGCGACCATGAACGTCCTCTCACTTGCCACCGACGGGAGGACGGCTCTTTTCGATCAAGCCATCATGAAGATCAATGCCGATATCGTTGGACTGTGTGAAGTAAGAAGAAAGGAGGAAGGAGTGTTGGACCTCAACGACTCGTCTGGGACGCTCTACCACTCGGGACGATTCGCAAATCGATCAGCAGGCTGCGGTTTCTTCGTCCATCGGAGGATGAAGTCGAAAGTGGTGCGTTTCTTGACTATTTCACCCCGTATCGTTGTGTTAGATCTCCGCCTCCCAAACAGTGTCCTTCTTAGACTAATTCAATGCTACGGTCCGTGCTCTACTCACTCTGATGACGAGTACGATGATTTCCTATCTGACCTTGAAAGCGCGTTTGGAAAAGTGGTGCCGGAGCGACAGAGATTTAGAAAAATTTACAAGGTTATCTTGGGGGATCTCAACGCAAGAGTGGGTACTAGAAACACTGGAGAAACGGCTGTCGGGAAATTCGGATATGGGGATCGTAACGAGAGAGGGGAAAACTGGTGACACTATGCGAAAATCTAAAACTGGTGGTAGGTAACACTATGTTCCAGAAGCAGGTTAGTCGCTGTCATACCTGGGTTTCTCCCACCGGTACAACTTCCAATCGAATAGATTATATCCTTTACCCCAGCGATTTCCCAGTCACAGACGTGGATGTAGTTAATAAACTAAACTTCACTTCAGACCATCGCATGGTGCGCGCCAAACTAGTCATTGAAGGGAGACCGTACGGGCCCCTCGGGAATGCATCAAATGGTGGGACTTTAGACAGTGATCGCTACAAACTACATCTAGCGGCTGAACTATACGGTACCCCAGTCGATTGTGATTACGGTACATTGGTTTCCTCCATCCAAAGGGCGGCTCATTCCTCAACTATCCCAACTGTTGCGGTCCCTCGCTACTCTGCTAGAACCAACAGGCTCTTTGCAGAGAGAGCTAAAATAAAATCGACTGTACAGGGAAGGGATAGGATTAGGTGGGTCGCGGTTAATAAGGCACTCAGAGGGAGCATTCAACAGGACGCAGTAGATAGAATGACTAGGATGGTGGAAAAAGCAGTGGCCGAGGGACGGAACTACAAAAAGGCCCTCGGTAGTCAGTGTCGGGAGAGAGCGAATAGTAAAATTGCAAGGAAAAGGAGGAGTGGTAAGTTCTCAAGCCGAGCTAGAAAAGGTATTCAAGGACTATTACAATAAATTGTATCGAGGAGACAATGGCAGAAGTTACAGAGTGAAAGAGTCCGAGGATGAATTCATCCCCATTGGTAGAGACGAAATTGAGAGCGTGCTAAGAGGTTTCACGTCTGGGAAATTTCCGGGGGAAGATAAAATATCTGGGGAAATGCTCAAAATGGGTTCTGATATCCTATCACCATACCTAGCGTCTACCTTCAATAAAATCCTCATTGAAGGCTCTATCCCAGCTGGTTTTTTTTCATTACTCCCGGTCATTCAAAAGACCCTCACCGCCGTCATCAACAATAGAATCGGTCGCTCTTTAGATAATCACAGATCAAGGGAGCAGCAGGGATTCCGGGCGGGGCACTCTACGGTAGATGGTATCTTCACTCTAAATACTCTCATATCAAACTGCAGGGAATACAGGCGCCCTCTCTACCTCCTTTTCCTAGACGTTAGCAAGGCTTTTGACTCTGTACTGTGTAACTCCGTTCTTTCTGCTCTCGAACGCGACGGTGTTCACTCAACGTACACCAAGTTTCTGCAGTCACTCACAGTACAGAGCAAAAGTTCAATCATCGTCAATGGGAAAGCAGTAGAGGTTTCTATCGGAAGAGGGGTGCGTCAGGGGGATGGTCTGAGTCCGCGTCTATTTGTCTCGGTGATGGATACTGTATTCAACAGGGTCCAATGGCGTAGAAAAGGAATATGCATAGACGGCGAATATCTCTCACATATTCTCTACGCAGATGATTGCGTACTTATTTCCCACGACTCACGCCAAATCCAAAATATGGTAACGGAACTAGAAAGGGAACTACTTGCGGTGGGCTTGCAACTTAATGGCTCAAAAACTGTCGCTTTGACGACTAATCCAATGGGCAGATCGGTCGTGGTAGGAGGTCTAGTAGTTAAGACGGTGGATAAGGTGGTGTATCTTGGGCAAGAAGTTACTCTTGGTCCGGATAGGTTTAGAGGTGAAATGCATAGGCGGGTCAGAAGCGCGAATTGGGCATTTTCTAAATACTCGGAATTCTTCCGAAAGCGAGGATGTCCCATGCCGCTCAAAAAGCGCTTATTCGACGGTGTAGTTCTCCCCGCACTCTTGTACGGAGCTGAAGCCTGGTACCTTTGTAAACGCGAAAAACAAACACTCTCTGTCGCCCAGTGCAAACTTGAACGCAAAATGATAGGAATCACCGTATTCGATCATGTTACCAATGACCGGATCCGTGGCATCACAAAACTGAAGGATGTTGTTAGAGAGGCGGAAAAGCGGAAATGGATATGGGTAGAGAGAATCTCGAAATTGTCCCACGATCGGTGGAATCGGAAGATGGTCGATTGGACACCAAGAGGGAAGCGAAAGAGAGGAAGACCCGCTAAGAGATGGAGAGACGACTTCGTCAACGCTGCCGGTCCTCAGTTCATGCAACTCGCAAGACACGATCACAGGCAATGGAGAACTATCATGGCAACCCAGCTGAATTAACACCCTCACCCAGCTGATAAAGTTGATTAAATGTAAATGTAAATGACCGAATTGTGCAAGAAGAAATGTGGGATGGGGATTATAGTGACGAAAGTGATAGTGATGAGAGTATGGAGTTGTAATAGGATAAATGGTACTTGTTGTTTTACGTTGTTGAAATGATGTCTTTCTTGTATCAGTTTTTTGTTCGGAACAATTGAATAAAATTTGCCTACTCACCTTCTTTCACTCCCTCTTTCCTCTTCAATTGTGTAACCGCAACCGTTCACTCAAGGGCAAGCCCCCTGTTCGTCCTTCTAACTGAACTCGTTACTCCCTTGATCCGAATGGTATATAAGCTTCACCTTTCGTTGTATCGAGAGACCCGGACACGATGATAAATACTGCTGCTGTATCATTGTGCTCGGACATCCTCATGGACTAGGGAGAGTCTCCCTCGAGTAGTCACCATCACTCACTCGTCGCTCCTTAGTCGCTCCTCGTCTCTCAGCAACTCACCACAGTGCACGGTCGGTTGGTTCGCTTGGCAGACTAGTAGCAGGATTGAACTTCCCGTAATAGGAGACGCCTATCGGTTAGCCTAACATCATAAGGGAAGGATGAACCAGAATAGAATTGATACGATTAGAACTCTCTCTATACTCTCGCTGGTTGTTGCTCATACATAATATCATCCTCGGGAAACTCCCTTGCTACCGACACTATCGCCACATGCCCTATTAATGGCACGATGGCGTCTCCAACATTTCAATATCATCTCAGAAACTCAAATGAAACTGTGTCCATATTTATTCAAAACTTCAACAAATATTTTTTTAAATATAAACATCATTCAATGTAAATATAGGCAGGGCAGTAATATTTGAAACTACGAGCAATGAAATTGGCATAACGAAATATTTGATATTTAAATATTTGGAATATTAGAAGTACGCATCTCAAATACCAAGTGGGCTTACAATAAGAAAAAAAGGTCTTTAGATTACAGGATATTTAAAACAGATGATGTTCATTAAGGGTTCCATGCGTCCAGAAATCTATCTCCTATCAAACAATTCGTAAGAAAATCCACTTTGCACATGGTCACTCGGACGTAGGGAGTGGCCGGTTCGTTGGTCACTGCTCCTACATAGGCCACGGGATCATCGGAGACGGCCATTGTGGTGCTGGTTGCCCGATTAATGCACCCATATTTGGGATGCCTGTCGAAGTCGTGGCGCTGTAAGGTAGGGAATCTATTTGCAACGAGATAGTGTCTGTAACGTGAGGTAAGAACTGTTAACGATCGAACAATCAAGCGCCACTCCAACAACTTCGACAGTATCCCTCTGCCTACATTGCCGCTGTAGGTTCCGAGCTACAGACACAATGAGTATTCGCAAATTTGATATTGCGATAAAGAACAGTAAGTTATCGTCGATCATTGCCTACCTTTTCATGCCTGCTCTCCAGCGCGCGAACTGCGTCTGCCGGAGCATAGATAACGACACACTTCTCGTCCTCGAATTTGGAATTGAGAACCATCTACAACATCGATTAAAGCTTATATTCCCACCGTTTGCACCATGTGCAACCCCAAGCCGACATCAAGTTTCGCCAAATACAGACGTCGACTGTTGTGGCGATGTCAAAACAGAAGTCTTACATTTCAGGCATGTTTGTCTGTGCCCCAATTACGCACCATGAAGACGTCTCTCAGGGATCGGACGCTGTAGTCTCCTCTCAGTCCGGTGAGCACTCGAGTGTGGGCTGCCAGATGGAGAAGTGTCTCATCGTCCCCGAGCCGACTCAGAGGCTCGCCCAGCCGGCGACGAGTGGCGCCCGATGCCTGCAACCACACTCAGAGAAATGTCTGTCATATATGGCTCCTGAACTGCGCTTGTATGTTACATATAACATACTGTATGTTATATATGACATACAAACGCAGTTCAGGAGCCATATATGACAGACATTTTTCTATGTGCAGTAGGATTCTCTCACTGGAAGCTATTGGAAATGTGAAATGAGGAGAACAAAGGGACGAAGACCGCATCGCGTGCGAGAGAGTGCGCGAAATGGAGAGAGGAGATGGCGAGTTCATTTCCAATATTTCCGAACCCTAGCAACCAGTAATTATATTCTCCCACATTTTCGTCGTCAAGCTGTTATGAGAGTGTTTCCATCGAATGCACATGACCAATTGATTTTACACCACCCACTCTCAGAGAAAAATTACCTCGCCATGCATGCGAGTTAGTAAATAAATTACTTACGCTCTATTCATTTCCCATGCTCTCTATGCTAAAAAGTAAGTAATTCATTTGCTAACTCCCATGTTTTTTTTCTCTGAGTGCATTACTTATTAAATGTCCGGCTCTGTGAAGTGTACAGATCCAAAGGGCTAAAGTATTCTAGCCCGAGAAAAATCGTAGACACTCACCTCAAGTGGCATAATGCCCGTCCACTTCACGGTGAATCGATCTAGTTTCGGAAGCGACAGCAAGAATTGTCGAGCCTTCGAGATGTCCTGCTTGCTGGCAGTTTCTGTCCATGAAAGCCGCAATGTTGATTTGCTCATATCACGACCACGGAGCAGAATGGAGTTGATCAACCTGGAATATCGGAGAATTTAAAATCAATATAGTGTCGTATATCATCTCTATCGTGAACACGGTATACGGAGGAACCGGTGAAGAGGAATACGAAATGCAAACTCGCTCGAAGGGTGCATCCTTGTGCGCGCTGAAGCACACTTTGATGTCCTTGAAGGTGGCCTTGCGGAATACTTTAGCCAACGGCCGAAAAAGCGTCTCCGCATTGATGTCCGTCTGAAAGAGCAACATAATGATGTATTCTCATTACTTTTTTATGGCATTTAGACTATTAGTTTTCGCGTAATTAAACACTTATCAAACACATACTCTAAAAGTATCCTCAGCGAACTCTCTTAGAGGTTGACGTCTAATGGATTTACCGCTCCAACATAATTAGCGAGATAGCACGGATACGATAGAGTGTGCAGAACATACATGAATATAATAAAAACAACATTTCACACATAACATATGTAAAAGGCTGTGTCTCACCACGATATCCAAGAGGTCGACTGTTGAATTGTGGAAGAACTTTACATTCTCCTCTATTGCATCCATCGGTCTTCCCACCAGAGCGGTTTTGCCGTTCTCCAGCTCCAGAACACACATGATATCGTGTACTCCGCAGCCCTGAAATGAATCTGATTAAGACTTTTGCAAGCTGTTAGCAATAGGAGTGCGAAATGGCTCATAGCGGTTCTTATCACATCTACTTGCAGTACACAAGAAGAGTGGAAGTTCCGACATTGAAAAACCAATTTGTAGTAATAAACTTTAAAGGCACACCTCATTAACGATGACTTGGCTGAACCTCCTGCATCCAGCCTCCAAATCAAGTTCTCTCAGTCGCTTGCATGTTGCGGAAAGTTGAGCTCGAGCGATCGGCCCGAGGTATTTCGGAATGATCTTGAAGACCAGTTCGGATTCCTTCGAGAGCAGACTTAGCTGAAATTCCATTTTCTACGGTTTTTACATATCGGGTATATGCACGTCCCGTATCCTCCTCTATCGGTAATTTTTGCGTTTGCAGAACATCTGTGCACATCTGTATTACACTTTTAAATGAGGGTGGAAAACTTCATTTGATTTAAAACTTGTATGTCGATATTATAAATATAAGTGGTGTTGATCTACCGTATTATCCTGTTCCGCTCGTAGCTACCGAGGACAATTTGGCGAAACAACAGAAAGGCGCATACCACTATTTTTGTTTTTGTATTTTTGCCTAATTTAGCAATTATTTTCAAAATCAAAATTGAAAAGGTGGTACAGGGCATCGTTGGCTATAGATTGAGCGCACACATGTTATTTAACTCTTCCATCTGTTTACACCGAAGCCAGGGCCGGAGTTAGATCGGAACCGGAGCCGTGAAATATCTTTCTGTGTTTTAACTGAGTTGTCTTCTTCGATGTTCGTATAATTTTATAAATGTAATATCTACTACCGATTAATTGTGTTGGTCAAAAGATTCACTCTTGTGCGAATTACGAAACACATTTTGACACACTACTGCTGTAAATAAATGTTATTTTTCCTTCCCATGCTTTCAACCCTTCTGAAAGAGGTCAGGAGCACATTTGTCCATTCTCTCATCCTGACCCCTCACAGGGAAATAGGTCTACGACTTTGGACTTATGGGCTGACCAGCAACGACTTTCAAAGTCTACACGCCTCGCTCCCTTGCTCTTTTTAGACTTTAAAGTCGTAGCTGGCCAGCTTAGACTTGTGAAGTCGTGGACTTATTTCCCCGTGAGCCCTTCCTGGTAGATTGACCACTACTCACCTCATCTTGCGGCTCATCGTCGCCCGTTAAATCCACGATCTCTATATTGTAATTGCGCTGGAGCGTCTTCATTGCCACCCGGTTGCTACGAAGAGATGAGGGGCAATAATGAGAGCGGGAGAGTGCTTAATCCGCGCGTGATAGTTGTTAGGGCAAATGGGAGGAAAGATATTCGAAAGAGTACGCACAGGAGGTGGCCATAGAGACCTCATGGCAACGTAATGATATGAGCTACAATTTAAAAAAAACTTAACTTTCGACGAAGGACTTGGGTAGTGAGGCGAGGAAGAATTATGAATGCCAAAAGTTTAGGGAAATCTCTTTGTAGTGAACAAATGACTGTTGAGATGCCCTATCTAAACAACAGATGCGACATGGGTAGATAGATTCTATGCTAGGTTCTATGTTGCAGAGAGTACAGTGCTTATTGTGCGCTATTTTGTTCCTGGTTTCTTTGTTTCTTTAGCGAAACTGCGAACAATGGGAGCACAATGGACTAGAATTAGAGAACGAGCAGTGGATTTTGATCGTTAGAAAACCCCACCGATCTCTCCTATTACACAGAGCGGGAAGTCTCCAACTTTCCTTACTCTGGAGACATTGTCTCCAGCTGAGAGAGCATGCAAAAGCGAGAGATCATCTCTCATTATCTCTCGCCCGTTCCCTCGAGTCTGCATGCTCTCTCAGCTGGAGACAATGTCTCCAGAGTAAGGAAAGTTGGAGACTTCCCGCTCTGAGTAGGGACAGAAATATGAATAGCACGCGGTACGAAAGAAGGGAAAAATTTATTTTGATAAGAGATAGAGAGAGCTAAAAGTAATGGAACGTTTTGAAACAGGTCACGAAACACCCATTACAAACAGCGCCAGCAAAGAGCATTGACTAATTCACAATCGTAGTACCCATTGAGAGACGTCCTTACTCTATCGATACTAGGTGAGGGCTCTAATTAGTGTGAGAGATTTTAATTCTCATGATAGTTGTGAGAGTGCATTAGTAGAGAGTAAGGGAAAGAGAGGGAGAGAGTAAGGCATGGAAATATGAGGACTATAAATAAACTGAATGAATCATAGGTGCTACAAATCCGAAACGTGTGCTTCAAAGAATGTAAAGAACGCGAGGATCCCAAGAAATATGAGCGATTTTCCACATATTTGTAGACGTAACAAAAACGTAGAAAGGGAGTAATTTCGGAACAATAAGCACTGCGCAAATGACACGAGACCGTATAAGACTGACAATGAGAGGAGCTGTCGCTCTATCTCCCTCTGATCCCCATCTGGGCAATTATGTTTATTCGAGATTGGCGGAATGTTGGCCACAATCCTTTTGTTAGAGACCTCCTTGTTTATGCAAGAAAGTGATCAACTTTGTTTAGTGCAGACATCTGTTTACTCGGAATGAGCTTTGGCTGATTGTTACTGTGACGAAAGGAGCTGTCGCTCTATCTCCTTGGGAGACCATAAAAATATAAGAACGAGACCTGACATATTTCATCGAGAACTGATGAGCAAAAGTTGGGCCGGAGTGTGGGGAAACAGCGAAAGGCGCACAGTAACCATTCACATTACTGACTCGGAACGGGGAATGACACTTCCGCGGACACTTAAAATGAATAACGTACTGCGGGAGTGTACGCGCAAGAGCCATTTACGGATACGCGCGATAAACTGGCTAATTCGGTGCACGCAAGATCCATTCCGCGCAATTCGGCAAATCTGGTACGCCGGAGAGGACTCGAAGCGATGACTGAACCACCTTATGACGTGATCTATTCAACTGCGCCGTAAATATTCCACACTTACGCGCAGCAACGACACTTGCCCTCACACTTATGCAGCGAACAGTGTACTCGGCTTGTTTGAAATTGTCTCGTCATTTCGGTCACTCTCTTGACAGGTAGATTGGAGTCGATAGAGTGAGTACACGTTTCACAACTTTACATGCACTTCCGGGCTACTTAGGAATCTACGGAAGTATGCGCGCATTTTCCTTTTGGTATTCAGAGGAGAGGCGGTGTTTCTATCGGGGGGAAGTGATGGCTATTGGGCAACAATCGTGCTCTGAAGAGACATAATTAGGGCGAAGCGGCTGGCTGCATAGATCATTCCAACAGGGATCTCATGTTTCCATTGTAAGACGCACTCGCACTACAAAACTTGAGAAAAGAAGTCATGACGTTTAAATGAGTGATCGATATGGTAAAGCTCCAATGTAAACTGTAATCTATGAAGGAGCGTGCAATGAGGCATAAACAATGATAACGGGTACGTTCGTTTTCGAGTCGACATGCGGTGTAAGTTTTCCGGAAAAGCTCTTGGAAAAGCTAAAAAGAGTGTTAGTTTTTACTTTTCCATTTCTCACGGCGACTCGGAAAAGCTAAATATTTGAATTCCAGCAATTATTGATTTTCGGTCATAACTCTGCTCCCAGTGCAGCTAGGCATACCAAACTTGGTCCATGAAGCCTAAATGCGAAAAGTAACCCTAAAACCAATTTTCTAATTGCTAGCTTCAATAGGAGCCGAGATTCAGAAAATGCGGAAATTATAATCTAACTGCTTTTCCGGAAAAGCACGCGGAAAAACTAACACTCTCGATTGCTTTTCCAAGAGCTTTTCCGGAAAACTAACACCACATAACGACGGGACCGTCCGCTGACCGTTCTTACTCTTTATATCATATTCAATTGCTCTATTCTATTTTTCATCTCTGACGCGTCTCTCTCGTCTCTTACGAAAAATGTATAAGCTTGTGGGGGGTGTGATTTGAGAATCAAACAGACAACGTGTGCAACAATTAAAGGTGGTGTCCCACGAACTTTTGGCCAACTGAGTTCTCACTGTCGGGATATGGTAATCGGTTTCCAGATAAGAGCCCCGCAAACCGCATGTTCAGCCAATAAGTTTGAACAAAGTTATTCGCGTTTGGCTCTGTGCCAAACTGACCATGAATGCAGGAATTCAAAAATGACAGGGAGGGATAAGGGTGGACGAGGAGAAAGCGACCGCGTCATTGAAACATATGAGATGAAGAATGAGGGAGCAGGAGATTCGTGATACTCCTTCTTTAAGACTTTACATCACACTGTGACTGTTCGCGAAAGTCATGTGCAGTTTTCTTTTTCGATGTGAAGGAATTTAAGTTCAGCAGATCGTGTCGCGTTTAATTTGCAAAAAAAATATCAAACTGATATTTACGCGGAGCAGCCACTGCCTGATTCTTATTGCTGTAAATGATTTTTTATTAAAATTCTGTTCGGTAATAAGTTATTCACAAGCGGAAAAAAGGCGCCTGCCAAAAATTTCAGAAAATTTATTTTATTGCAGGAAGACGTTCTCTTGAATGACGCCACTCTTGCGCATCTCACAAGGAATACATTCGAAACGCTGACGCGGGGACCGGGCGACTTCTCGGCTCAACCAATTATGGATGCCTTCCAAGTACCACACTTTTTTTCACAAATAGGGCGTACTACTATTATTTTAATAATTGATAATATCCAAAAAAAACTATTTACGAATAATATGCAAATTTCCGTGTCAACTGAAAAGTCTCTATGCGCACGGCCCCCGGAGCTCCGACATAGGCCATTGAAAAATGTCGCAAAGGATCAGTAAGAATCTCAGGGTTTTCCCGCGATTTCAAAAACCTACAATAAAACGTAGTCCCTGAATCACGTTCCCTGAAATGTGTTTAGTATTTTCGAATTGTCTCACAACGATTCGTGATTATTAGAGGTAGTCAGTCGAAAAGCCGGAATGAGAGGGAGAACAAAGGAGAACAAAGGATTGAACCGGAACGAACCGGAACGGAACCTTTGTTCGACATTATTTCAGACAAAGACATTTTTCGACTCATCATCTCTAGTGATTATCGAGATCACTTCGCGATTCGAGCCGTCAAAAGTACACATTTTTTTTCGGACGGACCCGTGTGATTTTTCAAATGATGAAGCACGTTCTCTCCCTGATTGTCAATGAAATTTGAATTTCGAACGTCTTTCCGTTGTTTAGCGAGACGATTGAAATACGTTGTTTTACTGTTCCTTTTTTTTGCCGCGACATTTCGGCTAGTCTAATGTCGGAGCTCCGGGGGCCGTGTATGCGTATACTCGCTTTTTCAAGGTAAAAAATCAGATATTTTCAGATCATCCGCAAATATCCCATTATAAGTACAGTCGTAACACATACTGTATTTGAGACATTTTGCGATCTTGCTAAGGCAAACCACTATCGCATCGTTCACATCGAGGGCACGTGATTCCAAAGCTACAGATCAGGGTTAGAGCGAGAGAGTGTGCAAAAGTGAGAGAGTCCCCTTCGATTTCACACGCTCTCTCACTCCAAAGCCCTTTCTGTAAGTTTGATCGGCCTGCGGAACGATGTGAGGGTGCATGGTAAGTGCGCGCTCTCCGTCGCGGCGAGAGTTGTTTCGCTGTGAATAGGGGGGGGGGTTCAAGACATGTAACAAAAAATAGTTAATCCAATTCAGGAGCATTTCTTATGATGACACACATCTCCTGGCTACGTCGTCGACGAAACATCTATCATCAATGCAATACTTATCAGTGTCGCTTCGGGGTCGCTCACGAAGATGAGGTTAGGTATAGTTTTCAGAAGTTGTCGATGGTCTCCTTTAGAATGATTCATTTTGGCCTGAGTTGAGCATCGGGATAGGTCTTCTTTACATATCACAGACTCAAATGGAGGAAGAAGAAAGAAAATTGATGGAACATACCCTTTCGATCAGAGAGAAATTAAGAGGGACCGCTCGAGGCGCACAGCGATTCAGGTGTACACCGAGAAGGCCGCACACTTTTGGAACATTTCCAAAATTTAAGTTCAAACTGGGGCGAGGAGGGTGACTCAACACGACCGCGACGCGCGCGTCTCTTCATAGCGCTGTTGTCTCTCGCTTTTTCTCCCGTCGTCTAGGGCTCCCTCGAAATGTTTTGCGACGACTGTCAGATACGGGAATGGAAACAAATCATCCATCGGCGGGAAGGATTCTGATTTGATGAAGAAATTCTAAAAACAATTAATCCAGGCGAATATGGGATAAGGACACTCAGACCCTTGCCTTGGCGTCACAAATCTACGATTCTGTGCTCATTCACATGTTAAACGCTGATGTGCGACGGTTCCCACTCTAATGATTATTAAATATGGTAGTATTTTTTAAAATCACGTATTTAGATGAATCAAGTTCATCTTCCATGTCCATTTTTGTTTCTTTACACGTTTCCTGATAAACACATAATCGAATACTTCGCAATCGAGAGTTGTTTTTTCCTAGCAGAAAAAAACATATTTTCTTTCATCAAGTTGCGAATCAATGAATCAATCAATGAATCAATGAATGCGAATGAATCAAGTTCATCAAGTTGCGCTCAAATGAAAAGGAAGAATATAATTGTTGACTCTACTGCTTTTGCAACGTTTCGTCGAAATTTTGGAGAAGAGTGACTAGAGATGGCGAAAGAAGAGTAAAATGATGTGTTTTGACTCGCGCATTATCGCTAATACTACACAGAGCGCGAAGTCTCCAACTTTCCTTACTCTGGAGATGTTGTCTCCAGCTGAGAGAGCATGCGAAAGTGAGAGATGGAGACATCAAGTATCCTATTATTAGGAGATGTGAACACTCCTGAGTAAGGAAAGTTGGAGACTTCGCGCTCTGAGTATGCAAATGAGGATGATGAAATTTTTCTAATTGCCTTAGTTCGATTACAAAAGAATCTGAGAACAATTACACAACATTAATTACATGGTATCTCAGTGCTTTTTTCTAACGCAAAGGTCTGTGATATGGAAAGAAGACCGATCTCGACGCTCAATACTGGACAAAATGAATCATTCTAAAGAAGACCATCGACCACGTCTGAAACCTATATGAAACCCCCATCTTGATCAGCGCCCCTAAAGCGACACTGATAAATTTGTATTTGTATTGTATCTCAGTGCTGAAAATATCTCGGATAATGGGTTTACGCTCTGGCCATTTAATATCCACGAAACGCTTAGTCATTTCGAAATAAAGAAAGCGTCTACACGCCTTATGAACAACGCTGTTTATAGTTGTTTTCGATTAGAGCTCATCAAAATAGCGCGTCGCTTGATTCTACGCACACTTCTTCGCTCACGGACGAGCGTGTGCAAAATTAAAATACTACTTCCCGGTTGCCGCTCTACTTCCTATCTAATGAACGACGGGCCCTTCGATCGTTCTTAGAGTCTTTATTTCATACTCAATCGCTCTGTTCAATTGATCTCCATGCTTGATCCATTTAGCTCTCTTCTATTCCATGTAATGTCTGCTATCTTCCCTATTGAGCATTAGACCGATTTTGTTTTGGAACTGTGAAGTCGATTGTTCCAGATGGCGCCATCCTCCAAGAAAGCGAAAACTTCGCAATCTTCAAGTAATCCTGACGAAGTGAGTCGCGTTTTTATTAATAAATGAATGCAATTTATTCGAATTCATTCTATGCCCCGAAAGCCCCACTCTGCGCCCATAAAGCGACACTGATAAATATTATTATTATTATTATTATTATTATTCATTCTATGTTGCGGTTCACATGGGTCCAAGTGAACAGGAGTGTGTGAGTCGAAGTGTGAGAATACCCCCAATTTCAGACCACAATCATGCACTTGCCATATGATGTTGTCACCGGCCTCTTCTCCTTCATAAGCGCTACGGACAGATCGCATCTCGGCCAAACGTGCAAGAAATTTCACAATTTCGACTTGGATTTCGGAAGAAGATCATTCGAGGAGTTGGAGCTGCACTGGGTCAGTTGCATTTATTTTTCTTCTTGATTCCGGTCCTCCAAAAATGTGTCATTTACGATAGTATGTGTCGTATCAAGCGGGAGAAGAAAGCGCTTTTCCCTGGCGTCTGGATTTGAGAGCGACAGAGTAAGGAATCGGCTTCAGACAAACAGATTTATGCATACCTAAATTAATAGATCGAAATCGAAAAATAGGATTCCTTTATATGAAAGTATCAGGCTGACTCATAAGTTTTGCACGATTTCGAGATTTCAGAAAAATTTTTAACATTCTCATTAGAACTTAGCAGGCAATATTTGTATAGTATAGTTATTTGTAGTGAGTCTTCGACTTTTTATTGCCCACTACCATATTGCTCATTTCCCACATTGACGAAAGAGAGAAGGTCGGAAATTTGTCAGGGTCCTTATCGACCAGATTCTTTCAATGGATTGCATATCACCAGCGTATCGAGATGCCATTCCGTTCAAGTTATAATTATGGAGGGTGATATCAGTTGAATGCAAAAGCACTGCAATCATCGTGCCAACTCATTGGGCGAGTCAGAAATTCTACATCAAAAATGTAATTTAGTTTCGGCGTATCTCAAGATTGTCAACATTCGGGTGTGTGGCGTTCCCAATGAGTATTGAATTCCCATACTACCATCATTTCTCATACATTCCATAAGTATTTCAAAAGTGTTGTTCATTTAACTTCTACTGATCCTATTGCTGAGATGCGTTGGACGCCATAAAATGCTAGAAATAGACGATCGAAAATCAGGCTTCACGAAATGCCACGAATTTGGTGAAGCCTCTATTGATCCGCTGATTAGCTCATTCTACAGAGAATGTCTACTAGTGTAACTGATAAACAGGGTATTGGTTGATTTCCCCATACTTGGATAAGGCACACCATCAAACCAAGGACCAAAATACGTAATTTTAGCGAAATTTAGCACATTTCCGCTTTTTCCGTTTTTTGTAAGTACGAAAATTATACGACATTCGTACCTCAAACGAACAACTGTCCACTGAAGTCAAAGTGTCAATGAATACAACGGACGATATGGGATCTCGATAGCTTCACAATGAGAAGCATCATTTGAATTCATACAGCCACTATTTTTTGAGGAGTATTCTATGTTAGGGAAACAGAACTTCTGGAATAAGCAATGCAGCTGTCTGATCTTGCCATAATTTGAAAGAAGACTTCAAATACTCGAATATATTCTAGGTAGAACTTTTGATAAAAACAATCTATGAGTTAACAAAATTCGAAGAAAAAATTGTCATTTTCTTCATATTTTCTCAAAACATGTTTCTTATTAAATCTCGAGCATTCAGATAGAGTATAATCATCCTGATGTTGGATGTTGTTATAATGTCTTCCCGCCCCAACATACCCTGACTACAGGGGCTGTCAATATGACATCACCGAAATCCGAGAGACCGAAGTTCACAACCCAAATCGTGCAAAACTTATGAGTCAGCCCTATAGTATAATCATGTTCTGTTAAAAATAATCTACTCTTTCCTGTACATCGTTTGAAATTTTAATTTGGTATCACATCTTCGGGTCAAGAATGGAAATTAAAGAAGTATCACGAATCTCCTGCTCAATTCAATTCAATTATTTATCACATCAGGCGGTAACGCTATCTGGTGAGGATGTGGTTTCAGGGGTTAGGATCATTCTTCTCACAAGGGCAGGTCGCGAAGTGACCGTGGAGTTTCTGAAAACGCTGAAAACGCCAAAGTTGGAACTCATTGGGTACCTCATTTCAATTGTCAAAAGTTGCTAAGGACCCCTGGCGACCCCAAAAAATGGATAAATAGTTTGCGCAAATTTTCGGCAGCCTCTTGATCTCTTCTCCAGCTGTCCTCCCTAACTGCCTTGGTGGTCGAGTGGATAAGAGCTTCGACTATCAAGCCGAACATTTTGAGTTCGACTCCTTTGTTCAGAAAATTCTTTTGCCGTATTTTTAGAATTTTTTTATGTCAACAGGAAACATGTACAACCTCTTGATCTCTTGGCAGCTAAAAGATTTCAACTACTCAACTTCCCTTTCGTTCATTCTCTGCCCGATTTGTGAGACGGAGTACTGCTTCAACTGTTTTTTTTCGTGCGCTACAATAGTTGTAAGCTAGTAGTGCTGTTCATCATTCTTGTACATGTTTCATGTTGACATAAAATAATTTTTAAAAATACGGCAAAATAGTGTTCTGAACAAAGGAGTCGAACTCAAAATGATCGTCTTGATAGTCGAAGCTCTTATCCACTCGACCACCAAGGCAGTTAGGGAGGACAGCTGGAGAAGAGATCAAGAGGCAGCCGAAAGATTTTGCGCAAACTATTTATCGATTTTTTGGGGTAGCCAGGGGTCCTTAGCAACTTTTGACAATTGAAATGAGGTACCCAAATGAGTTCCAACTTTGGCATTTTCAGCGTTTTCAGAAACTCCACGGTCACTTCGCGACCTGCCCTTGTCAGTATAGACTGATCATTTCGGCTGGGGTCGAGGTAGTCTTCTTCCCATTCACAGACCATCTTCTTTGAAGTTGCTGGAGGAATAGACGAGATCTGTCTTAGGACCATGGACGTAGGAAGAAAGGGGAGGATACGTGAGGCTGAAGGCAGTCCTGACGAACGGGTGGCGCATCTTTCTTCCACCAAGCCACCAAGCTCGAAACATCAATCAAAATTAGAATTAGCGAAACTGGTATCTGAGTAGCCAACATCAAATCTTCTCCTGCTCCATCATTCCTCATCTCATATGTTTCAATGACGCGGTCGCTTTCTCCTCGTCCACCCTTATCCCTCCCTAATATTTTTGAATTCCTGCATTCAGGGTCAGTTTGGCACAGAGCCAAACGCAAATAACTTTGTTCAAACTTATCGGCTGAACATGCGGTTTGAGGGGTTCTTATCTCGAAACCGATTACCATAATCCTACAGTGAAAACTCAGTTGACCATAAGTTCGTGGGACACCACCTAGGCGTAACACGAATGATTGACACTTTTATTTTCCCCGATGTTATGGGATTCATTTCTGTTATCACGCGCTAGTCTGCCACCCACAGCGATTCAGGTGTACAGCGAGACGGCCACACATTTTTTGGCAAACTCCAGAATTTTAAATTTGAATTGTGGAGAGGGGCACGCAACGCGACCGCAACGCACAACTCTCTTCATAGCGTTGTTGTTTCTCTCTCTTTTTCTCTCGTCGTCTGGCATGTGGCCGCTCTCGAAATGCTGTGCCACCCAAATGAGCAATCTATCTCCCGCTTCGCACTGTATGTGAAAATGAACGAGACTCCCACTTTCACGCACTCTCTCGCTCCTGACCCCATAACGGGAAATTTTACTGTACTAACGAATGCCTCGCTATATTAAAGCACGAATTTGCATGTTTTAAGATACAAACTACCACAACTAAGTGATGTTTTCAATGAGCAAAAAAATAAATCACTGTAAATTTTAAATAAATTCCAGGTTAACACGTGGCAAAATCTGTATTTTGAAATAGAGGAATGCTGCAAGTTTGAAATACTCGGAGGGAAACTCGGAATTCCTGGAACAATAAGAATATGTGATCGTCCACAAATCGATGCAACCGGCAACTTACTTCGACTGCTCAGAAACGCTACCGTATCCTATCTATACGTCACTGTACGAACTGAGTTTTCACATAGTTTTTTTCTTAAACTATGCGTATTCAGCGCAACTTACAATTAGCAAAATGTAATTGCACTGCTAATTAGGCTAGACGTACCGGATATTTATATCTCCTTGTATGAATATCGTCCACTTATCCACTGAGCAAATCCTTTCCAGTAATCTTTCCGATAGTCGTCACATACAACACCCAATTTACAGTGTTCGGACGCCGATGAGAGGGCGTTCACAGTCATTCCGGCCCTTTTAAAGACGGTCAGAGTTGAAAATTTAGGCGTGATTATCAAGGCACAGGATGAGTCCTGCATACAGTAAGTTTCTCCGTTTTAACCCTTGTATAGACGAGGTTTCTATGCGCATTTGAGTGACTCTGCTGACCAGCAATGACCCTTAGCACCTTTTAACCATCCTCTGTTATCCCCCGCCTCTCCCACATTCGCCTCTTGTTTATACCTCGGACTTTTCAACGCGCGATGTGCGCCGGATTTTAGCTGCGCGCGATGTGCGCCGTTGCAACGGCCGTTGTTGTGAAATCCGGCGCGCATCGCGCGCAGCTAAAATCCGGCGCACATCGCGCGTTGAAAAGTCCGAGACATTTATTTCATACACCCGCGAAGGGTGTGACGGAAATTTAAAAAAAACACAACCTGTATTTACCAAGTAGCAATTTATACAGGACAATTTTTTTCTAGATTTCTTCCGGAGCTCATCAAAGGCATACATGTGGAGGATGCTTTGGTCGATTTCACATTTAGGTTTGAGACTGTGACGAATCGTTCGCCCATTTATGAGGTACTGCAGTGCCTGCCAAAGATGAGCTGTTTCAAACTGGTATACGAGACCGATTCAACAAATTATGGTAATATTGCAATTGCTTATTTTTTGGGTTTAGGAGTTCATGAGAAGTCAGCGTGGATTGTTGTTGTGCTTATCACTTACTATTACATAATTATGCCGTATCGATTGGTAAGCTGATGGAGGGGGGGGAGATATTGTGCAGTAAACCACACTAGAGTTCCATGTGTGCAAGAATGAAGGCTTTCTTGTAACGGCTCATCGCACTGTTCTGATTAGGGTTGGCATCGTGATAAAAATGACTGCTTTTTTTCAAAACTAGAGAAATGCCCTCCTATGAGAAATGATCAGGAGATAATTGGTTTCGAGATCTCGAAACCTATCGAGAAGAAATTGGGAATCATTGAGAAGAGTAGACCGCAAAATGGCTGGAATACTTCGGATGAAGGAGAGTTTCGAGATCTCGAAACACCCATTGTTTTCGAAACGAGCGAGATAATTGAATTAAGCAATTTCGAGATCTCATTTTCTCTCTCACGAGGCCAACACTAGTTCTGATTAGAAATGAATCGAGGCCATGGTTTTGTTGCCGTGAAAAAATTAACTACTACAACGCGTGTCATGTTGCATGTATTAAAACGCAAAGCGATACATATTGTCTTCTAGTAGCTTTTCAATATATAATTTATCACAGGAAGACAGTTTTGTGGACGACGTCACACTTCTGCACCTCACTAGGAATACTCTCTCGCTGGAGCTGGGATTAGGCGACTTCTCGGGCCAAGCACTTCTAGACGCCTTCGAGGTGAATAATTAATAACGTGAAACAAAATGTAGTAATATGAAATCATACTTTGTTTCACGTTATTTCGTTCTATGCATGTTTTAGTCTTTAATGACAAACTATTGTATAAGATAAATCGATCGATTTGTTTGTTTATCGCACTATCCCTGTTCCAAGTCTTCGAACTAGATCAATTTTTTAAATCACTATTTTTAGTAGACAAAAATGATTTCAAAGTCAGAGAAATAACATTTTGTTACTCGCGAACTCAAAAAGAAGCTTCATGAAAAAAGAGAACGCTATTTGAATAGAGGTATCACGAGAAACTGCAGGAACCACCCCGCTTTCCGAACAATTTTCGAAAATTTTTTTTATTTCAATCATACTTTTATGTGAGAGTACACAGGAGACAAGAATTCGATCAATCCCGGTGCCAGCGTCTTTTATAGAAATTCTCCGGTTCTGTTGCCGAAATCGTCATGACTTTCTTTAAAATTGCGCTACAAAGCTCATATGTACATATATGTACATATATGGCCCAGAATGTGTTGAGAAGTTGTAGGTGAACACTTATTATGTTGGTTATTTGTGAGCATCTGCATAACCCAGGAAGTTAGATGAGAAAATGTGATTTTTAAGATTTCCAAAATTACATCATATTTTAGATTAGCGAGCCCAAGATGTTTCTGTTTATAAACATTAGTCAAATAAAAGAATAAAATAAATTAGAAAGGGCCACTTCTAGGCGAAAAATTGCTCTAAAAGCACAAAAAAAGCAAAGCTTCTTTTCGAAATATCCATCAGTAAAAAATCACATAAAATATATATTATCGTAAGCCCCGAGCGGTAGAGCAGTAATGTGCTCGGGGAAATGGTATTGAAACAGAATACATTCTTACTGACTAATGTTTGTATGCTCTTTCATATTCTGAAACCTCTTGGGTTCGCTCATCTAAAATATTTTATAATTTTTGGAATTTTCGCAAAATCAAATTTTCTCAGCTTAATTTCTGGGTTAAACAGATGCTCACAAATCGCAAACATATAAAATTGTTCACCTAATACTACTGATAACAGAAATGAAACCCATAACATCGGGGAAAATAAAAGTGTCAATCATTCGTGTTACGCCTTCTTTAAAGGCGGTGTTCCACGAACTTTTGGCCAACTGAGTTCTCACTGTAGGGTTATGGTAATCGGTTTCCAGATAAGAACCCCGCAAACCGCATGTTCAGGCGATAAGTTTGAACAAAGTTATTCGCGTTTGGCTCTGTGCCAAACTGACCCTGAATGTAGGAATTCAAAAATGATAGGGAGGGATAAGGGTGGACGAGGAGAAAGCGACAGCGCCATTGAAACATATGAGATGAGGAATGATGGAGCAGGAGATTCGTGATACTCCTTCTTTAATGAATGTTTTTTTCGGCATCAGGAACGGAGAGGAATTGATCTAATTCTTGTCTCATGGGTACTCTCACATAAAAGATTGATCGAAATCAAAAACATTTATTTGATACTAGTTCCGAACGTACTGCAATCTCTCTTAAGGAATTTATTCGAAAGTACCTCCTCCTGTTTGTTGTGTAGCTGATTTTGTGGCCAAAAAATATCTGCCGACACTGGCCGCCATCAATCGTTTATCCCTAATCTTTTTTTATATTTTGTATTTTCAGATGGTCTGCATGTCTCAACATCCGCTCAAAAAAGATGTGCACTTGCGCGCCACAATAACATCTTTAGAGGAGTATGTCGCTCTAGCTGAAGCAACAAATAAGTATATAGTCTCGAATTATTTCGCAAGGCATGCTATTTTAAGCCATATTCTTCGAGACTTCCTAATTTCTCTCGATTTGTTTTGTTCTAAAAAGCAATCAAAACGCCTTGAAAAGACCAAAAGAGCTCAATAAATGCATTCAAATAACCTCAATTCAGCCGCATATCTATATACGATCGTGCTTCTGGGACTAAGTTCTTTGCGCAGCATCATCGTACATTCGCCGACTCTGCATGGATTTACATGGGATGAGAGCAAATACCCGACCATCATGGTTATCTCATAAACATGCTGTTTTTGGATTGAAAAAGGTCATCAGCAATGCTGTGAAATCGATTAATTCTATTATTTTCCCTTTCTTGAAAAGTTCCTAAATAACCATTATTTATTGTTTTTGTGTTGCGAGGAGGTCAAGCAATAAATATTGTTAAACCATTGTTGTATTTCCCACCCAAAAATCAGTTCACATACTTTCTGAAGACATTCTAAAAACAGTTCAAAGCAAACAGCTCTAATTACAATTTCACAAACACTCATCCAAAATAATAAAACGTTTCGCTCCCAAAAAACAGATATGGCTGCGAGAGAGCATGGCAAAGCGAGAGACACGCCCAGGTATAGATAGGGGCCACAACGTGGTCAGCGGAATTGGCTGACTGGGGTAGAATGTAGTGTCAAAATATGCCTACATGTCTGATTAAGACAAATCTTTTGGATTTAGGTCGATATTTTATCTCTGAGCCGAGCTACACCTCCAAAACCGCGCGAGCTTCGACTGTTGTGAGAGGGAGAGACAACGAGAGGAGAGGGGGGAGAGGCGGAGCCTATTCCCAAATCTTTCTATGGGCATAGCGCGCTTAATTGGAGATATTTTGATGAAGTGCCAAAAGAGAAGTAGTTAATGAAGGTATGGAGAGTACAATGGCGTCACAATTTGGAGGATTGCACATGTCATAGCGCAGAGTTAGTGCAGGAACATAGCGCGCAATTGCAGAGAGTAAGCATCTGCTCTCATGGCGCAGTAGGTTGAGCGTTTGCTTTGTGAACGGGATCTTGCAGTTTCAATTCCCCTTTTGTGAAAACCAGTACTATTTACAGTAAAACGTAATGTTGATACTCTCGTTCTCATAAAACCCCCATTTTCACGCACTATTTTTGCAAACGAATGCACAATTCGGAGTCGCCGATTTTGATTTCTTTTTCGCTCGTAAAAATCAAGAGAATAGAATGCGGGTATATCAAAAGTTGAGAGTTGATTGTTAAGCCCAATTTCGACGATTTCGAAATTTATTTTAACTTTTTCCACGGCTCTTAATTTCGGCTCCTGGGAGGCACGCGTGCGAGACACGCGACGCGCGACTGTTCGTTGTGTCAACTCTTGTCAGCTGTGTCATATATTCTAAATAAACTATCTAATTAATTCTGATCTTGTAGTAATATATTTTATAATTATATTGGCATGCGTTGCAAAGGTTGATCATCAACAAATTTATCACAAGAAACTGAGAGCAATGGAGCAACTTAGAAAATGGTGAACTGATTACGGTAGTATCGACGAATGTTCATCTCTCGAGTGATGAGCATCCACTTGTGTTCGGCATTTCTGATGTTATAGAATCTGCGATCGATTTTATTGATCACTGCGTGGAGTGACTCGATCTAGTGACTAGTGAGAGGTGGAGTGATCTAATTGTCAGTATGATATAGCACAAAACAAAGTAAACAAAGCTAAAAACAATCAATAACCAGTAAAACAGTCAACTCCGTTAAGGAACTATCGCAGGGGGCAAACTCCGCTTTCAAATCTCAAAAGCGCGGGAAAGAGACGCGACGCGGACACGCAGCGCGGTCCAACTAGGTCAGATTCCTGCCTCAATAACGAGCCGTGTTTCGACACCTAAACGTTCTCTGATCAACTCTGATATAGGCGCAATCGGCTGCCCTCTCCTAGACCTCCAAAACAAGCCATAATATGACGCATATCGTTTCGAATTACGCTTGTGCACTTCAATTCCCATTTTTTGTCAAATCCGGGTGCCCGAGAAGTGGGCGGTCCTTGTGGACCCTAGGTATAGAAAGAGATTACACCACCAGTAGTCCATTTCATGAACGTATAATTTAAAAATTGTAATATCTTGACCTCGTATTCACATTTTCATCCGTCAAATTATGCTTCTCTGATAAATTCCGATGCTTTTTTAAAACAATCTCGTATCTGAATTCATTTGATCTTCCACGTCCCTTTTGGTTTTTTTTTTGCTTTACACTGTCCCTGATAAACCATAATAATCGAATAATATTGGTGTTAGCTCGCAATCAAGCTATTTGTTCTTGAAAAAAAATACATTTTCGCCAATATTTCCTCCGCTACCCTCGCGGTAACCATTAGGCACAGCATCGAGTTGGCGCCATGCCAAGAACGAGTCTCGTTGTCTGACTTTCCGTTACTAATTTACTGTTTCCGTTATTTGTTCTTGAAAAAAAATACATTTTCGCCAATATTTCCTCCGCTACCCTCGCGGTAACCATTAGGCACAGCATCGAGTTGGCGCCATGCCAAGAACGAGTCTCGTTGTCTGACTCTCTTGATTCGCGCACTCTCTCGGTGATTCTCTCTTTCTCGATCATGATCTCGCAGAAACTCTTTCGGAGGCTGTGTTAGGGATGTCGGATCAAGTGCCAAGGCTCATGGTGATCATGATGATCCACATGACTCCAAACCTACAGACCAGGGTTAGGACGAGAGAGTGTGCAAAAGTGAGAGAGTCCCTCTCGATTTCACACGCTCTCTCACTCCAAAGGCCTTTCTGGAAGGTTGACGGGCCTGTGGAATGATGTGGATCATGATGATCAAGGCTTGTCTCTCTCTCTCCCTGACCTGTTCTTTCGTTCCAAGTGTGAGAGATAAACAGCCAGGGAGCCCAAGGGTTTGGAGTACACTTCGATAAATAACGATAAATAACTAAACAACTAATTGCGAAAAAGTTTAATACAATCTCATTCTGCGATGGAATAGTTTATTGGAGCGGTCTGGCAACTATTTGTTTATTTAGCGGCACTCATTTCGCAACTAGTTGTTTAGCAAGAGCAGGTCGTTTTTGAGGTCGTGAATATCATGTATCAAATATTATGTATCAAATTTTCAATATTAATAACGGCAGTGAAGAAAAAAAACAGTATCATACCCACAGTACTCTTGATAATGTGGTAAAGATACCGTACCAGGCCTACCGTAACCCGGAATTAGGAAATTGCTAAAACATGAATCGAAAGTCGTTAAATCTCGAGTAGTTATTGCATGAGCGGTATACCGTTTGTTTCCTATTTACATAAATTTACTGTTTCCGTTACTACCGTAGCTGGAATACAGTATACCAAATTTAAGAAATTAAGCAAATTGCCTCGGGAGTTTTGTAAGAGGAAGATCTCGAGTAGCCAATGCCATCGGGAATGTCTTATCGCATCTACGGTACACACCTACAGTAACCTCTAAAAAGAGGTAGGCATCGAGGAGCCAACGCCCGGTTCAATTAGCCCAATTTCGTAAATTCGGTATACTGTAACCATGTGGTAGTCGCGGATACGGTCTCCCGGAAAGGGTTCACCTCTCAGGTAATTACTGATAGAGATCTAACTCAAAAAATATTCAATATGCTTAATTTCGCAATTCCTGGTTGCAGTAATTTTGCTACAGTATGTATGATGGTTATGCTACCGTTAGATAACAAAAAAACGCTCGCGATGTGAAAAATTATGAAAAATTATGAAAAAAAATCATAAAAGGGCGAAGCGCGACGATTCGTGTCTCTATGGTCACAATTTTTTGGTATTTTATATCTTTCGTTGTGCTCTTCGATTTTGTCTTTTTAAAATAATAACTTTAATTGCAAAATAATGAAGGAATACGCTAATTTTGTTTTGAGCGCCTCCCCGCTCTCGCTGGCGCGAATGGTGGTGTCCGGCGAATCTCGACGGTGTACTGTATGTCAAATTGCAATTTTCCGGTCGCCATGTTCCCGGCTGATTTATATTCGAAATTTGTTTTATTAACATTAATCATGTTTATTTATCGATTTTCATCTCCTTTCTTGTTCCAATCGTGAGCCAGGTCGGATGGGCTTCCCGTGAGAGCTGGTTCACGATTGCATCGATTGATTTTCCGTTTCAAACCGAGTCTCAGAGTATTAACACTGCAAACCGTCATGTTTCACCTCATTTCTTTCACTCTTTCCCGGCCCATTGCTTGCCTTTCTTGTTTTCTACCGTTTCCCCTGATGGGCGTTCATCTCTCCCTCTGTTTTGATTGTTCTCCCTTCCTTTTCTCCAACTTTGAAAGCGTAAATCGACACTATTTCAGTAGCGGAAAGGACAGAGGCTGCGCCGATCTCGCCGACGACCGATAGGGGACCAACGACTAATCAGATGGGTCCTTTTTACAAGGACCGTTACGAAAATTGTTGCATCAGAGTTGGCTTGTGAAGAACTTTCAGGTTCTTCCCCCCTTCTCATTTCCTCTCCCGCCTCCCGGTCGGCTCGCCGCTGTGCACTCTGCTCCTCCAGTGGTGCGTGGCTGTTTTTTTCCTTTACCAGTGATAATCATTGTGCAATAAAACGGTTTATTAACTTCTTTCAATAACGATTTCCATCTAAATAGTGTGAAAACAGTGTTTAATGCTAAAATTACGAAGATTTAAAATATTCAGAAAGAAATGTTCAATACAGGCACTCGACTTAGGTCTCATTCTTTACCTTTTTCATTGGGATCGGATCTTCCTCTGGTTCACTATCGAATTGAAGAGGGGGGAGACTATCACTCGCAGAGGGAGGGAGACTATTAGCAGTAAATTGGACAAGAGACGAAGAGGAAGGGTAGGCAGCATAGGGATTGTGAACGGGTATTTTGTGTAGATTTGGCATCAATGAACTGAGGAAAGGTTTGTAGGGTACTGTACTCGAGGGAGGGATCAATACGGCAGTAGTTGGCTGTGCTACCGTAGTTGCAGGTGGGATCAAGCAAGGAATCAATGAGTGCGCTACAGTAGTCGGGATCGCGATGGAAGCGCGTGCGGGGGTTACGGTAGTGCTAGTCTCTCTCCTTCTAGTAGCCGCGTACATGTTGACTCTATTGATGATGGAAGACCGCGCTGTTTCGCGACAGTGATGGGTCGTGAAGGAACGTCGGTGCAAACAGACCTGCAATATGGAACCATTTTATTTTGAGATAAAAATGATAATATTTCGAAGTTGATAGACATGAACAATTCGGAAATGCTCTAATTCACTCACGTCAACGAGGAATCGGACTCTCGCTTGATCCATTCTGTACTTCAGGTTGAGAAGCAGTTCTTCCTCATGGTCTTTCCATAGCACGGGTTCGATTGCTGTGGCCAGACACTCTGGTCCCTTGTTCTTGTCCAAATCATTCACTTCCTTTTTCGTCATTAGATCATAGGTGAACGCTAAAATTTTCCATTGATTTGGAAGTTCAATTTACGGTGCTATTCGACGGTGCTATTTTTTATCTGGCAGAAATTGCGAGGGAGCGTGTGAAATGCAGCGACACAGGTTTGTGGGTGTCGACGTACCTGTATCCTTGGGTGCAGCGGCTGCGAGTGCATCCAATCTTGCCGCAGTCGCTTCTCCCTGGTCCTCGATCTTCCGCAGTTTGGCAGCAATTCCTGTCACCTGAAGGAAAAATTCGATGTTTAATCAATCGATATTTCCGAACCTCGATAGCAGCTGATCGTGATTCGTTGACTGCAGTATGGAGAAGAGGACCGTACGAAACGATGAAATTATGTAGAGTCCGAGAAAGAGTAGAGACCTCCTGTCTCATTTCGTGCAGTGCTTGAGTCATTAAGAAGACCGCCGGATCTGGAAAAAAGTACGGTAAGTTCAGGGTACGGTAGAACCATGCATGGATACGGTAAGTTCAGGGTACGGTAGATCCATGCATGGATACGGTAAGAACCATGCATGGATACGGCAAGTTCAAGGTACGGTAGATCCATGCATGGATACGGTAAGTTCAAGGTACGGTAGATCCATGCATGGATACGGTAAGTTCAAGGTACGGTAGATCCATGCATGGATACGGTAAGAACCATGCATGGATACGGTAAGTTCAGGGTACGGTAGATCCATGCATGGATACAGTATGTTCAAGGTACGGTAGATCCATGTATGGATACGGTAAGTTCAGGGTACGGTAGATCCATGCATGGATACGGTAAGTTCAATGTACGGTTGATCCATGCATGGATACGGTAAGTTCAGGGTACGGTAGATCCATGCATGGTATCAATTAATCGGATAGAATGACGCACCTGTTGTGGAAGTAGCAGCCTGATGAATGAGTGTCGAATGGGGCGTAATTGACAATAGAGGGGCAGCAAGTTGGAGAGGGATGTTTGTACTGCCCGGTTGCACATAAGGGGAAGTAACAGAGGGAAGTAGGATAGGAATGGAAGAAGGAGGAGCTAACGAATTATGTGGGAAAAGGGGTACTGCAGTCGTTGTTGGGCCTACCGTACTCAGAATTGGAGATACCGTACTCGAAATTGGAGATACCGTACTCGTGGCTGGTCCTACCGTACTCGAAATTGGAGATACCGTACTCGTGGCTGGTCCTACCGTACTCGCAACTGAGGCTACAGTACTCGCAAAGGGGGCTAAACTGGTTGGAATGGAGGGTAGAGTAGTAGGAGGGGTGGAAGTGACGCTGGGTGCAGCAGGGGCGGCGACCATTCGAAGCTGAGAAATAACAAGAATGAGTTGAGAGTACAATTTCTGGACAAATCTCACGCTAGGCTGCTTCCTCTGCTTGTTTGGAGTGACTGTGCCAGGTTTCATTCGGCGCGCTTTCTCCGCCTCCACTCTTTTCTTTCCCCTGTCGGAGAACTTCAAGATTCCTCTCCTCTCCAGAGTGGGGTCTTTGGATGGATGCATAACCGCGATCGATGATCCCACTCGAGCTACGCCACGCACAACATCTTCGTCCACTACTTCCCATGCATCCCCAGCAGAAGTCGTGATGAGAACTAGCCACCACATTATGACTGAACGAAAGATCAAAGATCATACAAGAGAGAGAGCGAAAGGTCAAAGATCACACACGAGAGAGCAAAGATCAAAGGTCATACAAGAAATAACGAAAGATCATAGATCACAAACTCAGAGTATAATGAAAATGATTGACGTTTTAGAAATGTAAAGAACGGGAGGAGAGACGACTGAACGCGTGCGGTGCAAGTAAGCAAATGCATGCACTTGCATGCAAATTAAGCGATATTTCCATAGCGGTGAGAGACAGATCACGTTGAAGTCACGTAAATATATGCAATCTTGTGAACCATGAATATCCGTGCTACTTCCTCTTTTATTCGTTAATCTTTGATCATTTGCTTTTATTCAATCGATTCAATGTATATCAGAATGCCTCCGGGTTTCCATCCACGGGATTTGATCCAGCAATGGAAAGACGACGGGATGAGTTGCAAGCAGATCTCCATGGAGTTATGGGCGAAGAAGGAGATCCGATTGAGCGAATCGGCTGTCCGCCGCCAACTCAAAAGGAAACCGCGACAGCCCAAGCCCTACTGTCCCTCTTCTGTCCCCAAGGATCTCCACCCCGATGTCCGGTCTCTCATCGAGAAGTTGTACGACAGAGATGGGACGATTACTGTGAAACGCATCATGGAAGTGATAGAGAAGGAGACCACCCTCAGAGTTAGTTGCTTTCGTTCACTGTAAGGATTAGTATTCAAATATAGACGCACATAATACTAATAATTTATCTACGCCCGAGGCGCAACACGATTTGAAATTTGACAAGAGATTAGGGAAGATATGGGGGAGGGGGGACTCAACGAATATTACTTGAGATGACGGAAGCCTTCGAAAATGGGGTGATTGCCAATCGTTTCTTGAATGTTCGATGATTGAGGGCAGTGAGAACTTCTATTGGGAGCATGAAATACCTTCGAGCAATACGTGCAGGGAATGAATGGCACATACGGTAACCTATCAATATCGATTGGCGATTTGATTTTGATTTTACTATGGTGAGAGGATAAGGTGTGAGACCTGGCGAAGGGGGGGGGCGAGATGAGAGTGAACAAAATAGGCGAGAAAGTTCGAAATGTAGGTCAATGGGGATCCTGTGGGTGCTTCGAGGTTACTGTAGCTTTGTACAAAAGTGGTCGAAGGGTGAGAGATTATTCGACTCAAGATTAGGCATGACGGAGGAGCAGGTTTCTAAATACAGGGTGCGGCAAAATTACTTAGACTAAACTTTACAAGATAATTCCAATACAGTAAAAGAGTTAGGTATGATCTCAATTGCATATTTGCGACTATTGACCTATGTCCTAATACTATTCGGCATTTCAAGTAATTTGGTTTATCCAATCGTTTATGGCAGAAAAAAATTGGCCCAAACTGTATTTTCAAATTGAAACGCACGGGGGCCAGATCACTCAGCAAGTTTCGGTTGCTGAATGTATCGAAGATCACGCTGAATTTGACCATTTCTCAGTACCCACGGGTAGAGCATGATGTACAGTTCTCATGATTATATTTATGAAACACAGCTCCCTTTGACCAATCCATTAGAGATTGAGAATCAAGACCTACATACGTTTTGAGAAACCGCTATCGAGATGGTTCCCTTGCTCCATAACTCCGCAAGCTTTCCACGCCGTGTGGTCTCCCTAAGTTAGTAGCAACTAGACATCACAATGAGGATGCTATACAATTGAGACATCTCGAAGTCCTATCTAAACCGAGCTTTTACAGGTAATATTTTAGTTGGACGCATAATTGCCGCTGATAGCGGCATAATCAAATTGAAAGATGACAGCACGATGTGAGGGAGAGATGAAAATTTGAAAACAAAGTGAAAACATGCCCTTGGTCTTTGATAATCTTCAGGCACGGGAGAATCGTTGAACATTCAACCCCTCCTTAGAACGCTTATAATAAATAGGTCATTTTGATTTTCCGATTTTTCAATGTTTCATGCTCAAAAACACTTGGGTGTTCATAGAAGCAAACGATCCAATACCTTCTCAAGAAAGTACTTCTACCCTAGTATGAAACCAGTAATGGACGAGGATATTGAATGGGTTTTGTAAAATCTGTGACATTATTACAAAAATGCATCCAATTTTTGCTTGAATTGTAGATCTGGCACGTCATATATCGCTTCGCATTGTACATCCAGTAATAGACCCCAAATCTCAGTTTGTATGTATGTTGTAGTGGGAAGTCTCCTCTACAAAATACGCCTTTCGGAACTAGTTCATTCTTCACATTCTTAGAGAACAGTTGACTTCAATGAGATCAGATGCGCGGGAATCGACAATGATTTTGCCCATAGAGTTTTGATTTACAGCTCTTGTAAAAAGAGCTTGATTCTATTTGTACAGTGGTTTTCCTATTGCTTATAAAGTTAGTTAATAAATATATAAATTCCAACTTCAAAACATTTCCTCTAAGAAAAATTTTAAGAAACAAATCTAGTCTAAGTAATTTTGCCGCACCCTGTAGATAGACGGATACATGGGGTACAGTAGGACGGAGTGAGGATTACGGTACGGATACTGTGTGAGGAATGTTTCAGATGTGGGATATTTGTATGGAGTATTAAGGGAATCAAGCCGAGATGTGTTGAGGTTAACTGTACTACGTTCTATGCACAGTTCAGGGTATTGGTTCGGTCCTTAGGGAACTAGATAGCCGAAAAAAATGAACTACCCGTGTGCCGATAAATAAGAATAAATCTGACGCACCATCAATGGTGTTGATACGGCACTTTGTTATGTATCTGACACAGCGCTGCTGAGGTTGACCCACCGCATTTCTTGTAGGATACTGTAGCGCTTTTACGGTATCTCACCAGGTACTTTACCATTAATTAATAGCATTCTCAAAGAAGTAAGTGTATACGTGCGGACGTTTTCCTGAAGAAAAACAGGCAACTTCCATGAAAACAGTGACAAAAAAATGCAAAAACATAGAACAAGCGAGAGCATGATATTTTTTGCGTTGGCACGTGTTTACTAGCATTGGAAAACAATTTAAGCTTAAACACGGGCAGCGAGATTCGAATCCGCGTCGGGCAGATTTGAATGTCGGCGATTTAACTACTTGGCTATGAATTTAGTGATTTCAATTTTTTTTAAATTAAAAACAAATATTGACAGTTATCGCATGTAACGGTTGAGAGATGACTTTTGAGCTGAGATACAACAGACAGACATACAAGCAAACATAAAGATAAATTGATTTCCAAGTTTTTCAAGTTCACACTTGTTCTGTGACCCCAGAGACTCCCCAGTGTGTTTGGTAAAGATTCGAAAATTTCGATTTTCCACGTTAAAACGTGTTTTGACACGTTCAGACACGCTTCTGACATCGCAAAACACTTTTCCTGTGATCACCGGCACTCCGCCTTGTGTTTGACAAAAGTTGGAAATTTTCGATTTTCACGTTAAAAGTCGGCAACACAGGTGAAAACGTGTTTCACGAGACTCAAACGCGTGTTAGGACGCCTTCTGAAACTTGCGAAAAATGCGGCAAAAGGTTTGCCCGCGGCGGGAGTCGAACCTACGTCACTCGAATTGCAAGTCAAGCGCTTTATCCACTCGGCTATGGATCTAGTATTTAAATTTTTGTAAAATATTAAAAATATTCTGGTCAATTATCATATGCAAGAGGTTTTGAAAAGATAGCGCAATTTTGAAACTAAATATATGTACATTTTAAAAAAACTGGACGGACATGTGGACAAAAAACACAAACAAACAGACAGACAGACAGAAACATCAATATCCTAATATAGTTACATACAGAAGCGTTTAACTGTACTTATTTATTAAAGTAACCTACTCAACGGCACGGACCGATCCAATCAAGCAAAAATAAAATATTCCACCGATAGTAATGTTTCAGGTAACTGAGCATGTGGTTCACGTCTGGCGAAAGGAGTTAGGCTTCCGCAAGTTTCGTTTGCGATACGGTCACATGGTACGACTAGCCAATCGATTCGTGCGCGTTGATTTCTGTCAGCGCGCATTGGACAACCATGAGCAATTCCTCACTCACTCGTTCAGTGATGAATCGTGGATCTATTTAGAAAAGACAAGCAAAACTATTTATGTCCGCGATCGTGCTCATGCGGTCCAATCTGCTCCCAAGTACCCCGTCAAGGTGGGATTTTATTTGCAACATTACTTATTTTGCAAAAAAAATCCCACCTTGACGATCGCAGCTATTCTAGATCCTAGTGTGGGGGTCCATCTCGTGGCGCGGAGCATCGGACCTGATCATATTGACTGGCGATGGAGCGGCACGAGTCGATTCGGCCACATACCAGACGATACTCGAGAAGAACTACCTCGAATGGAGGATGTATGAAAATAAAAAGAGACCTGGAACTGCAAAATAAGCTATTTTTTAAATTTAGAAAGAATTCTTTACTAAATAGAATGCAAACAAAACTCATATTTTTACGATGAAAAAGAGTTTCCAAAGTTCGGAATGTGCAGCTATGTACCGAGAGCTACGGTGTTTAGCGCACTAAACACAGTAATTCCCGGCACGCCGGTGCCATTAAAAAATCAGATGTCCTTCCAAAGAAATCGTAAAAATATGCATTTTTTGCATTCTAATCAGAAAATAGTTTAAAATTAAAATAACTTATTTTGCAGTGCCAGGTCCCTAAGAGAGCATACACGAGAAGCGAGGGGGGGACCCCACGAATAGATTTTTTGCAACCTATCTCAATAGTGAGAATCACGAGTGGTAACATCTGGCCAAGTAAGTAAGGTTCTGGATCCCGCACCGAAAAGATACAGTAAGTAATCCGACGACATCCATTTTTATAAAAAAAATTATCTTTGATTCCAGACTGTTCATACATTTGGTCTGGCATATTAAGATTTTGTGGAAAAAAACGTAATTTTAAAAATCGAATAAATCGATGTCGGAATCGCAGGTTATTGTAATATTTCAGTACGAGACCCACAACCATATTTGCTAGGTCAAATATCAGTACTAATCAGTTAAATAAGAGGAGAATCCACGAATTACTTACGTTATAAAAAGTACTTCGTGGATTCCCCCCCCTCCCTGTTCCCCGGCTTCTCGTGGGTTGTCTCTTAAACAAAAGATGCCTTAGCATTTCAGCTAATCAAAAAAATGTAATCGATTTTTAAAGGAAAGTCTATGGACCGGTCGGAATCCTCGTCCAAGATTCTGCACCGGGCCATGTTTCAAACTCGACCAAGAGGTTCCTTCGGAATGAGGGGATACCGGTGCGAAACAACTTGAATTTATAAAACCACTTTAATCATCTTCTAAAAATATGATCTAACTAATTGATATCTAGACCGAACTCTGGCCACCCGAAAGCCCAGACCTGAATCCAGTGGAAACGGTCTGGGCTATCATGAAGAAGCACGTGAATGCGGACAAAATGACTGGCACACAGCAGCTGGAAGACGCAGTGAAGAAATTTTGGCGTGAAAAGGTCACAGTCCCCCTCTGTCAAACGTTGATCACACACATGCAAAAAAAATTGCAGCAAATCGTTGACAAAGGTGGACTTCCTATTCACGATTAGGTGTTCACTGTCCATAGGTCAAATGGGGTTCTCGCAGGTGTTTCGTGCAGAAATAACTAAAATCACGTGCCGGAGTGCATATTGTCCAATTTTTTAAAACAATTTGTCAAAAAGTGGTCAGAAGTACATGAAACATTAAAAATTGTCGTTTGCCGACGTGGTCTGGACGCCATGAAGAAGCACCTATCCTCGCTAACGAGAACCTATTTGGCCTATGACTGGGTGCTTTCCACTTTAACAATTGTGATAGTCTTTTCTGCATTGTTTTTCATAGTAAGGAATATGAAATCGTTATTGAAAGAAGTTAATAAACCGTTTTATTGCACAATGATTATCACTGGTAAAGGAAAAAAACAGCCACGCACCACTGGAGGAGCAGAGTGCACAGCGGCGAGCCGACCGGGAGGCGGGAGAGGAAATGAGAAGGGGGGAAGAACCTGAAAGTTCTTCACAAGCCAACTCTGATGCAACAATTTTCGTGACGGTCCTTGTAAAAAGGACCCATCTGATTAGTCGTTGGTCCCCTATCGGTCGTCGGCGAGATCGGCGCAGCCTCTGTCCCTTCCGCTACTGAAATAGTGTCGATTTACGCTTTCAAAGTTGGAGAAAAGGAAGGGAGAACAATCAAAACAGAGGGAGAGATGAACGCCCATCAGGGGAAACGGTAGAAAACAAGAAAGGCAAGCAATGGGCCGGGAAAGAGTGAAAGAAATGAGGTGAAACATGACGGTTTGCAGTGTTAATACTCTGAGACTCGGTTTGAAACGGAAAATCAATCGATGCAATCGTGAACCAGCTCTCACGGGAAGCCCATCCGACCTGGCTCACGATTGGAACAAGAAAGGAGATGAAAATCGATAAATAAACATGATTAATGTTAATAAAACAAATTTCGAATATAAATCAGCCGGGAACATGGCGACCGGAAAATTGCAATTTGACATACAGTACACCGTCGAGATTCGCCGGACACCACCATTCGCGCCAGCGAGAGCGGGGAGGCGCTCAAAACAAAATTAGCGTATTCCTTCATTATTTTGCAATTAAAGTTATTATTTTAAAAAGACAAAATCGAAGAGCACAACGAAAGATATAAAATACCAAAAAATTGTGACCATAGAGACACGAATCGTCGCGCTTCGCCCTTTTATGATTTTTTTTCATAATTTTTCATAATTTTTCACATCGCGAGCGTTTTTTTGTTATCTAACGGTACATTAAATTACTTTGGGTTTGGTGACCCAGACCCCGACCCATCGAGAGATTCGTCAAATAATTATCTAAAAAATTGTAAATTGTTGTTTGTATGAGTCCTACCCACGGTAATAGATCAACGACCCTTATAATCCGTTAGAAGTTCGCGAACTTTTCACGCATCTTTTCTTGCTCGTTTTAGGCTATTTTCTTAATAATTTGCGTTAGGTCATTAGATACGCATAAGAAACTACTAATGCCGAAGAATTTAACTTAAAATATAAACTGGGGAATTAGCCGCACCTCTTAGAATGTCGCGGAATTCCGCGAGCTGTTTTCACGCAGCTAGACAGTGACGAGAGAGCACGCGGAACGAGGAGAGGGAAAAGTAAGCAATGTTGTTGTTGTATTTCTGCGCTCTCTCTGTTTACGTGCTCTCTCGTCACTGTCTAGCTGCGTGAAAACAACTCGCAGAATTCCGCGACCTTCTAATAGGTGCGGCTAATTCCCTAGTTTATATTTTTGGTTAATTTCTTCGGCATTAGTAGTTTCTTATGCGTCTCTAATGACCTAACGCAAATTATTAAGAAAATAGCCTAAAACGAGCAAGAAAAGATGCGTGAAAAGTTCGCGAACTTCTAACGGATTATAAGGGTCGCAACAAGGACATAAACCTCTTGTCAAGTTGTGTAGTGAATTCATTTTGTTTGAAGGAACTGAAAACCAGGGCGTGACAATTCCGCAACGACATTTCCGCAACGGCTTATAACTCAATGTAAACTTGAAGAATTTTTGAATTATTTTTTCCTCACTATCAATGTGTTCACCCCGATCAATCGCGATGCTTATTATAATTCTATGATGATGTTGAATTTTCCATTAATTAATTAGCTAATTAATCGAAAATCCATTTAGTAATTTTGAAAACCCTAATGATTCTGATCAGTATAATACTTCGATTAACTCATGGGGTTGATTAAGAAGAAAGTTATTTCAATTTGAAATCCCCGTTGCGGAAATGTCGGTTGCTGAATTGTCACCCTCCCGAAAACCAAGGGACTGGTTTCTAATCCAAGGGTTTGATTCTCTCTCTCTCTTCTGTGGCCTTTCGCGTATCAAGTGTTGAGTGAGAGATCGCACCCTCTCCGGTAAAAAGAACCAAGCCGTTGACACTTGGGCTTGAAACGGCAAACCTAGTAACCATGGTGCGCTCAAATAAAAGAAAGATAAAATTGTCCATCTACTACTTTTTTATGATCATTTATTTATCGTACACACTTTGAATAGGCTAATGGCAGTTTCTCTTATCCTACACGTACTTTGATTCCTTTATTGATTTTAGCAATCGCCTCTCGGACTCGTCCATTGTTCCCTTCTGATCGCATCTTCGGATCAATTAATTACGTTTTCCGTCTGATCGCGAGAATCCGATCTCTTGCCTTGTCTGCAGCGACGTGTGCACTTCTGTAAGAGGCATATCATTAAATATGTTTGACTTTTTGCAAAATGAAAAACATCACTTTCTTTTCCCACAAAATTATGTTTCAGTAAAATAGACGCTTGAAAGCGGTACGTTGAGAATTTTTTTTTTGAATAATTTCCGCTTTTAACCACTCGAATTTCTTTAGCGAAAAATCTTTTTGATTAAGAAATACATACAGATACGCATTGCAGCTTATCATAGAACCGCATGCACATTTCGAAGCAGTTGGTGCAGTCGGCCGTCATTGTATCTGAAAACGTTCATTTTTTTTTAATATTTAGCTTACTTGTTAATCTCTCTTAGCTCACAATACAGTTAAATACACTGTTGTCTTTTTTGCTTTCGTACACATGCCTCGAAAGGGGTCCCCGATTCACGTGAACACAACACGACAATAGCCTCGCAACAGGCCGCTGATCATCTCAGGACAGGCTCTCGTTGCCCCTCAGGCATAGGAGTGGTCGAGACCGCCTTGCGTGTAGAAGACCTAACACTTTTACCTTTTACCTTTTACATGATAATTGAAAAAAAATGTAAATATGATCAATGGGCGTCGCAATAATCAGTCGGGATACTGTAGTTACCGTACTCTGGTACTGTATATCGTAAAGTAATCGACCGAAATATTGTAATCCGTGATACGGTATGACTCACACTCTTCCATCGATCGCTTGTAAGAGCTGGTTGCTTGAGGTAGTTTGTCGTCCGACGAACCAACTCACACATCTGCAAGGCATGCTGACGATTTAGGATATTTTCTAATACCTATATATGTAGGGTGTTTTGCGCTGCTAGTCCCAAATCAAAATTGAATGCAATCAAATGACAATTCGGCAGGTGCCGCCAACTTACATGCTTGCAATACGCGCAAACCTTGCCCGCGGCGCATCTTTGTAAGCACTTATCGAGCATCGCATCGCCTGCAAAGTGAGGGGGAAGATTACAATTGTAGCTACTACGACAGGAATCGCTCTGGAGCAGACTGAGAAAAATAGCAACGAGTATTGCGCAAGAGGCAAATCACTCCCCGCACTCTCATTTCTCGCGCAAGTTTGCCGATGAAACGGTTTATTTGCCTGTTTTGCTCCGTTATTTCTTGAAGTCTACTCTTGAAAAAGTCATTTGTGTGCTGGATAGCTCATACGAGCGGTCGGCGACTCACTTTGATCGGCGGCACGAAGATTCCCCGTTGCGTCCGAAACTGTAAATGTAGAGGGATTACGGTAGGAACAAATTTGCTGTAATCGATAAGCGTAAAGTACGTATGGAGGATACCGCCGTCGACAACGGTACTTGTAAATACGGCACTATAGGTATGACAGGCGACGGAAAGGACAGAGATACTGTGTGCAAAAAGAGGTACGGTAGGGTAGAAGGAAACTCACACAGAGCCGCGCCTAGCGAGAAGGAGAGGACGACTCCCAAGAGGGGAAAGAGAAGAGACGAATTCATGGTGGGAAATGAGGAGGGAGAGACGGATCAATCCATTTTATAGTCATTTGGGGACAATGGATTTGTGTTTTGAAAGTTGTGAATGCAAAGAAGGATTTAAGTCAGTCTCTCACATTATATTTGTAATTGTCTCCACATTAAACAATTTTGGGACAAGAGCCGATTGGCTTTCTTCTTATGAATATTCTCAATAACAGGGCGGCAAGATTCCGGGAAATAACAGGGCGGCAAGATTCCTGATGGGAAATGGGAATCTTGTCACACCGGCAAAGTTCCTGGGAAAAGATGTAAATGATCAATTTCCCAATAGGATCTTGCTATCCTGCCTGCCAAGCCATCCCTAGTCCTAATTCGGTCCGTGTATTCGAGTAGAGAGCGATTCTTAAGCTAATTATCTTTGAGATATCGCATAGCGGACAAGGAAAACCATGAGATGTCGGATTGGCCCCTCACATTCTCAGATCGCGGGTATGGAAAGTCCCGGATCACATCATTCCGCAGGCCGGTTACTCTCTCGTCCTAACCCTGGTCTGTAGGTTTGGAATCATGTGGGATTGCTTCGCTTTCCAAACTCTAATGTGCACTCACCATCGGATGCCTGGTGAGCAGCGATACCCCGCTCAATTGGAGTGCTCTCCCCGAATTCGAGAATAACCATCGCTGAAAATAATTTAAAAGAAATTTAAAGGCACTCGATTGAGAAGATTAAAAAAACGGAATGGTCAACAAGAAAGGAGGAGATCAGTGGAAAGACGAGAGACTTGGCTCTTTTTAAGGACAAACACCTAATCTTTCGAAATAGAGAGAGACCGAAATAAACATGGAGTATAGGAAGAAATATGTGAAAGAGAAGAAAATCCATCGCTTACCATCCAATTTCGAATTCTTATCAACTGATCAATAGAATAATACCGACTACCTTGCATAATACAAACAGCGCTCACAGTGATAAGAAATGAGAGTAATGATCAGACCCTCCTCGTTCTACATGCTCTCACATCGATCAGACAGCGCGAGAGAGCATGCAGAATTGAGAGAGTCAGATCATTACTCAGAAATGACGAGGAAATGTGTTGATGCACACGAGTGGAAGAAGGAGTGGTTGGTATTGATTTTTTCTCACAATATTTAAAATTAACACCACTCTCTCGTTAATTTATGAAATGAGCACATGAACAAGTATCGTGATAAACCTAATTTCGTTCACGATGTTAGAAAAATGAAGGAATCTCACTAGGGGTGCATAGTTTGCAGCTAAGTTTGTTTTTCTTGTGCGAATGCCGGTTCGTTTCTTTGACTTTTGAAGCTTCTCAGAAATCATTTATATATTCGTATATATTCGTGCTCGCGTTGTTTTCGAAGGAATGCTAAGCGTGAATTGGCCGAACGCATACCATCCGGTCTTGTGGTGTAGTCATAGCATTGCATGAGTCGACCCATGCGAAGTCAGCACCAACTTTTTTTGGTGCTGACTTCGCAACCATGACCATGGTTCATGGTGAAAATCGATATTTTCGATTATCGATTGATCAACCCAATCTATGGTGGGATGGTACCGTATGGTCTACAGTAACTAAAAATCGATAATCCGGGTTACTGTACCTTTCGCTGCGGGACCATCATTTTACAAAGTTGCACCAATTGAGCCGGTATTGCTTGTATGAGTTGGTATTCGGTAGGAAATTGCTCGAAAGGGATACTGTAGCTCGGGCACCGTACCCATGCCGTAGCTACGGTAACTTTCGCTGCGGGACCACCATTTTACGAAGTTGCTCAAAACGAGTCGCGATTGCTTGTATGAGTTGGTATTCGGTACGACATTGCTCGAAAGATATACGGCACATCGCCCACTGTACCGCGGGTTACGGTAGCTTTCGCTGTAAGACCACCATTTTACAAAGTTGTTCAAATCGAGTCGCGATTGATTGTATGAGTTGGTATTCGGTACGACATTGCGCGAGAGGTATACGGTAGTTCGGCTACCGTACCCATGGACGCGCTACGGTAGCTTTCGCTGTAAGACCACCATTTTACGGAGTTGCTCAAATCGAGTCGCGATTGCTTGTATGAGTTTGTATTCGGTACGACATTGCTCGAAAGATATACGGCACATCGCCTACTGTACCGCGGGCTACGGTAGCTTTCGCTGTAAGACCACCATTTTACAAAGTTATTCAAATCGAGTCGCGATTGCTTGTATGAGTTGGTATTCGTTACGAAATTGCTCTAAAGGGATACTGTAGCTCGGGCACCGTACCCATGCCGTAGCTACGGTAACTTTCGTTTCGAGACCACCTTTTTGCAAAGTTGTTCAAATCGAGTCGCGATTGCTTGTATGAGTTGGTATTCGGTACGACATTGCTCAAAAGGTATACTGTTGTCCGGCTACCGTACCCAACGCTACAGTAGCGATGGTTGACGAGGAACATTTGGCGAAGTTGCATCAAACGAGTATTCTCCGTCTGTACCGTGTCGTACCGAAAATCAACTCATACAAGCAATCGCGACTCGATTTGAACAACTTTTTAAAATGGTGGTCTCGAAATGAAGGTACAGTAACGCGCGGTACAGTAGCCGAGCTACCGTATACCTCTCGCGCAATGTCGTACCGAATACCAACTCATACAATCAATCGCGACTCGATTTGAACAACTTTGTAAAATGGTGGTCTTACAGCGAAAGCTACCGTAACCCGCGGTACAATGGGCGATGTGCCCTATATCTTTCGAGCAATGTCGTACCGAATACCAACTCATACAAGCAATCGCGACTCGTTTTGAGCAACTTCGTAAAATGGTGGTCCCGCAGCGAAAGTTACCGTAGCTACGGCATGGGTACGGTGCCCGAGCTACAGTATCCCTTCCGAGCAATTTCGTACCGAATACCAACTCATACAAGCAATACCGGCTCAATTGGTGCAACTTTGTAAAATGATGGTCCCGCAGCGAAAGGTACAGTAACCCGGATTATCGATTTTTAGTTACTGTAGACCATACGGTACTTTTTTTGGTGCTGACTTCGCAACCATGACCCGGGGTTCGTGGTGAAAATCGATATTTTCGATTATCGATTGATCAACCCAATCTATGGTGGGATGGTACCGTATGGTCTACAGTAACTCAAAATCGATAATCCGGCTTACTGTACCTTTCGCTGCGGGACCATCATTTTACAAAGTTGCACCAATTGAGCCGGTATTGCTTGTATGAGTTGGTATTCGGTACGAAATTGCTCGGAAGGGATACTGTAGCTCGGGCACCGTACCCATGCCGTAGCTACGGTAACTTTCGCTGCGGGACCACCATTTTACGAAGTTGCTCAAAACGAGTCGCGATTGCTTGTATGAGTTGGTATTCGGTACGACATTGCGCGAGAGGTATAGGGTAGCTCGGCTACTGTACCGCGCGTTACTGTACCTTTCGTTTCGAGACCACCATTTTACAAAGTTGTTCAAATCGAGTCGCGATTGATTGTATGAGTTGGTATTCGGTACGACATTGCGCGAGAGGTATACGGTAGCTCGGCTACTGTACCGCGCGTTACTGTACCTTTCGTTTCGAGACCACCATTTTACAAAGTTGTTCGAATCGAGTCGCGATTGATTGTATGAGTTGGTATTCGGTACGACGTTGCTCGATAGGTATACGGTAGCTCGGCTACTGTACCGCGCGTTACTGTACCTTCATTTCGAGACCACCATTTTAAAAAGTTGTTCAAATCGAGTCGCGATTGCTTGTATGAGTTGATTTTCGGTACGACACGGTACAGACGGAGAATACTCGTTTGATGCAACTTCGCCAAATGTTCCTCGTCAACCATCGCTACTGTAGCGTTGGGTACGGTAGCCGGACAACAGTATACCTTTTGAGCAATGTCGTACCGAATACCAACTCATACAAGCAATCGCGACTCGATTTGAACAACTTTGCAAAAAGGTGGTCTCGAAACGAAAGTTACCGTAGCTACGGCATGGGTACGGTGCCCGAGCTACAGTATCCCTTTAGAGCAATTTCGTAACGAATACCAACTCATACAAGCAATCGCGACTCGATTTGAATAACTTTGTAAAATGGTGGTCTTACAGCGAAAGCTACCGTAGCCCGCGGTACAGTAGGCGATGTGCCGTATATCTTTCGAGCAATGTCGTACCGAATACAAACTCATACAAGCAATCGCGACTCGATTTGAGCAACTCCGTAAAATGGTGGTCTTACAGCGAAAGCTACCGTAGCGCGTCCATGGGTACGGTAGCCGAACTACCGTATACCTCTCGCGCAATGTCGTACCGAATACCAACTCATACAATCAATCGCGACTCGATTTGAACAACTTTGTAAAATGGTGGTCTTACAGCGAAAGCTACCGTAACCCGCGGTACAGTGGGCGATGTGCCGTATATCTTTCGAGCAATGTCGTACCGAATACCAACTCATACAAGCAATCGCGACTCGTTTTGAGCAACTTCGTAAAATGGTGGTCCCGCAGCGAAAGTTACCGTAGCTACGGCATGGGTACGGTGCCCGAGCTACAGTATCCCTTTCGAGCAATTTCCTACCGAATACCAACTCATACAAGCAATACCGGCTCAATTGGTGCAACTTTGTAAAATGATGGTCCCGCAGCGAAAGGTACAGTAACCCGGATTATCGATTTTTAGTTACTGTAGACCATACGGTACCATCCCACCATAGATTGGGTTGATCAATCGATAATCGAAAATATCGATTTTCACCATGAACCATGGTCATGGTTGCGAAGTCAGCACCAAAAAAAGTTGGTGCTGACTTCGCATGGGTCGACTCATGCAATGCTATGACTACACCACAAGACCGGATGGTATGCGTTCGGCCAATTCACGCTTAGCATTCCTTCGAAAACAACGCGAGCACGAATATATACGAATATATAAATGATTTCTGAGAAGCTTCAAAAGTCAAAGAAACGAACCGGCATTCGCACAAGAAAAACAAACTTAGCTGCAAACTATGCACCCCTAGTGAGATTCCTTCATTTTTCTAACATCGTGAACGAAATTAGGTTTATCACGATACTTGTTCATGTGCTCATTTCATAAATTAACGAGAGAGTGGTGTTAATTTTAAATATTGTGAGAAAAAATCAATACCAACCACTCCTTCTTCCACTCGTGTGCATCAACACATTTCCTCGTCATTTCTGAGTAATGATCTGACTCTCTCAATTCTGCATGCTCTCTCGCGCTGTCTGATCGATGTGAGAGCATGTAGAACGAGGAGGGTCTGATCATTACTCTCATTTCTTATCACTGTGAGCGCTGTTTGTATTATGCAAGGTAGTCGGTATTATTCTATTGATCAGTTGATAAGAATTCGAAATTGGATGGTAAGCGATGGATTTTCTTCTCTTTCACATATTTCTTCCTATACTCCATGTTTATTTCGGTCTCTCTCTATTTCGAAAGATTAGGTGTTTGTCCTTAAAAAGAGCCAAGTCTCTCGTCTTTCCACTGATCTCCTCCTTTCTTGTTGACCATTCCGTTTTTTTAATCTTCTCAATCGAGTGCCTTTAAATTTCTTTTAAATTATTTTCAGCGATGGTTATTCTCGAATTCGGGGAGAGCACTCCAATTGAGCGGGGTATCGCTGCTCACCAGGCATCCGATGGTGAGTGCACATTAGAGTTTGGAAAGCGAAGCAATCCCACATGATTCCAAACCTACAGACCAGGGTTAGGACGAGAGAGTAACCGGCCTGCGGAATGATGTGATCCGGGACTTTCCATACCCGCGATCTGAGAATGTGAGGGGCCAATCCGACATCTCATGGTTTTCCTTGTCCGCTATGCGATATCTCAAAGATAATTAGCTTAAGAATCGCTCTCTACTCGAATACACGGACCGAATTAGGACTAGGGATGGCTTGGCAGGCAGGATAGCAAGATCCTATTGGGAAATTGATCATTTACATCTTTTCCCAGGAACTTTGCCGGTGTGACAAGATTCCCATTTCCCATCAGGAATCTTGCCGCCCTGTTATTTCCTTTCCTTGTGAAGAGTTGGGCGGTTGCGCAATGATCTCGGAGAATATTGTGCATTAGAAATGATGGGGGTGCAAGGAGAGCTATTCACCATCTGTCTGATTAGTGTAATGGTTGTGTTTCTGTGTTTCATTCGCATAGCGGTGGTTCGAATTCTTCCCATACTTTTTGTTTTGCAAGTTTTTAAACGATTCTACAGTATTCGTCCTCGTCCACATATTCTAAATTAAGCCCAACTTTCAACTAGCGCTATATTCAGTATCTTCTAACATGCAGTGTGAAATAACTGAAAAATGGATTTGAGAAAAAAATTGTTCTGAAGCGAAATTCCGAGAAGTTCACTATTAAGAATCTATGTTTGTGTTGGTTCAGTGTTAAAAATACACCGAAATTATAGAAATCTCATGTCAGGAATCCTGTGCCAAGCAGGATTCCTGCCAGTTTCAGGAATCCTGCTTCCCAAGAATGATCCCATATCATTTCTTCCTCTATCCAGGAAATAATGGGAATCATTTTCCACTTTTTCAGGACCTGAATCGGTCATTTTTCCCACGAAGCCATCCCTAATTAGGACCTCTAGTATACGCAACATTTCCAAACCGCCAGTGAATATTACACGTAGCGATCAAATACACTCTATTTCGAAACATTAACAATTTGTCCATAAAAAAGAGGAGAGTCTCTCGTTTCGCTTCTTCTCACTTTCTCACTGCGTAGCTTTCCCTTCCTCAACGTTTGTATTATAAATTCACCAGCACTCGTCCAAAATATTAAAACTTTCCGCTCCTAAATAGCAGATACGGCTGCGAGAGAGAACATTCCACAGCAGGAGACACGCCGAGGTATAGAAAGAGAGTACACCATCAGTAGTCGTCAATGATGGTAATAAATAAGTAAGAGATTGCAGGAACGATCTTTTGCGTCAAAGGAGGATTTTATTCTGATCTTCGTCCAGCTTATGATTATGAAGAACGGTGGATTTACGTTCTCGATGAGTAAGTTTCCAAACAAATCCACTTTAAATATATTCTCTCTAACGGCAAAAGAGTAGCTGTTCTCTAGCTTAGTTCCGCCCACCCCCTCCTCTACCCTCGCTGTTACAGCTTAGGCTCTGCAGTAGAGTCACATCATTCCACAGGCCGTTCAACCTTACAGAAAGGGCTTTAGAGTGAGAGAGCGTGTGAAATCGAGAGGGACTCTCTCACTTTTGCACACTCTCTCGCTCTAACCCTAGTCTATAACTTTGGAATCATGTGGAGTGCGAAATGTGACACCACGGTCTCTTCACTTCACACACTATCTCACCTACCGACCGGTCGAGAGAATGTGCGAAATAAAGAGACTGTGGTCTCACATTTCGTACTCTACTGTGCAGTGCGTACAGTCTTTAGAGACGGATCTAGATAACGGTGAAGATATAAGTAAAGGAATAACATACAAGAGAATATTATGAATCAATGAAACATACAATCGATAAAATAGAACGTCAACGGGCAAGCCTCGTTGGACAAAAGCGGTCAAATCATGGGAAGGAAAAATTTATGAATGGCAATGCGTTGGCGACGCATTATATTTCACGACTTACGGAGGCGAGGTAATTACTTTTCTTTGGTATACATATCACATTCTCTTTTAAGACTAAGCGCTTTAAAATCTACAGAGCGAGATTTCATCCTCCCAGCGAATTTGAGATCACTTTCATTCGCTACCGCGAAAATGTATGACAAGCATACTATTTAAAAAAAATGAAAACATATTAATTGAAGGACGAAATGTTTGTTTCCTGCATGATGATGGGCAGGGCGTGGATAAATGGAAAAGAAGTCTTTTATCGCGCTTTCGATGATCCGACGAATGGAGTTATTGTGGATGTTGGAGGAGAAAGGTTAACAGGATGTGAACTACGAGCAATTCACAGGTAGACCAAGAGTAATGATCAGACTCTCCTCATTCTACATGATCTCTCGTCGATCAGACAGCGCGAGAGAGCATGCATAATTGAGAGAGTCAGACCATTACTCTAGATTAATGAGGAGCCGGAAGATGAATAAAGAAAGGGGTTTTAGGGGCAAGCTGATCTACACGCATCCCAATTTGCAGTATGCGTCCGGGTTTAATTGGTCTCCTAATATAACAGTTGTCAAGAGCGAAAAGGTATTACATTTATAAAATGATACGATCACACCAAAAAGTCAAATGACGGACTTCCGTTGTTTACCACACAGGCACGTACGCGACCCATCTCACTTTTGCCCGCTCTCTCGCTTTGGTAAACACAGGAAGTACCATTTTAACTTTTTGTGTGTTCTTATCATTTTATAAATCTAATAGTGAGTTACTATTAATTTGTTTTCTCAGCAATGTGATTTGAATTCCGGTAATCAATTCGAATATTTAGCGCATATTTGCTAACGATGAATCTCCACTCATATATTTCTGTCCAGATAAGTGGAACTCATTAGTTGCGATTGATACAACTACAATGGAGTCTATCACTGTTAATCTGCCGTGAGTAAAATGGAGCTTTGATCTATATTTATCCCATTTATTGATTTCTTTTGCATCAATGGAAATATAATTTATCATTAACCACTCGAAGTTTTAGACAACCGGAGACTGGCTCAACGACTTTCTACTATTACTGCATTATTGGGATCCACGATGGAGAGATTACTGTGGGAAGACAAATGAGGACAGAAGAAAAAGTAGGCAGCAAAGTAATATACACCAGAGAAATCTGCAAGGCGAAAGTTCCCGTAAGTTCAGCACATTTATCGTAATGTTTATAGATATATTATGTTACATTAATTGAAGTTTTTTTTTGACTTGTTTCCTGTTCGATTGCCTTCTTACCGCGTTAAGAATTCGCAGGAAGCTCTCAAACAGTTCGAACAAGCGGCCCTAGCAAATGAGAGAAGACAGAAAATAAAGAAAGAAGAAGATGAAAGAAGATTAGCGAAGGTAACAGAAAATAATGAGGAAATCAATTTGCAAAAAAAAACTTTTTTTAACAACTGGAAAATATTTTTTTTTAATTTGTGTGTAATAACGAATTTCCTAATTCTCAGTATTCAATAGTATTATGAGGAACAAATAATTACATATACACTGCGTTTCCAGGAACAAAGGCAAACTGATTTGAAAATCGAGGAAATGGACCGAATGCAACTGAGAATCGATGCATTAGAGAGAGAAGTGAGCAATTTAGTTTTATTCCTGTACTTAAAATATAAAATGTATGTTGAAACGCGTTTCACAATAAAATCGCGGTTATGCACAGAGAATGAATACACTGAGATAGGTCATCGAGTGTATGATACACTCAATATTGAGTGTATTCGCGCGTCGAGAGAGCGTGCGAAAACGAGAGATTTGTAAGTGTATCATACACTCGATTCCCTAACTCAGTGTATGATACACTCAATAGTAAGTGTATTCATTCTGGGTGTGTGTACATCAATTTTGTAATCACTCACTTTTTAAAAACTCTTGATTGAGTGACGTCTTAGCCGGAGTGACTCTGGTATTTTTTTCCTAGCTGGATCCCTGTCTGATTCCAGCATTGAAATATACCGGGATCTAGGCTGAAATCTTCCCATTTCTTACCGGGATCCAGCCTGGAAAAAAATACCAAAGGAAAGCCATGGCAGTTCATTCGTATCTTTACGAGGTCATCTCAAAGATTTCGATTGTCTTTTCGCCTGTTATCGAAATTTCCTCATTTCAATGAAACGATACTGCTTGGCTCTAAACAGCTGAATTCTGCCTAATGGTTCTGTTAATCAGTGAAATCAACGAAATTATTTCCTAAAGCATGCCCATAAATAAAGAAATCAGTGAAATCAGCGAAATTATTTCCTAACGCATGCCCATACCATTGTTGTTGAGCCGGTTAACAGAAATTATTTCATGGAAAAGGCGACGAAATAAGAGGTAGATCAAAGACAGAGACGCCCTTCCGAGCCGCTGATCTTTAGGAATGAGATTTTGGAATGTTCGAAAAAGAAGAAAATAGAAAAAAATTACTATAAATATGATAAATATAGTATTTGATGAACCACTTTACAGACCATGGAATTGAAACATCAATTGGATGCGTCAAATGGAAAGTACAAGAAGCTACTCAGGATGCTGAGAACAATGGACAAAATTATGTTTCGTAATTCTTTGTACCTGATTCTTTATTCTATATCGGAGAATTGGAGAATTTTAATTTACTTGACGTGATGGAGGAATCTTTTTTTAACGATCGAGCAGTCGTTTTGTGGGGGGATATAGCAGTGTTCGTGATTTAACATTTACATTCTGGAGATGTCTCATAACTTATTTTGAATTTTCGCACACTTAATATGTAGATTGGGAGCCAGTTTCGGGGATGGAAAACACTATACGATTTTATGGAACAATGCACAAAATTGTGAGTATTGGTAATTTGCACTAAAACGAAATGCGCAGCTATGATCAAACATTACAATTATATTTTTATTATTTTTAGGCTTGACGCAATAATTAAGAAGACGCATCTACATTCTCTTTTCACACTTTTCAACCTCATCTTTTCCGTCCGTACATGAACAATCCTCGACCATTTTTCAGTTATTCTTATGCTTTTTATGAATAAACGGTGGCATTTATGAAATTTATGCGAATTTTATTAGGCTCATATTTCGCATTGTGATCATTGTTTTTGGAGCTTCTTTGTCAAGACGCTGTCATTGAGAATGCTGGGTTCATTGAGAATCGAATCGGGCCTCTGACGACGTTGTAAAACGTGAATTGTGCGAGCAGAAAGGATTACGAAAATATCAGCAAAAACAGAAATACAGACACAGTGATATCATAATATATCCTAATATCATTGAAAAATAAGCACGATCACTTCACGTTCCGTCAACTCCTTCGACATTTTCCATATAGTAACACTTCTCAGGTCCATTCCTTCCAGGAAAAAGTCGTCAGATGTTACTGCAACACGGCTCTCGGGATACTGTATACTGTGGGTACACTGTATTTTGTTCTTATCGATCTGCTTGAATCCTTGGCAGAGAAGAGATCCGAAGAAGGCATTGCTGAGATCGATCGTTGTGTTAACCTTCACCAACTTCTGCCGATCATCAGAGGCGAAAATAACCTGGAATAGAATGACAGCGTGTATTATTCCGTGGATAACCTATTTTCTCATAAGAAAATGAGTAGAGCGTTAAACTACGATTGTCTCATTCCTTAACCAGGTAGATCTTCTAAAAATGGTCAACTGTGAAGGACTGTGAAGAACTCTTACCATGAGTGCCTCCAACAGTGCCTGCATCGAGTAGTCGCCCCACTCAACGATTGTCCACCGAGACTGCGTGATGAGATGGAGCAGACAGGCATCGTCCATGATGTGCTCGGATACCGTAGGTCCGCCCGTCTCAAGTCCCTGAAGATAATCAATAAAGTGGATAATTGAATAATTTATTTGTTTTTTATATATTTTTCTTACCCAATCCACGCCTGTATTCCACTTCAGGACGAACTTGTTCATCATAGGCAGTCTACGGAGCGATTCCCGCACTTTATCCCTGTCCTCGTACCCACCATTGCAGTAATCCAACTCGACATCTACGTTTGTTAGATTCCGACCGTCGATAAGCTGTTCCAGAAAGCTGCAATAAATGAAGATAGTTCCAAACCAGAAAGTCTTCTGGAGGGGATGGTGCTCGTTTGTTTTGTAACTAAGCTTATATCATTCCACACGTAGGTCAAATCCACAGAAAGGAGTCCGGATTTTTTTAAAATAAAGTATGTAATCGAGAGGAACTCCATTACTTTTAGGCGCTTTCTTCCTTCCGTCGGTAAGGAAGCACGTGCTTATTTTTACCTTGGACACGACGCTCCCCACTGATTGAAGACGATGGTCAATTTATCGAATTGAGAACTGTCGAAGACGGCCGAAATTGGGGTTTTCACGCTCGGGTCCCACTCGTCCTCAACAGTGACGTGAAGACAGGCGATATGGGCGTGCTTAAAATATTTTTTGTTCGATTTCCACTGATTTTTTAACGCTCTAATGTGCCGGGCTGGTCACACTTGACCCCTAGTTCGTATATTTTATATGATCGACTTAATTTTTGAGTTAGCCATTTAAAACACGTTCTCTGTAAGAACGTCGGACGGGTTCGCACAACTCATTTAAAGTGGTCGTCCCGGACTGAAACTTTTTCCACAGATAGTCTTGGGCACAAAGTGAATTTTAAACGTGAGAAATTTACATAATCTCACATTTTGAAAAATCGATAATTTTTTTACGAAAAAAATTTTTTTTCTCAATTTTTTTATTTTGCTATCGTGTTATATATCATTCGAAAGAGCATCAAAAGTTATGCACAATTCCAAAATTTGATGAGAATTGGACCACTGGGAGCGAAAATCGGTGATCGCACACATAGAATTATGACGTTTTTGTGAAATTTTATTTTAGATAAAATTGTTCCTATGATTTGCCCATCATGAATCCGACATATATTGTGCATTTTCAATTGTAGAATAAAATGGAAGCCTCATAACTCAACATTTTCGGTGTAAAAGTAGTCGTACACTCACTAGACCGTGACCACCCAGAAATGCGATGCAATCTCGAAATGCGTAGAAAACTTTTTTCCAGGGTCAAAAATTAAATCGCATGTATGGCATTTGAAAGAGCATCAAAAGTTATGTCTAAATTTAACATTTCATGACGATTGAACCACTAGGAGCGAAAATCGATAATCGCTGCCCCAGAAATTGATTATTTTAGTGATGCTCAATATTCGCATATATTTTCATTCAAAGTGGCTTAAACTTTTTTTACAAGTGTCCTTAGGGTAAAGTAAGTAATAAAATCATGAAACTCATAAAAAATTAAATTTTGAAAAAATCGATAAAAACATTTTTTAGCAAAAAATGTTTAAAATTTTTTCTTGAATTTTCTTATCGTGTTATACCTCATTCCAAAGAGCATCAAAAGTTATGTATGAATCCACAATTTCATGAAGATTGAGTAACTATGAGCGAAAATATGAGATTGTGAACATCGATCAATTTGTGAGGATGCAATCTCCATGTAGACACTGGAAGTAACCGAATCTTCTTTAAAGTATGGATTTGTACATAACTTTTGATGCTCTTTGGAATGAGGTATAACACGATAAGAAAATTTCAAAAAAATTTTCAACATTTTTTGCTAAAAAAATTTTTTATCGATTTTTTTCACAATTTAATTTTTTATGAGTTTCATGATTTTATTACTTACTTTACCCCTAAGGACACTCGTAAAAAAAGTTTGAGCCTTTGCCGATCACTTTGAATGAAAATATATGCGAATATTGAGCATCACTAAAATAATCAATTTCTGGGGCTGCGATTATCGATTTTCGCTCCTAGTGGTTCAATCGTCATGAAATATTAAATTTAGATATAACTTTTGATGCTCTTTCAAATGCCATACATGCGATTTATTTTTTGACCCTGGAAAAAAGTTTTCTACGCATTTCGAGATTGCATCGCATTTCTGGGTGGTCACGGTCTAGTGAGTGTACGACTACTTTTACACCGAAAATGTTGAGTTATGAGGCTTCCATTTTATTCTACAATTGAAAATGCACAATATATGTCGGATTCATGATGGGCAAATCATAGGAACAATTTTATCTAAAATAAAATTTCACAAAAACGTCATAATTCTATGTGTGCCATCACCGATTTTCGTTCCCAGTGGTCCAATTCTCATCAAATTTTGGAATTGTGCATAACTTTTGATGCTCTTTCGAATGATATATAACACGATAGCAAAATAAAAAAATTGAGAAAAAAAATTTTTTTCGTAAAAAAATTATCGATTTTTCAAAATGTGAGATTTTGTAAATTTCTCACGTTTAAAATTCACTTTGTGCCCAAGACTATCTGTGGAAAAAGTTTCAGTCCGGGACGACCATTTTCAATTAGTTGTGCGGCCTACCCTGGCCTCGCACTGCGCTCTTACAGAGAACGCGTTTTAATTTAGAATGTCTTTCCCCATTGTCGCTTTCAAAAATGGATAGTTTCCTCGTGAATTGCATAAATATTATTATTGTTATTATTATTATTATTATTATTATTATTATTTATTATTATTATTGTTATTTTCATACCTTGAACACCGCCATGCAGGATTCGAGTGCCGCAGGGATCTTATCCATCCCAAGTGAAAATTCATACGCCTCCATATTGGTGACGTACGTCATCAGACTCAGAGTATTTGTAATAGGCGTAGATGAATTTTTGTGCGCCTTGCTGATAATTTCGTTGCTACACAGAGAGTTAATACACACTGAACGGGAAATGTAATAAAGACAAATATCGCTATTGATTACTTTTAAAATATATATATTGTTTACAATTCACGAACAGAGTGTCAGTGTGGTTTCTTGTTGAACAGTAATAAATGAATTACATGAAACATATCGTACACCGAGTCCACTTTGCAGGAAAGTGTTCCACAGTGTTTCACAATGGAGCACATTTTTCCACTTTTTTCCACTTTCTTGAGTTCATGATGAAAATGACTATAATTATGGCTCTTTTTTGTGGCTACTGGCTGCGTGTCGAGTTTGTTCCACAAACTGACTGAAATAACGGATAAAAACTATCAATTTTGAATGATTTTATTCAATTGTTGAAATTTCCACTTTTCCACTTTTCCACATTCTTGGTGTACTACAGTAAATTGCGGTATTTTGGTGTGCGATGCATAGTGAACATATTAATTTGCCTGGTTTTTTCCAGTTCATATTGAAATTACTCGTTGTTTCACAGTTTTCTCTTCAATTTATTTATTTATTACTTCTTAAACTTCCTTCCCATGCTATCTGGACCACGATTGGCTTTCTGCCATGTTCCTATTCCCTGCGAGACCGCTTCTTGGAGACGCAATTTACATAATATAAATATTTATTATTATTATTATTATTATTATTATTATTATAACAACATATTCGATTCTACCTTAATATACTATGACTTTATATACTATGACACATGGCACATCATAAGTATTTGGGCATAGTTTTATTTCAGACATAAATAATATTGAAGACATTTATTTCATGCGATTATTCACTCTCAACTTACTGTAAGAAGCGAATGATGTGATGTGAATAGTTGTTGGTGATTAAACGACGCAATCTATTTCTAAATGAGGGCAATGAAGTACAGTAACGGATCATCGAGTGGATAATTGAATGAGGATTACGGTAACTGCTGTAGTCCACATTTATCGGAAACAACTACAGTATCCGCTCCTAGCAATCATACTATTATACTGCAATCATACTACTTCCTAGCAATCATACTATTGCCTGTCTTGCATGACCGTCTCCAAAAGTCTCAATATACCACATTCTCTAACGTTCGAGATCAATCAATTATTTGAAAAAGCTACCGTTATTCATCTTAAACTATTCGAGCAGTTACCGTAATCCTCATTAAACTATCCACTCGATGATCCGTTACTGTACTTAATTGACCTCTAGGCCATCATTCGGAAGTAGATTGCGTCGTTTGATCACCAACAACTATTCACATCACGCCATTCGCTTCTTACAGTAAGCTGAGAGTGAATAATCGCATGAAATAAATGTCTTCAATAATATATATGTCTGAAATAACACTATGCCCAAATACTTATGATGAGCCATGTGAATGAGGAAAGTCATATCATCTTAAGGTAGAATCTCCTTGTAATAATAATAATAATATTTTCTTAATAATAATAATAATAAATATTTATATTATGTAAATTGCGTCTCCAAGAAGCGGTCTCGCAGGGAATAGGAACATGGCAGAAAGCCAATCGTGGTCCAGATAGCATGGGAAGGAAGTTTAAGAAGTAATAAATAAATAAATTGAAGAGAAAACTGTGAAACAACGAGTAATTTCAATATGAACTGGAAAAAAACAGGCAAATAAATATGTTCACTATGCATCGCACACCAAAATACCGTAATTTACTGTAGTACACCAAGAATGTGGAAAAGTGGAAAAGTGGAAATTTCAACAATTGAATAAAATCATTCAAAATTGAGTTTTTATCCGTTATTTCAGTCATTTTGTGGAACAAACTCGACAAGCAGCCAGTAGCCACAAAAAAGAGCCATAATTATAGTCATTTTCACCATGAACTCAAGAAAGTGGAAAAAAGTGGAAAAATGTGCTCCATTGTGAAACACAGTGGAACACTTTCCTGCAAAGTGGACTCGGTGTACGATATTATTTACTTCTCAGTAATTCCTACATTCTAATATTGGATGAGAGTCAATCGAAAAAAAAACATTTCCCTGTATTTCTATCGTGGTCCGAGTTCACAATGCACATTTGTGAAAATTGTGAACAACTGTGAAAACAATTTTCACACGTTAGAAATTCAGACATTCCTGCTTTTTTTCTTCTTTTCATTGTTTTCCTCGTGTGTTTGCGAGTGCTTAGGAGAAAAAGAGGGAGGGTGACAAAACAGCAACGGCCGAAACAGCAACGGCTAAAACAGCAACGAAAAAAACAGCAACGGGGCATAACTCGGTTATAAGTCATCCGATTGATATGTTAGTAGTATCATTGCATTGCTACCGTACCCCACCACAGTATCCGCAGATCAGTTCGGTGTGTCAGATCTTAGGTCACATTCATGATTTTCACCGTAAACATCCGTGGGCGTCACAGTAAGACTACTGTACCATACTACAGTATCCACAGATGAGTTCGGCGTGTCAGAATTTAGGTCAGACTGATGATTCAGAAGTTTACGGTGAAAATCATGAATGTGACCTAAGATCTGACACACCGAACTGATCTGCGGATACTGTAGTGGGGTACGGTAGCAATGCAATAATACTACTCACATATCGATCGGATGATTTATATCCGAGTTATGCCCCGTTGCTGTTTTTGTCGTTGCTGTTTTAGCCGTCGCTGTTTTGGCCGTTGCTGTTTTGTCACCCCCCCCCCCCCGAAAAAGAGGTAGTAAAAATGTTAAGTTTTGACGAAATTGACCTGGCGGCGCAAGACAAAGCCGTTGACCGGGGAATCGAGAAAGATTACGGTGGATGGGAAGAACGGAGGGGCTGAGAAGAAGAAAACATGTTGAAGTGATGATTTAGTCGAATGAGAGGAAGAGAGAGCGTGAAAATGGGAGAGAGTAGAGAGATAGAGAGAAGGGAAGAGGGATGACTCGTTTCCCTCCGGGGTCATTTCTTTTCCCTTCTCTGTTGTATCCCTCCGTTTCTTCCACACATCGTAATCTTGATCTATTCCCCGGTCAACGGTTTTGCCTTGCGCCGCCAGGTCTTCCCAGCAGTCAATTTCTTCAAAACTTAACTTTTTGCCTGACCCATTTTTCCTGAACGCTCGCAAACAAACGAGAAAAAGAATGAAAAGAAGAAAAATAGCCGGAAAGGCTGAGTTTCGAGCAAATCGAGTGTGAAAATTGTCTTCACAATTGTTCACAATTTTCACAAATGTGCATTGTGAACTCGGACAACGATATAGTTTTTTTGTCATAGTTTTTTTTTTTAAATTGTCGTCACACCCTTAGCGGGTGTGAAAAAGATATAAATAAAATACAACTTACACAGAGGACCTCCACTCGCTCGAATCGGCTCCTGCCCGCCGACCGCTCCACACTCTTTAGCAGTTTTGAAGCAGCAGCGAATTGTTGTCGAGCTGCTCCATCCAATAAACAGCAAACAGTTGTGAGCAGTTCACGTGGTAGGGAGAAGAGTGAGCGCTGAAAATAAAAATGTATTAATCCAGCCCCATCGTACATGAAAATATATAACATGTAACACATTTTTCATATATTTTCATGTATGATGGGGCTGGATTTATACATTTTTCTCTTTGTGTAAGTATACATCCGTGTGCAAGAACAATCGAGCGAGAAGACAAAAATAATTTCGCAAAAAAACAACGTGTTGTTGCGCACAGGTGTAGTTTTTTAAAAAAAACCATTCCCTTTGGTTCTTCATCGGCTGAACCGTGAGGGGAATTTGCATATTGAAGTCCAGACCCTTTTTTTTCAAAGCGGTTACTAACCTCGCTCGCTGCAGGCTCTATTTTCCTGCATATTGGCTGTTGAATTGGCATTCCACGCTACCACTGAAAACAAGTGGTGCTGGCTTACTTCGGGCCTTTCAATGAGAAAAATTGGTGGAGATGAGTATTGGGTGCAAGCGATTATGTGAACAGACGGTCGGACAAAAAAATAAAGAAGGGGGGAAGAGGAGCGATTATACGATAAGACAGTTGTCACCTGTAACAGGAAGAAAAGGAAAGGGGCGCATCATTCCCCACGCCGCTCAACCTTACCGAAAGGGCTTTGAAATGAAAGAACGTGAAAAATCTAGAGGGACTCTCTTAATTTGCGCAGTTTCAATCGACCTGACACCTTTCTTCAGATTTGGAGATGGGGAGAGGTCGGGTTCGGTTTGAGAGGGCACAATTAGTGTCAGTCGAAAAAAAGAGGATGCGAATGCGAGAGAATGGTATTTTCATACTATTGCGAGTCTCCATAAAAGGGCCAGAAGAGGACAATTTTGTTCGAATTCGAGTATAATTCCCCCCACCCATATTTTGTTGATGGTTGCTTGAAGTGATGAAAAGGAATCATTGTGAGGAGCGTCTTATGCGTGTGGTCTTGTGGTGTAGTGGTTATCACGTCTGCTTTACACGCAGAAGGTCGTCGGTTCGACCCCGGCCAAGACCTTTCTTTTATTCTTTTTGTATTTTTTTGTGAATATTCAGAAGAAAAAAGCCAATCGACACTTGTCCCAAAACAGGATAATCATCGTTTAATGTGGAGACTATTAAGATTATAATGTAAGATAATGACATACTCACAACTTTTACAACAAAAATATACTTTCTTGAATGTGTATAAAATGCCCAAATCATCCCTCCCTTCTCATATCCAACCATGAATTCGTCTCCTCTCCTCCTCCTCTTTCTCCTAATTATCCTAATTCAATTAAGGTTAATAAATTTAACTAATTATCTAATTCTAACTTTAACTTAATTTACTAATTTTAACTAATTCTCCTAATTCGTCTCCTCTCCTCCTCTTGGGGGTCTTCCTCTCCCTCTCACTCGGCACGGCTCTACGTGTATTTTTTTTCGCTTCTTGAGAGTCTAATTGTTTTACCATGGTTAAATAACTGCGAAATTTCAGACGATAAATAATATAATTAAGGCAAAGAAGGGGAGATAGTTATGCACCGAGCATGCGCAACAAATATAATTACATTTATCAAGGCGCAGGAACAATTGCATAATTAAATGTGAATGGTAGAATATTCTTAATTATCAGCATAAAGCAGATTTCCATGCTTGTCTTTCTTGCATATCACAACTTGAGCGAAATCCATGGAAATTCTTCCGGCGAGAACAGCTTTGTTCGATATGTATCTGAATCCATTTATTAGAATAGATTAGGGTGGTTTTTTTTGCTTTATTTCCTACACTCTCTTCCTCGGCATTTGTGCGAAATGAAGAGTGTTTACTAGCAATTATGTCTACAAACTATACAAGATATGAAATGTAAACACGGATAAGGAAAGCGAACTGCGAGCGATAATTGAAAGAACAAACGTAGAATATCTACAACGAAGTAATACCGTATTCGTGTAATAATCAGTTTGCAATGACGCAGCGTCTCCCAATCTCGCTTGTCATGTTTTCTCTCCGAGATATCCTCTAGTCACACAAGATATTTCGAATACTAGACGCCATCTACAGTAAATCTGGCTTTTGTGGGAGAAATTTGTTCTTTTTTGACCATTTCACTTTTCAATGTATACAATCTGGTCGCCTAGCACTCATTCCCCCACTTCTCCACTAGGGATTCCAAAACGAAAACGAAATGCCGGCATCAATGCGGAAAATAATTATTTAACTGTCATTTGCTTGCGCAACTCTCGTATCGTATGATTGCTTTCACTTCTAAGGAATTTAATTAACTAATCAATGCCATCAACAAATTAGTAATGGTTATCTTTGCATAACTTTATATGGCGCCCTTACCGGCATGAATGCCGTTTTGCCATCCCTATTCTTCTCCCCTCGCTCACTTTCGGAGGGCGAGCAGTGCATTCTAAGCAAATTTGCTAGGAAAACGGTTCTCCAAGGAATCATTTTTTTAGAGAACGGTTCTCCACCCTGCTCGTTCCGTACACCCTCTTGTCTCGATGAACAAACGAGAGTCCGAAGCGAAGAGGGTGGAGAACTTTTCTCTAACAAATTATACCTTGAAGAACCGTTCTCCTAGCAAATTTGAGCGCTCCGTGAGGAGTGAGAGGCGGCTGCTGCTACCCTCTATCATTGGATTACGGTAAAAGGTAAAAGGTAAAGGTAAAGGTGTTAGGTCTTCTACACGCAAGGCGGTCTCGACCACCCCTATGCCTGAGGGGCAACGAGAGCCTGTCCTGAGATGATCAGCGGCCTGTTGCGAGGCTATTCTCGTGTTGTGTGCACGTGAATCGGGGACCCCTTTCGAGGCATGTTTGGATCGTGATTTACCAATCACTACCAACATTTCTTAACCCCCTTGGTTGGGTGGATCTGCAGGCACGGGGGGTCGAACTTGTGACCATTCGATTCGCATTCTAGCACACAACCACTGCGCTACCCGGCCGGTATACAGTGAAATTTCCGATTTATCGTCACTAATTTTCTTGTTGCAGCATGAACATCGCCACCGAAGTAGGACTGCTCGACGAATTTGAGAAACTGCGTGAGGTAAGACAGGATGCAACTTAAAAAAATATTCAAGAAAATGTTCAATTTTTAAATTAATATGTCGAATAGACAGTGTCTAACAGTGTTCGTAAAGGTGTACACTTTTCAGCGGCACCTGGACAAAATACCAGATGAACTGATTTCTCATTTGCTATTGCATTTGAATGTCCTGGACAGAATCAAATTCTCAAAGACGTGCAAACGTATTTTCACCGTGGACAGGTCAACCGGCAAGAGGCAGTTCCGTACGGTCTCTTTACTTGCGGTGAGTTTCTCATAATGATAGCGCGGTGTTAAAACTGTACAAAATAATAAAAAGGATTGAAACAGGAATAATGTTTTCATGTGCAAGAGCTGTTTACCCAGGGAAACGGGGGAAAATACGATATTCATGTGCGATTTTTTGTTTATTATCAACATTTACTTCTTTTAGTTGCGTGATGGCTACAGTTTGCAAGCCATCATTGCCGATAATGAGCATCGGTGGACTTCAAGCCCCAATATTCTTAACTTGGATGAGTTTTCCGGAAGGCACGCATTAGCACACTGGACATAATGGTAGCCTCACATTTTACTAATACAGTCATCATGATATAAGTGGACAGTTTTGACCGGGCGCCAAACCCGTACCCTTTTCCGGTCTTTTTCTGTTTCCATTGTTAGCCAACTTTTTGGAATGGTTCCAAATTTTCCATTATTAGCCGGATTTTTTCGTATGTTTTTCTATTATTACAGAGGCCCGCTAATGAAATTTCGCTTTCAACTATTGCTAATAATGGAAAATTTTTCCATTATTAGAAAAGCTTCCGTATATTGTGCACATGTGAATAGCAGTTTGCATACATTAATTTTATTCGTTCATTTGCTTCTGTATGGGCGTACATCGATAAACAATGCATTGATACGAATTGCGAGACGCTATTTTGCCGCAGCAACACAGTGCACAACATAGAGTTGGAAAGGGTGGGGGGATGTTGCTACTTGGAGAGAACAAGTAGAGACGCACGGATGGTGCTGAAGGGTGCCTTCGGTATTCAACAAAACAAAGATGACATTCAAAGAGGACGAGGGGATCTTAGCTATTGTAGACAATTACATGTATTGATAACACAGATCAGGGGTAAAGTAATAAATGATAAGGGAAGGGGTGGAGAAGCTTAGAGGCTTCCTTCCATACTCTGAGAAGTACGAGACAGAAACGCTTGACATCGATATACCATCGGGAGCCTTGTGTGCCGGATCATTTCTCGGAAGGTTGTCGACGATTCGCGTCCTGCCGTCGATCTGGAAAGTAGTTAAACTATTGAAATTAAGAATTATAATTCGAGTAGAATTAATCTAATTTTAACGTAGTACATCTCTGGAGTGCTCAGGATGTGTGTAAAGTTAGTTTCAGCCCGATCTGAGACCAAACTTTACACCTCCACTTGGTTCCGATTTCACATTTCGCACCTTTTCCGTCCAAATCTATAAGGCGGTGAAACCTTCAAAATCGCTCAAAATGGGTAGGGCTTTCGCTAGGGTGCACCAGGGGTGCTAGGTGAGTGTGCTGAGAAAGTATTAGCCCAAAAGGGGGTGATGACTTACACTGCGAAAAAAGCTCGGATCTAAGAATCGACTATTTTCCCAGCCGTCTCCGCTCAAATTCCAGAGTCCGGAAAACCTTCAAAAGTGCGCAAAACGAGCAGGGATTTCGCGGGGGTGCACCAGGGCGTGCTGGTTGGTTGATCTAAGCAAGCATCGGCCCACCTGGGGTCCCGGACTCTGCCCCTAAACTGACAGAATCGCAGATTCGTCGCCAACTTTTCCCAATTCCTGAGCCCCGGAAACCTTCAAAATACAGCAAAATGAACGGGAGTTTGATTAGGGTGCACCAGTGGTGCTGGGTGAGTATGCTGAGAAAGTATTAGCCCGAAAGTGGGTGATGACTTTCACGGCTAAAAAGCTGCGATCCCAGAATCGACTATTTACCCCCTCCATTTCCGCCCAACTCCCAGAGTCCGGAAAACCTTCAAAATTAACCAAAACGAGCAGGGCTTTCGCTAGGGTGCAGCAGGGGTGCTGGTTGGTTGATCTAACATTAAAATAAGAAAAAAAAAGATGCTTATTGATTGCAGATCGAGTTGAAACTGGTCGAGATGTCGCGCTACGTCGCCTATCGCTATGGACAGGTGGGCGAAGACGTGTTTTTGTCGAAATTTACTGTAATTCGTTCAAAGGATAATCGATAATTGAAAGAAACGATATCCGAGCAAATTTGCGATGTGCGACGCACTTTTTTGGTCTTTATGCGTCCTTTTTATCGCGAATTATTGATTGACAAGTAGATGACATATTGCAGACGGTGAATCCAATCGCGCCCACCTCACGCTCCTCCGAACAGCGCGTGCACAAGCGAACCGTCAACCAGTTTGAGGAGGTGCGCTTTCAAAATATTATCAACCTCCCAAAAGGTGCCACAACTCTGGTATTTTCTCCCTACTAGTCCCCTGGCTCCCCTCCTAGTAGGGGCAACATCAAAGGTTTCCCCCACTAGCCCCCCACTCATTTCAGTGGGGGACTAGTGGGGGAAACCGTCGGTACCTTTGATGTTGCCCCTACTAGGAGGGGAGCCAGGGGACTAGTAGGGAGAAAATACCAGAGAAGAACGAGAGAGAGCCTCTTTCGTTCTGATCCATTTCCAGAGGTTCAGTCGGGTTGTGGAATGATTTATTCGCAGTGTCTCCTTATTTTCCATTTGCACTCAACGATTTGAGAAACGATCTCGTATCTACAGTGAAGCGAAGTTACGTTTCACACTTGGAACGAGAAGTGCAAATATGGGGAAATATTCGTTGACTTGAAGTAGTGCACGAAAGTAATCATCAGATATTGTGTTGCGCAGAAAGTGGAAACGGAGAAGGGCGTGGTCTTGATATGAGATAATATTTTTATGAAGTAATTAAAATATGACAATTATTAAAAAATCAATAATATCAGAAAGTGGAGACGGAGAAGGGCGCGGGACTACAATACTCCCGGCTCATTCCCATCCCGCCCGTGGTGCCCACCTTCAACGAGTGCCCCATTATCACTGTGGAGTACTTTGTCAAGGTAATTACCTAAATTTACAAATGAAAATATCATTTTATTTCTAATAGTACTAAAACGTTATGCATAAAAAATGCTGTAGTCATTATTTCTTACGCGAACGCTGTTTATCTTAAGCTCCTGAGAAAATAGTTTCGTTGAAATCGCTTAGGGCGCGGTACACTAAATACATATTGCATTTATTTTTCACTCTCTCTCAAATATATTTCATACATTGTAATGCACATTTTCAGGTAAAAGTGAGCACGAGTGGGGCGATCGGCTCCTCCATCGCGACGCAAGTGCCCGTGCTGATTGGCACCATCCCCGTCAGGTACAATTCCCAACCTCCAGAAAGGGGCAAGCTACTTGAAACTTCGTTTTTTTTCAAATTTCAGTGCCTCGAATTCTTGTAGGGATGCTAGATATGAAATTGCATGAATTCAACTCACGCAGATTTACCGAAAAGTTAACACCTCGCAAAATGGAGAATATTCAGGATTCCCTGGCAGACAGCGCCCTATCCGGAGCTGCCGCAAGGAATGCCCGCTCCCGTTATGCCTGCGAATGGTGAGTCATATTTTTTATATATCAGGCTGTTGCAAAAGTCCTGTCGTTTTTGAGCGTTCACTTTCGCGGGTTATCTCGGCTCTGTTTCTTTTTGTAATGTGCCTTCCAGTATACAGTAGAAAGGGGTCCATACCTTCTCTCTAAAGCACGGTTATGATTAGTCCCTTCTAGTTCTCTGATGGAGAAATACGAATTGTTTTGCTAACGTCCCTCACAACTTTTGGGAGGTAGTTTTGTTCGTCTTCCTGTCTGGCTCAAAGTCACCCGAATTTGAACGCCATGTGGATGTAAGTCATCAGTCATATGCAACCTCTTTGCAAATCGTGAAAAGTTGAACTCTCGCTATCGAGAATATGGACTTTTCTCTGGCCGAAGAGGTCAGATCCGGCAAATCCTCAATCTGTGCTTCAGCACTCTGTGCACAAAGCAAGAAACAGACCCCTATAAAATCATGCGCAAACTGGGCGACACACTCGGGACAGACTTTACCACCATACATTGGGGAATTCACGAAATTGGAACGAAGTAAAATATGGGACCGTTGATTTACTACGAATTCTCGGATCCAGTCACTTTTTCGAGGGTGGATATGTATTTGATTTTCCTAATTTTCCACCGGGCCTTCAACTATCTGGACCAAATGATGACGGGGGAGTATGCATGGGTACAGTGTAAAAACGTTGTACCGAAACACCAGAGTATTGATGCAGATTAGAAGGCAGACGATTTTTCCAAACACAGTTTTCGGTAGCCAAAAAATGATGTTGAGAAATTCGTGGATCGCCCGGGGTGCTCAGGAATAGGAGCTCCTACTCGAAGGTACCACTATCATGGCACAGGTGTTCACCATTGATATATAATAAGGCAAGATCAAAGTCGTTAAGAGACGCGGATTGTGGGCAAATTTGTACTTCCAAAATGGCACTGCTCCACCCCTTACTGCGAGGACGACCAATTCTGAATTGGTGGCGTATGGCAGCACCATCCTAATATATCCTTCGTAGTCGTCAGACTCTACCCTCTCAGAAAATAACTTGTTCCCCACCATCACCAACTTCCTCAGAGAACAGCACTTCAAGACCCGAGTCGATATCGTAAGCGAGTAGACCGGCTTCTTCAAATTATAGACCCCGGCTTTCTATGAGGGTGGTACCCATAAGTTGTGCGAATTATAGAGGGGTACTACTGGTGTGAACGTAGACTATTCCCAAGTTCATTGGTTCATCTTTGAAGATGATAGGGATACATATGTTAGTACCCCGAAACGCGACAAGACTTTGCAACAGCCTAGTATTTTAAAAGCTTTAGCACAAATTACATAATCTTGTACGCGAAATGAGTCGTTTTGCTAATGGATGTTTTCTGGGTTTGCTTGTAGAAATATTATATTATATTTTATCGACGCCCGAAGGCGCAACGGAATAATGTGGAATAAGGAATAAGGAATAACACGAACGATGTACAGTAAATAAAGACTCTCTATGGGAAGTATCGTTTGGGAAGGGGGGGGAGGTTGCAATAGGGGCAAATCAGTGTGTAGATCAATCGTCGTGGTCCCATCTGTCATCGTCTGGTCGTTGTTCTCTGTGTGGACTGAGAGAGGAGGGATCCGAGGAAGGGGACTCGGACGACCAGGTTGACTCATCTCCGGGAGCAGACTCAGTGATCTCTAATAGGAGGGGGATGATGTTGGGAGGGGGAAGTAATGCAATGCAAACTAACGAAAGGTATATTTGCTAATATCGTAATTACTATAATCTAATTCACGTAAACGACTCTTGTAAACATTCATACTAGGTGACCTGTGTATGTAAGGGGGAAGAGTATTCAGTAGCATAGCAACTCTACGGGGAAAGCAATGAAATCGAGGCGTTGACCTAGTACATTCTATGTGCACACCAAATGTGTTCGTTCTATCACGAAGGGGTTTGAAAATGAAAAATTTGTTACGATCTAAGATGGTCTCGCCATTCATTATTCTACGGGCGAAAACTAAGTCAAAGATGACTCTCCTCTCAAAAAGCGCTTGAAGACCAAGGTGAGACAGACGTTGAGGATAGGAAGGAAGACCAATTGGATAAGACGGAGAAGGAAAACATCGATAGAATAGGATTCGAGTGAATTGTTGTTGGACCTTCTCAAGCCTCTCACAGTGCTTCTTTACATAGGGATTCCAGAACGGACTAGCAAATTCAAGGTGAGGTAGAACATATGTTTGAAAGCATTTTAAAAGAATATCAGCACAATTGATAGAGACAGCACGTAGCATGATGAATTTTTTCGAATATTTATTCGAATATTTTTTACAGATTTCCCCGACGCGCCTCCCTCCTACGAAGAGTGCGTATTCGGTGCGGGCACGATCAAGGACGAGGAGGACAATAAGGTATTATTTATTGATTTATATTATTATTTTTTCATCTTGCGCCCAGAAATGGGCACATGGTGATTGCACTCTTTGGTGTTAGAATTATCCCGCGCTTTCAGACTCTTTGCGCTTTCACGTTTATCATGCAAAGTTGACCTTTATGGGAACAAGTAGTAGAGAATGAAAATGAAAAAAAAACAAGTAGTAGAGAAAAGAATGTTGTTTCAAGTAGAAGAGAAATCGAACATTTCAATCCAAAAAAAAAGAGTGATTAAATTATTTCCAGGACTTCGCGCCTCGCTACGTCTTCTACCCGAACATCTCCCCGTCGGCGCCGCCACTGGAGAACCAATGAGATCACATAATTCCAAACCTCCGGAAAGGGGTCAGTGGCCGAAAGAAAGAGACCCTCTCAATTTTGCTCACTTTTTCACCCTGACCTCTCTCTGGAGGCTTTCCAACCCGGATCCCTCTTCCCCATCATCGAATCCTATTTACCGATTTCTTTCTTGCCTTTTTTTCTCTTTAAAATGCATAATTACGGTATTTGTTTCTGCATTTGAGACACTCTGAGCGCATGAAACACAGAGACAATGCCCCGAATGACGACTTTCTCTTTTTTCCATCATCTCTTTGGTTCTCTCGCCATCCAATTTGCTTTACTCTTACCCCTCCATTCCACAGTTTGCGTTACCTCACATTATCGATTGGTTCTAACTGCGCAATAATTGTTAAATAAGAAATGGATGCAAAATAAACAAATTACTATGTTTCGACGTATTCTTAAACATAGCGTTGGACTTAAAGGGCCAATCCTAAAAAGTGGCCAGAGTACGCTCTGAGTAGCCCCAATCCGTTGTGGGAGGGTGGGAAAAGACTGAGAAAATGCAAGATTCTTGAGAAATTGTTTCCACAGCTGCACGATCCCTCACTTCCAAATCGTTCATCTGCAGTTTGCATGTCGAATGGCGTCAGAAGACTGGAAATTGCTTCTGTTCTGGTCCCGAATGACGTCATTGCGATGAGTAAGCAAGGCGAGAGAACGCGGGGAGTGGAGGGAGAGAATGAGAGACGAGAGAGAGAGAGATCGGGGAAGGAAAAGAGTGCGCAGACGACGAGAGGGAAGAGAAGAAGCTCGCGCGTTCTCTCTTACCCCTTCTGTCCCGTGTGCTCTCTTCGACAACCATGTGTTGAAACACTCATTTCGTTTCTTATTTTTATTGCCAAAAACGGGGATTCTAGAACACATTGTTCCATGTTTGCCGTCTCCAATACGCAGCAGGGTAGCCCGGCTGAGATCCGGGCAGTAAATGACGCAGATTCACGTTCCCGTCGTGCAATACGCACTCTTTCGGGGAGTTTCCTTAACCTCTCAACTAGGGTGGCGAAAGTAGTGCATTTGTGCTAGCAGTCCATTAGTGCACTGCTAGTGGTGCATGAAGCTTTTATCAGCGCGGTCTCGTAGCACAGATATCAATGGAAACATTTTTTAAAAAGACCTCTCATGACCTCACTATGTTATCGTACATTCTTCTCTCATTTTATCGTTTTTCTTTTTCTATTTGTAACCGCGATTTCTTTGAACACGCATAAATATATATACATGTCCCAGGGTGTCAGTTCGCACACATGAGATGCGACACCCAGTGTAAGACACATTCAATAGTAACTCTTTTCCTTTTGGGTGTGATGTAAGGGGCGAACACAATGAACTTTTCGACGAACACAGTATGAAAGAAAATTTTTTTCTACACATACCTGCTTGAACAAACGAATCTCCACCGTCCTCTTTGCTCTGCTCTTACTATTAGATCTGCTAGCATACTGAAAAGAGAGGTTAAATGTCCACGAAATTATCAATGACAAACCAAGTAGAAAAATGTTATTGCGTCAAGTATGCATACTACACTGAATTCGACCGCATGCGACAGTTGCACAATAATTCTGAAGAACTGTTACTCAATGGCAATGTTCTTTCCTTCGGATTAAAGGAGTTATGCCGAGTAAAAGTGGTGCATCTCGTCAGCAAAGGGAGAGGAGAAATCAACGGACAATTGTACCGTAATTCACCCCTTCTTTTTTACTGGTGTTAAAGGGAGTTCGCAGCCAAAAAATCATAATTTTATATTCTTTTAATTCTATTTTTAGTCAAAAGAGCTGGAAATTCTAAGAACAGCTGCGAAAACCAAATATTTTTACGATTTTTTTGAAATAAATTATGAATTTTTTTTTAAAAAACGTGTTTTTCAAAGGTATCAAAGGTTGCATCCAAATAAACTTACTCTGCTTAGCGGCTGCAAAATGTTAAAAAGGCGTTAGCAAAGTGCAAGTAAGTGTTTTTGCAATTGATTCAATTATGGAGAGAATCGGTGAGGACGAATCAGAAGAAAGAAACGCACAAATATTACGGCATCATCCCTTTAGAGATCCTACATCCGCGAAACAAGTTATTAAACAAGTTACTTATTTTTCGATGCCGGATCCCTTTAATGGCATGGGGGAAATACCTTTCAAATATCTGTCCCGTACCACATACCACTGAGACGCCGCTTGGAGGTTGGAGGGTGAATCTTCTCGACGTTTGATTGGGCGGCGACAGCTGGCAAAATCACCTGTTATCACTCGGATGAAATCGGTTAACACTTAGTAATTACCCACAAACAAGCCGTCATACAGGCCTATTAAAAATGATATTGTAAAGCTAATCAAAACCAACTTATTTATTCATTATTCAACTTAAAGTAATAAAGATTCAGTAAGGGAAAAAACATACTTTCGAAACGCTGTTTCGGCGCTGCTTGCCTGCTTGCGTCAGGACCGTTGCTGTACAACTGCCGGGCAACGAGCGGAGGCACCGATGACGGGCGGAGCTGAAGGTATTATAATGAGGTCACAAAAGTCCCAAGTAATTATCAACTAAATGAAGCAAAACTCAATAGCGAACCACGAACTATTAGTTGAAAGTTCTGCTGCAACTTGTGGGTAAAATTTAAAACAAAAAATAAACCCACACGCTTGAAACATCTCCCGAGACGCCTTCCTTCGCGAAAACGCGCCATCTTCGCTTATCTTTGTGCACACGATCATCAGCATGCGACTGGCAGGTAACTAACAAAGAATAAATAAAAAATAATAAGAAAACAAGTATTTAAAGCAAAAAAACGAAGCGAAAGGGACGGGGTAAACAAGAAAAACAGGAATAACAAAACTCTTCGCTGCTTAGCTTGGCTGAGTATCAGCGCACAGTGTGCTATAGAGTGCGCGCGCGGGAGAGACGCGCTCTCTCTCCTCTCGCCTTTGCGATCGTTGTTGTTCGCGTTTCTCTTTGCTTTTACAATTATTAATTTACTTATCATTAATTATTTGTTTCATAAATTACTGCTCAGATCAGGAGAGAGCAAACGCACAGCGTCTCGTTGATTATGGCTGCCGCAATACACCGGAAAAGTGAGTTTGTTATTTTTTTGTTTATTATTGATTTCTTTTGTTGCTCTTTACTCTTTATACAATGTGGAAACTCATTAAAATATTTGCTAAAACAGGATGGCGTCTCTGACTGACAATTGTGGCTGGCCGAGTGTTTTATAGGTGCATACACTATAGTCCTACTCATTGTAATATCGTACGGACGTGCCATTCCCTAGTCTGTCTGTAGCCCATTATCATGTATGTAAATAGGTTGCTTAGTAGGGACGATCTATCCAGTCGCCCCTTGTCCTGTCTCGTGGAGTGTGACTCCTCTGTACTCTGTATTATGTAGATAAACTCGGTAACCCAGATACCTCTGTGAGTAGTGACCTGACAGGTACACAACATTGGCGATCAGAGATTCGTACTCGTTTTCACTGCTTATCTGTCGTGTTACCGCGTTTTCTTGTCCCCACTTGGTGCTATCAGTGCGCCAAGGACCCCGGTACTCGTTGGGTGCTGGTCTCACTCGTTTACTCTCAGTGTATCGAGTGGGTAAAGTGATCTTGGTGCTATCAGTGCGCTAAGTGGTTCCGGTACTCGAAGGGTGCCTGGAAGCCTTGATTCTGTCAAGAATTGGGGTGAAGCCTTGACCGACGTCACTGGGTCGATTTATTGATTGCTAAAGTGGATAGCACCACGGAGGTTAATTGATTTATCGATTACAGCCTCAGTTGTTTTCACCTAATTGCTGTAACGTGGCACTGGTGTACGTGCGTCTGAGAATTGTGAGGTTTCAAGGCAGGTTGAAATTCCTGTACGAACCAATCGATACAAAGTACACGTGTCATAAGAATGATGGGCGGGACCAAAGGAAATGGAAATGCAGAGAGGATGAAGACGGCCGAGCCGCTCGTTTAGTCCACAGTGCGTTGGAACTGATACAAAGCAATATACCTCAGTTTGAGTGGCGTGGGAGTGTCCCCCACTTGGGAACTGGACAGGGTGAGCCACCAGATTACATCGAGAAGAAGGGTGAGTGGTATGGACAGGGACCACCACTCAGATTTCGCAACACGGAATTGAGCTGGTATGCTAATTCGTGGACTCAGTTGGCAAGGCCGCTGGAGTTTGGATCTACCCGAAAGGGACCGAAGGATCTCGAGTGTAAATCTGACAAGTGTCAGAACGAGCAGCAAACGGTCGGAATCTAGAATTTGCATTCATGCAAATAAAAAGAGGCGACTTGTCCATTAGTATAGTGCAGTATAGAGGAGTTCTGTAAGAACTCGATCGATTAGATGATGGATTCAGGCATAGAGGGCTGATTTCTGGACTGATCTGAAAGGCCAAAAGGACGATGTACGGGGAATGCGCAGATAGCACGCGGAGTGTTGCGATTCCGCCTGATTCCGTCGCTTGAGGGCGCGTGTAAGACACTCGCAGGAACGAGGCCGAAATGCTGAATTTGAATGACGAGCAGAGACCATAGATTGAATTGAATAGTCAAAAGGAGGCTAGAGAGCCAAGGTGCCGAGCACTCGAAGGCATGGAGTTGAAGGTTCCTAGGTGGGACTACTCTCAGGAGGAATGACGTCCTGGCGGGAATGCCAGAGGAAATCCCAGAACAACGGAGATTGTATCGGGTGGCGTGCGCGTCTAGAACAGCCAGGGACAGCCCAATGGAATCGAACTGTCGGGACAGTGTCGAGGGACAGAGTTCTAGTTGAATCGAACTGCAGGAAGGCAGTGTCGAATGTGTCTGAGGACGGGCGTCGTGGACTGAAATGTCCATCCCGGCGGGGGTGTCACGCAAATACTCGTTGCCATAGTTTGGAACGAGGGGAAAGAAAGTGCACGAATGTGCAATGAGATGAAAAGTGAGAACTAGCAATTCTCGATAGAAGAGGAGGAGAAGGTGGTGATGGTTGAAAATAGACCAGAGACCTGAATGGAGCCGTGTGGGAGGACGCATCTGATGGATGATCAGCGCATCGAGAAGACCAGCCAATCGAACGACCAAAGATCAACCAAGAATGTGATATCGCTAAGAGCGATCCTTTGACCAACAGTTCTTCGATCGTGGCCCAATTGCTAGATTATTAGATTCACCCCAAGTTTGAATCTTGGAGGGGAGATGTTGTATAGGTGCATACACTATAGTCCTACTCATTGTAATATCGTACGGACGTGCCATTCCCTAGTCTGTCTGTAGCCCATTATCATGTATGTAAATAGGTTGCTTAGTAGGGACGATCTATCCAGTCGCCCCTTGTCCTGTCTCGTGGAGTGTGACTCCTCTGTACTCTGTATTATGTAGATAAACTCGGTAACCCAGATACCTCTGTGAGTAGTGACCTGACAGGTACCCAACACCGAGGACAGAACTGATCCGGAGCATGGTCCGCCGACTTCAGCGCAATCAGTGAGTGTTCTGTATCATTTTATTACACAAGTATCGTTTGCACACGGCGCGTCAATCACCCCCCTCCGGTTCGGGTGGTGTAAAGCGAGCGTGCGCCTTATCCTGTCTGCCGTTTGTAAAGTGCTCGAATTAGAAAATCTGTATGTTAAATGTCAAGTGTCTTATCGTCAACCTGTACGGAATTCTTCACTGAACACGATCGCAATAGCCACAAGTCGATTGAAAGTTAATTAGAGGCGTTGAAGCGCGTGGGACTTTTACTAAAAGTAGACTACAAACTACATCGCCGATCCACCGAACCTCTGACCCGCCGTGTTGCAATCATTTATTCAACTGCTACCATTTTCATTAGCGCGCGATAAACGAACTCGGCGTAAATGAACGTTCGCTTTAGAGGGTGAAAACAAACTCGGGGTAAACACACGTTTGTTTAGCCAGACAATGGCGAACGTTTGCCATAAACGAACTAGTTCATTTATCCATTCTCGAAGCAGTCGCTTAGCGTCACATCAACTATCCATTTACCCTATCCTAATCGTGCCAATGTCCGCGGCCTACCGTACACAATTTACCGTAGTCCGGATACGTTAACTAGAATTTAGGTAATTGAATTGCAATTATAATTTGTAATTGTAACGTCGAGTAGTCACGTCGAACACTACACCCATCCGTCGCACAGCGCACGATGTGCGACGGATGGGTGTAGTGTTCGGCGCATCGCGTGTCGATCCCTACACAAATCCGTCGCACATGCGGCGTTCTGTTGAAAGTTCCCGAACGGAATTAAGTCGGTTGAACCCGGCGCGCAGCTTGTGAAATCCGGCGCACATCGTGTGGGGCTAAAATCCTGCGCACATCGTGCTATGAAAAGTCCCGTGGATTTCTGAATTCCACTTACAGTACTCCAGGCTACGACAGGCCTACCGTAACCCGTATTTCTTAAGTAGATCAAATTGCTTCAAATTTTGGTGTGAGACTTATTTGTTGGTGTACTGAAGGTTTGTTTAAGGTCATGGTGATACGGCATTTGAACAACCATACTCATTGCAGAGCAATGTAATCTACTCATTTCAAAATCACACAATTTTATTTACTTAAGAAATATGGGCTACGGTGAGTCTGTTGTAGTTGGGAGCACGGTAAATACATGGGATACAGTAATCCTCAGCTACTTGTGGCTGCAATTTCAGAAATTACTATATATTAGAAAATGCTAACGTCTGTCTGTCTGTCTGTCTGTCTGTTTTTTTTTGTCCAGGTGTCCGTCCAGATTTTTCTCATTTTCCTTATATTTCGCTTCAAAATTGCGCTATCTTCTCAGAACCTTTTGCATATGATAACTGACCAGAATTGCTTTAAAATTTTACAAAATTTAAATCACCAAATCCATGGCCAAGTGGTTAAAGGGCGCGACATTCAAATCCGACCGACGCAGGTTCGACCCCCGCCGCGGGCAAACCTTTTGCCGCATTTTTCGTAAGTGCCGCAAGTGCTCCTGGCACGTTTCTAAGTACCGTGAAACAGGTTTTCACCTGTTTTGCCGAGTTTTAACCGCGTGACGGAAGTTTTCGTGTTTCCGCTATAAATCGCTTCAAACTCAATCAATCTTCTCAGATCCTTTTGCATATGATAACCGACCAGAATACCTTTCAAATTTTACAAAATATAATTAACCAAATCCATAGCCAAGTGGGTTACGAGCTAAACTTTGAATCCAATGCCCCCAGGTTCGACCCCCGCCGCGGGCAAACCTTTTGCCGCATTTTTCGCAAGTGCCAGAAACCGTCCTAACCCGTTTTTGAGTACCGTGAAACACGTTTTCACCTGTTTTGCCGAGTTTTAACATGAAAAATCGAAATTTTCGAACCTTCTCCAAACGCACCGGTGAGTGTCGGGGATCACAGGAAAAGTGTTTTGCGATGTCAGAAACGTGTCAGAACGTGTTCTAACACGTTTTAAAGTGAAAAATCGAAAATTTCGAAAAGTGTCGCGGACATTGAAATTATTACGGCACGCTAAATGTACCGAAATTAACAAACTATGTAATGCCCCAAACAAATATTTGAGAAATCACCAAGATCTCACGTTTCAAAGCGACTGCCCCGAGAAAGGATAAACGAACTAGTTCGTTTATGACAAGCGTTTGTTTACCCCGAGTTCGTTTTCACTAGGGTTTCCTTTTTTGGAAGGTGAATATTCAACCCCAAAAAACCCCCCCCCCCCATTTATTTTCCACTACGCCGACCCCACCTATAGGTGGAAGCAAGAATGGGGAATTATTTTTGTGTCGCCTGAAAATAGTAATTTTCCGAATCCCCCATTTCTGTTTTATAGTTCATTGTGTTGAGGGGTCTGACCCACCCCCTAACAAAGAACATTCGGAGAGAATGAGTTGTGTTTCAACCACTCCTTTGTACGAGCCCCACGTGGGGGCACTGCCCACGCTTGGGGCTCGTAGATCTACCGTATCCTGATTTCGGAAATTGATCAAATTAAAACGGTATTTTTGTAAGATGTATCGTACCGTCACATGCCCGAGGGTCCCAACCCTGGGCAAGTGAGTGGCTTCCTCTAGTCTCCTACCGTGAAGAGCAATAGAGAAGGGACAAGTGCGAATAAGATAGGGATGATGGTAATGACCGAATGGAAGAGGTGAGAAACAACATCTCAGGGAGAGCGAGCCCGGGGACCTGACGAGGGCGAGGGAGCGGCGCGAGCCTGCCCCTCTCCCTCTTCCTCTCTCCCTTGCTCCCTGTTCCCGCAGGGATGCAACGCTACGTACTGAAAATATCGGAGCGTTTACAAGAATGTGCGCAAAATATTCGATTTTTGTCATTTTGTGAAGAAAATTTTTAAAAGTTATTTAAAAAATATTGGAAAATAGCTCAGATGGGAGTTCTAGGAGGGCGGAACACCAAACTGAAAATTACACACCGCACCTACCGTATTTCACACAAGGGCCAAACAAAACCATCGGTCAACTATCTCTCTCGCGTCGAATTTGCTTGCGCTTTCACCCCCGCTGGGGGGAGAGGGAGTGGAGAGAGGATAGAGGAGTTACACACTAGCTACTTTCTACCCGTTGTGCGCACGTATCTCATACAGTTCCACCCTCTCTCGCCGCACCGATACTCACCCGAGAGAGTGAAGAAATATGATAGAATCAGTACACTAGGGTTGACCGTTCCGTATCGGTATCGGGATTACGGCCCCCTCGCTTACCCTCTGGCAGTCTCAATCGTATTCCGGGAGAGAGAGAAGAGAGGGAGGGGTCAAATGCCGTATTACGGAATACGGCGCCGTATTCTGTGAGAAATGGAGGATAAGATGACTCAGAGTAGAAGAATCATACAAGTTCTTCTTCCACCTACCTCAAAATATGAAATGTAATCGAATTAGCCATTTCCCGATCAAATCACCTCGGCAACTGATAGAGGGGAATGGCTTGTATCGCTCTCTCTAGTGTGAGTGAGATGTGGTGCACTTGGCTAAGGTGGTTAAGCGCTTGAGTCTCAGTTTTGCTGGGACCATAGACCAAAAAGTTCGTTCCAGGGAATAAACGCAGACAGCTTTTGGACTTTTTGAGATGAAATTTCGAAAAATCAGACATCATTTAAAGTCATCCAGGCGCGGTAGCGCCTGAAAATTTGAAAATCAGGCATCTTTTTCTCTTTTTCACCCTAAAACCATAAAAACCAGACATCATTTGGGACATTCGGGAACAAACGTTTTTGGTCTATGGCTGGGACATGGCATGCGCAGTTCGAGTCCTTTTGGAGTCCTTTGTCTTGCATTTTTTTGTCGACTTTACACAAACAATGGATTGAGAACATATATTCCTGTTTTTTTTCATGGCAGAATGAACGTTTATGCACCAAGAAGAAACTATTGAATAGTTTAGGGAAGTGAAATCGAATCCACAATGTCTCTTCAACTTCACTCAACTTCTTTTCTAATTAACTTAGTTTGGCAATAAACTGAAATAAATTTAAAATGCAAGAGAAATGACTCCATAAGGACTCGAAGTGCGCAAGTCATGTCACAGCAAAACTGAGACTCAACCGCGTTAATTAGAAAATAAAACTTTCGTAAAAAGCCTTATTAGTTGAAGAGACATTGTGGATTCGGTTTCACTTCCCTAAACTATTCACTAGTTTCTTGTCGCAACAGAGCTGGTCATGTTGATTTACCTCTCCGTGTTACTGCTATTTCATTTTTCAGTAAACTTTTGTCTCGTTTCCCAGGCGCACTCGCAACTTTTGATGACAATTTAGAGGTGCATAAACATTCATTCTGCCATGAAAAAACAGGAATATTTGTTTTCAATCCATTGTTTGTGTAAAGTTGACAAAAAAAATGCAAGACAAAGGACTCCAAAAGGACTCGAACTGCGCATGTCATGTCCCAGCAAAACTGAGACTCAAGCGCTTAACCACCTTAGCCAAGTGCACCACATCTTGCTCACACTAGAGAGAGCGATACAAGCCATTCCCCTCTATCAGTTGCCGAGGTGATTTGATCGGGAAATGGCTAATTCGATTACATTTCATATTTTGAGGTAGGAGGAAGAAGAACTTGTATGATTCTTCTACTCTGAGTCATCTTATCCTCCATTTCTCACAGAATACGGCGCCGTATTCCGTAAAACGGCATTTTACCCCTCTCTCCCCGGAATACGGAGTGTTAGAGAGAGAGTCGACCCCTCCTCTCCCTTAATACGATCGCGGGAGGTCAAGAGAGCGAGAGACCGACAACCCTACAGTACACTGAACGTGTGATGGTCGTGCACTGCACGAGCGTTATGCGTGCATGCACATGGTATTTCTATAATTTCGGTGCAATTTTGAACACAAAACCGAAACAAACATAGATTTGTAGTCAAAATAGTGAAATTCTCTCGGAATTCCGCTTCAGAAAAACATTTAATCTCAAATCCATTTTTTTCAATTATTTTACACTGCATGTTAGAAGATACTGAAAATAGCGCTAGCTGAAAGTTGGGCTTAATTCAGATCTGGAGGAGGAAGAAAAACTTGTAAAACAGAAAAGTATGGGAAGAACTCGAACCATCGCTATACGCATAGCATCTCGTATTGTGCATGCAATGTTGTTTATTGTAATTTTTCAACTTCAGCAATCGCCACACTTGCGCCACACGATACTCCTTCGATGGGCAATTCGAGCTGCCACACGAGAGACGTCTCAGAGAGAAAGCAAGGCGGATGTTGAAGATCGTGGGTGATTGTTCAACCGCTATGTCACCAAAAGCGTTTCGTTCAGCTCACAAATTATATATTCTTGTTATTCTTGCTGTGTCTAGCGTTTCGCCCACATTCCATATAAGACTGTTTGTGTAATGATAATGGAATTTTTTGGTAACACTATTACTTTACGGTTTGGAGTGTGCCGATAATCATAATGGTTATCATTTTCCTCTTCACTTATCGACTCAGGTAGCACTACATAGCCGTTTAATGTCGATTTCCTCATTTAGCTGACCTCTGAGGGATGCACAATGAGAATCAACAGTGTAAAATGGCTTGCCTATTGTCTATATATATGAGACGAATCGCGAGAGAATCGACCACCAGAGCCCCTTTGGAGGAAATAGAAATTCATGGTCTTCAAAATGGACGGAAAAATTAATTTAGGTATTAAAAAGCAAGGCGGTTCGCACTGCGTTTACCGTTTATCGATAAAAAAATTTGTTCACGAGCTGCAAAGCCTCAAACTTGACGAAATAGAGAAAACACCGAAAACCACACCTCACGAAATTGATCATATCTCGCTTCAAAATTGAGATAGAAACTTTTTCAAAAAAGGAATTGAAGAGAATCTCAGAGATTCTCAGAAAATTTTTCCATTACGTCATAATTCTAAGTGTGAAACCCGAATCAGCCTGGTCGGTCATCGGCAAAATGGCCATAACTCGAACAAAACGAAAACTATTTTTTTGGTTAAGGTAAATTTCGTGGTATTCTGATAATTGGGGGCGAGAGGCGAGAGAGTGTGAGAAATGAGGAGAGTGCTAGAGAAACGAGAGCGCGCGGCTGACCATTACTGTTGCACTTTCTGAAACCTGTAGCTCGCTCCAACGTGAAGATAATCATTCGCACTCAAAAGCAAAGTTGTTCAGTACCACTAGACAAACATTCCTATATGTCACACATACACGGATATCTTGAACTATTCATATTACAGTAATCTGCAAAATTTAGGTTTCAAAATTCATTATGTCCCGAAATAAGACCCCGCTTTGCGTGGTAACAATAGAGGGGCATTATAGCATCCGTTTCGTAATTTTCAAGTTATATAGACAGGTCTGAAACATGAAAAAAACCTGGTTTTATGATATTTGAAATATTGCCCGTCACATTCGTGTTTCAGCTAAGTGCAACATTTCTGAGGCAAATGAGCAACCAGAAAGTGTTTGTAGTTTATTTTTACAATAGTTTTTAGAAAATTAGGTAAAATGGAGAGCAGAAAAGATCATTTTTAGGTAGGTCACTACGACAGCCCTCCACTAAATCGAGTGCGCTTTTTTATACATTTCTTGAAAAATCTAATACGTGGGGTCCAAATACCATCATATATGACCTACAACTTGCACATAACCAAAAAAATAGTTTTTCGTTTTGTTCGAGTTATGGCCATTTTGCCGATGACCGACCAGGCTGATTCGGGTTTCACACTTAGAATTATGACGTAATGGAAAAATTTTCAGAGAATCTATTCGTCTTCAATTCCTTTTTTTGAAAAAGTTTCTATCTCAATTTTGAAGCGAGATATGATCAATTTCGTGAGGTGTGGTTTTCGGTGTTTTCTCTATTTCGTCATGTTTGAGGCTTTGCAGCTCGTGAACAATTTTTTTTTTAATTTTTTTTATCGATAAACGGTAAACGCAGTTCGAACCGCCTTGCTTTTTAATACCTAAATTAATTTTTCCGTCCATTTTGAAGACCATGAATTTCTATTTCCTCTCCCAGGTCGATTATCTCGCGATTCGTCTCATATATTGATTCTCATTGCGCGTCCAACACTTTATACGTTACTGCAATCGGACATGGTCCAAGTTAATGTGACATGTGGTATCGAAATAAAAACGTTTGCGAGAGGTCGCCAAATATAGGAATAAAACTGTAGTTGCAGTATGCCCGAGGCGATGGGTGAAACGATAAATGATAGACACTATGATGACCAGCACCTTCGTAAGATTAGTCTGTTTAGTCTGTTTATTATTCCTGTTATTTTTTATTTTAAAAGTAGATAATTATCGATTCTTACGCGAATAGTTCGATTTGCTTATCTACTGAACGCCATACTGACTGGTCAAATATTGTTTATCAGTTGATTTTTACGTTGACATGTTTGACGAGCTTTAGCTTTATTAATGTTGCATGTTGTTGTTCTTGCAATTATCGTTCGCTGTTGGTGTTGTTGCTAATCCAGATAAACTAGAAGATCTGCAAACAAAAATTTCCTCACACCTCATGTTCACATCACATCGATGGGTGGGAAGCCTAAGCTAATAATGGAAAAATTTTCCATTATTAGAAGCCCCTCTAACGATCACAGCAATTCAAATATTAGCTAATAATAGAAATTTTTCAATTATTAGAAAAAACCGTTTTTTTTCCGGATTCCCAATATTTGAATCACCGGCACCATTACATACAATGGAAAAGGGTACGGGTTTGGCGCCCGGTCAAAACTGTCCACTTATATGATATTTTAGGATTCCTGCAACCTAGGCAGTGGACGTGCAAATGGAATTCCTTCTTTCCTAATCTTTGTTTTTTTTTAGATTTACGACAGAGTTGAGGTTGAGCGTGACATTTTCGAAGTCTTCTCCACTTCTCAATATAATCAGCTAATCTCAGACACGTCGAAAAGTAAAATCACTAAAATATGGTAGGCAAGTTACACCTAATATTTGTTAGTAGGCAAGGTACACTTAATATTTGTTTTAGGTTGCACAAACGTAGTACGAAAATATAGTGCACCTTTTCATTTTTGAAATGCAAAAGAAATATTTTCAGCTGCCTATTGCCACTCTTACAGCGACGGAATTTATGCAAATCACACATTACCATGAAGATACGAGGCTCTCAGCAAAAAGCAAATTGCATTCGGGCAATCGAAACTATCAAAACCATACGATCATTCATACTCGGCAGTGCGAACAAGAATGTGATAGTTAAAAATCAGTTATAGTTTATCATATTATATGCGAAAACGGAGGCATCCAGACTGCATGCTAAACACAGTAATACGGCTTAACAAAGTGGAAATTACACGTTAATTTGCAGGACAGACTTCCTTCCGGAAAGGGAGATTTGTTTCATTGTGTCGTTGCGAGGTCATCTGCGACGAAAGGCACCTCATTGAACAATTCTCCGAAGAGTCTTATCGATGCATTCAGGGTATTTTTAATGCTGCATTAACTGCCGATGCGATGTCATTTTGAGAGATCAAAACTCTCGTCTGTTTACTGTGTTACACTCATCTTGCGAATCGACCGGTCGACAGTGTTTAAAGAGAGAAGAGTTTTGACCCCTCAAATTGATAGGGCACCGAAAATTACAGGATGCGTGACACAGGCACTCACACTTTTTATCAATATATGACGCTATTTGCGTTAAGAGCAACAAGGGTCTGGAACAGGTCAAAAATCGAAATGGCTTAAAACTTGCTCATAGGGATAACTTTCGAAGCTGAAAACGCTGGTGCCATCGATTTCGCAATAGTACGCATGTGGGCGCCGAAAAAGTATTTTTCGAGTAAAACTCTTCGGAGTGCTCGTTGGCTTGTAAAGGAAAATGGCCGATTTTTTTCTCGGATAAAGTGGAATGATCTCGGTGAGAAATGAGGGGAATCGATGTTCCTAATCTATATTGAACAAGCATTTTTTTGTGTTTGGTCTGCGAATCCGCCGAAAACGAGGAGAAGTTTGTGTTCGTCTACGCTCCTATCTCGGTTGCCAATGAGTTTGAGAGAATTATGCAGTGCGAAAAATCGATCCATAGCAATGACCAGGTAGTTTCTGTTTGAAATTATCCAAATTCACTTTGTTTCTCTTTTTTCTAATTGCTCACATTTTTTTCAATATGAGCCCTAGTGTGATATTGTAATCAGCCATGTTTCACAATGCAGTCGATTATTCGATTCCATACTGCCCATGATAAACATATATTGAAGGGATGGCTAATCGATTCGGCCAAACGGACTGTACTCATTTGCCGGCACGACCCGCATTTATCGCTTACTGTCGTTATCATGGGCAAAGTTAGCAGAGAAGGCAGAATTATCGATGAGAAAACAGTAGAAAAATTGAATTTGAAGCGGACGACTGAACATTGGAGCGAGGCTGAGAGGGAGTGGTTGGACAAAGTTATGCTCTGATCAATTTGATGTTGTACTTGTTTTTTTTATTATTCATAAAAAATTGTTTTTTATTATTCAAATTTGTTTGACGCATTTGTATTTTTGTACCAGGGACCCACCTATGCACCTAATATAAAGAATAAAACTTTATCGTAAATTCGGTTGTAAAAGATATGCGGGCAAACGGTTTATCCCACAAACTAGCTGTTTTATTATGTTATGTCTATTAAAGTTACCGGGAATCCACGGAATAATTTTGAATTCGCGGTATTCCCTGATGATCAATGGCGAGCGTCGCGTGTCGCGGTCTTTTTTGAAAGCTCTTTTTCTCATTCGATGTTTTCGTTACATAAATTCTAATACGACAATAAATTTCAATAAATAATGAGGCATTGAAGTATGCAAAAAAAGAAGCGATAAAAGGCTGGAGCGCCATAAGACAACATGATGAAATATTCACATTTGAATTTGCGCGAACTTTCCTGAAGATCAGTGCTCTATTTTCGGACATTTGGAGCTGTGTCACGGCCTAATTATCGATGTTTGACATTTTTTGCTTCTTTTACAGCAATTGTCTATTCGATTCCGTCGTAAGATCAGACACCAAAAATGTGGATTCCCGGTAACTTTAAATGAAAATCGACATAAGTTTTAGTTTCATGGGCACCTAATCCTAACATCGTAGTCGATATGCCCCCTGTAGAGTGCGAAAAGGGATTCCACGATCTCTTCATTTCTCCCTCTTTCGTCGAGCGTCATAAAACAATGCGCGGTTTATACCACGCGTTTCATGGGAGATTTGAGCATCTCCTTGCACATCAAATTTCTAACCCCCCATTTTTAACACATTTTTCGAAAGCCCCTGGTTAGGTAATCTCTAAACTGGAGTAAGAGAGTCGGTAGATCACTCGCCTCTCCAGGAGGTCACGTCGAATATCGGCGTTGAAGAACGCTTTTTCAGCTTTTACTCGGTTCACAGAGGGGCTATCGACAAACTTTCAACAGATGAAATGTGTGTTTTCATGAGCTCTATTCAATTTCGCATCGATCTCATCGATTGTGATGAATCTAAATGTTCCGCGATGGAAGTTATCACCATATCATTTGCAGCACAGAGTTTTAAGTTCAGTTGAAAGAGCTCGTCGAGAGCTTTCGAATGATATGCTGAACATCCCAATTTCGAGGGGACTTAAGAACAGAAAAGGTCCAAAAACCGATTCCGACACCAAGCAAAATTCGGTTCGGCGGGGTCAGGGAGAGACGAGAGGAGAGAGAGGCTTGATCTACCCCCTCCCTCCCTGGCTTTTCGTGTTTTTCGTGTTTCTGCCGTTCACTGCGGCTCAGTTCAGTTGTTTCTGACTGTTTCCTCCTGTTATCTTCCATGTTTCACTGATATTATGCTCGAAATCGTCGTGGATTTCACGAGAAGACCGGCCGCCTCAAGATATTCGACCTTTCTACAATTGAATGCAGCAAATCGTGAGTGTTTTCATTTGATTTGTTATATATTTGGTGTGATTCAAGTGTTAAAGAAGCCCACGTTTTCGTGTCAAATATGGATGGAGTCTGTAATCTTCACGGTTGTTCGAGTGTGATTGAGTTGCTAAACATGAGAGCTAACGGAGAGGCAGCAATCGTAGATCAGGTAGTATAGTTGAGCTCTTTACTTGTATTTTACTTTCTAAATAGGATTTATTCTCAACTCGCCATATTTGCTCATCGCATTTCCAATTTCTCATCTCTGAATGGGACCGATGTTCATTCGGTCATGTGCCAATCACAAAGAGAAATGGGCGAAGACTCAATGTGTGTCCTTTGGAACATCGTTCACCCGTTTTGTCCCAGAGATACGCTACTTTGACAAAGGTTCGTCACTTTCCTTCCATTAGTCTGATCTAAAACAAAATTTAAAGCATATTTCTTTGAATTGGCTTGAAGCCCAAGGGCAATTACTCCATCCAGGAATAGGTATTTGTTATATTATTTTCTCCTTCGTACAACATCTCTGTTCAGAAGTGTGCCGATCTCACTGGGGATCTATTGGTGCTTATAGTGATGATAATTTGGACTCCGTTGAGATTCCCAGAGATGAACTTAATAAGGCTGAGCCATTTGACGAGGTATGTTTCTAGATGCGAGCGCTTGAATTTTTACATTTCTTAAGGAATATTGTGTTGAAAACGACCCAATCTCAATGGCATTGGATTCGGGTGATGAGGAGGAGGATGATGTAGCCCTTTACAACCGATCAATATTAACTTATTTGCTTAGATCAGCCCGTTGATTTCACATCTGTCGAACATACTACATCAGAAAAGAGTGTTGTGCCGAGAAAAGTGGAGTGATCTTGCTGAGACAACAAAGAACAAGAAGGTATTATTACAGCTAAGTATTGTCAATATTGCCAAGTTTCTAGGCCCTATTTATCAATAGGATTTTGAAGTTATTATGCGAGACTGTAACAGCAGATGGGAAAGATGATCTCTATGAGCGAGTCATAGCAAAGGTATAGTGATATTGCGTTCGCAGTCGCCTGACCACCGTCGCTTGGGGTAGAAATTCCAATTTTGAGGGGTAACAACCAGTCGTTCTTGGAGAACGTCTGGTGGATCAGAACGGTTCAATGATAATTGGATCCCTTAGTCCGACTCTGACCTCTCAGATTCGGAAATTCTCCCCCCTGGGGGCCAGATGACAGTAAACGTGCCATAAATGTGCTGGCTGAATCACGTTTCTGGAGCTTTAGGCAGACAATTCGACTCCTACTGGTGAAATTTTCTCGCTCATGATGGATTCAATCGATGAGAGATACGTAGAAGCGACAACTACACAACAAAAAGTGGAAACACTTGCTCTTATATGTGATGTGCCGAGTTTTACACTCACAAAGGTAGAGATATTTATTCGTTATCCTTATTCTATTTCAATCTAGGTGCTCGAGTATATCCCTTCCGCCAGTGCTCACTATTTCCGCCTCGCGAAAATACTAAATCGAGGAGGATTAGAATTCGATAAGACTCACATCAAGGAAAGCTATGATAAGGCCAAAGTTGATTTCTTCGTTTTTTGCAGGGTGAGGTAGACTTTTATAAAAAACAAATAAAAATTTACTGCAGCTCTAATTTGGTAGTGACACTGCCATGGGCAGATTCTAAGTCGGAACTTTCCGATGGGAGTCAGATCGGAACCGCAGCCACTGCTCGTCTAGCCACTTATTCTCGCATTTATTCTGTCTATAAGAAGGAATACGAGGTATTCCTAATTAAGTAAAAACAATCTAATGCAATTTCTAAAAGACACTCCATCCTAAATCCAAGGCATTGTGCCTCAACACTATAATCACAATTCTCAAAGTGTCGCAAAGAGAAAGAACAAACGAATGGAATGTGTAGACGAATTCTATGCAGATAAAATGGAGGTAAGGGAGGATATTTAATCTATTTCAATTCACTAAAAGAGAAAACACTATTTGTATTCAGGCCTGGAAGACTCTCGAGTTGCTAGTCAATGAACTTTCTTCATTATCGCTGATCGATGCGCGCTGCAAGCAGTTGTTTTTGCGCGGATTTCGGAGTGCCCGGGCACATCTAGAAGGTGTGCCCATTACGCAGCAAAATATAGATACAAAATAATTTTAGACGTGACATTTTATGACATTATCGACCCTTATAATCCGTCAAAAGTTCGCGAAAAACTGTCGAGGAAAAATTCATGAGCTCCGGTAAAAGTTTGCGAACTTTTACTCGAACTTTTCCACGAGGTTCGAGAATTTTTCAATTTTCATTTTTTTCATGATTTCAGTGTTTTTGTGCTATTATTTATTTTTATTGTCTTTATTTGAGTGATTCAATATGCTCCCTGTGCTCCCCTTCCTTCCAATTAGAAGGAGAACAAGAAATTTGGCGTACAGACGACAACATTACGCTAATTTCTTCTCGGACAATGAGCGATTCTTCCGAGAACGATACGGTTAGCGCTTTTAATATATTTATTTAAATATGAGGGAATAAAAAATATGAAATGAATAGCGCGAATGTAGCAAACGGCAACTTAGAAAAAGTACAGTAAAAATGGACGCTCAAATAAGTGCTTCTTTTTTTCCTTGTTCCTCTTCTCCTCCTTTCTTCGTCTTTTCTATTTTTCTCCTTCTTCTTCTTCTTCTTCTTCTCAAAACAGCGCCCGCTCGTCGTGAATGCCTGATAAGATTACGGTAGTGCTACATTTGTCAAACAATAATCGCTTGGTTCTGAGCATCATTAAATGAGCGGTGGATACCGTCACCTAAGCGCATCTAATCGATAATTTAACGAGACAGAACCATATTTTAATATAGTTCTGTCTGATTAGAATCATATTAAAAGCGATAGAGCCTATTTGTCTTAGTACGATCTGGTAGATCACTAACCTCTCATCTATCTTCACTCTACTATTCTCCTTCCATCGTTTTCTCTCCGCCCGCTTCATTTATCAATCGTCTGCTCCTTTGCCGTATCCTCACACTTCTGCGAAAAGATTACGGTAGTTCGGGTTGCATAAATCGATTATTGTTTTGGACTGAGCAGGGTTACGGTGGATGCCATAAGCTGAGTGTACTTTATCGATTCTCTGATAAACACAATCATTCACGAAGAGCTCGGAACTATTCGTCATGGAATTATTAGGTAGATCACTAACCTCCCTCCCTCGCTCTCTTCTCTCTTCATTCCATTTCATACTTCGATCATCCACTTCATCATTCAACAGTTGATTGAATCTGAATAAATATTACTGTAATTTGATTTGTGCCAATCGATAATCGCTTTGGACTGAGCAGGATTACGGTGGATGCCATATGCTGAGTGTACTTTATCGATTCTCTGATAAACACAATCATTCATGAAGAGCTCGGAACTACTCGTCATGGAATTATTAGGTAGATCACTAACCTCCCTCCCTCGCTCTCTTCGTCTCTTCTCTCTTCATTCCATTTCATACTTCAATCATCAACTTCATCATTCAACAGTCGATTGAATCTGAATAAATATTACTGTAATTTGATTTGTGCCAATCGATTATTGTTTTGGACTGAGCAGGATTACGGTGGATGCCGTAAGCTGAGTGTACTTTATCGATTCTCTGATAAACACAATCATTCACGAAGAGCTCGGAACTATTCGTCATGGAATTATTAGGTAGATCACTAACCTCCCTCCCTCGCTCTCTTCGTCTCTTCTCTCTTCATTCCATTTCATACTTCGATCATCCACTTCATCATTCAACAGTCAATTGAATCTGAATAAATATTACCGTAATTTGATTTGTGCCAATCGATAATCGCTTTGGACTGAGCAGGATTACGGTGGATGCCATATGCTGAGTGTACGGCACTACTATAGTGTTTGGGACCAACTATTCTCGCAGTGATTTCTGCAAAGCAGAGAGCCCTCATTTCTGGTCTACTCACTCATTGTTTGCGGTCTTTTTTGCTGTCTCTCACTCACTCACTCATAGGTACAAATTTATCACAAATTAAGCTAGAAATGAATTCATTTCTATCAAAATTACCACTACAGACCCTCTAATAATAAGATTATGTTTCTTTCAATTCCATACTCTCTACCTCGCCATTGTCTCTCTACTATAAAATCCTGAGAAACTCGTTCCTCTGGTCAGTCCATCCCTCTTCCGATTGAGGAGAGGGAGGGGAGCATCACCGCCCCCAAGGATGTCGCCCTCCCAAAATGGGAGGGCGAAAAACCCTTGCAGGGGGCTCTCTGCTTTGCAGAAATAACTGCGAAAATAGCTGGTCCCAAACACTATAGTAGTGCCGATTCTCTGATAAACACAATCATTCACGAAGAGCTCGGAACTATTCGTCATGGAATTATTAGGTAGATCACTAACCTCCCTCCCTCGCTCTCTTCGTCTCTTCTCTCTTCATTCCATTTCATACTCCAATCATCAACTTCATCATTCAACAGTCGAGTGCATCTGAACAAATATTACTGTAATTTGGTTTGTGCCAATCGATAATCGCTTTGGACTGAGCAGGATTACGGTGGATGTCATATGCTGAGTGTACTTTATCGATTCTCTGATAAACACAATCATTCATGAAGAGCTCGGAACTATTCGTCATGGAATAATTAGGTAGATCACTAACCTCCCTCCCTCGCTCTCTTCGTCTCTTCTCTCTTCATTCCATTTCATACTCCAATCATCAACTTCATCATTCAACAGTCGAGTGCATCTGAACAAATATTACTGTAATTTGGTTTGTGCCAATCGATAATCGCTTTGGACTGAGCAGGATTACGGTGGATGCCATATGCTGAGTGTACTTTATCGATTCTCTGATAAACACAATCATTCATGAAGAGCTCGGAACTATTCGTCATGGAATTATTAGGTAGATCACTAACCTCCCTTCCTCTCTCACTCTTCGTCTCTTCTCTCTTCATTCCATTTCCTACCGATAATCGCTTTGGACTGAGCAGGATTACGGTAGCGGGTACCGTAATCTGAGAGCATAAAATCAATAATTTACGTACGAAATTCCACCGACCCGTACTACTATGACATTAATTAATTTGAGCATTCTTTGGATCTATGTATATCAATGCTGGATGGGGCTTACGGCCCGACGGTGGAATTTCATACGTCAATAATTTGGCAGAACACTACCACCATCTCATTCATTTCCAATGAGATAGAGCCCATGTTTATCACGACACAGTATGGTAAATCACTTACTTCTCTCTCCCTCGATCTCCTCTCCTCTCGTCTCTTAAATTTCTCCTCTCCACTCTTATCATCTCGGCATCTCCAACCACAACACTCGATCCTAGTTCTGCCTGAAAATGGTACGGTACTCCGGGATTCAATCAATCGATTATCGATTGGCACTGAGCTGGATTACGGTAGCGGGTACCGTAATCAAATCGATAATTTTGGCAAGATACAAACATTGTATTCATATTTAAAGCGATGAAACCTATTTATCTTAGTACGATCCGGTAGATCACCGACCTATGTCTCCTCTCTCCCTCGCTCTCTTCGTCTCTTCTCCCTTCCAGTCTTGCCTGGTTCTGCATCGCAATCGGGGGCGCGCTCCTCTTGACTCTCAAAAATATTACGGTTATTCGGGATGTTTTAATCGATAATCACTTTGTTCTGAGCAGAACTACGGTTGCGGATACCGTAACCTGAGTGGGTCTAATCGATAATTTGGCAGCACACAACCATTTATGCATTTTAAACCCCATCCTAAGTCAACACATCCTTCATCAAAAGCTACGGTCCTCTCTTTTATCGTATCCTCGTGGTTCTAAAATAAAGATTACGGTGGTGAGAGATTCGTCAACCGATAATCAGCTTGTTCAGAGTAGGGGTACTGTGCACACCGTAACAAGACTACACATGATTGATCCTCAGACCTGCACAATATTTTCAGGCATGGATATTGTCCAAACACATCGATTGGTTGCAACAATTTCACAAGCACTCAATCATACAGGTTTCGGGGATTGGCCTATCTCGCCCACAAATCAGGCTAGTTGAATGAATTATATTGCATCCTGCAATATGCATGGAAATCTTTTTAAGCTTAGATAATGTAAAAGAGTGTCATCGATAATATAGAAAATGAAGGAATTTCCAGATGCTCATCGGTATCCGATATCTCGCTACGGGAGGAGACACGAAGAGCCTGGCGGATACATTTGGATGCTGTCCATCCACCATCAGCAATGTTATCTCGCGGGCTCTATCGGGTCTTCTCTTAATGGCCCCCGATGTATTCCGCTACCCCATCACGCAACCCGCTCAGTGTGCTGCAATCTCATCCGATTTTGCTCGGCTGAGTCCATTCCCAAGTGGGTAATACATTACAGCAACTACAGATGTGTAGACACACGCAAATACAATTATGATCAATCAGAGCGGAAAATGAGATAAAAACAACATTGTCTGGTGTCTCACGACATTTTTAAAATGCCATAATTGGCTTTTCATGTGTCGACACATCTGTCGTTACGGTACCCTATTAATTGACAATATCACTGACTACTGACCGTAACACGAACGGGCAAGGAGCGAAATGAAGAGTATACAGTATTTCCAATAGCATCGAATCGTGTCTAACTGAAATAGTATGCATTATTAGCTATGATACAAATTAAGGAACACGCTGTGATTAGCTATGATACAAATTAAGGAACACGCTGTGATTAGCTATGATACAAATTAAGGAACACGCTGTGATTAGCTATGATACAAATTAAGGAACACGCTAATCACACGAATGTTTTCAGACGTCATTGGCCTCATGGATGGCTGTCTGATCAAGATTGCAACGCCTTCCCAATACAGCTGGCAATTTAGAACAAGGAAGAAGACAGTGGCGATCAACCTTCTCGCGGTGTGTGATGCCTACGGTAGAATCGTCTACGCCAATGCCAACCAACCAGGCAGCGCACACGACGCGTTCGTATTTGATAATTCTGAACTGGGTCATCTTATCGCGAACAATCAAATCCCCGCTGGATTTGTCTTAATCGCTGATTCGGGATACGCTTGCACCAACTATGTGATTACTCCTTTCCGTTTTCCCACAAGAAGAGAGGTTAACTTCAATCGCGCGCATCGTCAACTTCGTCGATTGATTGAGCAAGTTTTTGGCTCACTCAAGAATCGATTCCGCGCACTCCAGAATGGTATCGATTTTGCGCCGGAGAAGTGCTCACAAGTCATCATGGCTGCCATCGTTATGCATAACTATCTAATCGAGCATGTCACTGGAGGCTACTCGGTTCCCCCGGGAAGAATCGCTCGTATGCCCTTCCCTGGTCCAGGAGTAAATATGCGTGATTATTTGTGTAGTAACTTGTAAATATGATAAATATAAAACCAATTACTGAAAAATGCAATCTTATGTATTCTCCCGTAATGACATCGACTATCGATTGGTCGGAGCAGGATTACAGTGGTCGTTACCGTAACTTGGGAGTTTCTAATTAATAATTTGGCAAGACACGACCATATTATTCATATTTTAAGCGATCTAGCCTATTTATCTTAATATGGTCCAGTAGATCACTGACCTCTCTCCACCCGATCTCTTCATTTTCCTCCTTTTCTCCTCTTCTCTCATCTGCTCCTCTCCATCCACTGCCCTCGCTCCACTTGAATATCTGAAAATATTACAGTAGTTCGATAAACGTCAATCGATAATAGCTTCGGTCAGAGCAGGATTACGGTGGCCGATACCGTAATCTGCGTTGTACTCTAATCAATAATTTGGCATCTAACCACCCTCATATACATATTTAAAACGATCAAACCTATTTATCTTAGTACGATCCGGTAGATCACACCTCTCTTCTCTTCCATTCTCCTCATTTCTCTTCCATTCTCCTCTCTTCTCTCCAATTCTCCTCTTCTATCATTTGCTCCTCTGCATCGATTCTCTGATAAACACAATCATTCATGAAGAGCTCGGAACTATTCGTCATGGAATTATTAGGTAGATCACTAACCTCCCTCCCTCGCTCTCTTCGTCTCTTCTCTCTTCATTCCATTTCATACTTCAATCATCAACTTCATCATTCAACAGTCGAGTTCATCTGAATAAATATTACTGTAATTTGGTTTGTGCCAATCGATAATCGCTTGGGACTGAGCAGGATTACGGTAGCGGGTTCCATGTGTGCTCTAACCGATAGTTTGGCAACTCGCATATTGTGATGTGATAGATTCTATAGTACAGCAATGTCGACAACTGACCTCTCTCCTTTTCGCCTCTCTTCCCGTCTCCTCCCCCGTCCTTCTATCTGCATCCACTTCATCAAACTAGTAGTCCTCTATTTTACCACACGCTCGGAATTCTGATTAAAGATTACGGTAATGAGGAATTTGGCCATCAATAATCAGTAGATTTGCCGCTGACACCGTAACCTAAGTTTATCGACACACTGGTAAACAATACTAAAAAGCTTGTTACGGATAAAAAACACCTGAATTAATACTGTGACCCATTCTGTCAACTAACCTGTGCGTCGAAAAGTCTCCTTCACTCTTATCATCGTACATCGAACATAACACTACCACGGCGTATTAGAGAGATAGATAACCTGCAAAAACACATGATTACAACTCATCGCAGACCTTTCTTTCGCGTATTCTCCGATCTTCTGATAAAATAATATCGCATTATTCAACAAGAAGCTATGAATACGTAATCTGCAACACGATACAGTTTTAAGTTTCGAAATGAATTTCTCATTAATAACCCCGTTTTTACATGTTAGTTCGACGGCTCTTATTGATCGAACAAACTGAATACGAATTACTTTTTTAAAATAAATTTCGTAATAACACCGTAATCTATATTAAAAATACACGTTTTTTTCTATTTTTTTTTCTTCCAAGAAGAATGCAAACTAGACGCTTCGACTTTATTCGATTACTTCCGTTTGAGAAAATATCAAGATCATATCACGCCATTTAGATAGATAATAATTGATGGAAACTTCATGGGGGGATACATCATATGAAACACAACGCTTCGGGGCTATTTGCCAAACATGAACTATTTACAACGTAACCATAGAGATTGCATGATTAAAGATAATGAGAACCAGAGTCGGTGCTGCCGAGCATACCATCTCTCACATCTCGATTTTCCTCATCCTCACCACTATCACGACCTCCATCTCTTCCTTCCTTTACATTCACTCCCTCTCTGTCGAGGGCAGAAATCACTGCCTTGGCAATTCTCTCCATATTCTCGCTCGATTTCTCAACCATTTCGATCGTTCGACGAATCATTACAAGACTCTCCCGGAAGAAGTCCTTTTGAATCATGATCAATTCTCTCTGCTCCTGAACGAAAAAAAAGGCATTTTTTCGAGAATAAGTAAATGTCGAAATCAAAATTAGGTAATTTCCGGCAAATTCCGGCAATGCTGAACAAGGTGTAAAGACAACTATTTTTTAACTGTTTCTAACAAAAATCTGAATTCTCCACAAGATAATCTATGGAAAAATCGATGATAGTTTTTTTCTAATTCTAGAAGCGATAAATGCAGGCAATTATTTTTTTAAAAAAAACAAGTTGTTTTTTTTACAAATTTTCCTTTTTTAAAATACAATTTATTTACAAATATTTCCTTGCTGTTTCGGCTCTGGCACTTTGGCAACCGGCAAGTACCTTGCCGCAAATCCCTTCTACAAAATTAATATAATTACCTTAAGGCTGTCGATCCATTGGTTACGAATATTCTTCTCCGTCATTGTCGTATCTCTGACGGGTCTAGAAGCCTGTAAATGAATGTTTACGCCAAGCGAACGTCGAACGAGTCCTATGATCAATATAAACTGAACGAAGAAGAAATGTTTCATTATTTCAAAAAAGAGAAATCAACCCTTTTAAATATATTTCTCACGATATTCGTACCTCTGGAGCTTTGTAGCTATAATCACTCCAATTGAATGTCTTGTCCGAATTCTTCGTCCTCTTGACAACTGTCGGCGACTTGTTTGTCTGAATTGCGCAATCAGTTAAAGTACAATAAAATGAAAGTTGAACCTCGTTTCTTTCGCTGGCTCCAAATTGGCTCGGGTGTTGCTCGCCCACCAGCTCGTCCAACTGCAACCACATATCGTGTTTCGTATATTCAAATGTGGTCAGAAAAGGTGACGAACGAATAATTCTTTACCTCGTCGAGCAGCTCGTCATCATCCATTTGATTGATTCGGCGCCTCTTCGAAGAAGTCGGCTGATCAATCTTTTCCTTCTCTCGTGGAAGAGGACTCTTAAATTGTGCATGAAAACACAAACTAATCGTTTGGAATCTTGCGTATGGACTTATATTTCCATTGTTTTTTTTCATTCTAAGCATGGAATACCTCAATGAGGGGCGGTCCGTTGTCGGGGACAACAACCACTTCATATTCTCCCATATTGAATTGAGTGTCGAATAGGTTGTCGTTGTAGTTGTCGTCACAGTATTCCGAAGGAAACTCATTCGCCATCTCATCGTTACCGTATTGGCCATTCATCTACAACATTAAGCTTGGTAATCTTCGTGAAAGTGGGCATATCAAAACACCTAATATAAAACGAATCCAAAAAATGTGCATAGTGCGATTAACTTTATTTTGATTTTATGAGTCAATTTGTATACAATTTACAAAATAATGATTCGCCTGTCATTATATACTGAATGTGTGATTACATTGATCATTACGGGACTTCTTTACTTTAGGGGGCAAGTCCACTTCCCTTATCACCCCCATCCGCCCAAAATTACTCTTCCATACTCGTTTCTCTCTTTACCAATCCCTCGAGAGGGGAATGAAGCGTGGCTTACCCCCCTAAAGGAAAGAAGTGCCATGATCATTTCTCAATATAAAATATATAAATTGTGCGCCCATTTAATTTTTAAATGGTGAACCACAGTATTACTCACCCCATCTTCCTCCTCCTGTCCCTCATTCATTTCTCTCTCGCGATCGTAAGACTGCTTCACTGCTTGATTCAGCCTCTGAATCTAACTGATATTGAATATAATACTCAAACAACGGACCATTGAATCGGCTAACGGATGATTGCCTTGCAGTGCCGGGCTTCCCTTATATCGTTCGTATAAGTCCGCTTCGGCGGCTGACATTTGTGCATGGAATCGATTGATCTGATCTTCGATATCCCTATCATTCCCTCCGCCGGTCATTGATTGATACCTGTAATTTGATGGTCAAGTGGAACCTCCACTGTCAACGGAACCTGCTCACGAGGTTTCCGAAACGTCGGATGACACTCATCTCCTTATTGCAAATGGATCGAATTCGAGTGACAGAGATCGTATTTCTAAATGAAATGTTATGGCACATAGTTTTAAATCTCCCGAAAGAAAACAAATTGAGAACTAGTGTCTATGAAGGAAAGTTTTATTTTAAATACACATTTAAATACTTCGTGTGTGCGCCCTCTCTCTTTCTCTCTATCTCTTTTCTCGCTGACCCCTTTCTGGACAATTCGACAAGTTCATTCGTAACTCAAGGGCGGAGAAGCCTTCTTGCTGAGGTCAAGATATCGTCCCAAGCCATCGTTCGCTCTTCGTTGATGTTTTTCCCTCTTTCTGCCTTATGGTCAATGAGCACTCGCGTGTGCTTCATGAAAAGTCTCAAAACGAGTTCCTTCTCTTTCTCTTGCACTCTCGGTGCCATTGCCTTAAATCGAGTTAAATAAAATAGAAAAAAAACATGGATAACAGGTAAAAGGGGAAAGAAAGGTCGACGTAAACAAATGTGCGCGCTCTTGTTTACAAAACAAACGTGGGCGGAGCAAAGTTCGTGAACTTCTAATTTTTCGCGAACTTTTGATTGTGAAATAGTGGGAATTTGAAAATTGACGCTATTTCGCTATTTTTCTGTGATATTTTTCGTTAATTTTTTTTGGTGTTTTCCGCACATTACTATTCTTTTTCGGAATGAATATTAGACAAGGCGGCCTATTCCTGAGTGTCATGGAGCGAACAGCGTCGACAACTAGAGGTGTTTAAAGGGAGCTCTAGACGATTTTTCATAGCAGTCTCCCCTACCCCACATAATAACGAAATTTTTTCGAGTCCTTATTTACTTATTTTAAGATATTGGTGGTACAATCGCAAAATAATCGCAGAAAAAAAACAGAAAACATACATTGCGCTAGTACAAAATTAGGTTTTACATAATTATTTTTTATTATACAGCCAAGGCTGTGTAGAATACAAAAAAAGTCATGTCACACCTCTCATGATAGGTTGGGATGAGAATATCGGTCATAAGTCATTGCCCACTTTTTCGTTCTGTCATAAATTTGAACCGGAAGAGCGATCTGAAATTTAGAGGGGATTTCACTGAGAGATTGCATCATCACCACGCAATTATGAATAATCGGAATTATGTAATAATCGATAACGAGTCCCAAACAAGCTATCCATATCCCCTCAAAATTTCAGATCGATTGCTCTTCTGGTTCAAAAGTTATGGCAAAAAAAGAAAAAGTGGGCAATGACTTATGACCGATACTGTAGATTATGAAAACGCACAGGTTTCAATCCTGCGTTTTCACCTGCTCGAATGTCTCTAAACCCAAAGATCACTGACACATCATTCCACCGCCCGGTCAACCTTACAGAAAGGCTTTTGGAGTGAGAGAGCGTGCAAAATCGAGAGAGACCCTCTCACTTTTGCACACTATCTCGCTCTGACCCTGGTCTGTATGTTTGGAATCGTATGCTGAGAGACATTATTCCTGACATGCGAGTGACCTGAAATCACATTTCCCGATCTTTTTGATTTTACCATGGTAGTATACATGCCTATAGACTATCTCAAAACCAATCTCAAAAGCTGCGAAACACGCTTGGGAAGCGAATTAGGAGTTTTCACGCCTCATAAGAACGAAAAAGTGAACCGTTGCTAGCTGCATTGGTGGCTGAGTGGTGCAATGCGCTGGTAAGGGGAAGCCGTGAGGAAAAATGAAAGATCAAAAGAGAAGTGAAAGAGGCAAAACAGGGAAACCCCTCCAATTTCGCACGCTTTTTCATTCCAGACCCCATTCTGGAGATTTTGCAATTATGTTCTGCCCTGCTATCGAGTGTAAGTGTCAGCTCTATCTTGTCTATGCTGAGGAGGATGCTCTGATATTTTGATATCTCCAATTGATACGAGACACTGGAAACTATTTATTTTTATTGGGCAATGGACTGCGTTCCGCAAAATGAAGTTTTTCGACTTCCTTTGCAAACTATTCGAAAGAATGCACAAAATTCCAGTTTCTCGTATCAATTGGAGAAAATTAGAGAAAAAAGTTTCTGATCTGGTGGGAGGGAATAGTCGGTAGATGTCTTCTTCGTCGTTGGGATCGTCGAGCGATACGAGTTCACTCTGGTATTTTATTAGAGCCTGGATCACGGTATATTTCCAGCCTGGAATCAGACAGAGATCCAGCTGGAAAAAATATCAGAGCTCCTCACCAGAGACAAGATAGAGCTGACACTTACACTCGATAGCAGGGCAGAACATAATTGCAAAATCTCCAGAATGGGATCTGGAATGAAAGAGTGTGCGAAATTGGAGGGTTTTCCCTGTTTTGCCTCTTTCACTTCTCTTTCGATCTTTCATTTTTGCCTCACGGCTTCCCCTTACCAGCGCCTTGCACCACTCAGCCACCAATGCAGCTAGAAACGGTTCACTTTTTCGTTCTTATGAGGCGTGAGAACTGCTAACTCGCTTCCCAGGCGTGTTTCGCAGCTTTTGAGATAGTCTATAGGCATGTATACTACCATGGTAAAATCAAAAAGATCGGGAAATGTGAGTTCAGGTCACTCCCATGTGAGAAATCATCCCCAGTTTCGCTAACGTTCCTGCAAGTTACAGCCCGCAAACTTTGAACCTACATTTTGATGTTTAGATGTGGCTTATCAGAACACATATTGCTTGGAGGTAGGTCTGCTTTTTCAAGCCCTGTAGCCTGGTATCGTTTTTTTTCTCTTTTGCTTTTTAGAACATGAAAAGTAGACCTACCGCCTAGTGTCAAATATTTTTCTGAAAAAAAGCGCCTAAACATTGCAAAAGGGGGTCAAAGTTCACGGTCTGCAAATACTGTAGCTGCAGCGAGACGAGAATTGAGTTTTCAAAAATATTTGCCATCTCAAAGGCTGATTCTGATGCAAGAGACCTTTTTCAACAAAAAAAAAGATTCTCCGACCTAGTACCCTAAAAATTGGACCTGTGCCGTGTCTGGTCGGCACCTCTCGAAAGTGGTGTGACATAACAGGTGACGAGAGATACCGTAAATCAGTAAGTATAAATTCATATGGGAAACTGGAGACAAAATGGAGGGGATGAGGGTACGGAGAAGGGGTTTATTCTAGTTGAAGTCGAGCGTGTAGTCGATCATCTGGGTGGGGCCTCCGATGCTGCAACAAGAGGTCGAATATTTAACATTGAACCCTCTTCCATCTTCTACCTTCCCCCTAATATACGCTTACTCAGAGGCCATCGTTATAGAATGCAAGTCCCACATGCTAGACTATCCCACTTCCAATCTTCGTTAGGGTATCGCGTCATTCCCCATTGGAACAAACCCCCTGATTATTTATTTGACCTACCAGTATCCGGATTTCTGAATTTCATAAAAAAATTGTAATATGTTGTCCCCTTACATTGAGCTACTTGTTTAGCTCTCTTAGCTCACAACACTGTGAAACAACCCGATGCCCATCTTATCCACATGTAATAGTTAAAAGTGTAAATGAGATAAATTAAATTGAATTGAAATTGAATTGAATTGAAACTAGCCGGGATGTGTTGAGGTTAAATACACTACGCTCTATGCGTACACTACGCTCTATGCATAGTAATAGGTGAAGGTTCAGTCCAGGGAGAGTTCGATAGCCGGCTTCAGGTTCGGTTCAGGGGGAGCTCGGTAGCCGACTTCAGGTTCGGTTCAGGGGGACCTCGGCAGCCCACAGGTTCGTAGTTTGTAGTCTGATCTTTCTACGTTTCGGTCCAGGGGATCCTCGGCAGCCTGTTTCAGGTTCGATCCAGAGAGGTGGACTCGATAGCCGGCTCCAAGGACAGTCCAGGGGGAGTTTAGTATGCTAGGGAATGTTAATCTCTAGAAAGAGTACTGGCTTATTCCGTTGCAAAAGGCTCGTGAGGCTGAGAGCGATCGAAAAAAGTTGCGTTTTTCAACGGAAACGCAGGATACCGCGTGTTGATTTCCCTGACGTGTTCGAACAACATCGCAAAAAAAAATTTTCGACATCGCAAAACACTTTTCCTGTGATCCCCCGCGCTCTGCGAATCAATTAGAAACTTTTCGAAATTTTCGATTTTCAACGATAAACCGTGTTAGAACACGTTCAGACACGTTTCTGACATCTCAAAACACTTTTCCTGTGATCCCATACGCTCTGCGCATCAATTGGACACTTTTCGAAATTTTCGGTTTTTCACGTTAAAACGTTCAGCGGTGCGTTTGGAGAAAATTTGAAATTTTGATTTTTCACGTTCAAACTCGGCAAAACAGGTGAAAACGTGTTTCACGCTACTCAAAAACGTGTTAGGACGGCTTCTGGCACTTGCGAAAAAGGCGGCAAAAGATTTGCCCGCGGCGGGGTTCGAACCTGGGGGTCTCGGATAGATAGTCAAGCGCGTAACCCACTTGGCTATGGATTTGGTTAAATTAATTTTGTAAAATTTGAAATGTTTTCAGATGGGTTATCATATGCAGAAGGAACTGAGAAGATTGATTGAGTTTGAAGTGATTTATAGCGAAAAAACGAAATCGTCCTTCAAGTGGTTAAAACTCGGCAAAACAGGTGAAAACGTGTTTCACGGTACTCAAAAACGTGCTAGAACGGTTTCTGGTACTTGCGAAAAATGCGGCAAAAGGTTTGCCCGCGGCGGGGGTCGAACCTGGGGGTGCCGGATTGCCGGCGAAGCGCGTAACCCACTTGGCTATGGATTTGGCTAATTAAATTTTGTAAAATTTGAAAGTAATTCTGGTTAATTATCATATGCAAAAGGATCTGGGAAGAAAGCGCGATTCTGAAGCGATTTATAAGGAAAATGCGAAAAAATGTCTGTCACGCGTACGGAAATAAAAAAAACAGACAGACAGACAGACATTTTGATTCCCTAGGTAGTGGAGGAATTACGTGCCAATATTTCGAGATGAGTCCCAAACCCGCAGCAATCGGTGGACCGCATCAGGGGTCCGGAAATTCGGGAAAAATCAATAAATCGATAAACAGAAGGCGCGCGTCTCGATCTCATCTCGAGACTGGTCCAGAACGGTAAAATCACTGCTAGGAATCCCTAATATAATCCCATCCCATAATGAGCGCAATAAATGTTTTGCATATCTGAAATAGAGCTATTCGCTCCCCACACATTGCATGACGACAGAATTAAGCACGGTGCTAAATAATTGAATATAAAGTATGAAAAAGCAAAGAAAGAGAGGACAAGAGGAGTCGTGGAAGGAACGAGGAGTCGTGTTTTCTGTAGCCGAAAAAAATGAGATACCGTAATCCCAAGCCGCGAAAGTCATTGTTTATCGAGAACTGGTAACATTTATATATGATTTGCATTATAACTCAATAATGGTACGTCATTTAGTTTTCGGCGATGCACGGATTTTCTTCGCCATATCGAAAAATATATGTTTGCGTGTTTTGCATCTCTTCCCTTCCTTATTCCTTTCCTACAACAAAAAAACGTTCAATATAATTGAACTTGTGGTCTTCCAAAGCATGCTACGAATTAGTACATGGCGTTTCACAACCCTCTAAATAGTGACATCGATGTTTGAATGGTTGATATACAATGTTTTCAAATGTGGACTGCAAAATGAGAGCCTCGCATATTGCGTCTGACTAAAAGGTGCGCATTATTCGAATATTAGCTTGGTATAAGACGTCTAGATAGACCGCGCTCGCTTCTACACCAATAAAAGCAAAATTCTGCGGCAGCTGAATTTTTTTCATCTTTTCCTTCATTTTCGTGTTCCAACCCTCCCGCTTTTTGTCTAGGACGCTCCCGCTTTTGATCGACCAGCGATGATGGCCGCCCATGTATGACCCCTCCCCGAATCGACCATGTCGACGGAATCCGTCTCATGCCCCTTAAAACCTACCTCATGATCCCAATCCACTCTGACGGAATAAATCATGAATGAACGAATAATGTAAATAATCAATTATCAAAATTCTCTCCCTCTCACCTTTCTCGATCTCTCCATGTCTCCGATCGACTGCTCAAATTCGGCCAAACTGATCCACACCTCAACAATAAACAATAAAAACATCATTTCGTGATTACTACATCACCGTAGTCCACCACCATCTACCATACTCCTCACCTTGATGTGATTGGTCCTCGACAGAAGACTCTCGTAGAGATCTCTCGCCTTGTCGTGCTCATCCTGCGAGATTTCGAAGTCGATGAACGACTTCCACAGTAACTGAAAACAATTCGATATTAGGCAAATATCTTTCTACCACTCCTACAGCATAAAACAGAAACCTTCACACACAAACATCTATATCAGTGATGTATTTCGAATTATTGGCTACATTTCTATTCCATGCCCTATTTCGAAACTATACACTACTGTATTAACCTCAGGCATATCGAGTGCGCGTTGCTGCACAGCAATGTCGAATATCGCCCTCGTTCTCTCTGCATCGCCAAGGAGAGTCTCCAATTCGGCGAACTGAAATAGACGGTATATGACGCATCTTACCACCAGACCCCCAATGCTACAACTCATCATACCAATTCACTCTAGTGTTATCTCAGACATCAGTTATTGATTATATAATTATTTTTTCAATATTTTTACTTCCATTTCTTCATCTTTCCATTTCACTCACTTTTATCCATGTCATGCTGTTCGTCGGCGCGAACTCGAGGAATTTCTCGTACAGTTTCCTGAAGAGAAACGTAATTTGTACAAATTTGATTTCTAATAAAAATAATCGTTAAATCAATTACAAACCTGCATTGATCGCATTCTCTCAATTGCAGTTCGAGATCGATATACGCGCGGAAAAGCTTCTCCTTCGGACACTTGCCAATCGCCATTCCCTGTAGTACATTTATTTAGCTATTTATTTATTTAATGTTAAAGCAATACATAAATCGATGATGTGGAAACATACCAAAACCTTCCTCGCTGCTGCCAAATCGTGCTGTCGGATCTTAAAGTGCGCGAACATCACCCACACCTGAAGAGTACGATATGAGAGTTGTATTGATTATCAGGTATGAAAGCTCGTGTCAAATACAAGAACAGATAAAGTATTATGTGATTATGTTGATGGTTCTTGCCCTAAACATAAATTAATAGAAAAATGCGAACCTTGGCGAATGTGAATATTTTGTTGGGAAGGATATCGAGACACGCTTTGTACACCTGAAAATACAATTCAATTGAGACACCAAACGCAACCAGAGTACTCCTTATCAGACCACAATTTCCGGCTAACGCAAATGTATGTTATAAATTTCTCTCACCATTCTAGTCTTCTCGAAATCCTTCGCCACGAGTTCCTCATAGATTGCATAATTGATCCAGAGGTAGATGTACCTAAACGATCATTCGTAACTGCTAATTTTGCAATTATGAGAAACTTATTTCGGTAACACAAAAAAAAATTATTATTAACCCCCTCCACAATCTCTTCTCCGACTGTGGCGGGATGTTGGAGATGGCTCGCTCTATGTGTCCTCCACTTGATCACGCTAGAAATATACGCATTCAGTAAACTTTATATAGAGTATTCCTCATGAATGAAGCGGAGTCTCACCAATGCATCCATACATAATCACTACACAAACACATTAAACTGAAAAAGTGTATTCGTACCGGGCACTGTTCATTTTCGAGTAGACGGAGATAGTCGAACCACGCATCGTAGTTGTATCCGTTATCCAGCACCTGCAACAATTATTTATAATTAGCATATTTCAAGTGACAAGAGAATTCAATCGACTCGTTTCCTATCCCAATAAATTCCTTCCCCTTCTAACTCCTCCAACCAACTCACAGCTCTTGCATTGCCAACGCATCCACTGTGCTCCTCGAACTTGCCGTACCTACAATCAAAACAATAATGAAGGTGGTTAATTATACGCCCACCACGTAGCAATACGACTAGTACTCATTTTCCACAGCCAATATTTTAATCGATATCTACTAACCGTATCCAGTTCTTGACGTCTGTTCCATGGAGGTGGAGGAATCTCTGCCAGACCGAACGAGCACGATCAATCTTAAATGTGAGATTATTCGTTTTCTATTCCATTGAATTTGATCAAAACCCATCAAACCACAAGTGAAATCGTATCTCACCTCCTTATATCTGGTCTCGAACTTGATGTAAATGAGCCATGCCTGCTCGGGAGGATCCCACTCCATCCATCGCTCGTATACCTGATAATAATTATGCTTATTTATTTTATTTATATATTTATTTGATGCACACGCGAAGAGTGCGAACACAGCAGTTAAACACTTTATCTCATCCCTACATTAAGGATGTACAACATACATGGGCCAGGGTGTAGCCAGCAACAGGACCCTCCCGCTTTTTGCCGAAATGACCAGGTTTTGTCACTGACCCTCCCGCTTTTCACCTACCAGCTACAATCCTTGCCCATCTATGCGCTAATCTCACAGCGAGTCACTGGGGTTAGTTACAGGGGCTCAACACATGTGAGATTCGCGCATACTCTAGTTTCGCAGGGTAATATTACTGCAATTAGTGCGGTAAGTTACCAGAAGTACTCAAGTAATAAACCTCGGTGCTTGCAGTAATATTACTTTTTACTTACTTCGCATTGGCAACTGACTAGAAACTTACTGTGTTACTGCTCTCGAAAAAAGTAATATTATTTCAATATTGCTACAATGTTACTTTTTGCTTACTTCAAATTTGCCTTTTTAGCAAGCAAAAAGTAAGTTACAGGGATATCACTAACGTGTTCTTACTTGCAGTAATATTACCCGATACTTGCAGTGATATTACCCTATACTTGCAGTAATATTACCCTACAATTCCTGAGTAGGTCGAATGAGTTCGCAGAATGCACAGAATTCTACGATAATCAGCTGCGATCTACCAATACATACTCAAAAAAATGTTTTTTAAACCACTAAACATTGGGGCCCTTAATTTTTAGAATTATTCAGCTTACAACGAGCAGTTGTTCATTATTTTACACATTTTACAGTAAAATTTGAGATGCAATATCTAATATAATTATTATAACAGCTACCGTACCTGTTGGCGACTGCTCACGCGCGCAGCATCTTTCCGGTGCCGGGCGGCCGTGTAGCAGCACTCCCATGGGCATCTCGATTCCGAGGTTGTGTTCGGACTACAAGGCATTCGATAATCACTACAGAAACCAATCGAAACCGACTAGCGCTCGGAGGAACATCATAGCCTGACAGAAACACGAGTTTTTGCTAATTATTTATTAGCGAAGGAGTAGTAGGTGTTCTCCCCGCTGTTTCTACCATCATGCAATATTTCGCCAGCTGTAGAATCGCAAATAACTCACAGGGAGGAGCGGTATTTCGACCTCGCGCAGCTTCTCGATCTGCTCGGTGCATCCTCCGACGTCGGCGTAGGTGACTTCTCCTCGACCTAAACAAAGATGACGATTAATCCAGGGACAGGACGTAAAGCACAAATAACAATCAGCAAAATAGTTTCGTTTCTAAATAAAAGTATGATTTCTGAGCATTTCCATCGCCAACAAATATTTTAAAAAGCGTTTCAGCTGTTGCAACTTGCAAAAAAGGAGTAAAACCCAGCAAAGAATTTAGAGCGGACCTGCATCATGGTGACGCTGGGGTCAATCGTGGCAGGGAGGGGGAGGTGGCTCTAGTGCTTGTTACGGTCCACTCTTACTCGCACGCCCTCCTGGAATCAAAACTAAATAACACCATGGTTTTGCAGATTAATTTAAATCAAACTAGAGCAATACCGATGTGCATGGAGCAGTTAGGTGACGATTAAACATAACAAAAATTATGGCTATCTTAGATCTAGGCAAAACCGCACCTCGATATCGGTGCTGTCTCGGCCAGGTCGACGACAAACTTGGCAAACTGTTTGGCGCTGATCATTTATCTGCAATTAAACAGAGTAGTTGGTGGCAAAAGCCACCAGATTAAAGTAAAGAAGGTAGTAGAGAGTGCACAAATTACCGACAAAATATTGGCTAAATAAACAAATAATTTACCTCGGGTCATGTCCCTCGGCGGTGATGATTTGGGTGCAGCGGGAGACGGTCCCTGGCCATAACGTTTGAACACGGCGATATCATTCTCGTCGAGGGCTGAATGTTGCAGTTACTTAGAGCCGATTGGCAGGGTGATAATCGAGTGGCAAATGGAGATACTCGAAAGCTGTTCGCACCTTGGAACGGTTTCTCCTCCTCCTTGTCGGCAGCCTTCTTCGACTTGCGCTGGTCCTCTCCGAGATAGTTGGGCACGATGCTGATAAATAAAGAAAATAAATAAGGCAACATAAACAAATCGATTTTAAACCTCAGCTCGGCGGTGATGATCCTCCACTTGCTCGAGTCCTTCACATTGGCCCGCTCGCTGGCCTATACATGAGACAATTTAGAATGAATTTAAACGTTAAACAACCGGCAAAACGTACGCAGAAGCGTCGTCTAAGGAGAAAGGAATAGCCTTCTTGACGGCGTCCTCGGTCCACGCGCACGCGCGGACCCTCGGACGCCGCCAGTCCAGCCAACTGTGACGGGGAAACGTTTTCACGTCAAATGATTGACATTAAGCACAAATAACAACAAATAAACAGCAAGAAAGCGGGAGAAACCCACCTTCGCGACGGAGTCCTCGATTAGCTCGTCCTGCTGGCCGAACCAGCTCTCCACTCCGGCTTCGCGACACGCGCAGCCGTCGCCTGAACCGATTGGAATAAATAAAGCGTAAAATAACGCCAACATATATCAGAAAATTGGCGAAAACAGAGAAAATAATAGACGAACAGCTCCGAGAAAACCAAAACGCGCGCGCACGCTGCCAAGCGCTTGCAAGCTCGTGCGCGCGCGTCGCGAAGCTCGCGGAAAAGAGTAAAAGACCTTTTACTCTTTCTGCGTCTCGCTATTCTCCATACTCTCTCGCCTTACTCTCGCTTTTACGCCAACTTTTCTCGAGAATTTTTCGCGAACTGTTTATCGCGAATTTTTCTGCCAACTCGGTTAGAGACAAGAAATAGCATGTGAAATTGAGAGAATTAGAGAAACTGCGACTAGTTTTCTCGCAGATTTTTCTGCGAACTTTTTCTCGCATCAAACTGACAGATTATAAAGGTCGTATGACATTTAGTTGAATATAAAAGTGACATCAGAAAGTGCTCTACTGTATCCACTCACTGCATCAATTTTGCTCTGGGTGATGACAAAAAAAAGGAATTCAAGAGCATTTGTGATCATGAACACACGGGAAGTTGCAAGGAGTGCACTCAGGTGAGATGTGACTTTCAGAGAGAGAGAGAGAGAACAATCTGTTGACTTAGGTGGACACAGTAGTCCAAGATTTCATCGAACTTGCTTCCAAGCATTGGAACGACAAAATAAAGGCCAAGGATGATATGAGACATCGAATGAAAAGAGTGACTGAGATGGCTATTAAGAGTCAAATGCAAATTAAGGCATTCCAATCGCACGTAATGAGGTAGATCATATATTGCTGACTCTTTTTTCTATTCACTTCTCAGAACTGTTGTTTCTGAGACAGCTCGATCTTCAATTATTTCGAATTTGACTAATGGCGAAGCATTGGTCACTCTTGATTTTGCTCAGAAAATACTTCCTAAATTGTCGATGTAAGCTTATGCATTATGTTTCCACTTTCCTATATACTGAAATTTTAAGCGAACCACAGTCCGCATTTTACGGTAAGAAAGGAATCAGTCTGCATGTGACACATGTACTAGTCAAATTCGGGAGCAAATTGTATCATCACTCTTTTGGGCACATAATTGATAACCCCCAGCAGGTCAGCAATTCAAAAAATCTAAGAATAATAATACATTTCAGGGGGGGGGTCAGCTGTAGCAGCGATTATAAGGCACGTTCTCCCGATTCTTGAAAAGCAAGGAGTGAAGAAAGTCCACTTCCGATCCGATAACGCTGGTAATTTAAAAAAATTGACATTTACTGATCCGTTCCAGGTTCCTATAAAAATGCCGGATTACTTGCCTCCCTACATGATCTTTCAACGGGTTCCCCTCAGATTCTCTCATACCATTTCAGTGAATCTCAAGCAGGGAAGGTATGGTGAAATCAATGATTAAGACATTACAATTTAATCTAAAGGGGCCCTGTGATCGATCTGCAGCTCATTTCAAGCGAAAAATTTCGGAGCGAATTGGCTCTGCTAAAGATGCGATATCTGCTCATGAATTTTTCTTGGCACTTACGGAGAATAGTCCGGTTAGGGTCCGTGAATTCATGATATTTCGATGTATATTTTTTTTAATTCAGGGAACTTCAGTTTATGAGTGTACTTTCACGGATGTGAAACAAAAAGTGCATCCCATCAAAGGAATTTCTTCCCTATTTTCATTCACCTTTGAGGTTAGTTTACTGTGTAGCATTCTTGATCTCTTTTCAGCGCCCGGGACTTCGCTCCTGGAAGTTCTTCGATAACGGAGGAGGAGATTTGGTTCCAAACAAGTCATTGAAGAAACTAAAGGGGAAACTGAATCCCCTAAACTCTGGTGCATTCGTCGATGACGATTTTTGGTCTCCTCTTGATGATGAAGCTCTCCCTGAAATTGATTGCGAAACCGAAGATTCTGATTTTGACTATGATTATGAAGTAATATGACCAAGAAAATTAGCAGAAGAACAGTAATTATTTGCAGTTTCCATTCACTTGCTCCACTCCGTCCTGTTCGAAAAAGTTTAGAACGGTTCGTGGCCTGGAACAACACGAAACAATCGGCACTCACAAGTTCATTCCGAAGAAAAGAACACTATCGGACTATTCCAAATTGAAATTTTCTTCTTGTATCGAAACCCTTTCTGATGTAAGGACTGCATTAGCTTCTGAAAAATCAATCAATGGAAAAAATACGAGCGACATACCACGTGAGAGTATCAACGAGACGAAAGATTATCATTTTTTTCTCTTTCAGTTAGACCAAGTGGTTGGGCCCGGAAAATCGCGTCTTCCGGTGGGATCGATGCCAAACAGAGGCAAATCGCGAGAGAATTCTTCGATACACATCGTCAGATGGACCCCCCGCAGAGAGCTTGCCCCCGCAAGATGCATGAAATACTGCTTGAAAAAAAGGTCCGCGGAGCGTATCAGTTCGATTACGCTAATGTGCTAACTGAGAAACAACTCATTGGATTATTCGGAAGATGGGAAAGCGAGCGAAAAAGTGAGTTTAATATATATTATTTCAGATAATAATGAGTAGTATTAATTATATTCACTCTTCTCAGAGCCTGCGAAATCACGAAAAGGAGGTCAATCGAGTATCTCTTCTGTTTCTACTCGAAAACGAAAAATGATTGCTAGTTGTGAGGAGGCGGAAGAGGAAGGAGAAGAAGAAGAAAAGTGAGAAGATGGAGAGGATGACGTATTCGCTGATGATAGTGAAGACGACGGGGAGGAGGAGATAGGAACGACACTTCCGAAAATAGACGAAATATCATTCCTTCGGAATTGCATTAATGATCATTCCGCAGATATTTTCAATTAAATATGTCTTTGTTAAGATTTTTAACTAAGTCATAATATCTGTCAAAAATATATCATACTTTTAATATTTAAAATATTTTCCGATTTCCAGAATAAAAGTTCGATTGTAGAAAGGTCGAATATCTTGAGGCTGCCGGTCTTCTCGTGAAATCCACGACGATTTCGAGCATAATAGCAGTGAAACATGGAAGATAACAGGAGGAAACAGTCAGAAACAACTGAACTGAGCCGCAGTGAACGGCAGAAACACGAAAAACACGAAAAGCCAGGGAGGGAGGGGGGTAGATCAAGCCTCTCTCTCCTCTCGTCTCTCCCTGGCCCCGCCGAACCGAATTTTGCTTGGTGTCGGAATCGGTTTTTGGACCTTTTCTGTTCTTAAGTCCCCTCGAAATTGGGGTGTTCAGCATATCATTCGAAAGCTCTCGACGAGCTCTTTCAACTGAACTTAAAACTCTGTGCTGCAAATGATATGGTGATAACTTCCATCGCGGAACATTTAGATTCATCACAATCGATGAGATCGATGCGAAATTGAATAGAGCTCATGAAAACACACATTGCATCTGTTGAAAGTTTGTCGATAGCCCCTCTGTGAATCGAGTAAAAGCTGAAAAAGCGTGCTTCAACGCCGATATTCGACGTGACCTCCTGGAGAGGCGAGTGATCTACCGACTCTCTTACTCCAGTTTAGAGATTACCTAACCAGGGGCTTTCGAAAAATGTGTTAAAAAGGGAGGGGTTAGAAATTTGATGTGCAAGGGGCACCACGGAAATATGCGATTTTCCCATGAAACGCGTGATACTTTCTAACCTTCTCACTCTCGTTTCTCTGCGCTCTCTTGTATGGACGAAGTCTCTCATAACCAAGCTATTACCGAACGCGAATGCGAGGGGTCAACTCTTCCCGCGTTCTCATTCAGCGTTCTATTTTATCGACACAACTATGATGCTCTTTAGCAGTCATTTCCATGCCTAGCCAAACCTCCAGACAGGGGTTAGGGTCGAGATGGGTTGGGTGAAAGCGAGAGCGGCTCTCTCATTTTCGCACAACTTGGCCAATTTTCGCTTTTTTGAATCTTATTTTATATATTCCTTGGTTTGATCATTTTACTATTCCTTCCGCTGTCTGGAAGAGACGAAAAAATCCTCCAATTACAGGAAGGATAATACTGCTGGCAAGGAGAATGGCAAGGAGCATCGATCGAGTTTTCAGAGGTTCGTTACCGATTTTTTTGCTAAAGTTCTTTATTTCTTGCAAATTTTGTTTGTTCGGTTTGAGGCGCATTTGAGAACAGACTTTGCGAGATACGGGGGATGGCTCACGTAGTGCTCTTTACACTCTGCTGAGGGAATGTTTCTAGTGTGCCTGATTATCTCAGCAAATCTAAAATTAATCTGTCCAGCTTTGTATGCACATTTCAGTGTCACATCGCTCTACTACCCGATGAAATTATCGCTCATTTGCTGTTGTATTTGAATGCCCTGAACAGGATTAATTGTTCAAAGACATGCAAACGTATTTTCACAGTGGACAGGTCAACCGGCAGGAGACTGTTCCGTAAGGTCACGTTCCACATGGTGAGTATAATAATAATAATAATAATAATAATAATAATAATAATAATAATAATAATAATAACAATAATAATAATAATAACAATAATATTAATAATAACAATAATATTAATAATAATAATAATCGTAATAATAATCGTAATTGTAATTGTAATTGTAATTGTAATAATATAGTGCGAAAATTTTCAGTTCCGCCCTAAGAATTTCGCTTGGAGGCGCGAGGTGGACTTATCGGAGCAGTTAGCGAAGGAGTATCCGAATGCTAACCTGGGAACACATTCGCAGACTCATTCGGTAACTCCCCAGGCAATATCAATCGAAACAAAGGAAAAACAGCATACGACAGGAATCGAACCAACGGTCTATGATCTGTGAGCCTAAGCTCTTATCCATTAGACCACGAAGACATTGATTCTTAGCTGAATAAAGCAGTATATAAACTTCGGGGAACTTCCCCGAAACTCATTCGCAAAATCATTCGGTAACTCCGCCGCCGTTTTCGGCACACTTTTTGGCGACACGCGTGTCGCTAGAAGGTGTGCGGCTGCGGCAAAGTTGTTGCGCACAACCTCTGCCCACTGCACCTATACCAAATTACGGTAGAAATCGATACTAGCCTTCTACTGTAGTTAGGCGAGATTTCGAAAACTTGATTAGGTCATAGCCCCGTGCGCTTTACTCGAGACGGGTTTGCGCCTTACGCCGTCGTTGACTTCAACGTCGCCCGCTCCCACTCCCGGCGGGGCAACCCGGCTCGCATAGCAAGCGCTTTCTGACCACATGATATAAGACACGTATCACGAGAGATTGCATGAAAACACACCCATAGGGGAAAAACTTTCAAAAAAATATTTTTGATTTCGATCAAACTTTTATGTGGAAGTACCCAGGGGACAACAATTTCATAAATCTGGGTCACTGGTTCCAAAACCGGCTTTTAGGAATTCTCCGGTTCTGAAGCCGGAATCGTGATAACTCAGCTCAAAGTGCTGCTAGAAAGCTGTTCCGGTGCTCAAAAAATGCAGAAAAATATGGCGCATGTTTTTACTGTTGGCATCTTTGTATCATCTTTCAAACTCAAAAAGTTGCACTTGAAAAACTGATTTTATGAGATTTCAGAACTTATCAGTATCTTCAAATGTACCGGCGGCGCAGAATGGACAAGATATTTTGAAAGAGCGTGAAAAATTACATTAGAAAAAAATTTAAAAGATGAAAAATTGGTGGGTTCTCAACAGCGAAAAATCGCGTTGAAAGTTGTAAACTTGGATATTCGTGTATTTTCTATATGGCAAATCACCTCGTATGTCGAAAATACAATTGTGATTTCGATGAAACGTTTATATGGAAGTACCCTGAGCATTGATTATTCCATTTATCTTTGTTCCAGGTAGCAGAACCGGCTTTTCGCTATTTTCCGGCTCTGAAGCCGGAACCGTCGTAACTTTCTTTAAAATGAAGTTAGAGCACTCGGATGCATCTCAAAATGATAGAAAAATTCTGCGAAATAATTCTTCCGTTGGACACTACAACTTATGATAGGAATTAGAATGATACAACAAACTAATATTATGAATATTATGAAAGGAATTACTATGAACGCAAAGATGAAAATTGACTTTTTTTAAATTTTGCTTGTTGACTATGCAAACTATATCATATTTCGTATGCCGAATATGAAAGAATAAGTCAAGTATAGCTGACGTAAAGTTTATAAAGATGAAACAAATTTTATTTTTTTTTATTTTTAACTTTTAATGATGAATAACGGCCAAAAACTCGGGAAATGTAGATTTTCCATTACATAAGTTTCAACAACATTTATTTTTGTATAAGAAAAAATAGTATTTTTATGAACTATACTTGACTTGCTTTTTCGTATTCAGCATATTTATTATGCTGCGGTTTGCATAGCCGACATCCAATTTTTTAAAGGGATTTTTTTCGAAATAGATTTTCATTTTTGTGATCCCAGTATTTCTTAAAATCGCTTTCTATGAGGTTGCATCCAACAGAAGACTTATTCCGAAGAATTTTTCTATCATTTTGAGCTGCATCCGAGTGCTCTAACTTCATTTTGAAGAAAGTTACGACGGTTCCGGCTTCAGAGCCGGAAAATAGCGAAAAGCTGGTTCTGCTACCTAGAGCTACTTCCATATAAACGTTTCATCGAAATCACAATTGTATTTTCGACATACGAGGTGATTTGTCATATAGAAAATACACGAATATCCAAGTTTACAACTTTCAACGCGATTTTTCGCTGTTGAGAACCCACCAATTTTTCATCTTTTAAATTTTTTTCTAATGTAATTTTTCACCCTCTTTCAAAATATCTTGTCCATTCTGCGCCGCCGGTACATCTGAAGACGCTGATAATTTCTGAAATCTCAAAATCAGTTTTTCAAGTACAACTTTTTGAGTTCGAAAGATGATACAAATATGCTAACAGTAAAAACATGCGCCAGCACTTTGAGCTGAGTTATCACGATTCCGGCTTCAGAACCTGAGAATTCCTTAAATCCGGTTTTGGAACCTGTTACCCAGATTTATAAAATTCTTGTCCTCTGGGTACTTCCACATAAAAGTTTGATCGAAATCAAAAATTTTTTTTTGAAAGTTTTTCCCCGGCTCATGCAATCTCTGGTGATACCTGTCATAAACCGAGGAACTCCGGCGGGAAATACATAGTCCGAACCTAATTTGGTTTAATTCTCTAATAACCAGAGTATCACCAGAGGTGGGCGGAGATTGCTCAGTTCTTGAATGGCACAATAATAATAATAATTCTACAAATCACTGGAAGAAGGCAGGATTTAAAACAATAAAACACTTTTTCGGACACTTTTTTCTTTGAGTATATATTTGTCTTCATGCTGAACTGTTCTTTGTATATATATATTATTGACCTTTTATGTTCGCAGTCGGGCAGTTACCACTACAATTTGGAAGTCATCATTGACGATAATGAGCGTCGGTGGACTTCAAGCCGCAATATTCTTAACTTGGAGGAGTTTTTCTGGAAAGCACACATTGACACACTGGAGATTATGGTCATCACATTTTTACTAAATCAGTCACCATGATATTTACAATGAAAATGCGACGAGGATTAAATTAGGATTAACAATGAAGATTAAATTGATTTGGGGACAGGATTCTAGCAACCTAGAATAGAGTCTCGAAAACAACCAACAAGTTTACTCATTTCCTGTCCACTAGTTGACTTTCACCAGTTGTCAACTATTCAACTAGTTGAGAGCGGTCGAACTCAACAAGTTGACAAGAAATCAACCAGTCGACTCATTTTGACCCCTATAGTGGCCCACGATTGGTCGGTCGGACCGTGTAAAACGAACCACCGATTCGATCTTCCGAGAACCCTTAGAATGATATGAGGTGACTGGCGTCAAGTATTTGACTAGTTGGCCGCTTTTCATCTAGTTAACTAGTTAAGAATGGTCGGGACGGACAGTTGAATTGAAATCAACTAGTTGAATTCAATTCTCCTTAACTAGTTGTTTTCGCAAAACCAGTTGTTTTCGAGACTCTAACCTAGACAGTGTTTGGGTTGCATCTTTTTATGGATTCCTTCTTTCCTAATCTTTTTTTTTCAGATTAACAACGAGTTGAGGTTGACCGTAACATTTTCGAAATCTTCTCAACTTCTCACTATAATGAACTAATCCTAGACACGGCGACGGGTAAAGTCACCGATATGAGGTAGGCAAGTTTCATACACCTGACATTTTTACGTTGCACAAACGTAGTACTTTTTTTTTTAAATTATAGTGCATCTTCGTATTTTTAAAATACAAAAACAAATAATTTCAGCTTCCTATTGCCACTCTTACAGCGCCGGAATTTATGCAAATCACATATTACCATGAAGATACGAGACTCAGCAAGAAGCAAATTGCATCAGGGCAATCGAAACTATCAAAACCATCGGATCGTTCTTAGTCGGCAGGAGAAACATGAATGTGATTAAACATAAATTATAGTTTCAATCATTTTAAACGAAAACGGAGGCATCTAGACTGCATGCTAAACACAGTAACCGGATACGGCTAAACAAAATATCTATTTATGATATTCCCGTTAATTTTCAGGACAGTCTTCCTTCCGGAAAGGGAGATTTGTTTCATTGTGTCGTTGCGAGGTCAGCTGCGACGAAAATTACCTCATGGGATGATACTCCGAAGATTCTTATCGACGCATTCAGGGTATTTTAATGCTGCGTTAACTATCGATGTGACGTCATTTGGAGAGATCAAAACTCTCGTCACTTTTTATCTCGCGAATCTACCGGTCGAGAGGGTGTTAAAGTGAGGAGAGTTTTGCCCTCTCAAAATAATAGGGCATCGAATATGAATGCAGCATAAAGAGAGAGGAGAGTTTTGACCACTCAAATTGATTGGGCACAGAAAATTACATGATGCGTGAAAATTACAGGCACTAGCACTTTTGTCAATGCATTAGAATTAGAGGAAAATGACATATTCCTAATTTTCCTAATATATTGAATAATTTAAGCATTTTGTTGTGTTTTAGACGGTCTGCGAATCCGCCGAAAACGAGGAGAAGTTTGTGTTCGTCTACGCTCCTATCTCGGTTGCCAATGAGTTTGAGAGAATTATGCAGTGCGACAAATCGATACATTGCAATGACCAGGTAGTTTCTGTTTGAAATTATCCATATTTTCTAATTTGTTTTCTTGCTGCACACACTTTGTCCTGTTGTGACATGGAAATCAGCCACATATCAGTGCGTTCGCGTAAGGATTTCGCCCCCTCCGTACAGCAAAAAGTGACTCCTCAAGTTTTCACATATTCTGATAGCCCTTGGTATGGTCTATCGATTTATGTTAGTCTCATGGCCTGATCTCTAGAATTTGCATAATTACGCGATGTCAAAGTTGGCCGATATTTGCAGTTTTCGAACTGTAGTTCGTCAACGAGAAGAGCTACAGATTTGGTCGTAACAGCAATTTTAACCGCCTTGATGAGTTACATCTAGCCGAGTAATTTGTTTATTCAAATTTTTAATTCTAAAAATTTCGCGAAATTTCAAAGACGATTATCTCGAAAACGAGGCAAAATATGGTCTCAATTTTTTAATATGTTGTAGCTCTTGTAAAGATCTAGAGGATAGGCTCGATTAAATACTCTTTCAAGGGAGAGTATGTACTCAAATCATGGAAAAACCGAAGGGTCCTAATCGAGAGAAACCCCTGATTTCACCCTCATTCCAACCATTCGACGCGGACTGCGCGGTCTAAATTGATTGAAATGAGAGGAATCGGGAAAGAATGGGCCTTAAATTGTCATTTTAGACCGCGCAATACGCGTCGAATGGGTGGAATGAGAGTGAAATCAGGGGTTTCTCTCGATTAGGACCCTTCGGTTTTTCCATGATTTGAGTACATACTCTCCCTTGAAAGAGTATTTAATCGAGCCTATCCTCTAGATCTTGACAAGATCTACAACATATCAAAAAATTGAGACCATATTTTGCCTCGTTTTCGAGATAATCGTCTTTGAAATTTCGCGAAATTTTTAGAATTAAAAATTTGAATAAACAAATTAATTACTCAGCTAGATGTAACTCATCAAGGCGGTTAAAATTGCTGTTACGACCAAATCTGTAGCTCTTCTCGTTGACGAACTACAGTTCGAAAACTGTAAATATCGGCCAACTTTGACATCGCGTAATTATGCAAATTCTAGAGATCAAGCCATGAGACTAACATAAATCGATAGACCATACCAAGGGCTATCAGAATATGTGAAAAACTAGCCGGGATGTGTTGAGGTTAAATACACTACGCTCTATGCGTACACTACGCTCTATGCGTACACTACGCTCTATGCGTACACTACGCTCTATGCACAGTGCTGGGTGCAGGTTCGGTCCAGGGGGAGCTCGGTAGCCTGCTCCAGGTTCGGTCCAGGGGGACCTTGGCAGCCTACTTCAGGCTCGGTTCAGGGGGAGCTAAGTAACCTACTTAAGATTCGGTCCAGGGGGCCTCGGTAACCTTCTCCAGGAACAGTTCAGGCGGAACTCGGTAGCTTGCTTGACGTTCGGTCCAGGGAGGAGGACTCGGTAGCCGGCTCCAAATACGGTCCAGGGGGAGTTTAGTTTGTTGGGGAATGTTAATCTCTAGAAAGAGTACTGGCTTATTCCGTTGCAAAAAGGCTCGTGAGGCTGAGAGCGATCGAAAAAAGTTGCCACTACGCCACTTCGTGGCACCGTGGCAACTTTTTTCGATCGCTCTCATCCTTACGAGCCTTTCTCAATGGAAACGCTGGATACCGTGTGTTGGATTCCCGGGCGTGTTCTAACACGTTTCCTACATCGCAAAACACTTTTCCTATGGTTCCCCACGCTCTGCGAATCAATTGGCAACTTTTTGAAATTTCCGATTTTTCATGTTAAAACTCGGCAAAACAGGTGAAAACGGCATCTGACACTTGCGAATAATGCGGCAAACGTTTTGCCCGCGGCGGGATTCGAACCTGGGGGTCTCGGATTGTAAGTCAAGGGCGTAACCCACTTGGCTATGGATTTTGTCAATTAAATATTGCAAAATTTTAAAGGGATTTTGGTCTGTTGTCGTATGCAAAAGGATCCGAGAAGATAGAGCGATTTTGAAGCAATTTATAAAGCTTCCCGATACGCGATTCCGAGCCTCCAGAAAGGGGTCAGGGGCGAGAGAGTGTGCCAAAGTGAGAGAGTACCTCTCGATTCCCCTTGCTCTCTCGTTTCAAACCCCTTCCTGCGAGGTTTGCCGGCATCAGGAATGATTGGGAACGAAATGTGCGAAAATTTCATGAAATCACGTGAAATCAAGTGAAATCAATCGATATTTCACTTCAAACATCGGCAAAAGATGCTCAAATGTGAATCTCGTCACTCAAAAATGGGTTTGGGCCACATTTGACACTTGCAAAAAATGCGGCAAAAGACTATGCACCGGCGGGGATCGAACCTGCGACCCTCGGATTTGAATTCGAGCTCGCTACCGACTTGGCCATGAAATTATCGATTTTTGGTAAATAAATTTTGAAATGTTTTCAGATGGGTTATCATATGCAAAAGGATCTGAGAAGATTGCTAAAAGAAAAAAAAAGCGATTTATAGTGAAAAAACGAAAAAAATGTCCGTCACGCGGAAGGAAAAAAAAACATACCAACAGACAGACATTTCAATTTCCTAGTAGTGGAGGAACTTGAGGAGTCACTTTTTGCTGTACGGAGTTTTCGTAATTTCTGCGCTCCTTACGCGAACGCACTGATATCGCGTCGGCTATTAGATTTCTTTACGGAAATTATTAAAATATATATATTTAAGGGATGGCTAGTCGATTCAGCCAATCGTACTGTACTCATTTGCCGTCGCGACCCGCATTTATCGCTTACTGCCGTTATAATGGGCAAAGTCAGCAGAGAAGGCAGAATTATCGATGAGAAAACAGTAGAAAAATTGAATTTGAAGTGGACGACTGAACATTGGAGCGAGGCTGAGAGGGAGTGGTTGGACAAAGTTACGATCTGATCAAGTTGATGCTGTATTTGTTCACCTTATAATAAAAAATTGTTGGGCGAATTTGTATTTTTGGACCAGCGACCCACATATGAAATGTCAATAAACTGTCGGAATAAAAAATCAAACTTTATCGTAATTTCGCTTTTAAAAGATGGTAAACACTATCTATTCATTTCTATCCCTCTCCCTCTCTCTCTTCACCGGTGGATCATAGGAGAGATCGTGTACCCACATTTCGCACTATAGATTCTGTTATAGTGCGAAAAGAACAAAGCGTTTCGGCTCCGTTCCGGAACAGCTCTTTGTTTCGTTGTTAATCTTCCTTTGTTCTCGAACAAAACAAAGGTTAATTCGAGCAGTCAACTCTATTGTCGAGCGTGACGAACATTGACGAGTCTGTTCTCTAACCTTCTCATTCTCGTTTCTCTGCGCTCGCGCGCGCTCTGTTGTATGGACGAAGTCTCTCTCATAACTAGAGTGCGAAATGTGAGACCATGCACTCCTCATTTCACACACTCTCTTGACCGGTCGGTAAGTGAGAGAGTGTACGAAATGAAGAGACGGTGGTCTCACATTTCGCACTCTACTCATAGCCCAGCTATTACCAATCGCGAATGCTCGTGCTCAACTCTTCCCGCGTTCTCATTCAGCGTTTTATTTTATCGTTCTTTGATGCTCTTTAGCAGTTATTTCCAAGCCTAGCCAAAGCCTCCGTAAACGAGAGAGATTGCGTGAAAGTGAGAGCCGTTCTCTCATTTTCACACAACTCGGTCAATTTCTGGCGCTCTTAAAGCATGGATTATATTTTGTCGTATCTGGCAAATTCTGTTTTCAAATGTGTTTTAAACCGAACGAAGAAATTTGCAAGAAACAAAGATTAACATGAAGATTAGATTAGATGAGGATTAGCAAAAAATCGATATCGCACCTCTGAAAACTCGACCGATCCTTCGGGATTATCATTGCCAGCAATAATGTCCATTCTGGAACAGGATAAATGTTTTATCAATTTCAGAGTGCAGAATGAATGACTAAACCAACACATCTAGTTATGAATTTTCAAAGTTTCGCTTTTTACCACATCTGATTATAATCGGCACCATAAATGGTAGCAAGTACACCACAATAAATACCTCCAAAACCATCAATTCTGATGATCTGTGGTTGTGTTCATTGAATCCAGGAGTGGCCAAAACCTGGACAATCCTAATTTTGCAATATTATCTTATCATAGGAAATAAAATAACTTTCTGTCTTTTCGCGACGCACCGTTCCTGAGAAATTTCAAATTAAAATAACTAATTGTAAAAAAATGTCAAAAATTATTTTTGAGAAAAGATGAATACCAATGAGAAAAGATGAATAACAAATTATTGAATTTTAAAAAAATCTGGGTTTTTCCGCTGCCTGGTCCCTTTAACAAAAGAGTCACAAGAAAGTCTTCTCACATAGGTGTCTTAGAAACATGACGGATTTTATATCTTGAATCTTCTCAGATATCCTGATACATGTTGATTTTTGCTGCAAGCTTTGTACGCTAACTGAGACATGGGAATCGGAAAGATCGCGATTCTGCAGTAGAGTTGAGAGAAAACTGAAATATAACAGGGCATAAATGTGAAATTACGATATTCGACGAACCTCAAGTCAAGTTTAGGACCTTTATCAATATATAGGAGCAACTTTTCATACTTCGCGGTAGCGAAGATATCAATCAAGCTAGGATGGAAAGAGTCTTCGCAGCAAATCCGTATTTTAAGCAATGATGGAGGTAATAAGGTTGTTCGTGATACCTCGAACTCTAAACACTTGATAAATGACTTCTCGAAAAGCCGTAGGTTGTGATACGATGCGTTATTGAGTATAATCGATCGAGTGCGCGAGAGGAAGACATTGATTGTTATTTTATTACGCTAGAAACTTATTTATTTAATTTTAATAAAAAGTTGTAAACTCACCACTTCGATGTAGACACCACTGAACTGCCTCCTTCCGGTTGAATTGTCCACCGCGTGAATCCATCTACACGATGCGCCAAACTTCGTCCTTTCAATGGCATTCAAGTGCAAAAGCAAATGGGAGATGATTTCATCGGGTAGTTTGGCAATGTGGCACTGAAATTTCAACTATTGAGAGAGTGAGTAAACTGAAAACAACAAGGGAATGACATAGGAACGTCAATTTTTTACGCAAAAATTTCAAAACTCTCGTGCGATTTCGAGTTATCCTCAGAGATATATGTGTAATGCTCAATACCTGAGAGCAGAACAAACAATGAAGGCAACATCTCACTATATAAATACAAAATCCGATGGGCATGTTAACCAAAAGCTACAGAAATAAAGTGAAATGCGAAAGAGTGTGTGAAAATGAGAGAGTCGCTCTCGCTTTTCCCACTCTCACTCCCCTAGCCCCTGTTTAGAGATTTGGCTAAGCTGGGTAAAATGATAAAGCGCTCTAAGAAGAGTAAATAAAAAAATATGTCAGACAATGAAGGAGAACGCGGGAAGAGTTGGCCCCCATAATAGCTCGGTATCGTTGCGAGAGATTTTGAGCTTACGAGAGAGGGCAGAGAAATGAGACGTCGTTTTGTCGCTATAATCTTTACCGGGTCATGTACCCCCTGGAAAATGGCGTGGATCGACAGTGAGACAGAATAGAGTCCGCGTTGTTTGTATTACAAATTTACGAGCACTCGTCCGAAATAATAAAACGTTCCGTTGATAATGCGTGCTAAACAACAGATACGGCTGCGAGAGAGCATGGCAAAGTGAGAGACACGTCGAGGTATAGAAAGAGAGTACACCACCAGTAGTCCATTTCATGAACGTATCATTTTAAAATTGTAATAGCAAGACACACAGAACAGGAACAATTCTCAATTGCAAAATAACCTACCTCGCACAACGAAGCATCGACATTCGTATTGGCAGCAACACTGGTCATCCTAGAAATGATTACATTTCAAGAAGTAGGTAACAGTATTATAAAGTCACAAACGCTCGTCCAAAATAATATAGCGCTCATAAACAAAAGACGTGACTGCGAGAGACCATTTCATAGCGAGATACACGTCGAGGTATAGAAAGAGAGACCTCCACCAATAGGTTATATCATGAACGTATTGTTATAAATTAAATTTTGTTATAAAAAATCCTTGTTTGGGAGATGTTGTCTCCTGAATAGACCATGGCAAATTGAGAGATGCATACATCAAGTCTCCCATTATTCGATGTAAACGAACACTATACACAGAGCGCAAATTTGCTAGGAGAACGGTTCTCCACCCTCCTCGTTCCCCATACTCTCTCGTTTGCTCGTCGATACGAGAGAGTGTGCGAAACGTGGTGAGTGGAAAACCGTTCTCTAACAAATGAAACCTTGGAGAACCTTTCTCCTAGCAAATTTTCTTTCAGTGACAGAGTAAGGACAACAGGAGACACCACGCTTTGAGCAAATAAAGTTAGCCTCACAAACTAAAAAAAATGATTCTAAAGATGCTGTAATGAGTCAAACGCGAGTGTGAGTATATTTGAAAGAGAGTGAGTTTATCTCTATTTCACACACTCACTCGCCTCCCCTCTCAGGAAGACTCACTAGGCTGGGGAATAATGGCTAAGAGGATAAAAAAAATGTTCACAAAAATAGAACGCCAGACAATCAACGAAAACGCAGCAATGTGACCCTATTATCGCCAGGTAGCTTGATTGTGCTAGTCTTCGAGCTTACGAGAGAGGCCAGAGAAACAATACGGCGTTATTTGTTTAGGGCGCTTGTACCTGGAGAAAGGAGTGAAAAGAGAATGAGACAGAGAGCCAATTTATTGATTTGAGAAAATAAAATCCGCGTTGTTGTTTCAACAGGAAGCTCTATTTTTGCATAGGACGATCTCTTTTCTTGCTACCGATCGTTGATCATTGTATAGCCTTTGCTAGGCTATTATATAATTACATACATTAGTGCAAAAATGAAAACTACGATGTCACAACTAGGCGACAAAGATGTTTGGGAAATCTTTTTAATAAAATTTTTATATTATATAATAGAATGCACAACAAATTAATAAGTAAACCGCGGAAAGGGTCCCGCGGAAAGTACAGACATAGTAATAATTGTTCACCTTCTCGTGATATATCGATTAGATCTGACGAGGACTCCTTTGCTGATTTACTCCTCTTCCTCATTTTTTTGTAGAAAATTAAGTGTGAGGCGGAAAGCCGTTTTTTTCATTTAGATCTCTGAGTGTTATGTGCAACGGTTTATTTACCAACGCGAGAAACATTTTCAGAACAATCTCATTTATCAACAAACCGTAATAACATATAAAGATTAGTATTATAATAAAGTAGCAAAATAATCATGGTTATAACTTTGACAAAAATGGCTTAGACAACAATTATAAATTCATTCTCTCGATTGCACTTGCATAACTTAGAGGCAAATATTGTATTAAAATATTGTGATAGCGAGAGTGTACATTCGATAACATTTATAGGTATTAAGATGGTTTCATTTCTTCGCTTACAGGGAGATAAATTCAAGAATAAAAGAGAATAAACAATTCTAAATTGTCATTGAATCGAAAACTGAAATATTTGAGAAAAAAAATTGATTCAGAGAATTATTTTGTTCAGCCACTCGGGTCTGTTCTCTTTGCGGATGGTCCAAAACAAATTTTCGCCAATGCGTTCATCGATAATCCAATCCTGATCGTTCATTTTCCCCATGATAACTTTGTTAAAATTTGGGATGGGGTCATGAGTGCACTCATAAGGATAAGTGATAATGACGCTCCGCCTCTCTCGGTGCACCAACCATCCCTTCCCATTACGTTATATCGATGGGTCGTTGATGCATATGCATATCATCTCGTCCACAATACTCTTCCTTGCATAGAGCAAAACAAACTTCTCTTTATGCCTCTCCGATTGATAAATGACCTGGAAATTGTATTTTTTTTATTTAAGAGATTCGGCATGAGCAATCGGGTCAAAATGTATGCAACAAATTAAGAAATCCTAATATTAAAGAAAGTGTCCCACGAATATTTAGCCAACTGAGTTCTCACTGTGGGGCAATGGGGATCGATTACCCGATGATAGCCTCTAAAGTCGCACGTTTCAATTTTTAGTTTGAAGAAAGTTATGTTTAATAAACAGTCCAAAACGACCAGAATTCATACAGTATCTCATATTGAACCTGCAATCTTTTCGCGGTGGGAGTTGGCATTTTGTGGAGAAAACGTTAGAGAAAGGCAGAGAAGTAAGGGGAAACGAGGAGGGTGCGCGAGAGAAACGCGCGCTGCATTTGTGTTTGACCAACTACTGATAACAGAAATGAAACCTCGAACATCGGGGAAAATATAAGTTTCAAAAATTCGTGTTACGCCTCCTTCGACTTTCATTCAAAAATGCTTCAATCAGTCCTTGCGAGGTAAAGCCGTACATGAAAATGTTTACTGCTCTCGAAAGAGAAACAAGATGCAGAGGGGTTGAATCAGCGAAGTCCTCGATTTGCGGGTTCTCTTCGGTAGGCTAAATATGAACATATTTCACAAATAATTCAAACACAACCAACTCTAGCACACAGAGCGCGAACTCTCTAACATGTGCCTCTCTAGAGAACGAACTCTCTTAGATAATTGAGCGAGATAGTGCATGAATTGAAGAGAGCGGAGAGCGGACTCTCTTGAATATAAGAGAATCGAATTCTCTAGAGAGGCACATGCTAGAGAGTTCGCGCTCTGAGCAATGGAATTTACCCGCATGAGCGCGATAGATTCGATTTCTTGAATATTCTTCAAGATTGTCGCACACGCAGCTTGTTGATGAAAATTTCTTACGGACACGGAAACATGGGAGTTGGACAGATTTCGATTCAGGATGAGAGTTGACAGAAAACTGAAATATATCAGGAAACATATATCGTCTCGCGAGAATGGGCTCACCTCACATCAATATTTTGGTGGCTAAAAATATATATGCGCAATTTTGTGTACTCTGTGGTGGCGAAAATACTCAGCAAGCGAGGATTGAACCCACCGTCGCAATTAATCTGTATTGCGATTACTAATGGGCACTTTGAGGCAGTTTGATAATACCTCGAGATGCATAACTTTGATAAACGACTTGACGAACAGTTGCTTATTGCGATCCCATATCCCATTAAATTCAATCTTTCGATTGGCTAATTGTTCGTCGCAAGGACCATATAAGAAATTAATGGTCATTATTCTTCCCTTAATTAATAATTGCTTCTTTCATGGTTAGATTGCTTACGCACCGCGTAGATTTGAGCATTACTAATCCGTCTCTTTCCGGTGGCAGTATCGATCGCACGAATCCGTTTACAAGACGCTCCAAATTTGACCCTCGACACGACATTCAAATGCAAAAGCAAATGAGCTACGATTTCATCGGGTAATCTGGCAATGTGACACTGAAAATGCTGCCGTTATATCGCGAGTATTGAGGCTGGAAAAGTCCCGAAAAATAGATTCAACTGGAAAATCGATAACGCACCTCGGCCGATGTCTTAGGGCTATCAACGCTAGCAATTACGCCCATGCTGGAAAAGGTATCAAACTATGTACAGTTTCATAGAATAGAAAACACAATAAAACAGGCTACTCACAAAGGGATACACGATTCTATAGCTCCCGAAGTGGGAAAATGTGTGCAAATGAGAAAGTCCCGGTCGCGTTTATAAATGATCTCGCCTCTGACGCATTTTCGGAGGCTTGAATTGGTGGTTGAATTGTGTACTAATAGTAAGAGAAGAATCTAGAAAGACGAGGCTAGGTGCAGATCGAGAGAGCGGAAAAGGTCACCTCATCCCGGCTTGGTTGCTTGGTTACGCGTGTCTTCGCGCTTTTGTGAGAGCGTAGATAAACGAGAGTGGGATTAAAATTAAATTAAAACTTAAATTAAATTAAATTAAAACGAAATAAAACTTAAATTAAATTAAATTAAAACTCTATTTTATTTGTATGCGAATTTATTTTTTTACTATAAAGTTTTGTTCAGAATATGCCAATATGAGTGTATGAATATTCCAATATGAATATGAGAATATGTGTGTCGGAAAACGATAAGAGAGGGGGATGAACAAGTACAATAATTATTGTAATTATAAATTAAATATATATTGTAATTATAAATTGAGATGCCATCAGATGGTCACTTTGTTCAACCATTCCCGCTCATTCTCACTCCAAAACTCAGTCGTCGAATTCAAATTCAATATTTCTGATGTTTTCTCATCGATAATTCTGCCGTTCTTGTTGACTTTTCCCATGACAAGTACGGTAAATGTCAAATCCGGGTCGATGTGACGTATGAGTACAGTCCGATTGGCGGAATCGACTAGCCATTCCTTAAATATATATTGATTTTCATCAATGGCGTAAAGATGTGGAATGCAATAGTCGATGCGATATATGGCTGATTGCTGTGCCACAACAGGGCGAATTGTGAGGAACTCGATAAGAGAAAAACAATATATGAAAATATGGGTAGTTTCAAACGGGGGCTATTATAATTTTAAAATGATACGTTAATGAACTAGCAGGGTGTGTTGAGGTTAACTACATTATGGTAGGGTGCGCACTACGTTTTCAAAGTATGGTTCAGGGGGGCGTTCAGTTGCAGGGGGTTTTTTTCGGTCCAGAGGGAGCTTTGCAGCCGACTCCAGGCTCGATCCAGGGAAAACTCGGTAGCCGGCTCCAAATTCGGTCCAGGGGGAGCTCGATCCAGGTTACATTGAAGCTCGCTGTACTGGCTTATTCCGTTGCAAAAGGCTCGTGAGGCCTTTCACAACGGAAACGCAGGATACAGTGAGTACAGAACTTTTAGAACAATTTCAGAGACGCTTCCTGTGATCTACGCTCTCTGAATAATTATGGAAGTTTTGGAAGTTTTCGATTTTTGACGCTAAAACGTGTCAGAACACGTTCAAACACGTTTCTGACATCGCAAAATACTCTACCTGTGATCCCATACGCTCTCTGAATCATTTTGGTACTTTTCAAAATTTTCGATTTTTCACGCTAGAACGTGTTAGAACACGTTGAGACACGTGTCTGATATCGCAAAACACTTTTCCTGTGATCCCCTACGCACTCTGAATCATTTTGGAACTTTTCGAATTTTTCGATTTTTCACGTTAAAACTCGGCAAAACAGGTGAAAACGTGTTTCACGGTACTCAAAAACGGGTTAGGACAGCTTCTGACACTTAATTTCGGCTCCTGGGAGGCACGCGTGCGCGACACGCGACGCGCGACTGTGACGCGCGACACAAGAGTAAACTTTTAAATAAAAAATATTTATACAAAATCCATGGACAAGTGGCTAAAGCGCTTGCTTTCAAATCCGACTGACGCAGGTTCGACCCCTGCCGCGGGCAAACCTTTTGCCGCATTTTTCGCAAGTGTCAGAAGCTGTCCTAACCCGTTTTTGAGTACCGTGAAACACGTTTTCACCTGTTTTGCCGAGTTTTAACGTGAAAAATCGAAAAATTCGAAAAGTTCCAAAATGATTCAGAGTGCGTAGGGGATCACAGGAAAAGTGTTTTGCGATATCAGACACGTGTCTCAACGTGTTCTAACACGTTCTAGCGTGAAAAATCGAAAATTTTGAAAAGTACCAAAATGATTCAGAGAGCGTATGGGATCACAGGTAGAGTATTTTGCGATGTCAGAAACGTGTTTGAACGTGTTCTGACACGTTTTAACGTCAAAAATCGAAAACTTCCAAAACTTCCAAAATTATTCAGAGAACGTAGATCACAGGAAGCGTCTCTGAAATTGTTCTAAAAGTTCTGTACTCACTGTATCCTGCGTTTCCGTTGTGAAAGGCCTCACGAGCCTTTTGCAACGGAATAAGCCAGTACAGCGAGCTTCAATGTAACCTGGATCGAGCTCCCCCTGGACCGAATTTGGAGCCGGCTACCGAGTTTTCCCTGGATCGAGCCTGGAGTCGGCTGCAAAGCTCCCTCTGGACCGAAAAAAACCCCCTGCAACTGAACGCCCCCCTGAACCATACTTTGAAAACGTAGTGCGCACCCTACCATAATGTAGTTAACCTCAACACACCCTGCTAGTTCATTAACGTATCATTTTAAAATTATAATAGCCCCCGTTTGAAACTACCCATATTTTCATATATTGTTTTTCTCTTATCGAGTTCCTCACAATTCGCCCTGTTGTGGCACAGCAATCAGCCATATATCGCATCGACTATTGCATTCCACATCTTTACGCCATTGATGAAAATCAATATATATTTAAGGAATGGCTAGTCGATTCCGCCAATCGGACTGTACTCATACGTCACATCGACCCGGATTTGACATTTACCGTACTTGTCATGGGAAAAGTCAACAAGAACGGCAGAATTATCGATGAGAAAACATCAGAAATATTGAATTTGAATTCGACGACTGAGTTTTGGAGTGAGAATGAGCGGGAATGGTTGAACAAAGTGACCATCTGATGGCATCTCAATTTATAATTACAATATATATTTAATTTATAATTACAATAATTATTGTACTTGTTCATCCCCCTCTCTTATCGTTTTCCGACACACATATTCTCATATTCATATTGGAATATTCATACACTCATATTGGCATATTCTGAACAAAACTTTATAGTAAAAAAATAAATTCGCATACAAATAAAATAGAGTTTTAATTTAATTTAATTTAAGTTTTATTTCGTTTTAATTTAATTTAATTTAAGTTTTAATTTAATTTTAATCCCACTCTCGTTTATCTACGCTCTCACAAAAGCGCGAAGACACGCGTAACCAAGCAACCAAGCCGGGATGAGGTGACCTTTTCCGCTCTCTCGATCTGCACCTAGCCTCGTCTTTCTAGATTCTTCTCTTACTATTAGTACACAATTCAACCACCAATTCAAGCCTCCGAAAATGCGTCAGAGGCGAGATCATTTATAAACGCGACCGGGACTTTCTCATTTGCACACATTTTCCCACTTCGGGAGCTATAGAATCGTGTATCCCTTTGTGAGTAGCCTGTTTTATTGTGTTTTCTATTCTATGAAACTGTACATAGTTTGATACCTTTTCCAGCATGGGCGTAATTGCTAGCGTTGATAGCCCTAAGACATCGGCCGAGGTGCGTTATCGATTTTCCAGTTGAATCTATTTTTCGGGACTTTTCCAGCCTCAATACTCGCGATATAACGGCAGCATTTTCAGTGTCACATTGCCAGATTACCCGATGAAATCGTAGCTCATTTGCTTTTGCATTTGAATGTCGTGTCGAGGGTCAAATTTGGAGCGTCTTGTAAACGGATTCGTGCGATCGATACTGCCACCGGAAAGAGACGGATTAGTAATGCTCAAATCTACGCGGTGCGTAAGCAATCTAACCATGAAAGAAGCAATTATTAATTAAGGGAAGAATAATGACCATTAATTTCTTATATGGTCCTTGCGACGAACAATTAGCCAATCGAAAGATTGAATTTAATGGGATATGGGATCGCAATAAGCAACTGTTCGTCAAGTCGTTTATCAAAGTTATGCATCTCGAGGTATTATCAAACTGCCTCAAAGTGCCCATTAGTAATCGCAATACAGATTAATTGCGACGGTGGGTTCAATCCTCGCTTGCTGAGTATTTTCGCCACCACAGAGTACACAAAATTGCGCATATATATTTTTAGCCACCAAAATATTGATGTGAGGTGAGCCCATTCTCGCGAGACGATATATGTTTCCTGATATATTTCAGTTTTCTGTCAACTCTCATCCTGAATCGAAATCTGTCCAACTCCCATGTTTCCGTGTCCGTAAGAAATTTTCATCAACAAGCTGCGTGTGCGACAATCTTGAAGAATATTCAAGAAATCGAATCTATCGCGCTCATGCGGGTAAATTCCATTGCTCAGAGCGCGAACTCTCTAGCATGTGCCTCTCTAGAGAATTCGATTCTCTTATATTCAAGAGAGTCCGCTCTCCGCTCTCTTCAATTCATGCACTATCTCGCTCAATTATCTAAGAGAGTTCGTTCTCTAGAGAGGCACATGTTAGAGAGTTCGCGCTCTGTGTGCTAGAGTTGGTTGTGTTTGAATTATTTGTGAAATATGTTCATATTTAGCCTACCGAAGAGAACCCGCAAATCGAGGACTTCGCTGATTCAACCCCTCTGCATCTTGTTTCTCTTTCGAGAGCAGTAAACATTTTCATGTACGGCTTTACCTCGCAAGGACTGATTGAAGCATTTTTGAATGAAAGTCGAAGGAGGCGTAACACGAATTTTTGAAACTTATATTTTCCCCGATGTTCGAGGTTTCATTTCTGTTATCAGTAGTTGGTCAAACACAAATGCAGCGCGCGTTTCTCTCGCGCACCCTCCTCGTTTCCCCTTACTTCTCTGCCTTTCTCTAACGTTTTCTCCACAAAATGCCAACTCCCACCGCGAAAAGATTGCAGGTTCAATATGAGATACTGTATGAATTCTGGTCGTTTTGGACTGTTTATTAAACATAACTTTCTTCAAACTAAAAATTGAAACGTGCGACTTTAGAGGCTATCATCGGGTAATCGATCCCCATTGCCCCACAGTGAGAACTCAGTTGGCTAAATATTCGTGGGACACTTTCTTTAATATTAGGATTTCTTAATTTGTTGCATACATTTTGACCCGATTGCTCATGCCGAATCTCTTAAATAAAAAAAATACAATTTCCAGGTCATTTATCAATCGGAGAGGCATAAAGAGAAGTTTGTTTTGCTCTATGCAAGGAAGAGTATTGTGGACGAGATGATATGCATATGCATCAACGACCCATCGATATAACGTAATGGGAAGGGATGGTTGGTGCACCGAGAGAGGCGGAGCGTCATTATCACTTATCCTTATGAGTGCACTCATGACCCCATCCCAAATTTTAACAAAGTTATCATGGGGAAAATGAACGATCAGGATTGGATTATCGATGAACGCATTGGCGAAAATTTGTTTTGGACCATCCGCAAAGAGAACAGACCCGAGTGGCTGAACAAAATAATTCTCTGAATCAATTTTTTTTCTCAAATATTTCAGTTTTCGATTCAATGACAATTTAGAATTGTTTATTCTCTTTTATTCTTGAATTTATCTCCCTGTAAGCGAAGAAATGAAACCATCTTAATACCTATAAATGTTATCGAATGTACACTCTCGCTATCACAATATTTTAATACAATATTTGCCTCTAAGTTATGCAAGTGCAATCGAGAGAATGAATTTATAATTGTTGTCTAAGCCATTTTTGTCAAAGTTATAACCATGATTATTTTGCTACTTTATTATAATACTAATCTTTATATGTTATTACGGTTTGTTGATAAATGAGATTGTTCTGAAAATGTTTCTCGCGTTGGTAAATAAACCGTTGCACATAACACTCAGAGATCTAAATGAAAAAAACGGCTTTCCGCCTCACACTTAATTTTCTACAAAAAAATGAGGAAGAGGAGTAAATCAGCAAAGGAGTCCTCGTCAGATCTAATCGATATATCACGAGAAGGTGAACAATTATTACTATGTCTGTACTTTCCGCGGGACCCTTTCCGCGGTTTACTTATTAATTTGTTGTGCATTCTATTATATAATATAAAAATTTTATTAAAAAGATTTCCCAAACATCTTTGTCGCCTAGTTGTGACATCGTAGTTTTCATTTTTGCACTAATGTATGTAATTATATAATAGCCTAGCAAAGGCTATACAATGATCAACGATCGGTAGCAAGAAAAGAGATCGTCCTATGCAAAAATAGAGCTTCCTGTTGAAACAACAACGCGGATTTTATTTTCTCAAATCAATAAATTGGCTCTCTGTCTCATTCTCTTTTCACTCCTTTCTCCAGGTACAAGCGCCCTAAACAAATAACGCCGTATTGTTTCTCTGGCCTCTCTCGTAAGCTCGAAGACTAGCACAATCAAGCTACCTGGCGATAATAGGGTCACATTGCTGCGTTTTCGTTGATTGTCTGGCGTTCTATTTTTGTGAACATTTTTTTTATCCTCTTAGCCATTATTCCCCAGCCTAGTGAGTCTTCCTGAGAGGGGAGGCGAGTGAGTGTGTGAAATAGAGATAAACTCACTCTCTTTCAAATATACTCACACTCGCGTTTGACTCATTACAGCATCTTTAGAATCATTTTTTTTAGTTTGTGAGGCTAACTTTATTTGCTCAAAGCGTGGTGTCTCCTGTTGTCCTTACTCTGTCACTGAAAGAAAATTTGCTAGGAGAAAGGTTCTCCAAGGTTTCATTTGTTAGAGAACGGTTTTCCACTCACCACGTTTCGCACACTCTCTCGTATCGACGAGCAAACGAGAGAGTATGGGGAACGAGGAGGGTGGAGAACCGTTCTCCTAGCAAATTTGCGCTCTGTGTATAGTGTTCGTTTACATCGAATAATGGGAGACTTGATGTATGCATCTCTCAATTTGCCATGGTCTATTCAGGAGACAACATCTCCCAAACAAGGATTTTTTATAACAAAATTTAATTTATAACAATACGTTCATGATATAACCTATTGGTGGAGGTCTCTCTTTCTATACCTCGACGTGTATCTCGCTATGAAATGGTCTCTCGCAGTCACGTCTTTTGTTTATGAGCGCTATATTATTTTGGACGAGCGTTTGTGACTTTATAATACTGTTACCTACTTCTTGAAATGTAATCATTTCTAGGATGACCAGTGTTGCTGCCAATACGAATGTCGATGCTTCGTTGTGCGAGGTAGGTTATTTTGCAATTGAGAATTGTTCCTGTTCTGTGTGTCTTGCTATTACAATTTTAAAATGATACGTTCATGAAATGGACTACTGGTGGTGTACTCTCTTTCTATACCTCGACGTGTCTCTCACTTTGCCATGCTCTCTCGCAGCCGTATCTGTTGTTTAGCACGCATTATCAACGGAACGTTTTATTATTTCGGACGAGTGCTCGTAAATTTGTAATAATTTTGCTCTTGTGCGTTGTGCGCCTTTTAGAAGAAACGGGATTTCCAATTAGTGGAGAAACTTTCCCCGAACCGCTCTCAAATACAGCACTATACTTGAATGTTAGCTGAAAAAATGACTATAGCGCGCGGGCCTTCCAAATTCAACTTTCTCATTAAAAAAGACCGCATTTTCAGTGTTACATTACCAAATTGCCTGACGAACTTGTCACTCGTTTGCTTTTACATTTGGATGCCGTTGAAAGGACCAAGTTTGGCGCTTCGTGCAGAAGGATTCACGCAGTAGACGATTCAACCGGACAGAAACAGTTCAGCAATGCTCAAATCTACGCGGTATGCTCATACTGCTGCTGAAAATTATGCAAAGTTAGGCAATAAATTCAGGGGAAGAGGATAAGGATAGAGTTGTCAAAAGGAAGTGATAATTGTAAAGAGGTCGCATTCAATCGATCGATTATGCTCGATGACGTATCGGGCCTGAATATGAAGCTTTTCGAGAAGTCTACGATCGATAATTTGCATATCGAGGTGATAAGGGTGCAAAAATTGAGTTAAATTCAATCAATAATAATCATCATTCAGATTTTCGGGGAAGAAACATTCGATCCTAGCTTGATTGAAGCATTTTCTACTGCAATGTACAACAAATTGAGCCTATCAATTTTAAAGGGACAAAATCTTGATTTGAGGTGAGGAAATTGCCGCAATCATATGTAGTATTATATTACCTGCATTATTTCAGCTTTCTGTCAACTCTACTGAAGCGTCGGAACCTAGCCAACTCTCATGTATTTATTTCCGTACAAACTCAGCATCAACAAGTTACTTGTGCCAGAATATTGGATGAGATTCAAGATATCGAATCAATTGTGTTTCTTCGCGCCGACTCCTATGTAAGAACTAATTTTTAACTTTTTGAGTCCTGAATTTTTTGTTGATATTCACAGAAAAAAAAACGAACATGTTTTTCAAAACTGGTCGAATGTTAAATACAAATTGCGTTCAGGAGAAATACAATAATATCATGCATTTTCTTAGTGTATCGTAAAACGAAATACGTCTTTGAATATACTTCTACCGCTTACGCCTATCTATGCAGCTCTTTCTTTTTCGTGAATATCAAGTCCGATAGTTAATTTAATTTAATAACCAATTTAGCCTAGTCACGACGATCCACAAATCGAGGAGTGCGCAGATGTAACGCTTCAACATCTTGTTTCTCAAGCGAGAGCAACTAAGATTTTAATGCACGATTATACTGCGCTAGGACTCATTTGCGCATTCAAGGTGAGCGATTATTAGGCCTCATTACTTTAGTTTAAAATTCGGGTAAATAATTGGATTAGATCTCTTTATTGGCCACGACAATGTATCGACTTAAATTATTTGCAAAATCCAATTAAAATGAGATAAAAAGACATTTTCTCGTGTCTCGCGGCATATTTACATTTCCAAAATTGGATTTTCGTGTGCCGACATACATATATGTCGATGCGGTACTTTTTTTTAAATATTTTTATTTATTTAATATTTATTTATTTTTTAAATTTATTTAATAATTTGGTAATGAAAATGCAGACGCCATTGTCTACGTCACAGCATTACTTTTTTAGGTTATTTGTCAATCGGAAGAGAACAGGGAGAAATTTGTTTTGCTACGAGCTAGGCAGCATATTGCGGACGAGATGTTCACAATAATGAACAACTTTCCATCGGTTCATCGCAATTCCAAAGGATGGCTGGTTCATGGAGAGAGTCGAAGCGTCATTATTACATATTCTAACGGGAGATTTGGTGCAGCGGGCCCTTATTTGGTCACAGTTATTATGGGGAAAGTGAACGACCAAGATTCGATAGTTGAGGAACGAATTGCCCGCACAATGCTTTTGCAGTTTGAACACCGAAGTAGCGAATGGTTGAACAAAGTGACGCTATAATGCTGCATGTGACGCTATAATGTCGATGCCCTATCATTTTGCCCTATCACGGTTACAACTATTATTTATGTTCTTCCGCTCATGTTTTTTTGTCTTAAGTGGAGAAGTAAAAAATGTTCTGATAAAATTAATTGTGCTGCCGAATAAAGTTACCTTCTCTGTCTCTTTCGTTATCGTAACATTTCAATCCTAGATTTTATGATATCTCTAAAATACTCAAATCATATACAAAAAGGGATACTGATTATTGTTTGGTGACTTTTTTTTAAAAAAACGTATGGCAATCAATAAATCATTTACCACGTCAGAATGTAGTGTGTGAATGAAGAATATGAAAGAATAACAATTTATCCAACGAAGCCTCCTGTGTATTCAAAAATTCACTCAATTGAAATAAGTCACATCGCTTCAGGTATAAAACTTTACATGTGGTGTGCTTTTGTTTCTTTCACTTATCTAGGACAGATTTGAATAAATTATATTATCAAAAATAAAACTTTTCGAATATAGAAAAGGGCAAACATTTTGTGTTAGCTCCTTGATTGTTGTGTAAAGTGGTTTACAACTAATATTAATTTCAACTAATTTTCGTAAACTTCCTTGGCGCCTCGCAGTGGCATTATAGTTGCTATATTTTCATCATAATATTGCATATTACAAATTGTATAGAGTTTTGCCATGACCATCTACTGAACAGATATCTGGCGTCTTATATTACAATTTTAAAATGATACGTTCATGAAATGGACTACTGGTGGTGTACTCTCTTTCTATACCTCGACGTGTCTCTCACTTTGCCATGCTCTCTCGCAGCCGTATCTGTTGTTTAGCACGCATTATCAACGGAACGTTTTATTATTTCGGACGAGTGCTCGTAAATTTGTAATACAAACAACGCGGACTCTATTCTGTCTCACTGTCGATCCACGCCATTTTCCAGGGGGTACATGACCCGGTAAAGATTATAGCGACAAAACGACGTCTCATTTCTCTGCCCTCTCTCGTAAGCTCAAAATCTCTCGCAACGATACCGAGCTATTATGGGGGCCAACTCTTCCCGCGTTCTCCTTCATTGTCTGACATATTTTTTTATTTACTCTTCTTAGAGCGCTTTATCATTTTACCCAGCTTAGCCAAATCTCTAAACAGGGGCTAGGGGAGTGAGAGTGGGAAAAGCGAGAGCGACTCTCTCATTTTCACACACTCTTTCGCATTTCACTTTATTTCTGTAGCTTTTGGTTAACATGCCCATCGGATTTTGTATTTATATAGTGAGATGTTGCCTTCATTGTTTGTTCTGCTCTCAGGTATTGAGCATTACACATATATCTCTGAGGATAACTCGAAATCGCACGAGAGTTTTGAAATTTTTGCGTAAAAAATTGACGTTCCTATGTCATTCCCTTGTTGTTTTCAGTTTACTCACTCTCTCAATAGTTGAAATTTCAGTGCCACATTGCCAAACTACCCGATGAAATCATCTCCCATTTGCTTTTGCACTTGAATGCCATTGAAAGGACGAAGTTTGGCGCATCGTGTAGATGGATTCACGCGGTGGACAATTCAACCGGAAGGAGGCAGTTCAGTGGTGTCTACATCGAAGTGGTGAGTTTACAACTTTTTATTAAAATTAAATAAATAAGTTTCTAGCGTAATAAAATAACAATCAATGTCTTCCTCTCGCGCACTCGATCGATTATACTCAATAACGCATCGTATCACAACCTACGGCTTTTCGAGAAGTCATTTATCAAGTGTTTAGAGTTCGAGGTATCACGAACAACCTTATTACCTCCATCATTGCTTAAAATACGGATTTGCTGCGAAGACTCTTTCCATCCTAGCTTGATTGATATCTTCGCTACCGCGAAGTATGAAAAGTTGCTCCTATATATTGATAATGGTCCTAAACTTGACTTGAGGTTCGTCGAATATCGTAATTTCACATTTATGCCCTGTTATATTTCAGTTTTCTCTCAACTCTACTGCAGAATCGCGATCTTTCCGAGTCCCATGTCTCAGTTAGCGTACAAAGCTTGCAGCAAAAATCAACATGTATCAGGATATCTGAGAAGATTCAAGATATAAAATCCGTCATGTTTCTAAGACTATGTGAGAAGACTTTCTTGTGACTCTTTTGTTAAAGGGACCAGGCAGCGGAAAAACCCAGATTTTTTTTAAATTCAATAATTTGTTATTCATCTTTTCTCATTGGTATTCATCTTTTCTCAAAAATAATTTTTGACATTTTTTTACAATTAGTTATTTTAATTTGAAATTTATCTCAGGAACGGTGCGTCGCGAAAAGACAGAAAGTTATTTAATTTCCTATGATAAGATAATATTGCAAAATTAGGATTGTCCAGGTTTTGGCCACTCCTGGATTCAATGAACACAACCACAGATCATCAGAATTTATGGTTTTGGAGGTATTTATTGTGGTGTACTTGCTACCATTTATGGTGCCGATTATAATCAGATGTGGTAAAAAGCGAAACTTTGAAAATTCATAACTAATTTCAAAAAAATCGCAAAAATATGCGGTTTTTAGCATTTTTAGCATGATTCTAACCTTTTATTTTCCCCGATATTCCAGCCATTCTTTATTATCAGACGTTAGTGAAATGCACATTTAGCGCGCTCTTTTTCCATCGCATCCTCACTTCCTCTTATCCCTCTGTCTTTCTTTCTTTCTCCATCTCAATTAGCATAGCGAAAACGTGAAATGTAAATGTGAAATAGTTTTCGGAATTTCGTCATTTTACAGTTTGTGATTCACAATTTCTTCAAAAAAAAGGAAATTGCGATTACACGATGAGAGTCCCAAATTCTTTAGGACTCTCATCTCGTAATCGATTCCAATTTCCCAAGTCTTTGTTGACCAAGAAACGGGTAATTGAAAATTAACATTTTCAGCATAGTCACGGCTATCCAAAAATCGAAAGGTGTACTGATGCAATGCTTCTACATCTTATATATATATATATATATATATATATATATATATATATATATATATTTATGCGTGTTCAAAGAAAATGCGGTTTTTTCTCATTTATCTTGTTTCTCATTCGAGAGCAACTAAGCTTTTAATGTACGACAGCACCGCGCAAGGACTCATTGATGCATTCAGGGTTAGTTTTCTTAACGCGTTGATTTGGAAATAATAATAATTTGGCGATGAAAAACAGTCCAAATACATGAACGTCACATTTTTTTCATTTGCCAAGAAACGACCTTCCAGGTGATTTGTCAATCGGAAAAGCACAAAGAGAAGTTCGTTTTCCTCGGCGCTAGACAGAACATTGTGACCGAGATGGTCGCCATAATGGACGCGGATCCATCGATTAACCGCAACGGGAAGGGATGGCTGGTGCACGGAGAGAGTCGTAGCGTCATTATAACACAGGATGCCTTCAAGACATCCCAAGAAGATGATCCGAAATTGATTAATGTCGTCATGGGAAAAGTGAATTATCAAGGTTCGCTTGCAGACGAAAGCATCGCACGTAACTTGCTTTTGAGCAGCGAACGCCGCAGTAGAGATTGGTTGGGCAAAATTATTCTCTAATTCGAAACTTATTTTGCATTTTTACATAATTTAAAAATATTTCAAAAGGTATTGTGCTATTCAACTCGCAATCATTCTGATATTATGCTTTGTAGTGCGGAATAAATTGTTTATATTCTCGCTTTTTAGCGCAATATTTTACCCCATTGTAATTTAAATCAAAAATATCACTGTTACTTTTCTTTAAAATTAAAATGAACTGTAAAGCACTTTTCCAGAATAGTCAAAATTCACGTACACATATACACATAAAGGGACGCAGCATTCGAAATGGCGAGAGCGAGTTAGAGAAAGAGAGCGACGTCGAGAGAGCGCGCCAAACGAGAGGTTGAGACAACGAGAGACGTTCTTGGCATGGTGCCAATAACAAATTTGTTGTACAAATCTTGTTCGAGAAAAGAACATGGACGACCTTGCATTGAGCGTCCAAATGAGAAATCCTATAGAAAGAGGAAGACTAGAGGAAGCTAGTAAACCAAAGACCGCCAGGTTTTTGTCCTAGAAATTTACCGGCGAACATATAAGCAAAATCGAGCGAAATTAATTTTTATTCTCGTAGCGGACGTCCTCTTCTGGGGGCATGACAAAAGCGCAAACGACAAAAGCGCAACGACCTCTCCCGATTGTTCTATCTCACTTTAAAATAGTCTTATAAATTTGTATAGTAGCTCATTTTACTCGAAATTGAATTCTCTATCGAACGCACTATGAGAATTTATCCTAAAATGAGCGGAACGACATTTGCACAACGATTTCAATATGCGAGGAACCAATAATGATCATGCGGCTTCGATGTCAAATGGTCTTGACAAATAACCGCTGAAGTTTCAAATCAATTCTTGAAGTTTGAACAAAGTTATTCGCCGTTGCGCTTCTGTCATGCCCCCCCTCCTCTCCACCGGGACCTCCGCGTTACGTCTAAGACGGGACGACGTCTTAAGTAGTTTGTTGGATAGGAAGAGGTGACTAGGGAGAGAAGATCTTTATCTCATTTGGCAACTGACTGACGCTGATAACAGGAGATGGCCGATATTATAGCGTGCCTAGTTCTCTCATTGATATCATCATTCTTTCTCTCGGCGGGGGAATGATAACAATTGTGAATAGAATCAGTACGTTCCAGATAGATAATAACGGTAGATCTCATCCGTGACAAGGAAAATTAGTAGAATCGTTAATTACTGCAGGTATACCGTATACGTTGATATTGTATTATTAGTATAGCTTATTATTCGCTAGATCAGTTTGAAAAAAATGCATATTGCAGGGAAATTAAAAGATCTCAATTAAAGGAATAGGGGAAATAAGGGAGGTCAACAGTTTTTTTAGTGTACGAATGCTCTCCAATGGAATCTCCATAGAACTGCGAACGGCCTTACCCTGAAGCGATTTCCGAAAATCGTCTGTCCATCAGATATTCTGTTCAACCGTCAATCAAAACTCTGTTTTCAGCACCTCACTTAAAACTGCTACTTTTTTCTGCTTCACATTACAAACAAACGACCTTTTATCGAAAACTTCAACAGCAAAAATGAAGTGGAAGGAACACATTAAACTTAGTTAGACGATACTTTATAACGAAGCACCATGATCTGCGCTTACAATCCGGTGAATGTAAGACGTCCCTGATCGTCAACTTTGCAGATGACAATTGAGGCAAAATCCATGACGATTCTCCCCGCTAGAACCGTTTTTGTGACGTCATTCGAGATGCTTCTGAATCGATTGATCGTTGTTATGTCGTTTCAAGGCAACCCCTTTTCGCCACGATCATCTCGCCAGAATTAATTAAACAAAATTAAGCACACCACATTATTCAGAATGGGAGGATTACAACGGAAAATTGGCAGGTCAGGGCGCATATTTTAAGAGTTTAAATCACATACCGATTGGTGATGCTCTTAGAGACGGTATACGTGTCATTGGCCTCAGCGAAATCGCACAATTCGTCCAATAGATCAATCGTGGTGCCAAAAGTTATTCCCTTTTCGAGTTCGTGCGAAGATGCAGAGATGGTCTGTAAATATCATATTTCACAGCTAATAAGGCTTTTTTTCTTGTCAACATTATTCATAACCTTCTATCCTTTAGGAATATTAGGAATCCAGAAAAAAATATGGGAGAAATATTGCATATTGAGCAGTACCTCGAACACATCCATAATGGCTTGGACAGAGTAGTCGCCTCCCCCGAGAGAGCACTGGCGGACATTTCTCGTGAGATGGAGAAGAGTGACGTCATCCATGCGAAACGCTCTCTTAAAATGTAACTATTTCTATGTATCTTCCATGTTCAATAATAGCGCTTCTTTCAAGGGTCATTACTCAAACTAAATTAGAGGAACTTGATTACGAATAACAATAAAGAGGTGTGTTACAGAGTACCATAAATAATCGCCGTGTTAAACTCGTAAATTGGTGAAATATGATAGGACAACATGTTATTATTCCATACTCATTTAACCGTGCCTGTTCAAATGTAGGTCCAACGAAGCAAGTAATCTTGAACGGGTCCATTTTTTTTGTCCCTGCAGCAACTCGAAAATGGTCGAACGATCGATTACAGTATCTCCATTTGAATTCGACCGAGGCCTCCTCGAGATTTCTGCCTTTGATCAGCGCCGCAACCAGGCTGAAACGAAAGATATTTAGAGTTTTAAACTGGTTTCCCTCTTTTCCGGCTGAAAAATACGCTAGAATCTAATACTTCTCAAATCGACAAACCGCACAGTCTAACCTTCCAGAAACTTTTCACCTTCTCACTTTTTCTCCTCACCTATTTCGGTAGGTTTGAGATCATTATAAGATGCCGTAAATTAAACTTACGGAACAATCGACTCATCCTTTCCTTTGTAGACCACATCCAGATTCTTGTAGGCAACTGTCTCGAGAATCATGGGAATTGCAGCGAAAGTTTGCTCATCGGCGTCATCAAACTATAAAACAGAATAATTTCCATAGTGCCCTTATCCAACCCGAATTGTCCCAAGACTAACAATGGTAGATCACTAAGTGACAAGGGCAAATGTGAGCACTGTATGTCATGCATTATTACTTTTGTACATAGATATTTCATTATTCGTTTAGTGTTATTTTAGATTACAATTTGGCCTAAGGCAACGTGAAATCGTGCAGTCTACGCATTTTAGGGCTGACTAGTTGCTAAAAAGCTTTATATTAAGCTCTTACTTCAACAATTTGATAAAAAGCATAAAAATTTTGCAATATCGAAAATTCATGAAGAGGTATGTGATCTCTAGCTCTATGTCGGCGAACAGTTTCACGTAGCATCATGGTAGAAATGTGAAAAAAGTTGTCACGTATTTTTCATAAATGAGACTACTCACATCAAAGTTTAGATTGGTTACGGTAGCGTTCTTGAACAACCGTATAATGTGAGTTGATGCATCGATTGGTGAAAGATCAGGGAAGAAGCTGAAGTTGCAGCACTCTCATCTCACACAACACATGGTGTTCCGAATCAATCTGGAACATGCTTTAAATGGACAGTAAATCCACAAAATCAGGCTCATGTGATCCAAGCATCGCGAGCTACTTAGGGATAGACAGTTTGTGATCTACCGAGAGGAGTAGGGTGGCGAAATCAGTGCAGTATCGATACACAGTCCATTCTCAGTACGTGCACTGAGTAGTACACCGGTGTATCGATACACTCGAAAAAGCGAGAGTGATGTACTGAAATGCACTGTGCAATGCAGTACACGCGCGCCGTGTACTGCCAATGCACTGTGTACTGCTAGTACACGACGCGTTGTGGGAAAGCGTGTACTGCAGTGCACAGTGCATTTCAGTACATCACTCTCGCCTTTCTCAGTCGATACAATTGGTTTCTTCAAAATCAAGTACTACAGTGCACATGAGACTCAAGTGCACTGCAGTACTGTACTGCTATTGGCCACCCTAAAGAGGAGTCATGCACGTTTCTCAACGATAAACAAGGGAACACTGTGTTCAGCCATTTTAGGTTATCCTTGAAGTTAATATTCAACAACTAACCACGTTCAGGGACACGTCACGATAAGTTCTACTTCCGAAATCGAGATCGAACTTGTGAAAACGCTTGCACGTCTGGCCGAAATGCGAACGATCTTTCGCGGAAATGAAAGGAAAGAGGGAGGTGATGACGTCGTACGGTAGATCAACGATGCTAATCTGTAATACGGTACTTTATGGGAGGTAAAGGGGGTCAACGGGGCTGGGATTCACTGGGGCCCGTGAGCAACGCCCGCCCGAACTTTTAATGTTCCTCGCGTTGGGAAGCAGTCTCCTGTCATACTGCGAAGAAAATACAGGGGTTTCAGGAATAAGGTTAAGGTTCGATGTTCACCTCGCTTTTTGGCTGATTCGAGGATGGCAGAATCTTGTGAGAGGACAAACTGCGATTGCCTTTCACCTTCTTTGCGGGAGGAGCCATATCGATCTGCAACAATAACATGTCGTTGTCTGGGTGGTCGGACTGAGAGAGTGTGCAGAAACGAGAGAGAGGCTATCTCGATTTCACACACTCTCTAGCTCCCGACCCTTTTCCGGAGATTGGGAACCCTGCGTGGACTCTTCTAACAAGTGTGAGTGTATAGTTTTTGGATGTACAAAATTCGATTGGCACATACATTGATTTGAGTAACTTTACAAAATATGCTCTTTTAAATATGTTATTGGCATGCTGACCAACTTGGAAAGATCACAACAATGTCTGAACAATAATCGATATGTTTATCAGTGAAACGATCAGAATGAGTGAGCACATCATTCCACAGACCGGTCACCCATCCAGAAAGGCCTTTGGAGTGAGAGAGTGTGCGAAATCGAGAGGGACTCTCTCAATTTGTGTGCTCTCTCGTTCCAACCCTGATCTGTAGGTTTGGAATCATGTGTGAGTGAAAGATAGGTGGGTGCGAACACTGAAATGGAATGTGCTAAACCACTGTTCCATTCAATTTGGTCGATATTCCTTTCGCTCGGTTCTGTAGATCATCCAATACTCTTCTCCTCTCACTAATTTTCTTATTGGTATCCTTGCACAGTTGATCCAACTGCGCGTTTTTGTCCTTGCCATTCGACGTGCTTATCTACAATTTCAAAATCAATATCTGCAAATTAAAAATTGATATTCAATAACACCTGGATAAACGTCATTACAAAAATGCTGCAAGAAGAAAAATTATCCATAAAACTTTTTTTGTCCACAAAACCTAGCAAGTATTCGATACATAGGAGAGAGTGAGTACTGTTCGTTTAGGGAAACTCTGTTGAAGATCCTTCAACAGCATGATCTAAGTCAAAATAATTTTTAAAATTGCATAAATATTGGGTTGAAATTACAATAATAAAATGATACGATCATACCAAAGAGTCAAAACACGCATTTCCATTGTTTACCACAAACCCTCTCACTTTGCTGTCTCTGCTATGGGAAACACAGGAAGTAACATTTATGATATTTTGTGCGTTCGTATCATTTTGCAACTGTGATAAGTGACAGCTCACCTGGTACACCAGGTTCTGAAAGAAGGCGTTGAGCTTCGTGAGTTCGGCAGTTACCACTTCAATCTCTTCCATTATTTCATTGAATGATTTCTGAAATCGTAAAAGAGCAGTTCTTTCAAAGTTGATAGTGTGAGATGAGATACCACGCTCTCTTCATTTCGTACACTCCCTTCACCGGCAGATGGATGAGATAGAGTGTGAAATGAAGAGACCGTGGTCTCTCATTCCGCACCCAATGATAGGGTGTTTATAAGTATTTATTTCCCCTTTTCAGAGTGTGTTTGAAACTTGGTGAAAGGAATGGAGTAACTCCCAAAACAAACAATCAGATCGCAAGAAATAAACTCTTGTCCGTACTAAGCAAACTCTAGACGGTTGTATTTGACCACCAGTAGCCCTCTCGGTTTCCACAGGGGCATACCATTTCAGAACATTTCATTTCAGAGTGCTCGAACTATTTTGGCTCAAAATCGTCGAAAAAAGTTCAAAAAAATGGGTAAATATGTCATGCACTCTGTCCTACCACAGAGCACATGAAATACTGCGATCCTCGGACTACTATTTACAATTAAATCTAAACTAAACTGAAAATACCCACCAGTTCTTCGGCAATCGTGGGCGAATATGAAGCGGCTGAGGGGTCGTCCATATTTACCAATTAGTCTTGAATACTTTTTTCTTGGAATCAAAATCGTTTGCGATAACGGAAAAGGAAGGACCAAAATTGAAGATGCAAATGGTGAAATACATTTATGGGCCAGATGGTATGTTAATACGAACAATGTTTTTATGAAGACTATACAAATGGGATGGGTAAAGGATAAACGGTTCCTGAAAAAAACAACGAACAACGAAACCATAAACCAAAGATATCATGAGTATGTACGCAACCTTGAGTGCAGTAGTACGATTCTCGCGAGATGGGAGGAGGCGAGAGGGTGATGAGAGTGGGAGGAGGGGGAGGGAGATCAAGGGAGAGAGAGAGAAAGATCGGTAATCGCTGGGGTTGTAGGAGGAGGAGGAGAGAACAGTGCGGAGGTGGAGGGATTAAGTCATCACTGTGCAATGACGATCGGTGCTGTTTATACTCTTTTGCAGTCTTCTTTTAGTACATTTTAAAGGAATAGCTAACCAGAAACTGTGATTTTCCTTCCAGTTTTAATTTAATACAATGTTTATCCCGGGGCATACAAACGTATCACAGTCAAGGTCGAGATACACGAACTAATGTCATGAATAATTGATAAAGTGCAAATTAATTTCTGAAAAACAATTTTACGGTAGTAATGTACGTTTTGGAACATCCGTTTAGGGGCCAAATGAAAAGGTTTATACATTTTCTGAAAGAATTTGCCGGATGCATAAACGTAATTTCCAAAACGGAACAAAATCACAACACCCTATAATACACAAACCGATTAGACTTCGTGTACCGTACTCAGCCGAGCCAGGCGAGCATACCGTATCCCACCAGCGGGAGCACAATGTTGTCCACGTTGGCGAGGAAGGCTTCCAGTGCGGTGAGAACGATCGATACTACCGTAATCACCGCGATCGACAGGGATGGAGAGGCGGAGAGTGGTCGGAGGAGAAGGAGAGAGAGAAAGACAGAGATGAGCATGCCGATCGATCCCTCGAGAGTCTTGTGACGACTGTAAATGGGATACTGTAGCGGGAGGAGGTATTGATCGCACATCGAGGTTTCGATCGCCACATAAGGAATGCCAAAATAAAGACTGATATTTATACCAAGCGACTCGAGATCACCTAGATTCATTCGGCGTAGCAGAAATTGGCATTTGTGATCTTTACTCGAAACGAGGGAAGCATCTTCAATCTCCAGACCTATTGCAAATACGCAACCCGCGTAACTCCAAATCACCTAGGGCAGCACTCCTTTGCTCATTTATTTCTGGCGTAGTATCGACCTCCCATGAATATACATATCGTACTCCAACAAGATCCACCGTACGCGATTATCTCGTCTACCGTATCCCTATCCCATTTATACCGTATTCATATATCTCGTCTACCGTATTCCTCCCTACCGTACCGTGGCCATCGATGTCGTCCCAGTTTCGTTCCCACAAGGGCAGCCGCCGAATCGCCCACTCCCACAGAGATCACGCCTGCAATTGCATTATCGATTAGATGTCAGTAATACCGAGTCGATTATTGATTAGATGTGAGCAATATCAAGTCGATTATCGATTAGACTTTGAATGAGAAAACAAGACATCTCAAGGCCGAATCAACAGCAAAATACTACCGGGAAAGAGTCTTGACTAATCTAATCGACTAAAATTAAGAGATCCGTTCTTATATTTCACAATTTTTTTCAGACATACAAACGAAAAATTAGAAAATTAAGCGAGTCTATATCGACAGGCCCATATTGCCTATTGATGACGTAATCAGATAAAGAGCTCACCGGCAAACAGCTGTATCGGGGGCGCGATGGATGGCGGGGGAGGAGAGTGGAAGAGGAGAGGGAGACACACACCTTAACGGGAAAGGATTAGGGGGAGATTGCATAGGGATGACATCTCTGTCGGCCAGACGCAAGGAGTGGAAGGACTAGCGCTCATGTATTTGCATCTGAGCATCCAGAAAGGGGTCAGGAAGTCCTGGTAGATTACTATATATTAGAAAATGTTAACGGCTGTCTGTCTGTCTGTCTGTCTGTTTTTTTTGTTATTCCTTCCGTTGCAAATTTTTTCGTTTTTTCGCTATAAATCGCTTCAAAATCACGCAATCTTCTCAGATCCTTTTGCATGTGATAACTGACCAGGATTGCTTTAAAATTTTACAAAAATTAAATCACCAAATCCATGGCCAAGTGGTTAAAGCGCGCGACATTCAAATCCGACCGACGCAGGTTCGACCCCCGCCGCGGGCAAACCTTTTGCCGCATTTTTCGCAAGTGCCGCAAGTGCTCCTGGCACGTTTCTAAGTACCGTGAAACACGTTTTCACCTGTTTTGCCGATTTTTAACGTGAAAAATCGAAAATTTCGAAAAGTTTCCAAATGATTCATCAGTTCATCACGGGAAAATATTTTTCGATGTCACAAACATGTTCGAACACGCCAGGGAAATCAACACAGTATCCTGCGTTTCCGTTGAGAAAGGCTCGTAAGGCTGAGAGCGATCGAAAAAAAGTTGCCACGGAGCCACGAAGTGGCGTAGAACGTCTCTAGTTGTCTGACCCTCTCATTTGGTGTGCTCTCTCGTCATCTCTCTCTTTCTCTAGCTCGCTCTCGCCGACAATGCTGTGGATATCATTTTCGAAAAAAGTTGCCAAGGAGCCACGAAGTGGCGTAATGGCAGCTTTTTTCGATCGCTCTCAGCCTCACGAGCCTTTTGCAATGGAATAAGCCAGTACTCTTTCTAGCGATTAACATTCCCGAACATCCTAAGCTCCCCTGGACCGAACATGGAGCCGGGCCCGAGCTCCCTCTGGACCGAACCTCAAGCCACCTCCCGAATTCCCCCTGAACCGAACGTCAAGCCGGCTATCGAGCTCCCCCTGAACCGAACCCGCACCCAGAACTATGCATAGAGCGTAGTGTACGCATAGAGCGTAGTGCATTTAACCTCAATACAACCCCGCTAGTTCTACTCCCGACTCCTTTCTGAAGGTGTTTGATCGACATGTGGAAATTGATATTTATTGCATAGGAAGCGTCATGCCACTCTCATAATCCCTTCTACAATACTATTCGCCATTCGCTGCCCATTGAACCTTAGATCTGCCAAGCGGTTACATTAAAAACGCCCGTTTTCATTTGCAGACACGTCCAGAGAGAGTAAATGCATCATCTCCGGTAAGGTCGGCTACAACTGACGGGCGTAACTTTACTACCTGTTTTTAGACCAACTTTCACTCAATGATATCACAGCATCCAGTTGGCACCATGCCAAGAACGTCTCTAGTTGTCTGACCCTCTCATTTGGTGTGCTCTCTCGTCATCTCTCTCTCTTTCTCTAGCTCGCTCTCGCCGACTCTGTTTCGAATGCTGTGGATATCATTTTATTTGAAGAAACGGACTTTCAAATGAGAACACCATTTTTGTGATCGACAATTTTATCGACGATCTTGAGAAATATTCTTTATCCGCCCCCCTTGCGGAAAAAAATGAACGAATCAATCAATAACAGTTCACTAAAGGTGTTAGGTCTTCTACACGCAAGGTACATTGTGATGCGACTGTTCAACTTTTTTTGGCGACTTTTCACTAATCAATCGATAATCTCCCCTTACCTGCCAGTAGATAGAGTGGAGTGAGTAACATGGCGCCGTCCTGGTGGTCACGGAACACTTGCAGATACCGATTGAGAGGGACGCCCCAGGGAGGAACGGAGTGGAATCGGAGCAACTGGAAGAAAGGGGAGTTCAATCAAAATGAGATTATTTAATGTTTAGTCCTTGGGGAGTCAGCAAATCGCTGCCGTGAAGAAAGTTTGCAAGAAGAGATAAACTTGAAACATGAATCTGCGCGGGCATACGAACCCGCGGTCTCTGCCCAGGAGCATTCAATCCCGCTTTTTTCGATGCTAAAATCACTTATCGATATGATAGAAAAAATTATGCAGTCAGCGGTCTGTGGGTGAGAGAGTGTGCGAACTGGAGACATCGAGGGCTCATTTTCGAACTCTAATAGAGGTCTTTGCATGATATGCCACAGCATTCGAAACAGAGTCGGCGAGAACGAGTTAGAGAAAGAGAGAGATGGCGAGAGAGCGCGCCAAACGAGAGGGTCAGACAGGGAGATATGTTCTTGGCATGGTGCCAACTGGATGTTGTGATGCATGATGTTTCGTGTCCACTTACCTCCAGAATCGTGAATATCGATAGGAGCAGAGCTGCCGACAGTGACAGCAACGGGCCGTCGACGATCAGACCAGAGAGGAAAACCAGCGAGAGAGTGAGATGGAAGAACTGAAATGAGATGGAGGTTACTCCTCCAGAGAGGAGTAAATGTCAAACTACAAACTACAACCCCATTCTCACCTTCCTGTGCACACTCGAACTCCTTCCTCCATGGGCGACGACTACGACGAATATGAGAGAAGCGACGAGATTGAGAAACCAGAAGAGAAGGAGAGAGGAACGGATGGAACTGAGAAAGTTTGTATCATTTCATAGGTGGGCACAGGGTACCTTGACTACCACCTGCAGGGGGTACGACTACCGCCTGCAAACAAAAACCGGAAAAAAATCACTTTTTCACTGGTAAACAGCTCAAAAAGGGGTCCTTTGGGGGTCATAAGACGACCACCTGCAGGGCCAAATTGTGATCGGACGACCGCCTGCACAAAAGTTGGATTTTAGCTGCCCATCTATGTATCATTAAAATTCCTTAAAAATTAAGAAATAAAGTAAATATTCGGTTGGCCGGAAAGTCTTGATAACTTTTTCATTCGTTTATTTCTCGAAGCAAACACAAGTACATTATGGGTTATATGCTCCATCATTATCGACGATATACTGCCAACGTTGTGTTAGCTTGTGGATGCCCTGTCTATAGAACCCTGCTGGGCGTGAGGCGAAATATTGCTTCAGTGCGGCCTCCAGACTTCCTCGTGTTGTGAACGATCTCTCTCGAAGGGCATGGGTCAGGTCCGAGAAAAGCCAATAGTCACTTGGGGCGATGTCTGGGGAATACGGTGGGTGAGGGAGAATCATCCAGCCATACTTTCCCAGTTCCTACTTGACGCGTTTGGCGACATGTGGACGAGCGTTGTCATGCTGATAATATATTTTCTTATCTTTCAGGGCTGAACTATCGACTTCCTTCTTCAAATTACGTAGTTGTTTCACATAACGGTCGGCGTTTATGGTTTGACCCTCGGGAAGGAGGTCCCAGTAGATGGGCCCATCCACTCCCCACCATATTGAGAGCATCACTTTTTTGGGGTGAAGGTCGGGTTTAGGGACATCCTGTGGCGTCTCTCCTTCTTGAATCCACTGGGCTCGCCTGTGGTGATTATCGTAGAGGACCCATTTCTCATCTCCAGTGATCAGCCGGTCCAACCATCGATCGCCGCCGGGGAGAGTGAGAAGACTGTATGCATCATCGACTCGGTGGTCCAGCTGGTCCTGGGTCAGATCATGGGGTATGAATCGACCAAGAACTTTTCTCATCCGAAGAGATTTCAAGCCTTCCTCAACAGTGCTATGGGCAACCTTCAGTGTGGATGCCAGTTCACGAGTGCTTTGGAATGGATCCGAATTCACCTGGGCTCTCAACGCATCCAAATCCAACTCACGGGGCCTTCCAGAGCGGTCCTGGTCATCGAGTGAAAAGTCGTCTTCTTTGAAGCGATGGAACCATCTTTGTATGGTTGGGTAGGAGGGAGCATGCTGGTCATAAATTTTCTTCAGGAGAGTCTCCGAATCCTTCAACGTTGTGTGAGATAGGAAGAGGTAGAGCAGAACATGGCGGATGTGGATTACACTGGGAATATACATCGTGCGTCAACTTCAGCACGGAGAAAGAGAGGGGAATGGGGAGTTGTTTACTACAAGGGCCCTAGTCTCCTTGTCATTTGTGAGGAACGAGGGGACACCAAAGTTCGAACGCGGCACACAGTAGAAAAACAAAAAGAGTTATCAAGACTTTCCGGCCAACCTGATATAAAGGCACACAAAGATTTCACCGTCATTCTTAAGCACTATTACACAACAGGTGAAGCTGTGGGATTATATTTGCATGAAATTGCATGGCGGTCTCCCGTTTCAGCGAATTGGGAAAACATAGACGAACCGCAAGCTCGGCAGATCGTGTGGCATGCGAAAGAGTAAAATTAGGAGCGGCTCTATCTCGGCTAAATCAGTATGTACTTCAAGCCGAATTGCAGAACTTTCTTTTCAGAAAAATTTTGGCTCACTCACTGTCCGATGTGTCTCTGCTTCATCAGTACACTACTCGCATACCACTGTTATCGTTATAGGTGTCCAAGCCGGGGGGGCATGACAGAAGCGCAACGACAAAAGCGCAACGGCGAATAACTCTGTCCAAACTTCAAGAATTGATTTGAAACTTCAGCAGTGATTTGTCAAGACTATTTTACATCGAAACCGCACGATATTTTTTTGTTCCTCGCATTTTGAAATCGTTGCGCAAATGTCGTTCCGCTCATTTTAGGATAAATTCAGATAGTGGGTTTGATAGATAATTCAATTTCGAGTCAATTGAGCTACTATTCAAATCTATAAGGCCATTTTAAAGTGAGTTAGAACAATCGAAAGAGGTCGTTGCGCTTTTGTCGTTTGCGCTTCTGTCATGCCCCCCAAGCCGGCGGCCTTGCACACCTATGGTTATCATGTTTCCGGGGCTTGCAAAAACAGTTCTAGACTGCGAACCGTAATCCTGACGCGGTTTTGGAAGCGAAAAAACTCACTGCTCTTGCTGCACTTTAGTCCTGACTAATTCTGAGACATTCCGAATGTCAATATTAGGGCCGACTCACTGCTTGATGTATCTGATTTCATGTTTCAGACGTTTCATGAAAACAGTATTAGTCCGCGAACCGCAATAAGGAATCGGCACTGGAAGTTATATAAAAACTAACTGTTCAATGTATCTCGGCTCGAGGAGGACCTCGTAGAAATGGTGGAGGAGATGGAAGGGAGAGATGGAGATGAGAGAAGAGTAGAGAAGGAAGGCACCCAGTACCTGAGAGATCAAAGATCAAATATTAACGTTTAGAAATTTACGCTTTTCCAGTTTTCGCGCGTGATGGCACGCTATGGAAGCTGTAAAATCTCTTAAAATGAGACTTATCACAAAAAAACTCCTAAATGCGCGTTCAAATGGATACCAGAACAAGGGAAATAGATATCAATATTATTATTACTACGATATGATAGAGATCAATATTATTATTACTACGATATGATAAATTATCAGCAATTAACTAATGGTAAAATATATAGAAGTTTCGGCCGAAAGCGGATCTTTTGTATCAGATATTACTGAATCAATTGTCCTTTTGAACCGAGGTTTCACGCCTTGCTCATAAATCATGTTGAGCCTTTGGATGTGATCATGCTTCGGCTTCAGAGCTTTTTTTTAAATCAGAATTCTCACTGACCACTACTACGAAGACAGCATTGATCAATATCGGCCGCGTGCTCACGAGTCCCGAAAGGAGAATGAGGAGTACGGTAGACGACCAAGCGACTTCGATCAGATACGGATGGTAGGAGCTCATCTACCGTACCTGAAAAGTATTGATGTTTTCCGACAAAAAATGGGGTACTGTATCAAATAATTGACTCCGCCTGCCGTTTCTGCACGTCGTTTTGGTGGGAATAATTATTAATTTCCCTTCGAGATCGAATCAGGGGATGTACAGTATCTCTCACGTTCTCTCCTTTCCCGCTGACCCCATTCCATATAGAAAAAGACTGTCTTTTGATCTACCCTCTCCTACACGTAAAATGTCGCGATCTGCCTGTGTATTATTAGCGGTGCAACTACCTTCCCCGAATCATTTATATCATCATATTATCATTATTAGCATTATCGTATTAGACCTTTTGCTACTCTGAAAAGCTCGTTGGCATTTAATGAGATCAAAGAATAACGAGATAATGGATAAAAGATAATCAGTTACTCTCGTTCCCCTATTTGTACCTCGCAATTTTACCAGATGAAAAGTGCAGATTTGATTTACGGAGATTTCTCTCAATGAAGTGAGAGGAACGATAGCGTGCATTCTTGAGATGGAAACCCGTTTTACATTTCTAACTTTCACAGCCTATGAAGGATCACGGGGAAACGAGATACCGAATTTCTGAAAAACAATTTTTTGAACTTTAGACGTGCAATAATTGTCCTTCATATGTTTCTGTTTAACTGCAAGAGAACACAGATAATGAAGAGACTTTCAGCCACCCGCGCTTGATTCCAAACTTCCAGAAAGGGTCTTGGGAGAGAGATTGTGCGGAAGTGAGAGAGTACCGCCTAATTTTGCCATTGACCTATTTCTGGAGATTAGACTGGGCAGTGAAATTGGGCGTTTCCTACGATCCCTAAACCAGTAATTGAGAGTTGCCCATACCTACACACCGAGGTACACTTGACAAGAGAATACGTGAAAAGAGTAGAGCTGGGAGAAGTCAGAGAGGGGGCGAGAGATAACGTGTAATGGAGAGAGGACCCCTGCGGAAGCGTGGAATTAGCAGATGCTAGTAGAGCCTTCTACCTGCGCTCAAATCCTCACCCTCTCACTTATCGAAATTAGCCCCATAGAGGGAGGAGATATGGAATGCCACGTCTATTACGAAACCCGGAAGTGCATTGCGATTTCCCACGATTTGAATATTGCCTAGTGATGACGTAATCCCGGCCACTACCAGTTTCCCCGTGCTGAACGCAGCACATACTTTCAGAGCCTGATCAAAAACACAGAAAGGTTCTCTCAATTGCACACGCTCTCTCGCTCGAGGCCCCATTCTGGAGCTTCAGAATTCGGTGGCGTAGTCAATAACGATATCAGATATTTCTCAAATGCCGTTCGACATCTCAACACATCCCTCTCATCAGCGAACTTTGTAGAAGAGCAAGTCCTTTATTCATCTTGGTATGCATTTGTAATCCAATATCGGCCAACTCTCTCGATTCTCCGCGCTTTCTCGTAGTGTCTAACGGCGAGAGAGCGTGCGAAATCGAGAGAGACGGCGGGAGAAAGAAAGTGATACGAGAGTGCGTTATTACTGCGTTTAGCGAGAGCAGCGCACTCATCTGCCTCTCTTTACAACGAAAAGTGACGAGGCAGAGGAGCAGATGATGCGAGCGTGTCTTCAGAAAGACTCAATCAATCGATATGTAGATCACTATTACAGTTTGTCAATCGATAAAACTACACGCTCGGATACGGTATGTACTCTAGTTAATATCATCTCTTAGAAGGGCAATAATAATAAGTAGACAGCGTTTGTGGAACTGGGATTATAATGGTCTATGGTGAGGCGCGTAAGTATTCAGGATACAGTAAAAACGGGGAGAGTGGTTACGGAAGACTCCAGGCGAAGGGACTTTAAATTAGCGTAGTCTCAGGAATAGTGCGGATTACGGTAAGTTCTGGGGGGTGTAAACAGTAATCTCCGGCGTATGGTGGATTCCTGGAAGATCCGGATGGGGGTACGGTAGTCTCAGGGCGAGAGATACGGCCAGTTCAGGAACAGGGGAGTCACGGTAATATCAGGGTTTACAATAGGCTGGATTACTGTAAGATCCAATGAATATGCTAGTTTCAGGAGAATCACGGATTACAGCAGTGGGGGTACAGTAGTGCCAAGGAAAGGGAGAATGACGGAGAAATCAACGAATACGGTAGCCGAGGAGAGGGATACGGTAGCCACTGTAGGCTCGGGATTACAGTACTCTCAGGGCGAGGGCGGGATCGCGGCGAGCACGTTGGCCACCTCCAGATGGCAGTTGAGCGTCTCGACGACGTCGTCGATCAGGGGGACGGCGTAGTCGGGAAGAGGGAGGGAGAGGAAGGGGGCGATTGCTGTAATATAAATATAAATGCAATTTATTTAAATAGTAATATTAACGCAGCATAAGAGATTAAGACTAATATTGAAAAATTCTAGCTGATGTATCGTTTTAGAACTAGAATACTAAGAAGAAAAATGGACCTTGCGAAAGTGGTCTAGATACAGGGTTCCAAAACAACCAGCGCTAAGTTGATGCAGCATTAGAGCTATAAAGTGCACCATATTTTCATGAATCCGCGGAACGCGAATTCACCAGGAATGCATAGTCCAGAGAGTCGCTAATTTTCAAATTTTAATTTATCTATCTACTTTCTCCACATTGAATGTTCCAGAAAGCGTGTCTCTGAATTGTGAGGAAAATTTTCGCGAATCGAAGCCTATTTTGGTCTCCCCTCGTGTCTATGTTTCACTGGCTTCTTTTAATTGCAATGCCGGAACAATTCTCAATCCTTCTTTTGAAATGCTTTCCAATATACAAATTATATATAATGTACTACATGCAAACAAAAGATGAAATAATTCAATAATCGTCAGAGTGTCATCTCTTTGCCGTCCCGACATCGTATTTTATCGTTTTGCCGTTTTTCTACTAGGCTAACAATTGTTTCACCCTTCATTAGTCGAGAATCGCTTATTGTTAGACCCGATTCAATACCTGATGATAATAGAGTCGATAGCTGGGAGAGGAAGGGTCGATCGGAGACGAGTGAGGCGAGCGGCGTGAGACACGCATCAAGCAGTCTGCAATTATCGATTTTTTGTAAAACGGTGATTATTATTGATTCTTCGAAAACTCTAATTATCGATTTTTATCAACCATCTACTGTTCAACATCTCCACACAAATTAACGGCACACAGCACAATTCCTATATTTTTCTCGCATTTGTAGCCGATCTCTGCTAGCCGACTTGGTTAGTATTGTAGCTAAAAGGCAACCACATCTAGCATTTTCCTCACATTTTTTGTATGTCTTGAACGTCTATAATATTCGAGATAATTTGAATTACTAGACGCAGAAAATATTATTGTATTGTGGTTTTTGCGCATCGTCACTTACGTGTTTCACCGATTGCCCTTAGCTCGAACGTCGGAACAATATTTAGTCAACTTTTGAGGGATGCCATAAAATTCACCCAAATCAGTAATTCATCCTTCCCCTCCCCTTTCCTCTATAACAGAAGTTATATCCATCCCGCACTCTTGTAATTCAATCCATACCTCCGCACAGGGCCCTGCCAACTGTTCGTCCTCCCCTCATTCTCTCAATACCCCATATCATCGTCACACCTTTATGGCCTGGTCATTCGATAGGGTCATTCATCCTCTTCATTTTCCTCTCTCATTCTTCCCTAAATTTAGCCTCCGGTATTCCATCAGTGCATATCACAACTTATTCCAAATCCCAGTACATCATACTTGGCAGAGAAGAGGAGAGAGTGCTAAAAAAAGTGTGCAACGGTAGTTTCTCATGTCTGCCATAATTCCTCGCGTTGTATCTCTCGCCCATAATCTTTTCCTACTTTGAAATTGTGTGATGTGTATCACATCTCCGACCCCTCATCACCCTCATCCCCTCTATCGATACTCTCATTATCCCTCCCCTTTTCTCTCTATAGCAACGCCGATAATGCCCCCATCGCATCGCTAAGTTCATTGATGACATCAAAGAAAATGAAGAGGGAATAATATCGGGCACCTCACAGACTACGCCTTCCCACGATTTCAGAAGAAGCACACAACAGATCAAACAAGCACGCCTCACGCCACTCTTTAAAGGTCGCAGAAGATATTAAATAAAAAACTTCCCAATTTAGAAAATACGGTCAAAACTGTCCACGGTACACCTGATTGCATCATCACCAGTCAATTCATAGCTTATACCAATCTGCGGATTAACTCTCCACCCGTCTAGCCTCTATCATTACCCCCTTTCCAATTAGCCTCTCAGCAGCTCCCTCTCTCTCATTACCTACAAATTGCCCTCAGGGGGATCTCTCTAGTCTGTGCCTACCTGCCCGGGGCACTACCTAGATGATATACTACTGCTCCTACAGCGATAAGCCCGCATCCATCTCGGTATCTCCATTTCTGTTCCCTTTAGTCTCCCCTTTGACTGCAGCAGACACGCCTTTCATCCACCGCCTCGACCTCCGATAACCATGTAATCTCTCACCAGATCCCCTCGCTCATCCCCCCAGTCCCTCCTTGCAACAGCTGCTCCACACCTTTACGAGATAATGAATTGGCCAGATAATACTTCCTAGTCGCTAACCTTCCCACTACCCTCATGAGCATCCGAAAATTGTAGCGAAATTGCACGCTTTTTGTAGTAGCCGGATAGCCTCTAAAATCCGCCCTGCACTTCTCCCATACAGGAACTGCCAAAAATGGCATCTCCTATTTGGGGGATCTGGCGATGCTTTCACACTCATTTCCGTGTGGACAGGGAAGTTCATCGAGCGAGTGAGAGAAAGGGGAAGTGTGGGCTGGGAATAGGGAGGGGGGGAGGAACTCCGACTCCAAAAGACCCCTCTGCCCCCTCCACCCCGCCTCTGCTCCCTGCTCCCGCTCATTCATACATAATGTTCTCATCTACACTCGCACACATCCACACATACATACACACATGCAAGCAAGCAAGACTGGCCGAGGAATCTATAGCCCTCCCTCGACCGCTTTCTCACAACAACGAATTCATTGGACAATATTTTATTACATCACTCAGCAATAAGAACATCATTCTAAACAATAGAGGGAACTACCATCCATGAGACAATTACTAGAAACATACGTTTGTTAATGAACGCGCAATGCGTGTTCTATATTTGTTACTGCCGGAATGGTCAAATTTATCATGTACAGTAGCGGACAAAAGTCTTCGGGCACTTTTTATATCTGATACAACTTTTTAACCCAAGGGGGCTTTGATACGATATGGTAAGACCATATACCAAATCTATTGGAGATTACGATGCAACTATTGGGGGATTGCGAAATCGTTCAGTAATTGCGTCGTGATGACGCAATCGATGCACACTTTTTTGAAGTGCCATTATTCTTACATGGATTTTTTCCCGCTCGTCTAACTTTCAGGTTGTTGAGACCTGGCCACGACCTACCTAGAAACTTTTTTTCAAGTTGCTGCGGTGCCGCTACTTGGCTGCAGCCAAGCTGCAAATTGGAGACCTGAAAATCATATCTCGCCGTTTAGACATCGCCCAGACCCGATCAATGCACCAAAATGATCGCCATCATGACTACCGATGATCCTGAGAATATGGTCGCGGTAGGTCACCAATTGTCCTCAGGACACGAAAAAATCACTTTTTCGCATTATTGTGGTCTGACGAAGGGGAAGTCTATAGGACGTGCTCGAGAGATCTGGTTTGGGCGTGGATTTGGTTGAGAATCTATGAGAGAACCGATTCCTAGCTGCAATAAGCGTTTTGATTGGACTCCTGCCCGCGACGATCGATTTCCGGAAGGACACTGGTTTGGCCACGCCCATTTTCTGCCCGTTGACAAGGTTCTGACTTTTGAGTGTATCTCGGTACTGAGTTAACGGAGAAGGCTGGCAGACCCATCAATGGAATCAGCGTGGCTGGCTCTATATTCTCATTCACAAAATTTCATCATCACTATGCAATATTGCATCATCCTTATGCAATATTCCTATTTTTTGCGTTTTCTTAGCGGTTAGTCAAGGAATAATGTTGGAATAAATTCCAATCAAATAAATTTGATATTTCCGCCACTCTAGAGCACAAATTACGTCATTAATATGCAATATTATATAATTCTGAGGATTATTGCCTATATGGTCTTACCATATCGTATCAAAGCCCCCTTGGGTTAAAAAGTTGTATCACATATAAAAAGTGCCCGAAGACTTTTGTCCGCTACTGTACCTCTGTTTCAATCGCTCGTCGATGACCTCTTCTCCCTCGATGACTTGTTTGCACTGTCCCTGTATCGCCTCGACAACTCTCTCCACTGTCAGATCTTCTCTCTCATCCCTATCTTCGATGCTCCCATCGTCCGTTCTTCGACTGTCCTTTCTGCTGACCGCTTCTTCAGTCGATGACGAAGCCTGAATCTGGGGGTATGCCCCACTCTTCAACTGTTGAAACTAGCATCAAAGAGAGGAGTGCGTGCATTTCACTTCCCGCCTCTGCATCGAATCACCTGGTAATTTCATCTCCGCTTCTGCGCCTTCTATCACACCGTGTCACCCTATAGTACTTCCTATCACATCCCTCCTCTCCGTCATCCAATCCCTCCTCTCATCTCGCTCCCCCGTCCCCTCTCCTGGCCACCGCCAAAGTTGACCATGTGGTGCATTACAACTTTGCGAAGAGCAGTCGATGGATCGGAGGGAGCCGGAGAGGGTGAGAGAAAGAGGGGACAGGAGGAGAGAGAGGCGAGTGATCCTGACAGCTTTAGGACGACAGGCGACTGGGATGAAGTACCCTCTTTCTCTTTCTTTCTCACTCTCTATTTTTGTCAGATTTTTCTCAATCACAGGGTGTCATCACCGACAGATCTCGCAAAACGCAGTGTTTTTGCTCTCGAATATTTCTAGAGGGACGTGGAAGAGGGTGGAAGAGGGTGGAGAGGGGAGTGGAGAGAGGAAGAGGGTGCTTAAGTTGCGAATTGGTGTCGTCGCTGTCTCTCTTCCAAATGCGTCGTCGCTTCATTCCACGGCACGTCTACTTCCCCCTCTACCCGAATAACGACAATCAACTACTACTGCACTGTTTCAGCGGTCTGCTCTCTTTCTCTCCTTCTCTGCTCGCTAAGTGCCTTCTCGACTAACGCTCGAAGAGGAGCTCATCCCCCCTCCCCTCTCTCCTCATCCCCTCTTCTGCTAAAAAGGACACAAAAAGAGGGGCTAGCTGTCTCTTCATACTGCTCATTCCACAATTGGATTTGGGTGGGTATTCCAGGGGAAGGAGGAATGGAAGGGAAAGGCGAGGTAGCAGATGCGAATGCACATTCCTCGTTCACAAGACACCAGTCAATATTTCAATATGATTTCATCTTCGCACCAACATAATCCTACCAAAGCAATACGAAGGCGCGAGAAAAACTAGTAGCGAATTCACAGAAAAAGCGAACGTGGCAAACGAGCGCACAAAACTATGCAAGTATCCCTCAAGCAAGCGGAAATGAGAAAGAGGGAAGATGGGAGGAAAGAAGAAGAAGAAGTGGTAGTAGTGCCCTCTCTCTCTACTTTATAATTACTACGCCTTCTACCCGACCATAACGTGTCGCCTACAATTCTGCACACTTCTAGGAAGCCCATGATAGTCTAATCGCACTTCATTCCCCACTATTTCATCTCACCTGGACGGGACTTCATCTCAGTTGCCACTCGTTTTCTCTCCCTCTCAATCAATTCACTACACACCTCTTCCCGCTCTCTTCCAAACTCTCGTAATGGGGGGAGAGATGGGTAGGGAATGCGACTCACGGGGTTACTCATCATTGCTTACTATTCGAACAGTTCCTCGAGGGTCTCCTTCTAGACTCAAGGCACGTAGTGCCCTTCTGTCAGCAGCGCCCGTCACCATGTCCAGCCGGCCTAAGCGAATCTCTGCCCAGCTTATCACTGCGCTGCGCGCTAAGACTGTGGCAAAGCATTCACTTAGCCGGCACAGCGCCCGCTGGTGAGGGCGCCGACTGCAGAAAGGACAAGGGATGGGGCACAATCACTCACCTCCTGCGTCGATCGGTTCTCGTAGATGAGGTCGTCGTCGTGGTCGAGGGTGGTGGACAGGGAAGAGCGGGTGATGTCGCGGGGGTCGAGCAGGCGCTCCAGAACCCGTTCCAGGTTGGGCACCGCCTTGCCCCGCGCCAGGTCGGTGCATATGGAGGAGAGGCCGGACAGGACTCGTGGAGACGAGGACAGCAGCAGGCAGTGCAACTGGCGAGACTGAAAGAAGGAGGAGGAGGAGAGGATGAGAGATGGGGGGATGGGGAGGAGGAGGAGACTGACTCCGCCCCCAGTGTGGAAAGCAGGAGAAGAGGAGGAGGGAGCACAGAGGGAAGGGAGGAGGAGGAGAGGGACTGCTACCTGTGGGAGAGGGATCGATACGGGGGAGGAGGTCCCCTTGGTGATAGTGAGGCTGAGAGACAGATAAGGGAAAGGGGGAAGGAGGGATAAGAGACTGCCGCAGGCTAATACTAATACTACTGCGACCATCGGCGGAGATGGAGTGTAGGGACGGCTATGAGAGTGTCTATATGCGGAAGGCTGCTGCCAGAGAGCTCCGCCCCTCCGAACTAAATGCGAAACCATTCGAACGAATGCTATTATCGGAGTCGAATTTAATGATCTCCTGCTTAGGCCGGAAAAAAGAAGTGTAAATCTCATAGATATTTCGTCACTTCGGGGTAGTAGGGGGGCTATCGATGGATCGTAAAATCCGACAGATGCTTCTCCTCCGCTCTCTCCCCTCTCTGCTCGGGATCATTTCACTTTGACGATTCCCAAAAGTACACTTTTCTCTTCTCATTTCACAGGGCGCGAAAAAGAAAAGCACCTGTCGCGAGGCTCATTCCTCATGGGTCACCCCTTCCCTCCTCTTCCCAACTCAAGGGACAGTTCTCGCTACCACTTGGTGTAGTACTGTATCACATTTTCTCGACTGGGACAACTAGAGTTTGAAATTCGGATACACAATTGGATTAGATCTCTTCATTCTCGTTTCATCAAAAGACCAGCGTAGAGTACATGTGCGATATGAAGAGCTCCGATCCAATCATTTACCCGAATGTCAAACTTTTTCGGTACCACATGGTACACCATTGTACCACGGTTCCTCCACTGGGCCGACTCCCACATACCATGTTGCTGTCCTCGTCTCGGTCGCCTCGTCTCACGAGTATCGTCAGCTGTGTTCGCTGTGCGGCCAGCGTCTCTTCTATCCGAGTCAGTTGTCCCTCCATCCGCCGCCTGCTAGAGACCGTGTCCATCTCGGAGGCCGCGAGACGGTCAGACAGCTGACGAGCGAGCGGGCCATCGGCGTAGGACGGCGCGACGACAGCCTCCTGGCGAGAGAGTGTGTGCTTGCGAGAGGGTCCGTCGACTTGCTGCCGGCCGCAGTGCGGGCAGCAGTGCACGAACTGCAATTTGGAGAGTACGTATCGCGAAGGAGACGGACTTAAAATCGATATTGTAACCAAATTCAATTACGACGGTTAGCAGCAAACAGCAATGCTGTACAAAAATCGACAGAGTCATCGCGACGACGATAAACACAGTAAATGAGGTCGCGGCATGCAATGAAAATACGCGGACGCGAATAAATGAATGGACGATAGATGTATACAGACGAGAGACCGACGCAGTGTTTACACGGTAGAGGGACTGTGGAGGAGATTTAGAAATGATCACACTCGACAAATACATTAGAGAGAACTCCAATAAATCATACGAAAAGTGAATGAAAAATGGCTGGTACCTTCAACTCATGAATTAGTAGTATCGTTTCTCACTCGATTACACCCGCGAAAAATTATTCAGAATCTTCTCTCCCGCCAATATAAATATCTGATAGGTGGAACACGAAAATATTCCATAATTTCAAGGAAAAATTCTCGACAAGCGCGTTCATGTTTCAGCCAGTCTACTTGAGCAGGGGGCGCACCACTCAGTCGATTCAATAGTGGCGTTCGACTGTTTAACAAACAAGCAACAACCAAAAGCGTAGTCCACTCAAATGGTATTAAATTCACGCTTTCAACACATTTACATTTGAATATTTCATCACCGCAATGCAATCACACCTCCCTTCTTCTTCCCTTCAATCGGTAGAAGGTCGCCTTTTTTTGCAAAATAAACGAGTGGTTTAGATTTTTCGCTGTTTTTCAGAGAAAAATGTTCCTAATTCATCCAGTAGTTTATTTCACATCCGGCATAGTACCATGTCACCATCCCCATCCCATCCCCTCATAGATGGGCAAGGATTGTGTCTGGTAGGTCGAAAACGGGAGGGTCAGTGCTAATCCTGGTGAATTCGAGCAAGCAGTGGTAGGGTCGGATTGAAAATCGTGACGGCTTTAACCGAAATCGGGATAGTTTCCGTCAAACATCTGGAGTGCTCTGTTGCTCGTAACACCATAGCTCATTCACACATCCCCCCTCTCTCTCTCTCTCTCACCTCCGCTCCGTCCGCCTCCTCCAGCCGCCTCATCATGGCCTCATCCGCCTCACTCGGCTCCTCGCCGCGCGCCTGCAGCGCCTCCAGACGCTCCCGCATCTCGGTTAGATGCCTGCAACGTTGCGTCATTCTTAGGTAATCCTTAGTCAAGCTTCGTCACTCTCAAGCAATACTTAGTCAAGTTGCGTCATTCTTACGCAATGGTCGAGTCCCGGATAAGATTATCTCTTTTGTTGTTGTTATCGTTTCTATACTTGCCCCTAGCGGATGTATTGAATAAATAAATAAAATCGTGCCATAATTTTAAGATGTTGCAATAAGTTTAATACTGTTTTTTTTTCGCTTTCCCAATGAGTCGACATCAGTAATATGAGGCGAGGCTATTCATATTGTTGAAGAGACGACGAAACGGCAAAGCGCGGTGTCCAAAAAAAAACTGATTTTTTCGCAACCTATTGATGAGATCCGCATTCGTGAAATTGCAAACCCTCACGTGCCTTGTGCGTATAATTGTTTTCTTATAGTTAGACAGGTGGGGTCTGCCTAATTTACAATGCTACTCTGCGGCACGCCGGATTTTGAAATTGCCACGAAACCGTAAAGTGCGTTGCCATCGTTCATTCAGCATATCGTATCACACAAGAGTTTTATCATCCCACTCATACTAGTTCCGGCAAGATTCAGCTCGTTACCTATCCCTCTTTTACAGTTATTAAGGAAAATGTAACGTCGGAATCTTTCATTCACAGTGCATTTCTAACTAGAAAGGCATTTTTGAGGGCGTTTTTCGTCAGCCCTATGCCACCACTTCAAACTCATGCTAGCTGCGGCCAGATTCAGCTCGATCCCTACCATTTTTTACAGCATATAAGCAAAACGTAGTTCATCAATTCTACCCAATTTCAGAAGAAAAAATTTCATCATCCCTATGCAATCACTCACTTCAAACTCATACTGGCAGCAGCCAGATTCAGCTCGATCTCCTTCCTCGTCCTCTCGGCCTCCGCTTCCTCCTTCTCCTCCACAGACAACTCACGCACCGGCTCGGATACTGTAAATGTATACATTTATTTGTATTTATAGTAATTTGGTGCGCCCGCGAGGGGTGCAACGGATACGGTAGCTCCCGATATAGAATGGACTTTTCATAGTATTCAAAAAGGAACTTAATTAGAGATGATGAAACGTCTCGCGATTGCGATATATGAGACATGGATTTCATTTAGGTCAGACGGCACGGGAATAGAAAGAACGGGGTAAAACATTTGTTTTTGTAGTTTTTCGTTCAACGATTGAAGAGGACATGAGCATAGAGTAAACAAGACGTCATAATTCAAGATATTATTGAAACAGCAAACAGGATGCTAGCAAAATTCGAGCGTCAAGCGTTCGCCAATAGTAGACTTCGAGAAATAACGATATGTAACTATACAACCCATTGCCTAAGAGATTAATAAACTTTTATTCTTTGAATTCACTGGTCACGTAAGCGGTCTGACAACGGGTTGGTCATTTATGTGATCTCATTTCACAACCCGTTGCTTCATTCACAACGGGTTGTGGACCGGTTTATTAACGGAAAATGAAACAACGGGTTGGTTATTTCTCGAAGTATAGCCAACAGTTTTACCGTTTCGCGGGGAGATCATAACATCAGTTAATTTTTGGGCACTTGTTACTTGCTTGCGCCAGTGAAGATGGAAATATAAAAATACATGTCTATTGTTTTTACAATAGTGCATGTGTTTGTAAATGATATCATCCTTATGTAATAACATCAGTTTACTTTACCTCTAGCTGTTTAGATGCGCACAGTCACGATAATACCATTTTTCACATATCTTTGTAGAACAACAATAGTTATTCTAACTAAATCAAGTCTTAAGTCCACTCACCCTTCTTCTCCTCTCCCTCCTCCTTATCCTCCTCTGTCTTCGCCCTCTGCTTCGCCTCCTCCCGCTCCTCCTCCTGCTGCTTGATGCCCGAGAGGATGCGACTGCAGAGTGTAAATTGTTTAAAAACGCGGAGTGGAATCAATATCGAAATGATAGAATTCCGAGGGATATCAATTATTACCAAAACGCGAATCTGCCAGGTCCAAACCTACATCGTCTAGCAAGTCGTCCTGCGTCATGCTGCGCAATCATTTTCAGAGGTCAAACCTCTCTCCATTTCACATACTCTCTCATCCGGTCGATTCGTGTGACACCACAACATTTTTTGACAATGAATACGCCAAAAACGACGTAGCCAACAATTATTTTGGAATATTCTTACCTAATTACGAAATACGCTATAAAAATCTTACAATTTATAACTTACTTTCGAAACCACGTTTATTTTTTTTCGACCTTTACCTTCCCGTGCCCTATCGAACCATGAATATAATAGAGAACGTGAATGTTATGTGGTGTTAGCTTTCGGAAAAAAGAAATGGAAAAAAAATGGAAAAAGGCCAACATTTGAATTCCCGCAATTTCTTATCTCAGTTCTCCATGGATCAATCGACTCAAAAGAAATTGCGGGAATTCAAATGTTGGCCTTTTTCCATTTCCTTTTTCCGAAAACTAACACCACATTAATTGTTTGTAACATATGCGTATTCAGAACTAATTATGATTAAACTATTATAGTTTAACTATCCCTAATCGGTTGCAGGGTATATTTGTCAATGCCGAAACGCGAACCAACCAAGTCCAAGCAGATCACAATTATTGATAAGTCTCACAAAGCAAAATGCGATCGCCGTAATTATCGTGCAAATTGAACACAATACGCCTCATGATATGATTGAACTCAATACACATCATGAAGGGCGATTGTATTGCTCCATAACTCAAACAATGCAGTTCATAGCTTGCCGAAATATTACAGTGAATGAATAACTAATAAGAAACTAATAAGAATCAGACAGAAACCACAGGTTATTGTTGCAGTGGCAAACTTTTTTTTTGAATTCGTAATATCACTCACATTCATAGATTTTTTTCAATGCGCTTCCAAAGACCACCGAACCAGACTATTTCTGGATATTATCGCACTAAGCCGAATCACAAATCCACCAGGACCAGTACAACAGGGGCTGGTCACCACTGGCACTATCTACTCACAGTACCCCCTCTTACAACTGTAGTACCCGTTTTTCATAAATTAATAAATTCTAACAGTACCCCTCTTTGAACTACAGTAATACACACTTTCTGTCAATCGATAAACCACTCACCCAATCTCGTTCATCCTCTCCTTCCGCTTGTTCATGGCCGCCAGCCGCTCGCTGATCTGCTGCGCGACGCCCTCCCGACTGGAAAAGAGTGGGTTACGGTAAGTGCGGATTATAATGGCAGCCGCTGGTAGCATATAGGTTACGGTATAATGTTCGTTCGTTTTGCTGAATAATAAGTAATTTTGGGAATACAAAGGAGTTAAGATTGAACGGAAACGGCTAGAAGCATATTTTTAACACGTATCCTTGAAACGGCATTCCTCCAAGAGATAAAACGAAGCTCGTGTAACTCGACTCGGAACATAAAACTAGCATAAAACCAAGAAATTAAACCTAGAAAAGCGAGTTTCTATTTTCATAAATTATCAAATACAGCTTATTAATAGTTAGCGGATGAATCAGAATAAACATTTTTTTTCAGAATAAACACGTTTGGAGGCAGTCAGATCGCGCCTATGACAGCACTACATGTCTGCGGCCTCAGTCTGACCAGGCGAAGAGTGATTGATCAACTGATTCATTCAATTCACTGGCTACTCTCTCTCTCTCTCTCGCTCTCTTCTTGTCTCTCTCTCTCAACACATGGTGTGCACCCAGGGCTCAAAAGCGCCGCGGCAATCAGGCTAAATACTAGAATCAATCAACACCCCTTTCACTCCTATTGTTCATGCGTTCACATACAAAACAAATGGCTCACATCCCTATCAACAATCGATAATTGGTTTAGAGCAGCATCAATTAAAGGAGGAAGTAAGATGCCCTAGGGGCGTCGCTTCACTCTGTCTCTCGCATGCCGTCTCTCTTTCTCTCTCTCCCACTCTTTCGTTTCTTCCCACACTCTCCCTCATGATCAGACAAAGATGAGGGGAGGGGAGAGTGAAGGGTATCAGAGGGAGGCACCCGCTGGGCACATCTGTGTTTCGCTCAGCCTATAGAAGCTCGTCCGACGAATCATTTATCAATCATGCATTTCTTGCTTTCGAAAAATCAAAATCAAAATATTCATCGCAACCCAGTCACTGTCTAGTATGCACAAGATCTTCTTCCAATCCCTCCATGATCATTGCACAACTGCCTTTCACTCATTCTATAAGAAGCGTTCATATTCACCCTTCCGTTTTTAAATTTTTTTTATGTGTGTGCATTTCTTCGGCGGTGTACCCCCATACACTTAAAGCTCTAGTTCTTAAAGTCCCAGCTGCTCTCCGTATACTAAACTTTCATTCTCTTAAAGTATGACTTTCCGAAACAATGACTACAATAACCCGTAAACTATCGTACTCCTCACTCACCGTTTCCTCTCCGCGTCGACTCTCGCGCGGATCTCCGCCCTCCGCTCCTCGAGCGTCTTCTCGCGCTCCTCATCCGCCTGCGATTATTGATTTTTATAAATTTAATGATACCGTATCCCACAAATACGATAACCGAAATAACCACGATAACCGAAATAGATCAGCAAACACAAACAAGTTACTTTGATTTAATTGGTTGCACTTTTGATAAACGAAAAATAGTGATGTTATCGAAATAAGAACCTCGACTTCCAAGCGAAACATTGTTTCATGAACGCCTCTTATGGTATGCATAGATTAAAAAGCCAATTGGTAGCACAATTCTTCACTAAACTCATCTACAATTAACGTGCCATTTTACAATGCAATAGTTTACATAATATTATAAATTCACAAGCACCCGTCCAAAACAATAAAACGTTTCGATCCTTAACAACAGATACGGCTGCGAGAGAACATGGCAAAGCGAAAGACGCGCCGCGGTATACAAGGAGAATACACCATCAGTAGTCCACTTCATGAACGTATCATTTTAAAATTGTAATAACTGCCGACTAGTGTTCTCTTATTGGAAAAGAATGCCATTAGAATTCCATTGTCCTCTCATTTTACATTCTCTCTCACAACCCTCGCGGTCTGAGTTCCTTTGTTCCCCTTATTGAAATTCCGGAATCAGTTCCAATAAGAGAACTGTACTGACCACTCTCTTCCTCTCCTTCTCCTCTTCCTCCGCGCTGAGCAGGGCGGGCACGCGCGCCGACTCGTCCACCTCGACCTGCAGCATTAGATAATTATTTTTAAAATAAATATTGTTTAATATTTAAAATAATAGTTGTGTAATTGTAGAGGCTCACTCGAGAAAGGATCAGTAGGAACGCCAATATTTCCAGGCCCAAATGACAGCACAGCGAAACCGCGATGCGGTTAGTGTTTCTATTACATTTATAAAATGATACGATCACACCAAAAAGTCAAATGACGGACTTCCGTTGTTTACCACACAGGCACGTACGCGACCCTCTCACTTTTGCCCGCTCTCTCGCTTTGGTAAACACAGGAAGTACCATTTTGACTTTTTGTCTGTTCGTATCATTTTATAAATGTAATAGCAATGCATTATTGTGTGAGTTAACAAATGCAACGAGAGTATGAATCAAATGTGACAAAATATAAGTGGCTAAGTAACCGCTACGAAGCCTCAATGCGCATGGTTTCGCTAGATCATATTTTCTCAAATGTAAATGGTCATGGATATAATTTGTCTAACAAGAATCAATTCGCTAAAACTGTTCTCGCTCAAGTCACCGTGGCGAAACAGCGATGCGCCTGGTTCCGTCCATTTCCCCCTAGTCCCTAGTCGTTCAACCATATTTCCACCAGCATTCCTTCTCCTTCTCATTAATGTTTTAATGAATAACCTATTCATCAATCTCTCTCTCTCCCCCCCACCTCCTCATTCGTCTCCTCTCCTCCCTCACACTCCTTCTTCATCACGCTCTTTCTCAGCTTCTCCAGCTCCTTCCGCTTCTTCTCCATTGCTTGACGCTCCGCAGCAACTGCAATATATCAGGCTGACTCATAAGTTTTGCACGATTTCGAGATTTCAGAAAAATTGTTCACACTCTCATTTGAACTGAGCAGGCAATATTTGAATAATTTAGTTATATGTAGTGAGTCTTCCTCTTTTTATCTCCCCCTACCCTATTGCTTATTTCCCACATTGGCGAAAGAGAGAGGGTTTGAAAAGTTGTCAGGGTCCTTATGGACCAGCTTCATTCAATGGCTTGCATATCATCGGCGGCTCGAGATGCGATTCCTTTCAAGTGATAATTATGGAAGGTGACCTCAGTTGAATGCAAAATCACTGTAAGCACCGTGCCACCTCATTGCGCGAGTCAGAAATTTTACATTAAAAAGGTAATTGACTCGCGACATATCTAGAAATTGATAACATTCTACACTGTGGAGTTTCCAATGGGTATTGAATTCCCATACTACTCTCGTTTCTTATACATCCCTTAAGTATTTCAAAAGTATTATTCATTTAACATCTACTGATCCTATTGCTGAGATACGTTGGACGCCAAAAAATGCTAGAAATAAACGATCGAAAATCAGGCTTTACGAACTGCTACGAATTCGTTCTATTACGCCGCTGATTGGCTCATTCTACAGAGAATGTCTACTATTGTAACTGATAAACAGGGCATTGGTTGATTTTGAATAGGGCACATCAACATACGAAGGATCAAAATACGTCATTTTCGTAAAATTTAGCGCATTTCCGCTTTATCAGCATTTGTTAGCACGAAAATTAGAGGGCATTCGTACCTCAAGCGAACTACTGTTGCAGGAAGTAAAAAAGTCATTGAATATAACGGACAATATGGGATCTTGATCGCTTCGCATTGAGAAGCACCATTTGAATTTATAAAGCCACTATTTTCAGCGGAGTAATCTATGTTGGGGAATCAGAACTTTTGGAATAAGCAATGCAGCTGTCTGTTCTTGCTATAATTTGAAAGACGACTTCAAATACTCGAAATTATTCTAGTTAGAACTTCTGGTAAAAAATTCTATGAGTCAACAAAATTCGAAGTAAAAAATTCACAGTTTCTTCATATTTTCTCAAATCATGTTTATTATTAAATCTCGAACATTCCGATAGAGTATAATCACTCTGATGTTGGATGTTGTTATAATGTGTTGCCATCACAAAATACCCTGACTACAGAGGCTGTCCATTTGACATCACCGAAATCCGAGAGACCGAAGTTCACAACCCAAATCGTGCAAAACTTATGAGTCAGCCCTATACGTAATTTAAAAATCAATAAACAATTTATAACCAATATATAATCGATCGATTGATTGCATCTTGCATACTGAATTGAAGCTACTTTCGTCATGACTATCTAGTATTATTTTAGCTAGAAAGAAAGATTATCAATGTTTCATCGTGTGACACATAAGTTCGATAGCTTACTACAGTGCTTGAAACCGGCAATCATCGTGCTAATGTCACATTTTAAAAATAAAACACAAAAACGCAAGACAGTCTATTTCGCTATTTCATAAATCGAACGATTAGTTGTTGTTTATGACCTCGATGCAGCATGTGTTTTTTTTCTTTACCAACAAACACCGAGTACATATTGCAGTTATTTTTTGACCCCCGATATTGCAGTTATTAGAAATAAAAAAATGAATGCATAAGCGACTAAAAGGAGATTCCGGCCGAGTACTAGACTGAATGAAGCCCGACATCACCCAGTTACCGTTCTTGGTCCGCTCAGATCATGTTTTCACACTATTCCCGTCTGTTTTTTTCATCACCCTTATTCAATTCACCCACTTCCTGAGTTTCCTTTTTCATCGTTCGTATACTCGTTTCTTCCCTCTACTTCATCATCCCTAGGCAATCTTATTCCATCATCCCTACTCTATCTCTCTCACCCTCCAGTTTAGCCTTCTCCCTCTCCTCCAGCACGACACGCGCGTCCTCCGACTGCACGCTGGTCGCGTCGTCGCGCCGCTGCTTCATCGCGAGGTGCTGCAGAGAGAGGAGATTAGAGATCAAAGATCAAATATCAAACACCAAGGACCATCGAGATATAGATTGCATGCTGCAATAGAAGAGAAGTCATAGATCATCAATAATCACAGACTATCAGAAAATCAAGAAGAAATAGGCAGGTTTAGTAGCGAAAAAACCCTTCATCACGGAAATAAGGCAGTTTCAACTCCAGTGTCAAGGACTACTCTTAGTCATAGGGCCAGGCGAACGCTCGTTTCTGCGAGACAACAAAATCATAGAATATTGCACTATGCAATAACTGCTATGGATACATACGTACAATAAATGCATCTACAAAGCCATCTCTGCATAGTCTCGAAACAATTTCCTAATAATCTGATTGCCTATTGGTGACGCAATGCTCGCCCAACCAAGAATTTTCCGAAACGAGGAGACACGTCTGAGTGATTTCATGTGCCATTTCCAGCAACGGAACTTTCCGACTGACTAGTCACCCGTTCTAGTTCTAAGCGCTGCTCCTTCGCGGCTCCACAGCGCCCGGTAGACGCTCGTTTCAGCACCACCACAAACAGTGCAGAACAATGCGCCGAGCAATCACGTTGTTTTTGCTCATGGAATATAATCACACTTATGATTCCATCTTGGACCCGCTTCGAGTCAAATTCCAAATAATCTGATTGCCTATTGATGACGTCATACCTTAGTCTTGCTCAGTCCCAGTTTGGCGACCAGCTGGTCGTTGACTAGGGAAGCTGCAACCGCTGCAGCCTGCATCTCGGAGATCTCACGGAGCGTTGACTCGATCTGAACAAGAAAGATAAGTAACGTAAAGGTAGAAAGGTAAAGATGTTCCATGTCAAGCGATTTGGCAGTAGCAAGCTACCACGCTAGATGGGGCAAGCCGGTAAGCCAGCTGCAACGTGGGATTACGTAACCCAAGCTTTCCCAAGGCATCTAGGGCACGTTACCTTTCGCAATCAAAGTTGCTACCAATTTACCGCCCCGGGGTGGATGGAAGGCTTGGTTGGCCTGGGCGGGGATCGAACTCGTGACCCTTCGAATGACTATTACAAATTCACAAACACTCATCCAAAATAATAAAACGTTCCGTTGATAATCCGTGCTGAACAACAGATACGGCTGCGAGAGAGCATGAGAAAGCGAGAGACGCGCCGAGGTATAGAAAGAGAGTACACCACCAGTAGTCCATTTCATGAACGTATCATTTTAAAATTGTAATAGCAGTTGATTACTCCACGATAAGTGATCGACAAGCAATGTTCTTCCCTAATCAATGTTAAAGTTTACACATCATTCACAGTTTCCCCCCCCCCAAATACGTCTCCGTTTTGATTAATCTAGAAAAGTCAGCTACAATCCGATGTTTGTTCTATGCATCACAGTAAAATTACAGGGACTCTGTCAACGTAGGGGGGAAAATAAAGCATTCGAGGTAATTATGTGCTACGACCATGATTATTCGTGTTTCACCACGGAATCAAAGTTAGATAATTGGGGAGGGTTGACTACTAGTCAAGACTCTAGTCAAGGCACAATAATTATTCATAATAGTGTGAGATCAAAGATCAAAGATCACCTCTTTCTTCATCGATTCTTCGTCCTCCTCTCCCTCCTCCGCCTTCTTCTCTCCCTTTTCTTCCTTTGAAGCCTAGAATTTTATTCAATGCATAATTGATTAACTCGGTGTGTATTTTAAAGAATCGATCACTACCAGGAACACATTTGACTCTAGCGTAGACTCTCATTGCAACCGTGAAACGGGAAAAGCACTGGAACCACAATAAAAGCGTTAAAAAGCAAGACTTCACTGAACACCCACGCCAAAGTGACGGATATACTATAGTACAAAATATTACTAGCACTGGGACCATTTCTATCATTTTTTTTGGAACAACACTACACCAAATACATACTCAGAGGGAAATAAGTACGACTTCGTAAGTATAAGCTGGCCAGCGACGACTTCAAAGTCTAATATATATATATATATATATATATATATATATATATATATATATAAAGGACAATGAAGCGAGGCGTGTAGCTACAGTCTACGTAGACTTTGAAAGTCGTCGCTGGCCAGCCCAAAAGTCTAGATTCGTAGACTTATTTCCCTGTGAGTAGTCAACTCCTGCCTCCTCTCGCCCCTTCCCCTCACCTTCTCCCTCTCAAGTCGCTCCTTTATCTCCGTGGCCACGTCTTCCGTCGCTTTCTCGTGGATCTCCTGGAAATTGCGTCATCATTAGGCAATCCTCTTTCTTTCCCCCAGTTCTATGTACCATTTCACTACGATAAAATCAGACCGATAGAGACAATCAAGAAGGAAGTCAAGAATGGTCGACCGTGCACATTATATTATTGCCCAGAAATACAAAATACATAGTATCTCATGTTTCAGTATGAACCTATCAGGCAATCTGACTAACACAGTTCGTTTCACGTGATGCTTTGAATCCAAACATCAAAAATACAGTGGTCTGATCCAAGGCGACGAATGAATATAATAAAAGTAAAGATCAAAAATCAATTTTTAAAAAATATTCATAAGAATGAGCGCCCGCTTCTGCTCATTTCTTTCTTCTGATTATTACCCAAAAACGCGAAAAAAATCAGCATTGCTATTTTCTTTCATTTTAAAAAGTGCAGTTTATATTTGTAAATGTAATCTCACTAACCACATTATCGGAAGTGTTTTCACATTTTCTCCCCCTCCTCCCACTCACCACAATATTCGTGAGTATCATCATGTACTGCGTCTCCTGCTCGGCGAGTCCGTCGTACGCCTTCACCAGCAGGGCCATCGTCTCCTTGTCCGGCTGCAATTAGCATAATTACTATTTAATTTAATACTTTTTTTTAAATTTTCAATTTTACTCTCCTCAAGCCTCCCAGAGGCCGAAGACCCCCTTCGAACTCTAAACAAAAATGTGTTGAAATTGCAAAAATGCACGTAAATTTCTGACTTTATGTAGCATCCATGTTTCACTCACTCCTTAGATTCAATTGCATATCGATTAAAATTATTCATCCATCAGTTCTCTACGACAATGAACAACCAAATATGTATCACACAACAACAGCCACATCAAGGTTTCACGCTCCCTTCATCCGTCATTGTGTGGCGGTCGATTTAATAGTTTGAGAGAAAAAATTGATTTTTTTCAAAATTATTAATCTGCATCCCATTCAATGTTTCCGATCAATGTGAAACAATTACCATGATAAAAGCGAGTGGAATCTCTTTCATGTTTCACATTACCATAAAAATAAGAGACTTCTACATGCGGATAAATGTTAGCCTCTAGCATCACATGCAGCATAGACACCCAATTACGGCCATCTAAATTCAAGTTCTCCACCTGGTGATTTTGCGAAGCACAACATGCCAATGTTCCTGAAATGTCATTGCGCCAATGTTTCTGAATGTTCCTCACAATGAAGCTCTAAAAGCCACTGTGAAAGTGTTCAAGAAAAGACCATAAATCGAGAAACTCTCTCACTCTCCCACAGTCTCTCTCCCGTAACCCCTTTATGGTAGCTTCTCTCACCGTCTCTGACTCCTTCAGCTGCTTCAGTGCCGCGAGAATCTTCTGCTTCTTCTCTTTGATCGTGTCGATGTTCGCCTTGACTTGAGATCGCTTTGTGACCTACAAAGTGTATTGTGCGATTCAAAAACTCAGAAGTCTCCGCCCATTTTGCCCATACGGTCGCTAACGCGAATTATTTTTTTCTTTTTATTTTTTTTGTTTTTTTTTGTTTCCATATTTCGGAACATTATATTCCCCATGAGTACATACGTGTTATCTAAAATTATTTCATTCCTATTCCATAAAACGTGGACTCCACCAAAAAATCAAACTCATTTGGAAGAATGACATTTGCATTTTTGCTACCCGCAAATTCACAGTTTCACTCTCGCCACAATACACGATGCGCTCCGGAAATTGCAGTAGTTTGTGAATCGCTATTCAATAACAACAACAAAAACAACAACAACAAAAATGTTTAAACAAGCGCCCCCCTCGCCCGGAAACTCCCGGTTTCGCCCTTGCTATACTATCCGAAGAAAGTGTGCATGAACGCTCAATCCATCCATGCAGTGTAAAACAAAACACTCACCAAATTATCATCTGCTGTCGGCGGGGGTACACTTGACGGGTCGGCCATTGCTGCTGGTCTTGTTCTTCAATTCCAATTGCTCCATTTGGGGGAGGAGAGGGGGACGGGGACAACAGAAATCATCACGACATACACACACGGGCAGGCGAGATCAAATGACCCTATCATATCCAACCGGGAATGAATAAGTAATAAGTAATAATGTAAAATGTCCCGCTGCTCAATCATGGTAACCCTCTCTAACATGCGCGAATGACAAGATCCCTAACATGCTGCACTCTAGCCCAATTCCCAAACCTCGCCCACCAATCCTACAGGAGTTGATCAACATACGGTAATATCATGTACTATAGTAGAAATGGCTGCTGAATCAAGGTAACTGAACTATCCTCTCTCTTTCCCTCTCGTCTCTCTCTCTCTTCGTACCGCGAGCGATCAATGTATGGGCATAGTGACACCGCACCCTGCTAGACGGCCGCTAGAGACTGCACGATCAGAAGAGAGCGGGCAGAGATGCAAAGAGCAAACTAGCCTTGAGAGCGCCACAGGGAGAGATAGGGAGGGGAGTGGAGGGAGAGAGGGAACTACAGGTATGGACAATCTGACCAGTCTCTCTCTCTCTCTCCCGCACTAATTCCCCTCCTCCCGGAGGACAAAAAAAGAGAAAAAGAGGCTGGAAGCACTACTAATTCTTCACGAGGATGGTACGTTCCGCTTAGGGACTGAAACTACAAGTTTCCAAATGTTATGAAACGTCCTTCTAACAAAGGCGAAATTTTTTGAGAGTTCCTAAACGGAAGCTCCAAAGCGTAAGCGAAAGCAAAGCATCCTTGTTCTAATCCTAAGTGTGGGCCACTCTCTCTCGCCCCTCTTTTTTTACCGGACTAATGGTGAGTAATCAGGTGCCTATAGTGATGATTCCTCCCTTCCAGGGCGCGGCCCACTCACACTTTTTACTGGAGAAAATTTCTTACTAAAAGTAAATCGCACCCGTGAAACCCCATCCGTCAGGGAAAAAACAAAGAAAAATTTTAAAATCTGCTTTTCTCACGCGAAGCTGTCTTATCACCGGTAGATCAAAGGGAACAAATGAAATGGTCAACAGTTCACAACGTGAGTAGGTCACAAGAAAGAAAGTCAGCAATTTGAGAAGAAGGAATAACGAGTACACGTAAAATGCAAATTATTAGACAGGAATGGGAACGTGGGCAAACGAGTCGAACAAACATAAATGTGCTATCATGGGGACATTTCAGAGTGAGATCAAAATCCCATCAGTAAAACTCATATTCTGCAGTGGAAAGATTCCAAGCCTCCAGAAAGAGGTCAGACGCTAGAGAAGTGCAAAGATTGCTCCTGACCCCTTTCTGGAGATTAGTCTGGACATGTTTAGGCCGTTCACGTGTGTCTGAGTCTGCCCGGAACAGGAACTATTCAAGAAAGAAGAGGGGGGAGTGATCATGAGTAATCACACGGCGAGAGGTGAGCATACAACCTTGACAATAGTAGTACGATTCCCGATCGAGGGAGGAAGGGGGTAGGAGGGGGAGGGGTGAGAGGGGCAGAGAGATCAGGGGGGAGGTGGGAGGTGGGAGGAGAGACGGGAGTAGTAGAGTCCACCAGCTCGCTCCTACAAAAACGAGAGAAAGGTCTTGTGGGCCGATAAGCGGGCGTGCATACATAGATACAGGGGGGGGGGGGGGGAGTGAGTGGGAGAGAGGAGATTGTGAATTCGGGAGAGTGCACACACTCACCCACTACTAAGTTGAATTTGTAAGTTGAATTTGAAATTCGGAAAAAAATAAACGGATATCTTCATTTCACAAGCTCCCTCATCAATACACATGTGTGGTGATGGTGTAAAATAAAGAGCTGTGTTCGAAATATTGGGGGGAGTGACAAAACGGCAACGGGCTAAAATTCGCTTATTTGTGATCCGATCGATATGGGAGTAGTACCATTGTACTCCTACCGTACCCCACTACAGTATCCGCATATGGGTTCGGTGTGTCAGATCGCGGGTCCGATTCATGATTTGTGCCGTAAACATCCCGGCGCCACAGTAAGGCTACCGTAGCAAACTACAGTATCCACAGATGAGTTCAGTGTGTCAGGCTTTAGATCAGAGTCATGAGTAAGAAGTTTACGGCACAAATCATGAACCTGGCACACCGAACCCATATGCGGATACTGTAGTGGGGTACGGTAGGAATACAATGGTACTACTCCTATATCGATCGGATCACAAATAACCGAGTTATAGCCCGTTGCCGTTTTGTCACCCCCCCCCCGAAATATTAACCCAAAAACTAAACTTCTTAGAGAAAAGTGAGTGGGAGAGTGATTATTGTGAATTCAGGAGAGTACATCCACTGCTCACAATAGTGAAAATATACACATTCCACACAGAACTTGACTCGCGCGGAGCGCATGGGGGGAATAATAGACTAGGGTTCTCTTATTGGAACTGATTCCGGAATTCCAATAAGGAGAACAAAGGAACTCAGACCGCGAGGGTGGTGAGAGGTAACGGAGAATGAGAGGGCAATGGAATTCCAATGGATTTCTAATGGAATTCTCTTCCAATAAGCGAACCCTATAAAAGACTTTTCATGCAGCATCGTCTTACTAACATCAAACTATACATCCATCGTCTTTCGAATAATCAATGGAACCCGAAAGCGGCATGTATTTCGCGCTCGAGAAAATCATACAATATTCAACGTTCTACAGGTGTTCTACAGTATTCACGAATCTTTCTTGACAACAGTCATAGTTCGAAAAGCGGAGAGTATTGTGACCCCCGATGTTTTATTTTTGATTATGCTGCAGGGACACTATCCAAATTCTGCCTAATTTGTGGCTTTTTTTTAGTTCGTAATAGTAAAAAAACTGTGAAGGAGTTACTGCTGATGCGAGTGTAAAATTACGAAATCTTGTTTTCCTAGGCTAATATTTCTTGTCTTTCGAGCTATAAAGATTCTGTGTACTGTAGCCTACAGTATCCCCATGTATCTACCGTACCTCTCGCTCCGCCCTACGCAGCCCACTCGAAGAAGTTGCACTTGTCGGGCGCGGCCATCGGCTTGGAGCACGTCCAGAACTGCCGGCCCTTGTTCGGGCCCTCCTGTAATGAGGAATAGTGTTGCCTAGTGATGGCGAAAGAACCCCTAACGTCCACCTGAAATGAGCAAAAGACATTGCATCATCACTAGGCAATATCACACTACTTACTGTAGTTGCATCCAACTTTGGAACGTCGCTCAACAAAAAGGACTCCAAAATGACGTTACATAGGTAATTTCCTTTCCTTTCTTTTTCTTAGATTTCTGTTCGCCATCACATTCGTGTTTCTCCACTCCCACAAAGCAGCAACATTATTCAGATGCAACAGTAGATTGTTCACCGAAGTTACATACAATTATAACGACCGGATACTACTGTCTACACCGGTCCAAATATTTGAACCCTAGATATGACGTCATATTTTTATTAAAATTTGAATTAAATAATGATGAACTCACTTTCTGCACCGTCCTAATCGTGCTCGCCTGCCCGCACAGGCACTGCTTGTCGTCGTTGGTCACTGCGGGTGGTCGTCCATAGGCTCCGCCCCCTCCTCCGCCGCCTGCTGCACCAGCCGCAACCCCGCCCCCGCCACGACCTCTGCAGCAAATAATTTATTGTTTTCAAAAGTAAACTGTTTTCATTATAATGGATGCAATGGTTTAAAGATTAAACTTTAATCATAAACACATAACGACGGAGAGGTCATCCTCACGACAAAACAGCAAAGCGCCTGGCTCCATTCGCTTACACAAATGCTCAGCCCAGAACAATGAATTTCCTACGCTCAACTACAGATATCGCTTTGACTGAAGGCCCTATTATAGACTGCGCCCCTTCCGCCTGCTGCACCGGCCGCAACCCCGCCCCGACCTCTGCAGCACATAATGTACTTTGGGAGTAATGGTCTGACCCTCTCAATTCTGCATGCTCTCTCGCGCAGTCTGACCGTTGAGAGAGCATGTAGAATGTGGAGAGTCTGATAATTATTCCATTTTAGTTACCATGACAACGGAACAATCACATAATCGTAAATATACAGGGATCGGAGAGGTCATACTCACGACAAAACAGCAACGCGCCTGGTACCATTGGCTTATAAGCACACAATATAAATACAAATGCGCAACCCTGCATGATTTATCTTCAACCAGTGGTGTCCCGAAATTCGGCAGCGCGGGGGGGGGGGGGGTCCGCGTGGGGTCAACCCCCCCCCCCGCAACCCCTACTCGTGCGGGGGGTTCCATAGTACAGGTAGCGGGGACATCAGTCATCACATTATTTTGAATCAGATCTATCGAAAACAGTGTTATTTTCACATTTTCACCCCGCTCGGACCCCCGTCGCCGAACTCGTCGCCGAACTTAGGGACTATGAGCATCACTGTCTTCAACGCTCAACAACATATATTTCTTTGATTTAACACGGGACTGACCACACATACACATATCCTGATCCTTTTGATATTTCCATTGTAGTATGTATGTCTATGGACTACCTCAAAACTATTCTCAAAAGTTGCCAAACCCGCCTGGGAGGCGAGATAAAATTTTTCACGCCTCGTAAGAACGAAAGAGCGCACAGTTGACAACGGGATCGAAGGCCGGGTGGTCTAACAAGGGAGGCACCAGAAAGGAAGAAAGTGGAGGGGAAGCCGTGAGGACGTGGGTTCCACATCATTCCACAGGCCGGCCAACTATTACTTGATACGTCATCCCACCAACCGGCATAACTTCCAGAAAGAGGCCAAATGTGTGAAAGCTTACACAATAGATGGATACTCTTCACTTTCACACACCCTTTCACACACGACCCCATTCTAGAGACTTGAAATTTTAATCTGCCCATTTTTCCAATGATACTGGTCTGCATTATCTTGTCTATTGTGAGATATCTTGTCTATTGCATGTGCAGCACTAATCCACATAGTTGTTTTTACGCCTCTCTATTTCATTGCACACAAATTTCAGTGCAACCCGTACTCGAGCAATCTATCCTGCCGAATAACTCAATTTTATTAAACATTGCAAATTCAGCGCATACTACTACGAAAAAAGTGTAAATACGCAACTACTCACACCTATCGCTCTTCCCACCTCAACACCACCTACGCAGCTCCCTCGCAGTACCCATACGCCTGGTGCTTTTTCCATTTATCAGTATCCATGCATACCCCATCACGGTCTCCTATCAATAACCCGTACCGTATCCCAAATTTCTTATATCATATCTTTCCGTCCTCCCACCGCATTCAAGCCATATTCTACAGTATCCCCATCCCTATTCTACCGTATCATTCTTTGCTCGATCGCACTCCTCACCTTCCCACTCCTCATCGTTCTCCTTAGAAGAGAATGGTTAACGGTTAAGGTAGTGGCTGTACCAAGTCAGAGGATGAACAAATCATAAAGAATCCAGGCCCGGCGAGGTTGTACTCACAACAAAGCAGCAAAGCGCCTGGCTCCATTAGCTTACATGAATGCGCAATCAACAAAATACATCTTCAACACTCAACTATAGATTTCTGACTTGTTTCGTCGATCGTACATTCTACCATTGCAATTCAATATGCTCTTCAAACTGATTACGCATGGTCTCATATTTTGAAGTCAGATAAATATTATTGCAATTTGTAAATCATGAATTCACAGACATTACTCTTCCCGCTTCAACACCACCTAAGTGTCCCACTCGCAGCACCAATCCTCCTGGTGCTTCTTCAATTCACGTCGCTATCCATCAGCCCAGTCCTACCGTACTCCTTCCCGCTCATTCCGTATCCCTTCTATCTTCTTTCATTTCCCGTCCCTATTCTACCGTACTCCTCACCTTCCCGCTCCTACTCCTCCTCCTGCAGCAGCTGCAGCCGCCCTTCCCCTGCCCCTTCCTCTTCCGCGCGTGCTCGCCGTGACCGTCGGCGTCGCGTGGTCGGGAATCTGCAATTACGATGACATTTTACATACATTTTACATATATGTACATTGACATACATTTTCGTCCCACGCACAACTGCGAAATTAATAAACTGGTCAGATTTCAAAGTCGCATTTCTGTGCATTTCTAGATAGTTTTCGAGTGTCAAAACTGCTTCCTTCAAAAATTTGCACACGAACATTGTACGTTTCTTAAATAAAATGTATGTTATCAATAGACATTGAAAATATAATGCAATTGCTTTTAATACGATGGACATTGATTTATCTATGCAAAATTCGGCTACGGGAATGGCATTAACTACTCGCATACTACTAGCCTATTATGCACTTTCTGCAACATCAATCCATCTTGTGCTATGTCACATTATTCCAAGCCTCCAGAAAGGGGCGAGGAGCCAATGGGCGAAAGTGAGCGAAACTCTTTCATATTTCCACACTCTCTCGTCACTGACCTCTCTCTCTCTCTCTGAATATCATCGAATAATGTGATACCGTACCTGTGCCACCACTCCTCCCCTTCCCCTTCCCCTTCCTCCTCGCACCGCAGCCACGCGCTGTGCGCTTACTGCAATAATAACATTTAAAAAAATAATTAGCAAATTTCTAAAAAACACATTTTAAGACTAATTCCGCCATCAAATAGTTTGTACTGTTGTAGAAAGTCATGAATGCATCAAGAGGTTGCACTTCAATGAATTTTCATCAATTGTAGCAATTAAAGGAGCTGTTTAAGGAAAATGAGCATTTTTTTCAGAAGACGCATAATGCAACTAGCTAATCACTCATTTATCCCCCCCCCCCGATTTGCGGTTTCATCCTCCCCCTAATTCTATACCATCCCAGTCTAATCAATACTCCAAGCTGTTTGAGCCGGTGATGCATAACAATAATCAACCAAATAAAATAATTTGTAAAAGTTCATCGTAATCCAAAACCCTCCACACCCGTTCCACCTCTATTCCCTTTTCTTTTCTTTTCTGGAGCGTTTTAAATGCAGCACGGAAAAGCGCGTAAATTCGAGAAAGAATCTTTCACCTATGCACACTCTCTCGTCCTGACAAAAAAAAGAAATTTTCAGAATCTAAATCCACTCACCCGTGCCGCCTCCCCTTCCTCCTCCCCCCAATGGCGCCCCGCTGTTCGAGTCCAGATTACTCATGTAACTGCAATTTATTATTATTATTATTATTATTAAACAATGAGTAACGTCAGTACAAAACCGTTAGATTCGTATTACATGCGCTGTTGGAAATAACGGCTAGAGAAGAATATAGAGGGATAATAACACCGAGACTAAATAAAATTCTCGCAGCACCGATGCACCGGGCTTTCACTAAATTCTAATTCTCGGATAAAAATTTCGAAGTTGCAATGGCAACACGATATTTCTACATTATAACTACAGCACTCCAGTACTCGATACAAATCATTACCACAGTGATTCTACCGTAACCTTCTCGTACCGTACTCCTTACAAATCCCACGTACAATACTCCTTATAAATCATAACTACAGTAATCCTACCGTCACCTTCTCCTACCGTACCTCGTGAGCCATTTCGACAACAGGTGCTGATTGTTCTCCGTCTGGACGAAGATTGCGCGGTACTTGGACAGCTGCTCTTCGAGCACTTCCTAAGATTGAGTAGACATGATGAAATTAATAGAATGCATAGTCCACACCCCCCCCCCCCCTAAACAACCTATCAGCTTCTCCTCCAGAACTTCCTTGAATTAAAGTACGACACTAATATAATGATCCGATCATATCGAGAAAAAAGTCGTTGTGGACCGTTTGTGTGCTTTCTTTATTTCGCCTTGATAAACGCAAGAACTATTATTTTGTTCGATTTGATTATCTCATAGACATGACTCATCACAAAAGATCCAAAAAAATACAATATTTTTCTCCGACACCATCAGATCAACTAAGAAACAGAAATAAACAGAATATAATCTTTCTCTGAAACACGTACGCTCCATGTTAGTACAATATCTTTTCAACTGTCTCTTCACCTTACAGTAAACTACTATAATTCTACCGTAATCTTCGATCAGCGACAGTAAATACTCCTCCCGCACTCCTCACATTTATCGTCAGTATACCGTAATCATAGCACTATCCTTACAACGTCATCAGTTACAATAATCCTATCGTAATCCTACCGTACTGCTCACCTCTTTTGTCCGTATCCCTTCGCAAATCGCATTCAGCTGCCGCTCCAGATCCGCCCGCAGCTGCGGCTTGCTCATCGCGTAGCCTGCAAGAGGATTATCCATAATTATATATATTATTATTAAATTATATAATCAAAAATATATTTTAAAAAATCTACAAACTTCATTCTCGGAAGCATTAAGGTGTCCTGATTAAACCAGTGGAATTGTTGTTTCGAATATGAAGCATCTCACACTCAGAATGGATCAAGGCGATAGTATTAACATTTTCATTGTTATTATTTTCGAAAAATATCGAACTCCTTCTCACTCACGTCGCACCACACCCACCTATCCTCAGCTGGAAGCTGCCGCATTCCCTTTGATCCTGGTCTTCCGTACCCACTCATCATTACAACAACTACCTACCTACCGTACTCCTTCTAAACCTACCGTAAACCTGCCGTACTCCTTCTGATCCTGCTTCTCCATAATAATGCATTCCCACTCACTCATCATCACCCTACTGATACTACCGTATAATCACTCACCAGAATCTACCGTACAATCCCTCATCGCAACTAGAAGTTATCATGCTCCGTATGATCCCGTCTCAATACTACCGTATGTCGACTCACCAGAAACTACCGTACTCACCCATTTCATCGTAGGCGTCGATGAGCGCGAGTCCGAGGAAACCGGGCAGGAAGCGGCCGTCCGGTTGCACGCCCACGTACTGTCGCTCCTGAGAAGGGAGAGATACAGTAATCAACAACCATTCGATAACTGATAATGATCAGGGCATGATCAAGTTAGATTACCGGAGAACTAACAATAAGGCACGAGTTTAAAATCGGTGATTAGATAAAAAATAAAGTAGCGACGAATGGGGTACTAAAGTGAATGGAAATGAGAAGTCTTAATAGCAACCAAGAAACCAAGAAGCTCCGAGTTCACACAAACAGTAATAAATTAATATGTATTTAAACAGTCGCGTTTTTCGTTTCTGCATACCACGATCGAAACCGAAAACGTGCGGACGCATTTCAACACAATTCCCGAAAATTCAGCCACTCACCCCTCCAAATAAAAAGTGCCTAGATCTTCCAATATACCGTATCTTATTGTTAGCTCTTCATAATACCGTATCCATACCTTGGGGGTCATTATTTACCGTACCTTGATCTTCCAAATCTACCATACCTTGATGCAACCTCTTCATACTACCGTATACCTACCGTATCTTCCCAATATACCGTACCTTGATCTTCCAAATCAAATGTATCATGTTTTAAACTCTTCATACTACCGTGTTCCTACCGTATCATCCCACCCTACCGTACCTTGATCTTCTCAATATGATCTGCGTGCGTCGCGTCCGTCCCGATGCCGAACTTGTCCATCAGCGCGATCAGATCAGCTGCAATAAAATAAAATTATTTATTTATTTTAAAAAAGAGGGTATTTTATAATTTGAGTCCAAATCTTTCGACCTTGCAGATACAGGCTTCACACAGCCAAGACAAGGCGTGAATTCATTAAACTCTGCTTATTTGAAAGTCGAGGTCAGAACCAACCGGAACACCTATCATCGATTTCATAGTTTACTCTCCGTAGACCGTACGTTTAGTACGAATCGCTCTATAACGAATCACCTATTTTAAAAACAACCGGCGCATTAACACTGCACACAAATATCACAGCGCGGGCATTTTTGAGAATTACTGGTTCCTTGATGATTTTTTCGCAACCGTACACCAATAATCGACATTTAAAAAATCTACCGTAAGCTCTCTTAAATAATTTATTACCGTAACCTTTCCTATCGCTTGTTACCGTACCTTCGTTGAGCAGCGGCGGCGCTGTCGTCTCTCCGTCGGCGATTCGCAGCATGTGGTCGCTGATTACCTGTTTCAGGCAGTACTTATTACGCATGGAACGAAAGCGGGCGATTTCGATCTCGATCATGTATCCACTATACAAAATATCATCGAATACAGAAAAAAAGAAAGGCTCGATATAAAATAAGCATACATTACATATAATTTTTTTTCTCGATCATTATCACACGTGCCAATTAAGTTGCCAAATCCAATCCATGCCAATCCATTTTGTTAGCAACTTGAAGAGAGAGAAAAATCATTTTAAACCGATAATCTACCGTACCTCTCCCTGTCCGAATGCGGGCAGCTGCTTGTCCGCCCACTTCTCGTACGGATACACCTTAAACTAGAGGTATTGCGTCATCACTACGCAATATTACCTTTGTCCCCCCAACCTCTATTGCTAATAGCCTCATTCTCTAAAATGTTTTATTGCAGATATCAAAGAATTCAATTGTTCATTGCATAATCACTACGTTATCACAAATTCGTGACGGAATTTCCATTGGAAATACCCCCATTCTTAAAATGTCTCATTATTTATTGCATCATCACTACGCAACTCGCCTCCATGAATCCCATGTCCTCCACTTGCAGGCCCGTGGCGACGAATCCCTCCTCGCCAATTCGCAACTGAATGTGTTTATCGATATGCATATCTACTATACATTAATTTTTGAAACGATATGCGTAAGAGACTGGCAGAAAATCCTCGCGCACATGAACTAAAACTCTTGAAACGACGAATAACCGGGTTGATCTTTTGGGTTGAGAGAATAAGTCGAAAGATATGTAAAAATAACGCCCCTGCACTCATTGAATTTGGTTACAATATCGATTGCTAAAAGTCTATGCAGAGAACAACCAATGCTATGGAAGAGAGGCATTGATCGACAGGCCCTTGCCTTGATGATCGAATAAATATATTGATATTGATATCGATTGCTATGTCAAGTGTACCATGTTCCTATTTCTAAGCAATCGTTTCCTTGATCTATTAATGACTATTAATGATCTATTATCGATTTCGAGCGGAAATCGAGCATACGCATTCCGCTCTTTCACTGTTCACGCCTCTCTTTAACCTATCAACTACCACTCTGCCGTTGCGCACTTCTCTCTCTCTCTCTCTCTCTCGCCTCGCCCCTCTTTTCTCCCTCCACACCACCCGCTGTTCTGATCACTTCTCTTCCCATCTCACACAACCGCATGTCACATGCCGATGTAATGTGTGCGCGTCGTCAGACCATGCACCCATCTGCCCGGTTAGCTCAGTCGGTAGAGCACCAGACTCTTAATCTGGCTGTCGCGGGTTCGAGCCCCGCATCGGGCTGCAGATCTTTTGCCGTCTTTTTGCACGTTTTGCAACTAATTTCGCTTGTTCACTTCTCTCCGGCACATACCTTTCCCTGTTTTCATGCAACATTCCCCTATCCCGAAACCTCGAATGGGTGGTTTCGCGACGTATCAACTCCCGAATAGCAACATTTGCAAAGGCAAAAAGGTCAAGAACTCTAATAAATGAATAAAATTAATTAATTAGCCTAATTAAAATATGCAAATTACTCACCGTCACCTTCGTCTCCTGTCCGACGGCATTCCACGAACAGCAGGCGAGGAAGTGGCGCACGACCAGCTCGTAGACGCGCCACTCTTGGGCAGTAAGCTGCGTCTGCACGAAATAATTGGATTAATAATAATAATGAAAATATTTATTTTAATGGGACTCGAATAATCGCAACCCAGTTGAACTAACACCCTCCCTCACCCAGCAGATAAAGTTGATTAAATGTGTAATGTAAAATTTTCATGGATGTAATGCATTTAAAGGGCGTTATTCCTGGCAATGAAGTGAGGAAAGAGAGCTGAACGAGCAGCTAAAAGATATTGGTTAATGAGCGATTGTGAGCGGGATAATATCTATTCATTTCAGAGAGTGGAGAGAGTGCGCCTGCACCATCCTCGTTTCAATAGTAACACATTGATCACTTAGAAGGGTGAATTTACTAACGAGATAAGATACGATCATATGATGCATATATGATGAGACTACCGATGACTCTGAAAAAACATAAAACCCAGTGAAATAGTTGAATAATTCATTAGTACTGCCGGAAGTGGCAGCATTTATGCTAAACATATATATATGCGTATTTCATCAATACTGAAATGGCAAAATGCGGTTTCAACCAAGTGAGATAAGCAGCTTCGAACGTTTCACACCGTTCATTGTTTGTGACCTATACTCTTCTATTGAAAATGCGATCCACCGATATAAGGGGCTCCACTTTATCATTTTTTAATGGAATATGATTAAACAACCTACTGCAACAATCACTACCTACAATACCCCCCTCACTATCGTACCTTTTTTCGCGGGCTTGAGTTGGTGGATGAAAAAAATAAAGACAAAATCAATGTCTACCGTACCCCTCCCCCATCCATACCGTACCTTGTTGGCGTATTTGAGTGGGTGGATGGGCGGATGGGCTTCGTCGCTCTTGCTGCCGTCACGCGGACTCGGACCTCTGTAATGAGCAAACTGGAGTACATTACTTATAGAGTAATGTTGGTACAGAGTACGATAGTCAAAGAGTACGGAAGTGACAAGGATAGGTACGGTAGGTATCGATATTGATTGCTCTGAAATGCCAGTATGAAGCAGGATGGAGTTGACCTGTGAAGAGATAATCACATTCCGCACTCTAGTGCAAAGTCTTGGTTCTCGAGACCCGGCAACTTCCTGTGTCATGCTCATAATATAAATGTATACGGATCATGTCGCAACAATGGGAAAGGAACGCCGTCGAAAAAACCATAGACCATTTTGCTTCCCACAAATATTCCATCTCTCTTTACATTTCTTCCTTTCTTCTGTTTTCGAATGCACCTTGTGTCTTACAGTTCTTCTCTCTCTCGCCGCGCTGATACTCAGTCGAGAGAGGGAAGAAATGTGAGAGAGTCAGAACACTGAGCGTGCGATGGACGTGCACTGCGCGTGGTGTGTGCACACACCGTGCGTTTCAAAACCGGAGTTCCCAAGGCCTAGACATTTAAACCAGTTCTCGATAGCTACGGACTACCGTATACCTTTGGATGATCTTGGTCGCGAATCCGCCCCACTCCTGGTCGTCCTTGTGCAGGTCGACGAGCGCCGCGAGACCGAAGTCGGGCGGGAACTTGTTTGTCTCCGTTCTGAAATTTAAGAATACAATGCAATACAATACAATATTTATTAGTGTCGCTTTAGGGGCGCTGATCAAGATGGGGTTTCGTATTGGTTTCAGACGTGGTCGATGATCTTTTTTAGAATGAGTCATTTTGTCCAGAATTGAGCTTCGGGATCGGTCTTCTTTCCATATCACAGATCCAGGATTTTGGCTGGAGAAAGAAGAAAACGATCTTGCGAGCTTGATATTGAAGAATCATAGACAATTTAGAATCATATACCAAAAAGTACGCACCAGTGCACATAGTCTGACAGCATTCTGATTTTTTCGGTTAAATTTTGAAGAAAAAAAACCAGAAAATATGTAATGACTGTGCATTCTTTTTTTCACATATTTTTGTTCTGCAATTTCGGATCAAGTTGTTGGCTTTCATAAAATACTCAAATATCATCATATAAAATATATATGAAACCCCCAATGCCGCAGGCAAAGATAACACTGTGCAATCAGATATATTTCTCGTTCAATCGATCAACTGATACATCTCTACCGCAAATGCGGGTACCGTAATCAAACTTAATTCAGTCAAGTTCCTTTTCAGCTTTTTCTTTCAAAGTACGCGGAAAAGCGAGGGGAAAAAACGCACAATCATTATCGTTTATTTTATTTTAACCCTCTTGATCGGACTTACAATACGCCACGCAAGAAACAACACGCTTGTAAGGTACATGAAAACACAATCCACCAGGCGTAATTTGAGCAACCATAAATAATCTACGATATACGTGCTATGCACATCATTCCACAGGCCGGTCAACCTAACAGAAAGGGATTTGGAGTGGCAGATCGTGCAAAATAGAGAGGAATTATCTCTCACTCCCCCTGCTGAGTACTATCTTTCTAGTGCTCGGCGTCTCTCGCATTTTGGCACGCTCTCTCACGACAATTATACCTCGGGTAGCTGATCCATCCGTTACTGTACAGCTTCTCCGCTATCGTCATCACCTCCTTCGCCGACATTCGCAGCTTGCGCACGCCCAGCTTCTCCAGCTCCACCTGGAGAGAGGGAAATTTATATATTCTATCGATGCCGTATCCCCCCGATTTATGCTGTTCAAGGGATCTAGATGTAGATGGCTTGGATAGTATAATAATATCTAAATTGCAACTAGATATTAGATATATCATTAGATATATATATATAGATATATCATTCAAGGTTATCCCCACTCGCAAATTCAGTTCCAAGAACGTACAACGCTTCAACATAAATTATTTGTCCTCACTGGATTATCGACTACCGTACCCCTCCCCTACCGTATCGAGTGCGGTGGGTCGCCATCGTGTCTTGGGCTTCTTCGTGACCTCCTCGACCTTGCCCGAACCCTCGTCCCGACACTCGTCGTACAGCACCTGAGCAGAAGGAAAGATTGCATAGGGATGCCCAAACAGCGGTTGCATAGGCACCATGTAATTGGAAGTAATTGGAAGAAACGAACATCCTTGTCTCATTGTTATCCGCACTCTGCCGCACATCATACACTCATAATGCAATCTCGGTTCAAATGATGGAGCAAGAATGTGCTTTTTATTCCTAACAACTTTCCAATTATATTGTTTTAAACGCACTCGTAACCGCGTAGAATTGCAAATGTGCAGCTCTCATTTTGTAAATGCTACGGGTGAAACTCACATCCACCATCTCCCTGTTGAAGAGCCGCACGCGATCCCACAGGAATTCGACCTGAAAGAAGTCAGGTTGTGAATTTCATCATCATTATCCAATTGCTCAACTTATCACGTTAAAACAGGAGATTGCAAGTTCGATGAAAATGCATGTTGTTCAACGCCTCATTTCCATGAATATTTCCCCCCCCTCCCATCATCATCGCCCATGACGTCATCCCCCATTTCATCATCACTATGCAATCGCGTCCCACCTTTGTTCCGTCCCTGGTCAGCTCCACGATCAGCCGCCAGAACTTCTCCGAGATGAACGACTCGATCTCCTTGTATCTGGAAGATTCTGGGATTTTGATCTACAATTTCAGCACGAAATCAGAAAAAGTCCATGATGGAATCATTTACGGTTTGAATTCCATAATATCCTTAATTCGTCATGTATAAATGATACAATTTTCACTCACGTTAGGATCTCACACGATATATTAGGTTGGTTTCAATAAAACAAATTCTCTTCGAACATTGCTGGTACTTGTTTGATGTATGCATTAAAGATGTCAATGAAACGCGCTTCCTCCTGTTTCACTCCCCTCCCCATCTTCTCTAACCTCTCAACCACAAAGCCAAGTGTCGGGAATTGGCACGACCCGTAGCTGATCACGCCCTGCAATCGATAATTGACTACCGCATTTCTCAACGGGTAATCGATAACTGGGTGATACCGCATGCAGCCAGAGATGACCTACTGATTACGTCACTTCCAGTACCACCTCACCTTCTCTCCGGCCGCGAAAATGCGGGTTCGCTTCCGCAGATGGATGGTCTGAAGACGAGTGAAAGCAGCTCCTAAAATCACAAATTACTTTACATTACATCATCACTACGTAACTTACAAACCAATCGATTATCTTCCCCCTTCTCATTTATTGCAATATCACAACCTACTTCAAATCGAGCATTACATCATCACTACGCAACTCGTAAACCAATCTTCGATCTCCCCTCTCCCCTTCCCCCCCCCCCTCTCCCTCTCGTCTTCCTCTCCGCCCGCTCAAACCCGTCTCGCGTAACACGCGCGCTCTCTTCCCCCTATATAACCGCCTGCTCTCTCTGCCCTCTCCCGTGTGACGCGAAGGAGAGCACTCGCAGCCACTCACCGGCCCTCGTGGCCGCTCTTTTCTCCCTGTGAGCGAAAGTCCCTGGACCGCGGGCCGAAAGGGCCCTCCCCTTGCACGGGGAGACCCATCGTGGGAACTCGTCGAAGCAAAGTGACGCCGATATCTCCCGATACCCAACCGGAACAGCATAGGGCTTACTCTCGCGTCACATCTCCTTTTGTTTTTTTCTATCGTATAAAAGATAACACCTACCACACCATTGCCCAAGCTTTAGATCCACTATCGCATAAAATCGCCTGCCCGTTTACATTTAAAGCGAATATCGTCAAGGGCAACAAAAACAAATGACATACTAGGAGAGTGGGAACTCGCCGAAGCAAAGTGAAACAGAGCAAGATGGTAATTAATGTTGAGATACTCCAGACTCGGGCAACTGTTGAAACAAAACATCACCGGAATTGGATCATTAAAGGACTTACGTGAGCAGAAGCCCTTGCACGGGGAGACCCATCGTGCCTAACCGGAACAGCATAGGTCTTACTCTCGCGTTACATTCTCTTTTGCATTTTTTAAAAATATTGAATTGGTCAAGAACAACTCATTGTTGAGCAAATTCACATTTTACTAGTAGCATAACAATGAGACGAAGTATCACCTGGATATTTAGGCAGAAAAATACCTTCCGTAAGTGAAAGTCCCTGGTTTGCAGGAAAGGCCTTCCCTCGACCAAACCATCGTGGGAAAACTCGTCGAAGCAAAGTGACGCCGATATCTCCCGATACCCAACCGGAACAGCATAGGGCTTACTCTCGCGTCACATTCCTTTTTTGTTTTTTTTTCTTATATTAATGCAGAAATGTACGTCGAATTGTCGAACAAGTACAGATTGAGAAATTAGTTCACCATTACAACCAAAACTCACCGGGATATTTAAACAAGATCATCAAAGGAGAAGTACAAACAAATACGTGAGCCGAAGTACCTGGCTTATCAATAAAACCCTCCTTTCGACCAGGAGACCCATAGTGGGAACTCGTGAACGTAAATTGACGCCGATATTTCCCTGACTCCCAAGACAACATAGTAAGGCTTACTCTCGTATTCTCGTTTGATTTTTGAACATCATATACTCTTATGGCTCCAGAAACAACTTACGCCGATCGTTGAACTACCCTACATACAGCTATTAACATAGCATAGAGACGAAGTATCACCGGGAAACTGTGCAAAAGGAACATCAAAGAACTTTCGAGAGTCAACAATTTGTTGTTGTTGCTTATTTCCCCCCATCGAAATGACATCCGAATCACATTTTCCCAATCTGCTATCATTTTAATACTAACCACTGAGACATCACATGGAATCGCAGGGTCATTTGGATATTGAAGTGATCGCCAACAAAAGAGACATAACATAAATGAAAAAAACTGGCCCTCATTCATCACTATTTGGGTATTGACACCCAACGGAGCTACCGTATCCCCTTCTTCAATCGATATTTCCTTCAACACTTCCATTACTGCCCGTTCAATCAAAAGCATCCTCAACACTACCTTATCCACGCACTCAATCTATCTTTCCTGTACTCCGCTCCAATCGATGCTCAGTACCACTGTATTCCCTCACAAATCGATATTTCATCTCCTCTTTTTCATTGATATCTTCCTCCATGCTATCGTACTCGGCCTCGTAAATCCTACCTATCTCACTCTCTAATCGATACTCAATGCCACCGTGTCCCCCTCAAAAATACCGTACCCCTCCTTACCTATCCGCAGGTCCAGTTCGCTCCTGCAGTCGACGGCGTCGACGATGCGTTGATCGAGTCTGCCGAGGTTCTGCACCGCGCGGTGCACGGCGGCGGAGGTGACTTCGGAGAATCTGAAGCAGATGAAAGGCATTTTAGATTTAAAAAAAAAAAAACAACATAATCTATCGCCTTATAGATTAGACAGGTGGAAGCAGAAGTGTTTTACTTCGTTTTCGCACTCTATCTCAACCGATTCAAAGATTCCGTCCATAGGTGGGCAGAACTTATCCGAGCCTTTTTGCGCAGTGTTCCCGAACCAGTTTTGTCCATTACGGGGTGCCCCCGATAATTCTATTTATTATTTCTCTTAAATTATTACTTTTTTTCTGAGTTTTACACAGTGCTCCCGAAATCTCCGACCCCATTTGCACAGTGCCTCTCCCCCCTCGCGCCCACGTATGATTCCGTCTATAAAACCACAGCTCATGTGACTTCAGAGAATCTGATCAGATGGGAGACATTTTTGACATCCAAAAAAAAATTACACTTGTCATTTTTTTAAATATTATGAGCTACTCCGACTGGAACTAAGACACTCCAAAAACTACGCACTTTTAAAGCTGCATGAAAGCGCAATCTATAGGGCTGACTCATAAGTTTTGCACGATTTGGGTTGTGAACTTCGGTCTCTCGGATTTCGGTGATTTCAAATGGACAGCCCCTGCAGTCAGGGTATGTTGTGGCGGGAACACATTATAACAACATCCAACATCAGAATGATTATACTCTATCTGAATGCTCGAGATTTAATAAGAAACATGTTTTGAGAAAATATGAAGAAAATGACTATTTTTTTTCGAATTTGTTGACTCATAGATTGCTTTTATCAAAAGTTCTACCTAGAATATATTCGAGTATTTGAAGTCTTCTTTAAAATTATGGCAAGATCAGACAGCTGCATCGATTATTCCAAAAGTTCTGTTTCCCCAACATAGAGTACTCCTCGGAAAATAGTGGCTGTGTGAATTCAAATGGTGCTTCTCAATGCGAAGCGATCGAGATCCCATATCGTCCGTTATATTCATTGACACTTTGACTTTCTGCCACAGTGGTTCGTTTGAGGTACGAATGTCGTATAGTTTTCGTACTTACAAAAAAAGGTAAAAAAATGTGCTCGGAAATGTGCTAAATTTCGCTAAAATTACGTATTTTGGTCCTTCGTATGAAGATGTGCCCTATCCAAGTATGGGGAAATCAAGCAATACCCTGTTTGTTAGTTACACTAGTAGACATTATCTATAGAATGAGCTAATCAGCGGATCAATAGCGGCTTTTCGATCGTTTATTTCTAGCATTTTATGGCGTCCAACGCATCTGAGCAATAGGATAAGTAGAAGTTAAATGAATAACACTTTTGAAATACCTATGGGATGTATGAGAAATGAGGGTAGTATGGGAATTCAATACTCATTTGGAACGCCACAGACCCGAATGTTGTCAATCTTGAGATATGCCGCAAGTAAATTACGTTTTTGATGTAGAATTTCTGCCACGCCCAATGAGATAGCTCGATGCTTGGAGTGCTTTTGCATTCATCTGAGATCACCCTCCATAATTGTAACTTGAACGGAATGGCATCTCGATCCGCTGGTGATATGCAAGCCATTGAAAGAATCTGGTCGATAAGGTCCCTGACAAATTTCCGACCTTCTCTCTTTCGTCAATGTGGGAAATGAGCAATATGGTAGTGGCCGATAAAAAGTCGAAGACTCGCTACATATAACTATACTATACAAATATTGCCTGCTAAGTTCTAATGAGAGTGTGAACAATTTTTCTGAAATCTCGAAATCGTGCAAAACTTATGAGTCAGCCTGATACCAGGCTCAATTCAGACACCGTACACTATTTCAGTTACGAGATGATACCATCGTATCAAAACATTCACTTCCGTTGTTTACCGCACATGATCGTCCTTATCGTTGTCACTTTTTTCTTTATTGATCGTCTCATTTTGCCGTGGCCTCAACCAGGGGTAGTCTTCAAAAGAATTACACACTATTTAAACCACTCGGCGCATGCATGTTTCGCCCTTTCCATATCCTCCGGGCGTCTGCGGGCCACGCGATTTCACCATTTCGGTATTGAGCAAACTCACTTCGCTCTCCACACGTCGATCGCCCCACACACATTACGGCTAATGGCCCTAAAACAACCAACTCTACGCTATACGCAAACTCGGCGCATTCGCCTTGCACAAGTTGCATAACTTCCGAGCGTCTGCGGGCCACTCGATTTCATCATTTCGGTATTGAGCAAACTCACTTCGCCCGCCACACGTCGATCTGCCAGTTGCCCTCCTTGCACACCTGCAATGGCAGATGAATTATGAATGTTACATCTGGATTCCAGCAACAAACTACCAGACAAGCTCCCGCTCTCCTCTATGTCAGACGTGTAACCGAAAAGTCGCAGGGTTTGAACAATTTTTTTTTTCACAGAGAGGAGTCCTACCCCATACTCATCACGTCCCTTGAATTCCATTCGGGTTATATTATGCTCACCAGAGTTTCCATATTGGCGTCCCCCCATTTTTCGGTTGTAAAAAATGATAATAGAAAAACGTAGCGAATAAACATCTCCCTCACCTTGACAATCTCCGCCCCGATGTTCTCTCCCTCTCGATCGCAATCCGTCCAGATCACCACCGTGTCCGCCTTGTTCGACTCCTCCCTGCGCAAGGAAGCGAGATTAGAGAATTACGTTATCACTAGGCAATCTGGAAGATATCCAATTCGAACCAAAGCCGCTACACATCATACAAGTGAAGAAGGAGGGAGGAAGAAAGGTAGGTCAGCTAGAGAGTCTCTGCCGTCTAACCTAATCGGTAAAGCGAGAGAAGGAAAGGAGTGAGAGTTTGCGTCATACATTTTCGCCCGGCCCAGATCTCTCATTTTCACACACTCTCTCGCCTAGCATAAACACGTCAGATATTTCATAAACACGTCAGATTTCTATCGGAAGTTCGATAAAACACGTCAGATAGGGGACAATTCTTACTAAACTCGACATTCTGCGTATTCCTAGATGGGTCTCGAGTCTCTAAACTGCCTGGTTCAAAAAAGTGTAAACCCAGAATCTGGGCCAACGAAAATGTATGGTTTGCGTCCTGGCACTCTGCTACAAGTAACAGGGTCCCATACGGAAAAAGGGGGAAGAACTGTTTTTTTAAAAGGCACCAAACTGCGACGTGCACATTACGGTATCAGCATAACGAACAGGCATATTCTGGTCTCATTATGTGTTTAACCGATTCGAGTTGGAGACTAGGCAATATGTTGGCCGGTGTCCTATAACAAAGTAACGAACAATAGTCTAAATAATAAAATGAGTTAAGCCAGCAACGATACCCCTCGCTTTTTGCCAAACACCCACAAATTTTTGCTTACACCATAACTGGGTTGTCTAAGGATCTCGCGCTTTCGTCCTTCTATGTACATTCTTTGGCCATTTACGTTCAACGGAATTTGCAATCGAGCGCAGCACGCGCGCGCGATCTCGACCTAGCCACGCACGGTGCAAAACTAGTTTGACAATCGCGCGCGCATATTACGCTCCACACCGGAGTGTGGTGGCGATGTTGTTCATGTTCTCATTAACGGCTACCGTTATTACCGTCGAAGGCCTTTCAACAGAGCGCACCATGCGCGCGAAATTGTAGACCAGCCACGCACGGCGCGAAAGAAGATCGACAATCGCGCGCGCACGCCGCGCTTTACCGTAATCTCACCGTAGTGTGGTGGCGATGTTTTGCATGTTCTCGTTGACGGCCGAGTGGACGGGCGCGTCGAAGCAGCGCTCGATAGCGATCGACTGAGAAGAGATTGAATAGGAATGATGCAAGAGATTTTAAGGGATCGACAACGCTGAGGTATCGAATATTGAGAGTGATGAATGCTTACAAAACAGTATCACGACGACTAATCACCTAGTTTCGTTCACCAACTCCCACCAAGTCAAATGTAAGATTTGCACAATATCTATGCTAACGATTTAGTTACTCGTTATACATGCGTTCTTCACCTCCATAATGCTATCTTTTCTGGGACTACCGTATCCCTTCACTCAACTATATCTACCGTAATCTCACCTCCCATCCCCGCATCTCCGGGCCGAACTCGTTGTTCATCAGGTGGCCGCTCACCGACGTCACCGATATCAGCGCCGGCTGACCCTGAGCATCAAGGACTATTGATTACTGTAAATACCATTATTGATTACAGAAGTCGATGGGATAAACAATTTTTTATATGCGCCACGAATATCGTAATTGAGAAATTTGGATAACGCATTATTTCAAGCAGCAGAAGAGTACGTTTCGCGATGGTTGTCCTTCACATGACTACAAACATACAGAACAGAGCGTGTGAAAAGAGAATACACGAGAACATGACTCTTACACGCTATCTCACTCTAGACACCATTCCGGAGGTCAATCCCTGCTGTGGAATGACGTGCGTTTCTACAGTACCTTACAGTAACCATTTCTACCGTACCTGGAACTGGCCTTGCAGCTGGTAGATCTTGTTGAACTTCGATCGACCCTCGCGACGCTGCATTGCACCTGCATTTTATATTTTATTGATATTATTAATGGGCTAATCTTAGGTTCCAGCGAGTTTCCTGCTTCAGCATATCTACAGCAACTATGGATGAACAGACATTCTCAGTTCATAGTATATAACTTGGAGGCGAGAAAAATACATAATTGAATAGCGGGATCCCCAAATTCGACGTAGACCGCCCTTCTCTCAGACCTACAGTACCCAAACTTATCGTACCTCGCGACAGAATGTTGGCGACTCCTTTCGCCACATCGTTCTTCTCTGCCACATACAGTACCCGCCTCATTTCTCTACCATCAATCGATCGTCTCCCTCAATTATTGCCCATTCCTACCGTAATAAGAGCCTGATAACTCAGTTCTCGTAGGGTATAGCAGCTACTATATCTATTTCTGGCGGAAGGCATAGCTACTTCAGCTAGAAGACAGAAATTAGGCAGAAAGTAGCCCTGCCGAGCTGAAGGAGTGCAGCCACCTTCTAGCTACATCCTGTCTTCTAGAAGAAGCAGATATATCCCACGTGCACAGAGTATTCTCCATTCCTACCGTAATCAGCCACGGGCAAGGTAGACCACTCGATCTTTCAACGACTATTCAACACCGAGCATAATACAGTCTTCAAAACGTTTATTATTATTCTCATTTGTACAACTCCTTCAAACGAGTTCCAGATCAGACATAAAATGAACAGTCAATCAAGCACAGAAATCACACAGAACAGCACAAATCGGTTCATTACATTAGCGGTCTGCTTACGGTATCACAGTGTGCACATTGGAAAATATCCTGGGGTCGGATCTACCCTACTCTAGGGATGCGCGTTCGGTAATCATTTTACAGCCATTCGAATGAGAGATCGGTACTGCGGCTGATAAGGTGAAGAGAGTTAGGGAAAAACAGAATGTTAGAGGGTCTGTACAATACCGAACCGGGATCCCCTACCGTACTCCACTAATCGATAATCTACCGTACTCTCTCCCTCTACTCGTCTTGATCCACCGACTCCTCGAGTCCCTCCAGCTCGACGTCATCTTCATCACCGTAGGCGAGCATCGGGATGATCTCCTCGTCCATTTCTTCCATCTGTGACAATTATCGATTGATATTTGAATAAAGAATTGTCATCAATATAACAATTATCGATTGACTCAAATGAGGAAAGTCCCAAGGCTTCATTGATTTTGCTATTTATAGTCTACTATCAACAATCCCTGGCGGAATATGTAATTGTAATTGAAATCAACAGAGCGATGTAATGAATATGATGACAACTTTCCATTAAAGGAGGATCTTTAAACTAGAAACTACCCGCTACAGAAATAACTCCGTCCATAATAAGATAGTTGATGATACCGGTGGAAATTTTTTTTTAATGGCAAATCGAATCAACGTCAGGAGCCTATGTAGGCCCATCAAGATACGCGCCCAACAAGTATGCGAATGTCATCTCTGCTCACTACCGTATCTCCTGCACTCACACAATGCCACAGTACCTCATACTGGTGGTCCTTTCTGACATCGTATGCCGGCCGATTGGCCACCTTCTCCAGCGCGTCCAGCGTCCACGTCATGTTATTGTCGTCCGACTCCGGGCGGTATCTGAAATATTAATAATCAAATAATTAAATAAATAAATAATAAAATCCATAATGATAATTAGAGATCAGCAGTATGCATCAACAATCCAACACATGGGTATCAATTATATTTACCAAATAATGGAGTCAACGAAAGTTCATAACATTTGAAACACTTATAACCGCGCTCTCCCACGTCCTCAATCCCTATTAGCGCATCAAGTAGGGTTGCCGGATCAAGTGTCAAGGGTTTGTCTCTCTCTCCCCTGACCTTTCCTCTCATTCCAAGTGCGAGAGATAAACAGCCAGGGGGCCAAGGGTTTGGAGTGATAAGACGCCGAGAGAGATAACAAACCAAGCCCTTGGTTTTTCCAAGCGCTTGATTCTTTTCAAAAGCGTTAGTTGGTCGATTAATTATTTGAAAAATTGTTAATTGTTGTTTGTGTGAGTCCTAAAAACGGTAATGGGTCAATAACAACATAAACAACCTGTTAAATCGTGCAGGGATTTTGTTTTGTTTCAGGGAACTGAAAACCAAGGGCTTGGTTTATAAACCAAGCCCTTGGTTCTCTCTCCCCTGTGACCTCCCCCTTATCAAGTGTGAGTGAGAGATCGCACTCTCTCAGGCGAGAGAAACCAAGCCCTTGACCCTTGGACTTGAAACGGCAACCCTAGCATCAAGCGATAAGCATTGAGAAATGTCATAGTAGTTCAAATATGGTTTCCGAGCATTAGTGAATTTTACAAATCCATGATCTCCCAACGATAAATAAATACTTCCTGCATTAACCAAAGACGAAGGTTGCATGCGTCGGTATACAACGCAAGCCCACGTTTTGCTACTATCGTATCATAATACTACTGTAATACAGTATCCCCACTTCCTCTCCTCACCTGCCCCTACAAGCTAATTGAACACTATAGTCTTACCCCTTCTCTGGTAAACGACGGAAGTCCACGTTTTGGTGCAATCAAATAATATTATTACTGTAATACAGTATCCATCCTCACCTGCTCTTCCTCGAGCGCGGCCCGCGCCGCTCGCCCTCCCGCACGTGGTTGTTCAGTATGTGTCTGCAATTTTATTGATTTTATTATTTTTAACGATGACACGACTTGCCAACTGATAACGACACACTCCCATAGTCCACGACTCTAATCATAAGCGTGAATCACGAATACACCGTGCAGTGCATTGTATTGTTCCTGCGCATGCCTACTCATATCTTCCCTATGTCAATCAAATCTACAGTACTTTATCCATCTACCGTAACCCTTCAATCTACCATATCCCCTACCGTATACCTGTCCAGGTTGCGCTTCGTCAACGCTGCGTACTCGCACGACGGGCACTCGTACGGCTTCTCGCCCGTGTGCGCGCGCGTGTGCACCTTGAGCGCGGAGGTCGATCTGGAATTTTAAAAAATAATAAAAATAAAAAATAAATAGATAAAACATTATCTAGAGACGGTATCGATCTATTATTTAAATAATAAACACACAAATAATAGAATAGATTTAAATAATTACGGGAGAATATCTAGAAACGAGGTCGATCTGCACGAGAAATATGTAAAGTAATAGGAAATCTATAACATCGACATGCAAACAAGAATGTTGTTCGTTAACGCATATTTGGCACAGTTTGATAGATTTACTAGAGCAAAAGGCAACACCATCACATGTCAACCAGTCACTAAGCTGATATGGCAATAGCGAAACAATGATTTGCCTAGTTTCACAAATCATCTTTCCACCAGTTTTCCTTCTTATCACTCGAATACAGCATGTTCTCTGTTTTCCAGTGTTCCATTACTCCAATTTCAATTTCTCTCTCCTCTCTCTCTCTCTCTCTCCCCTCCCTCCTCACCTGAATCGCTTCTCGCAGTATCCGCAGGGGAAGGGCAGCTCGCCCGTGTGGATGCGGAAGTGCGTCGCGAAGTTGTGTCTGCCGATATAACAAATATGTAAGTACGTATTTTTCGGCAACAAATATATATTGCACACATTTTTGTTTTTTTTTCTCGTTTTCATGCCCTAGTCTTCAAATAAGATACAAAGTAAAATTTAAAAAAAATAACAACAATAAACTCCCCCTTTTGTTTCATGTTTTACGTAATGATTAAAGAGGTTCTTCGAAAATTACTCTCATCTGCTGCCTTTTAGGGATGTCTAAACGGAATACGGAACGGCTCATTTTCCCCCACTCCTTTAATCCTTTTAGCGGCTGCTCGTCCTCATTATGTATGCGGGTGAGTGAGTATTACGGAACGCCTTTATATCGTGAAATCCAATGCGAAATAATTATCATAATCTCTTAATAAACTCATTCCCTCACCACTACTTCTACACATAGGTCAAATGGGTTTTTCGCAAGTTCGCAATTAGCATAGGGCGGGGGACGTAAACAGATGCCTTCATGTGTCTGTCATGCATTCTCTCGCTACGTTAATCCGGTTTACATGCCAAGTGCAGAAGTGCCTATGTTCGCACGCGAAGACCTATTTGACCTATGCTTCTACAAAACCTTCTTACACCAACTCTTTCCCGCATTGCTCGTGCTTCGTTGGCTGGGGATAAACTGCATACCGTTTAAAAGTGAATCATTGGATTACGCATGTCTTGTATCACATAAACAACTCAATGTATAATGAACGCATTTTACACCTAATCCATTTCCACTAAACGAGGTCCTACTCTATAATCGCCGGTGGTCGGTCGGCCGCCCGACCACAAGATGCTACGGGACCAACCACGAAATGCTACGGGACCGACCACGATTGTCCACTGGTCCGACCATTTGGCTACGGGACCGACCATCCGCATTGTTCGTGCTTCGTTGGCTGGGGATAAACTCTCGGTATTTTTCTTTATCGTACCATCTCGTTTTTCGTATTGCACCACCTACAGCCTATTCATGTTTCCATCACCTCAGCCATTATTCAACAATGCCAGTCAATAAATGTCCTCGTTGAAATCAACCCATCCACGCTGCCATACCCCACCCGTTCGCTTCTGTATCCACGTCCATCATTACCGTATCCCTCTTCTCCCCCGCTACCATATCTCTACAGCACGAGTCCACAGGTGGGACACTCCATCTTCCGCTTTCGCCTCCCCCGCCTATTCATTTTTTTCACTAATCCGTCAAAGCCACAATACATCAATAGTAGTCAATACGTTCTCATTCTATCAGTGATCGCACCTCCCTTACTACCCTATCCATTTCGCAATATCGTACCTGTACAGTACGAGCCCGCACGTGGGGCACTCCTACCGTACCCAGTCTACCACTACCGTCTCCATTTCCATCACTACCGTATCCTCTTCCCTTTTCGCAATACCGTACCTGTACAGCACCAGCCCGCACGTCGGGCACTCCATCTTCGGCTTGTACGGCTCGTCGTCCGCGTTCGCCAGCGCGCCGATCACTTGCCGTCGAGGGAAGACCATGGAGGAGGCTGCAATACAGAGTCGTGATATTGCATTTCTACTTTTATACGAACGTGGAAGCGGGGGCAACTGCCCGCCAAACGTAGGTATGCCCAACATGATTATTTGAGTTCAAGGAATAATTTGGCTATTCCTATGTGTGTAGCACAAAAGTATGAATGACCATGGAGGAGGATGCAACAGCGAGATGTAGATTATTTTATGATATTCATAATTTAATTAATTAATTTCTACTTGTTTCACGGACAATACGGCATATTGATTGAAAAATGAGACTTTGCACAAAACATTGTCAGGACTATAGCGCAAGTCGCGTTAAACTTGTATTTGAATTGATTATTTCTAATCTCATCCTCTCGCGTGTTCTTAGATTGATTTCCAATGCAAAAAAGCATTGGAAAAACAAACACGCACACTTTATCCGTAAGGTTTGAAAATCTTCAACCCCGGAGAGAAACTAAGTGCACCCTGATCTCGCGCCGCAAGGGCAAGATACAGGCAATTATAAATGTAGCCCATTGATAGCTTTCTATCAACTGCTTCCCATAAAAAAGTACTCATATTTTACGAATGCGCCTTTTCCCTTGTTATAACTCCGTGATTCCTTGTTATAACTCCGTGATTTTTCGTTTCAGTCAACCCTAATATATCAATCTCTGCACTCACAATTCATCTCATCCTCCTCGTCCTCCTCATGGGAATCAAAAATTTTCTACTTACTTTGATAATAAATGTGATAACCTATCTGCAATAAAGAAAAGCGTCGCCAATTGTGCTGTAAAACCCCATGGTTTCTCGTTTCAGTCATTCCTAATATATCAATCGCCCGCTCTCACAATTCATCTCCTCCTCCTCGTCCTCCTCTTGTATCACCGCCATCTCGTCATCCATGTAGTCGCCGCCCATCTCCAGCATGCTCATGCCTGCAATTATTATTCATTAATTAACTAAAATAATTAATTAGGAATAACACATTATATGGACAAAGAAGTAGACAAATTTCCTTGTAATCCTCTTTCAACTCGCATTCTAAACGTTTATTGGTCATCGATTCCGGCACTTTCGTAAATCCGAGCATACCGCAAAATTAAAATTCAAGCACGCAGCTTTGGTGTTTCGAGACCACTATGTTGTACGTTACGGAATCGGTAAAGCACTATTTCGAGCAAGTGGTCAAAAATAAAGGTCCTACATACACTTTCAATCTGCATCACGCAACCCGTGAGCATATTGTTCCCACGCATGTTCACTCAGTGGGCGATTCAGAGCAGATCTTCCATGTATGCAATTATAATCACCATCGGTATGAGACTCATATGCCCCCTCGCTGACAAGTTCAATGCACCCTCATAAAAGCCCCAAAACCTTGATTCATTATCGTTTCAACACTGCTACTTCGTAGGCGCATGAATCTTTTGCCAATTCTCTTGTGCACCAAATCAGACCCGTTCTCTGCACAGATTAAATACCTATCTACAAGATTTGATTAAACACAAGGTAAAGCGATAATTTCTATAGAAAAAAAACTACATGGTAGACCTCTTTTTCGCAACTATTATAATACCATGCAAACTACTCCTCTCACCAATATCGACATCGATACTCTCCAGAGAAAACCACAACCCCCACCCCTTCGTTGTTTCTACACATCTACTTCACAGGCGGGACAGGCAACTACTAGTGACCGTGGAGCCCATCATCAAACAAACCACATCTGCTCACCAATCTCATTCTATGGGTGTAACTAACTCGCTTCATCGTTGTTTCACTGCTATTATTTTACCTTGCAAACTCCTCGTCTCACCAATATCGTTCTGCGTCATAGCTCAAAAAGTAAAATTGAAAGTCGGGCAGGTTTGACGAAAACCTGCCCCTGTCAGCGTTTCCTTTGCTCTATTTTCAGAACAGTCTCTCTCTACCCCCTTCCAATCCCGGTTCTTCCTCGTTTCATCACCACTACATCACAACTATACTACTACTTCCCCTACCAAGCTCTAATCTTCTCACCCGTCTCCTTCTCAATCTGGTCGTCCTCCTCCCTCATCATGTCCTCCTTCTCGACGGTGACGACCAGCCGCAGCCCGCCCGGCCCCTCGATCATGCGGGAAGAGGACGGACCCGCCTCCGACTCGTCTTGCCTCAAATTCAAAGTAACTGTACACCACATGATTTCGCGTTTCACATTTCTACCAGTGCTCTTCGAAAATGGTAAGCAAAACACATGATAACTGGAAGATTAGTGATCCTAAAGACAATGAAGTAACGGTGCCCGTCACATACACGCCCTTTCTCGTTTCATCATCATGATAAATGCCTACACTTTCCCATTGCACTAATGAACGTGTTGTCGCAAGTGACATGGTGAATTATAAATATTACCACGTGATCACGCGTTCAGGATGTCTACTCGTGTTCGAAAATAGTAAAATACTTGATAGCTTGAAGAGCAGTGCTTGTAAACACAACAACTAAATGACGGTGTCCGTACCATACACGTCCCATTCACGTTTCATCGTCAAGCTAAATACCAGCAATTTTCCACTACGCCAATAGCAATGAATCATTTGTTCATGGTGAAATATAAATACAGCTACGTGATCTCTCGTTTCAAGGTGTCTACTCATGTACGAAAAAGATAAACAAATAGTTGATAGCTCGAGCTTCGGCACTCAAAAAACAACGAAGTAATGGTGTCCGTCACATTCGCGTTTCACGATCATGCTAAATATCGACATGTTCCCACTGCGCCAATAGACCTGCGCCATCGCTTACTAGATTTTCCACATTGAAAAAATACTGACTCGTCATCGTAGTCCTTGCTTGCTGCATACATCTGCTCCTTGTCGGAGAGCGGCATCGCGAGTCGCACCTCCATCCTGCCCTCCATCGGAGGCCCTGACGGCTGCAATTAATATATTTAAATAAAGGATTTTTAAATAATATAATTCATACTATTTTAATTGAATAAGCCTAGTACCGACTTAAACTGTCGTTGTGCAATCGATATATTTAAAATAGAGTGTAAAAACGGAGTCGTCAAGTGCATTTTGGAAGTACTTGGCAAATATTTAGTAGCGCCCAGAGCAACCGGCAATTTCGTGCTACAGAGTGCAATTTTCTCACAAATGTGTTGTGACCATTAATCAGTCCAAGCTGTGGTTTGCATAAAACATTTATAAATGGATTCTATTAGAATCATTCTATAAAAGATAAGTGTAGTGGGCCTTCTTTTCAAGCGCTCTACAAGCTATAATAAGCATAATAAGCAATTAATAACGTTCGCAGACCCACCTTGGCGACGATTCCGTAGGCGGCGGCCGACTGTCCGTGTGCATTCGTCGGCCTTGTTGCCACTGAGACATCGGAGAAGATGGAGAGGGCCTCGTTCTCGAAGGCTTCCAGCAGACACAGCTCCACGTGCTGGTAGAGATCCGTCTGTGAAAGGGAAGCTAATTAAAGTTTGCTATTCGTCGAAATAAATAAAGTTAAATACGTAAAGACTAGCAGGGAATCGAATGGAAGCTCTGACGGCGTAACGTCGTGGAACACTAGACGTCGTCAGAGCTCCCATTCGATTCCCTGTGAGCCCGAATAGCCTCTTGATAAACGACTTCTAAACTAAACTAACTAACTACTTTACTAAACTTTAACTTTACGAGCATAAGCCCGTCTGTAGAGGACAGAAAATAATTTTATTAAATTTAATATAATAAAATTCGTTAACGCTTCTGGACCACGATTCGTGCAACTCGCGAGACATGATCAATGAAGATCTCTCATATTATAATATTTATTATTTGTATCGAGCTATGTACTAATCACTAGAAAGTAAAATAATAGACTTGAGTGAGTTACAATGGAAACAAGCCAGCGACCTTAGCTTTCATTATTGAGATTTTGGCGGATTTTAGATCTGGATCACAAGGATCCGGATGGAAGAAACTCGTTTGGACTTTACAGCTAGAATACAGACTAGACGAGTCATTTTTGTGCTAGATACTCTTGATTAAGCTATGATAAAGGTAGAACAAAGCAAGATCATGTGATAATCGACGAACGGAGGGTTTGCAATTGAATACCAACTCACGGTGTTTCTGAAGGACTTGTGGCACTCCGTGCAGACGTAGACGCGCCTTGTTTGGTATAGCGGCGCTCGCTGGCTCCCGTCGGAGTTGTACATCTCGTGAACAACTAGACTAGCTAACTGAATCAGTTTATATAGGATGAACGCAAAAAAGGCTAAAGATCAAGGTGAGAAAGACATTTAACACTGAAAAACAATGGCGAGAAGATCCGACGATGATTTGTGAATGAAAATAAAACAATTTATATAGCAAAAAGTCAATAAATATACAAATTAACAACTAGCAAAAAAGCGCACCCTGCGCAGGCTGACGCATTTTCTTACAGTACCTTGTCTTCAATCATCGCGAACTACTTTTATAATTTTTTTTGGCATATTTACAATTAGAGCGCAAACATATTTTTTTTTCTTGTTGTAGCCCTATCTTAGCAATAGAATACCAAGAAAAAAAATATCAAATTGATCAATAATAACTAAATAATAAGCTAAAAATTTGAATCTACATCCCTTCCTACCGGGCGGTACAGTAATCAGATATAGATTTCGGCAGTTGTAAGGCGGTCAACGACTGATGTTCTTATACTTGGGAGGAGTTTATGAAATGGTACAATCGGAATAAGACTGCAAACTCGCCATTTTGGATCAGGGAAGGCAATGCAATTGACTGAAAGAATATGCCGCATGCCACATCATTCCACAGACCGGTCACCCATCCAGAAAGGCCTTTGGAGTGAGAGAGCGTCGCGAAATCGAGAGGGAATCTCTCACTTTTGTGTGCTCTCTTGTCCCAACCCTGATCTGTAGGTTTGGAATCATGTGATGCACAGCCTTTCGAGAGCGGACACACGGGTTAGACGACTAGACAAAAGCTAGAGAGCGTTCACTTAAGAGAGACGCCAGACCGCGAGGCAAAAGAACGTGTCGTTCTATACCGAGACATCGGATTTCTCCCCACCGTCAAACCCGGCTCGCGTCAGGACCGCTTTCTCAATACTCTATATAAGCTGCGCGCGCTCGATCAATAGTGCGACAACTACCGTACATGGGGCGCCCGCATCGAGAATCCCGCCTATATCAGTGGTCTGATGCGCAAGATAAGTTCAAACGGGGATTTTCCTAAGTCTACTCTCCCCATACTGGTGAAACGCTGTGTGATGCGACTACTGTGTGTGATTTGACAGACCGAAGAGAGTGAGGTAGTATAGGTGTTTAACGGTCTTTAACAGGCCGCAGGTCTGTCGAATTTGTATTGGTGTAAAATGTTTAATTCTTCCCTCTTTTTGTTAATGAAAATAAAACAATTTATATAGCAAAAAGTCAATAAATCTACAAATTAACAACTAGCAAAAAAGCGCAAAAATGTTTAATTCTTCCCTCTTTTTGTGAATGAAAATAAAACAATTTATATAGCAAAAAGTCAATAAATATACAAATTAACAACTAGCAAAAAAGCGCACCCTGCGCAGGCTGACGCATTTTCTTACAGTACCTTGTCTTCAATCATCACTGAGTTCTCACGTACCACCTACTTCTTCTTTGTGAAGAATTCATAGAACTTGTTACAGGATCGCCAGGCGCCACCGATTCTTCTATTTAGCTCGAGAGAAAAATAGCAAAAGATTCAAGCACCGAAGGGAGTCGAACGTGCCATCCTGTTATCCTCCCGCATTGCGAAAGGGCGCCTTTACCGACTGCGCCAAGGGTGCCACCACGCGCAGCGCTAGATGTCTCCCCTTTGCCTCTCTCTCTCTCCAATCTCCAGCTCACTCCAACAGGCAAAGAGGCAGAGGGAAACGGGAGAGACAGACAGACAGACAGACGGCGGGACTGCAAGAGAGTTGCACGGTCGGCTGTGTAGACTTTCGATAAATATATTTATTAATTATTTTATTAATTTATCCCTCGATAAAGTATGATGCTGGTGGAGACTACCGTGATTGAGGAAAGTGTGGCACATTTTCAACACAAATTCGACAGAAAAATAAGTAAATACAAGATCCGCCAGTGCAAACGAGGGAATAGGTACGCATACTGCATGCGTACAGTATGTACATAAACATTATCAATGCGTAGTGTTTATCGTTCGAGCAATTACTTCCACAGATATGTACAACAAATGAGATTTTTGCGTTGAGATTTTCGGAATTATAAAAAAAAATACGGGCATACATCTACACTTATTTAGACGATTCTAATAATACATTACTAATTATTCTTCTCGAAAATCGATAATCTAATTTTAATCGATAATCTTAGAAGCGAAGAGGAGGCATACGAGCAAAGTCGTTGCGGACGGGAGGCGGGGCCTGAAAGTATACATAGAAAGTATCCAGAATTTCAAAAAGGAGCCAGTCCAGAAGCGAGGGAGTGTGAAAATATGAGATTCTATTTCTTTCTCCACACATTTTATAATCCATGACCCCTTTCTGGAGGTTTGAGTTTGAGGCAGAAAATATTTCAGTATGATGTCGACATCGCAATAGGCCTCTGGTGCCCCCCCCATCTAATCTACATTTCGACTACCCCCTAGATTCGGTAAATTTACGGTGGCAGCTGGGGATTACAGTACCCAGTCTAAATCCCTGCCCCGGTTACGACAATGACTCAGTCGATATCCATGCCCCGATTACGGTAATGAATCTATCCATGCCCCGGTTTCGGTAACGAATCGATCGATATTTCCCGGTTACGGTAATGAATCGATCGATACGGTAGGTTACTGTACCTGGAATCCAATAATGGCTGAGATCTTGCTGGGCACGCGCGCCAGTTCGTTCACATCTACGAAGCCGTCCCTGTTGAGGTCGAGCTGCGAGAAGGCAGCGGCGATGTCGGCCGACGAGACCTGCGAGAAGATTACTGTAATTTTGGGTTACGGTAGGTTACGGTAGTTTACGATTTTTCTGGATAAATCTACACTTCCTATAGAAGGATACTGTAGGTTATAACTAGTGAAGCATTCACAAAACTTACCTATTATAGATATCTCACACATAATCCCATTCTAGCGATTGAACTGACGTCAAATGTTTCTGCAGGTTACTGTAGTGCATATTGTAAAAATACAATTCCTGTTGAGGCGCAACCGGAAACCACATTTCTCTACGGCTCAGAAATAACGGGGCATGGATGCCACAGGCACGTATCAGCCAAAACTTACTTGCCGCTGGCAAATGCATGGAAGCCATAGGTAAATCGTAAAAGCATGAGAGCCGCTGGTAAAGCGCATGGATGCTACAGATTGACACGACTAAGGGCATGCATGCCGCAGGTACCGGGAAGGTAGGCTGGTATCGGCAGGCGAGTAATGATCAGGCTCTCCTCAGTCTACATGCTCTCTCATCGATCAGTCAGCGCGAGAGAGCATGCGGAATTGAGAGGGTCAGATCATTGCCCCGGCAGGCACAAAGCATGCATGCTGCAGCCTGCTCGCTACCATTTTACCTGCCAAGTGCCTGCGGCTTGCATGCCTTCTGTCAGATGGCTTCTTAGCTTTTCGCCTGCGCCATCCATGCCCTGTTATTTCTGAGTAGTGGATATCGCAAAAACTACTAGCCCTTTTGAGGTACTGCCTCTCGACGGTATGTTGATACTGAAAGGCTAATAACGTCCACTTCTTAGGACGGTTTCAAGGGATACTGTAGCTTCTTAGTTACGGTACCCTGGCGAACTCGTGTCCCTAATGGTGACTCTAGGTTACTGTAGTCTAATGTTCCTGTAGACTGTGCTCCCGCTAAAAACTTTTAGAAACCAATTGCCACGTATGGATACTGTATTTAACGGTAGTGACATTTTGTTTTCGGGGATACTGTAGCGTCCCAGTTACGGTACCTTGGCGAACTTTGATGCGAAGGTGGCGAGCTCGGCGAGCGCCAGTCGGCCGTCCTTGTTCGTGTCCATGTCCTGCACCAGCTGCACCGCCAGTTCGCGATCCTTCTCCTCCTGACGGATTACGGTAATATCCAGGTTACGGTATCATCATTGACATACGGCGAAATTTACAATGCTCAACGGCACGAGTCTAGGTGTTTGCTTGAAATCGGGTGCGACATATTTTTACACTCGACATAATAATGAATACATGTTTCGGCGAACTCTAAACTAAACGATTCTCAGAGTCATCCGGGGGGGGGACGGGAATAAGGGGACACTGATGCGTTGACTCCCGACACATCATTCCACAGACCGGTCAACCTTACGGAAAGGCCTTCGGAGTGAGAGAGCGTGTGAAATCGAGAGGGACTCTCTCACTTTTGTACACTCTCTCGCTCTAACCCTGGTCTGCAGGTTTGGAATCATGTGCCGACCCCTTTCTGGAGTTATCGACTCTCTCACCTGTGTCTTGACTCTCTGCTGATCGGTGGCTCGATCGAACTCATCTCTCGACAGAAGTCCGTCTCCATTGACGTCCGCCACCTGTAGAAAATACAAATCGAATTGGGGAGGGACTTTCTCACAATTTGCACTTTTTTCATTTCTAATTTACTTTCTCTAATTAAATAATTCTTTATTAAATCTTTAATTAAATAACTTTCTAATTTGTCAATTTGCACGCCCTCTAGCCCTGACCCCTTTCTGGAATCATATGCAATATTTGACGTCCGCCACCTGCACCATACATTGTCGTCAGACGGGAAAAATGACTTATTGCGAATCCCATAAATGGCCCTTTTTTCTCATAAAACTGGTCCGATGTAGTGTGCAAGCCCCATAAAACTGCTCAGAGCTCAATTGATTCTTATTATCTCCTCCTCCGTGCGTTCCTGGATAGGTTTTGAGTGTGATAACGGTATCGTTTAAATGATTGTGCACGACAATGTCCGAGTTTTAAAATGTTTATAAAATGAACACGAAGCCATTTAATTAAGGTAATTAATTAATTGCGTCTCGGGCGTAGATGAATTAATTAGTTAAGAGAGACTATCTGACTCGATCGACATATTTGTTCAGAGACTTGGCACAGCACGAAAAGTGCGTTGATGAGATAAACATGCCACGTTGTAGTGTGGCCGAGGCCGAGTTGAGGCATGTTATGGAAAAAGTGTGAAAACGCTTCTACGCCTCAGGGCATGACGTCATAGGAATTTCCGGTTTTTCGAAAACTTCATCAAATGGCCTAATGAGTGGTACCAATCGATTCCTAATAATATTCTAAGACTTTTTCGACTCCATGAAGTTTTCGCTAATTTTTGATCTAAGCCTGAAAAATTGAAAAATTGATTTCAAAAACAATTATTTTTTAAATTAAATTATTTTTCTGTTGTTTGCCTGTGCAAGTGAGAAGATTTTATTTGTGATATGCAATGCTACAACACTGATAGTTCAACTGTGTGAAGGGTTGTTCATACGCGTTCCATCAAGCATGTTCAGTAGGCTGAAAATGCACGAGTTCTTGGAAATTGGTGTACTTACAGTAACCCGGAGTGATTTTCCAGTATTATCCGGCAGGTTCGGGAATGTATCCGACGAAAGCCCCAGCAACCTACTATTGTGTAGTTACCCTACAATGGACACTTTGGCTTCCAGCGCCGTGTTGATAGCATTGGGACTTTTTACCTTGTTACTGTAAGTACACCATAATTCCAAGAACTCGTGCATTTTCAGCCTACTGAACATGCTTGATGGAACTCGTATGAACAACCCTTCACACAGTTGAACTATCAGTGTTGTAGCATTGCATATCACAAATAAAATCTTCTCACTTGCACAGGCAAACAACAACAAATAATTTAATTTAAAAAATAAATTTTTTTGAAATCAATTTTCAATTTTTCAGGCTTAGATCAAAAATTAGCGAAAACTTCATGGAGTCGAAAAAGTCTTAGAATATTATTAGGAATCGATTGGTACCACTCATTAGGCCATTTGATGAAGTTTTCGAAAAACCGGAAATTCCTATGACGTCATGCCCTGAGGCGTAGAAGCGTTTTCACACGTTTTCCATAGCATGCCTCAACTCGGCCTCGGCCACACTACAACGTGGCATGTTTATCTCATCAACGCACTTTTCGCGCTGTGCCAAGAACAATTCGACTGAGTCAGATAGCCTCTCTTAATTACCTGCACGAGTCCGTTGATAACCAGGGCGTCCACTCCCGAGAAGGATCTCTCAGAGGAGTCGATGACTCCATCCCGGTTAAGGTCGAGTCGCTGATAATTATGATACGATGTTTATCCGAAATATATTTTTTTTCAGTCACTCTGCTCCCTGTTTTGATTTTTTTTCTGAATCGACTATTGTGAACCCGGATACGGTCGCGTTTTATGACGCAATTTCGAAATATCGATAGATGCCCTGACTATTTAAATAGTCATCACTACGCAACAACATTTCTTTCGAATTTTCACATGAGTGTTCGACAATTTTCCGATAGCCCCGTCACGGTTACGGAGCTGCGCCATCATTATGCAGCATTGTTTTCGTATACTATCATATATTGGAGACTTCGCGAATAATTATCATTGTGTTGCGTCATCATTGTGAAAAATAATCGTAACATCTATCGGAGAGCTAACATTTTCAACAGCTTAATTAATTGTGTGAAACCCAGGACATCCTGCTGCCGTGGTCGCGTTATCTAGACACAGAAGAGAGCATGCGAAATGGGTGAGTATTGTTTTAGATTTTTTTCCCGAGTTTGATAGTGAAGGTTCGTTCCGAGGAGTCGATCAATCTTTCACGGTTACGCTGATCATAACAATCGCAGAGCTTCATTATCTCCGATAAATGCAGCTGTTAAATCGGAGAGCACCCATTTCCATCCGAGTTCATGAGCGCGTGAAACATAGGATCACCCTGCCTTTCTCTAAACCTTTCGATAGCTGATCGTTCTACAGATCACCCAACCCTCCAGAAAATATGCATTTACAATTTTTAGATGATTTCAAATCTGTATGCTCTTCATTCCAGTAGTAAAGTGTTATCCCTCTCCCTCGGTTCCCTTCCTATCCTTGGCTCATCCCAGCTAATCCTTCCATAACCACCGCACTTTCACTAGTCCCTGCCATCGGCTGCTACCCGTTTTCGCTCCCTTTCAATCTCAACCGCAGAGAGTGCCATCGACAGTGCAAGGGTGCGCCAATCCGCGAGCACTATCGATTGGATTTTGCACTATCTGCAGACGTAATAGAATTTTAAATTTCAGCAAAGTGCGAGCTGAATTGATAGTGCCCCCATGTACTCTAATCACCCAGTATTACATGCACACGCGGTTAAGCCTCCAGAAAGGGACAAAGCCCCGCCCCTTGACCCCTTTCTGGAGGTACTCACATCGAAGATGTCGTGCTTGCTCAGCTGCGGCTGCTGCGAGATGGCGGATGCAAGAGGAACGAATTCGGCGATGTGCAGCGAGTTGTCGCGGTCCGCGTCGTACGACATGAAGAGGTCTGGAAAGGGTACGGTAGTTGGAGGAAAAGGTCGATCGAGAACTGATTTATTGATTGAGAACCTGATCCGAAAGAAGACACGTGTTTCTCGTGAAATTGGGATGGGTTTCATGAGTCGTGGAAATATCTCGATTTAGGCTATTCTCAATAACTACTTCAGTTCTTATTCTGAACGTTACTTTCGATTAGTAATCACTAGTGTTGTTATTTGGAATAATTCTATTCGCGAATAACCCATTGTTATTCGCGAATAGGATTATTCCAAATAATAAAACAAAACAATATAACAAAATAAAACAAACAAACAACAAACAAACTCACACTTTATGTTTCGAAAGAATACGCCGCAGTGACTTAGGTTTCACAAGTGGTAGAAATGTCTCGATTTTTTGCCATTCTCAATGCTTCTGCCAAATATCGTCGCATAAATATTTAGAAATATTAACTTCCACTCACTCTCCCTCTTACATTTCTTGACATGCGGTATAGTATTGTTATTTTTGCAGATCGAATAATTTTACAATTGGGCACTATTTTTTGGCTCACTCTTACTCTAGCCGCTCTTGAGATTTCACACCTTGCACAGCATTCGAAACAGAGTCGGCGAGAATGAGTTAGAGAATGTCGAGAGAGAGAGAGAGATGTCGAGAGAGTGCGCGAAACGAGAGAGACAGACAACGAGAGAGGTTCTTGGCATGTTGCCAACACGATGCAGTGCCTTGTTGTGTCTCTTACGTGAGCAATGTTTTTTCTTCGCCGTTTTGCCATACTTAATAGTTGTAATATTATTTTTGGAAATAAATTGTCAATTTTTTAAGCAACAGGTTAAGGCGACACAAAACCCATTTCGTACCACCGCTTGATAGTTCATAAAAAGAGAATTTCTTCCGGTTTCACGTTGAATATTCAACGCCTGAAACAAAAATATGTCGACCCACTCTTTCTCTGGTCGTTCTTGAGATGCAATTTCTTGCCCGCCCAGTGCTCGAATTCGTTCCAGTCCACGATGCCATCCTTGTTCGTGTCAACAGAGTCGAACGAGTTCACTGAACGGTTCGGTGCCATAAAACATTGGTCCCGTAATTTGGTACCACAGAGACAGTTTGGTACCACAATCAGGATAAAATATGGCTGGGTTTACCTAAATTTCTCTTATATTAGGAAAATTGTCAAACATCGAGACAATCGTTGTTATCTAGACTAGCTATTCTTTATACAGTGTCAATTATCCATCCAACCAAATTATTGTTCAAAATAGATAATCGAGTTCATGCCCAAATCATGACAGATGTAAAAAAATCATGTCACGAATCGAAAAGCGAAAGCTGTCTGAACAGAGAAAGCTTTCACTTTTCGATTCGAGTCGTTTTCACAACACTTCGTTCCGGTTTGAAATTTCCGTGCTTTCCTTTGTTCGATTCGCGAGTGACCTCAGGGACAAAAGATAAGAAGTAAGAGAACAGGTATGCCAGCTGAGTCATTCTCACAGAAAAGGCAGTAAAGATGTGATAGAATTTGCGTGTACTCACAAATGGTAAGAAATAGTAAATGACGTAATAATTGCCTAGTGATGACGCAGTTTATACCTAATCCAATTTCAGCCAACGCCAAAATGACTGTACATAAGTTCGTGGCAACATGATATACAGTGTTCATTTGAGTCATGAAACTGAATGTTACCTAGTGATGGCGCAATTGTGAAAGTTGCCTAGTGATGACGCAATTGTAGAATTTGCCTAGTGATGATGCAATCTCACCATTGACCGAGGATCCGGGGAGATTGATTGCGGTGGCGAGGGGAATCACAAGAAAGAGGACTGATCGCATCTGATTGTGAGGAGTAAATAGAGACACAGTGAAACAATAATATGCCAAGGGGCAGCCAAACACAGAGGAAATTCGGAGATCAGATATACTGTCGTAAGTCAGTATGCAAAACAAATATGCGGAGATTTCTCTATTTCGATCTTATTTAGAAAAAAAAGTAGATATTGACAGTGATCGACGATTTTCGTCAGGAATTGTGGGAACGAGAGAGTGAGACATGTGTTTCATTATTAAGAATGTGTGTAGGACGTCAATCAATCAAAGTCTTCTCCAACACTAGAAATGATCTCAGTGAAACAGCGAAACGAGAGGAAGAGCAAGAGAAAGAGACACGATTGCGTCGCGGCTCCCAAGGGCAATAGCCGGTGCACGGCAGATTTAGGGGGAGGAGAGGGAGGAGAGTGTGCCGGAGGGGAGGTGGCGAGAGGGGGAGAGAGGGAGGAAGAAGAGAGAGGGAGAGACAGGACCAGTTTCCTCCCTCGATACATACGTGTTGTCTGCCATCGCACTTCACTTATGCAAAAGGCAATCTTGAGAAGTGTAGTATAGATTTGTAGATTACTAGTAGCTAATTCAGTCGACTTTCGATCCGGAAACAATTTTTGGAACGGGAAATTGGATTCTAAAGTTGCGAACTGACCAATATCGACCATTTTCCATTAAACCGCATCAAGAAAGGGGCGGAAAGCTAGAGAAAGTCCTTTGTTTCTCGCCCACGACCCCATTCTGGAGTGGTTTTTCCAAGCAATTTCCGGCTGAGAAACTTCTTGGGCATAATTACACACTGCATCACACGAATTGGGAAGGCGAAAGAAGTCTTTATTATTATTATTATATTTTTTTATAATTTTGATTGATCGATCCTAAGATCGATGGGTCCTATCTGATCCTATCCGTGTCATAAGCTCTAGATACAATCAATGAATCAGCAAATAGTCATAAAAGATAGAGAGGGACAATGGAGGGTACCTTCCCTCTCCTCTCCCCTTTCTCTCTTTTGTCTGTTGCGGAAAGTTCGTCGGGGAAAAGAACACAAAGGGATGCCAAATCATAAGTTGCATAATCACTACCCAACTTCTTCCTACTAACTTTCCGCAGCTTTCCCAAGCCGGAACCACTTAATTTCGGCAATCATCTAAAAGCTGGATCCGGATCGATTTTCGAAAATATAATGTACAACTCGTAGATAACAGACTTATATTATGCGGTATATGGCTACCGTACCCAGGTGATTTCCGTTCGGGAGCCGAGGGTCCAAAGAGTGCGGTAAGCGTTTTCGGCTCCCGAACGGGACCCACAGCAGGGGGTACGGTACAATAAAGAGTGAGATGTTGTGATGTGTGAGGTAGTCCGGGATAGAGGGCTTTGATGTCACCGATGAATAGTAGAGATTATAGCGAAAGATTGAGAAGAGTCATCATATATCTGCAAAAACGACCGATAAAAGCTATCTACTGTAATCCGCCCAAGCAGATCGATAACTGACTACCGTATCCCGCGAACGCCTTGGTCTCGAATGGAGACTGCGGCTGTGGCGGCAGATTCTCGTTGTTGAAGGGCGGCAGACCGTAGCCCGCTCGCAAGTTGAGATTTTCCTGAATATTGATTGATCAGGTACGGTAAGGCATGGTTCCAGAATATTGATAGATCAGGTTACGATCGGGGTAGGTCGCCACGACCCGGGTCCTCAGCAGGGTCATACACAAATGAGTCTTGCGCGGGAATATGCCTCCTCTCCCTCCTCTCTCCCGCACTCCATATCCCAGCTAATACCCACTCATCTCTAAGGATAAGATCAGCGGGGCGCCGCGTTCTCTCTCTCTCTATCTCTCTCCCTCTCTTCTCAAATTCGCCACCTCTCCTCTTCTCTCACTTATTCCACTCCAGTATTCCCACTTACCGCAGCTCAACCGTATGCAAGCTACAGTAACCTACAGTAAGATACAGAAACCGGAACGGAAAAATAAATACCTGCTCCAGCAACCGGATCCTCTGCTCGTACGCGGCACACTTCTCGTTGAGCGCGCTAATCTTCTTCTGAAATCAATCAATAAACTACCATAATCCTGTCTTACAGTAAGACATCGACCGACAGTATCGAAAACTACCATGTACCTGCATCTCCTCCTCCTTCTTCCGCCTTTCAAATCGCGACTTCTGTGCGGCTAGGTTATTCCGGTCGCGTTTCAATCGATATCTGCAACGAGATTACGGTAATCGAGGCTCGATCGTTCGCCGACTGATCTACCGCAACACCAAGGCTACGGTAGTCCAGTGTGTCGTCGTGTCGTGGTGTGATGGTGATTATCGATTGATGGTAGATCAGCAGTGCAGTAGTTGGAAGACTGACTGTGAACCTGTAATTGAGTGATCCCCGCCCCACCCCCCTAGTGTTCAGAGAGAAAAAAAACCAGTTGTCGATTGGTCTAGAGTCAGGATACGGTAGTTCGCTCACCTTTCGGCCTCCTGAGGCGACTTGAACTTGCGCTTGGGCGCTTGGCCGCCACTGCCGCCAGAACCACCGGAAGGGGGCGTGTCGCCCATCTCGGAACCTATAAGCATTGATTTATTGATTATCTATTTCTCGTTTATCGTTTTATGGATTGGCAACTGAGCGACGAATGGGTGACATTACTGGTGAAGATGGTGTACTCTACGCATGATGATATCATCCAAATCAAAATCAAAATATCCAGAAAGGGGTCCGGAGCGAGATAGGCCTTTGTTTTTCTAGTCCTTTCTGGAGGTTTGGAATCATGTGATTGGCAACATAAAAAAGTAGTACTCACAACCGGATTTTGTATTGATCTGGAATGTCTAAAGATCAAAAATCAAACTATTCTCACCAGATTTGACGGTCGTGTCAGGGTACATCACGCCTGGGGCGGAAGTGGGCGTGGCCGGAAACGGTGCCATCATCGGCGGCCAGCTGCAGTACAGCAGGGTTACGGTAACTCTAGTCTTACTGTAGGTCGGTTGACTACCGCATATCAGTTCAACACTAGATGAAATAGATGTACACACTACAAATCCGTATGTGTCACATCCGCGAAGTTCTTACTCCTCTGAGATATCTAATGTTATACTGTATGAGCCAGTGGGTTTGAGCCTAGTCAGCCTGCCAGAGGATTACTTTCGGACCCCGAGGCAGCAATCTCGACCTCGTACTACCAATTATTATTCCAGAGGGTATCTTCCACTAGTTTTCGGCTGCTAATATGTAGTACAAGTTGCTATTTCGTGCACAAAAAAAAGCTAAGCTTGTACTACATATTAGCAGCCATTACAAACAAAGTAATGTCGAGTATTTCAAAGCAAATGGGGAAGAGAAAGTCAGTAATCGATATTTATCGTTTTCTTTTGCAGGAAAAAATGGAACTCACGCGTAGGCGGGGTACGCATTCGGATCGTAGTAGAGCGGTACGGTAGCCATCATCTCCATCGCTGATACGGTAGTTGAAGGGGTACGGTAATCGGATACGGTAAACGGGTTACGGTAGGTTAGTTACGTAAGAGACGAACTCTTGCGCAACAGGGACACTAATCGTAAATGGGTCTCGCGGACAGACCAGGAGGTACGCCGGCGGTGGCTCCGCCCCCTTCCACTCTCTCTCCGATCTGTACACGGTCTCCGCTCTATCGGCTGGCTCTGCCTGTCTGGTATCTCCTCGATCAACCTAGTCTCTCGGAGCTCTCTCCGTTTCGCACTGTCTCTCGGCCAGTGACCCGGACCCAATGCGGGAGTCTGAGGACAGATCAGAGTAGAGAGATGGGGAAGAGTGAGGGAGAGAGGTGTTACGTAGTGATTGCGCCATAGTTCATAAGGGGACAGGGGAAGTTACGGGGGATCGGTTACGGGTGTCTGGAGAGATTCAACTCGGAAGAACGAAATCGTTTGCTGACTTCAACTTCACAATTTACATGAAACACAATGAAACACAAAACTCCCCCTGTCCTCATTTGAAAGTGATTACTGATTAAAACAAACTATTCAGATGTACATCATTTCAGAAGCCCGAGAGAGATCTGAACATGCGCTTAAATGAAAGTGTGAGGTCGCTCTCGTTTTTACACACTCTCTCACGCCCGACCCTTTCTGGATGACTGTCCGAGGTGAAACAAGGTGGCTGCCGGTTCGGTGTCACATCATTCCACAGGCCGGTCAACCATCCAGAAAGGCCTTTGGAGTGAGAGAGCGTGTGAAATCGAGAGGGACCCTCTCACTTTTGTACACTCTCTCGCTCTGACCCTGGTCTGTAGGTTTGGAATCATGTGGTGTTGTGCGTCGTGCCCTCTGGCAAGGATCTGTGGTTGGTCTGATAGCTCCTTGTAGCCGGCTACAGGGTATTACATTTATAAAATGATACGAACACACAAAAAGTCAAAATGGTACTTCCTGTGTTTACCAAAGCGAGAGAGCGGGCTAAAGTGAGAGGGTCGCGTACGTGCCTGTGTGGTAAACAACGGAAGTCCGTCATTTGACTTTTTGGTGTGATCGTATCATTTTATAAATGTAATACCCAGTGGCAAGATACGGAATGATCTATAGTCACACGAAACACCACAACTGTATTCGTGGTTTTAGAGCAGTCACCGTTTCTAGGGCTATCTGCATTTTTATCTATTCTAATACTCGGGCGGTAAACTTCATTTTCATTATTAAAGCGACTAGCTCTGCATCAATGATTGTTCATTTCCATTTCATTACTTATGTTCTCGAAGAAACACAAATTTGTCTAGATCTGAATATGTTGCTCACCATTACCCCAAAATTGTACTTCGTCGCCAAACATAACCCAAATTATAATCCCGTTTTTCTCATGGTAGTAAAATTAATTTTCGTAATATCACAACAAATCTGCCACCCCTCCCTCCCCCTGTCACACACTCCCCCCTTATGAAGATGGATCTATTCACCTAATCTCCCACTCTCGATAGCTATCTTGAGCTCCATCTTCTGCGGGAAGGTACCCCTTCCAGATTGAGAGGGAGGGGAAGGGTACCCTTCTACAGTAACCCCCATCTGTCCCTCTCCCCCAGCCACAGGTGTCTCAACTGTGGTCATTACTCGCTTTTTCTCTCTCTCCCTTCTCTATTCATCACTAGAGAGCGAGAGCAAGGTCTCTTCATATCGCGCACTCTCTCGTCCACTGACAGGCGAAGATAGAGTGTGTGAAATGAAGAGACGGTGGTCTCGCATTCCTCCAATGGGGCCTATTCAACGGAGTGTCATCGTTAGCGTAATGGGAAAGCTGAAAGCTGGACAGAACTAGGATAATAATTGTTTTTTTGCAGGCCCTCAGGATCGCACTGATGTCATCAACAAATTCTTTATCAATTAGACATTGACTCGATGGCTCACAACGTTGTTTGATAAATATCCAAAATAAACGTTCAAGCTTACTCATAACCAGAATGCCGATCGAGTTGGCAAGATCTTCGTTGGCTTATCAAAATCTGTAGCAGCGCGAGATCGCCTGGTTTTGGTTGTATCGTATGTTTTTTTTCGCCACGCCGCCCCTCCCTTGTTAATGAACATTTGTTAATTACATTTGAGAGACCCCGCGGATTTACAGACATGTGAGATGATTAATAATCGAAAAAAATATTCCGGCAGATAATTTCGTGGAAAATTTCCTTGTTCAGTTTCTCGTTTAACCTTTAATTTAATCGTTTAGTATAATCTTTTCTTTCTTTATTTCTGCTCACGGATCAGGTAGGCCGGACCATCATCGGCTCTAATTCGCTGTCGCAGCGCGAAATCACATAGTTTGCTTCGAGAGTCCCAGATTTCATCTGAACCACAGCATTCGAAACATGGTCGGCGAGAGCGAGTTAGAGAAAGAGAGAGAAGGCGAGAGAGTGCGCAAAACGAGAGGATCAGACAGCGAGATACGTTCTTGGCATGGTGCCAACTGGATGCTGTGTGAACGTTCTGCAATCATTCTGGTGATTTTAGAATGACCATTTTTGCGGAAATGAACCAGGTCCGGCTTGCTGATATTATCGCAATGTTAACACTCAGAAAAATGCATTTCATATTTGGCTCCTGAACTGCGCTTGTATGTTATATATAACATACTCTATGTTATATCTGACATACAAACGCAGTTCAGGAGCCATATATGACAGACATTTTTCTCTGTGTAACGGGACGTGTCTAGTGCGCCTCGAACTTTGCGAGTTTAGGTATAATTATTCCATATTCTATGACCATATCACTCGGATCATGTAGTCATACACATTAGCGGTTACTTGCCGCCGCAGCATCTCGTGATCACCTGGTCGTGCTTCAAGGAGTCCCACTTTGCATCTCAACGCTCAATAGCAGTTTCGCATTTATGGTTTGATCAATTATTACATTTATAAAATGATAGATCACACCAAAAAGTCAAATGACGGACTTCCGTTGTTTGCCACACAGGCACGTACGCGACCCTCTCACTTTTGCCCGCTCTCTCGCTTTGGTAAACACAGGAAGTACCAATTTGAGTTTTTGTGTGTTCGTATCGTTTTATAAATGTAATATATTTGCGGCAATCCCGGCTTGCTCATATCCCCACAGTGTTGTTTGCACCCAAACACCCAATCCACTTTTCATCTCCGTGATACTCTTCTCTCTCCAGTCTCTATTTATTTGCTCCACCCATGTCGGTATCCTTCTTCTTATCTCTCTCTCTCTCTCTCTCTCTCTCTCTCCTCTCTCTCTCTCTCTTCGCACCTCAGCGTGATCCAACCAGACCTCTCGCGGGCTTGAGAGTGTGGGGCAGCCACTTGGCGCCTTGCCAAGAAAGTTTCTATCTCTCAGCCTACTCACTATACATAGAGTCGCATAATTTGATCTCGCCGACACTTACTCGGAAAGGTGTTGATTTGTTGTTTGAGAACAGAAGGACTGACTCGAATCATTCCACACATCATTCCACAGGCCGGTCAACCTTCCAGAAAGGCCTTTGGAGTGAGAGAGCGTGTGAAATCGAGAGAGACCCTCTCACTTTTGCACACTCTCTCGCTCTAACCCTGATCTGTATGTTTGGAATCATGTGTAAAATGTCCAGAAAGGGGTCAGCAGCGAACGAGCTCTCAGGAGATAGTTGTCCGGACCCCTTTTTGGAGAAAGAGCGGTCTCTCAAATCATCTAATTCTCTCACTGAACCCTAGGGATGCAAGTTCGGTTTTCGTATTACGACTCTCTGAGCGAGAGATCGGTAATACGGCTGATAAGGGAGAGAGAATTAAAGAAAAAGAGACGGTGTATTACCGAAACCGACGCCGAACGGGCAACCCTACTGAACACCTCGACTGCCGAGAGCTGCCGAGGGAGGGAGGGGGGAAGAGGGTGCGGAGAGAAGACAATACCTGGGGATTATGTTTGTGAGCCCCCGTGATCACATCATTCCAAGTTAAGAATAGCCTCTTTAGTTCAAATGACAGCATTCCGCCGATCGAATAGGCACGAAATTTGAGGTTATCAGCCAAAGTCGCAGCGCGACATCACCTGGTTCGCTTGCAACCTGCCGTCGCTGCACCTAACTATTCCATAGGCCGTTCAGAATTAGACAAAAGGGGGTCAGAGAGGGTGTAAAATCGAGGACTCTCTCACTTTATACAACCTGCCTTACTATCCCTTCTCTGTAGGTTTGAAACCACGAACAGATCCGACTCGAGAGGTGTGGAGGGACGGAGAAAAGAGGCAATTTTTGTGAATTATGATTGTATTAGGGGCATTGAGTAATGAGTTATGACTGCGAATGATCTGCTCTGGGAGGATAGTTAAAATGTAGAGGATCCTGATTACACTGCATTCATACAATCGAACCCCTACACCTTGGACCGGCCGAGAACATGAAAAAGTGTTTGTGAATCAAAAATTGTTTGTGAATCAATGAAAAAGTTGCGTACGCACTGTTATGCTAGCGGAGTGAAACACAAATCCGGATTGAAATTTGTTTTCGACTCGGCCAATCTAAAATGAGTGGGTGAATCGCCGGACCCAACCCGTTCCACATGATTCCAAACATACACAGAGCGGGAAGTCTCCAACTTTCCTTACTCTGGAGACATTGTCTCCAGCTGAAAGAGCATGCAAAATCGAGAGATCACCTCTCACTATCTCTAGCCCGCTCTCCCCATTTTGCATGCTCTCTCAACTGGAGACAATGTCTCCAGAGTAAGGAAAGTTGGAGACGTCCCGCTCTGAGTACAGCCCAGGGTTGGAGCGAGGGAGTGTACAAAAGTGAGAGGGTCTCTCTCGATTTCACACACTCTCTCACTCCAAAGGCCTTTCTGTAAGGTTGGCCGGTCTGTGGAATGATGTGGTTCTTTGCAGAATCTCTTCTCATTCCGCCTCCCTGACAAGCCCCAAAAGGTTTTGGAGTGATGATGTGTGTAAGATTGAGAGGGACTCTCTCACTTTCACTCATTTTCTCGGTTCTGGTTCTTTCTAGTGGGGGAACAGCACCATGAGCACCGGAAGTGGCTCTTCTCCATTGATCGATCGCTCAATCGATCGGTTATTGTGACTCTGATTGCTGCCCGATAAGATAACGGGCGTACTCGGGGAGAGTTCGATGGGGCCAGGAGAGAGAGAGAGAGAGATCAGATGGCAGTCTGATAGGAGTGTGGGAATGAGACGGAGTCGATTGATAAGGATCGAGTGGCACCTCCTCACCCCACCCGCGACAGTTCTCAGCGTTTTCCGTTCTAAAATCACAAAGTTATCGATTTTCCCAATCATTTCCGGTACTTCTCAGTCATACGATAATGTCACAACACTCGGTGAAAACGCAACCTTTCGAACAATACAAATTCTCATTATTTTTCCATTTCCGCTTTGACACTTCCCTCTGACAATGAGCTTCGTCTTTCTCCTCTTTCGGACGGTTGTTATCATCCATTGCTTGTCTGTGTATTGCCCTTTCTCTTTTCTTATCTGGGATTATCGATTTTTACAACCGATTCAATTCAGAGAAACAATGAAATTCGCCGTCCTCTGCGCGTTGTTAGGCGCCGCGCTCGCCAAGGAGGAGTGCTACGCAGTCAAGGTACTTTCTCGCTTCAAGATCACAATGTATCTCTAAGGAACTCTGGATATGCAATCTATTGCTTATCGGAAGGCGTATGTGCATAAAAACAATAATTGCGTGGACAAAATCGATAATCGCCCTGATAATTCAGGGCAAAGTGGAGTGCGCGCACAGCATGATTGGCGCGGAGGCGACGCAGATTCGAATTGATCTACTTGATGAGGATTGTAAGTTACTTCCGGTCATTTCTATTTTTAAAGAAGGCGTCCCACGAACGGTTCAAACGCCTTATTTTCCTCGATGTTCGAGGTTTCATTTCAGATATCATTAGTTGGTGAAACACAAATGCAACGCGCTTTTCCATCGCGCACCCTCCTCGTTTCCCATTATCTCTCTGCCTTTCTCTGACTTCTTCTCCACAAAGTGCCAACTCCCACAGCGAATGATTGCAGGCTCAATAGATACTGTAAGAATTCTGGTTGTTTTGGATAGTTTATTAAACATAACTTTCTTCAAACTAAAAAAGCAATGGAGGTCGAATACCCGGTTCTCATCGGGTATTCGACCTCCATTGCCCCACAGTGAGAACTCAGTTGACCAAATATTCGTGGAACGCCTTCTTTAAGAAACATTTTATTACCGCGAAGCTGTTCACGTTTCTCTTGACCACATCATTCCGCAGGCCGGTCAACTCCCTACAGAAAGGCCTTTGGAGTAAGAGAGAGCGTGTGAAATCGAGAGGGACTCTCTCACTTTTCTACATTCTCATGCTCAAAAACCCCGGTTTGTAGGTTTGGAATCGTGTGCGACGAGTCTGCCCCAGAACTTCCTGAACGTGACGGGAGAGTGCGTAAAAGTTATTGGAGTCTCGCTCACTTTTACGCCCTCTCTCACCCTGACCCCTTCCTGGATGTATGGAAGCAATTTGTTTTTCAGCCCTTCCTCTGGAGACAGACGACCTCATGGGACGCACGTGGGCTGACGAGGACGGACACTTCACTGGTATTTTTTTAAATCTAAAATTCGCAAAACATCATTCACTGATTACGAAGAAATTGAAAATCTCCTATTACCAAAACGGTCAACCGAACGCTCTCAAACTGTCGTTTTCCTTTATGGGAACTATTTATCCACCCTTCTTTTGGCATGTGTTTCACTCCGGCTATTTCAAACGACGGAAAATCTATTGGTTGATAGGTGAGGCAGAAATCTTTGTTAGCAACTAAACCATGAAAAAACAGTCAATTGCATATTGATGCAGATCCCGAGCCGTGCTTTTGTTTCCAGTGTCCGGCTGCGGCTCCGACTTCGGCCCACTGAACAGCCCCGACCCGTACCTGAAGGTGTTCCATCACTGCCCGCGCGTGAGAGACGGCCATACCAATGACGAGCGCACCTTCCAGGTAGCATCGAGTTGGCACTATGCCAAGAAAGTCTTTCGTTGCCTGATTCTCTCTTTTCACGCACTCTCTCAATGATTCTCACTTTCTCTAACTTGTCTAGCTGTTACACTCTCGGAGGCTGTACATCTCAATTCCTCGAATCTCCAGAAAGGGGTCGGGCACGAGAGAGTGTGTTAAAGTAAACAATCCACTGTCTTGTCAAAAGAAATTATCCTTATTCAGTTTTAAAAAGTTTAAAAAAAATATGAATTTCAGGTCGGTTTCATTCCTCTGCCACTTCCTCACATCAACAAGGTGGGAACGGTCTTCCTGGAGTGAGGAATCAATCGATAAATCACTCCGCATTTCGTCAGACCATCTGAATCTCGCTTGTACAAATCGATAAAGCTCACATCGCTTCAAGTCCCTGTGCCAGACAAGATAAACAAAAACTCCTTCAAGGTCGATTTTCTCTCTCTCCATTATGGGAACAATTGTGGAAAAAGGATATCGAAAAAAAAACTCATAAATTGAGTGTGCCGCTCAGCCTAATCGCATTTTGTTTTGAAAATTGTAAAAAAATGTTCCCCTATAAGGTGTCTCCTCACCGTCCCCTCTGGATTGTTGGTCGAAATGTAGATTCTGAACCCCCCATGTGATACGTCTACACAGAGTTAATCAACGTGTTTTATCGATTGATGCATCTCCGTTTCTTCATCAGCCCAACCACAAATTCGATGATAAACGCGAAGATGCTGAGCGCGTAGAGGCATCCGCAGATGATGAGAAATGTCCTGAAACATTTTTTAATTGGGTTAAAATGTTCAGACGATATGTGTTTCAATCGGAATGGATTAGGGCGCGAGGCCATCCTAATACGATGTGATCTTGCACTGTAAGTTAAAAAAACACACACGCAACAATATGTTACGAATACTGTAATGATTCTCGCACGATTGCCTAGTGATGACGACATACTTGAGTGTGTAGATGGGCACGGGGTCGAAGGACATGAGCTTGGTGGGAGTTGTGTCTCGCCGAGGTCGGGCCGTGTACCGACGCCACCACAACTCCACCATCTACAGTAATTATCGATTATTTTATGAATTATTTAATCAGTTTGCAATTCGAATACTTTACTGCTATTCATGCCTGCCCCTGCCTCGTTTCGATGCCCTGATTGCAAACCTCCAGAAAGGGGTAAAGGACGAGAGAGAAAGAGTGTGCGCCTGATAAAGTGAGAGAGTTCCTCTCATTTTGACAAGATCTCTAGATGCTGACCCCTTTCTGGAGAGTGGTAAGGGAGATGGTGTGTCTAACCTTCTGATTGTCGTACATTCTGAGCAGAATCTGGTTGAATCGTCCCATTGTGCGCCTCAAAGATCAAAGGTCAACTGGGAAATAACTTATGTCTTACTGTTTAAGGTGTTTGCCAACGTAGAAAGTCGCCGGGCGCTCCTTCCCGTACATTCCCTGACCGACCATTGAATTTGGAGGAAAGTTATAGAATGGATCGATTCTGAGAGGATTGCGCCATTCTTAGGTAATCGTGAAAACACTTACTGCGCCAGCCGGCAGGGAATGGTGAATGGGGCTCGCGGATTATACGTCATAGTTTGGAAGTTGTTAACGTACCCAACGAGATGACGAGAGGCACAAAGCTGAGAGATGGACAGTTTTAGAAAGGAAGCGCTCACGTGATCTCGTGGTGTAGTGGTTATCACATCTGTCTAACACACAGAAGGCCGGCGGTTCGAGCCCGCCCGAGATCAAAACTCTTTTGCCGGATTTTCGCTCACTTCATTTACAAATTTCTGCATGTCCGGCTCGATCTTCACTCGCTTCCTATTGTCGTGGACCTCTCTTCCGAACATTTCCGCCAACTTAAAATGACACATAAATCGTTTTTAATATCATTCCACACCCAAACCTCCAGAAAGGGGTCAGCAGAGAGCGTATAATTGAGAGGTACCCTTTCATTTTCCCACATTCCCTCGTTCTCGATCCCTTTCTGGAGGCTTCACTTACCGTATTCTTCTTGATGTATGCCAGGTTGGTCATGAGCAAGGCTTTTGTGTCCGATTGGAAAAGGCCCCTCAGTTCCTTCAGATGGCTAAAATAGTATTTTTTAGGGTTTTTGTTTGGGCTCCACCAACGATGCTTCTCAGTGTCGGTCTGGCTGCTCAAATTAGATTCTAGTTTAAAAAAAAAGTGATATTAGGGTTTATCATGCATGGCTCCAAACTTCCAAGGAGGGACAAGTGGGCTCTATTCAAGAAATGGTCTCACATGTCCGCTCTCGTATCAGTAACCACTGCGTTGCCAGCAAACAGCGCAGAGTAGAAGAAGCCGTAGAAGAGCGTGCCCAGGATGTACAGCAGCATGTAGAGGTTACGGTAGTCACTGAAGAGAATATTGGTTTTTTTTATTGAAAAGGAAAATCAGCAAAAGCAGGAAAAGCACGCCTGTGGCGTGGCAAGAAGAAGGATTCAAAGGAGAGCTGGGATAAACTGCCCGCGCACATCACTGGGCAATCTGGCACAGGACGAGTCTAAGAAGCGATCACGAATCACTGTTTCACCTGTATCATCTCTCAAACAAACTCAAATTCAGCTTCAATTTCAAAGACTGATAGTACCTCGAATAGAAGTCCCACGAAATGGATGGTGAGAAGAAGTCACGGAGGAATGCAACTCTCCTGCAATACATCGATCATACATGATTCCAATCCCGCAGACAAGTGTATAATGAGGGAGTCCTTGTTGACCAAGCCCTTTCTGTAGTGATCTCTGAGTTGATTCAATCAGGTACTATTGCTAATGATCAAAATCCAGATGCCATGAGAAAACGATATTTGTAAATAAATCATTCTGGCTAAACATATTTTATATATTTTATGTATCCTGTATTCTTCGGTCCAGTATTTTTGAATATCGTGATCTCTAGAATATATACCTTGCGAGAAACGTATTCCGTCCCGCCACGTCATCTATGATTTCCAGAGCGCGACCTGCAAAAATCATTTAAATTTCTTATTATTTCCCTTCTTTTGATATTTCTTTTTTTATTTCTCTTGTTATTTCCCCAGTTTCGATATTTCTCGTGCCTATTCAACTGATCCATAGGCGGGTCAACCCTTCAGACGGTGGTCTTGAGTGGGGGAGCATGTGAAAAAGCGAATGAGTCTAACAATTTTGCATGCTCTCTCGAAATGACCCCTTTTTCTACTCATGAAGTCATGTGTCTCCTCCCCTTCTCACATTTCACCGCCTCATTTTTGCTACTTCCTTCCAGTTTGCCGAGTCGCCATCGATACCTGAACATTTCTAATGTTTTTTTTAAAAATTATTTTTTAATTTTAATTATTAATTATTAATTTTAATAATAAATTATTAATTTCAAAAATTATAAAATACCTGAAAACGAGTACGGTCCGTTCGACGATGTTGATCGCAATGAGAGAAGCGATGATAAGGCCTGGAATGAGAATATTGGAATCTGATGGAAATGGGAAATGGGGATCACTATGAAATACAGTCTTGGTTGTTTCCCCAATGAAAACTTTCCGGCCCGGCCGGGCCCGGACGGGCCCAAGTGGATCCACGCAATTTGTAGCTCGAGTAGAGAGAAATTCGAGACAAATTCTGTGCAGTGAACGAGCTCAAGTCATTGGTCATCGAATGTTATTGATTGAAAATTAAATTATTTGCTTTATTACGTTTCATTTCGTTGAAAGAAATGATTGCAAGGAAAGGACTTTCGATAGAGATTGACGCAAAATATTACAGTATCTATTGGACTTTTGCATTTACCACGAACTGATTTTTCATAGAACGAAATTTTCTAATGAATTTAAAATTACTAAAAAATAGTTATTTAAATTTCTGTTGACACTTACCGATGACGAATGACCAGAATTCTTTGACTGCACAGAGTTTGTCTCGAATTTATCTCTATTCGCGCCACAAATTGCGTGGATCCACTTGGGCCCGTCCGGGCCGGAATGTTTTCATTGGGGAAACAGCCAGGACTGTACAATGCTCAAAGCGTGCGATGGAGAATGTTTTACTACTTTCTAACCTATAGAAAACGGGCGTAATAGCATGCAAAAGTGAGGGTGTCCCTCTTGATTTCATTACACTGAGAGAAAACATACTTAGAAGTGCGCCTACTAACCGGGATAGTAGGCGTCTACTAAGTAGGAGGAGGCTCTGATTAGTAGGGCCTACTTACATATAAGTGTGTTTTCTCTCAGTGTATTCCAAACCACTTCAATAGATTTGGCTGGAATGAGGAATGATGTGCAGTTGTAATGCGCTGGAGGGCACATTTTTCATTATTCTACGAATTAACTCGAACAAAACTGTTTTTTTTATCTCCACTTCATTCCTTATTTCATCGATGAAACACACTCGAAAAAGTGCAGTGATGAGTTCCATTTCAATAAAAAAGTAGTAAAATAATAATTTAATTCAATTAAAAGATTTTTAAAATCTCTAACAGAGAATCAGATGAGGGAAGACGATAAAGTTGTTGATGTCATCTGTATGTGTAGACGTCCGTTCGTAGAATGCCTCCTGCAAGATAGAGTGAAAAATGTGAGACCACGGTCTAGACTAGGGTTCTCTTATTGGAAACTATTGGAAATGGGAAATGTGGAGAACAAAGGACCGCTAACCGCAACGCGTGTGAGAGAGTGGGTGAAATGGAGAAAGAAGATGGCGAGTTCATTTCCTGATCCATCGTTGATTTGTTTTTTCTGATCCATCGTTGATTTGTTACAAAACAAACGGTCGAAGTACCACCGAGTAATCAATCGGAGTTGTAGCGTAGAAATTGTCCATCCGAGAAGCCCTGAAAGAATAGCATGCAATCTCATTGCACAGCATTCGAAACAGAGTCAGCGAGAACGAGTTAGAGAAAGAGAGAAATAGCGAGAGAGCGCGCTAAATGAGAGAGTCAGACAACGAGAGATGTTCTTGGCATGGTGCCAAATGGATGCTGTGCATTTCACCACGCCTACTTTTCAAAGTTTCCGATTCAATTTTTTTGAATTATAGCATCTGATGGGATAACTTAGTATCGATTTAATACATGAATCGTGTCAGTACCAGCTAAAAATTCTAAAACAAAGTTATAGCGGGAGCGTGAAACTCACCGATACGTGAACTCCTCAGCTATTCCATCCACCGTTTCGTCCTGAAGCCATCCCAGAATGCCGTCAAATTGACCAGTAGCCGGTTCCGGCGTGTAGCCACCTCAATCGATACCGATCGATATTCCGACAAATCGATATCGCATACCGTACACCGTGCCGACCCTGAAAGCGAGTTGCTTCTGTTCAGATTTCGCCAGCGCCGCCCACATATCGTAGTAAATGCCACCGAGCGCGCCCGTGTGCGGGTTACGGTACCTGTATTGGTTACGGTATAAGGGATACGGTACATAAAATGCGCGTTGATTACTGTGTAGATTATGGTAGATCTAGTGAATGCGGATTACGGCATAGTGAACTACGGTAGTAGGGATATGGTAGTTACAGTACATGAAAGGGAAGTTGCGGTTGACGTAAGACAGTGTGATGGTGTTGTTTACTGGCGCCATTTGGTCAAGTCCCGGCGGGCGATCCAGTGCTTCTAAATCTGCACAGTAAAACGGAAGTTACTTCCAAGGTTATAGTATCTGTTACGGTAACTGGTGGACAGAAGCCATCGATATTACCTGCTTCAGGGAGGGAGTCGCTCGGCATTTGTTGAGTAAGGAATGGAGATACTTCTCGAGGCCTGTGAAAAGGTGATGAATTCGAAATGGTGTGAAGTTTGGGGAGAGGGAGCGGAAAAGAGTTTTTGCACGGGGAGGAAGAGTACGCAGAGGCGAGAGAGAGAGAGAGAGAGAGAGAGAGATTGTTGGAAACAGTGCTGGTGAGACAGCGAAGAGAGTGTGTGAGAGAGTGTGTGAAAAGAGAGGAGCAGACAGCGAGAGGACGCTTGTTTGGCATTGTTCTGTGGGAAAAATTGAATACATGAGAAGCTTCTCACTTTGTGGGAAGACTGAATGGTTTATCACGCAAGTAGAGAGTAGTTGTTATTTGGTTGTTATGTTACGAGTTGTTAATCAAATACCCTCTCGTCTCCCGCTGCTATTACAAATTTACGAGCACTCGTCCGAAATAATAAAACGTTCCGTTGATAATCCGTGCTAAACAACAGATACGGCTGCGAGAGAGCATGGCAAAGTGAGAGACACGTCGAGGTATAGAAAGAGAGTACACCACCAGTAGTCCATTTCATGAACGTATCATTTTAAAATTGTAATAGATACGCATACAACCGATTCGACAACGTCGACGGACTTCCGTTTTGCCCCACTCTCTCTTCACAGTTAAGTGTCTTGTATGCGATCTTCTGAAGGAATAAGTAAACAAATAAATAATTATTGATCGAAACACTTGGTGCAAAGTTCATGTAAGGTGAAATGAAGCGATATAAATTGTATTTCAATATTTATCGCGAATTATCAATGAATGTTGTGATGTTCGCATGTTGAACGTTCTTATTACATTTATAAAATGATACGATCATACCAAAAAGCCGAATAACGAACTTCCGTTGTTTACCATACAGGAACATTGGCGACCCTCTCACTTTTGCGTGCTCTCTCGTCTCGGTAAACACAGGAAGTCCCAGTTCGACATTTTGTTTGATCGTATCATTTTATAAATGTAATATCCTTCCAAAGGTCGTTGAATAAAGACGATTTCTTCATCGATAGATGAACGCGCAAGGAGGTTGCGAAGACGATCCGCACATCTACAAAACAAATAAAACTCCAGAAAGGGGTCAGGCAGAGAGACTTTGCGAATCGATAACCTTCACTCTATTATCTACAGTCTTTAAACGACACGTGATCGAAATAAACGACTGATCGGCAGCTCTCTAAACGCTTTCTAAGCGACATTCCTATTTATCAGTTTACCTATTTATTCCTATTTATCTATTTATTCCTATCTATTTATCGTGAGAAAAGAGAAATATTTGGGATCACGTTGTTGAATGGTCAATTTGTAAAACGAATATCGAAATAGGAGGTAATGAAACATCGCTAACCCAAATTGCATCACGCTTAGGCTGTAATTTTATTGTAAACCGAGATACACCCAGAATGAATATACTTACTATTGAGTATATTCTATACTAAGATGAGACACAGAGTATATGATATACTCAATATTGAGTATATTCTCTCGTTTTCGCACGCTCTCTCGACGCGCGAATTATCGAGGGTGCTGATGACGGGGACATATTAATTTTTTTTCGTGGAGCGCCCGTTGGCGCCAAATGGCGTCACGTCGAAATCGCATTTTCTTCATTTACGCAGCCGCAAATAAAGCTAATTTTTCATCAATATTGTTTCTGGGGTAGAATGTCATGGTGATTATGCCTGATTATTCAAATTTTCTTGATTATCAAAAATAATTTTTAAAAATGCAACTTTCTTCAGAGTAATTTCTGACCTTGTTAATTCACACAGATCGGACCGGCGTGGCGAGACGAACCCAATTCTAAAATTTGAATCTATTCTGTGGTCGGATCTCCAAATGAGCAGCAATAAAGTTAGTCAAGATTGTGAGTAAAAAAGGAGATTTTCACCACTGATCTACCCTTTGACTCTTGTCTCCCATCGATTGACCTCCCCTCCTCTTCTCTATCTCTCGTCCCATCTCTGCGCTCTCACATTCCTCCATGCTCTCTCGCCTCCCCCCTCGTCTAGAGCCACAGAATTGGTTCAAATTTTAGAATTGGGTTCGTCTCGCCACGCCGGTCCGATCTGTGTGAATTAACAAGGTCAGAAATTACTCTGGAGAAAGTTGCATTTTTAAAAATTATTTTTGATAATCAAGAAAATTTGAATAGTCAAGCAAAATCACCATGACATTCTACCCCAGAAACAATATTGATGAAAAATTAGCTTTATTTGCGGCTGCGTAAATGAAGAAAATGCGATTTCGACGTGACGCCATTTGGCGCCAACGGGCGCTCCACGGAAAAAATGAATATGTCCACCGTCATCAGCACCCTCGATAACCCCATTTCACAGAGTTTCAGAAAAATAGAAAAATTTTTAGCTGTGCCTGCCCATGTCAGATCTGCTCGATTCTTACGCGAACGCCCTCATATAGAAAACGGGCGTAATAGCATGCAAAAGTGAGAGAGTCCATCTTGATTTCATTATTCCAAACCGCTTCAATAAGTTTGGCTGAAAAGGAATGATGTGCAGTTGTAATGCGCTGGAGGTCACATTTTTTCATTATTCTACGAATTAACTCGAACAAAACTGTTTTTTTGATCTCCACTTCATTCCTTATTTCATCGATGAAACACACTCGAAAAAGTGCAGCGATGAGTTCCATTTCAATAAAAAATAGTAAAATAATAATGTAAAATTTCTAACCCAGAATCAGATGAGGGAAGACGATAAAGTTGTTGATGTCATCTGTATGTGTAGACGTCCGTTCGTAGAATGTCTCCTGCAAGATAGTAGAGTGAGAAATGTGAGACCGCGGTCTCTTCATTTCGCACACTCTCTCGACCGGTCGATATACGAGAGAGTGTGCGACATGAAGAGACCGTGGTCTCACATTTCGCACTCTCCTGCGAGATAAAGATTATTCAGTAATGGAAAATCAAATATTGATCTATAAGGCCCGTGGTTCGAATCCCGGTCTGAGCACTAATCTTTTCTGTCTTTCAATCATCATTGATCTATAATGAAATTTCATTGAGATTGATGACCGTCGACATTGGGAAAAAAAGTTTAAGAAATATGTTTGAGATATCCGCAAGGTTAGTGTTTCGTTGTTGCGCCAAATATCAATGGACGTATGAGATAATAATGAGTTTGCGGTGCGTTTTTTTTACAAAACAGACGGACAACCTACCGCAGAATAATCGATCGAAGTTGTGGCGTAGAAATAGTCCATGCGAGATGCCCTGCACAATGTCGTCTCACCGATTGCATAAACACGTTCAGAGTTTCTCAAAGTCGTTTAGAGAGATTCGCAAGCAAGGTGATCGATTTTCTCTACAAGCGAAAGATTAAAATATACCGATAGAGTATATTACAACTTCACAAATACTCGATATAAATATTAAAACGTTCCGCTGATAAATAGCAGAAACGAGGACGAGAGTGCACGCGAAAGCGAGAGAATCAGAAAGTAAGCACACCACAGGTAGTTCTCGAAGTGGAACGTAGTATTTTATAATTGTAATACCGATAGGTGAACTCCTCCGCAATCCCATCCACCGTGCTGTCCTGAAGCCATCCTAGGATTCCATCAAACTGCCCCGTAGACGGCTCCGGCGTGTAGCCACCTCAATCGATACCAATCAATAACACAACCAATCGGTTCCCGCTTACCGTACACCGTGCCGACCCTGAACGCCAGTCGCTTCTGGTCTGCCTTAGCTAGCGCCGCCCACATATCGTAGTAGATGCCGCCGATCGCGCCCGTGTGCGGGTTACGGTACCTAGAAGAATTTATGATGGTATTAGGGTTACGGTACATGAAATTTGCTTTGATTACAGTAAACTATGGTAGATCTATTCATTTCGGTATTGTGGGTTACAGTGTCGGTATTACGGCAGCCACGATATCGTAGTTACAGTACATGAAGGGGAAATTGCGGTTAACGTAGGACAGCGTTATTGTGTCATTGACTGCCGTAGTTGGCAGGTCCCCGTCCCGGCGGACGATCCAGTGCCTCTGAATCTTCATTGTAAGTCGGTCTAGTGGCGTCGGTTACGGTAACTTATTGACAGAATTGATCGATATTACCTGCATCCGGGCGGGAGTCGCTCGACATTTGCTGAGGAAGGAATGTGAAGACTTGTCTTGGGGCCCTGTGAAAAGGTGATGAATTCGAAATGGTGTGAAGTTTGAGGGGAGAGGGAGAGGGGGGGGCGGAAGATACTTTTTGCACGGTGAGGAAGAGTACGCAGAGGCGAGAGAGAGAGAGAGAGAGAGAGAGAGAGAGACTTCACTGGAAACAGTGCTGGTGAGAGAGCGAAACGGATGAGAGAGTGTGAAAAGAGAGGAGCAGGCATCGAGAGGACGCTTGTTTGGCATTGTTGTGTGGGAAAAATTGAAGACATGTGAAGCTTCTCGCTTTGTGGGAAGACTGAATGGTTTATCACGCAAGTAGAGAGTAGTTGTTATTTGGTTGTTATGTTACGAGTTTTTAATTAAATACCCTCTCGTCTTCCGCTGCTTCCGCATCACATGATTCCAAACCTACAGACCAGGGTTTGGACGAGAGAGTGTGCAAAAGTGAGAGAGTCCCTCTCGATTTCACACGCTCTCTCACTCCAAAGGCCTTTCTGGAAGGTTGACCGGCCTGTGGAATGATGTGGCATACAACCGATCGACAACGTCGACGGACTTCCGTTTTGCCCCACCCTCTCTTCACAGTTAAATGTCTTGTATGCGATCTGGAACAAGTAAACAAATAAATAATTAATGATTGAAACACTTGGTGCGAAGTTCATGTAAGGTGAAATGAAGCGATAAGATGAAATTTGGTTTGGACATTTATCGCGAATTGTCAATGAATGTTGTGATGTTCGTTTGTTGAACGTTTTTATCCTTCCACAGGTCATCGAATAAAGAAGATTCACATGATTCCAAACCTACAGACCAGGGTTAGAGCGAGAGAGTGTGCAAAAGTGAAACAGTCCCTCTCGATTTCACACGCTCTCTCACTCCAAAGGCCTTTCTGGATGGTTGACCGGCCTGTGGAATGATGTGGATTTCTTCATCGATAGATGGACGCGCAAGGAGGTTGCGAAGACGATCCATCTCGAATCCCGAAAAAGGCAGAAATGCATCGTTGAACGTGCAGTTGCATCCCAACGCAATCATACTGTCTGCAATTACAATTTTAAATATCAGGTTGGCACGAAAGTTTTGCCCGATTTAGAGATTCTTGAATTTCCGTCCGAATTTTCTTGTATGCTGGCAAGTCAAATAATCTCTAGTATAGGCATATGTAGCAAGTCTTCCTCTTTGATGAACCACTACGTCATGGCTAACGGACAATATTGGGAAGAATTGTAAGGGAACAAAGTCGACTAGGTTGGTTTCGACCCGACTTTTTCTTTGACGTGTATTTTTATTGTGGAACGAGGCAAGGTCCGTAGCGAGTGGTTTATTGAATGCATATTGTACACTGAATTAACAAGGCGGGACAGGACCGAATCGCCATGCTGGACGAGCCGCTAATGAGGCCTAGAATATAAAAGTTAGTAATGAATAATCACGAAATTTCATTTTTTGACACAGTATCGCTGGCGGTTGGGATTGATGCCCCGTTCTCCTCTGATGTATGGTACAATTTATCCTTGTTATAAAAGTATTTCTCACTTTGAGTGTGGAGCTTTCACTACCGAACTGATTAAGACACCATGTAAGGATCAAAATTAGAGATCGAAAATGAGACATGAAAGGATGTCACTAATTTTGAGAAGCTTGTACACATTTCCTTTTTCGTTAATTTTAGAGAGAATGTCTAGTAGTAGGACTGATTCGTCAGGTGTGTTTCGGTTTCGCCTATGCTCAATAAGACAGTCCATCGAACATGGTACCCAAAATTGTCGGTTTTCAGGAAATCTGAGATGCCTTTCAATTTTAGAATTTTAAGTTTCTACGAACAGCTGAAAGGGCTCATTTAGAAATAATACTCATATCAAATAGCCCAAGTACTAATTAGCAGAAGACACCATATTATATGCACATCTCTTGTTTTACTGCTCCGGCAATTGAAATCATACATGACCTGTTTTTGCTCGGCAAATCCGATTTGAAGAGCCGTAACTTCCAAAATATGAATTGCAACTATTCAGTCGTGCTATGATTATAAAGAGGGTTGTTCATAGTGTCACTCATTAGAAGAGCAGGTCTTGAAAACAACTTCGCGACAACTAGAGAGACCAAACAAATCTTATCGAAATTTAGGCTCGTGACATCATTTGTATTTTGTTGTGAATCTAGGAGGCCGAGTTAAAATAGAGTGAACTGAATACTGAGTGGTGTTATACAAAAGTACACGTATAAAATACTATGAGGATAGGGGATGCTGATTTCAACTGTGGGAGAACCGTAGCCTCAAACTTCAAATCCGAAATCGGGCAAAACTTTCGTGCCAACCCTATAACTCAAGAACTTTTTGTTCCTAAAATGTTCTTGTTGTTCATGTGAACGATCCGCCGAGCGTTTACAGGACCTAAAATGGGAACAGCAGGAATATTAGAGGGAACAATAAGAACAAAATTAGGAAGATAAAGTTCTTGCGAGTTGATGTTGGTCACCCCGCTCCAAAGTCTCTACAGGTAGCTAAATAGCTCTCTGTCGCTAGAAAAAAATGAGATAAACTCGAACTTGAGAGAATCGCGCAGACCAGCCAGATAATGTATGCGAGAAGAAAGTAAATGCTGAAAATAAATAATCAAACGGTTCTGCTTGTATCTGAAAATAATTCGAAATATTTTTTTGTCTGATTGATGCTCTCTGTTACTTTTCTTCTCACGGGGAAATAAGTCTACGACTTCATAAGTCTAAGCTGGCCAGCGACGACTTCAAAGTTTAATAGGCGCAGGGGAGCGGGTTGGTTAGACCTTGAAAGTCGTCGCTGTCCAGCCCATAAGTCTAGAGTCGTAGACTGGTTTCCCTCTGTGTTCTAGCTTCTCACACAGAGAATTAAACACATTTCAATATACCCTTCCTTTGTTCAATTCGACAAGGGAAAGTAACACGTTCGGTGAGTACTAATGGTTAGTGCGCTAAAGGTGAGTAGGGTTTGTGACTTACCCATACGTATAGAGGAAGATACCGACGGCGCTGAACGACGGAACACATCATTCCACAGGCCGCTCACCCTTCCAGAAAGGCCTTTGGAGTGAGAGAGCGTGTGAAATCGAGAGGGACTCTCTCACTTTCGCACACTCTCTCGCTCTAACCCTGGTATGTAGGTATGGAATCATGTGCGGCGGAAGGAGCGCGTCTGTAATGGTCATAACTAACAATAGTACAACATAGGGATGCAAATTCGGTTTTCGTATTACGGCCCTCTCAGTGAGAGATCGGCAATACGGCTGATAAATGGGAGAGAACGAGAGAAAAGGAGACGCCGTATTACCGAAACCGACACCGAACGGGCAATTCTAGTACAACATCAAAAAACAAATGTTCCAGAATGTCATTCCAAGTTTTACAGTAAAAGAGAAAGAAAGGCAAACACCACAACCTGGAGCAGACAAAAAAGTACTGAAAAAAAAGTACAAAAAAGTTAAAAAAAAGTACTACAAGCACACTCACATAAATCGATCATGCCTCCGAGACGATTATCTGTTTTAAGAATTGCCTGAAATCCGAGAAAGAGTGAGCCTCGCTTGCTTTCATTTTTGGCGGGAAAGGTTGACCTCTTCGCAGTCGGAATTGGGAGAAGAGGCGCGTCTCTTCTTAGGGCTTAGGGGGTGAGGGGGAGAGAGAATGTCCCATCGTGTTCAGAAACCTAGCAAGAGACACCAAATATAACCCTACAGAAAGGGGTCTAAGTGAGGGAGTGCACAAAAGTGAGAGAGCCCCTCTTTATATTACCTGCTTCCTTCTTTCTTTTTGTAAGGTACTTTCTTTTGTAGGGTTATTTCTTTCTGTAGGCCCATTCTTTAAGGTTGACCGGCCTGCAGAATGATGTGGCATGGGGAGAGCGAGACACTTGCAGCCTCTACTGATCGTCTCCAAATTCACTATGTATCGCACAACTGTGCATCTACGCCACATCGATGTTTCACTCTCCGCTTTTTTTCATAACTTTTTTTCATACTGAAGTTACAACATCCAAACTTGATACAGGTATTGCAAGCCACGTTTGAAAATTTTTCCTATTTTATAGGAGAGATTCAGTTTGAGCTGAGTTACACGAGTTTTCCACCCTCAGAGGGTGGAACTCCACTCATGAAATTTGCGCGGCATTAATGTATCATCCCCACCACATCACTGTTTCACTCTCCACTTATTCATTCGTATGAAGATTTCTAATTAATTTCTTCTCCAATTGCCTATTGCCTATAGTTTCTTTAATTGCCGTCACACCCTTCGCGAGTGTATGAAATAAATAAATGAAATTTGCGCGGCATTAATGTATCATCCCCACCACATCGCTGTTTCACTCTCCACTTATTCATTCGTATGAAGATTTCTAATTAATGTTCCGATCAAGCCAACTACTAAAAATAATAATATATGAACGAGTTGTCTCCAGTGCTCCTCACGCATTTCCTCCACAGTTTAAAACGCGTTCTCTGTAAGAGCGCAGTGAAAGCTGGGGTAAACGGCACAACTCATTCAAAGTCCCCCCGGGACCGCCCTGGACTCAAACTTTTTTCTCAGATGGTCTTGGGTATAAAGTAAATTTAAAACGTGAGAAAAACCCAAAATGTCAACTTTTGAAAAATCGATAATTTTTTTACGAAAAAAAATTTTTTTTTCTCATTTTTTTTATTTTGCTGTCGTGTTATATATCAATCGAAAGAGCATCAAAAGTTATGTATAATTCCATACTTTCAGAAGAATTGAAACACTAGCACCGAAAATCGATGAGCGTATTTCTAGAAATTTGACGTTTCGTCTAAACATTATTTTGGATAAAATTGTTCCCATGATTTGCAGGCCATGGATCCGACATATATTACGTATTTTTCATCGACAAATCGAATTCTTACCTTATAATTCAATATTTACGCGGTGAAAGTACTCCTACACTCTCTAGACCGAGACCACCCAAAAATGAGATATACTTTCGAAGTTCGTAGAAAACTTTTTCTATATTTCAAAACAAAATGGCACATGTGCCATTTGAAAGAGCATCAAAAGTTATGTATAATTCTACTATTTCAGGACTATTGGATGACTAGGAGCGAAAATCGATGATCGCAGCCCAAGAAATTGATAATTTGAGTGGAGCTCAATAATTGCGTATATTTTCATTCAAAGCGATCGGACAGGGCTTAAACTTTTTTTACAAGCATTTGTATGTGTAAAGAAAATTTTGATAGCAAGAAAGTCACGAAAAGATAAATTTAGAAAAATCGATAAAAATGAATTTTCTAAAAAAATTTTTTCAATTTTTTTTTCAAAATCCTATCATGTCATACCTCATTCGAAAGAGCATCAAAAGTTATACGGAAAACCATATTTTCAGTGTGATTGAGATACTAGGAGAGGAAATATGATGCTGCGAAAAACGAATTAATTGGGATGCTATGACTATTTTTCTGTTTCCTGTAAAGCGATCATGTTCAAAACAATGATTAGAGCATAACTTTTGATGCTCTTTCGAATGAGGTATGACATGATAGGATTTTGAAAAAAAATTGAAAAAATTTTTTTTTTCGAAAATTCATTTTTTATCGATTTTTCAAAATTTATCTTTTCGTGACTTTCTTGCTATCAAAATTTTCTTTACACATACAAATGCTTGTAAAAAAGTTTAAGCCCTGTCCGATCGCTTTAAATGAAAATATACGCAATTATTGAGCTCCACTCAAATTATCAATTTCTAGGGCTGCGATCATCGATTTTCGCTCCTAGTCATCCAATAGTCCTGACATATTAGAATTAGACATAACTTTTGATGCTCTTTCAAATGGCACATGTGCCATTTTGTTTTGAAATATAGAAAAAGTTTTCTACGAACTTCGAAAGTATATCTCATTTTTGGGTGGTCTCGGTCTAGAGAGTGTAGGAGTACTTTCACCGCGTAAATATTGAATTATAAGGTAAGAATTCGATTTGTCGATGAAAAATACGTAATATATGTCGGATCCATGGCCTGCAAATCATGGGAACAATTTTATCCAAAATAATGTTTAGACGAAACGTCAAATTTCTAGAAATACGCTCATCGATTTTCGGTGCTAGTGGTTCAATTCTTCTGAAAGTATGGAATGATACATAACTTTTGATGCTCTTTCGATTGATATATAACACGACAGCAAAATAAAAAAAATGAGAAAAAAAAATTTTTTTTCGTAAAAAAATTATCGATTTTTCAAAAGTTGACATTTTGGGTTTTTCTCACGTTTTAAATTTACTTTATACCCAAGACCATCTGAGAAAAAAGTTTGAGTCCGGGGCGGTCACTTTGAATGAGTTGTGCCACCCTATCCGACGTTCTTACAGAGAACGCGTTTTAAACCATAGCCTCTCTCAAAATGTAATAATACAAATTTTACAAATAATCCTCGTGCACAACACTGACTCCCCGACTAGACTTTGAAAGGTAAATAAGGTACACCCCGATACTCTTCATTACCCGCGATCTCTTCAAAAAAGCGGTAAATTTCTCACAGGGAAATAAGTCTGCGAATCTAGACTTATGGGCTGGCCAGCGACGACTTTCAAAGTCAACACGCATCGCTCCCCTGCGCCTTTTAGACTTTGAAGTCTTCGCTGGCCAGCTTAGACTTATGAAGTCGTAGACTTATTTCCCTCTGAGTTCCCTCTTATGCGGGTAGTTGTATAGTTACCTTTCAAAGTCTACCCCGGACCCGTCGCTGCATGTTTTGGGGATCAATTCGCCAGTTCCTCACCGCCGTGTTAGAAGTGTACCTCTCTCTCACTCTCCGGCGCTCTCTCGCCCCGACCCCTTTCTCGAGGTATGTGGAATCACTAATCCGATAGAATACAAAAAAATGTTATTTATGCGATGCCATGAAGATTTTAAGAAAGGGACGAACAAAGTTTTTGTCGGTTGCATAATACGGAGAGAATAGGTATTTCATTGCGGAATGTTAGAGTGCCGGTTGCATAACGAATCTTTCGAAATTATCTACGACGAAGATCCCAATTCTTGATATACTGCCGGAGATATTGCGCTTATCTGAAAGAAAAAAATTTCATTTAATTTCTGATTACGCGAAGTACCAAATGTCACAATGTGATTGTGGATCTGTCTGCGACGCTAGCAAGGGAGTGGTCTAGGGATGGCTTCGCAAGAAATACCCTCTTCATTCTGCACACCATCTCGTCGGCCAGACCGGTGAGAGAGAGTGCGAAATGAAGAGAGTAATTTCTTGCCTGGGTCCAATTTGGTTGGTGACGTATTGTAATTTTACGGAGACCTGTGACCACTCTCTTGTAAGTCGTTCAAAAAAAGGCAATGAATAAAAGTGAGTGTGAAAGTGAGGGATGCCATCTCTCCTGCACACTCTCAGAAATCGTTTGCTGAAATTCACCCTACAACCGCTCAGTGGCTCTACAACAGAGAAATTTGCTATTTGAAAAAAGTGTCTGAATCTGCTCATTTTGCGTGTAAAACGATAAAAAAACGTATACCTCTAAAAATAATGCACCGTACCTTTGCTCATCCACCCTCCATACTCCAGTAGTCCGGTAATGGCAGTAAGTAAAATGCTGACAAAAAACGATGACGTCATTTTCTGATAAAACATCCAGAACGAGCTGTACATCCCAACAGCGATGACGGAGTCTGAAACATGTACTTTAATTTTTAAAAAAATAATTTCGCACTCTCTTTCACTGGTATTTCAAAGTGCTCGTTGAAACCGAAAATGGGCACGAACCATATGAAAGTCGTCCAGTTTGGCAGGCGTATATCATCGCTCCGCAGGGTATGAGAGCGAGGAAAATACTGCAACAAATGCTTATTGACCAAATCATAAAATATGTTTTTGATGGTAAGAAGTCAATTCAACTCCAGATTAGCGCTGCAAAGACAACAACAAAACACGGACTCTAGAATCGCCTGTGGTCGGTCCCGTACACTCAGAGAAAAATTACTTCGTCGCATGCATGAAGTAATTAATTACTTCTGTGTAAACACGCTAGAACAGCAATCGAAGTAATTGATTACTTCAAACACAGTTATAGTGTATTTCCACAGAAGTAATTAATTACTTCATGCATGCGACGAAGTAATTTTTCTCTGAGTGTAGCATGTTGTGGATGGCCGTCGGCCGGACCGACCAACCGTCCACTGGTCCGACCACAGCTTCGATCTTTGGCTACGGGACCGACCATAAGATGCTACGTGGCCGGCCATCTGTCCACACGTCCGACCACAAACCACCAGCGATTCTAGAGAATGTTCGTACTCCGAGCGGGAAGTCTCCAACTTTCCTTACTCTGGAGATGATGTTTCCAGGTGAGAGAGTATCAGGTTGATGCATTTTTTCTTTCTTTTTTTTTTTTTTTTTTTTTGTTTCTTTCTTTTTGGAGTACCTAATTCAGGGCACCCTATCTCGGCTCTTTAAAATTCAATCACCCCATGTTTAAAGGATTATGTTGGGCAGCTATTGTACTCCAAGAGCATAGAGTAATCATAGCCAACGCTGCCCCCGTATGTGAGAAGCAAAATAAAAAGCATGTACAGTCATGAAGCAAAAATTTGGAAAATTTTGCACAAGCTTGGATTTGTCTAAGAATCGTTCCTGGGATTTATCATACAGTGGATCGAACAGCCACATAAGTCCTCTTTCCAAAACTATACTGATCATGGTGCTACATTTTCGTCATCAAGATATCTGTCTCGTCAAATGAGAATCGTTATTGAAAATATGAATGATATGAAGTAAAACTGTTTCTCAGGCAATCACACAGACTAGGTCCAAGTAGGGGGGATTTATTAGTCTCTTATCTAGTTATCCATTTGCCACAACCGGTAAGCTGAGTTGTATTTAGAATTCCAGGAAATCGAAAAATTCGAAAATATTTAATATCCACAAAAATTCGTAAAAATCGGTATTATAGTGCATCAATAGAATATCGGTCATAGAACGTCGAGTGCAAATCGAATCGTCCCTTTCTTATACATGGTTCTACTATGCATACTCTATGAAAAACCACCTTATTCGATACAATCCATCGCGAAAGAAAGGTAGTGCATCAAGCAAAATATCATTTTCGACATCAAAAAATGGACCCCGTTTTCGTAGCTATTTTGTTCCCCTTCGAATGATACAGTCCAGTAGTTACCATATTTAGTAGAAACCCACATGAGCATGTTAAGCATAACTTGTATATATGTTCCTGGATCATGCGCAGAAGCGATAATAATTCAAAATTACCATAAACAAAACTTTCCGTAAACCACCACCTCTTTTTAAGAGCTCATCCTGCCTTTCTCCGAAGAAGTATAAGTGTGGTGTTCCCCAGGATGGATCGGCCTAATACTGCCCCCGAAAATACTACTTTGATCGTAGACCTCTCTTGTACCTCCATTGTAAAATGTTTTGAAATCTGACCCATTGCAATTCTCGACAATACCAAACTTAGTTTCTATAGGTTTCTACTATGTGAATGAATGCCTCCCACTTAGTGTGTAAGAAATAGAGGACACCTGGTAGACAAAAATATACCTATACTGTAATCGATTGGAATCCCCGTTCGAAAGACACGCATAAAATGTAAGACGATCAAAAAAGAAAGAAACTTATGCATCAACCCTATATGAGAAATCGAGAGGTGGAGACATCACTTCTCCTAATAATTGGAGATATGAACACTCCAGAGTAAGGAAAGCTGGAGACTTCGCTCTCTGAGTATACAATTACCCGTAATAGTATATGAAGTACGCGACATCGTCGTAGGAAGGAACGAATGGCAATACTGCAACGGACAGCTTTGTTATCACGTTTTCTTTCCTATTCTCTCTAGTTTTCCCATGATCTCTAGCTGTCACTCCTGATAGTGATCAGCGGAACGTTAAAAAAAACTTCCCTAAAATAATTACGACGGGCGTTCGTGATTTTGTAATAGACTGTCTTGGAAAGTGACTAATGAGACTGCGTAAGAATAGGCAATGCCATTTGACGAATCAAATGAACTAGGGTTTCCTTTTTTAGTAAGTGAATATTTACCCTGAAAATCCCCCATATATTTCTCCTTACGCTGAGCCCACCTATAGGTGGAAGCAAGAATGGGGAGAATGATTTTTGTGTCACCTGAAAATAGCAATTTTCCCATTCCTTTATTTTTGTGCTCACTCTGATGAGGGGTCTAGCCCACCTCTAGCAAAGACCGATCCGAGAGAATGAGTTGACTTTCGACAACTCTTAACAGAGGTGGAGGGAATAAAATGGCAGTTTCAGGTGACACAAAAATCATTCGAAAATTGATTTTTCCTGATCAGGTGAGTTCAGCCGGAAAAATGAAATGGGGCTCTCCTAAAACACAAAAAGGGAAACCCTAAAATGAACTCTAAAACTCGCATTCCTTATCTCATGGTAAATAGTCAGTGACAAAGCAGATAACTCCTCTTCCCGGTCCAACCTCACAATGGGGTCAAGGATGATAGATTCTTTCTCTCACTTTTCTACACTCTCTCGCCCCTGACCCTTTCTGGGTTGTCAGGATACTGTGATTTAAAGCGGACTCACTGAGGTCGAACATTTAACGCAGATAGAACAACGCAGTGGACCTGTAAAAGAGTGTCATAATATGCACACTCATTACAAGCACGTATTAAATATTGAGGAAATATATAAAATCGATATTTCTATAAAATGAAAAACTGTTTGTAGCCATGATGTACTCGCTAATCACGAAACAAACAGAAATTAGGCAGAATTCATTTTACATGGTGTGGCGTCCATGCTAGTTGAATTAGTATGTTAAGATCTATGTATATTTCTATGAGTAATACAAGTAACAGTGTTAGAAACTATAATAGGTATGACTTTTTCACTCCCTTAGCGTCTGGGCTCAGGGAAAGAGAAAGGAGTGAGAAATATTGAGAGAGAGAAGACACCTATTCATAAATATCAGGCGGGAAAGGTTGACCTCAGTGGAGTGCGCAGGGAGAGAGAGAGAGAGAGAGAGAGAGAGAGAAGGGGAGTGAATTGGGCCTGACGAGGCTGTTCTTTAGATAATGAACAGATCTGTCGTTTACGATCATATTCGGATCCCCTTATCTTATTAATTACACTATTTCTGATCAAGTTTACAAAAAGGAGTCTTCAATTGATCATTTGTTGGGTCTGCTAGAGACAGCATTTGCATGGGTGGGGAAGAGTGGTAGAGTTGTTGAGGAGTCTTTCTCGTATAACCTAATCGATGGTGATAGCGACAGAGAAAAGTGGGAAGATGTCAATGCTGACACTATGCGTGACAACAAAGCAAGATTCCTCACGGACATGAAGGCGTTCCAATTTAACGGCTCTAAAATGTCGCGTAATATGCAGTCAAAGTTGTCTGTTTGGCGGTAAGGAAGCTAAACCAATTGTTCCAGACCTACAAAAATATTCAAATTTTTTCTTCCTAAAAGCTATTTTAAAAAAAAAATTCGCCATACATCATCTCGCAATGATTGACTCGCGCTATTCCTACTACATTTACAGACAGCTTGAAACATAATCGAAATCATCACAAGTATCAGGCGCATAACATAAAGTAGCAAACGTTTGAAACATTATTAACACGCCGAATTCAAGGCCGAATTTTAGGCTCATTCAACGCGGTGTGCTGCCGACTGGATCCAATATCAATCATCGATACAATATGATACATCTGCATCATATGCGGCATGTCTTGCTAAATCTTCGAAAAAATCGTTGATTATCTTAGCTCCCTATTTGATCATAGCAAGGCATCCGGACAACATGGGAACTCTTCGAAGTAGTCTCGATTTTCCGCAACTCCAGAAAGGGGTCTGGGACTCTCCCACTAGCAGACACTCTCTCGCCGCTAACCCCTTTCTTGAGATGTGCATTGCGCCACCTCATCTCCATCAACAGAAAGTGCAACCCAGCTGCACACCACATTCACACATTCTCCCATAATCGACCCATAACAATAATGAGACTGTTGGCCCGCCGACATATTTACAAGATGGTCCATCTCTCCTCTCACTCTCAATCACAGATGTTTCACGCCAGCTGCGAACCGGTGGGCGGAGCCTCGTCCCGGGAACCATAAAAGCGGGACTCGGACCCGGCCCAGCACAAGTGGTTCCCCGATCGGATCCCGGCAAGCACTCTCCCGCAGACAATATGAGAAAGAATCTGCAGGAGATCCCTTGGCGCGATCTGAGAAGTAGACCTGCCCTATTACCTACCGTACTCCGCTTCCGGTCATCTACCGTATGACTTACCGTAACCCAATCACGGTCACCTGCGTCCTACAGTAACCCTTCCTACTGATCGTCCTAGTGAATATACCACTCTCCGTACTCCACCATACCCCGGTCTATCGTACCCATCTTACAGTACTCCAGTCTTCTCCTCTACCGTACCTCCCTCGACTGTACTCCATCCTACCCCTCCCAACCCCTCGCTCGGGTCTGAGATCATTCCTCTTGCTAGTACGCACTATTGACAACAACTTGCATGAGCTTTGGTCTCCAGATCTGAGAGGATCACCACTTGAAGACAAGGAAACAGAGCGGGAGAGTGTGTAAAAATGAGAGACTTTTTCTCAGGACTCTCTCATTTGCTCACACTTTCTCGCCTATCCAATCCCACTGAGTTACCGTATCCCGCGGTTCTTGCTGAGTCTCGACAACGGTCGTCCGCCTACTGCAGCCCGAATCAGTCAGTAGCAGGACGTTCGTTGTTGTGACCTATTGGACCGCTCCTACCGTACCCCTCCACAGTCGCCACAAGTAGTCTACAGTAATGACCTGTACAGTATGCCTACCAGTTGCCCAGTCACTGGTCTTCTTCGACTCAGAATCCTACCAAACGGTCAACAACAGTAATCTGACTAATACAATCAGTCGTCGATAGTCAATGATTGCCCGCCTCCTATCACCATCTACATCTCCCCGGCTTCAAATGACCCCAGGAACCCAGAGCTCCCATATTGACACCAGAATGCTCTCACAACCGGTTCTCGGCCAGATTGGCACTGTTGATTGATGCGAAGAGGCAATCTACAGACCGATCTGGCCGCGATCCGCGAGTAGCCATTCTCCCCCAACACATGATTCCTACAGAATGGGTTGAGGGCGAAAGAGTGCGTGAAAAAGTGAGAGGATGCAGAGGTAATGTTGTGAACGATCATTATTCGACGTTCGAATTGTCTTTGAAACTCATGTCAAATTCTACGCTGCACACATCATCACACTGACTGCTCGTGCGGGAAATAAAGAAGAAAGCGCACATTTGTGTTCACAAAAATACTCATTCATAGCAGTATTATTTTTTGAGTTCTCTATGATAACCTTGTCAAAACCTCCAATGCACAACTCAACAGACACTTTTTTCTTTTCTTTATCTTTCTTTATCGATTCTTTTCTCGTTATAATCAGTCGAACATTCTCCCTGGGTAGATCACTCTTATCTTCTGACTCCATCAGCGTAGAAAACTCCTCCATCAACAGCGCAATACTTGGGGCAGATACCCTTCTCTCCGTTGGGTCCGGGCTTTCCATCGGTACCAGGCTGTCCCGGTTGTCCCTCCTCTCCATCCTTGCCCTGCTCTCCCTGAGGTCCACTCTCTCCTCTCTCTCCAGCCTTGCCCGAGGGTCCGGGTGAACCGGGTCTTCCAACGGGTCCGGCGGGTCCCTCCTTTCCAGCTTCTCCAGCGGGTCCGGGGATGGGTCTTCCGTACTCGGCAGACTTGCCCTGGGGTCCGGGTCCTCCGGGTCGTCCCTGGCTACCGGGTCTTCCGGGGTGTCCCTGAGTACCGGGCTCTCCCTTGGATCCATCGTCTCCCTTGGGTCCAGCAGGTCCATGAGGTCCCGGGTTTCCTGCGGGCCCGTCGGGTCCAGCGGGTCCGGGTTCTCCGGCGGGGCACTGAGGGCACGGGGGAGGCGTGATGGGATCGCAAGGCTTGCCATTGGGGCGGCCGGGGTTTCCGGGTCCTCCGGGGGCTCCGTCCTTTCCGGGTTTACCGGGTCGGCCAGGGGTTCCGTCGGGTCCGGCGGGTCCGGGTTCGCAGCATCCCTCGCACTTGGCATCTCCAACGGCTCCGATAGCTCCGACAACTGCATCATCCCCACCATATCCACTCTGACGGGCGGTTCTGTTGAGGGGAGCGGCACCTCGGGCCTGGGACCAGACTGAACGGGCCATTGACTGGCATACAGAGAGATCGGTGTACATTTGACGGGATACGGTATCGACGTAACGGTGGACGAGAGGCATGGTAATGCAGATTGAGAGGACGGCAACGGTCTGGAATGAGGGAGAGATTGGATACGGTAAGCGCTTGCCATCACTAGGGCTGCGGTAGCAATGCTACGACATTTTTTCTTCATCAGTCAGTGTGTTGGAATCTTTAATAACGGTAAACTGTTCAAGCACGATTATTCAAGAGAGGTATCGACAAAATGTGCGAATGAATGATAATTATTAATTTTCTGAAACTTACCGAGAATCCGATGGCAATGTATCCAACTGCCCGATAGGCGCGCAATTTGATCTCGTTGTCCATTGGAAGTTGAGATGAGTCGAGAGAGTCGATCTGTCTTCTCCCCTCTCCTCACCCCTATTATACCCCTTCTCGGACTGGATAACCCGCGCCTTTTTCTGCACGTCCTTTCCTCAACTGGGGAACGCACGGGCAACACTTACTAGTAACGACCGACAACTGAACTGAAAAGAAACTCATCCGTCTCTTGGAGTTTTGCATGTTGGCCAAGCGACTCGTCAACGCTGATGTGAGCGTTGCAACATCACTATGCAAGCGTTCTTTAGAATACCATTTACCGCAATATTGTTACTTATGTATCGTAAATCTTTTTTTGAGCAATACGCGCAAAAATGCTCGAACACTGTCATCAAATTTCATAACGATGACTTGTATGAACCACAAACTGTGAATTCTTGGCAAATTCAAGAGATTGCAAACAATGGCTCTCCTCTTTCTCCCTACTCTCTCGTCTTCCTTGATCCGCGAGAGGGTGTAGGAAAAGTAAATTGCGGTCATTTTATTTTCAAGATAATTTCTATAGAGTCGGGAAATATACCTGCACATAATTAAAACTGTGTAGCATTTTAGCGGATAAAATTTTCACATAAAGATTATAAACAGAATATATGCGTATTAATGGACATTATACAAATTACCCCTATAAATATTGTATTAATTCAATTAAATAATTAAACCCAAAATAAATTCAGTTTACGATTGATCTGCGATTTATCAACTTACAGGAGAGATTTGAATTACCGCAAACCACGAAAAGCGGTGTACGGTAATTTGCGCATTTGCATGGAAGATTTTCGCGCCAATTTTTATTTTTTCTTTATTTCTTTCCGATTTGCTTCGTTATTCTTAATTTTTCTATGTATTTCGTTAGTTTCTTGGATAATTTCCGATCGCACGTTTCAGCAACCCAAGTTGGGGGAGCGTGGAAGGAGTGACGACTCCGATCACTTGGCTGGGAAGGAGTCAATCGGCGGAGTTGTTCCTGGCATTTGGAAGACTTCACACTTCAATTGGCTTGGCTTCTACGTGGCATAATCCACTCGATTCGCCGTATACTTGGCTCTTCGCTACATTGACTAGGTGAACTTATTTTAAATCAATTGAAATCTCTCCCCCCTTCCGACCAGTGGCGACCACATCCAAGTTATTCATCTCTTACATCGCATTGTTATCAACATCCATATATCGATTTTTAAGTTCTCATTGAAACTCATGTGAACGTTTCCGATGCACAGCTCAACACACATATTCTTTGTACTTTCTTTATCGATTTTCTTCTCGTTACAATCAATCGAACATCTTCTGGGTAGATCACTCTTATCTTCTGACTCCATCAGCATAGAAAACTCCGCCATCATTAGCACAATACTTGGGGCAGATACCCTTCTCTCCGCTGGGTCCGGGTTTTCCATCGGCACCAGGCTGTCCGGGTTGTCCCTCCTCTCCATCCTTGCCCTGCTCTCCCTGAGGTCCACGCTCTCCTCTCTCTCCAGCCTTGCCCGAGGGTCCGGGTGAACCGGGTCTTCCAACGGGTCCGGCAGGTCCCTCCTTTCCAGCCTCTCCAGCGGGTCCAGGGATGGGTCTTCCGTACTCGGCAGACTTGCCCTGAGGTCCGGGTCCTCCGGGTCGTCCCTGGCTTCCGGGTCTTCCGGGGTGCCCCTGGGTACCGGGCTCTCCCTTGGATCCATCGTCTCCCTTGGGTCCAGCGGGTCCATGAGGTCCCTGGTTTCCTGTGGGTCCAGCGGGTCCAGCGGGTCCGGGTTCTCCGGCGGGGCACTGAGGGCACGGGGGAGGAGTGATGGGGTCGCAAGGCTTGCCGTTGGGGCGGCCGGGGTTTCCGGGTCCTCCGGGGGCTCCGTCCTTTCCGGGTTTGCCGGGTCGGCCGGGGGTTCCGTCGGGTCCGGCGGGTCCGGGCTCGCAGCATCCCTCGCACTTGGCATCTCCAACGGCTCCAATAGCTCCGACAACAGCATCATCCCCTCCGTATCCACTCTGACGGGCGGTTCTGTTGAGGGGAGCGGCACCTCGGGCCTGGGACCAGACTGAACGGGCCATTGACTGGCATACAGAGAGATCGGTGTACATTTGACGGGATACGGTATCGACGTATCGGTGGACGAGAGGCATGGTAATGCAGATGGAAAGGACGGCAACGGTCTGAAATGACGGGAGGGTTAAGTACGGTAGAAGGGGATACGGTAAGTGATTAACGGAACGAGGGCTACGGCAGCACTCTATACGTGATACCAATCAATTTTTTTATGGTTACAGTAGAATTCTCGGTACAACGTATCCAAAAATGTTTTGTAAATAATATTTGAATGAAGGATAGGATAAAAGAAAGGAATAAAGGATAGTAATGATTTTCTCAAACTTACCGAGAATCCGATGGCAATGTATCCAACGGCCCGATAGGCACGCAATTTGATCTCGTTGTCCATTGGAAGTTGAGATGAGTCGAGAGAGTCGATCTGTCTTCTCCCCTCTCCTCACCCCTATTATACCCCTTCTCGGACTGGATAACCCGCGCCTTTTTCTTCACACCCTTTCCTCGACTCGGACACTAGCACAAAACTTACTAGTAACGCCCGTCAACCAAACTGAAAAGAAAGGGAGAGTGCCAAATCAATCATCAGGGCAAAAACAGGGAGAAGCTGCGAAGAGCGGCCTTGGACTAGAGGAACTATACCTTATATGATATCGAGAAGATGGGTTAGAGTAAGTGAGAGATTGTGCGAAACGAAGTGAAATAGAGAGAGAGACAGTGACGCTCCCCTGCTAAATCTCACCAAGTATCCGACTTGTAGTTATCCCATTTTACCTTATCAGGAGATGCGAGGACATAGTGTGTAGAATCGAGAGAATTAGAGGTTACTGGTAACGGGAGAACTGAAATTCGCCGGTTTGCCAATGATATGGAGTTCTCGAATGGTTTAACGATGGCACGATCGAGCTTCTTCTCTGCATATGCGCAACGATTTTCAACACTCAACATGAGTTATAATTTCAAACCTCAAGAAGGGATCAGAGAGGAGTTTGTGAAAGTGGAAGGTCCTGGGTTGCACACTCTCCCCTGTCGGGATGCTGCACTGGGCTGTGAATTGATGAGAACATTACGGGATAATGAAACATCCTGCAATTTTTTTTTCAGGTGGCTTCATTTTTGTGTGAAGCTTTTTTTTCGGGATTGTCAGGATTTGTGTGATTGTCTACGGTATTTTGGGATTCGTATTGTCACGAATGTGTGAATGTTGTGTCCAGTAAAGTCTGCTCTGAGAAGGGATTAGAGCTGAGAGAGCGCATACAAATGAGCGACAGTTTATTAGACACCATCTTACTTTCTCGCTCTCCCTCGTCCCTTCTTTTTTTTCGGAACGGCGAGGGGTTTGGAACAGCGCGAACTTTGTAAGATAGTGACGGGGGTATAAGAGTAGTGAGGAGACGAGGGAGAAGACAGATCGACTCTCTCGACTCATCTCAACTTCCAATGGACAACGAGATCAAATTGCGTGCCTATAGGGCCGTTGGATACATTGCTATTGGATTCTCGGTTAGTTAAAGAGATAAACTCAATAATTGTATTTTATTCGCTTATTGCTACCTACTTTTGATCAACTCTGATTTCACTAATCCTGCCATAATTACGGTGTCGGGGCAAAATCATATTGATGGTTTTTTTTTAAAATATCCATACTTTCTTACCGTACCCAATCTCCCCTCATTTCAGACCGTTGCCGTCCTTTCCATCTGCATTACCATGCCTCTCGTCCACCGATACGTCGATACCGTATCCCGTCAAATGTACACCGATCTCTCTGTATGCCAGTCAATGGCCCGTTCGGTCTGGTCCCAGGCCCGAGGTGCCGCTCCCCTCAACAGAACCGCCCGTCAGAGTGGATACGGAGGGGATGATGCTGTTGTCGGAGCTATTGGAGCCGTTGGAGATGCCAAGTGCGAGGGATGCTGCGAGCCCGGACCCGCCGGACCCGACGGAACCCCCGGCCGACCCGGCAAACCCGGAAAGGACGGAGCCCCCGGAGGACCCGGAAACCCCGGCCGCCCCAACGGCAAGCCTTGCGACCACATCACTCCTCCCCCGTGCCCTCAGTGCCCCGCCGGAGAACCCGGACCCGCTGGACCCGCTGGACCCACAGGAAACCAGGGACCTCATGGACCCGCTGGACCCAAGGGAGACGATGGATCCAAGGGAGAGCCCGGTACCCAGGGACACCCCGGAAGACCCGGCAGCCAGGGACGACCCGGAGGACCCGGACCCCAGGGCAAGTCTGCCGAGTACGGAAGACCCATCCCCGGACCCGCTGGAGAGGCTGGAAAGGAGGGACCCGCTGGACCCGTTGGAAGACCCGGTTCACCCGGACCCGCGGGCAAGGCTGGAGAGAGAGGAGAGCGTGGACCTCAGGGAGAGCAGGGCAAGGACGGAGAGGAGGGACAACCTGGACAGCCTGGTACCGATGGAAAGCCCGGACCCAACGGAGAGAAGGGTATCTGCCCCAAGTATTGCGCTGTTGATGGAGGAGTTTTCTACGCTGATGGAGTCAGAAGATAAGAGTGATCTGCCCGGGGAATGTTCGATTGATTATAACGAGAAAAGAATCGATAAAGAAAGTCTGAACAAATTGTGTGTTGAGTTGTGTATCGGAGAGTTTTGCATGAGTTTCAATCAAAACTCAAATCCTATTAATAGACATTCACTAAAGTGCTTTTCTTTTTTGCCGATCTATGTAAAACATAATCTTTATTTGCTTTACAATAGAATCTGTGAGAAAATATGAATCAGCCTAGATTATTTGCTCGTATCTTTTCGACTCTGTAGAAATAATCTCGACTAGAACTGGGGGCTGCACTCTCTCCTTTTTCTCACACTCGTCGGTCAGAGAAGACGAGAGAGTAGGGGAAATGAAGAGAGCCAGAACAGTTGCGGAATGTATTGTGAAAAGGGGGAGGAATGGATCGGTCTAGCGCTCAGCAGAGATCAAAGATCATCAGGACCACATTCGGTCGAGTGCCCGTAACGTCGTAAAACATTGTAAAGTAGTAAGTAAGAAAGAGCACAATGTGGTCTCGCGGCACGATTTCACAGTGCGAAAATGGGGGTTGAAGCTCGGAATTGAGTGTTTTTCGAAGTGAAGTAAGGAAACTGTGGGAATGGAAAGGATGTCAAGAAACTCGTACAAATGATGGTCGAAACTGGTTGAAAGGAGGCAAAAATAGAAGAAAAATGTGAAAATTGATGAAATTGAGAGAAAAATTTAATGAAAATGGCTATTTTTTGCTGTCTTGATGCTCAAGTTTTCCGTTGCGAGGAGTGAAGGACGAACTGCGTTGCGCCGGTCTTAATATTTAGAATTATTTAGTTATTTATTTATGATAAATATATATATTTAGCAATTAACTATTCTGCGAACACACTCGATCGTGACAACGATTGACCTTTCACTGCCAACAACTTTCTATACGTGATGAAACCTAAATGAACCTACTTTGTTTGAGCCTTTTTACAATTATTTTTGATAAAATCAATCAATAATAGTACCGATGCCGCAAACTGAGTGTGTGTCCGAGTGAGGCGTTCTCGTTGTTATTGTCGCGATGTCGAGGAATCGACAGAAGTGAGCTGCTTCCTGCAGAAATTGCGTCATCACTAGGCAATCCATACACAAATGATTGTAACTGAGAGATGGTGAGCACAAAACTATAGTAGTAATATTTCACTATCACGTGCTCTCCAAAACTTTCATGGCAGGATTAAATTACTTTCAATTTTGAGAGAATCAATTGCGTCATCAGTACTAAATCAGTGTAAAAAAGAGCATACCATCGTTCAACTCAGCGAGATGCGCGGAGTACGAATCGACAATGACGCAGTTGGTGTGTCTGAGATTCCGTCATCATTAGGAAATGTAGATTTTCTTTCTCTAAATCAATCGATAAACTCACTTCCGCCGTCCTCCCACAGTGACAATGCGATCCGTCTCGACTCCGGATGAAGCGTACACAGCTACGTCCTGAAATGTTATATATTGCGTCATGACTAGGCAATCACTACAGATCTAACATTTAAAATATTGATCGCATGACAAAATGGTCGTTTTCGCACAAGAAAATGCCTGTTTCGTTTTTTGTTGTTGTTGCAAAAAGGACTATTACGAATTGAAAAATTCCCAATTCTCAACTTTCGACTCTATTTACTCTGAAACATATCATTGAGCGTGTAAAATCGAGAAGGTCTCTCTTCATTTCACACGCTCTCTCGCCACCTAACCCCATTCTGGAGGTGGGCAACCAACGTACCTTGTTGCTGCCGTATGCTGCGTGGATTCGCATTCCCTCCGACTGCAACTGTCGCAGATAACACGTCTGAAATAATTTTGTATTTTTATAAGAAAGAATAAGAATACAAATCTGTTCCTGGTAATAAGGCTATCCATAGACTTTCATCAGTCAAAAACTATATCAAATCAATAATATACGTTTCTACCGTACCCTCTTAATTATCCCTTGCGCACTTCTACCGTATACCTTCTGTTTGAGTGGATCCGTGAGGAAAGAGGGCGCAAAGTACAGCATCGCATGGGGGAAATTGTGCTGCGCCAGCCAGCCGGCCACGCCCCTTTGCTGCATATCCGGACGGGCGGTGACGTAGAGGAGAAGGTAGCCCTGAGGAGTGTTACGTCAGCACTAGGTAATGACGAGAATTGCGTCATTCCTATGTAATTCCTTGTTAAAAAATGAATCACTAATGCAAGTTAGCAATTGGACTGCAGCTCCCATGCTGCCAGACTATTGTGATTTTAGTATTAGTACTTGCTCAAGCATGGAAGACGCCTATTGCATAATAATGACGCAATCACGGGAAGATTATGAGAGGTACCTGCTCATGCCAGAACCGAGCGACGTCCACGGCGCCGGGTCGCACGCGCGGGTCCCGTCCAGTGACGGAGACGGACGCGGTGAGTGAACTACAATACGAATCGATAAATCGATAAATCAATAACGTGTCCGTTGTTTAGCAGCGGAACGCTTTATTCTGTCTGAACAGCTCTTGAGACTTTTAAAAATCTTACCCGTCAATGGAGAATACGACGATCGGCGTTTCATTTGGAACCACGGCTATGAAGGCGTCCAGATAGGAGTGGTCACCTGAAAAGAAAATGGAATATCGGTATTTCGATTTTTTTTCTCTGCATAGTTTTTTCCAAAGGAAAAACTACCGATTGTGGAACGAAGGGATCATGGTCAATGTATCAGGTTGGTGCAAAAGTTTCGATCTTTACGGGGTATCATATTTGAACCATCGTATCTCAGCCATACAAAAAGCAATCGACCCATGTTCAAAGTATGTGATGTGGTAGTAGTTGCACTTCCTAACCCTATACTTAACGTAGGCATACACTCATAATTGCACAGAAATATTAGAAATGAAATGTCGAGTAAAAATTCAAAAATCGAGATAAATTGACATTCACTCACAATCAAAAAGGAAATTTCTCCAGCATGCCTCACTATAAAAAGGTGAGAGCCCCTTGTACCCTCTGTCGAACGATGTGATTGGCTTAGTGGTAAGATGCCGACTTCATGAGAAATAACTGGCCAAATGTTGGACATCCATAAAACACATGTGCAAAACTAGATATCAGTGTTTGTTACCAATACGCTCTCATGAGGTCTAGGTAGGGGCGCTGTATTCTACATTAACTATGTCACTGCTAAACGTGGCTGTTTCCGTAATTGCCTCTTTAATTTCCAGAATATCGAAAAATCCAAAACACAGTTCAGAATCGCGAAAGTTCTCAAAAACTCATATCACAGTGGATCCGTAGAAACGGTCTCAAATTCGCTCCAGGTGAGTTCAGCTCCGCTCTTTCTTAGGGTTGGTTTAGCTATGCCTCCTCTTCAGAATAACTACGTAATCTCATTGTTTCATCGCCAAACAATGATTTTGCATATTATGAAACATCGTTTTCAACACCACAGAATGACCACCAACTTCTGAATATTAAATATTGTACCGCAAAAGCTTAATCAAGAAACCAACTAAATGAATAGAAAATATTGTCAATATACTACGCAACAGTATAATGTTAGATGACAAGTGATCTGTACACGGAAGTTCCATCCAAAATTGTGTTTTCGTCAGATGTGTTTAATTGCAGTCTCAATTCAAGTGCTCGGAAAAAGTTTCCCCGAATCAGCACAAACGTAGTATCGGGCTAAATGTAAATGTTTACTACCCCTCTTCATAATTCTAATCTTTTTGTTGGCCTTCATTTTGCTTTCATAGGTTTATAATTCCAAAAGTGCGAGGTATCAATTCCCAGCGCATCCACTACGTGCACTCATAAAGTTGTACATTCTCAAGCAATGGATTCCAGAGAGTGGGGGATAAATAGCGCAAGGACGGACCTTCAAAATATGCATAACCATGAAACGATCTGATTTTCCAATCGAAAAATATTTCAGAAATTCGTTGAGTCGAAAAAAGATCGAAACTTTTGCACCAACCCTATAATTGTGATGAAACATAAGCGGAAAAATCTCTTATGTTTGAATCTGTTCAAATGTTTGAGGACGATGATTCCCCATTATGCCCTGGCCTAGTCAAATCTCCGGTGTTGGAGCGAGGGTTCGACTCATACTGAGATCATATTTATGGACAATATATCGGCCATTTTCTGCGCATTTGGAGCAACCATATAAGTAATTCGAGCAGATCCAGGCCAACCGAATTTTTCAATATGTTTCAAGACTATTTCGTTACCCCTGAAACATTCGTCCCACAATCATTCGTTCGCCTCCCTGATACTTTATGAGTGCACGTAGTGGGCCTCCCTGACAAAATCTAACAAAATAATGTCAATTGCATGTATGAAATTTTTTAAAAATCGATAAAAATGCATAAATAAGATACCGTACCCTGTACGATCATCTTGACGGAGTGTATGCCCGCTGGCAGGGCGCGGCCGAGATTGACCGTCAGTCTACCGTGTGAATCTGTCTCCGCCGTGCAGTGCAGATACCATTCCTTCCTGAGATTTCGTCATTATTAAGCAATCGTGATTGATTTCATATATCAAGGCAAAGGATTAGGAGCAGGATATAAAAATGAAAATCAACCATTCACAGAGTAAACTCATCTTCAGGAAAAGTAACAGCATTGCGCTTTTATAACTAGAAGAATTCGCAAAAAGATTATTTAAATTTGTGTATAACTTGTATGTAAACGAGACTATCTTACTTTCCCACACTCAATCGCCCCTGACCCCTTTCTGGAACAGTCGACTCACCTCGCTGGGCACAGATAAATGTTGACGGATTCCCGAGTCAGCGCCACCAAATCCATCGGGCCGTAGCAGAAACGAGCGTTGAGAATCTATAATTTATTGAATTTTAAAAATTTAATTAAAAATTATCTATTTAAATAGGTAATTAAGTAATAAAGCTTACTTGCTCATTGCCCTGCACAACCAATGCGTCGTTGGCGCGATGATTAGCGGAGAGATTTGTGATCTACAATGAATCAATTATTGATTGAAACAGCAGGGCGAAAACGGGCGAATAGAAGTCGATATGTGAAAAAGAATATATTTAAAAATCACTGCTCTTTCCGCTCTGATTGTGAGATTTAGACACTAATTGATTCTAATATTGGTCTAAGATTCAGATACTAGTTGGAAATATCATACTAATACTACGCGTTATATAACAATGAATCGTGTAAAACATGAAGACTCAAAACGAAAGATCAAAGATCAAAACCCCACCTTGAACCTCGTCCTTCTCTTCTTCCAATGCATTTGTGGCAGCGGGAGTGAGAGGGGCGGAGCGTGGGGAGAAGAAGGGGAAAGAGGAGAGGAAGAGGAGATCAGACCCTCCTCGCCTGAGAGAGGAGTACGGTAGATAAGGGGTACTGTAGTGTAACGAAAGGAAAGGGTACTGTTTTTTGTACCATTGTTGTGGTTTTACCGTGAATAAAGTTTTACCGTGAAAAATTGTAGTTCTACGATGGATAGTTGATACTGTAGAGAAGTAGGGCGTACCTCTGACAAACTGTCTCAGTAGGAAGGCCGCAACATCCCAGCTCTCCCAATACGATGCGTGAAGGATATTGGGAAGCGCCGCCGAAGGAAGAGATACCATTGCTGTAAGTGGGGAAATAACTTCACATTACTGGAAACGGCACCTTCCAGGGCTTAAGCTCCGAATTGAAACACACCCGAAACGTTTCTTTAGCTTAACATTGTTAAGGCTAGGCCGCTAAGATTATATGGCGCTTCTCTGTTTGTTTGAGAACCCTCTCTTGATTACAAAAACATATCTAAATTATAAGTAAACTCACTACTGGGACAGTACAACGTGTGGTCGAGTCGCTTCGATCCCCATAATGCAGCAGTATCGAGAGAGGGATCGAATGAAATCGATTTCCCGTCTCCAAGCGGAGATCTTTGATATCGAGGAATAGGGGAAGGAGGGAGAATGCACAACTGGAACGAGATAAATTATTATTATTGCATAGAATATTGACGCCCAATAGCTCTATAAATAAGTTAAAATCACACACAGACACATATATAATTTCGCACAATTCCTTATCCCCTTCATAGAGGTATAAAACTCTGTCCCTATCCTAGTCCCATTCTGGAGGTGGCTTACCTGTGGATTCAACACTGGCTCAATTCTTGCTCCACACAAATCGAGGGGATAGTAGAGATTGAACATCTGGCAGTTCTCGATTGGTTCGATGTCTGCAGGTACAGTAATCTCACTATCAGTGAGTGATGGGATGTCTGCATCCAAATTCATAAGAGAGGCGTCGTAAAGTAGAAATTCGATAATAAAAAAACCCCAAATTCGGATAACATCATTCTGAAGCTATGTTGCACGATTCTTATTCTCCGGAGAGGGGACAGTAGTTTCGCGGATTGCCTTTCTGGCCCCTTTCTGGAGATTCTTCATACTTTGGGAACTTACCGAGTCCACTCAATCGCTGGTGCATAAGGACGATTCCCAGAGGGCAACCGAGCAGAAACGAACAGGTTGGCTGAAAAGAGGGTTTAACACAAGAACAGGTATCACAGGTTATAGTTTAGTTTACAAGTCGTTTATCAAGAGGCTATTCGGGATCACGGGGAATCGAATGGGAGCTCTGACACAGGTAGTCCAAATTATTTCGGCCACTTCCCGAATCCAAACGTTGTGTTTGTCGCTCGAACACTTCGTGATTTCTTCCGTCCAAATAATGTGCCACTCCTTTTCATGGTTTGAGTATGTTTAAGATTCGAAAGCTGCTGAAGTCTACGTTTCTCAATTCGTAGAAGTTAATATCGCAGGTAGGGATGTCTAAACGGAATGCGGAATGGCTCCATTTCATTCCATTCCTTACACCATTCCGCATAGCGGCCGATCGGTTTAATTAGGTATGCGGAATGAATTAGAATTGCGGAATGCCGGAATTCGCATTTCGCCGGAATCGCTCAGTTCTTTGTGGTGAGTTTGTTTTTATTGTTCCTTCTTTCCCCTCATTCCCTTCCAATTTCGATTCCGGCATTCCGCAATCATTCGGAAAACCGAATCAAAAATGGCCGGGCTTTCCTGATTTGCGGAATGAGGAGTGAGAGGGGGAAATCGATGCGGCATTGTTAGAATTGCGGCATCAATTCCGCATAGACAACCCTAATCGCAGGTAACAGCTAAATTATTGCGTAGCCAGTATGAAGTACCTTCTGAGGGGAATACAACCGAATAGTTTTCGCATATTGTAATCTTTTTAAAATACGGTATTCTCAAGAGTCTTTGAAAATGTAGGACGACAGAAAATATTACGTAAATGAGTGAAACCTTTCGATAAGGGAACCCTATAGCAGAAACAATCTTGGTGAGTGAAGGTATGTTTCGCAGATACGCCAAAATACGCTGGACACTTTCTTTGGCACTGGTTCTATCCATTCTTTGAAGAATACCTACTAATACGAAATATGTCTCACCTGGAAATTGAGTGGCCCGTTCTCTCCTCCTATCGTTCCCGTCTGGCTCATGTTCGAAATTGAGTGTCGCTTTCTCCTATCGAATGAAGCAGATGGAGGCGCGGATGAATTTCGATGGTGATGGGGAGGAGGAGGAGCTGGAAAGGGGAAATTCAAGGTATTATGATAGTCATGAAATATGAGAGAATATCTGAGTCGATTGAGATTCTCTCAACAGGGCCCGTACAATCAAAAACTAACCTATGCTGAAAAGTTGCTCCTAGGGTAAACATTGGCCGTAGAGACCGAAAATGGACATTAGAAGTTTCATTGATCAAACCCGGCTGAGATATGTTTCATCACATGTCCAAAAGTGAAATTTTCAACTTTGGCAGAACGCATCCAAACCCCCTACAGCTATATATTATGGAAGCTCTCGCTGAAATAAACATTTTTCATGTTATAGCAAAGTGCCTAGCTCATCTGTGTCAAAAGTTATTATTTTTTACGACCTTTTCGGCGGCACTTTTAACTGTGTTCATTCGATTGCGCGTAGAAAATTACCCCCCTTGCGCATGAAAATGACAAGATACATGGCGTAATCGTGATCATATATTTCGACGTAAATAGCCCGCTGCTCCAAAAAGAGGCGATTTTCAACAAAATAATTTATTATGAAAATATACGAAACTCGCACAGCAAAATATTTCGCAGACTCACTATATTACATAAACTGAAGAAATTAAAAATAACTCCGCTCAATTTGGAAGAATTTTTTTTCAGCTCAAACCACGTACCCCGGGTCATGGTCCAAAACCCGGAAACTGTTTTGAATTTTTTTGTCTCTTCCGTTCGGCAACTAATACCAAATGGTGGTATATATTCTTTCCACAGCATACAAGGCATGCAAGGCAAGGCAAGGCACAGCATGCAATATTCTAAACAGAGAATTAGTCGAAACATATTTTCTGCAAAAGACCCGGGGTACGTGGTTTGAGCTGAAAAAAAATTTCTTCCAAATTGAGCGGAGTTATTTTTCATTTCTTCAGTTTATGTAATGTAGTGAGTCTGCGAAATATTTCGCTGTGCGAGTTTCGTATATTTTCATAATAAATTATTTTGTTGAAAATCGCCTCTTTTTGGAGCAGCGGGCTATTTACGTCGAAATATATGATCACGATTAGCGCCATGTATCTTGTCATTTTCATGCGCAAGGGGGGTAATTTTCTACGCGCAATCGAATGAACACAGTTAAAGTGCCGCCGAAAAGGTCGTGATATTGATTTTTTGAAATTATTTCTTCAAAAAATAATAACTTTTGACACAGATGAGCTAGGCACTTTGCTATAACATGAAAAATGTTTATTTTAGCGAGAGCTTCCATAATATATAGCTATGTAGGGGTTTGGATGAGTTCTGCCAAAGTTGAAAATTTCACCTTTGGACATGTGATGAAACATATCTCAGCCGGGTTTGATCTATGGAACTTCTAATGTCCATTTTCGGTCTCTACGGCCAATGTTTACCCTAGGAGCAACTTTTCAGCATAGGTTAGTTTTTGATTGTACGGCCGTATCTCAGTCGACTCAGATAGTCTCTCATATATCCCGGCATAGAAATTTGTTGTTACGGTTACAATTTTTGGCAAAATTTGTGAAGCAACTGACTGGGCGAGGTGTGCTGCGCGTGGCCGTTGTTTAGCGAGCCCGGCGTGCCTGCGGATACACTCTTACTAAGCCGTCGTTGCATAGTAATAACGAAATATTTTGAATGCATCAGCCTTTCATTTTGTAAAACCAATATTCGATCATACCAGGCGGTACGGAATCGAAGAAGTGTCCGTGGTGTATTGGCTGCCATTGCTGTTGGGGAGAGGGCGAAATGACCTCTTCGATGCCTGCAGATTGCGTCATTCTTAGGTAATCTTTCGCTCGTCTCTAGACGTTCGTTCATTGGCTCATAATTTTTTTTGCTTGTTCATGTGGTGTTAGTTTTCGGAAAAAGGAAACGGAAAAAGGTTTTGAATTCCCGCAATTTCCTATCTCGGTTCTCCGTGGAGCAATCGACTCAAAACTTCGAATATAACATTTTTCGACCCTTTTCCACCTATAAACGAAATTTTGAGTCGATTGCTCCACGGAGAACTGAGATAAGAAATTGCGGGAATTCAAATCTTGGCCTTTTTCCATTTCCTTTTTCCGAAAACTAACACCACATTAGATCCTAACTTGTTCATTGTGTGTAAGAATCAAAAGGCTGGCGATCAAATGGGAATAGTTTCATAAATCGTTAAAAAAATCAATTTATTAATGTTGTACCTTCAGGAATGCTCTGTCTGCACGATTTGCTGGCTGACGGCGAATGGGAAGAAACGGAAGAGGAGTGACGAGTGAGTTGGAGATGGGGAATCACAGAGGCAGCACGACATGACAGCACCTGATAGAATGATTTATAACCTCCAGAAAGCGGTCGGGAGGGAGATTGTTCTGTTCACCGCTTTCTGGAGGAGTGACTCATTTTTTTCCATCTATTATGCCCCATTCAGTGTTCATCGATGTACATCGATGTACTCCTCATTTCACCCACTCTCTCGTCCACCGACCGGTCGAGAGAGTGTGTGAAATGAAGAGTACATCAATGTACATCGATGTACTCCTCATTTCACCCACTCTCTCGTCCACCGACCGGTCGAGAAAGTGTGTGAAATGAAGAGTACATCAATGTACATCGATGTACTCCTCATTTCACCCACTCTCTCGTCCACCGACCGGTCGAGAGAGTGTGTGAAATGAAGAGTACATCAATGTACATCGATGAACACTGAATCCCACATTAATTTCTGACTGTTTGGTTTTTCTGCTCACGATAAGTACATAATAATGGGTTGAGCTCCGCCATTCACAAGATGAATTACGATTGAAACACAAATAAACGGGGGAGACGAGAAAAGCCACTATCGATTAAACAAATCTCTCGAATGATGTCGGTCATGTAGTGTGTTTGAAAATTTGAAGAAAAAAAATTCCTCATTGTCACATCCTATAGAAATTCTCCATCATGTGGAATGTTTTTAATCAGATTTATTATCATTTTTATATTTCGACTTGTTATTGCACTGTAGGACCTTCGCAGTAGTTTACTCCACAAGGGATGAATGAGCATTGAAACACAAATTAACCGCGATAAAAAATTCTCAGATGGCGCAACCCTGATCCCACATCTTCAATTTTTAATATGAACTGTCAGATTCACAAGAAACACCACTCATGTGTGAACATTCTACCACGAATTCTCATGCTCACCTCATACATAATCAAACCGCCCAGACTGTCTCCCACTAGGAAGACCTCTCCGGAGAAGTTTGGTTGAGATTGGAGAAAGTCCTCGTACACTTCGTTCGCCTTCTTGATAGCGTTGTCGACCGCCTGTATTAATGAATATTAGAATATTACTTTTATTATTGTCAGTGTCTCTCAATTCTGCTCAGAATAGGTAAAATATCATTACGTGTTCACAAGTCATCGAGGCATAGTTAGCTGAGTATGAGCCTTTGGGTGTTCTTATTGCGTCACGGCAATGTGATAGAGCTGTCGATTACAGTGACATGATGCAATAAGCGAGATTGCATAGTGACGACGCAACACTACCTCCGCATAAACGAGTCGATTGGCGGACAGCAACACCCCAAGCGCCGGATGCGTCGCGCCGAAAGTGTTGTTGAGGGCTGAAATTGGATGGCATCCCATTATCAATGACTTGAGATCCTTCCTCCTTTTACACCAACCGTGAAACACCAATGCACGGAGCGCTGACTGCGATTATTTTCTCCCAGTACGAATCAAGCAACAGATGAGTAATTAATATCCAATTAATAGAGAATCAATCAAAAATCAATCAATAATCACCGGCAAGTTTGGCGACGATGGGCGCCAGTTCGTGCGCGCAGCTGACCAGAGCCACCTTTAAAAAGGCATACGGTATACGGAATACGGTATTCAAAAATACGGTATACGGTATTACAGTATACCTGCACTCGCTCCACCAACTGCGGGTAGTGCTTGAGGATGAGCTGATCTATTGTGGATCTGAAATTCCGTCATCATTATGCAATCCGAGCTGATTTTATTTGTACCAATTTTAACTCCACTCAAGATCAACGAGTTTGTGCGAATGACTCTTCACACACATTGTGAAACACAAATGAACGGCGTTTTAAATAACAGAGTTGTTGTTTCTATCATTTGCATCAGAGACAGCGCATCACAACATTCCAGGCCAAAAAATACTGTCCCCTTTGCGGAGGTTGTTGTATGTAGTATGTCCGCTCTCTTTCAATAAACTTGCACGTGCAGTCTCTCTAATGGCCACTTTTCCTAGTATTCTTTATTCTGAGAGAGAGAGAGAGACAGCAATCAGTCCCTTCCGCCCTGCCTTTTGTGTCCCTTCCCCCTACTCACTTCCGCTGTCTTAGAAGAGGTCACAAAGCGGTATTGCATCATCACTAGGCAATAGTTTAACCTACCCCAAAATGTGCTGTAAAGTAAAAGTGGATGGGGTTTCTGATTAGGGCGGATAGTGTCGCGTTACGAAAGGTGTAGCCCGACGGTATCTCATTGATCGTAACTAGACTTCGAGAAATAACTAAACAACGGGTTGCATAAGAGACAAATGCACCGCTCCACCAGTGAGAGAATGTGAGAAATGAAGAGAGCGGAGAGTGATTTGCCTCCTACGCAACCTGTTGTTTCGTTATTTCTCGAAGTCTAATTGTAACAAGTGACTTCGATATCTAGAATGCTGATATCAAAAGAGCGGGTAAGTCTGCTCGAGATTGCCCAACTTTTCGTGCGCGACCCCCATTCATAAATCGTCGATACACTTTTCTTTTCAGAGAATATTTGTGAGCGCCTCACTCCATCCATCAAAGATCCATCTGTGACCCGCCGGTCCCGCTGGGAAATTGGGAAAAGGGTGAGATAGAAAGAGAGAGAGAGAGAGAGAGAGAGAGAAATAAAAATAGAGAAGAACGTGCATGTGGCCAAGTCACAGATCTAGGGGGGAGTGGATTGATGAATGGGGAAGAGAGATGAAAAAAAGGAGAACACATCACTCCAAACATCCGGAAAAGGGATGCGCACGAGATAGTGAGTGAAAGTGGGAGAGTCCCTCTCATTTTTGAACAATCCATCGATTTGTGGTGATGTGGAAGGACACCGGACGGAAACAATAGCGCTATAATGCTGGGAAGAGTTGGGATGTGTTTTAGATGAAAGGCAAATCGTCACTCGTCTACCCCTTCATCTCGCGTCCTCATCAATTCTCGCTGAAACACGATTTCACCGCGCGTGTTCCGCACTCGCTTCGGGGTAGTGGAATATAGGGTGAAAATACAATCAAGCCTTCTGCATAGGCGCGGCTCTAGCCTCCATCTAACAGTCGCGCGCAAACCTGTATTTTTACTTAAAAATTACCCCCATCTAGCTAGCTGGGCAAACGGGGTCGAGATCCGTCAACCCCCCCAAGCTTGCAATCATGTGCTACCGTATACCTAATTGTGATATCTTGTGTGACCGTATACCTGAGTGTGTTTGTATCCGTCGTCTTCGTATCCGCGGGTCCATCAGGGTTGAAATCTCCATGAAAGACGAGAACGAGCAGAGCAGCCTGCTTCTTGGCGAAGGGAGTGGAGGGAGGAGAGTCGTTGTCCAGCATCATTTCGGAGGACCAACTGAAGATCTTCCATATTGTATGCTCCAGAAAGGGATCTGGAGCGGGAAGTGAAAAAAGGCTCAATCGTTTTAACACAATCCCTCATAATGTGGAGGTTTGGAGTAATGTGGAATTGCGGCTTGCTTATTGCAAAACCAATTGCTGTTAACAGGCTGCTATTTCAGACACTTTTGTCGGGGCGTTTACGCAATTGTTACGAATTCTAAGCAAATTTTACGTTCGTCCGTTGCCTGAACTACAGTATCTGATACTACGGCCATGACTGAATTCGATCGATATCACCTACCGTATGATAGATGGTTTGGCGGAGGGCGCGGGACTGGTGTCGGTGCAGTCAAAGTAGAGATCGTCCGAACACGCGTCGTCCGACTCCTCAGAAGGACCGTTCGCGTCGATACTGTAGGAGGATTACGGTAGAAAGGATGTTACGGTGATGGAGAGATTACGGTAACAAAAGCACAGTATAATAATGTTTGAGAAGACTACTGCAGAAAAGTGAAATGAAGTTGTAAAATACCTATTTCCAAAGCCGAAAAGGTACATTTTGTAAATGAAACGTTTGAAAACTAAAGAGGAAATGATTAAATCAATCAACTATGTTTCAGCGAAGGCTCTTGTTTTTGAAATCGTCTGTCTAAATGATACGACCCAGGCACAACACGATAAGTAAGATCCAAAGAATAATAAGTAAGATCCAAAGAATATATAGTATTTGTTTTGTTTTTTATAAAAAAAATATTGTTGGCTTCACAATTGAGAGATGCGATCTAGGCTAATCAATGTTTCAGCGACTTCATGTAAGCGCCTTTCGCGATCACAAATCGTTCAGTACTAGTTGGGAACGCCACAAACAGATTTTTTCTAAATTCATGATCCAAAGGGCATTTTCCTCTCATTATTTTTTCTCCTGTTCCTTCTGTGCTTCAAAGCCGTCATACATTGTCATTTCCAGGTGGTGGTCAATGATATATACGTGTTCTCTTGTACAAACTAAAAAGAAAACCAACTTATTAGCCATCACAGCCGATAGATGCAGCGCCACCTCATCCTCCAACTTGCGAATGTCAGCAATAGTCAGACCGCACCACTCGTCCTGAAACAATCTTTTTAAAAAAAATTATCGATTTTTGAAAACTTGATATTTTGAGTTTTTCTCACATTTAAAATTTACTTTATACCTTAGACTGTTTGTGAAAAAAGTTTGGGTCCTGGACGACCATTTTGAATTAGTTGTGCGGACCCCTCCGACGTTCTTACAGAGAACGCGTTAAAACCCCTCCAGAATGGGGTCAAGGGCCTTCTCGCTCTCGCATTCTCAACTGAGCTCTTTTTGCTTCCGAAATTGTATTTTATTTATCTCTCATTAACAATCTTGTGGGTAATAGTTAAATTGTGGACAGCGCAGTCAATATTACAACATTAAAAGATACGTTCCTACTAGTGGACTACTAGTGGTGTACTCTCTTTCTATAAATCGGCGCGTCTCTCGCTTTGTCATGCTCTCTCGCAACCGTAGCTGTTGTTTAGGGGCGGAACATTTTATTATTTTGGACGAGTGTTTGTGAATTTAATATACTAGTTAACTGTTGCATCGCCCAATGGTTTTTTTCATAAAGGGAAAGAGAAAGACCAAAGATCAATATCTCCCCTCACCTGCCACGCCCATGCTTGTCGGTGCGCGCGTGTCATCGTGTTGCGCAGCGCCAGCTCGTGGATCCACCGCTCCACTCTCGTCTGGAATATGCGGAATTACGGTATCGATTGATTGGGTACGGTATACAATCAAATATCGATAAACGTGCTGTATTTCTTGGGTCGACGGAATATCTCTCACTAACAAAAATCTAGTGTCGATAGGCACGCTACTTGAGGGGGATTAACCACTCGGTAAGTAAAGTTAATGTTCGATAGATTTCACTCTCAGGATACGGTAGCCGCCATTTCTCACCTGCAGTCCCCAGTAGCGGAATTCGACCTTGCACAGCTTGTAGGCGCACATGATCGGTCGGCGCGCGGAGACGCACTCGAGCGCCCAGTCGTCGCACAGTGGGCCGCGACCTGCAAATGGCAAAGATTGAGAAATGTCGCCTGTCGAAATTTCGACGCGCGAGCTAGTAGTAAACGGCGCCCTACCACACCACACCTGTCACGGCGCTCCGGAATAGTTTCGGGTCCTCCTCGGCGCAGTAGTCGCCGGACGATATCGGGTCCTAAAAGTAAATATGAAAAATAAATAAATTGATAATCGTATATATCTCAATCGATAATACCTTCACGAAATCCATGACGTCCACTACGCGCTGCTTCAACTCGGCGTCCGAGAGGTTGAAGACGTTGTCTTGCGTCCCTGAAAGCTTGCACATCATTCGACATCATGGCTCCAGAAAGGGGTCGGGAGGAGAAGGAGAGAGAAGCGCTCTCACTTTCACATACGCTCTCGCTTCAGGACCTTTTTTTAAATTTTGAATCTTGAGTCTAATGATTTCCAGAAATTTGAGCAAAAACTAGCAGGGTGTGTTGAGGTTAAACTACGTTATGGTAGGGTGCGCACTACGTTTTCAAAGTATGGTTCAGGGGGGCGTTCAGTTGCAGGGCACAGTTCGGTCCAGGGGGAGCTTTGCAGCCGACTCCAGGCTCGGTCCAGGGGGGAGCTCTGTAGCCGGCTCCAAATTCGGTCCAGGGGGAGCTTTGCAGCCGGCCGAAGGTTCGGTCCAGGGGAAGCTCGGTAGCAGGCTCCAAGTTCGGTCCAGGGGTTTTTAGCAGGCTCCAAGTTCGGTCCAGGGGAAGCTCGATAGCCGGCTCCAAGTTCGGTCCAGCGGGAGCTCGATAGCCGGCCCCAGGTGACATTGAAGCTCGACTTATGTTGGGGAGTGTTAATCGCTACAAAGAGTACTGGCTTATTCCGTTGCAAAAGACTCGTGAGGCTGAGAGCGATCGAAAAAAAGTTGCCACTACGCCACTTCGTGGCTCCGTGGCAACTTTTTTCGAAAATGATATCCACAGCATTGTCGGCGAGAGCGAGCTAGAGAAAGAGAGAGATGACGAGAGAGCACACCAAATGAGAGGGTCAGACAACTAGAGACGTTCTACGCCACTTCGTGGCTCCGTGGCAACTTTTTTTCGATCGCTCTCAGCCTTACGAGCCTTTCACAACGGAAACGCAGGATACAGTGCGTTCAGAACTTTTAGAGCAATTTCGGAAACGTTTTCTATGATCCCCTACGCTCTCTGAATCATTTTGGAACTTTTTGAAATTTTCGATTTTTCACGTTAGAACGTGTTAGAACACGTTCAGACACGTTTCTGACATCGCAAAACACTTTTCCAGTGATCCCCTACGCTCTCTGAATCATTTTGAAACTTTTCGAACTTTTCGATTTTTCACGTTAGAACGTGTTAGAACACGTTCAAACACGTTTCTGACATCGCAAAATACTTTTCCTATGATCCCCGACATTCCCTTCATCATTTGGGAAAATATCGAAAATTTCGATTTTTCACGTTAAAACTCGGCAAAACAGGTGAAAACGTGTTTCACGGTACTCAAAAACGTGTTAGAACGGTTTCTGGCACTTGCGAAAAATGCGGCAAAAGGTTTGCCCGCGGCGGGGGTCGAACCTGGGGGTCTCGGATTCAAAGTTTGGCTCGTAACCCACTTGGCTATGGATTTCGTTAATTAAATTTTGTAAAATTTGAAAGGTATTCTGGTCGGGAATCATATGCAAAAGGATTTGGGAAGATAGCGCGATTTTGAAGCGAAATATAAGGAAAATGCGAAAAACGTGACCGCCTGACACACAGACAGACAGACAGACACACACACACACAGACAGACAGACAGACAGACGTTCTGAAATAATAGTCTTTAGTAATATGTAAATGTTGAAGCATCAATGCTCGCAGTACGATTCCAAGGCAATCCTCTTTCGATTATATTATCATCATTTCTTTCCCTCATTCCAAAGAGATAAATCAATCGATAGATTTTTTTGTTGCTTTTTTATCATTTTTTCTGTTTCTCACCGGCATCATTAAAGTAGAGCGTGTCCACCTCAATGCTCACTCTGTCCATCAGCGGCGTCGAGTACCTATGAGGACGACCATTGAGAAAACTCGCCCACACCATCGCCATTTCCCGGCTCGCCTCATTCTCCGGCCCTCTAGCTCTCAGACGAACCGCCATTTCCCGGTTCTCACCTGGTCTTGGTCACGGGATACGCGTTCCAGGCCTCCTCGTGCGCTTCGAGATTCGCTGTAGGGATGATGGCTCGGATCCAGCCTAAACGACGGCTCTCAATTTAGAATTTACGGATGCGGTTCTCTGAACAAATTCCGTGTTTTGCGCGGCTGCAGACGGGATCTCTGATTGAATAACAGGAAGTTGTGTAAGCAGTAATTACAGTAACGTAACATTGCAGTAATTACAGTAATCCACGTCACTCCGCAGTTATTCTCGCCTCGGCGGTCTCATTATAGCCTGCTACGACACGCATTGTTACTGATACAAAATTAGCTTGAGAAACAGCAAAATTCCTCAGAAACGTGATTTGTTTTATTGTAGCAATTTGTATTATAGTATCAACTTCTGAGAAAAATAGCGGTGATCAATATCCGAAATAGCCTGGGCTAAATGTGCGAAAAAAATATAATATTATCAGTTCTCAATTCTCACTTGGAATCTTTTCAGCAATATGATAGATCTTGAACGTGTACTGACCCGAGCCGCCCGGGCCCTCGCTGTATCTACAAATGAATTACATTATGATAAATGACTAATTATATATTTATAAATTAGATATAGACAAATCGTACCGACAATGCGCAAATTACTTCATTCATAATATGTGATTGATTCCCGGTCATTGAAGCATAAACAAATTTGGACCATCCATTGACATTTTTTCTACCTAATCACATCATTCCACAGACCGGTCAACCATCCAGAAAGGCCTTTAGAGTGAGAGAGCGTGTGAAATCGAGAGGGACTCTCTCACTTTTGCACACTCTCTCGCTCTAAGTCTGGTTTGTAGATTTGGAATCATGTGTAATCTTTCAGAAACCAAACAACATCATTGTATTATAAATCGATGATTAAGTATAGTAGAGTTTGAAATTCGGGTAAATAATTAGGTTAGCTCTCTTCATTTCGCACACTCTCTCACCGGTCGATTGGTGAGAGAGTGTGCGAAATGAAGAGTGCTAATCTAATTATTTACCCGAATTTCAAACTCTACAGTATAGTATAGAGATCATCTCTTGAAACTTCGTTTTTTTTCGAATTTTTTCTCTCGAATGTAAATGTGGTTAAACAACGAAATAGAGAATTGTTCCGAAACTGATTCGAAACGATTTGTTGTATCCATTTTCGAACATTGTCTCCAGTTTCGTGCAGCGAAATTGTCACTCCACTCATTATGCAGGCATATCTGTCACTGTTGAAACATATACGATTCAGAAATAAAGTTTTCAAATAAATTATTTTCGAAATGCTCACGGTTTGTTCGTGATAATCTCGACGCCGGCGCCTGCTCCATGCGAGTCGATCCGAGATTTCTTCTGAAAAAGTAAGGATGTCATCATTATTAGGCAATTCTTGCCCCATTGCAACATCATTATGCAATCATTTTCTCCAGGGAAGATTGCATTCTCAAAGCAGACATCATTATTAGGCAATAGTTTCCCAAAGTTCATTCCATCAATACTCTCTAAACAAACTTTTCAGAAGAAACAGATTACATCATCATTATGCCATCTTTCTCCCTTGCTACCATGCAAATCCTTGCTCATTTTTGCGTATGGTCGCGCAAAATCGCCGGCTATTTTGTCCGTTCCCACAGTCTTTGTTCCCACGTTAGGGAACGCAAGAGACTCCACCCCACCATCCGATTATTACGGGAGGAAGAGAATAATGCAGATTTTCTTTGTGAAATCGCGAGATTTTGCACAATTCAAAGTTTGGAACTCTCTATTTGAAGTCCAAACACGAAAACAAGTTCCGGATGCCATTTCACATGCGCGGATAGAACTATAAAGTAAGTGGACCTTTGACCGTGGGAAAGGTCAGACGGGCAATTTGCCCCGGCTCTCCAACAAGATCTATGGCTTCGCCACAACTTCCCGGAATGCATTCATGAGGCTGCCACATAGTTTCCAGCCTCCAGATAGGGGTTAGGAGCGAGGGAGTGTTCCGAAGTGAGAGAGTCCCTCTCTCCCTTCCACACACTATCTCACTCCTGACCCCTTTCTGGAGGATAGATAGGGCTTTTCGGAGAAGTTTGTGTGTTGAAAACTACTCAGAATGGCTCTGTCTGATCCCTCTTTTTACGAATTCCGGGAAGGGATGAGTAGTCTTATGCAGTAGTAGAGTAATGTGATGTTTGAACAACGAGATGAGTCTGAATCATACCACGTGATGCTCCAGAAAGGGGCAAGGAGCGAGGGACTGTGTGAAAGTGAGAGAGTTCCTCTCTCGTTTTCACACGCTCTCTCACTCCTGACCCCTTTCTGGAGGCACGTGACTACCTCGCACACTGAAGAGTCCTAGTAGCGTAGTTCGAATTACTGCCTCAACGAGTATAAGTAAGTTTGTTACGTTACGCAGTCACGCAGCCAGAAAACAGCAGTAGTTGTCTGACCGTCTGCGCTCTCTCCAATTACCGCACTCTCTCTCGCAGTGTAGATATTTCTGTCTGTTTTTGTTCTCACTCACATACTGGCACAGATAATTATTGTTCCCTTGCTTCTAGTGGCTGAATGGAGGGAGAGATGCATTGACCAGTGGGGAATAGCGACTGTGGTTACACAGATTCTGCCTCCAGAAAGGGGTCTGTGGCATGTGTGTACTAGCTCATTCTCTACATGATTCATGATTCATGTATATGATTCAAAAATAACAATGCCCTCGATTCCACCACGTCGGCTAACATCTATAACTTTTGTCCTTTAACAATCCACCTCCTATCTCATTGACGGAATGAACAATGAATGGGTGAATTACACAGGCAAGTCAAACATCCAAGGGGCCAGGGGTGTGTCTAAAAAAGTCATAACTTTTTTTTCTTTTTTCAGCAATATATGGAGGAAAATGATACCGAAAGCTCGTTTTTTAGTTCATTGGAGCGGCTGAATGGGTGAATAGGAGGAGGCTGCTCCTACCCGCCCGCGCGTTCCCCGTTTCACGCGCCCCTCTTCTTTTCTCACACTCAAGCTGAAAAGTGACGTGCGTGAACCCCCTCTGCGCCCCCTCTCTCTTTCAGAATATATCATTCTAAATATCCAGTGGTTAGGAGAATTGGCGTGCGAAATAGCGACTCTCTCACTCTTGCGTGCTCTCTCGCCCTGACCCCTTTCTGCAGTTTTACAAAAACAATGTGCTTGTGCACAGACTGAAAAGTGACGTGGGCGTCCCCATGCGCCCCCTATTTCAGAAAGAGAAGGGGGAGGATAAGGAGAAAAGAACCTTCTCATGCGTGTTAGGAGACAATCTAGTTGGGCACACGAGGGCTCAAATTGGGGAAAAATAGCGCTAAACTGACGGGAAGCCGCGAGAGAGTGTGCGGAAGTGAGAGAGTTTTCAAGCAAAATCTCACCATTTTGCACACTGTCTCAATCCCAATTATGGATGCTGAAAATACAAGGATGTATATCACATGATTTTCATGATTACGGTATATATATAGTGATTTTTGAAACTTTTGGCCTCTGAGTGCGTTTATCCCTACGTGCAGATCGCGTTCAATATATGAGGGATTCTACGGATCAAAATAGGGATTCTCTCCTCTTATCTTCCTTCCACTTTCTTCATCGGATCCAGTATTTTCACGCGTATTTGAAGCGACTCTGAAACCTCAGAGTGCCTGATCTGCGCCTGTTAAATCTTCAGAGATGGTCAGTAGCGGAAGAGTGTATAATAGTGAGAGGGATTCTTTCACAATTACATGTTATTTCGCTCTTGACCCCTTTCTGGAGGTTTGGAATCATGTTGTGGTGGGAAATTGCCCAGTTTCGCTGTCTCTCAGGGTCGGCAAAAGAGAGAGAGAGAGAGAACTCTTGATGAATTCGTCGCTATCTCAACGGGGCATCGAAATGAGAGAGAGAGAGAGAGCGGGGTCTCTCTCTCTCTCTCTCTCTCTCTCTCTCTCTAACTCTCGTTTCACCATGAAGACAACTCGATTGATCTACTCGCTAGCGAGAGAGAGATTCGGCAGGAGATAAGCCAGTGTGAAAGAATAGCCTTTCAAAAGATCCATGAACCACAAAATTGGAAAGTAGCCTGAACATCTCCCTATACTTTCATGCAAACAAATTATCCGGTACCTAAATTTTGATACAGTTTTTCATCACTATTCTGTAGTTTTCTACGGTAAGACCTAATGTTGCCGTCAGTGACCCCTCACATGATTCCAAACCTACAGAACAGGGTTAGAGCGAGAGAGCGTGCGAAAGTGAGAGAGTCCCTCTCGATTTCACACGCTCTCTCACTCCAAAGGCCTTTCTGGAAGGTTGACCGGCCGGTGGAATGATGTGCCCTCACAGTCCATCATCCCTTATGCAGAGGAGTCGATTTTCGATGAAAAAAAAGAGAAAAAATTGCATTCTTCAAATTGTAGCCGTTTCCGACAATGAATAGTTATTTACAACTGAAAATTGCACCCTGAAAATGAGGGGACTATGAAAGCAGCACAAAACCTCTGTTGTTCATCATTTTACACTTTAAAGAGGCCAATAAAACAGGGTAATCCTCGCCCAGGAGATTACGGGAGAGCAATTTAGCGAGTCTTTTTTCGCCCGACGAGTACCTGGCAATTGCTCCCAAGCCCGAATAACATCTATCCCCGTCCTCCAGCAAGGGAAACTTTCTCAAAACAATGAGCTAAATGTACCCGATTTATACAAAACAGTCTGAATTATTACAGTAACAAAAAATTCAATTCAAAAAAATGTGTGCTACCGATGCGAGCGCGCGTGAGGAATGCGTTAGTTATTTTTTTGCTTTTGCGTGCTCTCCGGCTGTTGGTGAACACAGGAACTGGTATTTCGTCAATTGGAATGTTCGTATCATATTATATAATTTTGTTGTTAATGTTTCCCCCCCTTTAATGTTTTCCTCGCCCATGACCCCTCCCTGGAGGAATAAGTGAGAAATTGTCTCGGAAGAGACGGCACTCCGCTAAGTGAGACGTTACCGGCAAATTGAGCAACACTCTCTCTCTCTCTCTCTCTCTCTCTCTCTCTCTCCCTCACTTCTATTCCTTCCTCCTGTCGATTTGCGTCTACTTCTTCGAAAATGTACATTGACAGGTGAAAATTGCGTGGACGTGTGATAATTTGCGGTGAAAAGCCTCCCCCCGGGGGATCGATAATGATAGCTTCCAGGTACCGTAATCAAAGTATTACCGTAATCTGATGTATTGTGAGTAATGTAATAATAACACTTGTCATCATCTGATAATCATTGCATAATCTGATACATAGCAGTGCACTAATTTTCATTATCGTAATCACTTCAGTGAACCATAACCTTATACCGTAACTCGATTACACTATGTCAGACAGAAACGGCCTGTGTGCGAGCAACGGACCAATTATGTGGAGGGAAGAGGGTGGGAGTGAAAATAGAAAGGAGAGAGAGAGAAAATAGAAAGGAGAGAAAGAAAGAAGAGCCAAATTGTGGTAATCAGCGGCGCTTTTGAACGAAAATGTCCAGAATTTCCCGATGTATTCACAGCTTGTGTCTAATCTGTCATCCTGACCCTTTTCTGGAGACCGAGTTATCTAAACATGTGCAGCCGAGACATTTTTGAAAGAGACCCCCTTCTGGAGGTGGGTAATCCAGTGAAGCGGCTGTTAGTGTGACAGGAACATTATCTTTGCCAATCAAAGACCGCCCGGAAAGCCGATAAATTCACCATAATGTCACGGGATAATTCAGTATCCCCCACCCTCATCCGGTGATTCTGGATAAAGTAATGCTGAACATTGACCATCAACGATTATATCCCTCAAAGCACAGCATTCCCACGTCAGGTGCGAAATTGAGAGAATTCCTATCGAGTTTACGCGTTCTCTCACTACTAAGCCCCCTTTGGATGAATGAGCGAAAGACCAGGTGACTTCTCGTTTCAGCCTGCCCCCTAATTTCACATGATTAATTTCATATCAGCGCGAGGAAGAGAAAGGTTTTCTTCCTCTCTCATAGTCAGCCGCGACAAATTGTATCACGGCTGGGGAAAGATATCAGGGGGAAAGCAGTCGTGGGACTAACTACACAAAAAGGGGATGGAAAAATAAGTTTTCCTCTCCCTGGGGCGCGCGCGCGGAAAATAGAGAGAGAGATTCCGGAACAAGCAAGTCAACAAGTGAAAAAGCAGCTAGCTAGAGGCTGATTCCGTGCATGTCTTTAGTGTGGAAATAGAGAGAGGAAAGAGAGATTCGCTGTATCTAGTACCACCACATGATTCCAACCTCCAGAAAGGGGTTTCTGGCGAGGGATTGTGTGAAAGTGAGAGAGTGTCTTCAGGAGGAGTGACATCACGCCAGACGAGAGAGTGCGCGAAATGGAGAGGGTTTTTATCGTCACTTTCACACCCATTCTCTCTCTCTCGCCGGGTTAATGGCCCGTGTCTGGGCGGGGTGCGAAATTATGCCTTTGAGGCGCGATTTCACGCCGACAGTGATTCTTTGTGTACTAACCATCCCAAATCACATTATTCCAAACATCCAGGAAGCGAGAGAGTTCCGAACCCTTGTATGGAAGTCCGATCGGGTTGCTACGAAATGATGTAATAGTGCAAGAAGGCTCCCGCAAGATCACGCGCGAAAAAAAGGGAGAATTTTGCGTCAGACTCTCTCACTTTCGCACGTTCTCTCGTTTGCGCGAAAAGAGAGAGTCAGACAGCGAGAGACATTTAAAAAAGCAGATTCTTTGTAGATCATTGGAACGGGGAAAAGCGAGCAGAGAAGTAGGAGTGAGGGTAAACAGTAAATGAATAGCAGAAATAGCACGTGACCGGAAGTTCGCGTCGGGAAACTACAGTATTCCGCGTCGATTATCGATTATTTGCAATTTTTAGCTTTCTCAGAAAGCAGCATTCCATAGCCGATGTGTTTCACAACTTTGTTAATGAGAATGAGGCAATGAAATAATTTGATAGAAAGGCGATTTGATCGATTAGCTACCGTATACGCACATGCCAAGCTACCGTACTTCTCAACACCAAGCTACCGTATACCTGTATCATGTACAGCTGCGCGATCTTGTACTCGTCGACCGTGAGCGGCAGCAGGATGCGGTACTCTTTGATGAGCATGGTGGTGTAGTGGTGGGTGCAGCAGAGTCGGCCGACTTTCCTTTCTCACAAACGGCGCCTGCGGCGCGCGTGCATGGCTTGAGGAGGAGGCTTCACGTGAAAACGGCGACGCAGACCTCAATGAATGGGGCGGAAATGAGGCTGGCGCGGTCGGGGTGTATGTGTGCGGATTCGAGACGATTTCGTGTTGAACCACGCGATTTCACGACACCAGAATGGGGCCAAAGGTGCTTTTCTCGAGCCCTGACCCCTTTATGGACAGGTGAATGGGCGAATAGAGTCGAACCACAGCAATTAGGCGTCTTTGGTAGATCAAAGAAATCAAAACAGCGTGAAAATGCGCGCCGGCGCATTCAAAAAAGAACAGGGTAAATAGACAATGAGGGGAGCAGTGAGAGAGAAAGGAATCCGGCGCAAATTTGCAGGAAGAACGGTTCCTCCTCATTCTACGTGCTCTCTCGCTTTTTTGTTCATCGAACAGAGTGTGTGTACAAAATGAGAAGGTTGGAGAACTGTTCTTCAAGAAACGAAAGCTTGAAGAGCCGTTCTTCTAGCAAATGCGCGCTCATCTAAGGAAGAATCAGAGATTATCTTGCTCGGTAGATCAACAGACGTCAAGAATACATGGAATTACGCGCAAAAGCGGTGTAAAAACAAGACGCAGCTGGGGGAGAAGCGAATTGTTAGAACAAAGGGAAAAAACTGAGCGTCGACCGTGAGCGATTCACGAGTTTTGGTAACTCGATAGGCGATATTTCCGCGAGAGAGCGTGTGAAGGGAGGAGAGCGCAGACACGGAGAGACGGCAGACAAGTGGGCGAGACAGTGGGCGAAGTGGGGAGAGCGGTTAGAGAAAGAGAGACGGGGTGGTTCTATCCGGGGGGTAGAGAGGACAGAATAATTATGTGGTGAGGGAGCATACACCCCGGAGTGACGGTGATCATTTACATTTCTAGAGAGAGAGAGAGAGAAAGAGAGGGTTTGTGAGGGTGAAAGAGAGTGAGGACGAGAGAGTGTGCGAAACGAGGAGGATTAGACAGCCGAGTGAATCGGGAAAAAACGGGCGTAAAACGATGAAGCCACACACTAGTCAGAGGCGAAGGGAGGGAAGTTTGCGCCCCGGGGGCAAAACATACAAATTGGCTTTATAATTGAGGGAATGCATGCAATTGGAGCGAAAATGTGTCTACGCTTGAGACAAGAGCTGAAAGTTGTTGCAAAGAAAGTTTGAGCAGCGAGTGCATTTACAAAGTAGTAAAATGGGGGAGAGGGGGAGCGCAGTAGGAGGCTATTTCAGAGGTCTCCTTTCCTAGTTCCCTCCCTCCCTCTCTTCCCTCTCTTCTTCTTCTTCTCTTCTATCCCTCCTCCCCACTCTCCGCGCGCTCCAAACTCCGCCCCTTGGGCGTTTGAATGCGCGCGCTTAGCCTGAACACAAAGGCGCGCTGGCACTTTGCCAAGTGCTATGGCTTTAAGCATAGCTATGAGCTCATACGCAGATAATTAGCAAAACAAGGGCTAACGTGAGGATTCACCGCAAATAATAGTGGCCCCAAAGTCCAAGTGACACTAATTCCCATGTTTTCTTTCCAGAGATAATCCGGTATTCACTGTTAATCTGCCATTCAATCTGTTTTTGCGCCGTCTTTGATCATTAAAGTAGGTTTCCATTATGTTTCATGAATTGTAAACCCGAAACTACCGTATCCGAAATAAACATTTCGAAGCCAAAGTAAAAAGGTCGGCTTGAACAGGGCTTCTCTTTTTTCGCTTAAAGAAGCACTATACACCCGGGAATTAATGAGTTAACTACTTTCATCTGCGCACCTCCTGAACCATTTGCTATTAAATATAATGTGAAACCACTGAAGTTCGCATACTAATTTTAACTTATTATTTTTCACAATTTTTCTTTCTTTTTGTTCATATTTCCTGTCCATCATCCCAACTTGTTTGTAAACTGAAAGACAGATTGAATCACTCTCAAATATTCTAAATATATTAAAATTTTCCATTTTCATGCAAATATTTGAATTCCCGGGGCCGATTCTGACTATTGTGTCTTTTCCACGGCTCTCGCTTTTGAATTCCCGGTTTTGCGTTCCCTAATTACAATGCGCGTTTTACATGTGATATTAACTGTTTTCTTGTATATTTTGCTTCTCAGATTGATGTCCTAGTGCTCGAGCACTCACTGGCCCCCTTTTGAACACGAAATCATTAAATTCCAACCCGTAATTAGCCCGCATTGTTCGCTCTCTGATGTAATCATTTTGTCCTTTCCCAGGGTTCTCCAAGGGATCTTTAGCCGCTTCAAACTAGCCCACTCTTCTTTCTTTCGAGTCAATTAGCACCGCATCGGAACGATCCGAACGTGAGTTGCCCGCGTGATTTATGACTCAGTCCATGCCTCGTTTTTTGTGCTCAACCTCTTTACACCGCGTATTTTCGAGCTTATCTGTTCTTTTCGCTTATTTAACCGGTAATTTTAGAAGTGATGGCCAGCGACAATGGATCGGAAGGCACGTCGAACACATTGAGGTATGAAAACTTTTCAGTGTGTAGTATTTTGTGCGCGTTTGTGACAACTCTTCCACGTGAGGCTCTTTTACGTAGTTTCGCTCACTTTCCCAGAAGCCACAGTTTCAAACAAAGGAGTGGTATGTGTTTTGATAAGGCTCGTGAGTTGGAGATAATGCAAACACCTCTATTTGGTGGAGAGACCACACTCGCTGAGCAATCTTTAAAAGACGAAGCCGAGAAAGGCACTCGGGACTTTGGCTGTACGAAAATGATTTATGTAAATTCTAAAAATATATATATTTAACAAACATATTTTAGCACAGCAGCCACGGTCCGGACAGACTCGCCGACACTCGGCGCGTCGGTAGTGATGATCTCCACAGATGACTTGGACAGGTAGCTAAATCTGCTATTTAGGTTTCTTGTGAAGCCTAATTACGGCTGGTTTGGGAGCCGATGTGGGTAAATAGGATACTTGAACGAATTTCTTCCAAACGAGTTTATTATAATTGCTAAGGTCCGATATCCGTCTTCTTGGAAACATGCGAAACTATCAATAATGACGTGAAAAAAATTACAACATTTCTAATGAGCATCGCATTGCAGGCAAATCGAGACGCTCCGGAAATGCGAACTAATCACAGAACAAGAGGTGGGCGCTTTTAAATAAACACGTACATAATATTGCTAGTTTCAATGCGTCGCAGATTTGAGTTACTTTTGAAACGAGAAACTAATTTGAGTGAGGGTTCATGATTGAAAAGGCTTGTGCAAGCGTTTACTAGCCATTAATCTGTCTTAATATAATTAATTAACAATACAATTTGCAGGTGAAAACGCTGTGTGCGAAGGCGCGCGAGATCCTCGTGCAGGAGGGAAACGTGCAAGTGATCGACTCCCCCGTCACGGTGAGTGTGTTGGGTACGGTAGGAGAGTACGGTAGGGCGTATTGTATTTAACAAAAGCACTAGTATTTTATCGGTGCCCAAGAGCGCGACCTGATACAGAGCATATATTAATGTGAAAGTCACGTATTTGAGCAACGATCGCAGAAAACCACTTCTAGGTGTTACAATAGGCAGATTCAGTAGGGAGTTGCACGTTTCGCAAGATCTGTTTACAGGTGTTACCTAGTCATGTGTACCAATTTACCGTCCGCAGTGGATGGGCGGTAGCATAGGTATAATGTGGGTTGTCTAGATCCGAATGCGCAGGAATGCTATGCGAAAGAGAGAGAGAAAAAATGAGAACCTTTTTGATTTTGGATTGTATGATCACGGTAGACTTTGAAAGGTAACTATACAACTACCCGCATAAGAGGGAAATTACACCCCCACTCTCTTCATTCCCCGCGATCTCTCTTCAAGAAAGCGGTCAATTTCCCTGTTACGCGGGTAGTTGTTTAGTTACCTTTCAAAGTCTAATCACGGGTAATGATTGGTTTGATCTATTTCGTAGATATTACTCCTACCTTGTTGGCACACTCATATTCTGGGAAAGACATGACTACTTTTGATATTTAAAGAACTATCGATGTTCGCGTGTCACTTACTACTGTTAATCCCTAGTGAAACACAGCCATTGCTTGTGGCGTATGTTGTTACAGAAAATAATAATAATAATAATCGTTTCAGATCTGCGGCGACATCCACGGCCAGTTCTACGACCTCGTTGAGCTGTTCCGAGTAAGATTATCGATTAATTATGATTACGGTATCTTTCTTACCCTGCTTACCGTAATTCTGGCCGGTATTCCAGGTAGGAGGCCCGGTGCCCGACACGAACTACCTCTTCCTCGGAGATTTTGTCGATCGAGGCTTCTACTCGGTGTGATTTCTTTTAAAAAAAATTATCGCTAAAAGAGTAAGCTCTTAGTAAGGGGAACAGGAAGTCCACCCAGTTATTATATGGCTGCAACACCTAAGTTGCGAATGATCCGTTCCTTGAGATAGGATAAATATGGCGAAATCGCAAGAGAAGTGTTGCGAAACCGGCGAAAAATTTATTCAATTTATTATAATATTGCATTGAATTATATTATATTACCAGGTGGAGACGTTCCTGCTGCTGCTCGCGCTCAAGGTGCGCTATCCCGACCGAATGATGCTGATCCGCGGCAACCACGAGAGCAGGCAGATCACGCAGGTGAGGCTATTATTGATTGATTTTCGTCTTTCAAGATAGTTATTGATTGATTTTACGTATTCACGAGAATGATTGAATGATTTTCGGCCTTCATTAGCTATATTTATTGATTTTATGCGACCACATTTTTCGGAATATTATCGTATAGATCTCCCGGCAGATTATGAAAACACTCTGAAACTGTGGAATACCTGGTTGTGAGCTGAGGAAAAAAACATCACTTGCCATGAAAGCAACGTCCTGTTCCTCCTCCAGGTCTACGGCTTCTACGACGAGTGCCAGCGCAAGTACGGTAGCGCCGCCGTGTGGAGATGCTGCACCGAGGTGCGGTAGTCTTTATTGATTTTTTTGCTAGTCACTGAGGTACTGTATTCGTTCTACTATTGATTGTATATCGACAGAATGAATTTTGGTCGCTTTCGAAGCGCACAGTCATATTTTTCTTCGATTTTGTACGGAATTCGAATGCAAATACCTTTTTCGAAATATTTCCTAATTATGACGAAATCGCAGGTTTTCGACTTCCTCTCCCTCTCAGCAGTCATATGCGGAAAGGTGAGTGTTTGGTGATTGGTTCCACATGTTTGATATCTGTTTTATACCCGGGACTCTCTCATAGCAATATCGCCTTGTGGCTTGGTTTGATTGTTAAATGTGATTAGTGGAACACGGAGGATGCGGGTGGGAAAGTATGATCGAGGTTTTAAGTATAAAAATTACTAATTACAAAAGGAGATATTAAATTTGCACATTTGCAGGTGTTCTGCGTGCACGGCGGTCTCTCGCCCTCCATACAGACGCTCGACCAGATCAGGACGATCGATCGAAAGCAGGAGGTACCGTTCCTATTCGTATTGATAATTCGTTTCGAGAGCCAGCAGCTTCTAAAATTGAGCACATTATAACTTGATTCTGCGCTCATTAGAATTGCCTTCAATTTCGCTGATGATAGTTGTAGTTGTAGTTCGTTTAAGTAGATTTAGTGAACTCGAAAGTACTAAGATCGAGCATACTATAATGGATTATGGGGTCCAAAGAGTATTACCTGGAGAAGCACTGGATTAGCACAAAGTGGTCAGTTCGTGACGGGAGAAGGATGGAGGGATTAAAATGTGTGTAGTTGAGAGATCAAAATGGATCACTTTTCAAACTAGGTGGTTTGCTGATCCCACAATTCTTTAGCAACGTTGTCCATCTGACTGTGTTGTTAGGCCATCCATCGCAGATGCACACATATCAAACATAAGCTACAATTAATATCTACGTGATATCTTTCAAACACTGTCCTACGTTTTCTACAGCATAGCACTAGATGCACCCCGCGCGTACCCGCGTAATCTCCTGGAAATGACGTTTATGTGAGAAGAAGACAGAGATCGTTCGATCTAGTGACCAGATGATGCGAACAATCGTGCACCAGGCACATACTAGTTACAGCTAATCTAGATTTTGATATTGATCAATCTCATTTCACTATTGCTCCTAGATTGGTGGTTGAGGAAAATACAAGGCTACTGCGGGCTCCTACTCATTCATCTCTTACGCGATCGCTCGATTAATTAGCCAGTATTAATTAATCAATTTTATTTAATTGCAAATTATAATTGCAGGTGCCGCACGACGGTCCGATGTGCGATCTGCTGTGGTCGGACCCGGAGGACTCGGTGGGATGGGGCATGAGTCCGCGCGGCGCCGGATACCTGTTCGGATCCGATGTCGTCAAGGTGATTAAATTATTTGCGTTATCATAGGTCAAATGGGTTTCTCGCTGGTATTTTGTGAAGAAATGCCTAAAATTGAGTGCCGAAGTGCATATTGTACAATTTTCGATAAGTGCGTCAAAAAAGAGGTCAGAAATACATGGAACATTCAAAATTTTCATTTGCCGACATGGTCCTGCCGTCATGCAGAAGTGCCTATCCTCGCTAGCGAAAACCTATTTGACCTATGTGCGTTATTTATCATGTCACGGAATAAGGATAGGCCGGTAGTCTTCATTAGTTGCATTTCACAATGGGGCCCGATTGCGGTGAGCGCGCGCGTTATCTATTATGATAGGCATAGATGGGCAGCTAAAATCCAATTTTTTTGCGGTCGGTCGTCCGATAACAATTTCGCCCTGCAGGCGGTCGTCATGTGACTGTCAAAGGACCCCTTTTTCATGGTGTTTACCAGAAAAAAAAACTTTTTTTTCGGATTATACTTGCAGGCGGTAGGCGTACTCTCCTGCAGGCGGTAGTCAAGGTACCCTGTACACGTTTAAGGTCCCGACATATCGACGACGTTTTATTGTGATACGATCCACAACAGTTTAAAGTCGATTTCCGAGTTCTTGAATGGACGTTCTAGAACGTAATATGACTCATGAAAATCCTAGCTGATTGGGGTTGCATCGAGTGCACGACTACGTTCGGTTTGTTCAAGCTATGATTGCATGCTTCTTGGTTTCATTTCGACCCGGACAGTGATTATTTATTCATCAACCGCTCTTTTTTCTGACGCCGAAACGAGACGGCGGAATCCGATATGAGCAACTAGAGAATGCGAAGGTGCATGAGAGCCGGCGGTTGCTTGTTCCACCATGCAGTTGAATATTGTGAAGAACATTTCTGATCAGTACATCGTCTGTCGTCTGTGGCTAATAAATTAATATATTGGTGAAAAGTATAGAATAGTTGGACTAGAATATTTCAAAGGCAGGGCCCAGTCGAGTAGGCAATCAAATTTAATTATTTATTTATTGTGTATTGTATACAACCTGATCCGAAGAAGAGATTGGGCCCTCCGGATTGAACTGGCCTATTATGCGCTGGCCAGGACATTTCTGATCAGTACATCGTCTGTCGTCTGTGGCTAATAAATTAATATATTGGTGAAAAGTATAGAATAGTTGGATTGGCCTTAGCAGTGACTCCCTCAGGACTTGGAGCCAAGATAAGGGGATGCCTTTCCCTTTTACCTTTATACAACTTAATATATTTGTGATAATTTCATAATTGTCGAGTGTATAGTGGTGGAATTTCATGTAAAATGTTATTAAATATGTTATACATAATTGTACATATTTGCAGAGCTTCTGCGAGACGAACGGCGTGGAGATGATCACGCGGGCGCACCAGCTGGTCATGGAGGGCTACAAGTACCACTTTGGAGAGGTACATCGTTATGAGTATCGCAATTTTGGCCTTGATATTCCATTTCGACGGGGATCCGCAACAGTGCACGTGCATTGCATAGCATCATGTTAAAAAATATCTCTGGAACATTGTGTCGGAGGTCCACAGCTCGGTAATCTTCGAAATTCCTAGCCCAACACTGGGTTATCGTGATAGAGACCACAAAAAAGACGATGTGTGGTATTGAGCGACCGTTTGCATACATGATGAATACGATGTAGAGCCGGAATGTATAGAAGTGGACCTCACTCAAAGAGCAGAAACAACGTGTGCTCAGTGTTGCATACTAACGATGAAGCGTGAATGTGCGGGAGCACATTGCACGATGTGATATGTAGCCGGCGAAATTTGAACACAAATTGTTTTTGTATTATGGTTATATGGATTTGTTCTATTTTTGAAGTACCGTTCTTCGATATTGGTTTTGCAGACTCCCTTAGACTATGTGCAATGTGTGAAACGTGAACAAACATAGGTGTCGGCGAATCAGGCGTATTATTACAATTAGTGTCTAGTAATTGCCCTCTAAAAAATTTCCATTAATAATTGATTACCGTACCCTACTATATCGATCGATTTTGCCAGACGGTACTGACGGTGTGGTCGGCGCCCAACTACTGCTACCGCTGCGGCAACGTGGCCGCCATCCTCGAGCTGGATGAGCAGCTCAACAAGGAGTTCACCATCTTCGAGGCAGCGCCGCAGGTGAGTCGTGCAGTAGAAAGTGGTCAGGAGCGAGAGAGTGTGTAAAAGTGAGAGAGAGACTCTTTCAATGTTTAACAACAAAATCTAGGGTAGGGGGAAATTCGGTGAAGTTTGTGTGGTAAAAATGAGCGAAGTTTCTGCAATCATGGAGCGTATCGTGCATAGGTCGAAAGGTACGTAAAAAAACGGCGAGGTCAATCCGCATTTTGAGAATTTTTGGTGAAAAAAGATGAAAACCCATCCCGCATTTTCGGTTTTTATCCTTTTTTTTGAAAAAAAACCTATCCAGTATTTTCTTTTTTCATGCCCATTTTTGACAAACCCAACCCACATTTTCGACTTGCCGCAACGCACCCTTTCGACCTTTGGTATCGTGACGATACTATCATCCTGCTTTTGAATTAATCTTGCACCTGGCGCACGCGGGTTTCAGTGAATGGTGAAGATCACTCTGACATTAGATAGACAATCTCACGTCGAGTGACGCTCAAATAGCCTGTTATTATAAATTCACAAACACTCATTCAAAATAATAAAACGTTCCGCTCATAAACATCAGATATGGCTGCGGTAGAGCATGACACAGCGAGAGACACGCCGAGATATAGAAATAGAGTACCAGTAGTCTACGCCATGAACATATCATTTAAAAATTGTAATACTTATGTTACAGGAGAACCGAGGAGCGCCGGCTAAGAAGCCACAGCCCGACTACTTCTTGTAAGAGTAGTCATCCCACTCTTCCCTCCTTCCCTCAATCGATAATTGTGACCTGCAATGACGACGCTAATCGATACCTCGCTCGCTCGCACTAATATTCAATTACATCATTAAGAGTTTTAACGAACGTCTATCCACCCGATTTTCGATTGAACTATGTAGTCGGCGTTTGTACTATCGCTAAGTTTGCCTAAATTAGTTTTATATATCTAATTGTGGGCGATTGATTCATAACATTTCCCCACCGCCCCTCTCCTACTGACGATCGATTTACAGATACCGTATACAATCTAAGTGAGATTCGTAATTATTGATTTGTCTGTTTACTTCTTTCTTACTGTACTGTGATCGATCGGTTTTTCTCCTGTGTTTGTGCGATTGTTTTCCCTTATTTCAAGTATTTCAACTACACTTTCCGCTGTGTTTTTTTCTCTCTCTCTCATTCGATGATCAGGTTGGAAATGAGCCGGCAATCTCAATCAATTTACACACTCTGTATGCAACGCGGAATAAACTGTGAAAATATCGATTGATGGTTCTACCGTATTCCCCCAACCTGAGTTGCCCCTCTCATGAGTTACCTTGATTTGCAGTGAAAGTCAGGTTTTATCGATTGATTTCAGAATGTCGTCGGGCCGCTTCATAGACCACCCCAAGGCGGAGAAGAGAACGGAGGTAAGGAAAACTTCTTTAAAAAAAATCGTCTTACCGTAACCCCGTATCGTGATCTGTCTACAGTATCCTCACATAGCCTACCGTATTCTCTTGCATGTCTACAGTGTCATCTCGCTGCTTACAGTAATCTCTCGCACTGTAATCTGTTGCACCGTAACCCAGTAGGGTAAAAACTTAAAGTACCCTCTCTTATCTACCGTAATTTATCTCGCACAGCTCTACCGTATGTATCTGGAGGAGCATGGCGTGCTGGAGGCGCTGACGAAGGCGCTCGCCAAGCTGAACGTGATGGAGGAGCGGCCCGCCAACCCGATGGAGTTCGTCGTCAAGGTACGGTAGGAGAGGTTACCGTGGAAGAGTTGGTTGGGACAGATTTATGATCGGACATTGGATTATAGAAAGGGCCCTGCACCCGCGTGCTTGTCCATGCTTACCAAGCCTAACGCCCCTATTGCAAATTCACAAACACTCGTCAGAAATAATAAAAGTTTCCACAGCTAGCATGACAAATCTAGAGAGAGAGAGAGACTCCGAGGTGTAGAAAGAGAGCACAAACTACCAATACTCCATCTCATGTCGGTTTCGTTGTAATATTGCAAAGTCCCTTCCAAAATCTCGCTTAGCTCACAGGGGCTGGGTGGCGCGGTGCCTGTGCCTAAATACGTTGCATCATCTATTACTTGCAGTACACTTAGAGATGGCTATAGAATTGCATACTCATGTAATTCAATTCAGTTTAATATATCACTTCTTATCAACCGTTTTGCGCAGGAGCTGGGCGGCGCGGTGCCGGGCGCGATCACGGCGCCCGCGCTCGAGAAGGCGTACGATCGCGCGATGAAGGAGCTGGACAAGCTGAGAAAGGAGCACGAAGAGCTCAAGAAGGAGTACGAGGTAGGCAGGAAGGGCGGGATACGATAAATAGCGCGTATTGATGACTGATTTTAATATTTTAATCGATCAAAATTGTGTATGTGTAATGAAACAGTGCGCATAGGCGTTTATTAATTGTTTTTTTCTTTTATTTATTATATGCTTTATTTTGTTTTGCAGGCAACGAAGGCGATTCTGCTCGCCAAGAACATGGATGAGGAGATGGCGTCGAAGTCGCCAGTTCTCGATTCGACCGAAGACGTCGACTAGGATACGGTAGCCGGAGATACGGTAACCTCATCCCCCCAATTGATCGATACCAGAAGTCTTTGTTTTTCCACTTCTTCTATATATTTTGTCACCTTTCCTTCCTAATTTGATCAGAAGCTTTTTTTTCGATGCGACAATCCCCTCTTGTTAATAATTTGTCAACCACCCCTCCTAATTGATCGATATCAGAAGTTGATGGAATTTCTCCTTGTTAACACCCCCAGCATTTATCCTTGTCAATACCCCTCGTCGATTAGCGCCTAGTGTGTTAAAGACTAGCTTAAGTTAAGTGTTACTTTGTTACTGTAGGAACCTATTGATCCACTTTGCTTTATGGCTAATTCTTCCCACGGGTCGAAATAATCATCTCATTCATTCCACGGCGATCTACCTCTTGTGTTACCTCGTGATCTACCAATTTCCTTTTCTTAACCGGTCCCCCCTTGAAGGTACGCAGTGCGAAAATATGGGCATTTAATCGATACACGGTATTCATTCAATTGTTCTTCTCCCTGTTGTTGGCGTTGTTCATATTGCTGATTTTTTTGTGTTCCCTAACGATCTACCCATTCTCTCCCTTGAACTGGTCCCCCGTTGAAGGTACGCATAATCAATGATACACGGTAATTAATAATTCTCCCTGTTGCTCACGTTGTTTTATCGATTTTTGTATAAAGATGAAGCAGAAGTGCCGACTAATTTGATTGTAAGTCGTTGTGATCGACTGAAGATATCTTATTACGGCTAATGATTTCGGTAGATACAGTAGCCCTTGGTGCTACCGTATTCACCAATAGATGTATCTCTATTCCTGGAGATTGGTGTGTATACGGTTGCCCATGGTGCTATAGAATTGCCAAATAAATCGATTCATTTGCAGCTCTACAGTATGTTCCGCGCACTTCCCCGAGTCGCAGCTCTGGCCGGTCGCACGACCCTGCGACAGCACTCGCACGCCCCGCCCCCTGGCGGTGCTGCAGGCCCGCTGTCGGACGTGATGAGGAAGAGGATCGATGGACTGGTGAGATTTGACTTTTTTTTTATTTAAAAAAGGAGTGATAAGAATTATTTCGTGAATAACACGGGTCAATTGCTTTCCAATAACAGCAATATAAGTTGCAAATCTCTATGTAAAAATATGATGGTGTTACTTGCGATGAGTGTTTGCATCACTAGGAGAATCGAGGGTTCACCATCATGATGTGATCCGGAGTGTAAGCAGTGGATCCATAGGACGTAGAGTCGCGGCAAAAAGGTAAACAAAAACAATAAAATAGGTAAACAAAAACAATTTAAAAAAAAAACATAATTATTCAGCTAAAATTTAGCTGCTATCTTATGACTCGTATGCATAGGCTATCATACCTGAGCGCCAAAACAGGTAGCTGTTTCGGGGACCCGTGGAGAAATTTTTTTTTGAAATTAGGCCGGTGACCCGTAGAAAAATTGATATTTCGACATTTCGGGTGGAGGAATGAGTATCGCTACCTTTCTTAGGCGCCTAATCAATGATTACATTGAGCAGAAAAAAAAATTCAAAATTATGGCCTGAGAGCACTTTTGCACGCGACTTTAGCCATTTGAAAACCATTTGACCCATGTCGCCCGCGGACCCGTACGTTTCGGTGTGGGGAGTGGTGGCCGCGGACCCGCACTTCTGCATGCGTCTAGAACATGTCGGAAAGCGATTTGTTTAGAATGTTTCATGCATTTCTGACTTCTTTTTAATGACAAATTTATCAATATTGGGCATTATGCACTTCGACGCTCGATTTTAGGTATTTATGCACGAAATACTTGCGAGAACCCCAAACCATGCTTTGACTTATGCTAGTATTATTTAAAGAAGCAGTTTAGGGAATATTTTCGTGATTAACACACGTCGATTCAACAACAATAGATCCCCATAGTTGCAAATCTGTAGGTCGAAAAATGTGCACTTAACTTTACCGGACCACTCAATCTATCTGGGAATGAAGGAGAGGTGACCGCTAGATTCACGCAGTGAGATGATGAATTGGGGTCGGACCTCGGGTTACTTGGTCCGCTAAAGTTAAGAAGTACCGAAAAAAGGTGCTAATTGCGAGGAATATTTGCGTCACTATAATCGAGTCTGATCGAGGGTTCACGATCATGATATGATTCAGATTGTGCGCAGGGGATCATTAGCTTGTACGTTCTCGTGAGCAAATATAGGGAACAAGCAAAAAATAGACGGCTGCTGCCATTGCGCTAAATTTTAGCTGTTATATTGACCTCGCCCATGCCATATTTCACAACAACCTTTTTTGTAAGGTTATTGTGAAAATAAAGGCAGTTGTCGATGATACACCGTAATCTTCTTTTGTACTCTGCAGGTGGCCGAGGCGCCGGTGGTCGTCTTCATGAAGGGCACGCAGCAGCAGCCCGCCTGCGGCTTCTCCAAGAACGTCAAGCTGGTGAGTGGCGAGAGATTGTGTCATTAGTAGGGAATACTTACTGTTTATACCGTAACGTAAAGATGAGAGGCATAGGTGTTGTATGGATCATGGATCATGCGGACGTCCGCAGCCGAGGCCCACAAGGCTGCTGACAAGGACCGAACCAGCTTCAAATTGCATTGAAATTTCCGTTTGTTGAATCTTTGTGTGATGGAGCGGGAATAAGTCTTGATGATAATAATTTGTGAACCGGGTGATTCGGCGTTGCCAATTCTTCTCACCTTTGTGTCTACTGTGTCCTTTTGATGTTTGGTCTTCTTGCAGTCGTTAGAATTGTGCAATATGATGAGATTAGGATTCATTGTTTAAAAATATTTTTGTATTTTAATTTTTTTTTGTTATCAAAATCACTGCAGGTGCTCGACTTCCACGACGTCGCCTTCTCCGACCACAACGTGCTGGAGGACGCGGAGCTGCGCGAGGGCGTCAAGCAGTACTCGGAGTGGCCGACGATTCCCCAGGTACGAGTACGGTAGCACACACAAATTTGAGCACTTGTTATACGGTAGCACATATATTCTTTGCACCGAAATAATATAATGTTCCGCTGGCAAACGACGGAAATTACGGCGAGGGAGAGAGCATGTGAAAGCGGGATGTTGCTAGTTTGGGAAACATGAGATCGCCACAAAATCGCTGAGTTGCGAAATTCTTGAGCTTTCAAGGCAACATGAAACGGGAAAGTGAGTGGAAATTTATCAAATAATACAACCACGTTCTAACTATGCCACTATTTGTCGATGAATACTGGCCACTTCTCTCAGAATCATTTTAATTTAACAGTCGCACGCAATTTTGGCGCTAGTTTGAAACGGAAGCAATAAATGAAAATAATGATTTATAAATACTTTATTGATTGTTCCAGGTGTACGTGAAGGGCGAGTTTGTCGGTGGCTGCGACATCATGATTCAGGTGAGAAATATACTACTAATAATATTAATAATAATACAAGTTTATCTAGATCAGATGCTTAAAAGTAGTCGAAAGTTGATTGGGGTAATGAAAAATTGTAATAATTATCTAATATATGTAGCTGTACCCGTTTGTACTTCCTATTTAAAGTTGCAAATTGGCGCTTGGGAGCGAAACAATCATACCTATAGCTTCCTTTGTAGTACTTTTTGAAAATATTTTTTTGTAAAAATATTAAAATGATGGGGTCATGGTTCATGGGTCAAAACTTTTAAAAAATCAATTGAAATGACGGATGTATTTGAATACAGCGAAATAACAATCGATATCTTCATGAGCACAAACCAGACATGCATTTGCCTGCTAAAGTGTTCAATGAGGACATGTGATATCACCACCTATTGAAGATGAATTGGGTTCGGTAGTTTGTTGAGCGACCGAGCATCGATACCCTTGAGGGCACCAGATCTTTGTGAGGACCCTGAAACTGCGAAGTGCTGGGAACAGGGAAATAGGGGTCCTGTTTCTAATTCCTCCCCTCTTATGTCGTTTATGTCCTTCTGAAAGGCCTAATGGTGGATGAAAATCGATGAAATAGTTGGCGGTAATTAAGGTATCTGCAGCAGTAATGCATGGAAGAATAGCATCGTAGATCGGGCTCAAATCTTGAAGTATGAATGAATGAATAAGTACTAATTACGTAAATAATTAAGTCTGTACTTTTAATGCTTATTATTTTAGATGCACAAGGACGGCGAGCTGTCCGACCTCTTCGACAAGCACGAAATTCCCAACAAGTTTGGAGACTGCAAGAAGAAGCAGTGAGACTCCGCCCACCTTTTGAGGCCACGTCCCATTTCGAAACTCCGCCCCTTTTAGAATCGTTGTAGGCTGTCCAACCCTTCAATTGTTTCATTCACATGAATATGGCATAGTAGGACGTGTTGTGTTTTTTTTGCTTGATTGTTACCCACAAAGTGTTCGGTAGAGAAGAATATTGATAAAGTTTATTGAACACACAAATGCAAGGTATGATGAATTGTTGTGGCACACGAAATTGGAAAGAGTGAGAGAATAGAGCCACAAAGGGTCAACGGGACAAAGGGTAGGCAACATAGAACAGAGAAGAGACTTTAGTGATTGAACAGCTTGACAGACTCCATCTCTGTGCTCTCTCCGATCGCACGTTCTCTCGCCACACTCTGACCACTCCCCTCCTCATTTCTATCAATCGCTGACTACAGTTGTCCTCTGACCGGCCATCATCTAGCCTCGGGGCAGATATATAAAGGTACATTTCATGAGACAAGAACAGTGAATTCTGGCGGATTGCGCAACTGAATTCGTACTGTGGCTCGGTGTGCTTTTCAGCTTTTCAATAATGGAAATCGCGGTGTTAACCATGATTATCACGTCAAACACGACGTCCCGCATCTGCCTCAACGGAAATATCGCTGAGAAACGTGGGTTTTGTAGTCTGTAGTTTGTTCGTTCATCTTTGATCTCTGTAGCGTGCATGCTGGCCACGCCGCCCAACGACTACATCTGCGCCTCCGACCCGCGCACGAGCAAGTGCGAAAACTTCCAGGGCACATACTACTGCTGTAAGTTGAGCCGTACTCCCATCGGCCGCCATAGCTCAGTTGGTTAGAGCGTGGGTCTAATAAGCCCAAGGTCGCAGGTTCGACCCCTGCTGGCGGCAAATATATTTTGCTGCTACCTAACGCATTATGCGAAAATTTATGCAGGTTTTTGCAGGTTCCACTGTGCTTCAGAAGCGCCCTCCGTGCGCGGATAAGAGCACATTCTGCAAATTTCTCACAGGTTTGCCCAACCTTTCCTCATCTAGTCACTCGTTGATGTTGTTTCCGTATTTGCCAATGCCCATGCGAACTTGAGTTTCACAAATGATGCATTCCTTCCTTAATCACCCTGCACTGCTGATCCTGTCCTAGCAAAGTGACGAATCCTATGCCATTCAGGTTTCTGCCAGTCCGCCGAGCACCGGCGCATGATGGAATCGGACTGCGCCGCAACGTGCGGTTTCTGTAACCGCACCGAATCAATTGCAGCCGGTCCCGTCACGAACCCAGCAAATCTTACCGTACTCCTGCCCGCCGGATACGGTAACAACACGGTGGTCATCGATCGCCCGACTACCACTGCCAACCAGACAACGTTTCCCATCTTCCAGGGCGCCACCCAGATCAATAATGGAACTACGGTAAGACCGGAAAACCAGTCCCACACGAACCACAGAAAGAGGGCACGAGGGAGAAATCGTTTAAATATTTTTCGCTACTGATCCCTTTCTGGAGCGTCATCTGTAATATGGGGCGGATACCGTACACCTCTCTGATCGTTGCAGGCGCCGGTAAAGCAATCGAATGTGAGTCACGACGAGCCGCCAAAGTACGGTAGGGGTACAGTACCCCTGCGAGGGAAGAGACCGGTCGTGCCCGAGCAGAAGACCAACGACGAACTGTTCGGAAATGTGAGTGTGTGATCTTTGATCTATGCGGCTACACGCTCATGCAAAAGTGCACACAAAAGTGATCCCGAATATCCAGAATGGGGTCAGGAGTGTGTGAAAGTGAGAGAGTCCCTCTTGGCGGTACACATTTTCTGCGCGCGACCCCTTGCTGGACGTTAGATTGTGCCGCGGATTGATAAGTACAGCATCCACGTAACGTACAAGTCTCTCATTTCAATATCACTTTTCGCCCAAGGGCATAACTTGATCTTTGATCTCAGAGTGTCTTCCCTGAAATCTCCACTGCCGAGCCCGACGAGTTGCCGGTCTCGCTCGTCAAAACTGTAATCAAAGGTTGGCACGCTGCCAACATTCAAATGATCAACATTCCCGCCCAGGTACCTGCTTCGACGAGTACATGTACTGCAGGGAGTTTGTCGCCCTCTGCGTCCATCCCACTTTCTCGTACACCATGGCCAAGAGGTACACGGTAGAGGAACGACGGGCGATTATCGAGAACTGGTTTTTGCGTCGAATACAGAGAAAAACGCTGCACAGTCTCTAGAAAGGGGTCAGGAGCTAAAGAATCAGCTAAAGTGGTAGGATACCTCACGCCTCCATCTAACTGACCCATTTCCGGAGGTTTGACTGTCTAGAAAATGATATGTGGCGTTTGAGAAAGAGTCATTAATTTCAGATGTGCGCTGACGTGCGACCGCTGCGAGGACGTTCGAATGGAGGAGGAGCTGATCACGAGCAGTGAGTGAAAAGGCGGCAAAAGAACTTTGATCTCGGGCGGGCTCGAACCGCCGGCCTTCTGTGTGTTAGACAGATGTGATAACCACTACACCACGAGATCAGATGTGCAACTTAGCGATAGGACGCGATATAAGCGACGATGAGTGAGTGCCATTGCAGAGAATTGCACCGACATCTTCGATAATTGCGACGAGCATAAGCACATGTGCAATGCGGAAAGGTACGATAATTTATTTCAAATCGAAATTGAGGGAAATTCTAATCCAATTTACAGATACAAGTATCTGCTCGAGGAAAAGTGCGCCAAGACTTGTGGATATTGTAAGCCCGCCTGCAGAGATAGGCATCCCAAGTGAGTCTGAGATAAAAGATCAAGTTTATTTGCTACATTTCGAAATGCGCTTGCTAATTTTGTATAGCGTGCCGAATTGCTTAGAGTACATGCAAAGATGCGTTACGGTCTTTTCCTCGTAGTCTCTTCTTCATAATTTTTATGGTGATTATAGATTACCGTATCTGATAATTGATTACTGTATCCAATTATCGATTTCTTGAAGCTGTCGTCAGTTCAAGCGGGACGGCTTCTGCGTGGACGGTTTGTATACGGTAGAGGAGCGACAGTATCTGTGCGGTGACAGCTGTCAGATGTGCAACTAATCGATAATCAGAGAGATACAGTAACCCGACGATAGGTTACGATAGGTTGGCCCGAACTATGACTAGCCAATCCCGAGAGACCGACTCATATCAGAAACTATTGCTGTAAATATTTGTTGAAATGTTATTTGAAGTAATCTTATTCCATTATACTTATAAATTTGCTTACAAAGATTGTTTAAATTGTTGTCCATTTTCAATTTTATAATATATTTTCGTAACGACATGATTTATATGGACATCCAACAAAAAATGTACAAAAATCAATTAAAATCCTTATGCTTCAATGAAACATGTTTCACAATTGGCAAATATAGACGATAATGTGTGTAGTTTAATTCTTCGTGGAACAGATGTCGATGCCAGAAAATCCAAAACTCGAAAATCATAAATATTTTTTTTGAAAACGAAGCAAATCATCATTGAGCACGATGGCAGTCGAGGATGCATCCACTGAAAAATAAATTACAAATGAAAAAGAAAATTAAAATTAAAATAGTATCCACCTCGTGAGCCCGCGAATTACGAATAAGTCCCTGAAAATTTCGACACCCTAACTGTTAATCCCCATGTCTAACCACCAATTGTCCTTTGTAGTATAATGATTTTAGAAATTCAATAAATATGTCACCGGAACGGTATGCAGATGCCCGGGAGGAAAGATGTCCCGTAAGAAGTTGAAGATTTGCTGTAATTGACAGCGTTCATCAGTTTTCGCAAATAATAACAATGGACGCTCAAATTGTGATGTACGAAGAAGGTTTTACTTTTTATGCAAAACACTGTTTTCTATTCAACAAGTTCATGAAATTATTCAAGAATGAATGGCCTACGTTGCTGGTTTCAGAGGCGATGCGCCCATGTAGATAGGGACGTAAGCCGTCGCGTACTCACCGCAGAGTCCACTCGTAGTAACTTTCACCTCGAATAATATTTTTTTGGCATGTTGCCAATTATTTTGTTGGCTTCTTGCCAAAACTGACTTGCCTTTAAATAATAATGGACAAATATAATAGGACAATCGACGACACTGGCTTTCAGCTTCTGCGGTATCTTGACTTTTCCAGAGAAGAGAAACTTCTTGCTTGGCTCAACGCAAGTCTCCTGAAATGTGTTTCAAACGCTGATAGATTTATATTTTAAAAAAAATTGATTTTACTCACCTGTTCGACACCTCCGAATTTAACGAATTTTGATCTCGTCTTGTTGTTAGTAGTAGGGACTGCAGCGTTCAGAGCCAAAGTCTGATATGTAGATTTGTTCAATTTATTAATATATTTGAGATTTAATATAAAAACAATTACCACTCCGCCTTGCACACCGACTACTTGATATTTCATGACGAGGCTGGTGCGGATCTGAAATTTTTATTTATTTATTTATTTAGAACATTTAAAAAATGATTGTTGGAAATATGGGTTGGTTTGAGTGGCGAATCACTGAAATAAATGAGTTTTAGTTAACTCAAAGCTGGGTAATTTAAACAGTTGGAAAGTTAGCAAACCTTTGCAATTGTAGCAGTCGAGGTGTTGTCAATCACCGCTTCCACATGGATATTGTCGCCGGGGAGGAAAATGGTTCGGTTAAGATTCACCTGAAAATGGGAATACACGAATTATTCAGGGTGGGTATTTTTTTAATGCATTTAAGCTTATAAACTTACGGCCAGCGACTACTTCAAACACATGATTCCAAACCAAAAGACAGGGGTCACTGCGAGAGAGTGTGCTAAAGTGAGAGAGTCCATCTCGATTTCACACGCTCTCTCACTCCAAAGCCCTTTCTGTAAGGTTGACCGGCCTGTGGAATGATGTGCAAAAGTCTAATCGCCACTCTCCCCTGTGCATATTACACTTTGAAGCCGTCTCCGGCCTCCCTAGAATTATGGATCCGTTCTGGGAGTTATTTTTTGAACACCGTGCAACCGATTTACCTCGAATGAGACCTGTCCTGCCTTCTCAAATTTCGTCGTGTTTGTGACCTTTGTTGGAAGCGTTTTTATCGGGATCTGGTGGTGTTTGACGATGAAATACTGAAAAGAGGATTTTTAAAACAAATTGTTATGAGGGAAACGGATGGGTTGAAGGGTGCAGAAGGCCTAAAAAATAAATTCTTATTGCAAAATACCTCCGTTGTTTCCATATTCTTAGCTGGCTCCGCTCGTTCGACAACCGCTTTGCAGTAGTAGTGAATACCGCCACTCACAGAGAACAACGAGGGAGGACACTTAGTAGGGAGTGTGAACCTGCAAATATATAGTTAAGTTGCTTAAGTTAGTTAACTTAAGATAAGATAAGCTTAAGATAGTTAGTTAAGTTATATCAGAGACTATCTGAGAGGATCGAGATACGGCCGTACAAGGAAGCTTAACCTATGCTGGAAAAATTACCCTAGGGCATACTTCACGCGTAGAAACCGAAAATCGACCTTAGAAGTTCTGATTCTCAAACCCGGCTGAGATATGCCACTGGATATGAGAAAATGGCAAAAAAATATTTCGAGAAAGACGCCTCAAACACCCCTATATAGCTATATATTATGAAAGCTCATCTGAAAAGAAGCATTTTCGCTGTTGAACATGTCTTTCTAACTATTATTTGAAAAAAGTTAGAAATTTTTAAAAGTTTGAAAATTTTTAAAAATATTTTTATTGGTTGCCAGTGGGTTTCTTTTGTAGCTCATTCGATTCTACGTGAAAAGATACGTTTGTGAAATTTTTTTAGCCTGATTTGACTTACAGGTACTATTTTTAAAAATTCGTCTAATTAGCCGCATAAGCGTATTTTTAGTAAACGCGAATAACCAAACCAAAGCATTTCTCCTCGTATCGATGCCAATCGTGCTTAAATACTATTATTTATTAATGCGAATATTTTTCCATTAGATAATTTGTGTTTACAACGTTTTATAGGCATCTGAAAAAAAAAAATTTTTTTCTTTTTTTTTTTTTTTTTTTTTTAAAATTTTTTTTTAATTTCTGAAATGTCAAAATTTTTCTTTTGTTTTCTCGTTATTTGCCTTACCGATTTTTAGTCAATAATTGAGCGACACGCTTCAAAAATCATTTAAAAGATTGATAAACGATTTGTGACCAATCTGACAGTGTAGATCAGCGATGGAAAATGATATATACGAAATAGTCATTTTCGGAGAATTTATTGCGTTTTATTTTTTCAGATGCTTATAAAACGTTGTAAACACAAATTATCTAATGGAAAACTATTCGCATTAATAAATAATAGTATTTAAGCACGATTGGCATCGATACGAGGAGAAATGCTTTGGTTTGGTTATTCGCGTTTACTAAAAATACGCTTATGCGGCTAATTAGACGAATTTTTAAAAATAGTACCTGTAAGTCAAATCAGGCTAAAAAAATTACACAAACGTATCTTTTCACGTAGAATCGAATGAGCTACAAAAGAAACCCACTGGCAACCAATAAAAATATTTTTAAAAATTTTCAAACTTTAAAAAATTTCTAACTTTTTTCAAATAATAGTTAGAAAGACATGTTTAACAGCGAAAATGCTTCTTTTCAGATGAGCTTTCATAATATATAGCTATATAGGGGTGTTTGAGGCGTCTTTCTCGAAATATTTTTTTGCCATTTTCTCATATCCAGTGGCATATCTCAGCCGGGTTTGAGAATCAGAACTTCTAAGGTCGATTTTCGGTTTCTACGCGTGAAGTATGCCCTAGGGTAATTTTTCCAGCATAGGTTAAGCTTCCTTGTACGGCCACTGTTGACAGAAACTCGATCCTCTCAGATAGTCTCTGATATATAGTTAATATCGTGCAAACACGACCACATCACTAAAAAAAGCCAGAAAGGGGCAAGGAGTCTCTCGATTGCCCGGGATGTTCAATGTTGTGCGACCGATTATTGTTTACTGCCATCTTTTCCGTCGCGGGAAAGTCCGTTTCGAATGTTTTTTATTATCTTCCATTCTTCACACGTTTATATTTTTGTGGGTTCAGTAAATGTATTTCAAATAAATAAATAACTCACGTGTACGGGAAAGAGTGCTGTCCGGCAGGCACAGTGTCATTTGGCGGCCACCATACTGTAGTCTTGATATTGACATAATCGAGCGTGGCCGAGTAGCTCTTGTGATCGGCATTATCCGTCCATTTGGAGCGCGCCCGGCCTATGACTGAGAGGGAAACTTCGAGCGCAGGCGAATCCCGAGACGCGTCGACGGTTACGGTAGCGTTCACCTGTATTCGTGTGATGACAATATCAATAAGACTTAATATACACCACTATCAGCAAACTCTCGACAGTTGAGTTGTTTACTGAGCAATTTACTAAATGGCTTGCTATTGTCCCTATTGTTTTTAGTTTATTGCCCATGAATGTTTGATTCGTTTATTATATTACATTCTTGTGTTGACTTTTTCTAAGGCGAGGCATTCGAAGAGAATAAGAACTTGCATAAAAACTCACAGTTTCGCCAGGAAGATACGCTGTGTCCACCTTATCGAAGCTGATGCTCACACGAACCATCGAAGAAATTGCCAAAAAAAGAGAATGTTAGAATAATACAGAATAATGAATCAATGAATGAATGTGAGACAAAATAAGCAAGCAATATGGGAGATAATGGCGTCCTTTTGTTTGTTCACTCATGGCAATTGACCCCGCGTTGGTTTTACCTCATATGAGGTAATGGAGAGTGCGAGACAATCGATATCAGGGAAGCAGCTGGGAGCATGGAAAGACTGCCTAATCCAGATAGATGTTGGCAAAAGGTAAAGGTGCTCCATACCACGCGATTTTGCAGTAGCAAGCTACCACGCTAGATGGGGCAGGCCGGTAAGCCAGCTGCAACGTGGCATTACGTAACCCAGACTTTCCCAAAGCATCTATTAGGGCACTTTTCGGCAATCATAGTTGCTACCAATTTACCGACCTGGGATGGAAGGCTTGGTTGGCCTCGGCGGGGATCGAACTCGTGACATCTAACTCTGATGTAGGATTACCGTACAATTACAGTAAAACACCGGTCGCCTGGTTCACCAAGCCTTCCATCCCCTCGTTGTCGGTAAAATTGGTAGCAAAATTGATTGCGTAAAGTAACGTGCCCCAGAAGCCTGATCAGCAGGGGATACGTAGATCTGTGCAGCAAGCGGCCTTACCGGTCGGCACCGGCAGGGTAGTCGCTTGTCGACGTAAAGTTCTCTCGATTCCGGTAGCAACTTTACCTTTTACCTTTACCGGTCGCCTGACACCCATTCCTCGTCGACCGCTCCACTCCACACGCCACGCTGAGTGTGAAAGGGGGAGTGAGAGACGAGAAGGAACAATCCAGATATGTTTCGCAAAGTTGTGAAAGTAACGAGGTGTTTTTGGGAAATTGATGGGTGCATGATTTTCATCTGTATCAACAATGGTACTTCCCATAAACCCCCGTCACCCTGCCCCCAAACAACCAAATCGTCTAAAGACGACGGACATCTGCCGACTCCACTATCGACAATCTACAAAGAACTCACACGAAACCGCTAACCCTGGCGGAATAAATAATTTGACTATAATTATAAACTCGAAAATTTTACAGCTGAAATGAAATATGCACCACCCTCACACCGGAAGAATCTGCAAGAAACAAAATAATCCAGAAAAAGGTGTTGCCCCCAAGTAGAGTAGAACTCTGTTCATCTCCATAAAATGTATTTTTGGGATACCGTATTCTTACAGTACCCAAATGCTGTTATTTCCTGCACCTATTTGTTCAGATGCCGTCTCGCTGTTAGAGTGTGAAATGTGAGACCAGGGTCTCTTCATTTCGCACACTCTCTAGACCGGTCGCTAGACGAGAGAGTGTGCGAAATGAAGAGAGCGAGATCTCACATTTCGTACTCTACTCGCTGTCCCTACTGCGTCACTAGAGCATAGATAAAAATAGTGATAAGCGTGCGTCTGCCATGTGATTCACAATTGAAAAGCGTGGTGTGCGTAATTTCCTCATTTATCTCTTTCAAAAGACGACTGGTTAAGAGAGTGAGCGGAGAGAGAGAGAGAGAGAGATAGTGAGAGCATGCGCTCCTGACGTTTTGAGATTTCGCTCTCACCATCAGTGAGCGCGTATTTATACCCTGATTTCTCGCTTTTCGATGCTTCAATCTGCCTTTTCAGAATCGAATTTTCTTCGAATTTTGTCTCTTCGAACGCTTTTTACCGTATCCGATCCGCGCCTGCATTCGTTCCTGTTAGGATTGTTCTCTGCAAATATTTTTTTAAAAAATCAATAAACATATTTCAGTTAGTGCATGATAAAAGCGTTCATTGATTACGATCGACCGAACGCCACGTATCAGCCTGGCGAAATTGTAAGTGCATATTTTATAATGTTGGCAATACCATGTTCATTTGAAACGGTATTGGTTTTGGCACATTCGCTTTTTTAAACCGATATTAGCATTAGAAGGATACATCTCTTAAGGATATGCTTAAGTGAGAAAAAAATGAATGAAAAAAACAATATTTTTACAGATTATCGTGGCGATAACTGTGTTTGCACGAAAGCCGACGAAAGTTTGCGCGATCAAATTCGACATCGAAGGTTAGTGAGATGGCTTATAGATATTACATTTATAAAATGATACGATCAAACAAAATGTCCAACTGGGGACTTCTTGTGTTTACCGAGACGAGAGAGCACGCAAAAGCGAGAGGGTCCTGTATGGTAAACAACGGAAATTCGTAATTCGGCTTTTGGTATGATTGTATCATTTTATAAATGTAATAGTCCTGCCAGAGACGTTTCGGGTCAATCAACTCCCAAAATAAGTACCGTTAATCGCTCTCAAATTTGGGAGATCAACCAAATATTTCCTCGTCTTTCAAAACGCTCTCAAGTAATTGAAACATGTAAATGAGATCCGACTCGATCATAGAAGAAAGTATGTCCGAGAGCGTGCGAAACTTCGTAAGAGATGATGCCTACATGAACTATCGATTAGTGATGTGGTGTTAGTTTTCGGAAAAAGGAAACGGAAAAAGGCCAAGATTTGAATTCCCGCAATTTCTTATCTCAGTTCTCCGTGGAGCAATCGACACAAAACTTCGAATATAACATTTTTCGGTCCTTTTACACCTATAAACGAAGTTTTGAGTCGATTGCTCCACGGATAACTGAGATAAGAAATTGCGGGAATTCAAATCTTGGCCTTTTTCCATTTCCTTTTTCCGAAAACTAACACCACATAATTGATCTATAACATGAATTGAATAGGACTCGCTCACACGAAGTGGTGGTACAACAATTCAAGAACAATTGAGCAATACTCTGCTGTTTGCTATTACATCTCGAGGGAAGTGGTATTATGGCGACCCGAAGAGGAGAAGGCTCTGGAAGGAGTTCATACGTTCAAACAACAGTAAGTTGTTCGTTCGGAAGAGGGAGCAATTCTCTCCCAACTCTTTTGAATAAATGAACGCATTTCGAAGCTCTTTTAAAACATAGTTCTTCTATTAAATTTGTTCCATGACGCGGTTGTACGTCCACAACATTCTGTCAAATACTGAATAGTAGAGTGCGAAATGTGAGACCACGGTCTCTTCATTTCGCACACTCTCTAGACCGGTCGATAGACGAGAGAGTGTGCGAAATGAAGAGACCGTGGTCTCACATTTCGCACTCTACTGAATAGTAAACATACGGCATTTTATTGTGGAAATGTTGAACGAAAAGAAAAGAACAAAGCGCAGGATCAGTCTGCCGCCAAACTGTGCTCCATCGATGGAGGAACGTTATGGGCACATTCGATATCGTTGCCGAGTGATTGTCGAACGTCCCGCATTCAGACGCAATCTGAAAGAAAAGAAGGTAACCTTTTTTACCCCCTCATATTTATCAAATTCCCTAGACCCAGTTTCGTCGAGTTCGAAGATCCCGACCGCCTCTGTTCTGAATTATAACTAGGGATGGATTCGCAAGAAATCAATCACTCTCTTCATTTCACACACTCTCACACCGGTCTGACCGACGAGATAGTGTGCAGAATGATGAGAGCATTTCTTGCGAAGCTATCCCTAATTATAACTCCTTTTGGACCTTGTCTTGATGTTAGGATAAATATGTATTTATTTATGCATATATTTGTCAAATGTAGAAGGCAGACATTACACTGAAAGCAAATTTGCCAGGAAAACCAAGGTTTCATTTGTTAGAGAACGGTTCTCCACCCTCCTTGTTACACTCCCTCGTCTCGGTGAGCAAACGAGAGAGTGTGCGGAAAGAGGAGGGTGGAGAACCGTTCTCTAACAATTGAAACCTTGGAAAATCGTTCTCCTAGAAAATTTGCGCGCTGTGTAGTTAAGAGGATGAGCACCGATTATTGTATTACTTATTCACAAAAACGTCGGAATCAGGAAAAAAAACGTCTTGCCACTATTACAAATTTACAAACACTCGTCCGACATATTAAAACGTTCCGCTGATAAACGGCAGAAACGAGGGCGAGAGAGCATGCGAAAGCGAGAGAAGCAGACGGTAAGCACACGACAGGTAGTACTGAAAGTGGGACGTAGTATTTTAAATTTGTAATAAATGCGGGAGTGGCGGTGAAAGAGTGTGTGAAAATAAGAGAGGCGCCGAGAGTACACAAATACCAGAAGATTTAATATGCTGCTGAAATTGACGAATAAAAGGACGTGAATTTAGGCTTTCTCGATCTTCCATAGGCTCGATTTGAACACCCGGGTACTGCGCGGCGCATTGCCTAGCGAAGTCAAACACTCGAAAGATATCGGCAGAGTGTTCAGCAAGGGAGAAGTGCAGATAAAGGTAGGTCGACCGAAAATATAAGTTAATTATAATTTATTTTAAAAATTTTAGAACTGATTAAAATGACCCTGATTACCCGAATCCCAATGGGGAATTAGGTAGCAACATAATTGTCGTCATACAATTTTAAAATGATACACTCATGAAATGGACTACTGTTGTGTGTACTCTCTTTCTATACCTCGGCGTGTCTCTCGCTTAATCATGCTCTCTCGCCAATCATTTCTGCGTTTAGCGCGGAATAGTAACGTAATACAGGCGCAGATCAATCATCGTGGATTCGTTTCTGGCGATTACATCAATGTAGAAGTGGATTTCATCAACCGATCGTCTGTAGATATCACAAAGGTTTGAGCAAAAAATGCCTATCTTGAATGCTCTTGTTTCACTCAGAGAAATGTATGTCATATATGGCTCCTGAACTGCGTTTGTATGTCATATCAGAGACCTGAGAGGATCGAGTTTCTGTCAACAGTGGCCGTACAAGGAAGCTTAACCTATGCTGGAAAAATTACCCTAGGGCATACTTCACGCGTAGAAACCGAAAATCGACCTTAGAAGTTCTGATTCTCAAACCCGGCTGAGATGTGCCACTGGGTATGAGAAAATGGCAAAAAAATATTTCGAGAAAGACGCCTCAAACACCCCTATATCTTATGAAAGCTCATCTGAAATATATTATGAAAGCTCATCTGAAAAGAAGCATTTTCGCTGTTAAACATGTCTTTCTAACTATTATTTGAAAAAAGTTAGAAATTTTTTAAAGTTTGAAAATTTTTAAAAATATTTTTATTGGTTGCCAGTGGGTTTCTTTTGTAGCTCATTCGATTCTACGTGAAAAGATACGTTTGTGTAATTTTTTTAGCCTGATTTGACTTACAGGTACTATTTTTAAAAATTCGTCTAATTAGCCGCATAAGCGTATTTTTAGTAAACGCGAATAACCAAACCAAAGCATTTCTCCTCGTATCGATGCCAATCGTGCTTAAATACTATTATTTATTAATGCGAATAGTTTTCCATTAGATAATTTGTGTTTACAACGTTTTATAGGCATCTGAAAAAATAAAACGCAATAAATTCTCCGAAAATGACTATTTCGTATATATCATTTTCCATCGCTGATCTACACTGTCAGATTGGTCACAAATCGTTTATCAATCTTTTAAATGATTTTTGAAGCGTGTCGCTCAATTATTGACTAAAAATCGGTAAGCCAAATAACGAGAAAACAAAAGAAAAATTTTGACATTTCAGAAATTTTCAATTTTATGACTTCTTTTGCCTCTAAAACTGCGAAATGAGCAAACAAATTCAAATCGAGAACAAGTAATTTTTTCAACAATAGATATTCGAGGTCTGGGCAGAATTAGTTAAAGTTACCGAGCAACCAAAAATTCGATATTTTTTATTCGATAACCCCAAATTAAGCCCCAAATTTACTATAAACGCGGAAAGGGTCACCCTGATCTTCAATATTGATTAGTGTACTGTGGTAGCTCAAAAATTATGTTTTCGTTTTTTTTTCTGCGATTTCACGGTACAAGATTTTTCAAATCGACATTAAGGAAATTTCAAATAGCAAAAATATGAACTAACTTGAAAAAAAACAAGAAAAATGAGTTATAAATTCATATCTTTACAGTATGCTTTTTAAAAATATTTTCTCTTTTGGGCATGTGAATGATGTGAATTTTATTTAAAGGGGCCAGGCATCGGATAATAACATATTTTTTAATTTTCATATTTTTTTTTAGCTTTTCTCACTATAGTCTAATGGAAAATGAGAAACGGCTGGCCCTATTCTACTGTGTTTAGTCACTAATTTATAACTATTTTCAAAAAATTTTTTTTAATATACTGTTGTTAGTATTGAATCCGAAAAAAATATTCTCATTTAAAAAAAAAGAAAAATATTTTCTTTCATTTGAAAATAATTTTTTTTGAGGTGAAAAATAAGTTATTTTCAAATTAAAGAAAGTCCTCTTCCCGGAAGAATGCTAAAAACTGCTGCTTATTAAAGATTATAATTTTTTTCCAAGTTTTACATTTTCTACAGCAGCGAGTTAAAGTAGCGACTTCACCACAATTCAAATTCATAAAATTCGGTTGAGTGCGTTGAATTCGGGTGCGGTCAAAACACCAACACTCCTCTTTTTGTATCGAAATTTGATTCTCCGATCAAAATAAATAGCTTTCTGTTTTTTTTTCTCAGAAATTGGCGATTCACCGTTCCTGAGGCGAATTTCTAATTAAAATAACTATTTGTAAATAAATGATAAAAATTTAGTTTTTTCTTCATTTTCCATTAGAATATAGTGAGAAAAGCTGAGTAAAAAAATTATCGAAATTTAAAATCTGTTATTATCGGATGTCTGGCATTTTTATATAAAATTCACTTCATTCGCATGCCCATGACCCTTTAATAAATTCTGCCCAGACCTCGAATATCTATTGTTGAAAAAATTACTTGTTCTCGATTTGAATTTGTTTGCTCATTTCGCAGTTTTAGAGGCAAAAGAAGTCATAAAATTGAAAATTTCTGAAATGTCAAAATTTTTCTTTTGTTTTCTCGTTATTTGCCTTACCGATTTTTAGTCAATAATTGAGCGACACGCTTCAAAAATCATTTAAAAGATTGATACACGATTTGTGACCAATCTGACAGTGTAGATCAGCGATGGAAAATGATATATACGAAATAATCATTTTCGGAGAATTTATTGCGTTTTATTTTTTTCAGATGCCTATAAAACGTTGTAAACACAAATTATCTGATGGAAAAATATTCGCATTAATAAATAATAGTATTTAAGCACGATTGGCATCGATACGAGGAGAAATGCTTTGGTTTGGTTATTCGCGTTTACTAAAAATACGCTTATGCGGCTAATTAGACGAATTTTTAAAAATAGTACCTGTAAGTCAAATCAGGCTAAAAAAATTACACAAACGTATCTTTTCACGTAAAATCGAATGAGCTACAAAAGAAACCCACTGGCAACCAATAAAAATATTTTTTTAAATTTTCAAACTTTAAAAAATTTCTAACTTTTTTCAAATAATAGTTAGAAAGACATGTTCAACAGCGAAAATGCTTCTTTTCAGATGAGCTTTCATAATATATAGCTATATAGGGGTGTTTGAGGCGTCTTTCTCGAAGTATGCCCTAGGGTAATTTTTCCAGCATAGGTTAAGCTTCCTTGTACGGCCGTATCTCGATCCTCTCAGATAGTCTCTGATATATAGCATACAGTATGTTATATATGACATACAAACGCAGTTCAGGAGCCATATATGACATACATTTCTCTCTGAGTGTTTCTGCAATGAAAACAAGAAAATATTTGGCAATTGATCCGAGGTAAAACATCATCATCAGCAATTTAAGATCGTGCTGAGTCTTGTCAAACGAGTACGCTACCACGGCGACAACAAAGGACAGGTATGATGCCGCGCTAATTTCATGGGGTGAAAAGTGCCCATCAGTTTTATGCACCTTTCATAACTTTTTTCCTAGTGAAGCTACAACTTCCAAACTTGATACAGGGCCCAATTAAAAGGAAAATGTTCCAAACGTGGCTTGCAATCCCTGTATCAAGTTTGGAAGTCGTAGCTTTACTAGGAAAAATGTTATGAAAGGGTGCATAAAACTGATGTGCACCCCATGAAATTAGCGCGGCATAACTTATTAAAATGGAATTATCTATTATTTCGCTATCACGGGGGCTCAAAGGCGGATAAAAAAGCGGTCCGAGAATAAGCTGCACTTATACGGTATAATGCTTGATGTAGTCCACACTTTTCATCGCAATACCGTAGTAAGCAATGTACATTTCACGCATTGCGCTCGTGACCATTCTCTGTTCATTTCTCGTGTAGAGGATCTGAATTTTTGAGCCCCCGTGGCTATTTAATTAGATGATGGATCTATGCTTAAAGATGGTGTCTCATGAATATTTGTGGTCAACCGAGTTCTCGCTGTGGGGCAAATGTGTTCGTTTTTTGTCCTGTAAGAAATCCGCAAACCGAATGCATTCAACGAGTTTAAAAAAATCACTTGTGGCTCTCTACTTTACCCTGAAATGATTCCAAACCTTCAGATCAGGGATAGAACGAGAGAGTGTGCAAAAGTGAGAGAGTCCCTCTCGATTTCACACGCTCTCTCACTCCAAAGGCCTTTCTGAAAGGTTGACCGGCCTGTGGAATGATGTGCATCGAGAGGTTGGCGCGGGGACGAAAGAGGGTGAGACAGATTCCTGATATTGCACATTCACAAACACTCGTCCGAAATAGTAAAACGTCCCGCTGATAAACAGCAGAGACGAGGGTAGTAGAGCACACGAAAGCGCGAGAGAATCAGACAGTGAACACACCACAAGTAGTACGGTAACGTTGTACATTAAATTCGTATTACTCCTCCTTTAAGATCATCTCCGCTGACACCAATTGCAACACGCTCAGACGACGCGTAGAGGTGCAGGAAACAGTGTGCAAGCTAGCAGATGCGGAGCAGGTACACTCAGAAAAATGATAGTTGTTTTAACTATCATGATAGTTATGGCGGGCAGATTGCTAGTAATATTTTCCTATGTGCCTACCATGACTGTCCACATCATTCCACAGACCGGCCAACCTTCCAGAAAGGCCTTTTGAGTGAGAAAGCGTGTGAAATCGAGAGGGACTCTCTCACTTTTGTACACTCTCTCACTCTAACCCTGTTATGTAGGTTTGGAATCATGTGTGTCATGATGGTTAAAAACTACTATAATTTTTCTGAGTGTACACGTTCTGTACTCAGATCTCTCTAAGATGTCGACATTTAGATACTCAGTATCTTGACGATAGAGTTCATGATTTTATTATTCGATTAGATTGTAGATTTTGAATACTTTTTACAATACTAGATGGTTATTTAAATGCTATATTTAAGAGAATTCGCTCTCGGGTAGTCTAAAGCGATTGAGAAGCGTTTAATAGATTCTAGTGCTTATTGCAGTCGACATATAACTCAACCGTGTCAAATTTTCAAAATTGTTGAACATCATTTACAGGGCATTTTCATTCGGAGTGGGTTGAGTGGAACCCTATCTCGTAAGATCCGTGTACCAGAAGGCATCAAACCAACCTTGAATTCGCGCGCCATCATTGCCGTCAACTACTTTGTCAAGGTAATATCGCACAAGGTATTACAATTTTAAAATGATACGCTCATGAAATGGACTACTGGTGGTGTACTCTCTTTCTATATCTCGGCGTGTCTCTCACTTTGCTATGCTCTCTCGCAGCCGTATCTGTTGTTTAGCACGGATTATCAACGGAACGTTTTATTATTTCGGATGAATGCTCGTAAATTTGTAATAGTGCGAACGGAGATGTTTCGTATATAAATTTCTGTTTTTGGAACTCGAAAAAGAACGCTTCTAAATGTCTTTAAACCGTTGCTTTTTTCGGAATTCTTTAAAGAAATAAAGGAATCTACACCAGCAGCTAGAAAAGAAATGATTATTTATCTTATTAATTTTTTTCTTATCTTTTGGTTATTTAGGTCGAACTCTTATCTAGCGGTGTCATGTCCAAGGGCATTTCCGCCTTATTGACCATTTCCATTGGAACTGTTCCTCTCCACACGAAATCGTGAGTTGAATCAGTGAAAAAGGGTCAAGCAAATGTTCTTTACTAGGCCATACTTTTCGTCAGTGAGCCACGCATGAATCGAAATTGACAGTATACTTGTGAAATGTTGATTAGTTTTTCATTCGAAATCGTGTAAAGTGAACGAAATTCGGTCATAATGAGACTTTATAATATTCAGGGAATCCGTCAACCTCGTGGATATTCCCCAGTCCAATCGTGAAGTGTGTTCAGCGCGAAAAGGTTCGACTCCAATAGCTAATGACGGAAACTCACCCAGATATTTTAAATCTTTTTCCAAGGTAGTATGCATATATCTATAGACTTCGTAATCCGTTCTCAAAATATCTCACAGCATTCTACAGGACGGCCAAAAAGGGAAACTCTCTTACTTTTGCGCACTTTCTCCGAGTAATGGTCTGAGTCTCTCAATTCTACATGCTCTCTCGCGCTGTCGATCGATGAGAGAGTATGCAAAATGAGGAGAGTCTGATCATTACTCCTTTCTCCCCTGACCCTTGCTGTAGGGCTGGAATCATCTTCACTTGATATATAATTTGCAGCTTTCTCATGCTCCTCAACGAATATCAACTACATCGATGATGTTGTCGATGCGAACGACTGCTCCCCACTCATTCCGGAATAATTGTGAAAAGGGGAATAATAAATTATTTGGTACAATAAATATCTCGTTTTTGCTGTAGATTGTTTCATGTATTCGTGGCGATATAAACTTTTCTATTATATTCGTATTAAATAAGGCGTACCTCGACTGTTGTCGCCACTTATTTTCATATAGAGATCATGCGAACCTGACGTATTATTTAAAAAAAAATCATTCTCGCCCGGAATCCCATTTCCATTCCCATTCTCATCAGACTGCTTTGAGTTCGCTCTGTCATTCTTCGTAATTTATTTATGCTTTCTCCTTTTACTCGAAGCTCAAAAGAAGAGTGTCGGCTAAACATCCGACCACGGAAGCGCAGTGATTGGGAAACGGTAGGGATGGTGAAGTCGTATATTTTCGAAAGAGAACTGAAACAGAACACACTATTTTAATGAAATTCCCCAAATTGTCTCCAAGCTTGATACCAACTTTGGGATGCACGCCGGTGGCACTGAGAGTGAGGGAGGAGATGAACAAAAACAGATCCGTTTCAGGAGGTTGTGATAGCAACGAGGTCTTATGTGGTGTTAGTTTTCGGAAAAAGGAAACGGAAAAAGGCCAAGATTTGAATTCCCGCAATTTCCTATCTCAGTTCTCCGTGGAGCAATCGACTTAAAACTTCGAATATAACATTTTTCGACCCTTTTCCACCTATAAACGAAATTTTGAGTCGATTGCTCCACGGAGAACTGAGATATGAAATTGCGGGAATTCAAATCTTGGCCTTTTTCCATTTCCTTTTTCCGAAAACTAACACCACATTACTGGGAAATTGCTAGACCACAGACGGCCAGTCGTAACACGAAAATTGCTTTACAATAATTCTGAATTTCGCACATGAACGCAAATTTGAACCGCCCTCAAACGGAAAGAATCTGCAGGAAACAACACAATATAGAACTTTCTTCGTGAAGTAATGAAAAAAAAACAAAAAAACCCAGCTCATCTTCATTAAATGAACTATTTGGGATACCGTATTATTAAAGTACCGAAATGCTGCTATTTCCTTCAGATATTACCTCAGACATCGTCTTGCTGTCCCTACTACGTCACTTGATCAGAGATAAAAATAGAGAGAGAGGCATGCGCCTACCGTGTGATTCAGCGCCGACTATAGCTCAGATTAGGGTGCGTTCACTAGCTCAGTATTTACGCTCTTTCAAAAGACGATATAGTGGTCTCACAGCGCGCTACATGCGCAGACAGTGAGAGTGCATGCTTTGCTGACATTTTTTTTTGTTGGTTATTTTCTAAATTCAGCAGATGAACTGAAATTTGTACCGTCCTCAATAGATTCTGCAATAAAGAACATAATGCAAAACAAGGTATTTTTCCCAATTAGAGTAGACCTCTGCTCATCTCTCTAAAATGATAGTTTGTTTTAGGAGACCGTACGCTTACAGTATCCAAATGCTGCTAATCCATTTCCTTTTTTCCTCTCGGTACCCCTACTACGTCACTTGATCAGAGATAAAAATAGAGTGATAGTGAGGGTCTATTGTCTGATTCAGTGTCGAGTAGCGTGGAGAATAGAGTGCGTAGTCTCCTCATTTATCATGCTCTTTCAAAAGAGGACCGGTGAACAGAGCGGTATCGTGATCTCACAGTGCGCCATATACGCAGACAGAGAGAGAGAAAGAGAGTGAGAGAGAGAGAACATGCTCTGCTGACGTTTGACGATTTCGATCTCACAATCAGCGTGCGAGTATTTATGCCGAGACTTTTCTATTCCGTGGCTCAATCCGTCATTTCATATCGCTCTTTCTTCGCCTTTATAGATATTATTCACATTTGCGAGCGATCTCATAATGCCATCCTTGTCCGAATTTGAGATGCACCTGCACGCTTCTCTGATTGCACTTTTTTCCCACAGTGTTTCTGCAGCGCCTTATCAAGAAACATATTTCAGTGTATGGTAAAAGTGTTCATCGAATACGATCGACCGAACGCCACGTATCAGCCTGGCGAAATTGTAAGTACATATAATTTTGGTCGTCACTATTGTCATCTAAAGCGTTTTCATCTAAAACGGTTCTGGCTTAAATAAATCTACTTAATTTTTTGTTAGCAAAATTAGCGTTAGAAGGAACGTTAGAAGATGTTAACAAAGACGAATGAAAAATATATCTTAAAGAAAATATGTTTACAGATTGACGCAACGATCACTGTGACAGCGCGAAAGCCGACGAAAGTTTGCGCGATCAAACTCGACATCGAAGGTTAGTGAGAGCATGTCTCGTGCACCTCAAAAATCCAACGCATGCCCCCATCCCATCCCCTGAGGGAATAAATAAATGAAAGAATAGTTTTTCAAGTATTCTCATTGTTCCACATCTAAGGACTCGCTCACACGCAGTGGAACGTCAGTGACCACAAGACTCAGAAGAAGTACTCGGCTGCTTGCTATTATCTCTCGAGAGAAGTGGTGCTATGGCTACCCGAGGAGGAGAAAGTTCTGGAAGGAGTTCGTGCATTCAAGAAGCAGTAAGTCAAACACAATGAATACATAATGAATTAATCTAGAACGCCATTTTATGGATGGACATAGTTAATTTTTAAAAAAAATGCTTTTTTACGGTCGTCCAATCACAATTTTGAATGAAGAAGAGAATGGGAATGTTCAGGATCAGACTTCCGTACAACTGTGCTCCCTCAATGGAAGGACGTTATGGACACATTCGATACCGTTGCAGAGTGACTGTCGAACGTCCCGCATTCCGACGCAATCTGAAAGCTAAGAAGGTAACCTTTTCTTTTCGCATCACTAATATCAGTCATTTTATTATACATGTGCTGATGTTAACCAAGAAATGTCCGCGAATTTCAGGCATTCTCGGTCTTCCGTTGTCTCGAATTGAACAGTAGTCTACTTTGCGCTGCTTTGCCTATCGAAGTCGAAAGTTCGGAAGACGTCGGTCGCATTTTGAGCAAGGGAATAGTTCAGATAAAGGTTGGTCAACCGTATACTTGCAATTTTGCTTCGACACAACTCATTTCGAATCTTTAAAGAAGGCGTCCCACGAATGATTAGAACCTTTATTTCCGCCGATGTTCTACGTTTTTATTTCTCTTATCAGAAGATGGTGAAACAATGCACGCGCGGTTTCCCTCGCGCACTAGAGTGCGAAATGTGAGACCACGCTCTCTTCATTTCGCACACTCTCTAGACCGGTCGATAGGAGAGAGAGTGTGCGAAATGAAGAGAGCGTGGTCTCACATTTCGCACTCTATCGCGCACCCTCCTCTTTTCCCATTATCTCTCTCCCTTTCTCTGACTTCTTTTCCCAAAATTCCAACTCCCACTGCGAAAAGATTGCAGGTTCAATGTGAGATACTGTAAGAATTCTGGTCGTTTTGTACAGTTTATTAAACATAACTTTCTTCAAACTAAAAACTGAAACATGCGGGGTTTTCGAGGCTCTCATCGGGTATTCGATCTCCATTGCCCCACAGTGAGAACTCAGTTGACCAAATATTCGTGGGACACCTTCTTTAACTTACTGTTTATTTATTAAAAAAATTAATTAGCTTTCTTGAGCAGAACGACCTATCCTTTAATTAAAAAAAATGCATGATCACCCAAAACTCAAAGGGAGAATAAAATATCCGTCATCATTTACAGGCCCATATCAATCAACGTGGATTTGTTCCCGGCGATTACATCAATGTAGACGTGGATTTCAGCAACCGGTCCTCTGTAGATATCACAAAGGTTCGAGCAAAAATAGAGTTAATAAATAGCATAATTTAAATAGAATAAAAATTAAAATATAATAAAATATAGGGACCACCATCCCATGGAAACAGTATTCGTCCGATTCGAAAGCCTGTAGCTCACGGGAAGAGAGAGGGCCGCATGTTATGTTTTCACAGTAATCTATTGGAACATCACGACTAAATCATATCTAAAAATTAGAGAAATCTGATTGTGCCCCCACATGCTATAGCGCGTTGAAGTTCAAAAGTGCGTACAAATAATGATAATTTCACATTTAATGTGCTCTGCAATCCGTTCTATAAGAAGGCCGCTACTTTTGAAAGTTTTTGGTGATAAAGTAGCCATCCCTCTATAAGATATCCGAAAATCAGACAATTCTGTTTGTGCCCCCGGTTTTTATAGTAGATCAAATTTCACCGTAACATTTAATCTTTGATCTACTGTAGAATGCGGGGGCACAAACGGAATCGCGTAATTTTTGGATATGTTATGAGGGGATACCTACTCTATCAGTTATCACTTTTAAAAGTTGTGGCCCTCTTCTAGAACGGTTACTAGAGCGAATCTAACGAGGTAGCTTCACTTTTTGAAAGAGCGAGATTTTCAAAATTCGTAATTTGCATAAAAACTTAACGTTTATATTACTTTTTCTCTTCAGAAAAGTGATTCTGCATACCACATTGATGTGTTTTCATAGTTTTTCATATCCTAGTTGTCAATTTGGTTCTTGCGGATGGTGGTCCCTAAATAAAATATTATAGCAAAATTATAAAAAATAGTAATATAGTTTAAAGAAGGAGTATCACGAATCTCCTGCTCCCTCATTCCTCATCTCATATGTTTCAATGACGCGGTCGCTTTCTCCTCATTCCCCCTTATCCCTCCCTATCATTTTTGAATTCCTGCATTCAGGGTCAGTCTGGCACAGAGCCAAACGCGAATAACTTTGTTCAAACTTATCGGCTGAACATGTGGTTTGCGGGGCTCTTATCTGGAAACCGATTACCATAACGCGACAGTGAGAACTCAGTTGACCAAAAGTTCGTGGGACACCACCTTTAATGACACTTACTTGTTCATGTAGAGAGAACAAGCAAAGTGTATGACAATTGATCCGAGATGAAGAGATGAGTTGATGAGATCCCACGTGAGCATGACACCTAGACAAGAGCCACCTGGGCTGATGACCCCTTAGATAACATAACATACAGTAGCGGTCAAAAGTTTCCGGACACTTTTTTCTTTTTGTTTTTTTTCACTTTTCACTTTTTTCTTTTTTTTTTCTTTAGGTTTCGATCTGATAATGGTACGGTAGTAAGTGAAATCCATTGGAGACTACGATGCCACTATTGAGGTATTGCGAAATCTTTCAGTTATTACATAGTGATGACGCAATCAACGCATACTTTTTTGAATGGGCATTATTCTTACATGGATTTTTTCCCGCTCGCCTAACTTTCAGAGTGTTGAGACATGGCCACGACCTACCTAGAAATTTTTTTTCAAGTTGCTGCGGTGTCGCTACGTGGCTGCAGCCATGCTGCAAAATCGAGGTCGGAAAATCATATCTCGCCTTCTAGACATCGCACAGACCCGATCAAAGTATCAAAATGATCGCCATCATGCCTGCCGATGATCCTGAGAATATGGTCACGGTAGGCCACCATTTGCCCTCAGGGCACGTAAAAGTCACTTTTTCGAATTATTGTGGTCTCACCGAGGCCCCCCCCTATAGGACTTGCACCAGAGGCGTGGATTCGGTAGAGAATCTATGGGAGAACCGATTGCTATGGGCAATAAGCGTTTCGATTGGACTCCTGCCCGCGACGATCGATTTCCAGAAGGACACTGGGTTGGTCACCCCATTTTCAGCCCTTTGACAAGGTTCCGACTTTTGCGTGTATCTTGGCTCTGAGTTAACGGAGAAGGCTGGCATACCCATCAATGGAATCACCGTGGCTGGCTCTATAATCTCATCCACAAATTGCATAATCATTCTGCAATATTTCATCATCCTTAGGCAATTCTTTTAGAATGGTAAAATATTGCATATTAGTGACGTAATTTGTGCTCTAGAGTGACAAAAAGATCACTTTAATGTCATTAGCATCTCAACTACCGCTAAGAAAACACTGAAACTCGGAGTATTGCATAAGATGATGAAATATTGCATCATCACTATGCAATGATTCCATTGATGGGTATGCCAGCCTTCTCCGTTAACTCAGAGCCGAGATACACGCAAAAGTCGGAACCTTGTCAAAGGGCTGAAAATGGGCGTGACCAAACCAGTGTCCTTCCGGAAATCGATCGCCGCGGGCAGGAATCCAATCGAAGCGCTTATTGCCCATAACAATCGGTTCTCCCATAGATTCTCTACCGAATCCACGCCCAAGCCAGATCTCTAGTGCAAGTCCTATAGGGGGGGCCTCGGTGAGACCACAATAATTCGAAAAAGTGACTTTTACGTGCCCTGAGGGCAAATGGTGGCCTACCGTGACCATATTCTCAGGATCATCGGCAGGCATGATGGCGATCATTTTGATTCTTTGATCGGGTCTGTGCGATGTCTAGAAGGCGAGATATGATTTTCCGACCTCGATTTTGCAGCATGGCTGCAGCCACGTAGCGACACCGCAGCAACTTGAAAAAAAAATTCTAGGTAGGTCGTGGCCATGTCTCAACACCCTGAAAGTTAGGCGAGCGGGAAAAAATCCATGTAAGAATAATGCCCATTCAAAAAAGTATGCGTTGATTGCGTCATCACTATGTAATAACTGAAAGATTACGCAATACCCCAATAGTGACATCGTAATCTCCAATGGATTTCACTTACTACCGTACCATTATCAGATCGTAACCTCTTCGGGTTAAAAAGTTTAAACAAAAAGAAAAAGTGTCCGGAAACTTTTGACCGCTACTGTACGTGCTCTATTAGTACGCTTATCGTGGAAAGTGGGCCAGAAATTGTGTGTTTACTGTCGATTTTAAGATCGAGCTGAGCCTTCTCAAACGTGTACGCTACCACGCCTATCGCAATGGACAGGTAGTCTGTTTTGTTCAGTAGAATTTCCCGTAGGAGACTTATTACTCGTGAGGAGGAGGGGAATTTCGGACATTCCTTCTTTAAGATCATCGCCGCTGAGAAAATCCACCACGCGACAGCACGACGCATAGAGTTGGAGGAAACAGTGTGCAAGCAAGCCGAAGTGGAGCAGGTACACTCATTATTACTTCATTCATGCGATGAAGTTATTTTTCCCTGAGTGTGCTTTCTTTCCGTTGTTATCTAAAGCGATTTAAATACAGTTAATTGATTCCGATGCCTTTTATAAAAATAATAAATCATTTATATCACTTTTATAATAAATCGATATATCAATCAAGATTTCACTCACACGTGTGACAACCTAATTTTCAAAATTGATAAATAACATTTACAGAACGTTTTAATTCTAAGTGGTTCGAGCGGAATCATTTCTCGTGCAATCCGTGTACCTGAACACACGAAACCAACTCTGAACTCGTGCCACATTATTTCCGCCAACTACTTTGTCAAGGTTATAAACCGATTATATAACAGTTTTGACCATATATAAATTGCAGTACACTTGAAAAAACTATAAATATTGCAACTATCAGTGAAATCGATTATGGCACGATTTGGAGTTGTCTATTAGATATTCGAAAATAAAAGTTTTTAGATGGCTTCTTGAGACAAAAAAAACAACGTCGTCATGAAGTGTGTCGACCCCTCCCTCCGATTCCGATGTAGTCATGGTTGAGCCTTCCCCCACTCCCGTTTCCACTCAGACCCTTCCTACCCAGACCATCATCGCCCCCGGTACCGTAATCTTTGATCCGCCTACCGTACCGCTTGACCAATCGATAGACCCAGAGGACAAGAAGGATCTGGAGAGATCATTGGTCTTCGCTCGTCTCCCCCTCTCTGGCAGCCCCGAGGGCCACCAGCAGGTCTACGACGACTACAACATGGTCGTACAAATTGTGAGTGCATTGGGATGTCCGTTCCTACCCCTGGCAGTCTACCGTATGCCAATCGGAAAGACTGATGCCTCTTTTCCCCGCCTCACAAAGGTCCTGTGTCCCACTCGCAAGCACTGCCAGATGGTACTCAAATTTGCTCATCGCATCAAAGCCTTCCCCCAGTTCCGCGATGTGTTCATTCGTGCATCGATCGCCAAACCAGAGGATCGTCGTCCCACTCCCGCTGTCTCTCGTCATTCTCGCCCCTCCAATCCCCCTGCCAGACAGAGACGGGATTCCACCTACTCTGGCTATACTGAGCGCAACCGCTCCCACCCCCAGAACGCCCGCCCGAACCAGATACCCAAGCACCCCAATTCCTACGGCAATCGCGACTATCCCCAGTATCCGTCCCTTCTCTGAAAGACCCCACCAGGAAGGAAAATATTCTTGATCTTGTACTTTGTAATAGCCCGGGGCTAGTCAACCGGACAGAAGTAGGTCCTCCATTCGGCATTTCCGACCACCACACAGTCACTTTCCAGTTATCGCTCTCGCATTCAGTCCCTGCTTACACTTTGAGAAGGGATTACAAAAAGTGCGATTACGCGATTATAAATTGCCAGTTAGCAAATATCGATTGGGCTCTCGCTTTCTCGACACTTAGGCATGTAGATGATATGTATGACCTACTCATGAAAGTCATTCAGTTCCATGGGTTAGAGTAAACATCACTCATGGGAAAGTACCTCCCCACATAGAGAGACTGATTAGCAAGCGCTTCCTAGCATGGCAGGAATCAATTAGAATAGGAGACCCCGCCGCCACTCGAAAATTCGAACAGCTCAATAGAAAATTCAGAAAATCACTGATAAACTATCATAGAGCAATAGAGAAAAGTGTGATTGAAAGTGAAGATCGAAACAAGTTCTTCCGTTTCATGAAACGCTGTTCCAACAAACAAAGAGGAGTAGAAGGTCTAAAAAGAAATGACGGGTCGTTAGTGATGGACGATATTGGCAAGGCGAACTTACTAGCTGAGACATTCGCTAGTGTTTTCACCACCGACAATGGTAATAGCCCTCCTACCAGCACCCTCCCCAACTTTGGAAACTATCAGGAACCATCATTTCTGAGACATGAAATATGTTCGCTTATCGAACGATGGAAGCGATCTTCCTGTAGAACACCTGAAAACATCGACCTCAGCTACATCAAAAAGATAGCTGTACCCATCTCTGAACCTCTTGAATTCATTTTTCGCCACTCATACGAAACAGGTGTAGTCCCTTCCCCATGGAGACACTCAATTGTAACTCCAGTCAAGAAATCCCCTCCCTTCTCCGACCCTCTAAACTACAGACCAATCTCGATTACGTCTCTATTCTGCCGAGTCTTTGAGCGCCTCTTGTGCAAACCCATTATTGAGCACTGCGAAAATTTAGATATCTTCCCTGACGAACAGTACGGCTTCAGAAAGAAACGTTCTCGTGAGCTTCAAATGCTAGACGCGCTTGAACACTGGACATCTTCCATTAGTGATGGTCAACCCGTCGATGTCGTCTATTTTGACTTTGCAAAAGCCTTCGATAGAGTATCTCACCCCAAGTTGAAACACAAACTAGGCAGCATTGGCCTATCCACAAAAACTGTTCACTGGATTTCGAGCTATCTGGCAAACAGAACATTCCAAGTAAGAGTTCGTGAAAAACTATCCATCTCCCTTCCCGTCATGAGTGGGGTACCACAAGGGTCCGTACTAGGCCCTCTGTTGTTTCTTATTTTCACATCTGAGATCCCTTCACTAGTTCAGAAAAATGATGTCATAGCTCGAATGTACGCTGACGATATCAAAATATATCGTGCGTTTAAGAAATCAGACTCCCCCACCTCTCTCCAGAGCGCAATTGACTCCATTGTTAGTTGGTCTGAAGAGTGGCAACTCCCCTTGGCTGCACACAAGTGCAATTCATTACACTTAGGTAGAGCAAATACAAAGAAGAAATACAAAATAGGAAGTAATGAATTAGAACAGAAATTAGAAGTCAAGGATCTTGGTTTCTTAGTAGGACAGGCCCTTACTTTCTCCAGTCATTGCACGGCCGTTTCTCAGAAGAGTACTACAGCCTGCCACATCATACTAAGAGCCCTACGAACTAAAAACATTGAAATGCTCTTGAAAGCTTACACGATTTATATTAGACCCATCCTAGAAAGTGCCTCTATGGTCTTTTTTTTCAACCCCTATCAAAAACAAGATCAAGCGGTTCTCGAAAAAGTTCAGAACTATTTCACGAGACGGCTATACATGCGTTGCCACAATTTCACATGGCAGACAATGCCCAGTGAGACTATTCGGAATATGCAGTTAGGACTAGATTCATTAGTTAAGCGCAGAGAGGAAATTGACTTGAAGACAGCCAGTAATCTTCTGAGAGGCAAATACAAAATCTCTAAAAAGAGACCACATCATTTTTGCTACTATTTCACTAGAAATGGAATGAATTTCACAAATTGTGTCTCAGCATCAAACTACAGACAGTATAGTTTCTTCCCTAGAGCGGCAAGGCTTTTTGTAAATTCCGGTAATTCGTCCAGTTTCGCTGAGTGACCAACCCCTTCCCAACCCCTTCCCTCTTCGATATTCGTGTTTCGCTTGCTAATGTTATTGTTTCTAATTTGTATCCGCGTTTTTCCTTGTGAATTCGCATAAATATATATATAAGAAGCTATCTAGAAAAAAAAGCTCTTTCCTAGTTTCCCTCTCTTATCATTTCAATCTTTAGGTTGAGCTCTTATCCAGCGGGGTCATGTGTAAGGGCGTTTCCGCAACGATTCCCATAACCATCGGAACCGTTCCTCTTCAGACCAAATCGTGAGTTAAATCAGTGAAGATTTAAACGAGATATAAAGCACATTTATAAAAAAACTGATAAACCGCTTCAATTTATCTGGTCAGAGTTAATCTGAAGTCTTCAGGGAATCCAGCAGCCACGAACGTCGCTGACGCTCCCCATCCTGAAGTGGCTTCAACGCCAAAAGGTGCGAGTTCAATAGCATTCAAAGTAATGACCGATACTCACAAAAAACATATCTTTCCATATTTTTTCCATGGTGTGAACATCTCAAGTTCGTTCTCAGGATTTCGTGCATCATTCCATGTGCCAAAAAAACTCTGAAGAAGAGAGATTAAATATCATCTTTGACTATAACTTATGCACACAATCTCTCCCATTCTTTCTATTTCCACACCTACAGACCAGGGTTAGAGCGAAAGAACATGCAAAAGTGAGAGAGTATCTCTCGATTTTACACGCTCTCTCACCCCAAAGGCCTTTCAGTAAGATTGATCGGCATATGGAATGATGTGCCCCCTTACCCTTTTGTATAGGGGTGCAATCATTCCAAAGTAATTTGCAGCCTTCTCCTGTTCCTCAACGAGCATCAACTTCATTGATGATCATATCGATGCGGACGACTGCTCGCCACTCATTATGGAAGAATCATAACAGATTACAAGTTGGGAAGTGATTTACGTCATACTTTGTATTGCAATATTATATCCTAGAATCCTAGAAAGCGCCTCCATGGTCTTCAACCCCCATCAAAAACAAGATCAAGCGGTTCTCGAAAAAGTTCAGAACTATTTCACGAGACGGCTATACATGCGTTGCCACAATTTCACATGGTAGACAATGCCCAGAGAGACTATTCGGAATATGCAGTTAGGACTAGATTCATTAGTTAAGCTCAGAGAGGAAATAGACTTGAAGACAGCCAGTAATCTTCTGAGAGGCAAATACAAAATCTCTAAAAAGAGACCACATCATTTTTGCTACAATTTCACTAGAAATGGAATGAATTTCACAAATTGTGTCTCAGCATCAAACTACAGACAGTATAGTTTCTTCCCTAGAGCGGCAAGGCTTTTTGTAAATTCCGGTAATTCGTCCAGTTTCGCTGAGTGACCAACCCCTTCCCCCGATATTCGTGTTTCGCTTGCTAATGTTATTGTTTATAATTTGTATCCGCGTTTTCCCTTGTGAATTCGCATATATAAATATATATATATATATATATATATATATATATATATATATATATATATATATGAAATTTCAATATGGATTGGAAGTTTGAATAAACGAATTTCACATGTCAATGCGGCCAAGGCGGTCAATATTCGGAAATACGGTAGTCTTCATGTTTCCCTCTCATATTAGAGTGATCATTATCAATCTCATCTATGTCTGCAGCCGCAGCGATGGACGGCGACAAGTTTGTTCTGGACGGCCGACCTGCGACTAGGGTGTGCTAAATGGTGATTCGCCGACTCCTCTGCAGTCGTTTCATTTCGCGTAAGTACAGCGCAAGTACACTACAGGATTCATTCGACGATGAGTGTTGAACAGTCGACGACTCTTTTCTCACCGGCAATGCCGCCTTCTTACGAATGATCGAGTCGCTTAGCTCACCATACCTGCGACACCACCGCAGCCACGCCTATCATTCCACAGGCCGCTCAACTTTCCAGAAAGGCCTTTGGAGTGAGAGAGTATGTGAAATCGAGAGGGACTCTCTCACTTTTGCATACTCTCTCGCCCAAACCCTGGTCTGTAGGTTTGGAATCATGTGCTCCGTCCTGGAGCAGTTCGCCTTCTCGCACGCATTCGCCGCCTCGGGTAAACATCGAAAAATAATACAAGTACTGAATCTTTTTTTATTGTCCTCTATAGAGCAATGGCTGCTGCGGTCGGAAAATACTTCAGTACATCAAATCATTGTAGACCACCTTATCCTTCACTGTATTAGCAGACACGAATCACTAAACCGCATGGTGCTCTAAACGAATAGCCAAGCGAAAACAATAATGGCAGTTGCGTAGCCGTGCCGGAAAAGGGTGTAATCGAGCTGAAATTCGGCGAGGACACTTCACAATCTGTGTGTTCTCTCTCTCTCTCTCTCTCTCTCTCTCTCTCTCTCTTTAAATTGCATCAATCATGAAATTGGTTTGGCTAAATTTGGTTACCTTAACGATGCTTGTGAAACAATGGTTCTCCTTGAGCTGGAACGGAACTTTTTCTGTTGTTGTTTTAGTATTTTTGGGATGATGCATGATTTATTATGAGTATTTGAATATGATTCCGTGGAAGCGAAGCGAGGCGCTGCGGAAGTGCGGGGACTTTGCCAAGGTGAGGTACTGTAGTCTGCCTTTCTTATTGATCAACTAGAAAATGGGATACGGTAGCTTCTTCTACGTGTACGGAAATTTGACGATGAGGATTGCTACGGTATACAGTCAAAGGACATGTGGATGCAAAGATTTAACATGTTTACACTATTTAAAATGTTCATTTCAGTGTAGCCAAACTATGATCATGACCAAATACACATTGCTGTACTCAACAAAGACATTTTAATCATATCCCTTGAATATTCAACTGTTTCCGATTTCACAAAGCGATGGCAAAAGACTCGTGCCCGGCTCGGGATTCGAACCAGGCCAGAGAGCGGGCGGAACTGAGAGAGTGCTAGAGATAGCAGAGCGTGTCGCCGTTCGCCAGACACATGGTTTTCTTGAGCTTATAACTCGTTTCTGCGAATAGATAGACACTCACTTTCAAAAAAGCAAATGTTGTATACATGCTGAGGAAACAGCTGAAGAAGTATTGAAAAAGAATATGGGGTTTGCATTCATGTGGAAAAATTTAACTCCTTCCGAATGTAAAATTCGAAAACTGTTGACTAGAGCCTAATATACGTAAAAAATTGTGTTCATAAATATATTCCAACAATTTGAAGATGATCTGAATTTATTTGAACGTGGAACAAGTGAAATTAAAAATACACAAAAATTAATGTCTTAAAATTTTCAATCAAAAAAATAGACAATGGAATGTCGCTAATTAAATTTATATAATCATAATAAACTATTTTCATCGATTTAACACAGAAATGAGACTGGCCGGCTCTAGACTGGCCGGCTCTAGTTTAGAAATGAGACTGGCCGGCTCTTTCGATTTGTTGTTTTAGCGCTACACCACATTATTTTCGCCCTCTTTACAATACAGCCTATCCCGAAGCCCATATTACCGGTTGGAATAAGTGTCCATAGATACCACAATGATGTGCTAGGAGGGGGTTCTTAGTTTTAACTTTTAAGAAAATTACAATAACATTTACAAAAACGACCGCCCCGCATCGCCGCATGAGCCGCGAATGACGAAATCACATTTTATTTGTAGCCGAGGTATTTCTCTATCTAATGAACGAAACCGCAAATCCGTCTCTTCATTTTGAAGAGAGTTATGATTTTTCAAATTTTGACTTTTGGGAAAAAATTGCAAAGTCACCAGGTTTGTTTGTGTTTCACGCCAAAACTAAAATTTTTAAAAATATTCTGGAAACGCTATTCGATAGAGGAGATGTTGTAGTACTTTGCATTAGTTTTTCAGAAAATTCAAAAATCATAAATTTTCCTAGTGACCTGCCATCCCAAAAATGCTCGATTCTTTCCCGATTCCTCTCATAGGATGATGGTCTTCTAGTTTAAATCTTCATATTGCAGATCTTGAACATCTTGGACAGGTTTCGCACTCTAGTTTCTACTGTTCCTCAGGGATAACACATCATTCCACAGGCCGGTCAATCTTCCAGAAAGGCCTTTGGAGTGAGAGAGTATGTGAAATCGAGAGGGACTCTCTCACTTTTGCATACTCGCTCGCCCAAACCCTGGTCTGTAGGTTTGGAATCATGTGATAAGCGACGAGCGGTCATTGTCGTCCAGATTATCTTCAGCGAACTCATCGCAGCTCACGTAGCCGCTCTTCGAAGAATTGGACGAAACTGAAAAAGCATCTATGAATTTTGAGTCCCTTTACCCCTGTTGGCCTGAGTTGGAAGACCCAGGAGACCTCTGACCCATACGCTTTCTTCTTGCTGGCTAATGACGCCATGAGTTGTCTGTACCTTTTCGTGATGACGGAATTTCGAGATGCGAGAAGGCGTCGGAGATGTCCACGGTGGTGCAGGCTGTCCTGAATACACTTTTTAAATTAAAATAAATATATTTAAAAATACTGTTTTTAACGATATCAAACAGATTAAAGAAGGAGTATCAGCAAAAATAGGATATCGATTTTATAATACTAATCGCTTACCCATGTGAACAACAGCAGAAATCCAAAATTTGGAAAGTATATCTTTCCTCCGAACTGAAATACGCGCGCGCAAAGAAGCTACAGGGTTCAGGGAAATCAGGTTCAAGTGTCGCGCGATCATGCGCGATTAAACAAATCTGTCGGTCAACTTTCTCCCTGGTGTCGAGTTTGCATGCACTTTCACCCCCGCCGGGGGAGAAGGAGGGGAGGGAGGATTAGCGCACTCCCTAATTTCTGCCCATCTGCATACGCGTATTTGCCTAGGCAGCGTGTTCTATCCCAGACGTCATACGATTGTTCTTACAGTATTCTTTCTTCACTTGGGCAGGGCACTCCTCCTTTAAACTTCTTTCCGCTATTGATTCACTCACGTTTCAGTTGTCTGGAGAGGAATAGTTCCAATGATGACGGGAATTGTTGCATAAATGCGTTTGCACATCGCTCCGTTGGTTGAGAGCTCGACCTGGAGGGGCAAAGATTATTGATGACCAAGCCAAATATCCTATCGCGAACAAAGGAAGATCGATAACATCGAAAAAGAACTCTTCCGAAATGGAGTCGAAACTCTTTGTTCTGTTCGATTTCGACTTTTCGAGTGGAGAGCACTAGTAAAGATACTATACTCTTCCCTAGGTCTTGTCGTTAGGACTTGGTAAAAAGGCTCCAAGCCCAGAGGGAATTATTGTTGGCCAGCACAGGCAGCGGCGCAATCAAGGAATAACTAAAAAATAAAAATAAAATCAATGACCTTCACAAAGTAGTTGACATCTATGATGGGACAAGATACGGACGACTTCATGTTTTCCGGAACGTCAATCGAACGAGATAGATGTCCGCTAGATCCGCTCAGGATGCAGATGCTCTGCAAGCTTTATTTCAAAGCAACACATTAACTTAATTTTTCCTGATTGTTTAATCAAATTATTGACGACTAGACTTAGAGCACAGGTAGTTCAGTGGCTAGATGTCTGCCCTGTACGCGGATTGTGATCCGCGGTTCGATTCCCGGTCCGCACACTAATCTTTTGCAATGATGAATACCTGCTCCTTTTCGGCTAGCTTGCAAACAGTTTCATGAAATCCTCGTTGTTTAGCGAAATCATCGTAGGGATTGTCGGGATAGATGATCTGAAATTACACATTTTTTCGATTTGGTTATTTTTGTCTACACGATAACAAAATATATCTTTTCTCGATAAAAAAAACTAATACCTTTCCATCGCGATAGGCGCAATAACGAGCGCTTTTGAGCAGCTTTAGCTTGATCTGCAATAATCGATTTTACGTCTATTTCAAACGATAATTACTAAAGATTTTTTAAAAAAATAATGAAAACAAAGAGTCAACCTTTGTGATATCTACAGAAGAGCGGTTGTCGATGTCCGCCTCTAGATTGATCGTGTCCCCAGCTACGAAACCACGATGGTTGATCCGAGCCTGAATTATCAATTATCAAAACACAATAAAATACATGTCCGGGTCGCTTTGGGGAGCTGATCAAGATGAGCGTTTCGCATCGGTTTCAGACGTGTGTCATAGGTTACAGGCGTGGATCAGATTTGATTCTGAATAAATCTATTGCATCAAATAGAAAGTCAATCAACGATAATATAGTATCTCATACCGTAATCTGCACATCTCCCTTGTTGAAAAGCAGACCAACTTTCTCCGAGCGTTCGATTGTAATGGGAAGCGAGCCGAACAGAAGACTGTTCAAGTCGAGACAGCGAGCGATCGAAAAGGCCTGGATTTTTGATTATTATTGATTATTATTTTATTATTTTGATTACTACTGAGGCCATTCGCGGTTGGAAACAGGATGGAGAGTATTACAAATTCGCAAACACTCATCCAAAACAATAAAACGTTCCGTTGATAATCCGTGCTGAACAACAGATACGGCTGCGAGAGAGCATGAGAAAGCGAGAGACGCGCCGAGGTATAGAAAGAGAGTACACCACCAGTAGTCCATTTCATGATCGTATCATTTTAATATTGTAATATACTATGGTGGAGAAAAGCAGAGAGATTAGGGGAAAATAGGAGGGTGCGAGAAAGAAAGCGCGCGCTGCATTTGTGTTTCACCTGCAGCTGATAACAGGGATGAAAGAAAATATCGTCAATATTAGTCGAGGAATGCATGTTTCAACAATTAAACAAAAATTTCCCGGTCACTAAGATGAATATGCGTCAATTTAGTTTGCAATTTAATAGTGAAAACATGAAAAAAAAACTTGCCTTCTTCTCCTTTTGGTTCATTCTCAATCCAGGCCGGTCGATGATCACTTTGCAGCGGTAGCGAATGTACCCGTAACGCCCCTCCACCGATGGGGCGCAATTGTCGGGCAGTTTGATCCTGGTTAATAATTCTCAAATGATTTTATATATGCGATAAAATGCATCCCCCTGTTTGAGTAAAATGCTGAGAGTTCTCAAAATATATTCACAAGAGAAGATCCATGCGTGAAAATTAAGTTGAATTGATTGTTTGTCTTCAGAGTAAAGGAAGAGTAAGGGGATCTTCAACATCTTTCGCTCTAGAGATGTTGTATCCTGCCTTGAGAGCTTGCAAAATCGACAGAGTGGTCAAGAGATGTTGAGAGATGTTCTCTCGATTTTGTATGCTTCATCAGCATGAGACAACATCTAATTGTAGTTCGATGCTTCCCGCTCCGAGTCTAATTTGCTTACTGATGAGTGAACACGTAGACTCCCTCCAGTACAGTTTCGTCCTCGGGGCGCCATAGCTCCACTTCTCTAGAGATATAGTAACAGTCGGCCGAGTACTGCTTGTGTCGGTTGTTCGAGCTGCTGTCCCACTGCGTGTGCGCGACTCCCTTCGTGTTCAGTTTGATGCTGCGAACTCTCGTAGAAGGTTCCGCAGCGACAACGGTCACGGTCGCTTTCGCCTGAACACTTTTTAAAGGTGAAGAAAGCACCCTTGTTGTCAGGAGTCAAGGCCCGCACATGATTCCAATCTTACAGACCAGGGTTAGAGCGAGATGGTGTACAAAAGTGATCGAGTCCCTCTCGATTTCACATACTCTCTCTCACTCCAAAGGCCTTTCTGGAAGGTTGACCGGCCTGTGGAATGATGTACCCGCTGTTGTCAATGCTAAGGGCAACGGGAAATGGAAAACTAAAGTAGTATGCATAATTTCTTTTTACAAGCCTGTTCATGAAAAAAAGTGAAATTTCCTATATATATTTGCAAAACGTTATCATTGCTGTATTTGCAATAATGAACGGGCAAAATTGTGAAATAGAACAAAATTAGAAAGAAAACTCACGATTTCGCCAGGCAGATAAGTTGCGTTCGGTCGGTCAAAGACGATCGTAACTTTTACCATACACTGAAATGGACAATTCCAAATTATATTTGCTACTGTTTACGTGAATAAAACGCAAAGCTTGCGCGAACGGAGGGTTTGTGCATAACAAACAACTGTTTATTTTACAGGGCGTTTGTTGATTGAGTTGTCTGGTGCAGCAAAACTACATAAAAAACTAAATTGTGGATTCAATGATGATTATAATATATAAGACATTTTAAGTGGCTATTAGATAAATGTGTTTAATTTGAAGCAGATAATGCTAAAAGAGCAATTAGGAAAATAGGCGAAACTGGCAGGTGCATGTGCCTCTCGCCTGACTTCAGATAAGAGAATCGGAAAGGGAAAGGCGGGCCATAAATACGGGGCAGAGACTGAATTCCGAATACGTCAAGAGCGTGTGCTCTCTAGTCGACTGAAATAGAGAGTGACTCACACATCGCGCGCTTCTCCCTCTATATTTATCCCTTTCTCTGACGAAATGACGTCAGAGTCCCGGGAGAGAGGAGGGAGAGGCGAGAGATAGGGAAGAGGGAGAGGGGAGCGGGTGTCTGACGAAATGGCCTCTTGCGAAACAGATTGCGGGAAATCCCCGCTGAGCAAACTCTGCACACATCATCCCACATCCCGATGCAGGAAAGGGTTAGTGCGTGAGTGGACGTAAACGTTAGAGGGTGTCAATCGCTTTCACTCTTCTAACCCCCGTGCAAAGTTCGAATTAAACATGCTAAGAGAGTCAGTCCACATCATTCCACAGGCCTGTCAACCATCCAGAAAGGCCTTTGGAGTGAGAGAGCGTGTGAAATCGAGAGGGACTCTCTCACTTTTGTACACTCTCTCGCTCTTACCCTGGTCTGTAGGTTTGGAATCATGTGAGTCGGAATACCGACGTACTGAAATATGTTCGTTTATGAATAAATAACAGACAGAATTGAATTTCCTATAATAGTACAAAGTAAGTGTAATTGTTATTGAAAGTGCACTTGCGATGTTTGCGAATTCCAAGAGTATGTTTGTTTTATTGTAATTAGCAAAGCAGTTATAATAGTGTTTATTCGACGAGGAAAACAAGAAATAGAAGGAAATCGAGAAACTCGAAAGTCTGTGTAGGATAGTTTTGTGAATAGAGCAACTTAATGCAAAAAAGAGGTTCATTGTTATTTTGTATTGTAATCGATTATTGTATGCTATTCGTGTCAGTTATCAGCCAGGGTCGATTGGCTGTCGCAGAGCGTTCCGGCGGACGACATTCCTTGAAACATAAATTATCATGTTTAACTACCCTGCGAGATTATTAACAATTTCATCTCGTTATCTAATTTTTTTGGTCTTCCAACAGGGCTGGTTTGTATGTTATCATTATTTATTTTCTAACTTGAACGACTTCTAAACAGTGCGCAAAACAACCCGTTGTAATGGTATAATATTGTAATGGTGTGGTGAAAGACACCCACCTGAATCGTAGAAGGAGTTGCACGTAGAGATGCTTTCTTTGCGAATTAAGGACCTGAAAATAATTTTTTTTTCTAAAATAGACGTTGTTTGTTTGTTTTTTCCTGACATAGAACACAAACCATAAAAATCAAAATCAAAATCGAGAGACTTACTGTGCGGCCTTTAGAGGCACGGTTCCTATGTAGACTGGGACATCAATAGATGCACTCACACCGAAGAATACACTCGTATCCACGTGGACCTTAAAGTTAGTCATTATTTGTTTTCGGAATTGAAAGACTTCTAACTAAGACTAAACAAGACTAAGCAGAAGACTAAACAGTTCTCGAAACAACCACTTGTAATGGTATACCCTAACACTAAGGTGGCGGCTACTGGCAATAGGTACGCCGGTACATGTCGACAGCGCGAGAATTGTGTACCGGAATGTACCGTGCACCGAGGTCCGGGAGTGTACCGAGTATCGGTTCTGTAACTTTTCGCCACCCTATAGGGGTACTATTGTAAACAAAGTTGCACAACGTGAGAATATGCTGGCCTCGACATGGTACTTGTGGGATATTATCGGGCATGAGATCAGACAGCGGCGGTAGAAATTTTTTCCAACCAAATTTGCTCTAAAGAGAATCCAAGGTACTATCAACAGTGCTCTTTCTAATAGCGTTTACCAATTTTAACGAAACCTCTTATTTTTCGAGTACGCGCGTGTCAAAGTGACGGTACTTTGACATTTAACATCGAGTGTGCCTCAGTAGAAAAATCATAACTTTCTTTAAAGTTGAGATATCAAGTTCTAGTTTTGTTCATTAGAAAGAAGAATAGTTTCCCCTAATTTTAGTGCCCACCGCATCATTCCAGGATGAGCGGCCGGTCGTGGGCGGTCACTTTTGTGAAAAGTGTCGTAACTTTCCAAATTGGAAAATCTAATAAAAGCCTCTATGCGGCTTTTGTAGACCATAGTTATGTTTAATTCCACCGCATGTTTCAGCCTGATCGGTGCATGCGAGAGAAAAAGCGCTGGTTTAAGTGTTGCTCGATCAAAACGACCCCCTGGAAAATACTGTTTAAGCATGTTTACCTGTCTCATTTGGGATAAAAAATCATCCAAATACTCAAGAATGATAAATAGTAACTATAAATCCCTAATTATCCGTGAATTGGACCGACAAATTGATGTTTTGTGAAAAATCCGCCAAAAACGTATAATCGAATGAAACTAACGCTAAAATAGTGTGCGAGGTGGTGAATCAACTTTTAATGTGAGTACATGATGGGACGAGATCCCTAAACATGCCAGACAAAAAGAGCGCAAGTTTGGCTGGAGATATTTCACTTGAAAGTTTCGTTAAATTCTGTAAAAACAGAGCGGGATTTCGTCTATTCGTTCACGACTTACACACTTCTTACGATGCGACAATGTAGCCCTCGACGTGCTGACCAACTTTGTTTTTGAATGTTAGTTCGTATCTGTTCATTGAGATGAGATATGATCTCCAGAATTTTGAAATTGCGCGAGGGATGCGCGCTCTAGCCTCCGCCCACTCTCTCGCGCTCTCTCACTTTCACATGCTCTCTCGTAAGTAGAGGGCATGAATTGGTCCGATGATGTCAAGAATGCATTATTTGAGTTAAAATATGATATTCTTGCATTCGCCAATACTCGTAAGCGTTTTTCTCTTCACTGGCACCGAACAAGGCGAGAGAGCATGTGAAAGTGAGAGAGCACGAGAGAGCGGGCGGGGGCTAGAGCGCGCGAATCCCTCGCACAATTTCAAAATTCTGGAGATCATATCTCGTCTCAATGAACAGATACGAACTAACATTCAAAAACAAAGTTGGTCAGCACGTCGAGGGCTACACTGTCGCATCGTAAGAAGCATGTAAGTCGTGAACGAATAGACGAAATCCCGCTCCGTTTTTACAGAATTTAACGAAACTTTCAAGTGAAATATCTCCATCCCAAATGAGACAGGTAAACATGCTTAAACAGTATTTTCCAGGGGGGTCGTTTTGATCGAGCAACACTTAAACCAGCGCTCTTTTTTTCGCATGCACCGATCAGGCTGAAACACCACCTTAGTGTTAGGGTATACCATTACAAGTGGTTGTTTCGAGAACTGGATGGAATTAAACATAACTATGGTCTACAAAAGCCGCATAGAGGCTTTTATTAGATTTTCCGATTTGGAAAGTTACGACACTTTTCACAAAAGTGACCGCCCACGACCGGCCGCTCATCCTGGAATGATGCGGTGGACGCTAAAATTAGGGGAAACCATTCTTTCTAATGAACAAAACTAGAACTTGATATCTCAACTTTAAAGAAAGTTATGATTTTTCTACTAAGGCACACTCGATGTTAAATGTCAAAGGACCGTCACTTTGACACGCGCGTACTCGAAAAATAAGAGGTTTCGTGAAAATTGGTAAACGCTATTAGAAAGAGCACTGTTGATAGTACCTTGGATTCTTTTTAGAGCGAATTTGGTGAAAAAAATTCTACCGCCGCACAGTGGTCGATTCTCTGGCGATTCCTCTCATATGAGGTTCTTATATTTTTAGAACACCTATCATGCCGTCATTCTCGAAGTCTCTTATTTTAAAAAATAATGCGATTTCCACTCTCGTATATACCTGCAACGTAACACTAATTCTGTAAGATATTCGAGTTCGCTAGAGGTCTACTTGTAAGAGAGTTCTGTGTTGTGCGCACTTACTCGGATACTGACGGGTCCTTTAGGAGATCCACTCCACCACGCATCGAGTTGCGGGTTGGAGTGAACAATCGCTGGTAGCTGAGCGTCCGGAATCGAGTTCAAATCGAGAAACCGGGCTACCTTGAAGAACTGAAACAAGACATTTTCGTAATGTGTGTAATAATATACACAAACTAATATATTTGGTAGTGTGTGCAATAATATACACTAGCTAATATATTTGGTAATGCGTGTAATAATATACACTAGGGAGCGAAAGAGTGAGTCATATAGATTATGTCATGTTTGCCATTACGCATTACTCAAATTCGGAGTCGACTGGGACTTATGTTCCCGTTTTCTTATACCATTGTGTGAGTCGCATTCCACATCCACCCATCCCGATGCACCACCGCTTTGCAGTAGTATTGGATTGCGCCGTATTCATGCCGCAGCGATGATGGAGAGTTGGAGGGAATCGAAAATCTGAATTTATTTATTAAAAATCTTTTTTTTTAAATTAAATAATAATAATACTTCATAATTATAATTTTCTTAAAATGTCAAGCGATTTTAAAGTAGCAAGCCACCACGCTCGATGGGTTAGCCAGCTGCAACGTGGGGTTGATTACGTAACCCAAGCTTTCCCAAGGCATCTAGGGCACGTTACCTTTCGCAATCAAAGCTCAGCACATATGTTGAAGAAGGAAAACTAACGAATAAGTGAAGGTGTGCTTGCCCTTCGCCGCCCTCGCCCCCTCTGGTGTCCACAGTGTCTGCTCTATATTTATGTAGCGGACGAGGGCTGCAAAGTTTAGCAAACTACAGTAATCCCGGACAAATTCCGACAATAGCGGGCAACGCCCCCATCTGTTTTCACTTTCACTCTGTCCGCAGTCCGACATTATCCGGATTCGCAATCCTACAGCAAACTATAGTTTGAAAGTCTGAAAAACCCTCGATCAGATTCCTAACGATTTCTACACGCGAGTTGAAGAAAATAACTAAATAACCAATAACAACTCTAATTAACCGCGATTGGTGGAGCAGCGCTCCGAAAGGGTCCGTGAAAGGAATTAAATACTCGTGTGCGCGCTACACAGAAAATTAATACACTGAGTTAGGGCATCTAGTGTGTGATACACTCAAAAACGAGAGATTTGTAAGTGTATCATACACTTGATGCCCTTACTCAGTGTATGATACACTCAATAGTGAGTGAATTCATTCTGGGTGTACTAGTATCGTTCTTCACTGCATGCATATTGTAGCGTGCGAAAGAGATATACTCTGGTATGGTGTAACATATACTTATGGTGTGATAAACTAGGTACCTGTGAATATAGGGGACCCGCTCCCTTCCGTTATTCTAGTCCTCGCACTGCCGCTCACCATGAGAGTGAGCGCACGAACTGGCTCCGACTCTCGCGAGATATCCACTGTTACGGTGGCAGTTACCTCAAGAAGTTTAGTGGTTCTATTTCTGTTCCTAGCAGTCTTTTCCCACTATCTCCAAGGTATTCTCTCAGGTTACAATGGCGTCTTATGAAATGGATTCTTAAACAAGACATTTCTGAATTTTAATTGAAATATTTGCCTGGTCTCCGGGCAGACACTCGTCATTCGGTTTGTCTAACGTAACGCGAACGCGAACCATGACGATCCGGACTGCCGAGGCTGAATTGAATTTGATTACAATATACACATGTAAGATATCTAGAAATGGAACAAAATGATAGGATTTCTCTTCACGGGGAAATAAGTCTACGACTCGACAAGTCTTAGCTGTCCCCAGATTAAATTAATGATTTCGTAGACTTATTTCCCTCTGAGTCCATTAATTGTTTATTCCGTCAGAGTCATATGCAAGAATGATAACTGTGAATTGGGGTCAAGAGACGAATGCCCGTCGACGTCGTCGAATCGGTGGCTTTTGCTTTGACAGCAAGGGTATGGGGAGGAGGTGTGGGGGGGGTCAGATCCTACTTTTAATAAGTTCGCTCTGCTACACCTCATTTCGACGTCGGCCAAACGCCATTCGGCGCTAGAGCCAAGAAGTGAAAGAGAGAGATAGAATAACTATTAATAGATCTCCCCATTCAAACTCAAAATTCTGAGGAATTGTGCTAAGAACACGTTCTTTCCCCGGACGCGAAGTGTCGCACGGAGCGCAGATTTGCGGAGCGAGTTGTTCACGGAGAAGGACGAGAGTGTCGATTCAGGAGGGCTCGAAAACAGCTCTCTATGAAACGAAACCTTGGAGAACTATTCGCCTGGCAAACTCTAGTAGCCCATGACAGTGATTTGTTTTTGTAAAAGTGTTGCGGGGAAATGCGAACATAACATAAGGAATTACGATGAATGTCATTTAGACTTCTTCCCGAGAGCATGGAGCGCGATCGAAAGAGAAAGAATAGTAATTAGTTGGGGGGGGGGGCGAGCCGTGCATGCTAATACCGAGCGCAGGTGGTATTCTCGGGAATCGATGACCTCTCATTAGCCGCCCCCCCCTCTCTCTCCCTCTTTTAATCCCTACTTCTCCCCATAAAAGCAGATGCTGTCGACGAGGGTCGGGCCGGATATGCCAACATGGTTGGTCATACAAACTATCTGCAAATGAGACTCGAATTCTGGACAGGATATTCAACAGAACTTATGAAATGTGTAGCAGGAGATTCCTCCACTTATAGGAAATGATTGTGTCTGTCTGTTTGTCTGTCTGTCTGTCTGTCTGTATATTTGTTTTTTTTTGTTGCAGCGTGACGGACATTTTTCCATTTTCGCCATAAATCGCTTCAAATTTGCGCAATCTTCTCAGAACCTTTTGCATATGATAACTGATCAGAAAACCTTTCAAAATTTTAATATAAAAATACGCTAATTTCATAGCCAAGTGGATAACGCGTCAGACTTTGAATCCGAGACCCCCAGGTTCGACCCCGCCGCGGGCAAACCTTTTGCCGCATTTTTCGAAAGTGCCAGAAACTGTTCTAACACGTTTTTTAAAACCGTGAAACACGTTTTCACCTGTTTTGCCGAATTTTAACGTGAAAAATCGAAAATTTCGAAAAGTGTTCAATTGATGCGCAGAGCGTAGGGGATCGCAGGAAAAGTGTTTTGCGATGTCAGAAACGTGTCTGAACGTGTTCTAACATGTTTTAACGTGAAAAATTGAAAATTTCAAAAAGTTCCCAAATGAACCGGGGAGCGTGGAGAATCGCGGGAAAAGTGTTTTGCGATGCCAGAAACGTGTCTGGACTTGTTCTAACATGTTTTAACGTGGAAAATTGAAAATCTCAAAAAGTTCCCAAATGAACCGGGGAGCGTGGATAATCGCGGGAAAAGTGTTTTGCGATGTCAGAAACGTGTTCGAACACGCCAAGGAAATCAACATACGGTATCCTGCGTTTCCGTTGAGAAAGACTCGTCAGGCTGAGAGCGATCGAAAAAAGTTGCCACGGAGCCACGAAGTGGCGTAGTGGCAATTTTTTTCGATCGCTCTCAGCCTCACGAGCCTTTTGCAACGGAATAAGCCAGTACTCTTTCTAGCGATTAAGATCCCCCAACATCCTAAGCTCTCCCTGGACCGTACTTGGAGCCGGCTACCGAGGTCCCCCTGGACCGTACCTGAAGCAAGCTACCGAGGTCCCCCTGGACCGTACCTGAAGCAAGCTACCGAGGTCCCCCTGGACCGTACCTGAAGCAAGCTACCGAGGTCCCCCTGGACCGAACCTGCAGAACTATGCATAGAGCGTAGTGTACGCATAGAGCGTAGTGTATTTAACCTCAACACATCCCTGCTAGTTGTTAAACTCCGAATGTATTCGGTTTGAACACACCTATAATTTACATTTTATAATTGTGCTTCATCTTCAGAAAAGTTTAAGAATTTGCTTCAATCCTTTACACAGGGCACAATTATGGGAATTTATGCGGGTTCTTTCTGAACAAGAGGCGTCTTGTCTTCATCGATGTAAAATTCTCCCTCATACTCGTCTGGATTATTGCGATTGATGCACTCTGAAATAGAAAAAAACATTATTTCGTCAACCTATTTCATGCTAGAATGAGAATAAATTGGTGCACTTGGCTCAGGTATAGAAAGACGCTTGCTTTTCGAAGAGGCCGGCGCATCGGGAAAATCGATTTCTTGTGGATCATAACTCCTGTAAATTGGGGATCATCCTAATCAGAGACGCATCGCTAAAGTGTTGTTTGTTGGGGGGGGGGATGGAATATGAGTACACACTAGGGTGGCTAGTAGCAGTGCTGTACTTGATTTTGCAGAAACTAAATGTGTCGATACACTCGGAAAAGCGAAAGTGATTTACTGAAAAGTACTGTGCACTGCAGGACACGCTCTCCCACAGCGCGTCGAATACTATTACATTTATAAAATGATACGATCATACCAAAAAGCCGAATAACGAACTTCCGTTGTTTACCATACAGGAACATTGGCGACCCTCTCGCTTTTGCGTGCTCTCTCGTCTCGGTAAACACAGGAAGTCCCAGTTCGACATTTTGTTTGATCGTATCATTTTATAAATGTAATAGCAGTACGCAGTGCATTGGCGCTCGTGCGCTATAATGTAGAGTTCATTTCAGTACCTCAATTTAGATTTTGTAAAAGTGTATCGATACACCGATGCTCAGTGCATATACTGAAATCGCACAGTTTTCGCCTCCCTACTATTATAGATAATTCATCGACCGGAGTGTTTGAAGTGAAGGGTACACTGCAGTCCAATGATGAACATCAGAGCCAACATAATTTTGTACTAAGAAAAAGTCACTAGGATCAGGACACCAAGTGAAAAAGTTCACTTACCTGTAAGTGAAATGTTTCTTATTTTTAGTGACTTTCACTTACAGATAATTGGCCTTTTTCACTTCGTGTCCTGAACGTAGTGACTTTTTTCTCAGAGTAATCGTTACTTACGGAATATTGCGTGCTGTCGTTCCGATGACAGTTGGTGCAAATACGGACGCATGCGAACTGATAATTCCACCGGAAATTGCTTTAACCTAAAATTAGAAATTTGGAAAATTTTTAATATTTGAAAAGAAAGAAAAATGAAAATTCTCCATGCAAAAGGTATATTTTGCTTATAAATTCACTCATAATGTTACACCTTTACAAAATGTTTGACGGATAAAATCGGGCATCCGATAAGGCTCGCTTGCACAAACTCGGGGACGGTGAGAGTACGAGTGAACGCGAATTCATTACCGCCTCGAATAATCGTTTCCTAAAAGTATTCCCTAATTAATTAATTAGATTTGATAAAAAATGATGCAATCATTCAAACATTCAAAATGTTAGGTTATCTGTGTGATCAATACGTCCGCAAAGGCGGAAGGGTCACGAACGTGTGGTAAACAACGGAAGTCTGCGTTCTGGTTTGATCGTATTGTTTTATAAATACAATACTTAGAAATGTTTGTACCTCTTCCAATGTACTGAGAGCCTTTCTTTCGACTGTGGTGCTGACTTCGGAAGATATGACTGTATCAGGTGCTACTAACTAAAGTAAGCAATGAGAATTAATAGTTTTACATTAATTATCTCGTCCGAAATTATAAAACATCTGCTGAGAAAAAAAACAAAAATAACAGTGAGGGAGAGTGTCCAAAAGAGAGATGTCGGAAAGATAGTTCATTTCGTCCATGTATACATTATACTTTTAAGATAAATAGGCATATTACCTTTCTTTCAGTGAACCCGTAGGCTCGATATATCCTCCCGAGGCTTATTTGAATCTGTAATGTATTAATCCTGACTGAAATTGTATCTAATCACGATATAATTTTAGCTCTTAATTATGTGATAGAATGAAGCTAAACAATGGAGTTCGGACTTAATTTACTTGCCTTTGTTATTGAGACTTTTGAATTATTTTTTATAGTTACTTGTACTGAAATTGGTTGGCCGGGCGTATAACAACTTTTGCACAGATTTACCTATAATAGTTTTTATTATAAAAACAAATATATTTCATAGAATATATACTAGTCAGAGTATTTCTTACTCACGTCCATTTCAATGGTGCCTCTTTTGATAAACAAAACTTTCAATTTGGACGTATCCGAAATGGAATTGTATAAAGATGCAGCAGGAACAGAGTTCAGATCAAGATGCCGCGGGATAACGAATTTCTGAAACGGTTGAATAAGTTTACCGTAGTATTAGTGCTCACGTTCGCACAGTAAGTTCTTGTAGAAAAATACAATGGTTTGACGAAAATAGCAATAAATTGAATATATTCTCGACCAAACAATCAACAGATCGATTTGAAATTCGCCACCTTTTCCGTCGTTACTTTGCGTCGTAACCCCGGTCGGGTTATTTCAGCTAAACAATAATATTTGATCTTGCCAAATCTCTCCAAATGTATAGAGAATGGACAATGCGGCGGAAGTGTGAACCTGCAATCGATAAGACAATTATTGATAGAGATAGGGATAAGATGTGTTTCTATGCACGCTATAGAAATTTGTAATATAAATAGAGTTAAGATTTGTTTCTACGCACACTATAGATGATGCTCAAACGCTAAACCTAGGAAATATCCATGACAATGAATTTGTAAAGTAAACCTCTAAAGTATTAGAACACGAACAATCTGCGTTTTTTTTTCTTGGAACGCAAAAATAGTGAATACGCAAATGTTGAAACACTTTTGAAAAAGTGAAAAGCATAATAAACCCACGTGTGCTGGAATACATGCTTTCCGATGGGTGCCCGCTCGTCCTTCGGTTGCCACAGTACCACTCTTTCATCCACGTAATTACACTGAGCTATATACGCCAATTTTCCGATCATAAATCTCGTGCGCGCCAATCCTTTCAGAGAAAGTGCGACCTCCCGGATAGCTGTGGCGAACTTATTAGAAACCACCACAGTAACCGTAGCTGAGACCTGAAAGCAGGCGAGAATACTTAGCGCTTACCCCTTATGTTTTTAGTCCTATACAAATCTTGGAGGCAGTCAGAGCTCGAAATCATTAATTAATATATGAGAGGAATCGCGATAGAATCGACCGGCTGGTGGAAATAGAAAGTTTTAGTCTACGATTCTGCTAAAACATTAATCTAAGGTACTTTCGGGTCCGCTCTATTCGAATTTGGACATGAGAGCTCATGAAAGTCATTCGCTGTCGAGAGCGGTCGCCTCAAAATCAAGGTGTTCGTGATTTTTGTTCGAAAAAATTTCACGCGAATTAATGTAACTTTGTTCAAAATTGAGATATCGTCTCATACTTGAAAAAATATGAAAGGGTAAACATTCCTCTACGATTTGAAGATGACCACGTCATTCCTGGCCGATAGGTTGCTGCGCAGCGGTCACTTTTGCAAAAGTTATCGTATTTTGCCAAATCGGAAAAACTAGTGCACCGTTCTCAGGCATATTATAGGGTCATGTATGTAGTTACTTAGCCCAACTTTTCAGCCCGATCGGGCCATGCGAATAAAATGACGCTCTCCATTATGTAATGACCATCTGAGAAAGCTTACATTCAAAAATATTTTTTATTCCAATTTCGGGCTCCAATGAAACAAAAATTGGTAAAAGTTGATGGAAATTGTGTTTCCAAACGTGTGGGCTCTATACCCCACAACTGAAACACGAAAACACATGGTTTTTTAAAAAACTAATTAAACATATTTTAAGTAGTGTATCTGGTGCAAATACACTCTAGTAATATTTTTTTCTATCTGAAATTACTTTTCTAACATTCATGGGGTGCTATAATGTCACAACAATCTCATTTATCCACTGTATCGCAAGCGCTTTAAAGTTTCGACGATAAAGCACTTGTGATTGTTTTCTAACGTCATGTCTATCTTGTGAAGGCATTCGACATACTTGCTTCAAATATTCCTAAAGACTATTATTTCAGAACGTCTGTCTGTCTGTCTTTCTGTTTGTTTGTGTGTCCGTGTGTCCGTGTGTCCGGGCAAATATCTCGCGAACGGAGAGAGCTATCGACTCAATTCCTTCGCCATCACATGCATCTCCTCAAGAGTAACTTGCTCAATTAATTTTTTTTAAAATTCCATGGCCAAGTGGCTAAAGCGCTTGCTTTCGATTCCGAAAGTCCCAAGTTCGACCCCCGCCGCGGGCAAACCTTTTGCCCCATTTTTCGCAAGGACCAGAAGCTCTCCTAACGCGTTTTGAGTTGCGTGAAACACTTTTCAACCATTTTTTGGCAAGTTTTAACGTGAAAAATCGAAATTTTCGATCTTTCGCCAATATTACAGAGGAGCGTGTCGGGATTACAGGAAACGTGAGTCGATAGCTCTCTCCGTTCGCGAGATATTTGCCCGGACACACGGACACACGGACACACAAACAAACAGAAAGACAGACAGACAGACGTTCTGTAATAATAGTCTTTAGGAATATTTGAAGCAAGTATGTCGAATGCCTTCACAAGATAGACACGATTACGTTAGAAAACAATCACAAGTGCTTTATCGTCGAAACTTTATAGCGCTTGCGATACAGTGGATAAATGAGATTGTTGTGACATTATAGCACCCCATGAATGTTAGAAAAGTAATTTCAGATAGAAAAAAAATATTACTAGAGTGTATTTGCACTAGATACACTACTTAAAATATGTTTAATTAGTTTTTTTTAAAAAACCATATGTTTTCGTGTTTCAGTTGTGGAGTATAGAGCCCACGCGGTTGGAAACACAATTTCCATCAACTTTTATCAATTTTTGTTTCATTGGAGCCCGAAATTGGAATAAAAAATATTTTTGAATGTAAGTTTTCTCAGATGGTCATTACATAATGGAGAGCGTCATTTTTTCGCATGGCCCGATCGGGCTGAAAAGTTGGGCGAAGTAACTACATACATGACCCTATAATATGCCTGAGAACGGTGCACTAGTTTTTCCGATTTGGCAAAATACGATAACTTTTGCAAAAGTGACCGCTGCGCAGCAACCTATCGGCCAGGAATGACGTGGTCATCTTCAAATCGTAGAGGAATGTTTACCCTTTCATATTTTTTCAAGTATGAGACGATATCTCAATTTTGAACAAAGTTACATTAATTCGCGTGAAATTTTTTCGAACAAAAATCACGAACACCTTGATTTTGAGGCGACCGCTCTCGACAGCGAATGACTTTCATGAGCTCTCATGTCCAAATTCGAATAGAGCGGACCCGAAAGTACCTTAGATTTACTTTTTAGCCGAATCGATTTCTATTTCCTCTTCTCCCCCTGTGGTGGTCGATTCTATCGCGATTCCTCTCATATATATATATTTATGCGAATTCACAAGGAAAAACGCGGATACAAATTAGAAACAATAACATTAGCAAGCGAAACACGAATATCGGGGGAAGGGGTTGGTCACTCAGCGAAACTGGACGAATTACCGGAATTTACAAAAAGCCTTGCCGCTCTAGGGAAGAAACTATACTGTCTGTAGTTTGATGCTGAGACACAATTTGTGAAATTCATTCCATTTCTAGTGAAATAGTAGCAAAAATGATGTGGTCTCTTTTTAGAGATTTTGTATTTGCCTCTCAGAAGATTACTGGCTGTCTTCAAGTCTATTTCCTCTCTGAGCTTAACTAATGAATCTAGTCCTAACTGCGTATTCCGAAAAGTCTCACTGGGCATTGTCTGCCATGTGAAATTGTGGCAGCGCATGTATAGCCGTCTCGTGAAATAGTTCTGAACTTTTTCGAGAACCGCTTGATCTTGTTTTTGATAGGGGTTGAAGACCATAGAGGCACTTTCTAGGATGGGTCTAATATAAATCGTGTAAGCTTTCAAGAGCATTTCAACGTTTTTAGTTCGTAGGGCTCTTAGTATGATGTGGCAGGCTGTAGTACTCTTCTGAGAAACGGCCGTGCAATGACTGGAGAAAGTAAGGGCCTCTCCTACTAAGAAACCAAGATCTTTAACTTCTAATTTCTGGTCTAATTCATTACTTCCTATTTTGTATTTCTTCTTTGTATTTGCTCTACCTAAGTGTAATGAATTGCACTTGTGTGCAGCCAAGGGGAGTTGCCACTCTTCAGACCAACTAACAATGGAGTCAATTGCGCTCTGGAGAGAGGTGGGGGAGTCTGATTTCTTAAACGCACGATATATTTTGATATCGTCAGCGTACATTCGAGCTATGACATCATTTTTCTGAACTAGTGAAGGGATCTCAGATGTGAAAATAAGAAACAACAGAGGGCCTAGTACGGACCCTTGTGGTACCCCACTCATGACGGGAAGGGAGATGGATAGTTTTTCACGAACTCTTACTTGGAATGTTCTGTTTGCCAGATAGCTCGAAATCCAGTGAACAGTTTTTGTGGATAGGTGAACAGTTTTTGTGGATAGTGGATATATATGACATCATTTTTCTGAACTAGTGAAGGGATCTCAGATGTGTTAATTAACATTACACCACAAAAATGTGTAAACATGTGCTGTTGCAACGACATCAAGCGATACATATAGTGATACATAAACGCCCACCGTCTCTCCCGGCAGATATATCGCATTTGGCTTGTCCAGATCGATGGCGATACTCAACATGTGCTGCAGACATCTTATGTTGTACAATGCGCACAACGGCAAACAAAGTAGCGAAGTAACATGTGCGATCGAACACAAGATACGGCAATGAAAGTGGCAGTAAATAAGGCAATTAGAGAGCACATGATTTCACAACCTTCAGAAGAGTAGGCAGGGAGCAAAGGAGCTATCAACAATGACCATACGTGTCCAAGCCCCCGGCCCCGCACTGCCCCCCAAGAATTCTTGGGGGGGCAGTGCGGGAGGCCATGTATAGGGAGGGGGTCATGGTCCAAAATGGGTCCGAGGTCGACTTTGTCAAACCCAAAGTGGCCTATGGTAACTTAACCGCCGGGGTCCCGCAACGAAAAAAAAGTACCGTAACCCTACCTACCGTAACCCAGAAATACAAAATCGAGCAATCCGACTCGATGTTTGTTGCATGAGGTAGGGCTCGAGTAGTAATTAATCGGACGGTATATGGCGGTCTCGGCACGACATTTCCGATACCGTAATCAAGTCTACAGTATGACCAAATTTCAAATAGAGCCAATCCGACTCGATGTTTGTTGCATGAGGTAGGGCTCGAGAGTAATTAATCGGACGGCATACGGTGGTCTCGGCACGACATTGCCGATACCGTAACCGTCTACAGTACGCTGAAATTTCAAATTGAGCCAATTCGCTCGGTATTTGTTGCATGAGCTAGGCCTCGACTAGAAATTAATCGGGCGGTATACTGCGGTCCCGGCACGTCATTGCCGATGCCGTCAAGTCTACAGTATGTCCAAATTTCAAATTGATCAAATCGAGTCAGAATTTTTGTGGGAGGTACGGCTCGAGTAATAATTAATCGGACGACATATGGCGCTCTCGGCACGACATTGCCGATATCGTAATCAGATCTAGAGTATAGTGAAATTTCAAATTGAACCAATTCGCTCGGTATTCGTTGCATGAGCTAGGCCTCGAGTAGAAATTAATCGGGCGGCATACGGTGGTCTCGGCACGATATCGCCGATACCGTAATCAAGACAGTATGCTGAAATTTCAAATTGATGAAATCGGCTCCGAATTTTTACAGGAGGTGGAGTAGCCATTGCTTGGAGGGTATAACGTTTCTCCCCAACCGTACCCAGAGTTACTGTAGCGAGGTTACAATATGGCCAATTAATGAAATTGATCATATCTTATCGGGATTTTGTTGGTGGTAGGCATCTTGCAGGCAATGACAGAGGAGTACACTGTATTGATTTTATCGTGTCTCGGGGATACTGTAGCACATTACGGTACGATGAATTTAGGAAATCGATCATGTCTACTCGGGATTTTTGTAGGAAGTAGACCTCGAACTGGCAAAGCCAGAGGGATGTAACGTACGGTTTCCATCATGCCCAAGGCTACTGTAGCGGGGTTACAGTATGATCAATTTATGAAATGAGCTAATCGAATCGGGATTTTAACAGGAGACAGGCCCCTATTAGTTATTGTCTACGATGCATTTCGTGTTTATTCTACTTTTTTCGAGGTTACTGTTGCGGGGTTAAAGTATAACGAATTTATAAATTGAACAAATAGATTCGGAATTTAATATATGAGTAAGATCTTGAGTGGTAATTACTCGGAGAATGTGCGGTAGTTCCGGAGCCTTGTCCCTGACTACAGTATCCAATACTACATTATGTCGAAAATGACAAATTGAAGTAATTGTGCGCGCCACTGTTAAGCAAAATGTATATGAAAGTTTCAAAATGAACTAAAAGTGGGAACGGTAAACGAAAGTGTTTGCTCTCTCACTTTCTTGCTCTCAGCCTCATTTACTCGCCTCTCTCGTATGCTCTCTTGCGTGCGAAATGCTAAAGATATACAATATGCGAAAGTAGGTGGAACCAAGTGGAAAGTAGGTGGAAAGTAGGTGGAGCGAAAGTAGGAAAAGTAGGTGGAAGTGGAACCGAAGGTGGAACCGACAACGGTAAACGAAAATATTACAGCAACCCGGAGCACGATGGAAACAATACGGAATATCCCTCCGGCATTGCTTGCTCGAGGTCCGGCTCATGAAAAAAATTGCGACTCGATTAGGTAAATTTCAAAAATTATACTGTAAAACTACAGTAACCCTGGATACGGTGGAAGAGATACGGTATGCACCACTGGCATTGCCAGCTCGATGCCTACCACCTAAAAAAACGAGAAGATATGATAATTTTCATAAATTCGTCATACCGTATCCCGCTACAGTATCCCCGAGATACGATAAAATCAATACAGTATGCTCCGCTGTCATTGCCTGCTAGATGCCTACCACCTACAAAAATCCCGAGAAGATATGGTCAATTTCATTAATTAGTCATACTGTAACCTCGCTACAGTAACCCTGGGTACGGTAGGGGAGAAACTATAGATCCTCCAAGCAATAACTACTCAAGGTCCACCTCCTGTAAAAAACCGGAGCCGATTTCATCAATTTCAAACTAGCCGGGATGTGTTGAGGTTAAATACACTACGCTCTATGCGTACACTACGCTCTATGCGTACACTACGCTCTATGCACAGTTATGGGTAAATGTTCGGTCCAGGGGGGACTTGGTAGCCTGCTCCAGGTACAGTCCAGGGGGAGCTAAGTAACCTACTTAAGATTCGGTCCAGGGGGACCTCGGTAGACTTCTTCAGGTACTGATCAGGGGACCTCGGTAGCCTTCTTCAGGCACGGTTCAGGGGGAGCTCGGTAGCTTGCTTGAGGCTCGTGAGGCTGAGGGCGAACGAAAAAAGTTGCCACTACGCCACTTCGTGGCTCTGTGGCAACTTTTTTTCGATCGCTCTCAGCCTCACGAGCCTTTCTCAACGGAAACGCAGGATACCGTGTGTTGATTTCCCGGGCGTGTTTGAACACGTTTGTGGCATCGCAGAATACTTTTCCTCTGATCCCCCATGCTCTGCGAATCAATTGGAAACTTTTCAAAATTTTCGATTGTTCATTTTAAAACGTGTTAGAACACGTTCAGATACGTTTCCGACATCGCAAAATGCTTTTCCTATGGTTCCCCACGCCCTGCCAATCAATTGGCAACTTTTCGAAATTTTCGATTTTTCATGTTAAAACTCGGCAAAACAGGTGAAATCGTGTTTCACGTTACTCAAGAACGTGTTAAAAGGGCTTCTGACACTTGTGAAAAATGCGGCAAACGTTTTGCCCGCGGCGGGGTTCGAACCTGGGGGTCTCGGTTTGAAAATCAAGCGCGTAACCCACTTGGCTATGGATTTGGTCAATTATATTTTGTAAAATTTGGAGGGGATTTTGGTCTGTTGTCGTATGCAAAAGGATCCGAGAAGATAGAGCGATTTTGAAGCAATTTATAAAGCTTCCCGAAACACGATTCCGAGCCTCCAGAAAGGGGTCAGGGGCGAGAAAGTGTGCCAAAGTGAGAGAGTCCCTCTTGATTTCCCTTGCTCTCTCGTTTTGAACCCCTTCCAGCGAAGTTTTCCAGCATGTGGAATGATTTGGAACGAAATGTACGAAAATTTCATGAAATCATGTGAAATCAAGTGAAATCAATCGATATTTCACTTCGAAACTCGGCAAAAGATGCTCAAATGTGAATCTCGTTACTAAAAAATGGGTTTGGGCCACATTTGACACTTGGAAAAAATGCGGCAAAAGACTATGCACCGGCGGGGATCGAACCTGAGACCCTCCGATTTCTAGTCGAGCTCGCTACCGACTTGGCCATGAAATTATCGATTTTTCAAATATTAATTTCGATGTGTTTCGTCGTTGCCTATCACATGCAAAAGGATCTGAGAAGATTGCTAAACTTTGAAGCGAATTATAGCGGAAAAACGGAAAAACGTCCGTTACGCGGAAGGAAAAAAAACCAACACACAAACAGACAGACATTTCGATTCCCTAGTAGTGGAGGAATTTGGGCATACTGTAGACTTGATTACGGTATCGGCAATGTCGTGCCGGAACCGCAGTATATCGTCCGATCAATAACTACTCAAGGTCTACCTCCACTAAAAATCCCGATTTGATCAATTTCAAATTTGGGCATACTGTAGACTTGATTACGGTATCGGCAATGTCGTGCCGGGACCGCCGTATACCGTCCGATTAATTTTTACTCGAGGCCTAGCTCATGCAACAAATACCGAGCGAATTGGCTCAATTTTAAATTTCAGCATACTGTAGACTTGATTACGGTATCGGCAATTTCGTGCCGGGACCGCCATATGACGTCCGATTAATTTCTGCTCGAGCCCTACCTCATGCAACAAACATCGAGTCGGATTGGCTCTATTTGAAATTTGGTCATACTGTAGACTTGATTACGGTATCGGCAATATCGTGCCGGGACCGCCGTATGCCGTCCGATAAATTTCTACTCGAGGCCTAGCTCATGCAATAAATACCGAGCGAATTGGCTCTATTTGAAATTTGGTCATACTGTAGACTTGATTACGGTATCGGCAATGTCGTGCCGGAACCGCAGTATATCGTCCGATCAATAACTACTCAAGGTCTACCTCCACTAAAAATCCTGATTTGATCAATTTCAAATTTGGGCATACTGTAGACTTGATTACGGTATCGGCAATGTCGTGCCGGGACCGCCGTATACCGTCCGATTAATTTTTACTCGAGGCCTAGCTCATGCAACAAATACCGAGCGAATTGGCTCAATTTTAAATTTCAGCATACTGTAGACTTGATTACGGTATCGGCAATTTCGTGCCGGGACCGCCATATGACGTCCGATTAATTTCTGCTCGAGCCCTACCTCATGCAACAAACATCGAGTCGGATTGGCTCTATTTGAAATTTGGTCATACTGTAGACTTGATTACGGTATCGGCAATATCGTGCCGGGACCGCCGTATGCCGTCCGATAAATTTCTACTCGAGGCCTAGCTCATGCAATAAATACCGAGCGAATTGGCTCTATTTGAAATTTGGTCATACTGTAGACTTGATTACGGTATCGGCAATGTCGTGCCGGGACCGCCGTATACCGCCCGATTAATTTTTAGTCGAGGCCTAGCTCATGCAACAAATCCCGATTCGATTTGATCAATATCAAATTTGGGCATACTGTAGACTTGATTACGGTATCGGCAATGTCGTGCCGGGACCGCCGTATACCGCCCGATTAATTTCTAGTCGAGGCCTAGCTCATGCAACAAATCCCGATTCGATTTGATCAATATCAAATTCGGGCATACTGTAGACTTGATTACGGTATCGGCAATGTCGTGCCGGGACCACCGTATACCGTCCGATTAATTTCTACTCGAGTCCTACCTAATGCAACAAACATCGAGTCGGATTGCTCGATTTTGTATTTCTGGGTTACGGTAGGTAGGATTACGGTACTTTTTTTTCGTTGCGGGACCCCGGCGGTTAAGTTACCATAGGCCACTTTGGGTTTGACAAAGTCGACCTCGGACCCATTTTGTACCATGACCCCCTATACATGGCTTCCCGCACTGCCCCCCAAGAATTCTTGGGGGACAGTGCGGGGCCGGGGGCTTTGGACACCTATGACAATGACACAAATACTCTCACTTTTGCGCGCTATCTCTCACATTGCTTGGCCTTCATTGTATTGATGCAAGTTCGGTATGCGTATTACGGCTTTTTGAGCGAGAGATCGGTAGTACGGATGATAAGACGAAGAGAGACAGAGAAAGACAGCCAGCCAGAGGGTAGGCCCAATACCGAATCGACGCCCCTACTTCATTGGATGCATTACTTCCTTGTGGAATGAGGGTGTGACCTGTAGAGTTGACCCAGCGCGAGTCTGATAGATAGTGAGACATTGCGCGGGAAATGAGAGAGAGAGATGATACAGCGAGAGACACGGATAGAACACACGATTCGTACGCCACATCTCAAATCCCCGTAGTGGGACAGACGAGTTTTGCATATGCTGTACATCAATTTCTATTTATTGCAAGATTATTTTAGTATATTGATATGTCCGCCTGTATGTATGTTTGCTGATTTGTTAGTGTGTGTGTTGAGTGCGTATTTAAACTTCATTTCCATTCACTAATGCAACAATGGCAGTCGATCGTTCTCTGAAGGGGCATCGGAACAATCAATGATGATTTCGCTTAGCGAAACTGCAGGACCATCTGCAATTTCCCACAAATAATCGCTATATTTCCTCCTAAAATTTACGAAATTATCATAAATTTGTAATTTTTTAAGTATTTAGAAGAACTCACTGTTTATAGGTGGCAATCTAAAACCAAGCCTTCTTGTGGTATCACGAACGGAATCGGTGTTGAAGTAACTCCCAACCTCGACCGGTACCGCTATGATCATGCTCGGGCAGAATGTGCCGCAGGCAATTTCGACCTACAGTAAACAAATGTATTCAAAAAGCTAGCTGAAAATATGAAGAAAGATCATACACTCTACGAAAAACCTCCCCCCCCTGATACGGTATGCCTAACCAAATAACTACATTAATAATGATACTTCTCACTTCCAAATGGTAGGCCACTGTTATAATGAATGAGAATGACGAAGATTCCGAGAGGAGAGTGGGCAAAGATTGCGGAGGAATTTCCAGTTTTCGATTGAAGCAGAACTCAGTGTTTTCCGTTATGCTAACTTGCTGAAATGAGAATAGATTGGTTCCACGAATCCTAGACTATTTTCGGCTATTTGAATAAGGAAAACTTTGATTATCTCCTATTTTTCATCGTATATTTTTTAGTTCACCTCTTCCCGTTTGCAGATTGTGTTTTCCTGCTTTTTGTACACAGGAGGAGACGTCGGATTTCGCCGACCTTCAAACAGCAAAATGTGCACGACCCGCAAGACAACCTGAAATAGAGATAATCAAAACTCCCGTTTCATTACCAGAAACGGAAATAAAATATGATTGATGGACAGCAAATATTATAACCTTGTTTATCGTTATGGAGGACACGTTTCTGATCCTTACATACACCTCAATATCTGCTCCTGGCTCGTATCCCTGCTTGTCGAGTTCAACCTGCGACGTTCTTTTCTTTTCTCGGGCAAGGAGGAGTTTCAGTTAATGTAAGCATACGAATTTTCTACATCGAACTGAAATCGGTCGTACCCGTTGATGGGGTATGTTTGAACAAAGTTATTTGCTTTTAGGTCTGCTCTAAATTCACCCTGCCACTCAGTGATTCTGAACTGGTGATGAGATATGAGAGTAATCACGTTGACGATGTTTTCCCGATCTTAGTAAAATCTTTTTAAAAAAATACTTGCCATCATATGAATTTGTTCCTTGAGGGAGGGCCAAGGATCGAAAGTCGTTGATTTTGTGCATTGCTGACCGAACTTTCTTCCGCACGACAGATCATGCCGATGAATAACGGTGAATTTCTGTAAAAAAATATGTCCTTTAATAAAACAGAGAACTGTTGTGTTCAAAGTAACTCAATGTCTTCGCCAGGAGCCAAAATCTCTAAATGTGCGCGAAATCTCTAAATTTCGTTTGCTCGTTCATCTACCGGCTGGTGAAGAGAGTGTGCGAAATGTGGAAACAGTCGTCTCGCATTTCACATTCTTTTCGTACAAGTAAACACTCACCAAGTCCGCTTGGCGGTTCAATCTCAGTCCAGGCCGGTCGACAACTGCCGTCAAAGAGTATTGAACGCCTCCGAATGCGCCTTCCACCGAGGAAGCACAGTTGTCGGGCAGGGTGAACCTGTGAACACATAATTTAATACCACCTAGTTCTTCCAGCCCCGAAAAGAATCGGTACAATCTCAGCAGTTTCAGTAAAATTTCCTTAATTCAAATGTTTGACAAACTGAAATTGCGCGAAGACTTCCGACATAATATTTTATTATCCGTGACCTTCCCCAAGCTCGTTGGATTATTGTGAAACTCACGTGTAATGAAATGTGTGATTTCCGACGTCAAGTGTGCCCGACGGCCCTTCTTTCGGTTGCCATAGGCAACTCGCAAGAGAGACATATTCTTGGAGCGCGGAATACTCGGCAATTTGTGGAATCATCTGATTACCGATCCAAACGTAACCTGTGGATTCAGTCCAGTACGTGCTTCCCACTCCGTGAACGGTGATTGCTACCTACACAGAGGGAAATAAGTCTACGACTTTAGACTTATGGGCTGGACAGCGACGACTTTCAAAGTCTAACCACTCCGCTCCCCTGCGCTTATTAGACTTCGAAGTCGTCGCTGTCCAGCTTATGAAGTCGCAGACTTATTTTCCCGTGAGTGGCCAAAAGTACATAATATAAATAAAATTTGGTTCAAAAACCTGCTGAACTTGCGCATGCGCCTTCCGAACTGAGACTATCACCGTGGCAGTAACCTAAACGAGAAAAAAACTGATATATGATTCTGATTCTGACTTGTGAAGAGAGTGCACGCAATCTTCACATCAAAGTAATCTCATAGAAATTTTTTTTTTAAAATGAACTTGCCTCATCTCCAGAATAGTATACATCCTTGTCGAGTTTGACGGAGATGTTGACCTTCAACCAGAAATATTACCAAATTAAAAAAAAACGTTACAAATACGCGAAAGTAGCTCGCTTGAGCGTGATACAAAGTGTGGATTATAGTCGCGATAAAGTAGTTATGCATGGATATTTCGCGGCAGATGTAAATAGAGAGCGGGAAGTCTCCTATTGCGTTACTCTGGAGATGTTGTCTCCTGCTGAGATAGCATGCAAAATCGAGTGAGACATAACACCTAATGCATCTCCGTCGATTCAGAGCGAGATAAAACTCTTCAAGTAAGGGGAGTAGAGAGTGTAAGATAACCTTTCGCAAGTTGCTCGCGTCGTATGTAATTTCTCGAGGCTTACGCGATATTACGACATGCGAATGACATCAGAAGCTATCTATTCGGACATTTTACACGCTCGGCCGGAAGGCATAACATTTTATTGAAGTGGGTAATATGACATTTCAAACAAAATCGGGACGCTTTGCTTCGGTCGGAAGCAGTGGGCGCTATATATATGTATATATTTTATCGACGCCCGAAGGCGCAACGGAATAATCTGTGATTACACGAACGATGTACAGTAAATAAAGACTCTCTATGGGAAGTATCGTTTGGGAAGGGGGGGGGGAGGTTGCAATAGGGGCAAATCAGTGTGTAGATCAATCGTCGTGGTCCCATCTGTCATCGTCTGGTCGTAGTCTCGACTTTTGCGAGATACGTATAAAAGGCCGTGAGAAAGTTGCAAGTATAATATCACTATGCATGCTTCATTTCCATTTATTTATTTGATAAGCCCGCGAAGGGTGTGACGGCAAGTAGAGAAACGAGGAAGAATAGAATAAAATATCTAAATATAGCTGAGGAAGGTGGGGGTGGGGAGATGCAGGCTAGATAGTGTGGGTGTAATCTCTCGTTCAACATTCTTATGACGTCAGAAACTGGGATTTTTGGATTTGGATTTTAATACATTTATCAAGAGTAGGCTCTGATGTGCATGGCTGGCCAGTCTTGACTCCTTGCTTGTCTCATAAATGTCGGCCCGATTATTCGCATGAAGAGATCTTTCCATCTTGTTGGTGGTCGTCCACGTCGCCGTCTGGGTCCTCGGGGGGTCCAATCGATTTCGGTTCTGCTCCACTTCAAATCATGATCATTAGCAATCTTGTGTACCCAGAGCCACTTTCTTTTCAAGGCGGCTCGAACAACGTCTCCTACCTTTGTGCGATCACGCAGCCGCTCGTTCGAGATATGATCCATTACAGTACAACCGACCATCCAACGCTCCATGCGTCTTTGGGCCACCGATAATTTGTCACATTGTGCATTGGTCAGAGCCCAGGTTTCACATCCGTATAGAAATGCGGGAAGGATGCAACCATTGAAAAGACGCCTTTTATGAGCCATTGGGATCGAGCGATTCACTAAGAATGCACGATGTTTATGGAATGACCCATAGGCTGCTCTGGGAATAGCATTTATTGAGTGGGAATTGGAAAATGACAATTGGAAAGAAATAGCGTGAAACAATACATCATTGCAGCTATAACATCTTTTGCAAGAGAGGCGCTTTTTCGCTGATCTCAAACTCATCGTAAGTATTCTGATTGAAATGGAATTCGGATGACGTCATATCGGCAGAAAATGTTTTTATTAATGAGTTTATTAAGGAAATGAGATGTTGGAATCTTTTTAGTAGCGCTCGTGTCGCATTCAACGGCCTCCGATCTGTAAGAATAAAAAAATAATAAAAATAATATCTGAATCAATCTTCTGACCTATAAGAAAAATAAATTTATACCTCGACGATCCAATCACAATTGGAAGGGATACAGTCAGCGAATTTCTGAAAAATCCTCTGGTTACCGTAACCTGAAATGGACATTATAATCAGAATATTAAAACTTTTGCACGAGTCGTATACGCTAAATGAGCAAGTCGTGGATTCTTGATTTCTATAGTTCGTGCAATTATTATAAGCGGAATGTGAGATTATTGCTCGAGAACGTTTGCTTATTCGATACTTGACAACAACCTCGAGCATATACGTAATCTTGATGCCGTGGAACGAAATCATAATCGACTTCCATGTCGGGACTTGAAATGAATTTGTATACACATCGCTGAGGCCGCTATCAACGCGTAGTTCCTGTAGAGTAATGCTGCGCAAATTTCATGGGGGTGCAAGGTAGGGTTGGCTTGTCAAGGAAAATGGCCGATATTTTTCTCGGATTAAGTGAAATGATCTCGATGAGTAATGAGGAGAATCGATTCCTTGTTTAGATCTCGGTTAGATCGAAAAATTGTCGAGAATTCGAGATCTCGATAAGCGATCGATTTTTTCTTCAATAAAAAAGCTTTCTACAGTACTTTTTTTCTTGGCCTGGTAAACGGTAGAGGTATTGTATTAGAAGTGGCAACTTGGGGAAGTGATATTTGGGAATGAAAAACGCGCAACCGACCGACCATTACAACAAATAAGGGTGAAAATGGATGTGTAATCACTCTTCGAAATGGTAATCACTGAAATCATCATGCAAATAAGGTCGATCGATCTGATCTTTTGAAACACTTCGGAGATGTCATTCCTTGCCAAGGAACAAGGCCTTGAAGTGATTTTCACTATTCTCGCAAGGAGTGAGATAATTGAATTATCTCATTTCGAGATCTCGAGACCTTACTTGCCGGGCCAACCCTAGTGCAAGGTGCAAAACAGTTTTATGCACCCTTTCATAACTTTCTTCCTAGTGAAGCTACAACTTCCAAACTTGATAAAGATATTGCAAGCCACGTTTGGAACATTTTCCTTTTTGATTGGAGAGATTTCGTTCAGTTTGAGTTGAGTTACACGAGTTTTCCACCCTTTGATGGGGAAATTTCCACGAAGAAATTAGCGCAGCATAAATGTGCTAGCGTGTCAATAGTATATTAGAGTATTGCGTTTCAATAGTGCATGAATACGTTTTTTTTGCCGTTGATGGTTCAGAAATAGTCTCGTCATTCCACACGCCCTCTCACCTGCCGGTCCACATCGTTCTATTTCGACAGAAAGGGGTTGGATACGACTTCACTTGCGCATTTTCATTCGACAATAGTTTCACCGCCGCGACAATAGGAGAGAGGTCAGGGTGGTGATCGGAACGCGCACTTTACACGAGACGGGGTTGAGACGCAAGGGAGATAGGGACGTGTCGACCTGTGTCAACCGCACTAAAACGGTAGATTGGGAAATCAACCCCTTTCTGGATGCCATAACGGGGGGTGGAACGATGTGGGTCGAGAGAGAGAGAGAGTAGAAAAAGATTTTTAAAAAAACATTTCTGACCCCTCAGCTATAATACACGCATCATTAGAAAAAAAGTAATATAAAATTTAACCTTTTTTTTGTTTGAACAGGCGTTTCTTGATTTTCTGCAGATGAGTAATGTTGTAGTAAGTAGCGGTGAAAATAGTTTCCTCCACCAACTCGACAGTTATCTGATTGTGTGAGAATAATGCTACATCAAAATATCGCTTCGGAAAAAAAAAGAAATTTTCAATATTTATTTTCTTTTCTTTTCCATGACGCCCTCAGAAGTGATCCATTAGAATGCTCTCTGCTCTCTATTTTATTTTAGCACTTATGAATCTTTCTTTCAAATTATTTTACACTCACTTCTCTCACGCTGCTTTGTGTGTTGTTCATAATAAGTGACGTCAGAAAGATGTATTCACCAGGAATATACCCCGATTTATCTAGTGTTACCTGCAAGCGTTGTATTCAATTCAATTCATTTATCTCAGCAAGACATAATAAGAACTTTGTGGGCGGTGCAGATATATACGGTTGTTTACGGTGTAATGAGGAAAGGGCGCTAATCGTGTAGGTCGATATTCAATTATTGCATGTGTAGGGGGGTCATGAGCTGCTAAGAGTTGTAGGCAATGTACATATTATGCAATTGTGATGGCCTCTTCAGATACATGTCTCAAGTAACTTTGTATAATGAAAAGCCCCCCCCTTCCTCATCCTTATTCATTCATATTTATATATTTCTTTTTTCATAGTTTCTTTAATTGCCGTCACACCCTTCGCGGGTGTATCAAATAAATAAATAAATAAATAAAAGAAATATATAAAACCCACTTGCATGATTATTTTGCCTTTGATGAGAGCTAATCTTTTCGTGTTCACTTCCATCGATCGAACGATCGGGCTCAAAATTTCCATCGGAGCTCAAAATCCTCGGCCTGATGATCGTGAATTTCTGAATTGACGAAATAAATAAAAAAAATGTTAAAAAAAATAAATTTCTGAATTTAAACGCAAGTAAATGATAGAGTTTGAAATAATTGGACTAACTCTCATCATTTCACCATTAGACTTTGAAAGGTAGCTAATCAACTACCCGCATAAGAAGGAAAGCACACCCCTACACTCTTCATTCTACGCGCTCTCTCTTCAAAAAAGAGGCCAATTTCCCTGTTATGTGGGTAGTTGTTTAGTTACCTTTCAAAGTCTATTCACCATACTCTTTCACTGACAGACAGAAAGAGCGTTCCTGTGGTTCCTTGGAACGCTCGGCAGATCGTTCCCAGGAACTTTTTTAGGAACAAAAAGTTCTTGAGTACCTCGCTAAATTTGCCGTTCCTCCTCCACCATCGTCTCTCAAGCACCACCGTGCACGAGTATGCAATATTTCCATACTGACTCTCGAACGAAGGATCGCATTTACTGGGAAGGACGAACCTGAGCAATTATCTATATTTGTCATCATTTTTTTTTTCATTTTGAAATTGACAAATGAACGCTTACGTATGTTGGTACTGATGAGTGCCGACAGCCAACCTTCCGGTCAAGGCTCCTGCAATTAATCAATCAAGTTTATTATATTTTTTCACTCCAAAAGCAGATGAGTGACAAGTAGTAGTTATATGTAATATGTGAGAAATGGTATATCAATACTAAGTATGCGATGCCACAACAGGGTGATATAATTATTATTGAACAATATGCTATTATTATGCTGACCTTTCGGCGGCTTCCAAAGTACCTCTTCCTGCGATAGGTACTGTGTCGTTGCTTTGTATGTCTTGAGCTTCGCTCCGTTCATCCCACCTGAGAGATGGGACCACAACGATTGGTCGACGACTACCCCTATTGCATCCTTCCTTCCTCCCCAAACAAAACTTCCCATAGAGAGTCTTAATTTACTGTACATCGTTCGTGTAATCACACATTAATCCGTTGCATGTTTGGGCGTCGATGAAATATATATGAGGCGAATCGCGAGAGGATCGACCACCAGAGCTCCTTTGTGAAAATAGAAATTCATGATTCATGGTGTTCAAAATGGACGAAAAAATTTAATTAAGTACTAAAAAGCAAGGCGGTTCGAACTGCGTTTACCGTTTTTCGATAAAAAATTTGTTCACGAGCTGTAAAGCCTCAAACATGACGAAATATAGAAAACACCGAAAACCACCCCTCACGAAATTGATCATATCTCGTTTCAAAAGTGAGATTCTCTAAAAAATTTCCCATTACGTCGCAACCCTAACTGTGAAACCCGGATCACCCTGGTCAGTTATCGGCAAAATGGTCATAACTCGAACAAAACGAAAAACTATTTTTTTGGTTATGTGCAAGTTGTAGGTCATATATGGTAGTATTTAGTCCCCACGTATCACATTTTTCGACCTAGGTATAAAAAAGCGGGCTCGATTTAGTGGAGGGCTATCATAGTAAGCTGCCCAAAAATGACCTTTTCTGCTCTCCATTTCCCCTCATTTTCAAGAAAATATTGTAAACATAAACTATAACCACTTTCTGGGTGTTCATTTCCCTCAGAAATGCTGTAGTTTGATGAAACACGGATGTGAAGGGCAATATTTCAACAATCAAAAAACCTGGTATTTTCATGTTTCAGATTTGTCTATATAACTTGAAATTTACCATTAGGATGCTATAATGCCCCTCTATTCTCGTCATGCAAAGCGGGGCCATATTTCGGGACATAATTAATTTTGAAACCCAATTTTTGAAGATTACTGTAATATTAACAGTTCAAGGTATCCGTATATGTAAGATACATAGGAACGTTTGTCTAGTGGTACTGAACAACTTTGCTTTTGAGTGCGAATGACTATCTTCACGTTGAAGCGAGCTACAGGTTTCAGAAAGTACAACAATAAAGGTCAGCCGCGCGCTGTCGTTTCTCTAGCACTCTCCTCATTTCGCACGCTCTCTCGCCAGTTCGATGCCCGGCGAGTGCAAAAAATATTTTGCAAAATAGGAATTACTTGAAATATTGCAAGTAAAGGTAAATTTCGTCGTATTTTGCTATTGAAAAAGATTTTTGCACACGAGAGCGCGCGGCTGACCTTTATTGTTGTACTTTCTGAAACCTGTAGCTCGCTTCAACGTGAAGATAGTCATTCGCACTCAAAAGCAAAGTTGTTCAGTACCACTAGACAAACGTTCCTATGTATCTTACATACACGGATACCTTGAACTGTTAATATTACAGTAATCTTCAAAAATTGGATTTCAAAATTAATTATGTCCCGAAATATGGCCCCGCTTTGCATGACGAGAATAGAGGGGCATTATAGCATCCTAATGGTAAATTTCAAGTTATATAGACAAGTCTGAAACATGAAAATACCAGGTTTTTTTATTGTTGAAATATTGCCCTTCACATCCGTGTTTCATCAAACTACAGCATTTCTGAGGGAAATGAACACCCAGAAAGTGGTTATAGTTTATGTTTACAATATTTTCTTGAAAATGAGGGGAAATGGAGAGCAGAAAAGGTCATTTTTGGGCAGCTTACTATGACAGCCCTCCACTAAATCGAGCCCGCTTTTTTTATACCTAGGTCGAAAAATGTGATACTTGGGGACTAAATACTACCATATATGACCTACAACTTGCACATAACCAAAAAAATAGTTTTTCGTTTTGTTCGAGTTATGACCATTTTGCCGATAACTGACCAGGGTGATCCGGGTTTCACAGTTAGGGTTGCGACGTAATGGGAAATTTTTTAGAGAATCTATTGCTCTTCAATTCCTTTTTTTGAAAAAGATTCTATCTCTTCTATCTCACTTTTGAAACGAGATATGATCAATTTCGTGAGGGGTGGTTTTCGGTGTTTTCTATATTTCGTCATGTTTGAGGCTTTACAGCTCGTGAACAAATTTTTTTATCGAAAAACGGTAAACGCAGTTCGAACCGCCTTGCTTTTTATTACTTAATTAAATTTTTTCGTCCATTTTGAACACCATGAATTTCTATTTTCTCACCCAGGTCGATTCTCTCACGATTCGTCTCATATACCTCTAGCGGTCTTTTTCGATTCTTCCCACTCCACTTTAGCATGTCCGTCGACGATCAATTTCAGTGAACAAACACGTGCAGGACGGTGGGTGACGGTAAAAGTAAGCAGGACCGTGACCTGAAGCAGAATGCCAATACACAGAGAGACAAATTTATATAATTCCTGCCCCATCATGCACCAAATTGAATAACGAATACATGTAATAATTTAAAAAAAACATGTATTAGGGGACTTGACTTATAAAAATTTTTCTGTGTGTATTGCAAGGGCTTTACGGCGTTGAAATTGGGCTAGTATTCAATTTATATGATTGCATCTACGTGGACTACTGGTGTGAGAATACTGTTTGCAGCTATAGTTTCGAATGTTCTCTTTGCCCCTGGTTGCTTCTGTTTATCAGCGGAACGTTTTAACATTTTAAGGTGTCGTTGAATTTGTAATTCCCAGCATATCGATGCGGCAGAAAAGGATTGAAAGCGGCTGTACCTGTACAGTTCGATTTGGCAAAACATGCAGAATAACATGACAGAAAGGGAAATTGAACACTTACAGTATCGCCAGGCGAGTAAACTGCGTCCGCCTTATCGTACGCTATCTTGACATCTATCATAAACTGAAATGGGAAGCGAAATGGTGGAAGAATTCAGTGTAAAACAAGTGAAATAAGGCGCAAAGATGTTGAGTCCGAGGGAGAAAATAGAAGGGACTCAGCGTGCTTCTTCCTTACCCTCTCGTCGTCTGCCTTCTCCAATGTTACTTTCGTCTTTCTCTCTCTCTCTCTCTCTCTCTCTCTCTTCAATTTTCCTCTCTCTCTGTCCTCTCTCTCTTTTCCATGCAAGTCTGATGACGTCATATTGGCGTGGGTCAAGGATGCGTGACATTTGGGGAGTCGAGCGAAGCAGGATGTTTCGGATCGGGAAATGTATTTAAAAATATAATATTTCAAGCTCCGTAAAATATAAATTTCCTCACAGTATACACCCCTATTATACTAGAATAATAAGATGGGGTATGAGAAATTTAACTCCTGTTATTTCTCCCCTCCTATGTCTCATTCTCGGTCGCGCGGTCGTTCTCTCTTCATCTGTATTACCCCTACATCTCATTTTTTTGAATCACACAGTTTTGAAGAGAGCCAACCCATATGATTCCAAACGTACAGACCAGGGTTAGAGTGAGAGAGTGTGCAAAAGTGAGAGAGTCCCTCTCGATTGCACACGCTCTCTCACTCCAAAGGCCTTTCTGTAAAGTTGACCGGCCTGTGGAATGATGTGAACCGCGAATACATTAGCGAATAGTTAAGTTATCGGTTCAACATGTAGTTTTCTCGGGGCTCTACCGGGTAACCGAGATTGCCAAAGTTCGTGCGGGCACCACATTTGCAACGGATTCTGGATCTCTTCCTTTCGCACCCTTTCCTCTACGATCTGTGTTGATATTGACTGTCACATCATTCCACAGGCCGCTCAACTTTCCAGAAAGGCCTTTGGAGTGAGAGAGCGTGTGAAATCGAGAGGGACTCTCTCACTTTTGCATACTCTCTCGTCTTAACCCTGGGCTGTAGGTTTGGAATCATGTGATCCACATTCGATTTTTTCCCTATTTCTATCATAAACCCCACATCGTATGTGTCCAGCGAGTCAAGTTACATTATATTGAATTAAAATGAAATATCTTGTCACCCAAGAGGGACATATTTGTGAAATAATTTATCATTGCAGCTATAAAATCTTCTGCAAAAGAGGTACCCGGTCACACATTCTCATCGTATTCTGATTGAAATGGAAATTGGGGTCGGAAGAGAGGAAATTTGTGTAATCGGAAGAAGATATGTCCAGTGGATTAGCAAAGTGTGATGTTGGAATCTCTGCAGTCGCACTCGTGTTGAATTCAGCGATGACCGATCTGCCAGATTCTTTGATTTGATCTATTTTTCTCAGGCTGATTTTTGATCTCTTCCCTTCTAATGCATAGCTACCGTTGACTTTAAAACAGTTTCACAAAATATTTGAATTCTACGTTGAAAAGCTAGCAATACCTCGGCCATCCAATCAGAATTGGAAAGGATACAGTAAGCGAATCTCCGAAAAACCGTCTCGTAACTACGGTAACCTAAAATGAAAATTTCGTTAGGATAATGGAGGCATTTTCAACAACCTCGAGCATATACGTGACTTTGATGGCGTAGAAGGAAATCATAACAGATTTACAACTCGGAACTTGAAATTTAACTGAGCGGAGATCGCTGTGACCACTCGCGACGTCTACTTTCTGAAAACGATTAAAACTAAAATAGATTGCTATATTTCAATCGTAATGTTACTCCACGTAATTTTGTCTTAACAGGTACGGTTGTTTCTGTTGTTTTCTGTGCATCTAGACACTGTCTAACCGTTTGAAGGTTGAACAGGCTGTTCCGAAACTTCCGTTGATAATTAATATTGCAGCGTGCCCCCGTCTACACCGTTTCCTCTACGAGCTCGAAAGTGATCTGATATTGTTTAGAAATAAAATAAAGAAAAAAAACATGAAATTTCGAATACAGCTATCTCTTTGGTTTCCGCATGTCGCCTCGACAGTAATAATTTGAAAAGTGACGAAAGAATTTTTTGAGTTTTAGAATCACTCACACACTTCTCAATTCTTATATTTTTTTTCGCTGCTTAGGCCTCTCTTATGCAAGACTGCTTGAAAATAATATATAATTTCCTGAGAAATGCTCTGTTTGGATGTGCTCTAGACACTCTTTCACTGCCGAAGAGTCGACTGTTGTGTTACGGTTTATAATTGTAAATAACATGAAACAATTTTAGTCTCACCATCATACATGTCGAGCTCTGTAGGAAAGGGGGCGTGGCTGCACGGTGCCTCCCAAAAAAAGCATGTATCCCTATACATGGTCGACCACCCATGTATTTTTGCTTTTTTTGCTTTTTTTGTTGTTTTTTTTGCTTTTTTTGGGAGGCACCGTTCTGTCGGCGCCGACATGTATGCTCACCATGCTTATGCTGCTTTGCGAGTTGTTCCGCATGAATGATGTCATAGTAATGCATTCACCAGGAGTGTACCCCGATTTCTCTAGTGATATCTGCAACACACAGAGAATGAATACACTGAGTTAGGGCATCGAGTGTATGATACACTCAATATTGAGTGTATCGCGCGCCGAGAGAGTGTGCGAAAACGAGAGATTTGTAAGTGTATCATACACTCGATGCCCTAACTCAGTGTATGATACACTCAATAGTAAGTGTATTCATTATGGGTGCAACCAAAAAGGGAGAGCGATGGGGTCTCGATAAATTACTGAGTAATTCTCATTTCCGAACTCAGAAGGAAATAAGTCTACGACTCCATAAGTCTTGGCTAACGAGCGACGACTTTAAAGTCTAAAAAGTGCCGCTCCCCTGCCTCTAATCGAAGCGAGTAGACTTATGAAGTCGTCGCTCGGTAGCTGAGAAGTCTACAGTCGTAGACTTATTTCCCTGTGAGAAGGGTCCGCGCTTTCTAGATAAAATCTCTGCAATCTCGTAACGTGTAGCATTGAAAAAAATTAGGTTGTATCATAAGGTACTATCTGGGATGCGATACACATTTCGCACCTGCATCGAAATTTGTCCTTTATCACGAAGGAATCTCTTCGTAGTGACGTCATCCGTTTTCACCATGGGGCTCAATGTATACGCATGCTGGCTCAAATCGATCGGCCGCGTGACAGTAAAGTGCTGAATAAGTTTTTTTCGAACATCTTTGGAGGTGATTTCTGTTATTGGATTTCCATTTCCTATTGGAATTCCAATAATACACCAGTTCCAATAGGGCAACCGCTCCCTAAATGAGGGTTATTGGAAATAAAGGCGGAACGAGGCCAATGCCGATTTTTTAACAAGGGAACCCTAGTTATTACTGTTTCTTAACAACCGATTTTACGGTAGCAAGCTTCTATGCTAAACGGGTAAGCCAGCTTTACAGATTTTTTATTAAAATTTTAAAATGGTACGTTCATGACGGGATTGTGCTCTCTCGCCAGCGGAATGCGTTTTAGCCGCGGAACGTTATAATATTTCGGACAACTGTTAGCAAATTTGTAATATTCACCCTGCTAAATTTGCATTTCCTCCTCCACCATTTCTTGTCGATCTCCACAGTGCAAGAGTATGCAATATTTCCAATCTGACTCTCAAACGAAGGGTCGCAACTGCGAGGAATTTTGAACCTGGAAAGGTTATTTGGCACTTTAGAAGGGGAGGAGGGCTTTGCCTTTTCTCGATTGATGTGTTTTAAATGTCTTGTAAAGCACCTCCTGTATTCACAAATTCATGAACACACGACATTCCTTATAGTCTATGCAAATTAGAGGCAGAAGGTGCGGTAGTGCGGTGTAGTATACACAAGAGCTTTGCACATCATTCCACAGGCCGGTCAACCATCCAGAAAGGCCTTTGGAGTGAGAGAGCGTGTGAAATCGAGAGGGACTCTCTCACTTTTGTACACTCTCTCGCTCTAACCCTGGTCTGTAGGTTTGGAATCATGTGTTTGGTTTCGCAGCGAATTCAATGTTTTGACGGGAAATCGGTGAAAAAACGCTCACTTGTAGGGAGGGTTCTGTTATTGGAATCAAATTGAATTGTGAAATTTGGAGAACAAAGGAATGGAGACCGCTACGCGTGCGAGAGAGTGTGTGAAATCGAGAGAGCAGGGATGTGTTCAATTCCAATAAGTTCCATTAAGATATCCCTAGGGTTCCTTAATGATACACGATAATCCAATTACAAAAAAGTAGAACAAACGAATTTCCATTGTTCCACATTTTATAATTGGCTTTTCGTGTATCATTAAGGAACCCTAAACCCTACTCACGTGTGTTGGTAGTGATGCGTGCCGACTGCAAACTTGACGGTCTTGGTTCCATCGGGCGGCGCCCACAGCACCTTTTCTTGCGCTAGGTACTGCGCCTCTGAGCGGAATGTCTTGTGTTCCACCGTTGATTGAGCTCCAGCTCCACGCATTTGCGATTCTATCCATTCCACTTTCGCATGACCGTCGACGATCAATTTCATCAAGCGAACACGCGGAGGGCGGCGGCTGACAGTTACCGTAACGAACACCGTGACCTGAAGCGGAATTACAATAGTCTCGTCTCTCTCTTGGCCTTGCATAGAAGAAACAAGTTATATCATTGAGACAACGTGATCATTGATGCTGCGCAAATTTCATGGGGTGCAAGGTGCAAAACAGTTTTATGCACCCTTTCATAACTTTTTTCCAAGTGAAGCTACAACTTCCAAACTTGATACAAGGGATTGCAAGCCACGTTAGGAACATTTTCCTTTTTGATTGGAGAGATTTCGTTCAGTTTGAGCTGAGTTACACGAGTTTTCCACCCTCAGAGGGTGCAATTCCACCCAAGAAATTTGCGCAGCATGAGTCTACTTCCGGAGACAACGACAAGACGATGACAGATGGGACCACGACGATTGATCTACACACTGATTTACCCTTATTGCAACCTCCCTCCCTCCCCAATCAATACCTACCATAGAGAGTCTTAATTTACTGTACATCGTTTTGTGTAATCAGACATTATTCCGTTGCGCCTTCGGGCGTCGATAAAATATTATATCAACCATGACGACAATCAACGAGTACAATCTACTCAATAACAACTGTGAATTTCCGCTACATTTCGTAGTTTAAAAAATCGCGAATAAGCCGTATTTTGTGCTGTTCACAGACTTTGTTATCAAAATTTCTCTTTTTAATCGAGTGTGTCTATGCAGCGTGGACGGAAGGAAATCGACTAAAATGTGCACTGACTCGTCGCGCCTATCATCAGACGACTAACTCAATTGTGACCAAAAATGGCACAGATCACTTTTTTTTCGAAAAAGTGCAGTGAGCAGTGCTAAGAAGGGCAGTTCGGGCATAGGCGTACTATTATTGTTGTAGAGAACTCACAGTATCACCAGGCGCATACACTGCGTCCTTCTTATTGTACGCTATCTTGACATCTATCATAAACTGAAAATGAAAAAGAAATAGTGACATAATTCGGAAAATAAAGGAAAATAAAGACGAAAGATGTTGTGTCCGGGGGAAAATAGAAGGGACTCAGCGCGCTTCTTCCTTACCCTCTCGCCATCTGCCCTCCCCAATGTTGCTTTCGTCTCTCTCTCTCTCTCTCTCTCTCTCCCATTTCTTCATCTGCTTCTCTCCTCTCCAATTTGCCTCTCCCTCCTCCCTTCTCTCTCTTTTGCCGGCGAGCCCTGATGACGTCAGAATGATGTGAGGCAAGGATGCGAGATATTTTGGGACTCAAGCGGACAGCAGGTTGTTTCGAGGGTGGGGGGGAATACTTAAAAAAATAATATGTTAAATTCTGCCGGTAACTAATGTGGTGTTTGTTTTCGGGAAAAGGAAACGGAAAAAGGCCAAGATTCGAATTCCCGCAATTTCTTATCTCAGTTCTCCGTGGAGCAATCGACACAAAACTTCGAATATAACATTTTTCGGTCCTTTTACACCTATAAACGAAGTTTTGAGTCGATTGCTCCACGGAGAACTGAGATAAGAAATTGCGGGAATTCAAATCTTGGCCTTTTTCCATTTTCTTTTTCCGAAAACTAACACCACATAAAATTGTCTTAGAGTATACATACATCCCAACACCGCGTTCTTTACAACGCCGATCGACCTCACTTCATTCTAATAAAGTCTTGGCGTTCTTTTAAAATCATAAACCAACCCCATTTTTCCCCTGTATTTTTTGTCAAATTTCAAGTCCTGCTGCGCCTCGGACGTAGATATACTATTATTATCAACAATATGCGCGACAGGTATCGGTGCAGCATGGATAACTGTGAAGTGGGAAATTCACCGCTAGAGAGTCTTCCTATCGAACTTCGATTTGTGATTGTTTCAATGGCGTTCGAAGCAATCGGCAAAATCAGAACGGTGAGTGCTTTGGGAATCATTTTTATATTTTTTAGATCATCGAAAATACATGCCTTCTAATACTATACTATCTGTGATATGCCTACTGTTTACCTCTCTCTTGTCTTGTATGCTCTCCCGTCGTAACTTCTGTTGTTTATCAGCGGAACGATTTAATAATTCGAACGAGCTTTTAAAAAAATTGTGAAGCCTGTTCAGGTTAGCCGAGCAATGCACGCAACAGTGCGCCGTTGGATCGCTGCCAAACCCTCACCACGCGCCGCGTACCTTGGAATTTCCACTGTATGCTTGTATACTTTATTCATTTACTTATTTATCGATGGTGTGTCAACGAGTACATACATGATTGAATAATGGTAACGATTCAAAATAGGTAAATTTTCGCATAATTAATTATATGCGCATAATTAATTATATGGGTAATGCTTTCGAAAAATCCCATATACGCAATGGATCAGTTTACTTTGCATTTCTTACTCGAACCTGAATAATTTTTATATGTACTATATATAAAGCGGTAACCGATTCTGAAGAGGTCTTGATACTATATATTATTTTGCTGTTTAAAGGTGGTGTCCCACGAACTTTTGGCCAACTGAGTTCTCATTGTCGGGTTATGGTAATCGGTTTCCAGATAAGAGCCCCGCAAAGCCGATAAGTTTGAACCAAGTTATTCGCGTTTGGCTCTGTGCCAAACTGACCCTGAATGCAGGGATTCAAAAATGATAGAGAGGGATAAGGGTGGACGAGGAGAAAGCGACCGCGTCATTGAAACAGAGGAATGATGGAACAGGAGATTCGTGATACTCCTTCTTTAAAAGCAGTAATACGCTAACTCTCTGTTTGAGGGAGCCAGGTCGATGAGCATTGGAGTCAAGTTTGAGAAGAGAGAAAACGTCTATTACGAGTGTTTGCGTGAACTTGCATCCGACGGTCACTTTTTATCACATACGAAGTGTCATAAATCAAGATTTTTGGACAAGGTATGTTCTACGATTCTCAATATTTAGTCTTTTCGAAGCCGAAAAACGGATGTTGAACCAGCATCGTTAGTGTGCAGGTGCTTTTCTCCGACAGTGGATCAGCCGAAAGCTGAAAGAGTGATATTGCAAAACGAGAAATGCTTTAAAATAATGAACTACAGTGGAAATATTCGGTGTGCGTCCTGTTCAAACGGCACAGAGAAAAATGTATGTCATATATGGCTCCTGAACTGCGTTTGTATGTTATATATAACATACAGTATGTTATATATGACATACGAACGCAGTTCAGGTGCCATATATGTTATATATGACATACGAACGCAGTTCAGGTGCCATATACATTTCTCTGAGTGGGATACATAAACAATCAACGCAGGTAATAATCCGCTTCTCCTTTCCCTGCGTGAATGTCGATTTGGTCGAACGCATTCAATGGAGTCTACCGCCGTTCATCGACGTTGTCTCGTTATCCTTAGACGAATCTACCCCGAACATTTTGATTATCGATTTGTTACGAGGAGTAAAGAAGATCGACAAACTCACACTCTCCGTATTCGTCATGCACGACAGATTTGGGTGAGTTGTATCTAAGTAAATTAGTTTTACAAATAACTACATCCATTTTATAGTACTGTAGAGCTCATGTGCCAGAAAAGCTTTAGGAAAATGGTGTCTAGCGTTTCGTTTGTTTCGTGTGTCTTATTTTGTAGTAATATGTGAAGAGCTGTGTCCTAACAAATGTTTGCGACAGGTTACTGATCTCTTGAAGTACGTCGATATCGAATCGGTCACTTTCGACGTAGAAGTCTGTACGATGTTGGAGCCGCGTAAGTCGAATCGACACCTCATTTTCTCACTCCCAGGCAACCCCCTTTCACCCCCCCCCTGAATTACAGTACCCGCCAAAAGTATTGCAACAAATTTAAAATCGTCATAACTTCTTTTAAAAATGAGATAGAGACCTGCGGTTGGGAGCGTTAGATAGCAAATGATTACAAAATTATTTCGCAATAATGATTGTTTATCCTTCTTTAACTTGTCATTTTCGACATTCCGTTTGCTGAGGTGCGGTCGCAAAAAAAATTCCATTCTCAAATAGTTTTTATGTAAAAGCTCAAACACTTGGTGGTGATAGAGTATCCATTGTAGTATATATTCCACTAAACGTGCCGTTTTTTGGTTTTCGAATAACGCTGGTAGCATCATTTCCCAACACCTCCGAAAAAATCGGAAAATCGTTTATTTATCGTCTCAGTAGTGCTAGAGGTCTCAAATTTTGCAGAAACAATGAGAGTATGGTAGAACACCTCCATGCAAAATTTGAGCTCGATCGGTCGCTTATTGCGAAATTTTGAAAATTTTCGAAGTGCCATTTTTGCACTACCAGAACTCACCACTACATTTAGCTAAAAATCTGATTTTTTTGCCATGCTGTGCAAGTACTATCAGGCACCACATTCACCAAGATTCGGGGCCCTGGAAATTTGTTCACGGCTGCTGGAGTTGAAAAACCGTCGAAAGTCGGGGTGCGAAAAATGCAACTTTTCTCGAACAGTAATTTTAAAACTGATATTTAACATGGTTATCAGTTCAATAAAGCTTCTTCTATAATACATACACGTTTTGTCAAACAAATATCACGATTTGGATCTATTATTGACCTCTTGAGGAAAGGGTGAATTTGCTTGGCCTGCATATACGAAGCTCCGCCCACACCGACTTTCGACGGTTTTTCAACTCCAGCAGCCGTGAACAAATTTCCAGGGCCCCGAATCTTGGTGAATGTGGTGCCTGATAGTACTTGCACAGCATGGCAAAAAATCAGATTTTTAGCTAAATGTAGTGGCGAGTTCTGGTTGTGCAAAAATGGCACTTCGAAATTTTTCAAAATTTCGCAATAAGCGACCGATCGAGCTCAAATTTTTCATGGAGGTGTTCTGCCATACTCTCATTGTTTCTGCAAAATGTGAGACCTCTAGCACTACTGAGACGATAAATAAACGATTTTCCGATTTTTTCGGAGGTGTTGGGAAATGATGCTACCAGCGTTATTCGAAAACCAAAAAACGGAACGTTTAGTGGAATATATACTACAATGGATACTCTATCACCACCAAGTGTTTGAGCTTTTACATAAAAACTATTTGAGAATGGAATTTTTTTTGCGACCGCACCTTAGCAAACGGAATGTCGAAAATGACAAGTTAAAGAAGGATAAACAATCATTATTGCGAAATAATTTTGTAATCATTTGCTATCTAACGCTCCCAACCGCAGGTCTCTATCTCATTTTTAAAAGAAGTTATGACGATTTTAAATTTGTTGCAATACTTTTGGCGGGTACTGTACGTCAATCATATACATGTAATTGAAAATACGAAAATGATAACAAAACAAATTTAGATTCGCCTTTGCTGAAAATATTTTCACAGAGCAAATAGTTTGCCTGAAATTGCGAAATCAAATAATTGTTCATTTTAAAGTATGATTTTTGTGTCACGCAACCAGTATTTACAGATCACTACCTGCTCGAACTCGGGCGTCGAATCACTGGACTGGAGATTATTCAGGTGGGAAAAAAGTCTCATTTGGGGCTCATTAGAAGCAAAAAAGTGCTGAATCAAAAAGTCAAAAAAAATCAAAAAGGCAAAAGTTTTCCCACGCACTTTTCTCTGTGTTATCTCGGGGTTTTGTCATCTGAGCGCCCTCAGGCATTGGGGTGGTCGAGACCGCCTTGCGTGTAGAAGACCTAACACCTTTACCTTTACGTTTTTACCTTTTATTCAGGACGAAAAGGTTCACGCGGAGCATGATTCGGGCCTTCTCGTTGGCGTTGAAGATGTGCAGTGGTTGGTCCTCGTACTGCAGTTGTACGATCAAGGAATGAAGTCAATCGTATTGAGCAGCGGAAGCCACGCTCATCTGAGCGCACCCGAAATTAGTTCGCTGACTCATGTAAGTTGAGAAGGCAAAATATTAACATATTATTGTTACAAAAAATTGTACACTAAAGCTGCTAAAATAATGCTTCTTGTGTTTGCCGAAAGCGAGAGAGAACTCAAATGTTGGAGCAATGCGCCTGTTTTGCAAACAACGGAAGTCCATGTTCAGACTTCTTTGGTATGATCGTATCGTTTTATAAATGCAACTAGCCGGGATGTGTTGAGGTTAAATACACTACGCTCTATGCATAGTAATGGGAACAGATTTGGTCCAGGGGGAGCTCGGTAGCCTGCTCCATTATAGGTTCAGGGGAAGCTCGGTAGTCTACATAAGGTTCGGTCCAGGGGGACCTCGTCAGCCTACTTCAGGTTTGGTCCAGGGGGAGCTCGGTAGCTACTTAAGGTTCGTTACAGGGGACCATCAGCAGCCTGCTTCATGTTCAGTCCAGGGGATTCCGGTAGCTTATTCCAGGTTCGATCCAGGGAGGTGGAATCGGTAGCCGGCTCCAAGTACGGTCCAGGGGGAGTTTAGTATGCTGTGGAATGTTCATCTCTAGAAAGAGTACTGGCTTATTCTGTTGCAAAAGGCTCGTGAGGCTAAGAGCGATCGAAAAAAGTTGCCACGGAGCCACGAAGTGGCGTAGTACTTTGCACCTTTTCAAACACTCGCCATAAAACGTTCCGCGGCTAAATACACCTCTAGCGAAAGCTCGTTACAAAGCAAGAGAAATGCCGGGGCATAGAAAGAGATTACACAGAATAGACTACTTAATGAAATTTTCAGTATATGATATGTTAATAGCGTGATTACACTTATCGAGCCGTGGGCTCTTTTTCCTTTCTGATGAAACTTACTCAAAATTAAATGTCCGTGCTTTTGCCTTTTACATTTTAAAAGCATCACTTTTACACATTTTCTCACACTCGCCCAACACAAGAAACGTAGAAAGAGATTATACACACGAATAGTTCACTTAATGAAATTTTCAGTATGAGATTCTCTCGATTTCGTATGCTCTCTCAGCTATATTATTTCTGAATATATTTGTAATAGTAACAGAGCACACAAACAAGTGCCTGAAAATCTGTATTAGGGTCTGCATTTTGAATCTTAGTGCGAATCTTGAATCATTGCTCAAAAAGTCGAGCGGTCGAAGATTCAAAATGTATCCTCACTTTTCAACAAAGATTCATTTGAATCTTGGTCGATTTCTATTGAATTTCGAATTTTTCTACGACGGTTTTTTCCACATTCTGTTACTACCATCTATATGGTGCCCCAGTCCAAAAATCAGATCTCATGCTACTTCCGGTGGACACCAGCTAAAGAATATTCCGAAAGTACACGCATGTAAATTTTCTATTTTCATGTTGAGTTTCACTCCACTCTTTTAAGAGTTTTGTTGTTCAAAATTCACTTTTCTCTTAAAAATGAGCTCGACCGGTCAACGAAGATTCAAAATGCAGACCCTAATCTGTATGATCTTACGACTTGATGCAGGAAATATAGATACAAAATATATGTATGGCAGGTTAACTCGTTTATGTGGCGAATAGACTTTGAAAGGAAACAACTACCCGCATAAGAGGGAAATTGACCGCTTTTCTGAAGAGAGAGCGCGGAGAATGAGGAGTGAGGGTGTAATTTCCCTCTTATGCGGGTAGATGTTTAGTTAGCTTTCAATTTCTAGTGATGAACGTTGCATAGACACGAATCAGCAACCACATTCACATACTATTTTTCTTTGTAGAAAATTGAAAACCTCATAATTTATGGTAAGGGACATGAAGCGCATGCACGAATCTTTGTTCCCTAAGGTTACAGCAATCTGAATTTCAAAATACGAAGAAGGATGTATCGAAATCCCCCTGCGCAAATAAGCGTCAGAGCATACTTTTCGTACAGTATGACCTCGCACCATTTACCCAACGAATAGCAACATTCGCAATCAACTTATAAAGCGTGTTGCCAGCTTTGTCTCTTTTTTTTCAAAAAAATAACACACTTGTGACGTATTGGCGTCTATTATTAATAAAATAAATTTCTTTATTCTTGATTTTTATGCAATCGTCGTCATATCCCTGTTTCTAGAATAACCTTTGTTATTCGCGAATAACCATTATTCCAAATGACAGCACTAGTTAAGACAGTACAAAAGTCTGTAGGAACAGGACAGAAAGTGAACATGTTAAACTACGAAGTAAGATGCATTAGTCGTGCCACACACGAATATTTGCTCAATCAAGCGCTTACTGTGGGGCCCCGAAAATCCGCGAAAATAAGTGTGAAATCAGAAGCGAAAAGCGTTTTTGCATACACATCCGAAACTTTCGATTTTCGTATTATTTTGTCAACTATAGTGCTCATTCAGTTGATCATCTCCGCCTGAAACTCTAATCTTGAAGAGCGCGCACAAAGCGATAAACATTGTGTTTTATGGCATTCACTGCTCATTGTGGGGACTTAAATAAACAATTTTTTTAATGATAAGAGGTCAGTAATCTGTGCAAACCATGGCGGTATGTCTTCTTTATCGGACTTTCCGCACTTCCTCCGATAAAATACTGAGGCGCAAATTGAAATGCACAATTGTATGTTTTTGCTATTTTCAGACGATCGCCGGAAAGGAGTTGCAAGTCGCATTCTGCACAACACAGCATCGAGTTGGAACCATGCCAAAAGTGTCTCTCGTTGTCTGACTCTCTCGCTTGGCGCACTCTCTCGCCTTCTCTCTCTTTCTCTAACTCGTTCTCGCTGACTGTGTTTCGAATGCTCTGCACAACCGTACGCGACCAAGAATGTGTTTATGAAGTATCGGACAATGTGGAGGGATACAATGTGTTTGCTAAGTTTTTGTGTAAAATTTTATATTTCCTCTTAACGCCTCGCTCCATTGAGCGTTTTACACTTGATGCCCGTTATCCAGATTAGACTTATCGTGTCGTAGACTTATTTGACTGTCCGATGGTACTACACTCAGAGAAATGTCTATCATATATGGCTCCTGAATTGCGCTTGTATGTCATATATAACATACTGTATGTCATAAATAACATACAAGCGCAGTTCAGGAGCCATATATGACAGACATTTTTCTCTGTGTAGAGACTGCCAGTGATTGCACTTCGTGTCTAAGGCTCTCGATTGCCCTCTCCCAGCTGAGGAACGCTATTTTATTCAGGAGTAAATTTGCATAAGTAAAAGAGTACCACTGTAACATTGTTATACATCAATTACAATTTCAGCGCATTTAACGGCCCGAAGTACATTTGTTGAAATCAGACATCATTCTATCACCAAGTCGATTCGACCGAAAATAAAGATCTATGAACGATCGCATTGGTAAATCGCGAATGCAGGCATACATGCTTTTCAATTTATTAAAAATATTATTATTATTAATTTGCTAAATCCACCTACCACTTGAATGTTTTTAAAGTCAATATTCTCCGAAAAAAAAGATTAAAAAACTTGCAATCAATACACAGCACGTTTACAACAATCACGAATATGGGCAGCAGTCAATGTTTATTTGGGGTAAATCAAAAGTTCTTGTGTCGTAGTGTCTTCTCCGTTGGACGGAAGAGTGCCTGAAAATCACTGTGAGATTACGACCGGAAATATAGAGAAATTGTTTGAAAAACATCGCATCCCAAGGTGGTTTGCACAATGAATGTTGCATACACAATGTTCTGCAGACATATTCATATTCAATATTTTTCTTCTTTGAAAATTAGACACCTCCAGATCGTAGGTGCCGGATTTGTGGCAAGGGACGAGCATTTCATGTCCGAGTCTTCGCACCCAAAGAGTCACAGCAATCTGAAATACGAATTTCAAGCAAACATCACAACGAACTGCTATGTTCGATCCTGTATTTTTATTATAACCTGTTTTTAAAGATATTTTTAATTCGAGAAAATGTAACCAACAAAAAAGGAAACAACAAATTGAAAATATGACCTTTGTTCCCTCCAGAATCGGACAGGCAGCATGCAGGGACTTGTTCTCCACAGTGTACCCTGTATTCATATTCAGCCACAACAGCGCGTCTCCCTCCTCCGGTTGAACGGTGGTATGGATCAGAGGAAAGACCGTACCTCAAAGTTGCATGATTACAAACCTCGAAAAAGGAGATAGGTTCGATATTATCGAGTCGATATAGTGTGTGAATGAGAGTGCTCTTCTCGATTTTATACACTCCCATAATACTGACCGCTTCTGGTGGTTTTAACAGTAGCATAACGTAAAGTAAACATTTTTCAGACCTTTAAATGGAATTTTTTCTTTCTTCTATTTTCTCACCTCCTCCCTTCGTCGCCGTTTTCAGAATGAAAAGAAAGGTGGCAAATCGATTTCCGAGTCGCTTCGTCATCTCGCTCGGTGCAAACTGTTCCGGGAGGAAGTCGTGATGGGGCGCGTAGTGACCGCCCGCGTTGTAGCTGAGCACCTGTAATGAGGTGAAAAGTAGCGCTACAAAAACATTCGATCCCTTCATTTCGCACCCTACGTCGTCCTCATGATGAGATGAAGAGATTCTTTAATCTTCATTCTCCAAGGGGCGACTTAGGGCGGGATATTTGTTGAGACTCATTTTTGAATAGATTACACAAGTGGTGGTATTTTACTTAAAATTTCGACATGAAGAAGTCACCCTAGGCGATTCTTAATCTAATAACTCGAAATGTGATGAATAAAAACACGAAAGAAAGACTAATTTTTTTCACACAGGGAATTATTTTTAATTGTTACTCGGATAAATAAATATTCGATACCGAGAACGTCTCGGCACTCCTAAAGTCCACCGCAGCCACTCTCTGCATGATCAGATTGAATATCTTAGATGAAGTGGGCGTTTCGTGGTGCTGAAGTCGCGTCCCATTCGCGTTTCGACCTGGAGACGGCACGCGCTGTCCAGTTTTTGCGTCGATCACTATCTGAATGCAAAATAATAATTCAGATGATTACAAACATCGAAAAAGTTGTCAGAAGCGATACGAAAATGAGCGACTTCCTCTCTCCGACGATAAAAGAAATGAAAGAAGAGGAAAACGAGGAATACGAAAACATTGAGGGGCTATCCGGTTTTCTCAAGACTTTTTAAAGGGACCTGGCACTCCAAAATAATGTTTTTTGAAGAAAATTCTTTTTCTGATTAGAACGCAAAAAATCGCATATTTTTACGATTTTTTTGAAAGGAGTTATGATTTTTCAAAGTTCGAAATTTGAGTTGATGTACCGGGCGCTACGGTGTTTAGCGCGCTAAACACAGTAATGCCCGGTACACGAGTACCTTTAAAAAATCATAACTCCTTTCAAAAAAATCGTAAAAATATGCGATTTTTTGCATTCTAATCAGAAAAGAATTTTCTTTAAAATAAAAATAACTTATTTTGCAGTGCCAGGTCCCTTTAAAGGTTGCAATTGAGATACTTCTTGTAGTTCACGATACTGATTTGGTGTTTACCTGTTGCTCGAGATGCCTTTGGTTGATCTCTTTCAGGAACTCCTTGATATAATTCTTTGGAATCAGATGCTTCAGAACGATCAGTGGTGGATCTTCGCTGCGAACCTAGAAGAAGATATAAAATTTGCCAAAAGCATGACTAATATAGGGGAAAACACGAACACAGGCCCACTGTTCAGTCTGACATCAAGAATGTGGTCGGGAGAAAATAGAGTAATTTATTCGGACCTTCTTACTCACTCTCGCCCCTTTTTTGGGTATATCTAATGAATTTAGTTTCCACCGACCCACCTCAACTTTCACTGGGAAAAGGTAGATGCGATAGATGTAGCATTTCATGTCTGAAAACGCTTGGTTAGCAAATTTGTCATTGATAAACCACTAACTTGGAACTCCGAATCGCTCTCTGTCGCACTGCCGCTTCGATGCCTCCTCCCAATGCTCATTCTTGAAGTCATCAAGGGATTTAAGCGCCTCCACAATATGGAAAACTGATAGAAAACAAACCAGAAGAGCTCTCATCGATTGAATAGAAGAGTGAAGGATGATATTGAAAGTGAAATGCTACACGCCCTCGAAACCCCCGCAGAGTTGCCAACATTATGAGTTTTCTTTGAACCAGGCAATGATATGTTAGCAAATATACACGTGCAGTATTTCATAAACAGAAAGAATTATTTTTCCTTTAATAGGGCGAACCACGAAGATTCAAACGTCTTATTTTCCCCGATGTTCGAGGTTTCATTTCTGTTTTTAGATGTTGGAGAAGCACAAATGATGTTGGAGAAACACACATTTTCTTTTCCTCTTCCACATCCACAAACACTACCACCACCCTAGGTCATACGTTATTGAAACAAATCGTGATTCTCCCTGTGTTCCTCTCTCACCCTCCCTCTTAATTCTCGCAGTGGCGTTTGGGGAGGGGGGAGGAGTGAAGCTGTGCTGGGTGATACATTTCTCAGCTTTTCTCTGTCTTTCCCGCCTCCCCACTCCAACCATACTGTGTTAGTGCAAGATACTGTATGTAATCGGGTATTTTTAGATCGTTCGTGATTTAATATAAAGAAAAATGAAAATATTCGATTTCCACAGCCCTACAATGAGAACTCAGAAGCCTTCTTTTACAATATATAATTTCATCCTTAAATGTAGCACAATAAAAACTTAATTGGAAATGCGAATAAGTGTTTTATCGTAAACAAGTTTAAATCAGAATATTCGTAATAATATGCTTTTAAAGTTTCTCCAACAAATTGAATACTCGAAGCGAGTCGAGGAATGGATATTTATGAGTGCTGTGAGAAAGAGCAGCCGCTCACCAGATTTTTCCGTGCGGCACAGGGTGAACCTGCAAAAACATTATTCGCAAAAATAAAGTAATATCTAAAATACCACAGGAATGTGAATGCCATCGCAGACTGAGTCCCGGACGGTAGCACTGTGGTCCCTTTGACGAGGCCAAGCCACGCACACTGCCTCTATCGGTCCGAGCGGTCCAACTGAAGTATTTTCAAATTACTTCTTTGTAATATAGATTTTTTATATAAAAAAGGTCGTCATGCAGCGATTTTAATTTGTGTCAACATACAGCACACGCATATTATTTTGACAAATTAAAAAATAAATTAATTGAATTTTAAAAATCAGTGAACCAACTTCCGGCCATATTCCCCTGCCAATAGATCGAGATGTACACTGTGCCGTCTCTGCCACCTGAAAATATGATTTTTAAAAAAAATTAGAGATGGTTTCCACAAATCTTTACAATATAATGTTAGGACATGTTAGAGAATTCTGAGCGGGAACCAATCATTACCGGGAATTCTCACTTTTCAGTATTTTTTATAAAAAATCACTGAATTATTTGTTCTAAACTATTACCTGGATGGAAGGGTAGAAAATCTCCAGGCATGATCTTGGTGAATCCGATAGAATTCGCAACGTGAATCATCTCTCTTCTAATGTCAACTCCTCCTGTGATGCAGTATTATTATGCTTATAAGTAATGTAAATACCAGGAACGAGGAGCCGTGCAAGCATCCTGCTAAACAGAGGATGGTCAAAATGATTTTCTTTTTGCTCTTACACTGGCTTATTGACTTTCCATCGAAAACAGCCAATAACCGCACCATACCTTGCGTTCACGGACAACCTTATCCTTCCTTCATTAGTGTTGCTCATAGGTAGTTGATTGTTTTTGCAAAACAGAAAAAATGTAGGAAACTGACCTCCGCCCGAGAATCTGCCCATGCTCGCGTTGAAGTTTGCCGATACTCTACTGAGATGGTCGCGATCAGCGTCTACCATCACCCAAATGCCGTGAATACTGTTGTTCGAAATGTGAGTCGTTTTGCCCATCGCGAACTTAAAGGCATTTTTTGTCACACGATTAGACTGTGATAAGTGACTCGGCAGCATGTTGAATAAGGGGGGATGGACTACTTTTCTGAAAAGGTGTGGTGAGAATGAGGAAGGTGTGGTTGTCAAACAAAAAAAGGTAAGTGAGTAATGGGCTTAAAATGATAAGCAGAGGTAGATGAGAAGGTTATAGAAGGATTAGATGGATACCTCTTCGCTTCTCGGTGCCACAGAAAGTGTCCTTATATACTCGTTTTACGGGGAGTTGTTTGGCTAGCAAGATGCTAAATAGGTGGGAGGGGAGCTGTTTCAAAATGAGTTCGAGCCACGCGTGTTTCAAAATGGTGCATATCTCTCGCGTTTTCTCCGAAGCGAGAGAGCGTGCGAAATGGGGTGGTTGGACAAATGTTCTCTAATTGTTCTCTAATTAATCGAACCGATCTCCTAGCAAATTTGTGCGCTGTGTGTGCAGAAACATTCACCTGATGTTTTGAAACATTCGCTTCATCAAAGAATGCCTTAATATTTCGCTGTGACCTTTCATTACTAACCACGTCATTCCACAGGCCGGTCAACCTTCCAGAAAGGCCTTTGCAGTGAGAGAGCGTGTGAAATCGAGAGGGACTCTCTCACTTTTGCACACTCTCTCGCTCTAACCCTGGTCTGTAGATTTGGAATCATGTGTAACCCCTCTCTGTACGAGACCTTTCGAAAGGTCGGTCAGCCACCAACAACTCCATTAGTAACGAGGAATGTGGCATCGACTTTTGTGATAGAGATATATCATATACGAATGACTAGCTACATTTCGATCTGATGCGAATGATTTTTTGAAACGCTTCATAATTTGATTATACCCAACACAGGTATTTTTTTTCGGAGGCACGCCTTTGCGTTTTCTATTCGGCCAGGACAATGTTCTGACGTTCCGGTGGGTAACAATCTGAATTGAGTCACAAACCCATAAAACATTCCATCGCGAGCTCCTGTGCAACCTCTAGATGGAAACCCCATAAAACACCTCCTCTAACACATTCATTCCCCCCCTGAGTCACGTCAAACTTCATCCTACACACACTAGGGATAAAATCGAGAGACCGCCCCTCCCCCTCCCTATCTCTCGTCGGCTCAAGGATAGTCGTTTTCTTCCTCCTCCCAATGCTCATTCTTGAAGTCATCAAGGGATTCAAGCGCCTCCAAAATATGGAAAACCGAAAGAAAATAAACCAGAAGAGCCCTCATCGATTATTGGAGTGAATGGAGGGGCGATATTGGAAGTGAAATGCTACACCCCTCGAAACCCCCGCAGAGTTGCCAACATTATGAGTTTTCGTAGATCCAAGCAATGGCACGTTCGCAAATATGCACGTATGGCATTTTATAAAAATAAATATTGATAATTAAAAAATAATTATTTTTTATATTCTTATTTTTCATTGGAACATTTGTATACTTTAGTTTAAATAATAGTGGCAGAGTTTTATCGTGAAATTGTGAAACACATTATTTGAAATGAAATAATTTGTGTAAAGTATTCCAAGAAAGTGAATACTCGATGTGAATTATATGTAGAGGAAAAGATATTTATGAGTGTTGAGACAAGGTGCTGCTGATCACCAGATTTCCCCGTGACGCACGGGGTGAACCTGTAAAATAAAATAAAATATCGGATTTGATATTCACGAAAAATAAAGAGCTACATAGAAAGACGTAAGTAATTAGAGAACTTCCTAAAGTGGCGCGGTTGGATGTTTCCGTACTTTGGGAGACACCCAACCGCTTATGTTGACTGAAAAATTTTTTTGTTAATCCCTCATACTGCGACGTACAACTAAATTGTTTTTTTCGAATCTAAATTTTCGAAGAAATCGATAAAGGCTGAAAGTACCACAGGAATGTGAACGCCGTCGCAGATTGAGTCACGGACAGTAGCACTGTGGTCCCTTTGACGGGGCCAAGCCACGCACACTGTCTCTAGCGGGCCGAGCGGACCAACTGAAGTATTTTCAAATAAGTTCCTTGTAATTTCCATCTTTTTAATATCGGGTTTTTAATATAAAAAAGTAAAATGTAGTCATACAATGATTTTAATTTCTGTTGACATACATCACAAATAAGTTCCTTGTAATTTCCATCTTTTTAATATCGGGTTTTTAATATAAAAAAGTAAAATGTAGTCATACAATGATTTTAATTTCTGTTGACATACATCACATACAGTAGCGGACAAAAGTTTACGGGCACTTTTTCTTTTTGATATAACTTTAGAGCTCCAGAAAGGTTTGATGCGACATGATGAGGTCTTATGCGAAATCCATTGGAGATTACGATGCAACTATTGGGGTATTGCGAAATCTTTCAGTTATTGCGTCGTGATGACGCAATCGATGCACACTTTTTTGAAGTGCCATTATTCTTACATGGATTTTTTCCAGCTCACCTAACTTTTAGGGTGTATAGACATGCCTGCGGTCTACCCATAAAAAATTTTTCAAGTTGCTGCGGTGCCGCTACTCCTACTTTTTGTGTTTTCTTAGCGGCAAGTCTACGGAAAAGGGTGGAAGAGGTGCAATTGAAATAAAGTTGGTCTTTCCACCACTCTGACCACAAATTAAGTCATCAATATGCAATATTGTATCATTCTCTGAGGTATTGCATAAGGGTGATGAAATATTGCATAGTGATGATGTAATTTGTGCTTGAGATTGTAGAGCAAGCCATTGGTAAGTCTGCCAGCCTTCTGCGTTAACTGTGAGCCGAGATACGTACAAAAGTATGATCGTACCCGACAGGCAGAAAATGGGCGTGGTCAAACCAGTGCCCTTCCGAAAATCGATCGCCGCGGGCAGGAATCTAATCGAAACGCTTATTGCAGCTAGGAATCGGTTCTCCCATAGATTCTCAACCGAATCCACGCCCGAACCAGATCTTTAGAGAACGTCCTATAGACTTCCCCTTCGTCAGACCACAATAATGCGAAAAAGTGATTTTTTCGTGCCCTGAGGGCAAATGGTGACCTACCGCGACAATATTCTCAGGATCGTCGGCAGTCATGATGGTGATCATTTTAGTGCATTGGTCGGGTCTGGGCGATGTCTAAAAAGCGAGATATAGTTTTTCGGTCTCTATTTTGTAGCTTGGCTGCAGCCAAGTAGCGGCACCGCAGCAACTTGAAAATTTTTTTATGGGTAGACCGCAGGCATGTCTCTACACCCTAAAGGTTAGGTGAGCTGGAAAAAATCCATTTAAGAATAATGGCATTTCAAAAAAGTGTGCATCGATTGCGTCATCACGACGCAATAACTGAAAGATTTCGCAATACCCCAATAGTTGCATCGTAATCTCCAATGGATTTCGCATACGACCCCATCATGTCGCATCTAACCTTTCTGGAGTTCTAAAGTTATATCAAAAAGAAAAAGTGCCCGTAAACTTTTGTCCGCTACTGTAGGTATTACTTTCTTAATTAAACAAATTATTAAATTTTAATTAATCAGTGAACCAACTTCCTGTCATGTTCTCCTGCCAGTAGATTGAGATGTACACTGTGCCGTCTCTACCAGCTGAAAATATGATTTTAAAAATTATATTTAAATTGTTCCACAATTTAAATTTATATACTTCATTGTCAGAGAAAGCATTAATGATTGTCCTTTGCTTGCCTGTACCGTTCCGAAATCTTATACTTGTATGATCACTTTGTTGGCCATTTTTATTGTAAACTATTACCTGGATGGAAGGGTAGGTAATCTCCAGGCATGATCTTCGTAAATCCAATCGAATTCGCAACATGAATCATCTCGCTTCTAATGTCAATTCCTCCTGGCTATGTTATGTTTGTTTATCATGCAATTTACATAGCAAATTGTAATATATGTGATTCAGCATTATTCTTTTTTATAGTTAAATACTACGAACGTCGAACCGGGCAAACATCCTGCTAAACTGAGGACGGTCAAAATGATTTTCTTTTTGCTTTTACACATCACACTGGTTTGTTGACTTTCATCGATAACAGCGAATGGCGTTTGGCGAAGAGTGGCGTTTCCGGACATTTGCAAGTGTTGCTGTCGGTTTTGGGAGATTTTTAGCAGCAATGAACGGGTGCAACTGGCCTCCGCTCGCGAATTTGCCCATGGTCGTGTTGAAGTTGGCTGATACGCGACTAATATATGACGGGTGCAACTAAAATTTGCACCATAGTTACCTAAAAAGTAGGGTACCATTCCAAGTTTACGGAAGCTTGGTTCGCACAGCGAAAAGCCATGTTAAAGGAATTTCAACTTACTTATTTGAACTACATACTTGGGAACTACTTACTTTCGTCTACTATTTGGTTCTATAACATGCGTCACCACTGTTTCCCACGATTTCCCCTTAAAAAACCATACTGGCACATTGTCAAAATGGTTATTCGGAACAACCATTCTGACAATTTGTCAGAATGGTTGGTCGGCCAAACCATTCTGACAAGTTGTCAGAATGGCCTGTTCGTTATATTTTTGTGCAACAATCTTTTCTTTTTATTTAGAATTTATATCGACATTGATTGTGGGATATGTGCAACACAGTGAGCTTTTATTTGACGGGAATCATAGATAAATTGAGGTAGCGGATATTTATACAATCTTCTTCCTGATAGCTAAATTCCAGTGAATTTCTCGTACTCTAAACATAATAGACTGTGTATCGGTCATCGTCATCCTTGATAGTGAGAGTCCGCTTGATCCGGTTTCTCCTTTCTGGAAAAGTGGCTAAATATTGACAAAAATAATGATAGTCAATGAGCGTGTAATGAAGTGAAATAAGCACCGACCAACTGCGAAGGGAAGAATCTGTGAGAATGAATTAAAATGAAGCGAAAAACAAAGGGGATGACCAGATTTGACTAAGATTTGAACGAGTGAACTCTCTATCTCACTTCATTTCATCGATGTGAGGGTGTGTGAGCTGGTCGATGTTAACGATGGATTTGATATTGGTCGTCGTCAACTACTTAAAACGAAGAATGCGGAGACGCATGATTCCATTTTGCCGTCACATCTCCGGAAAGGGGTCATGGGCAGGAGAGTGAGTAGAAGAAAGAGGTTCTCTCTCTTTTTACACATTTTCTTGTTTCTGACCCCTTTCTGGATCTGTGCACTGATGTGGAAATTATCGTTCCGAGCAACTCATAATTAAAATACATAATACACAACATAATGACATCAATACAAAAAAGCGGAATAATTAGGCGGTACGCCATTCTGACAACTTGTCAGAATGGTTCGGCCTCTTCCTAAAATGATCAGTCCAATTCACCATTCTGACAACTTGTCAGAATGGTTCGGCCTCTTCCTAAAATGATCAGTCCAATTCACCATTCTGACAACTTGTCAGAATGGTTTGCCGGGCAAGCCATTACAAAAGCCTGTCAGAATGGCGATTACAAACAAACCACCAGCAATGATTAGGGAGATGGAGATTTCCTTATCCGCCGAATATATACATTGCAATATTGGCGAATATCAAGACAGAAATTTCGCAATCTATAGCTCTTGATTTCATCCATTAATGAAAGAAAAAGGTGCTTTTTCGAAGTTGTGGTGCAAATTTTAGTTGCACCCGTCATATATGCTCACGATCAGCGTCTACCATCACCCAAATGCCGTGAATGCTGTTGTTCGAAATGTGAGTCGTTTTGCCCATCGCGAATCTTAGAAGAGGTATTTTTACACACATGATTAAACATTGAAAGGACAATAAATTGCATATGAGGTAAATTGATCGTTTTCTGAAGAGAGAGCGGTAAGAATGAGGAGGGCACGGTTGTCAAACAACTAGTTGCATAGTCTTTCAATCGTTCAAAGTCCACACAAGATCCAGAACAGGTTGGATGGAGTTATGAAATGTAATCAATATTTTTCTAATGAAGCAAAGACTAGGATGAAGTGAGCGGATGAACTTACGACAGGCCCAGAAAGGGAAAATGAAAGTGAGAGTGAAGTTAAGTGAGTAATGGGGCTAACACAACCAGCAGACGTTGATGGGAAGGGGAAGAAGAGTCTGTCTTCGGGGTGAGGGAAGTGATAATAAGTTCCCGTGTGGCCCAACAACGATTCAAAACTGCTGACAATAAATAGTTGATGTAAAGTTGAAAACTACACTCTCTCACAAGCAAGGTGGTGATGATCGACAAAGCAGCCTCTCCCTTATATAGTAATACGCATGTTGATGGCACCACCCCATACAGGGTGGCGGATCTGATATCGCGTTAATCTAGTCACGCATCCGCTGATAAAAGCGGAACAACAATAGTTGGCGATGGAGAGTGCTGGGTGCCGAGGGGTGTTTAGATAAAGACCTGCCAGGTCAGCGAGAGAGTACTAAGCTTTTAAGCTTAAAAGCGGGGAGGGGTGTGTGTTGGCCGGGGATGGTACGTTCTCGAACACGCGAAACAATACAAAAATATCCTCAGCATTTTTTTACTGAGTACATTTCAGAATATTTTGATAATATTAGTTTCCGGTTCCTAAATCATAGTCAGTGAATTTTGAGGTTCTCTAAATTTACCATTGACCATATTGACTATGAAGGGATCTTTACTACAAGGAACTGGTACATTGATCATCAGATTACTGTGGATGGAATCTATCGATAAGGGTGTAATTTCGGGGGGGGGTGACAAATCCGCAACCGACATTTCCGCAACGGCTTATAACTTTTCTCGAACTCGAGGAATCTGTACGAATTTTTCCCCCTGTTAGTTATTTGCTCACCTCCATCGATTCGACTTGTTGCTGTATTTTTCTGACCATTTTGAATTTTCTGCTAATTAGCCAATTAGTTAATTACTATACATTAGAAAATGCTAACGTCTGTCTGTCTGTCTGTCTGTTTTTTTGTGATTCTTTCCGTTCGCAAAATTTTCGTCTTTTCGCTATAAATCGCTTCAAAATTATGCTAACTTCTCAGAACCTTTTGCATATGATAATAGACCAGAATTGCTTTAAAATTTTACAAAATTTAAATCACCAAATCCATGGCCAAGTGGGTTACGCGCTGGACTAGCAATCCGACCGACGCAGGTTCTACCCCCGCCGCGGGCAAACCTTTTGCCGCATTTTTCGCGAGTGGCATTTCTTTTTTTTTGTTTTTTTTTCATCATTCCGCAGACTGGCCAACCCTACAGAATGGGGTTTGGAGTGAGAGAACGTGCAAACATTTGAGAGTGTCTCTCAAATGGTTTGGAATCAAGTGAACCGCTACAGTGCACTACACTTACGCTACAGTACACTTGGAAGAGCATGACCACTGGCCATTCTTCCTTTTTTTCCAGGGTCAATACACCTACCCCTACACAGACAAGTGGACGGAGAGACCATTTCTCACGGCTTTCAGCGTCTATTCTGGCATATTTTTCAATCTTTTTTTTAAATTTTTCCAAGCCTCCAGAAAGATGTTAAGAAAGAGATAATGTTTAAAAGTGAGCTACGCATTCTCACTTTTACGCACTCTCTCGCTCCGCATACCTTTCTGGAGATTTGACGGGCTAGTGTCTCTCCTCCTATCGCGCATTATTTTTTTTAAAATTCATATTTGCTATGATTTCTACAAAATTGCATCTAACATCACTATTTCCAGCTTAATAAACGGTCAAACGATGGCGCCAAGGCGACGGGGAGCTTCAAAGCTGGAGAAACTGCCAATCGAGATTCGATATGAGATAATCGAAATGTGCGGACGATCAATCGGAAAAATCAGATTGGTACGAATATTGTTCAGTTGTTTATCAGACCATCGCTGTCGACTCGAGTATCAACCGGTTCTCATTTTTACTTAACAAGGCAAACTGAAACGCACACCCAGAATGAATACACTTACTATTGAGTGTATCATACACTGAGTTAGGGCATCGAGTGTATGATACACTTACAAATCTCTCGTTTTCGCACGCTCTCTCGACGCGCGAATACACTCAATATTGAGTGTATCATACACTCGATGCCCTAACTCAGTGTATTCATTCTCTGTGCATTATTCCCAACATTTTACAGCTTAGCAAAACCATGCGCTCATCAGTGACGGAGTGGGCGTATTCCAAGCAGCTTCCGCCCCTCCCATATCTCTGCATTGGCAATGTGAGTTGCACTTTACTTATATTTTTATTTATTAGCCACCCCATCGAGTTGTAGTACACACAGAAAAAATGTCTTTAATTAAGCCCCTAACCCCTCTAAAAGTCTTATATATAAGAATTTTGAGTGATTAGGGGCCTAATATAAGACTTTTTTCTGTGTCTGTTTCATGAGGATGTACATTATAATATTAAAAGAGAGCCTAAATAGCTTTCGTGGGAGATGAACAATATTGGTAACATGAAGGCTCGACAAGGAAAGATTTCGTGGCACGAGTTCACAATGCACATTTGTGAAAACTGTGAAAACAATTGTCACAATTGATTTGCTCAAAAATCAGCCATTTTGGCTATTTTTTCTAAAAACATTGATTTCAACGAAATTACCTACTGGGAAGACTGGCAGCCATCGAGCAGGCCGTTTGTTCGGGGAATAGAGTAAGAGGAAGAGAGATCGTGAGAATAAGAGAGAGAGGAGAGAGAAACAGGTATGTTTCGTAGCAAATCCGGTGTGAAAATTGTTTTCACAGTTTTCACAAATGTGCGTTGTGAACTCCGACCACAATAATATTGTTCACTAATGAATTTGATTCTACCTCAACTTGAGAAAACACACACTTCCAATAAAATAAATATTGTAGGATAAGAGGGACCTGAAAGCAACAATCAAGTTGTCGAAGCAAGAGGCGATGAAATTCGAGGGGTTGATGAACTTTGCTTTCCATGACGAAATAATCGCGGAAAGAGAAGCAGTGTGCAACCAGGTATTAAAACAAAAAAGAATGTGAAATTGATAAAGGTTAAAACTCAAGAAAGGGTTTAAAACTCACTCCATTGTGAAGGCTTTATAAATCATGCAGAACCCAAGTTACGAATGATTAGTTATTGTGGTGGCATTGAACACGAGAGAGGACAGAACAAATTCAAATCACATTTTTGCATGTGAATAGTGATTGAATTTTGTTTGTAGTAGATTTAAGAACATCATATTTGCTCGTAACTTTAGTTAGTTATCAAGATTTTAAAGAATTGCGCATTCGATTGCAGATCCAGTACAAGTTCTCCTTTTCCCACAGATGCAACAAGCCACTCGATCGCTTTAAAGCTTGTCTGCCATCAACAATCGAGCATTTCTGCTTGTTTCACGATAAGGAAATAATTCCATTCCGGACCGATTTCTTTGCGTTCTTTACGAAGTGCAGAAGATCGAAAAACTAACGGTGTCTGAGCTGATGACTCCGCCGGGTGAGAAATTAGTCCGCCGGGTGAGAAATTGTATGCATAGTAAAGGAATCCTTTAAAGGTACCCGGCAGAGATTGCCCACTTGATCTCTATTAGACAAATATGATATTCTGATAACGGGAAAAAATAGTGAAAAAAATCTGGGAACTTTCTGTTTCGGGATATGCGCATTTGAACTGTCGTGGTGTACGAATTCGACGTTTCCAAATGTGATCATAACTTTGAGGAATTAACATGACATGCCTGCTTAATCCTGCTTAGCAGTCATTCAGGACATCGTAGGCATTCATCCACCACAAATTGTAGGAGCTGAGACACTTTTGAAAAGAATTTAGGAAACGTCGAATCCCAGAGCGTGTGCCTCTGGGAGTCGCTGTAAACCACTCCCAAAGGGTCCGAAAAATTATTTTCTCATTTTTTTTTTGAAATTTAAAAAAAAATTTTCAGCGATCTAGTGGACGCAATTCTGCGGAATATTCCGGTTGACGAGGTCGTTATCGACGTTGACAGAGTGGTCGGCATGGCGCGGCCAGGTGATTCTATTGCTTTACTCTTTTACTACATATTTTAATGTATGCGGAGCTTGCTAACTGCCAAAAAATATAAATAAAAAAATATAAATTTAAAAAAAGATAAATAAGTGCTGCCGAACAACGGGTTCTTGTATACGAATTTTCTTGAACTTGGGTAAGTATTTGGATCTTCTTACCGTAGACAAAAAAATGTCAGGGAGAGTTACTGGAAAATTATTCAAAAATTGCAGATTTGTACTTCCTCAAACTCGCCGAAAAGGTGCCTCGAATAGAAATCTGCGAGGGAATTGATATGCCCTTTGACCTCAACGACACTCTTTTCGGCATGTATGATGACAAATGGGTGGATGTTGTGATGGAAATGTTCGCAAGAGGAGCGAAAGTTGTCGTCCTGCGAAGTTGCACCTTCGTCCACCTGACGCGCGAGTATGCAACGGAGTTGTTTGAGGCGAGAACTTCTGCCACCAGAAAATTTTAAAAACTCGTCCACCGCTTATACATTGCACCTTTTCCTACGCACTAAATCAATCCGCTCCCAACAGGCTCGAATACGTTCGATCTGGCGGAATGTTTCTTTACGGTTCGTAGGGCCCAGCATGGTCACACCCTTAAACTATTCCAATTAAATTCGTAGGTATACTATTCCCATTAAACTATTAGGCCTCAAAAAGCTGAGGTGTCAATCTCTTCACTTTGCACACTCTCGAATAGAGTGGTCGCGAGAGTGTGCTCACAGGGAAATAAGGCTATACGCTGGCCAGGGACGACTTCAGAGTCTAATAGAGGCAGGGGAGCGAGTCGATTAGACTTTGAAAGTCGTCGCTGGCCAGCCCATAAGTCTAGAGTCGTAGACTTATTTCCCTCTGAGTGTGAAATAGAAAGAGTTTTGACCGCATTAGACTTTCACGAATTTGTTCAGCTCATAACTGAGCGTAAGCTGGAGGTCGCATTCGGCACCAATATTGATAGACCGTTGCCTATTATTGAAGTACACGACTACGATTGGAAAGGTGAGTTCTTAGTAAGTCTTAGTAAGTTCTTAATAAATAGTAAATAGTAACTTCGTAGTAAGAACGTCGTAGGTAAGAGTTTGAAATTCGGGTAAATAAGCTCTTGTGAGTTTTTAGTTTTAATAAGCTCTTTGTCAGTTCTTATAGTTAGAAAGTAGTAAATACTAACTTCGTAAGTACGATCTTAGTAAGTAAGAGATTGAAATTCGGGTAAATAATTTAATGAGATCTCTTCTTTTTCCATTCTTTCACCTATCACCGGCGAAGCGAGAGTGCGAAATGAAGAGATCTAATCCAACTACTTTACAAGCATTTCACACTGTAGCTCTAACCTTGAGAAGGCTTGCTACACTAAAAAGCTGGAAAATAGTCAAGCATAATGGCTGATTTAAAAAAAAATTTAAAAACTTCTTTTATATTCTTCATTTTCAGTACTCCCGCGTATCAAAATAGGCCCTCGCCATCGATACTTCTACGGAATCAAGCACAAATCGATTTCTGCTTCATTCCTGCCAAGAAATGGCCCTAACGACGTGGAAGAGACTACTCAATCTGATGGATAATAAATCAATCAAATGGGACCACGACGATTGAACTGTGCGCATTCAATGATTCATACCTTGTTGCACCTAAATCCATTCTTCTACTGATCTCTTTTCCGTTTTCACCACACGCCGCTTACTTTTCACCCCTTTTCGCTCCTTAGCGTTGATAAAATATCATTCGTATCAATCTAAATGCGATCATTGGTTATCATTGATAAATACCTTTCTTTGGCAAGGTTAATTTAATCAAAATCGCTACACCGTAATCGAGACAGTCTCCGTAGCCGCTACAGTACAGATGTGGAACATGACCACTGGCCATTCTTCGCTCATTGAAAGGGTTCTCGCAAAGATTTAATGCAGACATGCAATGCGAACAATAATGACGCAACCTTTATTCGGTCAAGTAATAATGCAAATGAATACGTAAACAATGCTGCTGGCAGGAAAATGTTGCTACAGGTAGAAATTCGCAAATTTAATATATTTCCAAAAAAAGAGCTCTACAAATCACTGGACTGGGACAGCTTACAGGCTGTTCCCGGGAACAGCTCAAAAAGCGAGAGTGAGTACCCGTTTGTTCCCGGTACCCGCGGGAACAAAATGTACCCGCGGGTCCAAGAAGTACCCGCGGGTACTTTTTGTAACCGCGGGTACCGGGAACAAACGGGTACTCACGGTCCAATTCTGACCCGGTCCCGGGTACCGGGAACACAACGGGTACTGTTCCCGTTGTGTACCCGTTCCCGGGATGTTCCCGGTTTAGGCCACCCTACTAGTTACCTTTCAAAGTCAAGCCCGACGATTGTTCTTCGTATTGACTGATTTACTCCTTCTACCAACCCCCCACTCACCCATCACTCTACTTATACTTAATATTTGATGTTTTCACCGCACGTAACTCATTTTCCCTCCGTTTAGCCCTCGAGCCAGCATCGTCGTCATTCGAAGAAATTGAAATCCGATCATTGTGACCATTGATACATATCTTTTCTTGGCAAAGACTTGATGAATATGATCAGACTTCACACTGTATTCATCGCAAAACAGTCTCAGTAACCGCTACAGTATTGTTGGTGAGCATGACCACTGGCCATTCCTCACTACTTCATAGGGTCAATGCACATGCCCCTACACCGACAAGTGTGAGAGAGAGTGTGTGGAATGGAGAGACTATTACCCCACTTTTTCCCGCTCTCTGTGCCTCCCTAGCTGAGTTCTATGTGTTCTTTCAACGTATTGTTCCCGCCATTTTTAGCTCCTCGCCACTGTTATAAGTTAAAAATCATCGATCGATGAGAATATTTGAATTATTGCAATTCCTTATCTCGACTCACAGTGGAGCTAGATACGTGAAAATTGAAGGTATTTTAACACACAAAAACTCTGAATCAAAATATAACCTCTATAGGGAGCCGTGATATGGAATTTCGTGAATTCGTATATTTTTGTTCGATTGATAACAACGTATAATGTAGGGTTGGCAATTTGATTCCTTTTCCGGATCTCAGATCCATTTCACTCTTCTCAGAAAGAGCCGGTCGGCTCTCAGATCCAAATGACTCCGTCTCATTTTTATAAGGAGGCAAATGGCACTTTCTTTTATATCTCCGCTCCGAGAGGGAATTGGAAAGTCGCAAAGGTCCAGATCGACTTAGAATTTGGCAGGCTACATTTATTTTTTATATGTAAATTGTCATGAACAATGGTATTTTGCATATGAAAATGAAGTCAATATTTCTGATTATCCCTGTCAATACTTCTGAAGATCTTTTTTTTGCGAGTAGGGTATACAGAGAGAAAACATACTAGGAATACGACATCAAGTTGGCAAGGCTACTAATATATAACTAGGGCCTACTAATCGCCTACTTATATATTAGAAGGCCCTACTTATATATTAGTAGGCGTGCCAACTTGATGTCGTATTCCTAGTATGTTTTCTCTGTGTGTATGCACAACACCCAACAGGTATCCATCATATTTGCACCGCGGTGCATCGATTTATCATGAACTAGGTGAAATTTTTTCTTCAAATTTTAGGAGGACGAAAGGATAAAGATAACGGTGACGGTATGGAAGAGAGATGTTATGAAATTCGAGGGACTTAGTGACTCTGTTTCAAAGCGAGATGTGCGCACAACGGTGGAAAGAACTGCAGATAAGGTAATCAAAATTTTAAATTTCAAAACGAATTTTTAAAAAAGTTCTGCTGATATTCTTAATAACAGAAAGTCTCGACCGTATCTAATGACCATTGATCAGTATTTCCTGAACTAGGGATATCTAGTCAAGCAATAGGCAAGATCATGTCGGGAAATACGCCGTGGCTCTTGCCTCCCGGTCATTTTCATAGAATTTACTGTGTTTTCCCGAGCAAGAATCTCGCCCGATCCAAGAGCCTTGCTTCCCTGCACCACTCAATCAATCATTTATCATGCCAAAGTATGATTGAATTGCAGTAATATGGAGTAATATGCAGTATTATGGAGCAACATGATATTTACGATGTCACGGCTGGGTGACAAAGACAGTCACTCTCATATACCGATTTTCCATGAGCTCTCACCTGATCTCTCGAGATGGCCTCCTCGCCTCTCTAATCTCTCAATCAATCTCCACTCACACCGTCGTAGACGAGTTGGCACGAATCTAAGAGGGACGGGGTTACTGTAGGCGCTACCAATTTAGTGGACGAGTGTTCACTAGAAATGGGTTGATCATTTGAGTCAGTATTTTTAAAAAATAAATTAATTAAGTTGCCAATACGATCCAAAGTGACGATGATGATGATGGCTCACCGGTTCCTTCGTCGCCTTCTCGATCTGGATCTCCTCCTCCCTGGATCTCCTCCGATCTGGATCTCCTCCTGGTTCAGCTTCCTTCTCTTCTCCCACTGCGACGCCGATTCCTGCAACAGAGCAGCATTTACTGCAGGCCGTGGATGGATTGGATGAGTTGATGAGGACGATGATATTGAAACGATCAATCGGTGTTATCGAGGCGGACTTAGACATGGTGGTTGCAATTATTAGAGATTCGTTCAAAATAATTGCAAGCACAATAGTCGAAGTTGGGATAGATAATGCTGATCGATTGTTCAATACCATTGACCAGACCCTCCACTCATACAGTAATCCATACCAACGGAGGAAACAGATTAGGTATAATTGAAGACACTAATTATTTAGCTGAACCAGTATTTTCAGGGCAGAGTCATCCTACATTCCCGTAAAGGAATTGCAAATGGGAACGATGATTGGACACAGGCGAAAGGTTTGTTTGTGTATTTCCATAAAAATATTAAAACTATTGATATTTCCAGGAAGGTGTTCGAAAGGAGCAAGATCAGCCTATTCTTTTCTACGGCTTCCCACTTAAGGAGACGATCCAGAACGCAATCAAATTGGATCAGGCATGTTTAAAAAATAGTTATCGGTATGGTAAAATGAATAAGTGCCCTTTGTAGATCAAAGATTACCTGGTTAACGCTGTTCCATCTGTTGGTTCCTACTCGACTCTTCGTGACGGTTCTTCCTTCAGAGAGGCAGAGAAGCTTCTGCAAGTAAGTACTATCAAAAGCTTATTGTTTTGTAATATCTAGATTATCTTTTAATATTTTAGACCGGTGAGAAGCTACTCCCGGTGCACATTTACTTCGATGACGCCACTCCTGCCTCATCTCTTGGGTATAAGAGTTCAAGCTATCAGATGGCATATTTCCATCTAACTGTGGCTGCACTCCCTTCTCATCTCACAGCTGGTCTCAGGTTAGAGAGACTATACCAAACCCACTACCTTTCGGGTTTAATTCAGATTCAAATTTCCCCTCGCCATCGCTCATTCCAAGGACATCTCTTCCTTCAATTTCAACCCTGTGTACAACTACATAGTGTCACAGTTCAAGTCGTTGGAAACGATTAGCATGGATCGGCTGGGAAAGGCGTACGCAATGAGGGAGTGCAATCGATCGTCGCTGTCTGCACCAACAATTTCATTCCAGGTTGTGCTCATTGCGATTCTTGGCGACAACAAGGGAATGCATGTTTTCACGGATCTCTCTACCAGTTTTTCGTCTGGATCCATTTGCCGGTAAATCGATGTCAATTGCTTCGAAATTATGTGCCTATACAGATGGTGCCATGCTGACTACCACGATATGCACCAGTGTCTGCGTGCATGCACACTTTCGCTGAGGACTAAAGAAGACTATGATGAAGTGATCGAAAGTGGAGACGAGTTGATGATGGAGCATCACGGAATCAAGTAAGAGCCTCTCAAAAATTAAGTCAGTTATCAAAAATAATGATTATTTCCTTCTCAGATACTCGTGTTTGCTCAACACCCTTCCTGGCTTCCACACTACTCTCTCCTCACCTCCTGACTTCTTTCACGATGTCCTCGAGGGCGTTGCTCGCAAAGAGATAAATCGACTGCAGCAGCATCTGAGTAGGAGGGGATTAACGAGGGAAGATTTGAATGAGAGATTGGCGAGACATGACTATGGACGGACTGATGATGCCAATCGACCGAGTGCACTCTCCCCGCCAACCGGATCAACGATCGGAAATAAAGCCAATCAGAGTTGGCTTCTCATCAGGTGATCTAACAGCAACATGAACTGAGCGGTGCTAGGGCCACGTTTTTAGTTTAATTCAAAATAGATGCTCTAATCTGTTTTATTTGAAAAAGACGAGTACATAATGCTTGTTTGCGTATTATATTATTTACTTTAGGTATCTTCTGGTTGTTGCTGAGGACTATGGAGATGCGAACTCACCTGAGTGGAATCACTTCCGTCTCTTCTCCCTTCTTGTTGAAAGTCTGACGAAGACGAAGTACACGGACCTTGAAGTGGATCGATTGGAAGAGTCTATTGAAGAATGGATCAGTAGCTACGGGGGAGATGGGGTCGAAGAGATGATCTCGGGTAACGGTAGATTCAAGTCAAGCATTACACCCAAGCACCATTACTTGCTTCATTATCCACATCATATTAGAATGTTCGGCCCGCTCATTCACCTAAGCCACTTTCACATACGAGTCTATGCATTTGACTGGTAAGGCCAAGTCGTATATTACGAAATGTTTCATCAACCTGCCCCTAACTATCTCGAATACCTATGCCCTAGTGTGCGCGGAAAGGCGATCGAGACCGTATCTCGAAGTGACCCCTTCCAAACCTGATACTGTGTCCACTTCCTCCTCTCCTCTTCTCTCCTCTCTATCGATGGCTCTCCCTCCAATATTGCCTTCCTGTAAGAGTATCGATTATCGAGGTACAACATTCCGTATCCGTGACCTCATCATTCGTTCCATGTCTGGCTCTATTCCACTTTTCTCGACTATAGAGTCCATTGTGCATCTTAACAACAGTTGGCATTTCGTAGGCTATGAGCTCTTGACCTCCGCTCGTTCTAATATCACCCAGGCTTTCCTTGTCAAAATGACCAATACTCCTGCTATTACACCTATTACTTCGCTATACTCCCCATTCCCCCTCGCTCTCACCAAGAATGTGATCGGCGATTCAATTGTTGTTCTCAAGCATGGCATTGATTAGGATTCATATCAAAGAATACGAATTATAGTGATACCTTACGCGCATAAAGTGTATTATCGAATAGCCAGCCTTTATATAATTGGCCATTATTTACCATAAACCGAAAGATACATGTAAATCTCCGCCCGCATTGGTCTAAAATTGTTCGGGGCACTGCACAAAAATGTACCTACCGTAATCCCCCAATTCACTTGTTCTTCTGCCACTCGTACTCCTCTCCCGCGTTGATCCAGTGGTAGAAGAGCGAGGGCATCACGACGCAGCCGATCGGAGATCTACGATCAGAAATTTTGATATCAATGATTTCAATCGATTTTTTTACTAAATTTTTGAAAATTTCAAAAATTTAGGCCATTATTAGTTTGATATAAAAATATTTTAAAAAATCAAAATTTATTCAAATTTATTAAATAATAGACGATTCATTTCAAAACTTACAAATTATGAATTTTAAGTGAATATATCATTTATATGAGCCAAATCGTTGTGAGAATAGCTTTCAAAAAGGAATTTCAGCAACTGAAATGTTTTTTGTAAATCTTTTTAGAATTTTGTTTTGATATTTTGATTTTTTTGAAATTTTTAGAGAACAATTTTTTTGATTTTTTTGATCAAAAAACGTTTTTGATCATATTTTTTGATCCCAGCCCTGGATGCCATACGGTATATCCCTCTGACATTGCCTGCTCGATGTCTACCATCTACAAAAATCCCAAGATATGATCAATTTCAAAAATTCGTCATACTGTACCGAAACCGCGCTACCGTAACCCCGGGTACAGTAGTCGGTAAAATGAGTACTCTCCGAACATTGCCTGCCCGAGTTCTAGCTCCTGTAAAAATCCGGAGCCTATTTGGTCATTTTTAAATTTGAGTATACTGTAACCTCGCTACAGTAACCCTGGGTACGGTAGGAAAGAGATGGTATAATATCCAAGTAACGGCTACTCGAGCTCCACCTCCAGTAAAAATCCGGAGCCGATTTGATCAATTTGGAATTTCAGCATACTGTGGACTTGATTACGGTATCAGCAATGTCGTGCCGGGACCAGTATGCTACAGTAGGTCACTTGACTTTTGGTTGGACCAACCCCCAACCCATTTTTGGACCTATATGACGCTGTTTACGGTAGAATCAACAAGTGGCTGGAACAGGCAAAAAATCGAAATCGCTCAAAACTTGGTCCTAGGGGTAACTTTCGACGCTGAACACGATGGTGCCATCGATTTCGCAATCTGACCCCTCTTGGCGCCGGTATGGCGCCGCGCCTCTTTGGCGCCAAACTTGTTTTTCGAATAAAACTCGCTTCGGAGTGCCCGTAGAGGCCCGAAACCTCGCGCACAGTAGCAGAATTTGATGCTCTATCGCATGGACTAGGTGGCTGGTAGAAGCGATTTCTCGTTTTTTAGAAAATGCGATTTTTTGATCCAGAGAGTAGTAGGTATTGGTCTAGAACTGCAATCCGAAGGTCACTGGTTCGATTCCAATTGGTTGCAAAAGTTTTTGCCGAATTTTTTTTTCATCGAAAAAATCACTTTTTCAAAATTTCAGGAGGTGAAAAATCGATGAAAAAAAAATTCGGCAAAAACTTTTGCAACCAATTGGAATCGAACCAGTGACCTTCGGATTGCAGTTCTAGACCACTACCGCATCGGCCATGCGGATGCCGCGTCTGCACACGCGTTCTGCGCGCGCGAAAATCAGCAAAACTTGAATAGTTTTCGATGCAGCGCTTAAACCTATTAGTGTTATATATCAAATTGATCAGTATGACGAGCTCTTTCATATATGTGCGTAAATTCACTTTCTACTCTCTGGATCAAAAAATCGCATTTTCTCAAAAACGAGAAATCGCTTCTACCAGCCACCTAGTCCATGAGATAGAGCATCAAATTCTGCTAGTGTACGCGAGGTTTCGGGCCTCTACGGGCACTCCGAAGCGAGTTTTATTCGAAAAACATGTTTGGCACCAAAGAGGCGCGGCGCCATACCGGCGCCAAGAGGGGTCAGATTGCGAAATCGATGGCACCATCGTGTTCAGCGTCGAAAGTTACCCCTAGGACCAAGTTTTGAGCGATTTCGATTTTTGCCCTGTTCCTGACCTCTGTTGAGACCTTGTTGATCCTAACGTAAACAGCGTCATATAGGGCTGCACGGTGCCTACCACCCCTTTTCGACCACCCATGTAAGGGATACATGCTTTTTTTGGTAGGCACCGTACAGACTCCGCCCCTTTCTGTCGGCACCGACATGTATGCAAATATCTGAACACCCGCTAAAGAGAATTGAGACTAGAGGAGCGAATAACGAATAACCACTGCTTTCCACACGTTGCTTATCGCAACCTCTCACTGAATTAGCGTCATCTCACGAACATATCCCATTTTCCGTTCGAGCGTCTCGCGAGAACTAAAAAGGCCCAAAATATATGCGAAGCATAAATCAAAGGTATGCGAACAGCGAACATTGCCTTGGCAAAATGCCAATTACAGTACCCGCCCATTTCACTGATTCTCTGTCACCTGTTTCTATAATCGAGCAGGGTCATGACGCAGTGAGGGAACACTTCTCCCTCATGATTTACAGATTCACTGGATAAAATCTCGACCATGTATCTAATTTTAAGTACAACAATGCACTTACACAATAATTATCGTAGACTGCGAAAACCCAATCTTCGCTATTATAATCTACCGTATCCCCATTAATCATAACTGTTTAACTGTCGATCTCGAGTGGTGATTGCCTGAGGGCGATACCGTATCTCATCTACAGTAATCCTGCAACAGTAACCGTATCGTAATCCGAAAATTGGAAATTGATCAAATTGACCCTGTTTTTGTTTTATGACCTTGTCTTGAGTAGATAATGTCTGAGTGTTTACCGTTTCTCGTTCACAGTATACTGGGCGTAACAAAATGCCTAAAATATTGCGAAAAGTGAGAAAGAGCAGGTTGCATGAGCTGGAGCGCGGGTAAGCAATGCCTGAGGAATATGCCGGAAGCGCTACCACCGCCTACCGTAATCGACGTTTTAAATTTAAAAAAAATGAGAAAATTGAGCCCTTCTCGAATTAACTACGGGCTAAATATCGATCTTTAAAAATCTAAAAAATATGAAATAATAAACAATTAACACAAATAACATCTAATTACGATGCATAATTAGGTCAGCAAACAACAGGAAATATCAATACTTCACCTCAACACCCAACAAAATAGTATCGCGGAAACACAATTTCCGCGGGTCACAATGCACCACGAACACACCACGCACGTCTGCATCAATTATCGATTGTTTACTTGCACAAGTTTAAATACTCATTCTCGACTGGGCGCCGACACATCTCAGTGAATTGGGAAAATCGCAAACACATAGCCAGTCAACATTTTGATGGAATTTATTAAACATTTTATTGTGGAAGTGGGTTTATACGAGTTGGCAAACTGACGCACGTAAATTTTTCATTTCAAATATTGCCGAACTATGTCCAACTACATCTTCGCTCCACTCACCCAGCATTACGAGATACTGATCGCCTCGGGCAGCATATTGGCGGACAGCAGCAGGTAGACGACGCAGAAGCCGAACAGCGTGCAGTTGATGAGCAGCGACGTGAACTTCCTGAACGGAACAAGTTGGGGAGGAAGGAAATCTAAATCGGTCTGTATCCAATGGCACAAATACCCTTCATATGGTATGACGGTAGAATCGAGTGCAGCGTTACCACACTAATTATTAGTGACTAATATGATCAGTGATTGCATGCCCATGGTGCAACATAAAAGCAACAAGCAGAATTTGAAAAATAAAATAAAACACACTTGGCTCGAGGGTCCATCGACCGGTTCCCTAATTTAATCGTCAATTCCTTTATTGATTATTATTTTACATTATATACAATTACCATTTAAAAAAGCCACGAAACATGTAGTACAACTAGAATATTGGTAACGATTGTGGACTTCGAATTAACGTAATCCACGTGACAATCGTTAGATATGTCATTATAATTCTACCGCAGATAACTCGATAAATTCTACCGTACCTTCTGTGTATGCGGGTCTGCTTCTGCTTCTAGTCCGATGAGGAAGGGACCGCACTTGGTGTAGGGACGGACATATTTCAAACACAGACCGGTGTAGAAATTGCGGGTCGAGTCGGTGTTGACACCCGGGTACGAGATGAACTGCAACCAGGTAAGGGTCAGTGACTACCACAGATCGTACCAGACATAGATGGACACGGATTGTACTTCTTCTACTTACCGCAACGTGCCACCCTCACTTTTTTACACACAACTACAGTGCTTCGCAGACAGTGCAAAAGGGACGGGTTGGCACTATATGCTAGAGTAGATAGAAAGATATGATAGGTACGCTACCTCGTAAGACTTGGCGATCGATAGCTGCCCGCGGCTGCCCTTGCTGAAGACCGCACTTGGTGTAGGGACGGGCGTACATCTCCCACAGGCCCACGTAGATGTGACGGTTCGAGTCGGGATTGACGCCCGGGTACGAGATGAACTGCAACCAGGAGAGGGTTGGGAATACCACACATGGTGCCAGCGTACCAGATGGTACCAGGAAACGTACCGGAATGTCGAAGTCACTCTTGTTGCAGATCTCGTAGCCCATGCAGTACGACTCTCTCAGCACTGTCGAGACGGCAATAGTCAGCATCACGATAGCTACTGCGGCTCTTCTGTCCCTGTTGAGCGCCCACATGAAGAGAGGCGGCACCATGTGCAGCTGCATGTCCAGACCGATGTACCTGCAGAGAGAACAGTTAAGTATTACGGCACTACCAGGCTACCACGAAGGCACCAATGGAACCAAGCGACGTACCAGAGGTAGCCCAGGCACGTCGGCATCTCCTGACAGTTGCCTACGAAGAAGATGTGGGAGAGGAGACCCTTGGCATCGCACGCAGAGATCATCGTCATCTCGAATCTGTAATAGAGAAATGTTTAGAACCAGGCTACCATGGTTTGGCACCAGGCTATCACGGTTTGATACCAGACTACCACAAGGCCTCAACTACCGTACCTGGGCAGGATCCATCTCATGATGGGGCCGGACACGAGCAGGATGACGATGAAGACGGAGGGCACGAGACGGGTCAGACGGCGTTAGACGTACTTGGAGTAGTGCGGCTGCAAGTGGGGTTGGGTCAGATCGGTAACTCGTGGTACTGTATTGGGTACGGGACATGGTACTCACCCAGAAGTCCATGGTGGCGTCTCTCTGTCAGGTGCGAGCAGCGAGCAGACCAGACAGCACCAGGAACACCTCCACCCCGAGGGCAGACTTGCCGAGTGGAGCGCCGAACACGGGGTGCTCGTGGACAGCCGACCCTCATTTCCTGAATAGGGGCAGGTTACGGTAGTGATGCGTCATTTTCACCACTTTTTGCACCAAAAGAGTAAAGATATCTCTCAGTATTGCGTGTGATTGCGAGATGTGATCGGGATCATTAAATCTCTCAACTCTCTCCGTCTCTTTCCTCGTAAAAAGTCATCGTTCGCCCCTCTCTCTTCCCATTCGCCTATCAAACCCACTACTACTACCAGTTACCGCCGCGTGTCAACTTTTGCACACAACTACATTACTCCAAAGATAATGCAGGCGGCGGAAAATAGACTACAGTAATCCAAAAAGAGAAGGCACGGTACCTGGTAGGACTTGACGATCGATAGTTGCCCGAGTCGGCCCTTGCTGAAGGCGGTGCCGATGAGTACCAGGGCGATTCAGATGACGGGCAGGCTCACGAAGAGCACCTATTCGATGCCCGATTCCTTCTCGATCATGGACAGATGAATCGAAATGGTAAACTCGCCCACCATCGATACCTGAATCAGTGCTTGGGTTATGTATGGTAGTATTAGGGGGCAGTATAGCGATCGGGGTCGGGGCAGGGGAGGATACGGTACCTTGTATGGGTCGGGCAGCTGGATTGGGTCGGCGCTGTCGAGGCTAGAGACGAGAACTGTCGCGGCGGCAGTTCCTTGGTGCAGGGAGAGATTGGAGTTGAGAAGGGGCAGGGAGTCGTTGGCCAGTCGCCCATAGTTCTACCTGAAAGATTTGATAAATCTTGTGTGGGATTCAAGCGAAATAATAGAAAGCCTCTAGAATGTACCGCTAAACAGGGGAACGGAAAGTAAAAATGGAAGCGAGTGTAAAGAGATCAACAATCCTAATCACGCGGTGAGATTATTTATTGTGCCCTCTCTCACTTGTACACAACATCTCACGCATCACCCTTTCCTGGAGGTTTGCAACATGAATATGGGCGAGCGTGACTCGTGAAGTAACTGTAAGGTATTCTAGCAATTCCCAAATCATCACTACGTACACAGATACAGCAAGATTTGGGCAACTAAAGGTTGGAAGAGAAGCCCCATTTCCTTACTACATAAACCAGTTACAAGGCAGATGGGCAGGCGACACAGCAATTCTTTGCCTTGTGCATTGTTGTTTCACTAGACGCACAAATTTCGGTTCATAACCGTGCAAGAGAGCGCAGAAAGTGATCAGGTTTCCTTGAATGTTAGCTTTTAGCTGCGTAAAGACATACACATCAACTCACAGCCCGATAAATAAATCAGAATGCGGTTAGGAATGAGAAATGGTGCAAGATCGAGAGCGATTCACTCACCCCTGACAACGTTATTGATGTTAGGAATAACGAGCTTTTAAAAATGGTGCGCACAAGCTGCTAAGGGGGGGATATACAGTGCTTGGGTTATGTATGGTAGTATTAGGGGGCAGTATAGCGATCGGGGTCGGGGCAGGGGAGGATACGGTACCTTGTATGGGTCGGGCAGCTGGATTGGGTCGGCGCTGTCGAGGCTAGAGACGAGAACTGTCGCGGCGGCAGTTCCTTGGTGCAGGGAGAGATTGGAGTTGAGAAGGGGCAGGGAGTCGTTGGCCAGTCGCCCATAGTTCTACCTGAAAGATTTGATAAATCTTGTGTGGGATTCAAGCGAAATAATAGAAAGCCTCTAGAATGTACCGCTAAACAGGGGAACGGAAAGTAAAAATGGAAGCGAGTGTAAAGAGATCAACAATCCTAATCACGCGGTGAGATTATTTATTGTGCCCTCTCTCACTTGTACACAACATCTCACGCATCACCCTTTCCTGGAGGTTTGCAACATGAATATGGGCGAGCGTGACTCGTGAAGTAACTGTAAGGTATTCTAGCAATTCCCAAATCATCACTACGTACACAGATACAGCAAGATTTGGGCAACTAAAGGTTGGAAGAGAAGCCCCATTTCCTTACTACATAAACCAGTTACAAGGCAGATGGGCAGGCGACACAGCAATTCTTTGCCTTGTGCATTGTTGTTTCACTAGACGCACAAATTTCGGTTCATAACCGTGCAAGAGAGCGCAGAAAGTGATCAGGTTTCCTTGAATGTTAGCTTTTAGCTGCGTAAAGACATACACATCAACTCACAGCCCGATAAATAAATCAGAATGCGGTTAGGAATGAGAAATGGTGCAAGATCGAGAGCGATTCACTCACCCCTGACACTGAGTTAACGGAGAAGGCTGGCAGACCCATCAATGGAATCAGCGTGGCTGGCTCTAAATTCTCATTCACAAAATTTCATCATCACTATGCAATATTGCATCATCCTTATGCAATATTCCTATTTTTTTGCGTTTTCTTAGCCGTTAGTCAAGGAATAATGGTGGAAAAAATTCCAATCAAATAAATTTGATATTTCCGCCACTCTAGACCACAAATTACGTCATTAATTTGCAATATTTTAGAATTCTGAGGATTATTGCCTAAGGATGATGCAATATTGCATAGTGATGATGAAATTTTGTGAATGAGATTATAGAGCCAGCCACGCTGATTCCATTGATGGGTCTGCCAGCCTTCTCCGTTAACTCAGTACCGAGATACACTCAAAAGTCAGAACCTTGTCAACGTGCAGAAAATGGGCGTGGCCAAACCAGTGTCCTTACGGAAATCGATCGTCGCGGGCAGGAGTCCAAACGAAACGCTTATTGCAGCTAGGAATCGGTTCTCCCATAGATTCTCTACCGAATCCACGCCTACGCCAGATCTCTAGTGCAAGTCCTATAGGGGGCCCTCGGTGAGACAACAATAATGCGAAAAAGTGATTTTTTCGTGCCCTGAGGGCAATTGGTGACCTACCGCGACTAAATTCTCGGGATCATCGGTAGTCATGATGGCGATCATTTTGGTGCATTGATCGGGTCTGGGCGATGTCTAAACGGCGAGATATGATTTTCAGGTCTCCATTTTGCAGCTTGGCTGCAGCCAAGTAGCGGCACCGCAGCAACTTGAAAAAAAGTTTCTAGGTAGGTCGTGGCCAGGTCTCAACATCCTGAAAGTTAGACGAGCGGGAAAAAATCCATGTAAGAATAATGGCACTTCAAAAAAGTGTGCATCGATTGCGTCATCACGACGCAATTACTGAACGATTTCGCAATTCCCCAATAGTTGCATCGTAATCTCCAATAGATTTGGTATATGGTCTTACCATATCATATCAAAGCCCCTTTGGGTTAAAAAGTTGTATCAGATATAAAAAGTGCCCGAAGACTTTTGTCCGCTACTGTAGCTGCCTCGGAATCCTAGAACTTACACACGCGAGATAATAGCAGAACAGGCGAAAAAACACTTGAAACTTGAATTACGAAATAGCATACATTTCTCACACACTTATTGATTGATATTAGTATTTCTCGATTTATACATTACACGCGACCATAATTTTACACAATAATTTTTTTTTGTTTTCATGCTTGTCGTGCTATTCAAATGGTATATTTTCCCGCTCTTCGTTGTAGTTTGTAGTTTGCTCTGGCACTTTGCCAATTTCACCAGCTTGTGATGAAATAACTCTCTTGGCGTGATTCTCCGCTTATTCATGTTTTATGTTTCTTTTTTTCCAGTTCAGTATGCCGATCGAGGTTAGATCAGCTTCCGATCGTCGGCGGCAAGTCGTTTTTTCTGACGATGTTCCCCACTCCGAACAAGAGATTCGAGTGTTCCTAAGGGATGAGAAGGGAATTGATGGCGCGATGAAGATTTATCACTCTATGCTCGGCAGGGAACTTGCGATCGAAGGGGAAGCGGATCCAGGCGCACTGTACATCGTATATTTGGAGGTGAGTCATGTTCCATTTTCCTTATTTTAGTTCATTAATCCTTCACATTCTCCTCTTAATTTAACAGGTCATTGTTATATCAATGCCGTTTAAATTTATCGCTATTTTTTATTACAGCCGGTCTCTCTTGATAAGGCTAGCGACAACAAGACACCCGATGTAAAGGGTCTCAAGAGAGAATTGAATGCAGCCCTGGCTCAGGCAGAAGACGAATTCTATCGAGATTCGGACGATGATCAAGAGGTGACACATATATCTTGTTCTATAAATTCTTTAATTTTTAGGATACTGGTGCTATTTCAATCGATGAAGAAGACCAAGTAACTCGCAACGAGATCGTCGCAGATCCCGAAGGTCCCGAAGATCTCTCAGTGAGTGCTCCCGTTTCTCTGAATCGCAAACATACTATTCTATTTCTAGTCGCACCGCATCCCTCCCGACTTCAATATCGATGCTCTCGTTATGACGGTTGATAAATCGATGGTAATGTTAGTTATTTATTTTGTTGCATTACACATATTTCTTGCAGGTTTCCGAATCGTTGTGGTCACTCGATTTGTTGGAAGTGATGCAGTCCTGTGCTAGAGGAGTTGACATTATTCAGTTAATAAACGAAGGTTCCATTCTGCTCAATTCATCGTTTCGAGGACGAGTTGTTCGGTTTCTCTCATCGGTACTCATGCGACTGTCCAAGAAGTAGGTATATTTTGTGTGTTGATCTATTTAAAAGCTTAAACTACGTTACAACTATCACAAATTCAGGAAGTATTATCCCACGGTTCCCGAAATGAAGACTATTCTCATCAAATTTATGTCTCACTCTCGTCTCGCTGTTCACATGGTTAGTCCACACTTTACTTATAAACCATCACGACCATGTTCAAGGACGATTGGACGAGACGCGGACGAGGATATCTCTCTGTCCGTTTGGGCAATATGCGACGAGGATTACGAAGCACAGGGGAGCTTCCGCCAGCAAGTCGGGTGAGCTGTGTTCTTATCTATGTTTCTGAGTCTATAATTCAATTCATTTTCTTATTATTATTTGTTTGTTATTTGTTTTTAACTATAACTTGTCAATCCACATAATCCAATTACCTTCAGAGATGCGCTGTCCCACGTGATATTCGAGGAGGCGATCCGATCATGCTGAATCAGATGTTCCAAGGAACAACAGACGGAGACATGGAGTCCGTGAGATTGATGGAAGCTACGAGGTATTTAAAAAAATATTTTTTATATATTTTTCTGAGCATTGCTCATTCCAGAGCTTGGAGACTGAATTTAGTGGGACGAAACACACCCGATATTTCGTTCTCGACGATCCGTCAGATCGCCTCCATCCCTCACATGGTATATTAATACCATGTACCTCATTTCAATCTCACGAATTTAGCTCGTTAGCGATGTTGAATGGGCTGGTATTCTGAGATGGAATCGGACCTGCACATCCTCTCTCCCCTCCTCAATCACATCAGCTGTAACCAAACTTCTCGGCGCCGACCAGATCAATCGATTGAACACAGGTTAGTTTATGAATGTCATATATTCACCTCGCATTTTACAGACCCCGATTTGCATCTTCTCGACTGCCTCGTTGCGATGATGGCAAGTGTGAGTGGTTCGAAGAGATCGCGCCACGACAAGATCAAGTACATCATGCATTGCTTCCCGGTATGTAGTGACTTGCATTATAGCACTCATTCCCACATATGCTTTAGGAAGGAACGAACACTCAAGAAGCTCTCGAAGCTGTCGCACGGGCAGGAGTGACTCAGCCATCTCTCGTCCGGTGCGGACCATTCCATTTGTAATTAACTAATCCATTCTTTTTAGATTCGGCACCAATCAATACATACTGTGCGTCAACGGACGAGACATCAAGGCCACCACCGAGTTCATTCCTTCCCTTTACCGATTGGTCGCCGCCCACTACTACTTCAAACTGCGGTATGCACCCATGGTTTCTGACATACTTCAAGTACTTGATCTTGTATTCAATGCTAGAACTACTGACATCTCACCCAACTCCCGCATAGTATACGGTCTCATCAATGAATAGGTTACTTGCTACCGATCTTCCATAGAGTTAGAATATCGATCGATATTGTTTGTTTCGTTGTTAGTTGTCATCGTTTTATCTGTGCGATCTCAGAATTCGAATTGTTTTCGTGTGTATTTGCTGTCAAATCATATCCAGTTTATGAAATTCAGTACTGTTTACAATGTCTAAATAGCTTTATAAAGCTAATAAATCAGACTAATTTGTGAATATCGATGTTTATCTTATACATTACACAAAGAGATTGTACCACGATTCGGGTCGGGGCATGAGGGACCGGATTGCGCTGTAGGAGCGGATGCTATCAAAAAGATTAGTCTAACAAACATGTTAGTAACAAAGCAACACACGGTTGTTTGTTAAATTTCTACAAACATTGCGTTTGTAATGTGGCTACAAACGCTAGATTTATACCTCGCCGTATAAGGTACACCTGTTTGTTAACTACTACAAACATTTCTCTGTGTGTGGGGTGAAGCGAATTGAGATCCATCTAGACACTCGAGACGGAATTCTCTACTTTTGTATGAGAGAGCCCATGTGGCCCGAGATTATTATGCAAATGTTCGAGAAAGGAACGAAAGTTGTCATAATTAGAGGTGACGTCTACCATCTGCAAGTTTCCAAAGCGGAAGAACTTTTCAAAGTGAGAATTTATGCTAATTCATAACTGCTAAAATGGTTATAATAACCCGTGTCATCCACCTTTACTAACGAATTTCATCGGTACAGCTCTCCGGCTTATGATTTTCACTAGTAACTTAAGAGAGAGAGAGATAAAAACGTCGTCACTCACTAAAATGACCCAATGATATTGCGATTTAAATTTTTTTTTTCAGAGAATCGTTGACGGCAAAATGGAGGTATCTTTTGCAACAGTCGTTGATAAACCGATGGATTGTCCCGCTCTAGTAAACTACGAATGGTTTGGTGAGTCCATTCTTGTTTTGCAAAAAAGGAAAGGGTCGCATTGTTCTACAGGCCGGTCCTTCCTCCAAAAAGGGCTTTGGAGTGAGAGAATGTGAACAATCGAGAGGGGCTCTCCACTTTCGCACACTCTCTCGCTCTGATCGGTTAATTTCTCAGCAAAAAAAGTAGTCAAATACTTTCATATTAAAGTATGTTCTGAAAATTCAATTCAAATGCTTAGAAATCATTTTTTAGCTTTATCATTCTTACACAATGTATTAAATTTTTATTTTTTCAGCCCGTCCCTATGTCAAAAACGAGAAGAACATATATTTCTATGGTGTAAGACACATTTCCATATCTGACTCTCTTCTACCAAGAGAGGAGTAGGTTTCTCCCCTCACTCCTATTTCCACATTGTGGTTACCCAGAACCTCTCTTCCCGCTCCCCACCTCCTATGAATTTCCCATACCTTATCGTGCTTTTATTAGGGTTCCTTAATGATACGCGATAATCCAATTACAAAAAAGTAGAACAAACGAATTTTTATTGTTCCACTTTTTATAATTGGCTTTTCGTGTATCATTAAGGAACCCTAGCTTTTATTGTCGCCTGACCCCCTCCCCAAGTTGAGCGGTCAGAATCACAATTCTGACCCCTCAGAACGACCATTCAGAGCGGTCATTGTGGGGTCTAGACTTTGAAAGGTAACTATACAACTACCCGCATACGAGGGAAATTACACCCCCACCCTCTTCATTCTCCGCACTCTCTCTTCAAAAAAAACGGTCAATTTCCCTGTTATGCGGGTAGTTGTTTAGTTACCTTTCAAAGTCTAGTGGGGTCAGAATGATAGTTTGGGGGTCCACCTCGCCTGGGGGGGGCAGAATTGTCATTCTGACCGCTCAACTTGGGGGTCAGGCGACAATAAACGCACCATTAATATCATTCTCCTAATTCGTCTATTTATGTATAGGTGTACGATGTGACGGAGGAGTGCGCATACAGCACCAAACATCAACATTTTCTTCGATTATACGAATTCCTGTACGAACTTGTCTGTGTATGCGCCCAAAATTTTTATCAACCCTCTGCAATGTTTCAATTATACGACAACTCGATCAAAATGTAGTGAAATCTACTCGCTCGAGCCAATTTTCACCTTTTTCACTTTCAATTTTTCAAGTTCAAGCAAATTTTCACCAAGTATTAGTGTGTAGAATACTTGATTGTTCACCACAGTCGCTTATTACTTGTTAGGGTTGACCACTCGAAATATCCTTTGAACAATGGAGGATTAACAACAAACAAAGAACTGTTCCGGAACGGAGTCGAAACGCTTCGTTTCGACTTTTCGAGTGGTCAACTCTATTAATTTTTACGAGCAGGAAAAGACAAAGAAATACTTGTGCCCGTTATTCTATTCTCGCAGCGACAGGTATGGCATGCGAACAAAAACGATGCAGCGTTTATTCAATCAACTAAATACTTTCACAACTGAATACATAAAGAATGCTGCTCGATACATTGTAGAGAGATGCATACAGTTCACTGGGCCGGGACGGGCACTGCTGCAATTTCTGCGGGCTTTTCTGCGCCCTTTTCTTTGATCTTCTCCTTGACTTCTACGAACTTCGTTGACACCCGACAGAACGGACAGTCAAGTTGGCTTTTCGGGTTGGATATTTGATGGGCGCATGCGAGACATGCAAAGTGGCCACAGGAAGTGAAACAGGCCCGACGAGCGGGATTATCGATGAAACAGATGCCGCAACGACGCGAGAAGGAGGAGCCACGGGCGGGACTGGAATGGGGTAGTTAGCAATAATATTAATTTACTAAGTAACTCAGTTTTAAGTGAAAGAGTTAGTAGACCGTAGAACTTGTTAGCACACCCAGAATGAATACACTTACTATTGAGTGTATCAAACACTGAGTTAGGGCATCGAGTGTATGATACACTTACAAATCTCTCGTTTTCGCACGCTCTCTCGACGCGCGAATACACTCAATATTGAGTGTATCATATACTCGATGCCTTAACTCAGTGTATTCATTCTCTGTGCAGCTAATAAGCTCTCCTCCACCGACCGGTCGACCAATGGTGCGATAAAAGTAATTCGCGTTGTTATATTGATAGATGCATAACAGACAAATATTGGATATGTTTCATCAACCTTAGTAGAGCTTCAAGATCATTCTAACAATGTTTTTTTCTTAGAAAAAGGGGAATATAATTTAGTTTATTGTGCCCAAAGGAGTCATTTTTATATTTTTTTCAAATTTTTGTAGTTTGTAACCAAAGCTTTAACAGTTTATACTTGCATCAATCTACTGTGTTCAAAAAAACGGTATTTCATAGTTCTAAAATATCGTACTTACTGAAAATATCGGAACGTTTACCGGAAAACGTGAAAAATATTCACTTTTTGCATCTTTGCGAGTACACATTATCATGATTTGCATTTATGCTAATTCGATTAATCCGCATCGATTTGCCGGGATCCACCCGGACATGCCCGGTGAAATGTGTAAAATAAAGCTACAAATTCAATTGCAAGAAAAGGATAGAACCGGCAATTACTGGCATTTCCCGGCTGAATACGGTAATGATGACAATTCGCTAACTTGGTCGGATTTCGCATCGAATTTTCTCCTTTGTTTTAGACATTTCACCGGGCATGCCCGGGTAGTTTCCGGTGAATCGAGGTGGACAAAAAATATGAGCCTATTCACGAGTCGTGAATAATTTTCTTAGCAAAGTTACAAAAAGTGAATATTTTTCACGTTTTCCGGTGAACGTTCCGATATTTTCAACAAGTACGATACAATACTCACCTCTTGCTCTCCTTCTCTCTCATCTCCTTCACCAACTTCCTCTTCTCCTCCATTTTCACTCGCTTCCTCTCCTCCTCCGCAGCGATCTCTTCTTCTGTAGGTGCTGCAGGTGCTGCAGCCGCGGCTTCGGCTGCTGCAGGGTCGTTGAGTCGATAGGAGACGGAGGTGAGAACGGGCTGCGGGCCGTTATAGTCGATCTTGGCGATATCGAGTATGCGCCTATTAGCATCCACGATGCCAAGGAGAGCTCCGGCGGGAGCGAAGTTCGTCTGGTAAATATTATCGATTAGTTTTCATCCCTTAATTTTTTTTCTATCGATTACCTACAGTGCTTATATAACGTAGACTACAATATTTCAAGAGGGAGCGATGTTGAGAAATATCGGGGGGTGGGGAAGCACGGGCCATTTGAGATCCAAAAAGAATTTTGAAATTGTGTTCAGTGAGACTATCTAAAAATCAATAATTGAGGCAAAAAAATGCTCACTTCATCGCCCTCCAGTGGCACAATTTTCCATTTGAGCGTGGGCAGATGCAGCGCCCACATTTGCGCCTGGAAACAGTAGATGGTGTCCTCGAGCAGGACGATGTTCGAGCCCCTGCAATTCGTTAAGAGCTCAAATCTTAGGCTTTTAGCTTAAACCTTAAGCTTAAGACCCTAAGCGTTAAGACGCCTACATAATTCGAATCCTCTGGGGCGAGATACCATTTGAAAGGAGCATATACTCACGCTCTGTCTCACCCGAGCCAGTTCCGTGTATTTTGCTAAAGGGTTTTAATGATATTTTTCAGATTTGTAAATTTTCGAGAAAATTCGTCAAAGCGAAATGCGCTCGCTAACTAGCGATAACCGTTGAGTGGCTTTGAGTTGAGAATTATGCTTATTTATTGAATATATTGTTCCGTTCTTGAACAATTTTTGTTGCACAAAGTAAGAGTCGCACCAAGCCATAGAAGACGGCCGTTTCAGAGGTACTTACTACATGTTTTGTGTGTGATCAAGATTGCCGTTTTTTAGAGAGAGAGAGAGAGAGAGAGGGAATGGAAGCGTACCAATTCAAATCGGGGAAGACGCCCGTTTCCGATGTCGCTAAATATTGCACCGGCATGCCATTTTCGTCGTGTCCCTGAACGCGCACGCCGTACACGATGTAGCGCTTGCCGCCCCACAAAAACGCCAGCGATCCCGCAGCGATAACCTGAAAACAGAGTGGATTACGGTAGGAAATGCGAGAAAACGATTCAAAACTTTCCACTCTCTCTCTCTCTTCACCGGTCGATAATTCAAGTCTTTCACTCGATAATGAAGCTGTGCTGCCCTCTCGTCGGTCTCATTAATAAAATGTAATGCAAAAAAGTATAACTAATCTGGTATCATAAAATATAGATACAAATGTAGAACTGAAAGTTAGAAAGAAGTAGAGGGGTAAATATAAATAAAAGTATACGAACCTCATTGACGCGGGCGTTGATATTATCGATATCTGGCGGGTAAACGGACGTGACTCGACGGTGAAATGTGGCCATTCTGAAAGGGAAATAATAAAAAATATGAATATTTTTGTGAAAAAAACGATGAAAACATGAAAACTGGACAAAAAAGAGCAGGTACTGAGAAGATCTGGATGCGAATGAGGAATGAGCGGATTCTTGGGCACTTTATACCAGGGTCCTCGTCTCGGTGGGTGGTTCCGATCTCGACACCGGATAGTAAACGACTCCTTTGCGCGTCCTCTCTTACTCTCTCCTCTCTCTCCTCTCTCTCCTCTCTCTCTCTCTCTCTCTCTCTCTCTCTCTCCCACGTAACGTTCGCGACCAATGAACGCGCGTGTTCAATACAGGGTTCAATACTGGACGCTACTCTCTGTACCGCACTCCGATCAGTCTCCAGATTATACCACAACCTGGACAATCCTCCAGAAAGGGGTAGGAGCTAGAGAGCTTGTAACACCGAGAGAGAGTGTTTCTATCACCTAACCTGGAGATTTAAAGTGAAGCTGCTATATTCCGACACAATCGAATGTTATTTATTTTCCAAATTATAAAAATTGACGAATGAATATGGTCACGGAAAATGCGATGACTATGATATATGAATCGAATGTATCATATACTTCAAAAATAATTAAATACTGAAACTAAAATATTATAAATAAGTTGATCGGATGGCTATCGCCAGGGGGTAATTTGAAGATTGATCCCATCTTCTACTAAATTAGTTGGACTTGCGCTGCCGACGCATTCTTCATAGGAGGGAAGATCTGTAATTGTACTTTTCTTTTGTTATGCAAAATTATGTTATAAAAACTATTTCGAATCCCTCATTTCATAATTCTAATCGAGAGCGGAAGGGAGTTAGCAGTTAGGTGTGGGGCACCAGAGCACACATTTGTCCCTCAAACTACACTCTCCTAATCTACATACATCAATCTTCATCTTCGCCAATGATCACGTGACTCTAGCCTATTATCATACACATTTACATGCCGCTTTCAATTGTCATTATCTAGTCATATTAGGTAACACTAGTCTTAGTCGTCTCGGAGCAAGCTGAGCGGTCGACTCCTCGGGGATTCGTCATCGATCGACGGGACACGTCATCGATCGCCCGTGTATTGTATGTTTACGGTAGTAGATCAGCTGGTAGATAAAATACTTAGTAGTTATAACCGTTGTAGCCTTGTTAATTCACACACTATCCACTCTCTATGCGCACCTATAAGAATCCGAGAGTACCTCTGGTACCATCTATGTCTAATTTAGCGAAATAAGGAGAGTCGGGCATAATAATCTAGGAAAGTATAATGCACCCACCTGCCGAGTTCCTTCCCAATCCCGGATTTTGTAATTCTTTTCTGAAAAGTTATACAAATAAAATTCGGACCGAATCACATTTTTTTTCGATTTCCAGAAAGTTATCAGACGCGAGAGAGTGTCTGAAAGTGGAAGAGATCCTCTAAGTATGGCACACTATTTCGCCGTTTACCCCTTTCTGAGGGAATGCCCACCTCAGTCCAATAGATCCAATAGTGATGGGAACGTTGACTGAAACTGATTCCCCCAGAATTCGGCTTGTCATGACTTTCACCTGAACCGTAATCAGTACAGTACGCCATTTTCACCGTATTCGAACATGTAATGTACACTTTCAATGACAAAGTAAGTGCGAAGTAATGTTAAAGTAAGAAACCGAAGCCAAATGAACCTTGAGTCGATAAGTAACGCTGATATTGGGACAGTGAAAGTGTAGAGGAATCATGGCAGGTATGGTAATTGAGCGGCTAATGAGGTGATCGGAATCGCTTGCTACGGATATGTTCTGAAATTACTGCTGTATTCTCGGGATATCGCATGAAAAATTCTCATAATGGTAACGCTCAAAAAAGGCTGGGAGCGCGAGGGTGTGGGACCGTTAGAAAGTATCGATTTCCCTTTCGCTATTCACAATTTCGCTTGTCCTAATTTTCCGGATGTTTGATGTAGCGAAAAGATAGAGACACAGAGCACTTCAAACGGTGTTTTGTATGGGTAATGAATATATAACGCCGTATTTTTAAGGATGGAACAAGTGCCAACAGAGTCTAGTACAGCAAACAAATACGTATACCGGAGATCACTATCTGTGACAAATTGTAAAATCTGAGTCTAACTCTTTCGATTGAGCGAAGTAGCTTGCGATCTTCTCTCTGCTGAGTAATTCCGCCATTATAGGCGGTGTAACTCGTTAACTTGTACAATTTGAGTCTGATCTAAAGGAAGTTTGTTAACGATTTTTTCTGAGTAATGTACACTCACAATATTTATCATTCGCGGAGAATTATTTCTTATTTCTGCGTTCACAATAATTTCTTCGCCGGGGACATATCCCGTCTTCGATAGATTCACCTTCAAGAATATTTCGTTTCGTGATTTGAAGCGAATTTCACAACACAACACAACATTTCACATTCAGCGAATTTCAAAGTATTTTAGAAAACTTTAGTTACTTACGTTTAGTCTGATTTCGCCTTTCTCAAATGGGAAAAATCGGTCGTATAGGGTCTCCGAAATGTTTACAGAATGCGAAACATCGCAAATCAAGTTCAAATCAACCGGCCGAGTCACGTTGAAATGCTGCAATACGCGTTTTTGAGCAAACTTTTAATTCTGTGAGTGTTTGTTTACGATATTTTAGTAACTGGTCTACATGCTGCTTGAAACCGGAAAACCACCATTCATGCTACTATTCACACAGACCCGGCAATTTTCACATGTAATTTCACAGTACCATCGTCAGCTTAAAGCCAGTTAAAACGGGTATTAACCACTGCGATTTCGCCGATTTTTACATTTTTTGAAGAAAAAAATTGAATCCAAAAGAGTGTTTAATAAACTTACAGCCACCGTTCGATTGGTTTGTTCCCACAATCTTTCCACATCAACCATGCAAAAGTAGCGAACTTGTCCAGTCAAACTTTTGAAAGAAGAATCGCACGACCGAGGCAGGCGGAACCTGAATATTTAATATTTTTCACAAATAACATTTTGAAAAATGCGATTTTAACTTTCTGTTTAACCTATACTAGTGGTTCTTACCATCGAATTGAATTGTCAATAGCTTCCAATACGGGAACCTTATGCGGGAGAGAAATAGAGAGATGAAAAAGTCAGCAAAAACACTGACCTCACTTTAAAAGTGTGGGTGCCAACTGCCAGTGTGCACTTGCTTCCCACTGGTTTCCATACTGTCGCTGATTGCACAAAATAACAGTGATGAGAGTAATTGCCGAGAGGTAGAACTCCGTTGGGCAGACGCTCAACCCTGTTATTCTATTTTATATTATTTCATTTGATTATCTGAATACGATATTTCTATGGAATCAAAATGTTTCGCTGATAAATAGCAGAAACGAATGGAATAGTGCAATTGAATGTAATGCAGTCAGTGAACAGTGTACCCGACTAGTCTGAAATGGTCTCGTCATTTCACACATTCTCTCACCCATCGACCGGCCGAGAGAGTGTGCGAAATGAAGAGACCATTTCAGACTAGTCGGGTACACTGTTCACTGCATAAGACATTCCGGCAACAAACACACCCCTTGCTCTTGAAGTGGAAAGTAGTACTTTAAATGTTTAACATGTGAACACGATATTTGTATAAAGGAAAACATTTTGTTTTAGGTACTATGTTTTTTTCATGCTAGTAGAAAACTACAAATATAAAGGCATGTGTAGAAGTGTGTGAAATGTGAGACCACGGCCTCGTCATTTCGCACACTCTCTAGACCGGTCGATAGACGAGAGAGCGTGCAAAATGAAGAGACAGTGGTCTCACATTTCGCACTCGAATGTGTAGGCAAAAGAGGGAGTTGGAAATGATGTTTGTGAGAGAGAACTTCAGCTCGTTCCTACCAGCTATCATACACCTAACTTTCAAGGGGCCATGATTGAGTTGATTGAGTTGATTCAATCAGCTCAATCAAGTTGTTGTTTGTGCACTTAGAGCGACTTTTTTCAAATTTTCTTCGATCCGATCATTTTCATTCTGCGAGTTTACTAAATGGGAGAGAAAACTAAGCGGGAAACCGCCTCTTCATGAAAACGGTGTCGTTTTCGAAAATTGCGAGATTTTGAATAAAATGGTCCGCGGGTTCACACGCGTTCCGATTTTTTTTTGTTGTTTAGCAAAATCGATAGTTGTGCTGGGAAATTTGCGCTGCGAAAAGTTCATTTATTAATTAGAGTTAATCATTGCTAATTGAACTTTGTTCTGTTGCTAGGTTCGATTCTACTTGCTGTTGCCATCGATTTAGCTGTTGTGCAGCCAGAATCGTGGCCGAACTTGGCCTATGGCACTTGCTTTCGAGACTGTGTTTTATTTATGTTCGATCTTGAGCGTTATATAGTGGATATTCATCATGTTTGCGCTGCTATTTGTTAAATCTCAATTCCCTTTTGTCAGGCGCCGCCTCTAGCAAGGAACGACTGATTTGGACGGCGCCTGAGCGCCACCAAATTAACATGTCAATACCACACAAATTTCAGTAATCCATGATAGGCACGATCAATTTTGACTGAATTAAGTAGTTGTTACCCGGTTCAAAAGCTCCTGAGGGGGGCTATGGTGAAAGAGATCCAAAAATGACTGTGTTTCGCACTCTCTCTTGCTCCTAACACCTCTTTGAGGATTGACCAGGATGACGTATATTGAGGGATGAGTTTTAGCAGCTCTACAGAGCACTCAATGAGGCACTAGATAACGATAAAAAGCAAGAGCGACTCACCGCTGCTCGGGTCCGCCGCGGCTCCCGCGTTCTCCTCAGGCGCCGTCCAAATCAGTCGTTCCTTGCTAGAGGCGGCGCCTGACAAAAGGGAATTGAGATTTAACAAATAGCAGCGCAAACATGATGAATATCCACTATATAACGCTCAAGATCGAACATAAATAAAACACAGTCTCGAAAGCAAGTGCCATAGGCCAAGTTCGGCCACGATTCTGGCTGCACAACAGCTAAATCGATGGCAACAGCAAGTAGAATCGAACCTAGCAACAGAACAAAGTTCAATTAGCAATGATTAACTCTAATTAATAAATGAACTTTTCGCAGCGCAAATTTCCCAGCACAACTATCGATTTTGCTAAACAACAAAAAAAATCGGAACGCGTGTGAACCCGCGGACCATTTTATTCAAAATCTCGCAATTTTCGAAAACGACACCGTTTTCATGAAGAGGCGGTTTCCCGCTTAGTTTTCTCTCCCATTTAGTAAACTCGCAGAATGAAAATGATCGGATCGAAGAAAATTTGAAAAAAGTCGCTCTAAGTGCACAAACAACAACTTGATTGAGCTGATTGAATCAACTCAATCAACTCAATCATGGCCCCTTGAAAGTTAGGTGTATGATAACACTTGCCGCTCCCTCGACTTGCGTGGCAATCTTATCGATGATTATCGGTTGATCGAGGACGGTCACGGAAATGGAAGCGGTAACCTGCGCATTTTGATGTATTTAAATAATATTTAAATAAACATACTAATAATAGTATCATAACTATAATATTAATCAGTGCCGCTTGGCGGGGGCGGATCAAGATGAGACTTCCTATAGGTTTTTTAATCTGCTTTACGAAAGTACGAAAATACCTACTCCAACCAACTGAAATTGTTGCAATTCAAGTTTCTTACTTTTCTCAACAAATGACGGGAATTAATTTAACTTTTTTATTATAAATATGCCCAAAAATAAAGCCTCAGGAAACTTCCGGGCAAGACGTACCGTGTCTCCGGGAGCGTAGCCCTCGGGCTGGTCATAGCGGATGGCAACTCGGAGGCGTTCCTTGGCCGGTGATGATATATCGCTGCAGCTACTGCTTTTATAGCGGTATTGAGATGAGGCGGGGGAGAGAGAGCCGAAAAATAGAGTCGCCATGGCACCGGAAAAAAGGGAATAGTTTGCGAGTGAAGTTCTCCGCAGGATTACGCAAAAAAAGTTACACAATTTTGCCAAATAATATATTACTTCGATTCTCGCCACTCGGCCTTATAGCAGGCAGCGAAAATGAGTGAAATGAGTGACTCTTCTTTTTTAAAAATCATATTTTGTATCTTAAATTCGTGCTAAAGTTTGGTATAAATACTATAAATGCAATTGCACCGACCGGAAGCTAGCGAAATTCTAATTGACCTTTGTTCCTTTTTTACACACAACAAAGGAGAAGTAGGAAAGTTATTCTGAACGTTCAGCAAGATGTCAGCAACGAGAGAGCGTGCGAAAATGAGAGGGCAGCACTCGAGCTTCCACACATTCTCCCGAAAGAGGAAGAAAAATGGGAGACCTCTTCTCGCGCGCGCTCTCCCCCCTCTCTCTATTTCTTTCCGTCCCTCCCTCTCTCTCTCTTCTCTCTCTCTCTTTCTCTCTCTTTCTCTCTCTTTTCTCTCTCGTCGTCTGGTCACTCTACCCTACATGTGCTTCCTCGTTGCTTACTCCCTGCAGTGACGTCATTCGGGCCCAAAATAGATGCAATTTCCAGAGTCGTTACTATTTTCGTGCTGACGTATGTGCAAAATTCGGTGTTGAAATACGTTGCAACTAGATTTGTGATTGTAATCGGCATTTCTCATGAACCGTTTGTTTCCGCTCGCTCGCCCGGGCGTCCCGTCGGCTCCGCCTCCCTGAGTCATTGAGATATTATCAGATGGTTTGGGGTTTCTCTGGAAGCTACGCTCCTTGACAGTGGTGGGAGAGGTTGTAAGACCGAGAGAGACTTTCTCGCACCTAACCAATTTTGGGAGGTTTGAAAAAAAAAGAAAAATAGATAAGAAATGTATTTAGACCACGTCTGAAACCAATACGAAACCCCATCTTGATCAGCGCCGCTAAAGCGACACTGATAAATATTGTATTGTATTGTATTGTATTGACAATTCAGTCGCATACATCATTTATTATAGAAATGTTCAATTAAATACTAATTATAATTAAATATACAAAACAAATATTCGGGGTTATCGCCATGGAGTAATTTGAAGATTGATCCCATCTTCTATTGCACTGCATTCGTCGTAGGTGGGAGGATCTGTAATTATAATTATCATTAATTATAATCTGTAATTATAATTGTAATTATAATTACTGTAATGATCATTTACTCGTAGATCGAATTTACGATAAAAAATATGATTTACAAAAAGAAGAGTTCGAATGTGCTCATTTCACGCATTTTCGCAGCCGGTGTAAGGCCGAGAGAGGGAGAGGAAAGTGACGTGAGCCGAATTTTAAAAAAAAACAGTATACCAGTGAAAGGGTCCTGTAGCGACTTTCGCTACCATTTCCCCTCTTTCCCTCGTCAATCCCATCATCATCCCTTTTCACATTCATTACGCGTGCAGTTTGGCATCTGCCAACCTCGTATCAATCGATATCGAGGGATTTGCATGAGTGTGTCTGCATGTCTGCACTCTCCTAAGCGCACGCTCTCTCGCCTCTCACGGCTCCTCGTCCGAGACTGCGCTCTCTCAATTCCACACGCTCTCTCCCTCTGATCAGACTAGACTGTCGGAGGGCGCGTGTCTGGCATCTGTCTGGCCCCGCCCCCTAAGGGGGTATAAATAGCCGCTCTCTCGCCCCTATCCTCACTCTCGAACCCGGCCTCTCTACAGTCGAGGTCTCGTTAGTCACCGTTCCCCTCACGACCCGAAATGTGATCCAAGGCCCATGAGCCTCAAACAGCATGACATCGAACAATGACACAATCCACTCTCTTTTCGTCCCTGTTTAGTTTATTCTATTTTCCCCTTGTAAATTGCTAATAAATTTGTACTAAATTACCGTACCCTTGCAACCACACTACGACTACATCTCATAAACACTGTTTTCCCCGCTCCGGCCGGTTATCGATCAAATACCGTAACCCTGCTCAGTGGGCGGGGGTAGAAAATCGTGTACAGGTCCTGATTTGAAACGAAAGCCTCTCTAGCAATCAAGGGAAGTTGAATAAACCCACCTGCCGAGTTCCTGCCCGATCCTGGATTTTGCTGTCCTTTTCTGAAAATGCATTTGTGTGAATGAAATTCGGACCAAAAAACGCCGTCCCCAATCTCCAGAAAGGGGTTAGACGCGAGGGAGTGTGTGGGAATGAGAGAATCCCTCTCACTTGTGCGCACTCTCTCGCTCCTGTCCATTTCTGTAATTACACTGACCTCAATTCAATCGATCCAATGGTGATGGGTACGTTTACTGTGACTGACTCTCCGAGAATTCTGCTTGTCATTACTTTCACCTGAAAATTATTTGTTCTTCATTTTTCACTGTGTCATGCATGATTCTTGCCATTAGGCAGCAGACTAATTATATAATTTTACTTATATTGATGGGACTACAACTGCACCTTGAGTCGATAAGCAACGCTGATATTGGGACAGCGAAAGTGGAGAGGGATCATGGAAGGTACGGTAATTGATCGACTGATTACGTGATTGGAGTCGCTTTCAACGAATATGTTCTGAAAAAAAAATTTTCTTTCCCTTATTTTCAAAAATATTTGTACTTTTTGTTATTTTTTGCTTGGAACGAATTTCCATTTTGTGATCCTGTAAGAAACTACAAAATTCAATCGAAAAGAGGGTAATATCCCAAGATATAAGAAATGTTTGGGCAATGCCATTCTGTAAATTCTTAAATAATGTCCTGGAACTGTTTAACAAAGAAGTGTTCTGATAAAATGACTTTGTTCTTGGCTTATCATGGAAAAAGCCGTCTGGTAGTATATCACGTAATGTTTTCGGTAACAAACTGCAAAACTCAATCTCACTCTTTCAATGGAGCTTTTTTAAGAAACAACAATAATTGTGCGATCTTTGTTTGCTGCATGAATTGGAAATTCAGCCTCACTCTTTCAATGGAGCGAAGTGTCTTGCGTTCTTCTCTCTGATGAGAAATCCCGCCATTGTATGTAGTGAAGGTCGTGAATTGATACAGTTTAAGTCGTATCTGCACGATTTTTTCTTCGTTTTTAGAAATCGAATCAACAACAAAATTATTGTGATAGAAACTTACAATATTTACCGTTCGCGGTGAATTATTTCTTATTTCTGCATTCACAATAATTTCCTGTCCGGGGACATATCCCGTCTTGGACAAATTCACCTTCAATAAAATTTCTTAGTACGATTTTTATATGATTTTCAAAAAAGAAAATTAGCTCTTTTTGCCACTCGTTGGAAGAAACTGTGTGCGAAATGAAAAGACCTGGACGAATATTACAAAACTCAGAAAATACTTACGTTTAGTCTGATTTCGCCTTTCTCAAATGGGAAAAAGCGGTCGTATAGTGTCTCCGAGATGCTTACGGGATGCGAAACATCTCTAATAAAGTTGAGATCAACTTTACGTGTGACGTTAAAATACTGCAAAACGCGGTTTTAAACAAAATGTTATTTCTATTAATGTGGTTGTACGATAGCTCTGCTAACATTAAGAGTAATATTAACAGAGGCCCTGCAAACTTGACCTGTCAGTTCACAGTTTCCTCAGTATTAAGAGACCCTCCATGAGAAAACGGGAGGGTGTATAGGTAAATACAGTACCGGTCAAAAGTATGGCCCCAAATTTCAAATCGTCATAACTTTCTTCAAAGTTGAGATAGAACCCTACGGTTTGGAGCATTAAATTGCAAATGAATACATGAATATTTCGCAATAGTCCATGATGACCCCTCTGCATGATTCCATTTTAGGCACTCCGTTTGCAGAGGTGCAGTCGCAAAATATAATTCCATTCTCACATAGATTTTAGGCACAGGCTCAAACACTCAGTGGTGGTGGCATTATTGCTGGTGGCATTATTTCCCGGCACCTCCGAAAAAATCAGAAAATCGAATATCTCTTGTCTAAGTAGTGCTAGAGGTCCCAAATTTTGCAGAAACTATGAGAGTATAGTAGAGTACCTTCGTGCAAAATTTGGCTTCGATCAGTCGCTTATTGCGAAATTTTGAAAAATTTCGAAATGCGATTTTTGCACTACCAGAACTCTGCGCTACGTTAAGCTAAAAATCTGAATTTTTGCCATGCTGTGCAAGTACTATCAGGCACCACATCTACTAAGTTAAGAAGCCTAGGAAATTTATTCACTACTGCTGGAGTTGAAATATCATCGAAAATCGGGGTGCGTAAATCGCAACTTTTCTCCAGCAGCAATTTTGAAACTGAGATTTAACAGGGTTCCGAGTTCAATAAAGCTTCTTCTATGAAATATATACGTTATTTGAAACAAGTAGCACGATTTGCGTCCGTTCTTAACCTTATGAAGGAACAGTGAATTTGCTCGACCTGCATTTACCAAGCTCCACACACTTCGAATGGTGCCTGATAGTACTTGCACAGCATGGCAAAAATTCAGATTTTTAGCTTAACGTAGCGGAGAGTTCTGGTAGTGCAAATTCGTTTTTCGCAATGAGCGACTGATCGAAGCCAAATTTTGCACGAAGGTACTCTACTATACTCTCATAGTTTCTGCAAAATTTGGGACCTCTAGCACTACTTAGACAAGAGATATTCGATTTTCCGATTTTTTCGGAAGTGCCAGGAAATAATGCCACCAGCTTTAATCGCAAAGTGAAAAATGACTCGTATAGTGGAATGTATACACCAATGGATATACTATCACCACTGAGTGTTTGAGCCTGTATCTAAAATCTATGTGAGAATGGAATTTTATTTGCGACCGCACCTCTGCAAACGGAATGCCTAAAATGGAATCATGCAGAGGGGTAATCATGGACTATTGTGAAATATTCTTGTATTCATTTGCAATTTAATGCTCCAAACCGTAGTGCCCTATCTCAATTTTGAAGAAAGTTATGACAACTTGAAATTTGGGGCCATACTTATGACCGGTACTGTATCTACAACACACCCCCAATTTGTTTTCGTAGAATGAGGGTCACGAGTGCTGGGCACATCTCTTTCAACGCCAACAAAAATTTGACCGAAAAATATAAGTATGATTTACAAAAAGAATACATACTTCAACCCTACCGATTGTTCAAATATCAATGACATATTTTTTTGAAATATTACAACAAGAAATAAAACTCACAGATATTTTTCTTTCATTCTGCCTCCAGAATCTTTCAATATCGACGGCGCAGAAGTAGCGAACTTGCGCCAGCTCACTTTGGAAAGAGGAATCGCACGAGAGCGGTAGGCGAAACCTAAATTACATATTACAATTGTAAAGCGATACGATTATGAAATGGGATTCTGGCGAGTATATTCTCTTTCTGCACTTCGACGTGTCTCACGCCGACCTTTCATTATTATTATTTATTATTTCATTATTTATTTATTCCGTCAGAGGATTGCGTACAAAAAAATGAAGCCATATCTTTCGCAGCCATATCTTTTGATTAGGAGCGGAACGTTTTATTATTTTGGACGAGTGTTTGTGAATTCATAAGATCTAGGTTACAATATCTCATGCTATTCCGAAAATTATTCTTTGCTTCTTATACCACCAGTTAACTATCTAGATACGACTTTGCCACCAGTTAACTATCTAGATAAACGACCAAATAATTCTCCCACAGATTTTTTCTCTTCAACAAATGCCGGAAGTATATGTAACATTAATATGCCTTAAATTATAGCCCTAGGAAACTACTTTTCTCTCTAACAAATACTATTATAATTTTAAAATGATACGTTCAAGAAATGGACTACTGTTGTGTGCTCTCTTTCTATACCTCGGCGTGTCTCTTGCTTTACCATGCTCTCTCGCCAATCATTTTTGCGTTTAGCGCGGAATAGTAACGGAACGTTTTATAATTTTGGACGAGTGTTTGTGAATTTGTAATACCTCATCGTATTCGCAAAAGATTCATTCATCATCATGTTTTGATCGAAAAACGGGAGATGATTAAAATTTAAGTAAAATAAAATTTACGGACTTTACTGTGAACGTGTGGCATCCAACTGCAAGTTCGCGCTTGCTCGCCACCGGTTTCCATACTATCGCTGATTGCGAGAAATAGCAGTGACGGGAGGAGTGGCTTCTACAATGTACTATTGTGTCGCTTGTTGATTCCAAACCTACATATCAGGGTTAGAGCGAGAGAGTGCACAAAAGTGAGAGAGTCCCTCTCGATTTCACACGCTCTCTCACTCCAAAGGCTTTTCTGTAAGGTTGACCGGTCTGTGGAATGATGTGAAGGGTGTTAGATTATGTCTGTGTCGTAAGTAGACTTTGAAAGGTAACTAAACAACTACCCGCATAAGAGGGAAATTACACCCCCACACTCTTCATTCCGCGCGCTCTCTCTTCAAAAAAACGGTCAATTTCCCTGTTATGCGGGTAGTTGTTTAGTTATCTTTCAAAGTCTAGTCGTAAGTTCCCGTTATCGGATCATTTCGTGGCAAAGCTTGTGTTTGCTTCAGCAAATCACATCATTCCACAGGCCGGTTAACCTTACAGAAAGGCCTTTGGAGTGAGAGAACGTGTGAAATCGAGAGGGACTCTCTCACTTTAGTACACTCTCTCGCCCTCACCCCTGTCTGTCGGTTTGGAATCATGTGACATGATTACCTAGGCAAGACTCCTTTATTCTCATCCCATACCACTCGTGCCGCTCCTTCGACTTGCGTGGAGATCTTGTCTATGCTGACAGGCCGTTCAATTGTTTGAACACATTTATCAAGAGTTCAATTGGGTCTTCATCCTCGATTGAGGATTTAAGGAAGTTCAGTTGAGAGCTCTGATGTGCATGGCGTTCCAGTTGCTGCTCCTTGCTTCACTCAGAAAGTCCGGTCCGATCGTTTTTCGAAATAAGTCGCTCCATCTTGTCGTTGGTCGTCCTCTTCGTCTTTTCCTTCGTGGGAACCATTCGATCACAGATCGGCTCCACTTCAAGCAATCATCATTAGCGATTTTGTGCACCCAAGACCATTTTCTCTTCATCGCAGTATCAACAAAGTCTCGCACCTTAGTAAGGTTACGTAGCCGATCATTCGAGACATGATCGAGCACAGTACAGCCAACAATCCACCTTTCCATTTTCCTTTGAGCCACCGATAATCGATTCATTTGTTTTTTGGTCAATGCCCATGTTTCACACCCATAAAGAACCGCCGGAAGAATGCATCCATTGAATAGACGCCGTTTATGTGAAATTGGGATGCCCTTATTTACCAGAAAAGCCCTGTGTTTATGGAAGGCCCCGAATCCAGCTTGAATACGCCTGCTTATTTCACATGCGTCTTTCCCCGAGATTGCTATTGCGCTACCAAGGTAAACCGCCTTATCAACCAGTTTCACCTCCTTCCCACCAACTTTCACCACCCTTGGTGTTACCTTAGAACACATCCCGAAAGTTTTGTCCCCATTTAGCAATAATCCGACTTTCCTCAATACCCTCTCCAATTCCTTCGCCATTGCTTGAATTTGCCGTTCATCATGAGATATGAGAACGGCGTCGTCGGCAAAGAGAATATGCGAGAGGAATCTACCATTTACATTAATCCCTTTTTTGTCCCAGTTTAATTCCCGCATGGCCATCTCCAGAACTGCAGTGAACAGTCTCGGTGATAAACAATCGCCCTGTCTTACACCTCGACCTACTTTTATTTCCACTTCCTTCCCATTTACCACGACCACATTTTTACTACCCTGAGAGATTCCCGCCAGAAATGAAACAACCTCGGAAGGAATACCCTCATACTCAACAGCTTTGTACACTGCTGCTGTGTAAACACTGTCGAAAGCTTTACTGATATCTACAAAGAGTAAATATATTGGAAGCCTGTAATCGACACAGTAAGCAATGACTGACTTGAGAGTATGAATGGCGTCCACCGTGGAATGTCCCCGTCTAAAACCCATTTGTTCCCACCCTTTATTAGTATCCAAAACTGGAGCATATCTCTTGTTGAGCAGACCAGTTAGTGCCTTCTGGAGTACAGGAAGCAAACTAATAGGCCTGTAGTTTTTAGTGAGAGATGTGTCACCAGTTTTGGGCAAGAGAATTGTGCGTGAATCCCCGAAACCCTGTGGAATTTGACCCCTAACTATAGTATTGAAGAGAGGAGTGAGTATTGGGACCAATTGTTCTACCCCTACCCTAAGCATTTGTCCCGTGATCCCATCCTTTCCCGGTGCTTTCCCCGATTTGAAGTACCGTAGTACCTCTCTAACCTCAGCCTCACAAATAGGAATAAACGGGTCCCGTACAAGTTCTTCTCTGTAGCCAATCCCACCATCCCCCGCATACAAGTCGTTGTAGAAGGCCTGAAATGCCTTCTCAATTCCCGTTTGAGTACATTCCCACTCCCCTGCCCCATTCCTAATCCGACTTATCCTATCCTTCCCAATTGCCATTTTTTCAGTTGCCTTTTTATAGCTTTTACCCATTGAGATTGCTTGGTTGACATACGCTAGATGCGATTGTTCTCGGTCGTTTTTGTACGATCCCCGAATCGATCTGTTTATGAGCAACCACTCAATCCTCGATACCCCTACCGCGTCCATTTTTAGCTGCCTTCGTCTTTCTATCAGGTCCCGGGTCTTATCGGAAACCCTTCTTCCCTGCGGTGTATAAGATGTTGCCATTTTCCCCGCTCCCTGAATGGCCCCAACCACATTACCGTAATCGAGACTCGCACTCCTACGTGTCAATTCTAGTCCTAGACTGAAATTAAATAAGTCATTTTGAAGGTGCGAGTCTCCCCTTGGTGGTCTAACCTCCGCCCTTCGAAATCGATATGGGAAGGAAATGATTGATCTAACCAAACGGTGATCAGTTGAAAAGTCAAACTGTTTCACCACGCCCACATCCCTAACCATCAATCCCTTTGGGTAGAGAATTAAATCAATTTCGTTCCTAGTCCTGCCATTTGGAGACACCCACGTATATTTCCTAGAAGCCCTTTTATGAAAGAAAGTATTACCCACCCTTAACTGTAGTCTCTCACAGAGATCTACAATCATTTGACCCTTTTCGTTTCTTTCCCCATACCCAAATTTCCCCACAGAAAGTTCCCCCTGTTCACAATGACCCACTTTACTATTAAAGTCCCCCATGATGACCTTGTTAACAAATCGATACCGGTGGCTGCCGGGAACTCGCGAATGGAACTCCCTCTCGAGATCTTCGAGAAATGTACTGAACTCGGTCACATCTCGACTGGCCGGCGCGTAAATCTGGAATATTCTTAGCAAGACTTTATTCGAAACCTCAATGTCGATAAAACAGATCCTGGGAGTTATTACGCTAAATCTGACCACCTTCTGTTTCACCTCCCCACTTACGAAGAACCCTACTCCGGCAGTTCGATTGTGAAGACGAGTGGAGTGGTAGAATCGACCGCTGCTCCATTTCAAGTCCATTTCCTCCTCCTTCGATCTTCTGATTTCACTTAATCCAACAACATCAGCATTAATCTTCTCCAGGGAGTCTTCTAGTTCGACGATTCGGGAGTCTTGACAAAGTGAGAGGCAATTTAGAGTAGCCAGAAGTAAGGTTGCCATGATCATGGTCGACGCTGCCACGGGGACCAGTCCGGCTTGGCAGGGAGACTTGAAGGGGAAGGGAGGGAAAGAGCGAGCGACCGCCCCTCACGCCGGACACGAACAAGAATGACTACGCAAATGGAGGCGGTCAAAGACAATATATGCATACTACATCACAATAAAATAATAAACTTCTTCAAAATTTTAATCGTTTTTGACTCGATTTTACATTTTATTGTGAAACAGTGCGCATATATTGTTATTCGAAATCATTTTTTCCGAACACAATACTACTCAGAGTCTTCGAAAACATATATTTGGGGCGATTTTAATATATTCGATTTTTCCAAAAATTCAAAAATTTTACATTTTTTTGGTTTCAGAGCATTTTTGCGCCTAGAAAGGGGCCCCTTTCTTATCGATTTCAATTTTTTATATAACTAATGTGTGCATGCTCTTTCATATTCTATACAGAAAACTCTTGGGTTCGACCATCGATAATATGTTATGATTTTTTGATACTTCTCAAAATTACATTTGTTCAAACAACTTTCTGGGTCAGCCAGCTACGCACTCATCACCAACAGAAAAATTGGTCGGCTAATTTTTCCGCACATTTTGAGCCCTACGTGAGCTTTCTAGCTTAATTTTGAAGAAAGATATGAGGATTCCGGCATCAGAACCGGAGAATTCCTAAAAGACGGCTCTGAGACCTGCGACCCGGATTGATCGAATTCTTGTCTCCTGGGTACTCTCACAAAAAAGTTTGATCGAAATCAAAAATATTTTTTCGAAAATTGTTCCGACCTTCCTGCAATCTCTGGTGATACCTCTCTTAAGTTGATTGGAAATAAAGAATTAAAGAAAATAAATTCGATCTAACCACAAAAGGAAATTTTTTTTCCATTTTCTAGACACCATCTATCACTTGTAGTACACTTGAAATAGCTATAGATATTGTAACCAAATTCAATTAATATATTATATAAACCTTTTCCTGCAAATCAACACGGGCCACTCCCTCGACATTCGTCCATATCTTCAGGATGGTCACGGGCCGTTCGGGGACTGTGATTGAAATCGAAGCTGTTACCTGGAAAAACCAAGAAAACTAAAAAAAAAATTTAAAAAATAATGCCAAAATTGTAGTGATTCCTTCAGGAAAAATATTCTTAGTGGGGAACAATCTCTCCGGAAGAATGTCAATTTTTTCAATGGAAAGATGAGAGACAAACCATTTCACCAGGCGAGTATCCATGTATCTTGTCATAGCTGATGGTCACTCGAGGGTCGGGCGTCGGTTTCGGCAGCTCGACCTTGATAATAATATATCACCATTACACTTTTAATTGTAATACGTGAAAGAGCAGATTTTAACAGGATATTTCACTGTGTTGTGATCTAAGAGAGCTAAACAAGTAGGTCAATGTAAGAAATAACTACCTTGTAGGGTTGCCCGTTCGGCGTCGGTTTCGGTAATACGGCGTCTCTTTTTCTCTCGTTCTCTCCCCTTTATCAGCCGTATTACCGATCTCTCGCTGAGAGGGTCGTAATACGAAAACCGAACTTGCATCCCTTCTTTTATTTTACCTTATTTTACCAGAGAAGTAGCAAAGTAAGATATGAATCGATCGCAAACAAGCGACACCATAATTCATCTTATTTCGAGGTGAATTTCAACGGAAACTGAAAAGTGCGAAAAAGGTGCGAAAAAGTGTCGCACTGTGCGACACCGTGTCGCACCTTTGTACAGTGTTCTTGGCGTACGATACCTTGATCTTGTTGCTCCTGCTGCTGTACCCTGCACTTCGACTTCGCGTGGAATGCGCAGCCGTTTGCATCATTAAGATTGTTGGCATTGCCATAGCGCTGGAAAAAAAAAAGTTTTTTTTTTAAATTTGACTACGTAAACTTTTGATGGCGCAAAATGGTTTGGTTGCGTCATCAGGTACTATGAGGCAGGTTTCGAGTAGAGGTGAAATTTATTAAAAACTTTTAATACAAACAAAGAGAAGATTTTATGTTACATATTAGAATGGCAACGAGACTGCGTTATCTACTACCGAAAGCGCACTATCTGCTGGTTGCACAACAATGGACAATATATATGGAATATTGAGATACTGAATCGCAATTTTCGCTAAAAAAAAAGTTAAAAGAACAACGTGAGTGGGGAAGTATTTCAACAACGCGATAGTCGATGAAAGTCCTGCACAGGAGAGAAGGAACAAGAGGGAAAGAGCCTCCTCTCCTCTCCCTCGTCTTCTGCGCGCTCTCTCTGTCTCTCCCTCACTCACTCTCTCACGTTGCTTACTCCTTGCAATGACGTCATTCGGGACCAGAATAGATGCAATTTCTAGTCTTCTCACGTCATTCGACATGCAGACTGCAAATGAAGGGAAGGAAGTGAGGGATCGTGAAGTTGTGAAAAAAATGTCTCTAGATTCTCTCATTCTCCTATACAATTTCTCCACCGCAACCCTAACCTGGAGGATTGGAGCTACACTCGCTTTGCGTTAGGATTGGCCCCTTTCAGAGGAGTATTGTGTTTGTGAACATGCAACATAGTGAGATTCCTCCACTTATAGGAAATGATTGTGTCTGTCTGTCTGTCTGTCTGTCTGTCTGTATGTTTTTTTTTGTTGCAGCGTGACAGACATTTTTTTCATTTTCGCCATAAATCGCTTCAAATTCGCGCAATCTTCCCAGAACCTTTTGCATATGATAACTGCTCAGAAAACCTTTCAAAAATTTAATATAAAAATCCGCTAATTTCATAGCCAAGTGGATAACGCGTCAGACTTTGAATCCGAGACCCCCAGGTTCGACCCCCGCCGCGGGCAAATCTTTTGCCGCATTTTTCGCAAGTGCCAGAAGTGGTCCTAACATGTTTTTGAACAACGTGAAACACGTTTCCACCTGTTTTGCCGAGTTTTAACGTGAAAAATCGAAAATTTCGAAAAGTGTCCAATTGATGAGCAGAGCGTAGGGGATCACAGGAAAAGTGTTTTGCGATGTCAGAAACGTGTCTGAACGTGTTCTAACACGTTTTAACGTGAAAAACCGAAAATTTCGAAAAGTGTCCAATTGATGCGCAGAGCTTAGGGGATCACAGGAAAAGTGTTTTGCGATGTCAGAAACGTGTCTGAACGTGTTCTAACACGTTTTAACGTGAAAAACCGAAAATTTCGAAGAGTGTCCAATTGATGCGCAGAGCGTAGGGGATCACAGGAAAAGTGTTTTGCGATGTCAGAAACGTGTCTGAACGTGTTCTAACACGTTTTAACGTGAAAAACCAAAAATTTCGAAAAGTGTCCAATTGATGCGCAGAGCGTAGGGGATCACAGGAAAAGTGTTTTGCGATGTCAGAAACGTGTCTGGACTTGTTCTAACATGTTTTAACGTGGAAAATTGAAAATCTCAAAAAGTTCCCAAATGAACCGGGGAGCGTGGAGAACCGCGGGAAAAGTGTTTTGCGATGTCAGAAACGTGTTCGAACAGGCCAAGGAAATCAACATACGGTATCCTGCGTTTCCGTTGAGAAAGGCTCGTCAGGCTGAGAGCGATCGAAAAAAGTTGCCACGGAGCCACGAAGTGGCGTGGTGGCAACTTTTTTCGATCGCTCTCAGCCTCACGAGCCTTTTGCAACGGAATAAGCCAGTACTCTTTCTAGCGATTAAGATTCCCCAACATCCTAAGCTCTCCCTGGACCGTACTTGGAGCCGGCAACCGAGGTCCCCCTGGACCGAACCAGAAGTAGGCTACCGAGCTACCCTTGGACCGTACCTGAAGCAAGCTAACGAGGTCCCCTGGACCGTACCTGAAGCAAGCTACCGAGGTCCCCCTGGACCGTACCTGAAGCAAGCTACCGAGGTCCCCCTGGACCGAACCTGCAGAACTATGCATAGAGCGTAGTGTACGCATAGAGCGTAGTGTATTTAACCTCAATACATCCCTGCTAGTTTGTACAATATTATAAAAAAATTGTGTTAAAAATTGTGCAACGATATTCCTCTTGCGTCTGTTCATGTCCCGGTGATTCTCCCCGCTCACTGGCGGCAGGTCACTAAGCAGGAACACCAGAAACACAATGAACAGAAATATCCTAAGATTGACTCGTTTGTTATTGGTTTGCAATTGTCAGAATTTTCTCGGTAGATATCTTTTCTCTTCTTATTTAAGACATTTATTAATGAATGATAATTCATTTACTCAATATTGTAGAAATAAATAATGACCAATTTAATGTACATTAAATGAACAAATTATTATGTAAAAAGAACAATGTAAATGAGTGATTAAATACAGATAAAAACTACAAAAATGACCATTGCCAAGGGGATATTTGTAGATCCAATCGATCGTGTTCTATATTCTTCTTTGGCCTTACACCGAGTACACATTCCTCGTAGGAAGGGGGAGCTGACTGATCTAAACATTATTGATTTATCTCATGCAATGGGATTCCGGCCATTTACAATTTTTGGATTTTGATTTCTGCACATATATCAAGTAGGCATTAAATTACTATCCTCTCAATTTTTTTGTTTCCAATATTGTTTACAAATAGAGAGCCTAAAATCATTGATCCAGCTTCCCTTTAGAAAAACTCACCAGATGACATGTGCGAAGAGCTGCCCAAAGATGGAACTTGCGTATCTTTCCTGAAAACAAAAGAAAATCTGTCAGAGTTTATTGATCTAGAGTCTGATTAAAATAGGTTTAACCTCATTTTACTGTGTAATAAAGAGTGCATTCTCCAAGCAACGCTTTTGAAAAGCCACTGAAGTTTCCATAGAAAAAATGGGAACCGTCACTTAGATTACATTTTTTGGAAATTTGATGCGATTTCTGACCGTAGTGCAATGTCTCCAATGATTATGGGAAGGTTGACTGTGACTGACTCCCCGAGAACTCGACTCGTCATGATTTTCATCTGAATACGATTTCGTTAGAAATGTCCGGATTTTACCCGGAGATAAGTAAGTGGAATTGTGTAGGCACAGAGTATTACTAATTAACCGCGAAGGAATAGTCCAATTTGGGGAGTAAAAACACGTTCATTATTCGATCATTTTGTAACGCAATTCGCAAAACAAGGATAAACCTTTAGTCGATAAGTGACGCTGATATTCGGACACAAAAAGAAAAAGAGATAAATGAATTGGAAACAGAGTTTCCCTATGCATTGGTTCATTGTATATTATAGTCTTCGCACCGCATTTCCATATGATTCGCAAAAAAAAGTTAACCTTTAATCGATAAGTCACGCTGATATTGGGACACAAAAATCGATGTGGCGCCATAGGAGGAACTGTGATTGCACGTGTAAGAGAACTGTCGGAGTCACTGGCGATTGAGATTGTCTGGAAATGTTTTATTTTATTACCTCAAAATATAAATTTTAATTTTTTTTGAGTTTTAAAATATTTTTGGTTTTTTAAATGAAAATAATTAAAAGAAACTCACCCGTTCGATAGCGCGAAGTTCTCGACAAAATTCTTTGTGATGTACTTCCCAAATAAGCAACGTATCGACTAATTTCGTAGAGCTTCATGCGCAACTGAAATAGATTTCTTTTTAATTTTTGAAAAATTCTGAAAAAAATAAAGTATAACCGACTATTGTAATCGTGCGCGGGGAGCTATTCCTTATTTCAGCGCGCATAATAATCTCCTCGCCCGGTAGAAAACCCGTCTTGAATAAGTTTACCTGCGAAATAATTTTATTTTGAAATGAAAATGGGTTAAATAAATAATTAAAAATTAAAACATACTTTCATTCGTATTTCGCCTTTCTCAAAGGGGAATAAGCTTCCGTAGACAGTTTCCGTAACGCTCAATGGACTCATCACGCTCAAAAGTGTATTGAGATCAACCGGGCGAATGACGGTGAAGTACTGTAAATATTATAGCATGTCACTTTCTATCGAATACTAATTTTTCAATCAATTATTTGACTCTGGTTTGACATCAATTGTTGCCAGTGCATGTTTGTTTACCAAATTCACTCAATTGTCTTACTTCACACCTGTCTTATTTACGGTACTTATCAGTATTGTAAGTCATATTGTTTTTAGCAATATTTCATTTGTATTATTATAATTTTATCATACCATCTCAGTCTTATTCGATATCTTTCCGATTCTTTCGATGCCCACTGTACAAGAGTAGCGAATATGCGCCAGCTCACTCTCGAAAGAGGAATCGCACGATCGAGGGAGGCGAAACCTGTGGAGTGCATCTTTTTTTAAAAAAAAATCAAATTCGAATTTTTAAAAAATACTACGGTATGAATTTGCGATTGTTATTGAAGATGAGGAGCACCAAAAACTGCAAGCATTCACTAACTGAAATGATAATAAATAAGAAAGATCTCTAATTCTTCACTCCTAACCAATTTTCTTTAAATAACGAGTAAAATATCTACTAAAAAAAGAGAGAAAATGAACACTGACTTTACTGTGAAAGTGTGAGTGCCAACGGCAACGTAACATTGTCTGCCCACTGGTGTCCAGACGGTCGTTGACTGTGAGAAATAGCAGTGATGGGAGGAGTACTGTAAAAGGTAAAAATTAAAGGTGTTAGGTCTCGACCACCCATATGCCTGAGGGGCAACGAGAGCCTGTCCTGAGATGATCAGCGGCCTGTTGCGAGGCTATTCTCGTGTTGTGTGCACGTGAATCGGGGACCCCTTTCGAGGCATGTTTGGATCGTGATTTACCAATCACTACCAACATTTCTTAACCCCCTTGGTTGGGTGGATCTGCAGGCATATTTCAATATTTAAATGCTTCGTTCATGACATGGACTAGTGGTGTATGTACTCTCTTCCTATACCTCGGCGTGTCTCTTGCTTTGTCTCTCCCATCATTTCTGCTTTTAGCGCGAAATTGAAGCGGAATGTTTTAATATTTTAGACGGCTGGAAGACCGCAATTGATTTATAGTTTCAACAAATGACAAGGTATAAGACAAAGGTAGTCGAGCAATCGGGACCCAATGGTGGAATGCAACTAACGAAGAATTCCGGCCTATCCTCGCACTATTGCCTGACATGATAAATAATTGAATTGAGTTGAAAGGTAGTCCCGTCTTTGGCATGTTTTACCTGCTGACGACATTGTACAGTGTGCACGCAGTCTAGGCATATAATCAGCCACTCAATTGCCAGTCTAAATGATTAAAATGAAAAATACGAATGAACAGATAATGAAATTAGTTCTCACTCCGAAGACATTTACTTGCAAGATGTTAAAATAATACAAAAAAAAACCTTTTCTTGCAAATCAACTCGGGCCACTCCCTCGATTTTCGTCCATATCGTAGTGATGGTGGAAAATGGTCGATCAGGGACTGTTATTGAAATAGAAGCCGAAACCTGCAAATTAATATAAAAAGTATTTTAAAAATAATAATAAAACATCAAAACGTATGGTTACGACATCCCCGACTTCAACTCAGACTGTATCAAAGCTTCGGGCAGAGGCCAACGCACTAGAGTGCGAAATTTGAGACCACGGACTCTTCATTTCGCACACTCTCTAGACCCGTCGATAGACGAGAGAGTGTGCGAAATGAAGAGACCGTTGTCTCACATTTCGCACTCTACAACGCACCGTGTCGCCGGGAGCGTATCCGTGAATCTTGTCATAGCTGATGGCCACTCGGATCGACGTGTCGGGCTTCGGTCTGGGTTTCACAACCCTGCTGCTGCAGCTGCTATGTCGCCGACCTTGGACTGGTTGCACGTCCCTGCTGGTGCCGCTGTGGCTTCGGCTGCGCCAATTTTGTGCTGCTATTATTATGAGAGCTGTGGGAGCCATTGCACTTCAAACGAAGAATTTCAGTTATTGAGCTTATTAACGTAGCTGCGTCAATTTACGATAACGTGTGCACATCTTGGCAAAATGGACTACAGGGAGGGTTGGTTGAGAGTAGGGTGGCGAAATCAGTGCACGTATCGATAAGCGCACTGCAGTGCACTAGAGTGCGAAATGTGAGACCACGGCCTCTTCATTTCGCACACTCTCTAGACCGGTCGATAGATGAGAGAGTGTGCGAAATGAAGAGACCGTGGTCTCACATTTCGCACTCTACAGTGCACTCGCGCGGCAGTCGAATGTCTGCTAGAGTGACGTTGACAATTCTTTCCAAAGCAATGTAAATGTATCCTGGACATGTTTTCCATTGATATCTGTGCTGCTCGACCGCGCTGCTAAAAGCTAGCAGTGCACTAATGGACTGCTATCACAAATTCACTACTTTCGCCACCCTTGTTGAGAGGTATTACAAATTCACAAACACTTGTCAAAAATAATAAGGCGTTACACTGATAAACAGCAGAAACGAAGGCGAGAGAGCATGTGAAAACGAGAGAAGCAGACAGTAACCAAACCACAGGTAGTACTGGAAGTGGAACGTAGTATTTTAAATTTGTAATAATTCCCCGAAAGAGTGCGTACTGCACGACGTGAATCTGCGCGATTTACTCCCCGGATCTCGGCCGGGCTATTACAAGTTCACGAAAACTCGTCCAAAATAATAAAACGTTCCGCGGATAAAGACACAAATTCCGCTGGTGAGAGAGCATGGCAAAACAAGAGACGCGCCGAGATATAGAAAGAGAGTACACACCCAAGTAGTCCATTTCATGAACGTATCATTTTAAATTTGTAATACCCTACCGCGTATTGGAGACAGCAAACAAGGAACAATGTGTTCTAGAATCCCAAAAAAAATCAAAATGAGTATTTCAACACATGGTTGTCGAAGAGAGCACACGGGAAAGGAAAAGAGGAAGGGAGAGCGCGAGCTTCTTCTCTTCCCTGTCGTCGTCTGCGCACTCTTTTCCTTCCCCGATCTCTCTTTCTCTCTCTCTCTCTCTCTCTCTCTCCGTCTCTCATTCTCTCCCTCCACTCCCCGCGCTCTCTCGCCTTGCTTACTCATCGCAATGACGTCATTCGGGACCAGAACAGATGCAATTTCCAGTCTTCTGACGCCATGCAAACAATTAAGGTTTGGAAGTGAGGGATCGTGCTGCTGTGGAAACAATTTTTCAAGAATCTCGCATTTTCTCAGTCTTTTCCAACCCTCCCACAACGGATTGGGGCTACTCAGAGCCACTTTTTAGGATTGGCCTTTTAAAGAAGGCGTCCCACGAATGATTACAACCTTTTATTTCCCCCGATGTTCGATGTTTCATTTCTGTTATCAGAAGACGGTGAAACACAAATGCACGCGCGATTTCCCTCACCCACCCTCCTCGTTTCCCCTTATCTCTCTGCCTTTCTCTGACTTCTTTTTGCCAAAATTCCAACTCCCACCGCGAAAAGATTGCAGGTTCAATGTGAGATACTGTAAGAATTCTTGTCGTTTTGGACAGGTTATTAAACATAACTTTCTTCAAACAAAAAACTGGAACATGCGATTTTCGAGGCTCTCATCGGGTACTCGACCTCCATTGCCCCACAGTGAGAACTCAGTTGACCAAATATTCGTGGGACACCTTCTTTAAGTCGTACCCTGTGTTTAACAATACGTCGAAATATAGTAATTTGTATATTTTGCATTCAATTCTTATTTAACAATTATTGCGCAGTTGGAACCAATCGATATTGCGAGGTAAAGAAAACGGTGGAATGGCGGGGTAAGAGTAAAGCAAATTGTATGGCGGGAGAACCAAATAGGCAATGGAAAAAAGAGAAAATTGGCATTCGGGTAATTCTCTCGGTGTTTCTGTTATCAAAACTTGTATCAAATGCAGAAACGAATTCCGTAATTATGCATTTTAAAGAAAAAAAAGGCAAGAAAGAGATCAGTAAATAGGATTCGATGATGGGGGAAGAGGGATTCGGGTTGGAAAACCTCCAGAGAGAGGTCAAGGGTGAAAAAGTGAGCAAAATTGAGAGGGTCTCTTTCTTTCGGCCCCTGACCCCTTTCTGAAGGAATTGTGTGATCTCATTGATTCTCCAGTGGCGGCGCCGACGGGGAGATGTTCGCATAGAAGACGTAGCGAGGCGCGAAGTCCTGGAAATAATTTAAAGAAGGCGTCCCACGAATGATTTCAACCTTTTATTTCCCCCGATGTTCGATGTTTCATTTCTGTTATCAGAAGTTGATGAAACACAAATGCAGCGTGCATTTCCCTCGCGCACCCTCCTCGTTTCCCCTTGTCTCTCTGCCTTTCTCTGACTTCTTCTCCACAAAATGCCAACTCTCACAGCGAAAAGATTGCAGTTTCAATGTGAGATACTGTAACAATTCTGGACGTTTTAGACAGTTTATTTAACATAACGTTCTTCAAACTAAAAATTGAAACGTGCGATTTTCGAGGCTCTCATCGGGTAATCGATCTCCATTGCCCCACAGTGAGAACTCAGTTGACTAAATATTCGTGGGACACCTTCTTTAATCACTCTTTTTTTGGATTGAAATGTTCGATTTCTCTTCTACTTGAAACAACATTCTTTTCTCTACTACTTGTTTTTTTCATTTTCATTCTCTACTACTTGTTCCGATAAAGGTCGACTTTGCATGATAAACGTGAAAGCGCAAAGAGTCTGAAAGCGCGGGATAATTCTAACACCAAAGAGTGTAATCACCATGTGCCCATTTCTGGGCGCAAGATGAAAAAAATAATAATATAAATCAATAAATAATACCTTATTGTCCTCCTCGTCCTTGATCGTGCCCGCACCGAACACGCACTCTTCGTAGGAGGGAGGCGCGTCGGGGAAATCTGTAAAAAAATATTCGAATATTTCTACAAGCAAACCCAGAAAACATCCATTAGCAAAACGACTGATTTCGCGTACAAGATTATGTAATTTGTGCTAAAGCTTTTGAAGTATATAAAAAATATGACTCACCATTCGCAGGCATAACTGGAGCGGGCATTCCCTGGGGAAGCTCGGGATAGGGCGCGGTTTGCCAGGGAATTCTGAAAATTCTCTATTGTACGGTGCGTGTTTTTCGCAGAAGCATTTTGAATGTTATTCCCTCAATTTCTTATCTCGCATCAAAAGAATTATAGGCCTAAAAATTGAAAAAAAGAAGTTTCAAGTAGCTTGCCCCTTTCTGGAGGTTGGGAATTGTACCTGACGGGGATGGTTCCAATCAGCACGGGCACTTGCGTCGCTACGGAGGATCCAATCGCTCCGCTCGTGCTCACTTTCACCTGAAATAGATAACGAATTGGGACATATGTAATTGATGACAGAAAATGTTCAAAATCAAAACAAAAAAATATTTTCGCACGTAAAGATGCGAAACAGTCATCGCTTTATTTTCTGCGCAGTATATCATAATACAATATATATAGTTGCTGGAAAAATTCAATTACCTTGACAAAGTACTCCACAGTGATAATCGGGCATTCGTTGAAGGTGGGCACGACGGGCGGGATGGGAATGAGCCGGGAGTACTGTAGTCCCGCGCCCTTCTCCGTCTCCACTTTCTGATATTATTGATTTTTTTAATAATTGACATATTTTAATTACTTCATAAAATATATTAACTCATATCAGGACCACACCCTTCTCCGTTTCCACTTTTTGTGCAACACAATATCTGATGATTACTTTCGTGTACTACTTCAAGTCAACGAATATTTCCCTATATTTGCACTTCTCGTACCAAGTGTGAAACGTAACTTCGCTTCACTGTGGATACGAGATCGTTTCTCAAATCGTTGAGTGCAAATGGAAAATAAGGAGACGCTGCGGAATAAATCATTCCACAACCCGACTGAACCTCTGGAAATGGATCAGAACGAAAGAGGCTCTCTCTCGTTCTTGTGGCACCTTTTGGGAGGTTGATAATATTTTGAAAGCGCACCTCCTCAAACTGGTTGACGGTTCGCTTGTGCAGGCATCACACCCAGATCTTTATATACTCTGTATCGGAATTATTTAATTTCTACATTGATCGTTCGTTGGTGTGAACGTTGTTAGTAATCAAGTGCTATCAAAGAGAAGAAGCTTATCAACATTTCGTTACTCATAAAACAGCCTCGTCGAGTCGAGCCTGAGCAGGCTTCACTCGAAAAGTGGCGCACTTTTTCGGAACTGCCTCAATAAATCAGCTTCAGTCACAAGACATTTGACAATCGCGCGATGCGATCTCTAGAATTTGTCCAGCAAGCGGCGAAACAAATAGCGGGAGTTCTTTGGCTAGGCGCAGTGCGAAAGCTCGCGAGCAGGGTGCAGATCCTATAGCGGATAAGATCAAGTGCAGTAAAAGGGCGAGAGGCAGAGAAAAACGCTTAAAAAAGACAAATCCCGGGACTTACTTAAAATGAATGTATTATGTCAACACATTTGATGTTTGGAGATTGCAAAGTTAAAGTACCACGAAAGGAAATGTTTAAAAATGAGTATTTGTGGTGGCAAATGAAGAGCTATCGGATTTTGCATGAAGCGAAATTTGCAAAACAGCTTTTCACTTGGCATCCCTAAAGAAGATAAATATTTATTCGAGATATGGTTTATTCGAGATATGACATCTCATTTGCAGGAGGTTTGCAGTTTGTATGCGTGCCGATGTTGTCGCCCATTCATTCTGCGCACATCGGTGTGTTTACTTGATAACAAAATTGAGCAATAAGAAAATAATACCCGCGTACTCACTCGAAAAATGGAAACAAATCTTTGTAGTTTGCAATCTACAAAGTCCAGTGAGCAGTATATATATTTGTATATATATAATATATATAATATATTTGCATATATACAATATATTTGTATTCGCAATTTAGTTGCACACATTTTTTACCATCTCAACAACGTTTATTCCTTTACATACTTTTCCATGACCCTGACAATTCTTTTACTAATTGATAGTTAATTTTATCTTGTTTAGAACGATGCTTCATTCGCTTTATTCGACACATCATTCGACAGGGAGACAATACCGATATCACCAAGGTAAGTGTCTCCGCAAAGATAACAAGCCAATAGCATCAGGACACAAAGTATGCATGTTCACTTACCTGCAAAACCTCTATTTCGAACGACTTTCACTTACGTATTTGTGAACTTATTATATTTTGTATGATGATCATATGACGCTGTTTGCGTAAGGATCAACAAGAGCTCAACAGGGGTCTGGAACAGGTCAAAATTCGAAATCGCTGAAAACTTGTTCCTAGGGGTAACTTTCGACGCTGAAAACCGTGGTGTCATCGATTTCGCAATAGGACGCCTGTGGGCGCCGGTATGGCGCCGCGCACATTCAGCGGAAAACTTTTTTTTCGATTAAAACTCGTTATTAAGGCGTCAAAATCGCCACAAATCTCACGCGTACTTCTAGAATTTGACGCTCTATCAAATGGTGCTAATGCCACATCATGACGATTTCTCGTCTCAGAGAAAAAGTCGATTTTTGACACAGGCCGCATTGCGGATATTCCCAATACCAGATTATAGAGCATAATTTTCTGATCATTTTGGTATATAGGACGTGCTCGTTGACCCTGCGGAAAGTTGTTTTACATAGCATTGAATAATTTTCACGCGCGCGGATCGCGTGTGCGCACGCGGCATCCACATGGCCGATGCGGTAGTGGTCTAGAACTTCAATCCGAAGGTCATAGGTTCGATTCCAGTCGGTTGCCAAAGTCTTTTGCCGAATTTTTTATTTTTATTCGAGAAGTACGCGTGAGATTTGCGGCGATTTTGACGCCTTAATAACGAGTTTTAATCGAAAAACACGTTTTCCGCCGAATGTGCGCGGCGCCATACCGGCGCCCACAGGGGTCCTATTGCGAAATCGATGACACCACGGTTTTCAGCGTCGAAAGTTACCCCTCGGAGCAAGTTTTCAGCGATTTCGAATTTTGACCTGTTCCAGACACTTGTTGATCCTAACGCAAACAGCGTCATATTGCCTTTTTAACACGCCCAAATAAACAATTTACTTCAATTTGATGAGCGGAAGTCTGGCTCTTTCGATAATGAAGAGCTCACGCGGTTCCTATATGGATCAGCTGAAAAAGTGGAGCGGAAACGGGAAATAACCAGAAGAGTTCGTATTATTCGTTGCGTTGACAGAGCTATCTCGTGTGTTTCAAATTCGGGTAAATAATTGGATTAGATTTCTACATTTCGCACATTTTCCACACTGGTCGGATGGTGTATGTGACAAGAAGATATCTATACTAATTAGTCGATTTCTTCATGCCGCATGTTTTTTTTAATCAATGGATATCTCATAGGTGGCAGCCGACCCAGACTTTGCCAATCGACGTCCCCTTGAATTCCTCAGTAGAGAAGAGAGAATAGATGCTCAAGCTAAAAAGGTTGGAGAAATTATTTGTCGATCCAAAACAACACTTTGCGTGCAGTGCAAGCATTTGATGGAGAAAGTATACGACCTAGTGGATATGGCAGACCTTCAAGAATTAGTGCACTTGACAAAGTGAGGAATTATTTTTTATTAGAAGTCAAGGAAAATCTGTTTCAGTGAAGTCTTCGGAACTGATGGATTTCCTCTTACCATTCACTTCGTTGCCTTCATTCCATTTCTAAAATCGCAGGTTACGTGGAACAATTTCCTACGTACACTGAAGAAATGTCTTCCCTTGACCCCAAATACACGTCAATCTAGTTAAACACACGGACACACTGAGTCATACACAATCTTGTACAACATGTAATACATTTCCATATATGTTAGGTCTCGAGGAAGACAATTTTTCTGTGTTTACCTATTCGTTCATGACTAAATTATGACTAAATAAGATGGTTGGTCCCTCAGTTTCTAGACTCGATGACTCTCCTTCTGAGATTGATGATTTGAGTTTGGTTGACGCAGATTCAAGAAAAAAGGCTCCATCTTTCTCTCTTCGAACGCAAAATCTTCAACGTCAAGCTCGCGAGATCACTATTCTTTCTCCAGCCAATAATTCTGGGTCTGTGATATGGAAAGAAGACCGATCCCGACGCATAATACTGGACAAAATGAATCATTCTAAAGAAGACCATCGACCACGTCTGAAACCTATATGGAACCCCATCTTGATCAGCGCCCATAAAGCGACACTGATAAATTTGTATTTGTATTTGTTTGTATTCGTTCATACTCAGAGCGGGAAGTCTTCAACTTTCCTTACTCTGGAGACATTGTCTCCAGCTGAGAGAGCATGCAGACTCGAAAAAGCGGGTGAGAGATCGTGACAGATGATCTCTCGCTTTTGCATGCTCTCTCAGCTGGAGACAATGTCTCCAGAGTAAGGAAAGTTGGAAACTTCCCGTTCTGTGTATATTACCTATACCAAATAATGCAAAATGAGCGGAAGATGATTCGTGATACGTTGCAGGCAGATGCAGATATATTGTCCGAGTTTCTCCCTCGTTCGTTGACAATTCAAGTGATCGGAACGTATGCTCAGACCGAGATGGGGCATGGTGAGAACGGAGTTGTGAGATTACAACAGAAGAAAACGGATCTGCAGGGTCTAATATGAGAGAGCTGGAAACCACGGCGACTTTCGACAGGGCAACTGACGAATTCGTGATCAACACTCCAACTTGCAGTGCGATGAAATGGTACTCGCATTATCTCTTGGCTAACGTTTAAAAAATACAATTGAGGTGGCCGGGAAACTTGGGGAAAATGTCTAATTATGCAACCGTCACTGCGCAATTGCTCATTGATGGAAAGAACCATGGACCGCACAATTTCCTCGTGCAGTTGAGAAGCGAAGCGGATCACATGCCCATGAGAGGTGGGCATTAAATGATAAAATGTAGCTAGGATCAGGACAAAATGTTCACTCACCTGTAAGCTAAGATAACTAGAAATTTTTTTTGATATGGACGTCCGCTGCGTGTCCCAGTGACTCGAGTAAAAGGGGAGCGCTATGAACAGATCGCCGACTCACAGTGCGCATTCTAATGAGAAGATAGGAAAGATATGGAGACTTGAGTAGCGAGAATGGGTCCCCGCAGAACGCTGTAGCTGTCCACTATGCGCGGGGGGGGGGTGGAAAGTCTTCCCCTCCCTCGCGCATGGTGCGCTCAATAATCGGGAAAGAACTGTTTGGGAGCACTATCGGAGACCTGTCTGTCTCTTATGCTGTGAACAGTGTACGCGACTAGTCGTAATTACTCACTAGTAAGTGTGTGGCATGGTTTCACATTAGTAATGAAGACTAGTCGGGTACACTGTTCACTAGAGTGCGTGCTCACTAGAGTTCACTAGAGTAGCCGGTGGCATCGGGCAATCTCACATTTCGCACTCTACTGTTCACAGCATAACAGGAATCACCGTGGGCGACATTGGGCCAAAGATGGCGCTCAACACGGCGGACAATGGATTCCTCGTACTCGATCATGTCAGAATTCCTCGGCGACAAATGCTGATGAAATACGCAAAGGCACCACTATTTTCATTATTGAAATTATTTTTCTCTCATTTGTTCTATTAAACATCGACTACCATGGGTGATTTATCGTCGAACAAAGGCTGATCTTACTCGCTGTATCGACTGGGCGACAATCTTTCGTTAATCGACTGATCGAGAGAGGGCTTGAGAGAAGGACGTTTGACACCCCGGAATGCTAGGCCGTAGTTCATCGATGCAGTTTGAGTTGTGCATCTCGGGTGGCTTCGGATGGCACCTACACTCCGCCGATACATTCCAAATTGAACTATGGAGGAATGGTAAATTGCATTTGAGAATAAGCGTAATTTGTAATTTTTAGGTGTTCGCGCTCACATGATCGACGCTCTGGCTCGAAATCTCTGTTCCGTAAGCGATCGACACACATAGCTAGATACACTGAGATGAGACACCCAGAATCGAGTGTATCCGCGCGTCAACAAGTGTGTAAAAATGACCTATTTGTTAGTGTATCATACACTAGGTGTCACATCACACTGTAGAACACACTCAATATTCTGCGCACACTCGAAACACCTATTCAATCAATATTCAGGCTGTCACCATCGCCACGCGATATTCAGCCGTTCGAAGACAGGGAAAAATCGATAATAGGCATGTTGAATAGATGATGGGATCTGAGTCGACCCTTCCTTTTAGTTCTCCCGAAGTTCAAGTTCTCGATTACCAAAAACAACAGTACAGAATTTTCCCGCAGGTTTGAATTGCACGTTTGTTCAGAATGAGAAATGGACCACAGATTTCTCGAGCTTTCGCTTATCTCTTCGCTGGACTTGAATCCATGCAACTGTACGCGAACGCAATGGAGGCAATTGATAAAGGGGAGGTAGCCAAATCGTCATACAGTGCTCCCTACTGAACACAATCAATTGCAGATTGATCTTCTTCCCGATCTCCACGCTCTCACATGTGGTCTCAAAGCAGTTGTCAGTTATAACGTGAGTCCATTTGTTTGTCAGCGAAAAAGTATTAACATCAGGACACTAAGTGTTCAATTACCTGCATGCTACGTTTTTCTTATTTCTAGTGACTTGCACTTGCACCATGTTCACTTGGTGTGCTCGTCCACGTGAATTTTCTTCTGACAATGAGGTCATCAATTTATTCCCAAGCTGGTCTGGCAGTTGAACAGTGCAGGTTGGCTTGTGGAGGACATGAAGTTTCGGAAATGAACTAGCCACTTTCTCTCTACATTTCACGCACTCTCCCGCACAGCGCGCTCCGGGCTCCTTTGTTCTCCGCATTTTCCTTTTACAATAGCTTCCAATACGGGAATCCTAGATAGTGGAGCGCGAAATGTGATTCCACGATCTTTTCTTATTTTCAAATGCCGACAGGTCGAGAGAGTGTGCAAAATGAAGAGACCGTGGTCTCACATTTCGTACTCTGATACTTGCCTCTTGGAAATCCCGTCGCAGCTCATGTCCAATCTTACATTCTCCATGAGTGATATCCTTTGCAGGCGTCGTCCATATCTGAAGTTCAGGTTCAGAAGAACGAAATGATTTCAGTGCGCTCCTCCCCCCGATGATTCCTCCATAGGTATCCCCAAGAGAATTTCAGAACAATATATCCCCTTCTTTAGTTCAAACATGTAAAAAAGTGACCTGTGATCTCCGTCAAACAGCCGTGTGCAGTCGATGTGACGCACTTCTGGTCGCTTGCAATAAGCCTGAAAATGGTGTAGTTTTCTTTCTATAAATTAGTAATAAGAATATTTTATCACAATTACACTTTCAATTATTAAATGTGAGAGAGCAAATATATAACGGGGTATTTGTTTATAGTGCGCACTCACATTTTCTGCATTAGAGCAGTTTAAAGAGCTTCTGTATTCCTCGTAGTCACTGAGATCCTGAGAGAACTTTAAAAATGTCGAAAAATAGCATACAATTTTAGTCCAATATTTAAAATAATGATTTTTTAAACTTATAAGTACTTAGGTACATGAAATTCGTGGGCTCTCACCTCATTCTGAATGTCAAAGTGGCTGGATATTATGTGAGACCCAATCAGCAAAGAAATGAGAACAAGATGGAACGCATTTGTTACTCACGAGGAGCCATTGCTTGTCGAGGTATTAAGTAGCGAACTGAATAGAAATTTCTAGTTGTAAAGATAAATTCTCATTTTAAAATTTATCCATAGTATGATGGATTTAAAAAAAAACTCACAGAGACAACGCCTCGTCAGCTTCTGTATTCGTTTGGTCTTCAAACATTAGTTGTTCATGATCGCATGGAAGTTGAATTTGCATACTTCAGTCTAAGGAGCCATATTTCAAGACATTAATTTTAGTTATTGGAGTGCCTAATAGTAAGGTGAAACCATAATCCAAAAATAAAGTAAAACGAAGATTAATTTGCGCTCTAAGTGCGCGGACAGTGTCGGCATCTGACCAGTACTCTGGTAGAGAAATCGTAAAGACGTGTCTATTTAAGCGATCTAAATATTAGGTAGAATGAGAGGGGAGATACTCCCCTCGTTTTGGACTAGACCGACCGTTTAGACGATTGCTCTGCCATTTAAATAGTCAAGGCGTAGAAACTTTCCTCATCTACATTTTTATTTTAAAAAGTGGGAGTTGCAAACTGAACAGATGCGAAATCAACTGGGGAGATCTACAGTGCGATCGGATCGGCGAGTTGTTGTAGGCATATGTGCTTTTTAAAAGTGCACAAAATTCAAAGGGCGAAATGTTCGTTCAAAAAACGCTCCGCACAAGTTCTTTACTTTCGATGAGTATTTGAAAATATTGTGAAAACAAATATTTCGAAAATAAAAATGAAAATTTTTTTTTTATTTTGCAGAACTGACTATTCCTTTTCATGTTCACAAATATAAGCTAAATGTAAATATTTTTACAATGAATTCCCTGAGAATGATAGAACACACATCTTCGGAAAGGTGAACATGGTTTTTTCATACAAAAACTATTCTATTGATGTTTTCCTTAAATGTCTAGATCTCGGCAGCTCGGATTGTGTGACATTGTGTGCAAAAATTGTATTGCGGCGCGTCAAACACCAATTTAGGTGTTTTATCTGGATGTAGCGATCAGCGCTAAGCGGAGGCGAAAGGCACAGCACACGTACACGTCCAGAATACGAGACTACACTCAGAAAAAAAGTCGCTAGGATCAGGACACCAAGTGAACATGTTCACTTACCTGTAAATGAAATATCTCTTATATCTAGTGAATTTCATTTAGAGGTAAGTTACCATTTTCACCTGGTGTCGATTAGAGGTTTTCATTCGGTTCGAATCCTTTTCAAAAGAGCGGGTCCTACGGCCAATTAATGAAAAATGATTGGATCCGACACCCTCCTCTAGAAAATGACTCGAATCCGACATCCACATGTTGAAAATAAGCAGGATCCGACATCCATCTGAGTGGAATGTGCACTATAATCAATGTTAAATATGCGCATTTCCTTCACTTACTTCTTCGTATTTGGTCGACCAACCATCCCAGATGGCGAGAAACAGTTGAAATGACCGCGCAAACAAATAAAAGCTTATGCAAAATTAAACTTTGAATCGGGTAACAATGGGGTGACGAATCCTCTACCCCTCACATTCTTGGATGTCGAATCCATTCTCATTTTCATTTGCGGGTGTCGGATCCAACCTCCCTCTCATTCTAAAGGTGCGAGTCTCGAGGGTGTCGGGTAGCGTCACTTTTAAAACTCTAGTGTCGATAGAAGTGTTTTTGAAAATCGACAGAATCAATCTGTCACTCTGATCACATTTCCTCTTCATCGGTCTGTGCTTTCCGATTTGAATGAGTGGATCGATGCAAATGGGGATTATTGTCTCTTCTCACTCACCACTCGCTCTCATTGTTCCAAATTTCAGAGGGTATAAAATGCCCAGGGAACACTTATCTCTGATCGCTTTATTTTTACCAGTGGAAAAGAGGAAGGGGGAATTTGCCCCACGGTCAAAGTCCTCCCATTATGCGATGCCCAAACCGGCCATCTGGCAAAGCAGAAGAAACCACAGACCCGAGGGGATTTGGGGAAGTGGGGAGTGCACCTCACTTCTACCGCAACCTCCACTCACTCCATTTGTAATTGAATGACAGAATGAATCTGTCATTTGTGCACCCACTTAAAATTGACAGAATGATTCTGTCAAATGCGACAGAATGGCGAGTGACAGAATGAATCTGTGAAACAAGTGACAGAATCTGTGAGAGCAGATCTGACAGAATATTCTGTCAGTGCATTCTGTCATGTATGACAGATTTTTTTCTGTGTGCATAACCGTATCAAATCATGTCAACTATACAATTAGCATTTGTATTTAACTCTTTAGTAAATGGAAGTGTGAAAGAAAATCAAGTTGATGGGGGACCTACATACGTTACGTGACCTTCAGTTTATTCATGATTCCATCATTAAACAATGAACAATTAGTTTATTCATGATTCCATCATTAAACAATGAACAATTATTTTATTCATGATTCCATCATTAAACAATGATACACGTCTGTACAAGCTGCCTACGTTATTCACGTTCTCATAGGTTTTCCCATGGCTTGCGCATCTCTATTCCTCACGAGACAACCTTCATTACACAACAGCAAGTCAATCAAAAATGGACTGGGATATCCTCCCCCGCCAAAGTGTGCTCAGAAAAAAGGTCACTTGGATCAGGACACAACGTGAAAATGTTCGCTTACCGGTACGTGAAGTGTCTCTTATTTCTAGTGACTTTCAGTTACAGGTAAGTGAACATTTTAACTTTGTCTCCTGATCCTATTGGCTTTTTCTCTCACAATCAGAGTAAGCATCCCCAAAGCGTTAGGTGTCTTATTATATATGAGGCTGTTCGCGTAAGAATCAATAAAAACTATGTACACTGAAAATGAAATGTATTCTCAAAATTTGGGCACTTACGTTTTTGAGGGTGCTGATCATCATGGTGACGATCATTTTTCATTTAAGTCATCGGCTAAAGTGTACTGTAACTACCGTTTTTGAGGCTGCATCGCCATATCTCATGAACCTGTGAACGAATTTCAATGAAAATAGTTTTGTGGGGGTAATTTCTCTCACTGATAACGATGTGATATTCAAATTCAATTAATTTGATACACGCCTAATTTCAAAAATCTGATTTGGAATACCTTCAACCAGAATCGTGATTGACAGGTATAGAAAGATGCGCCTTATTCTCGGATTTCAGAATCGTATGCTACATGCATAGTTAAAATGTACCGTTGTACCACTTCACGGTCAATTTAGTCGCCAATTTCTCCATTAATTGACCGCACCGTTATGCGCGCAATGAGAATGAGAGTGAGAAATTTCAGATAGACAATAGATATTGTTATTTTGTCATGGCCTTTCTAGGCACTTGTCAATAATTACGGTCAATTAATGGTGAAATTAGCGACTAAATTGACCATGAAGTGGTATAACGGTACATTTTAACTATGCATGTAGCATGCGATTCTGAAATCCGAGAATAAGGCGCATCTTTCTATACATGTAAATCACGATTCTGGTTGAAGGTATTCCAAATCACATTTTTGAAATTAGGAGTGTATCATATTAATTGAATTTGAATATCACATCGTTATCAGTGAGTGAAATTACCCCTACAAAACTATTTTCATGGAACTTCGTTCACAGGTTCATGAGATATTGCGATGTAGCCTCAAAAACGGTAGTTACAGTACACTCCAGCCGATGAGTTAAATGAAAAATGATCGTCACCATGATGATCAGCACCCTCGAAAACCCCAGATTTTATGCTTTTCAGAAAATCGATGTACGAGGTCCTTCAGACAAGTTGTTGATCCTTACGCGAACAGCCTCATATCCGAGAATAAGAATATGAGCATACCAAAAAGTCAGAACAAGGAATTTTTACCAAACAGACTCGTCGGCTACCCTTTCATCACGTTTATGTGCTCCCTCGATTTCGGTAAACATTTCGGCACACAAGATACGTAATATTTTAATATTATGCTTGATCTTATCATTATATAACTGCAATACAACCACCTCGCGAACTCGTAAGCTGTGATTGTGACAAGAGCATTATCCGCATCCGCCACCACTAAATTTGCTTGATCCAGGGCCGAAGAATCCACGGTTACGTCAAGATTGATTGTTCTCGCATGGAAACACTCGAGGGGGTAAACATAATGAAAATTGTTTGGTACGATTAATATGGATCTACGGAAGAGTCTATGGAAGGGGTGAAGTTCTGGCATGCGAAGGTCATATTATACACCTGCCCGATTGTTAAAGAAAATCACAAACAATCATCCAAAATAATATAACTTCCGAGGCTAAACGCTTGTTCCGCTAACGAGAGAGCATGACAAAGCAAGAGACATGCCTAGGAATGGAAAAAAAATTCATGAGTTTGAAATTGTAATAGTGACAGATAGTATGTTTTTAGCTGTGAGTTTTTAGCTGAGAGTGCGTGTTAGATTATAATGCAAGCGCACCATGCTGATCAATTTAACCAGTCTTATGATTTTCAGGTTAGGTTAATGGACATGCTGAGTTCTTCTTTATTTATAGCCTTTTTGATTAAACCAGTCTCTTGAAATTGTGTATTTGGGTTCGTCTCTGCAGCGTAAATAGGAGAAATCCCACAAGACGTGTGCGGTTATAAGGTGTTCAAGAGATGAAAGGCCTTGTCCATATCGATCCATTCATTTGCTGTACTCGATTCACCCTGTCCTTATTATCCTTCTGCTCAAGTTGAACGCAATCCTTACCATTTTTCGTATCTCTGAGTCTCACATTTCGCACTCTATCTCTGAGTTGCGCGTTGAAGTAACGTTATCACGATTATCTTTCATGTTTAAATTTTTATTTTTGGTCTTCTGATGATATCGTTGTTAGTAATTTCTCTATAATTGTGTTTGATATTCGAGTATAATTCGAACGACTACAACGCGGGAAATGATGTATGTATTCAATGAATTTATCCGGCGATTTTGTTCAACTTAACCTTATGATCTAAGTTCGGGCAAACATCTTTTGTCCTTGGATACAACCTGTCCATTCTGTGTTTGAATTCGTACAAGGCCTCGGCGTAGCTGAAAAATATTCAGCCGGTTAATGATAAGACGAAGTATTTTGATTAGGGATGCCAAATGAAGAGCTTTCGGGAATGGATAATTGCTATAGAAGAGGGACGTATATCGAATGTTGTATAATATAATTTAACGTATTCTAGGAATGGTATCGGTTGATTTACTACTGAATACCACAGTACTTTCAATGTCATTAGTGATCAAGAGTCCGAAAACGTCGAAAACTGGAAAAATCGCAGACTCTTCATGTAGAAATGAAGAATGCAAATATTTGGTCATGACAGGTGCAAAGAAGTGTTGCGGATAACATTTTCGAACGATGGAATCAAAGTCTTCATATGGTTTGCTACCTCGTTTGCACACTACAGTCTAAATTGGAAAGTTTAAATTCGCAAAATTGCTCTTCATTTGGCACCCCTAATTTTGATAGGCATCCTCAAACATACATTGGCTTATTAGCTTCTTTGACGAGTGTTTTCGCTGCGAGATCATCTTTATTTCCCTTTCTTTCGTCCAGAGTGTGATACACGAATAAGTGGTTTATTGCGTGCATTGTATAGCCAGCCCGACAGATCTCCCATCTCTGAAAAAAGAGGAAACAGTTCAGAATTCCCTTCGAAATGTGCTTGTTTCTCTGTGTGAAATAATAACCTGGTGTACGAACCAGGAGCTATTTTTTTCATTTTTAGTACGCTCTGCTCAGACGAGGCGAATGAGTGAGCTGAATAGTTCCTTTTTCGTTTTCACTTTCTAATGACACTCACCAATTGAAGATTGTTATCCAAACGGTAGGGAAAGTGTTCGTCGAAAAAGGGAACAGTGCGAAGACCTACGAATTGGAACTCCCACCATTTTCTCTCCTTCAAACTGCAAAAAATCGATTTTAAGTCGCCAAAAAATCCCATATTATCCGTACCTCACTGGCATGTTATAGAACAGCCCCGAACTCTCGGGTTCTTGCAGCCATCTTGTCAAATTTGCGACTGAGTGACCTTCAGGCTGAAACAATATATAAATATACAGTTTAATGGCGTTTAATGGCGGTGCCGGATATGCGTGGATGTGTCGTGCTAGGTCACACTCATGAAAACAGTAAAGCTATTCAAACCCGCACCCATTCGCGAACATGAAAGACGCGTGCAGTGTCTCTTTCAATCAGCTCATTCAGGTCGCTTTTCGATAGGGTGTAGTCCCTGTCAAGAGCACGATTACTTGAATCATCATCTTATATTTGTGATACAGTATACTCCAAAACTTGGTCTCACAACGCTCGCGCGGCCGCCTGCTCCACTTCGAAGATACGGTAGAAGTACACGTTCCGCCCCGGTTCGCCCGATCGCTCGACCAGCCCCGCAAGCATTCGCTCGTAGAAACCCGCGCTAAATATGTAGTCGGCGTCGCAGAACGCGATGAATCGAGAGGCGGAGAACTGAAATTGTCTAACTCTTACGGAAACCAAAATGGCAATGTTCCACTAAACAAGGCTATCTTTAATAGCCTTCACCATTAAATAATATTTGTATATATTGCGGGAAAATATAGAAACTCACAATCCTAGCCACATTTCTCGCGGTATTTATCGGATATGAAGCGAAGAAAGTGGTGTGATTATTTCTGGGAGCAAGGGTGTCGAGCGAGCGCTGGCAATTTCCCTAAATGAAAATTGTTACTGAAGCAAAATCATGGGGGCAAAGCCCAAATCTAATGGCGCGTTGAATATGAAGAAACTGGAAAACCTCGGTTCTGTCCAATAGCAAATGTATCGAAAGACGGGAAGCAAGCGAAGGTTGCAGTTGTTCAATCTAAATTTACCAAGTGAAAGTGTCAGAACGGTAGGAGGGCGAACTTTTTCCTGCACTTTCCCCACATCCTCGAGATCACGGAGATAAACGGAAAGGGAAATTGGCCCTCGCCAATTTCTCATCTGCAATTTTGCCTTTTATCTACAGTACTTTCTCCTTTACAGTATATCATGCCTTCTTTCGTTTTTAGAAGTTTTCGTGCAGAGTAAAGGAATAATAATATGTTTGTCCTGCTAAGTATTGATCAATTAGCATCTCCAAAACTGTGTCTAGTAGGTGCAAATTATGAGGAGAAATATCACGGTAAAATTATTACCAGAATACTCAGGTAGTCCATGTCTAGTGCGGATGCGCTAGCATGTGTGAGCAGTGTCAGAAATTCTGCGGAAATTCTGAGAAAGAGGATCGATATTGCAGTTTACGGAAAACATACATTTCGTAATACCGACAAGGGATTTGCAGGATTTGAAATAGAAAAAAATATTGTTTTTGAGCAAATATTGAATTTTCTCGTTACAATTTGGTGACCTACCATTGGATTTTGTTCTTGCTCCTTCTTGATCAGAATTTTGCCCGATCTCTCCCATCCATTCACCATTCGAACAAAGCTTTCGAAGCCGGAATAGTGGTATTGCCGAACGCAATAGTCGCCGTAGCGAATCCATCGATCTTTCTGCAGGAAGGTTAATGTCTTTTTGATTTCTAAAGGGTTAAAAGGAAAACGAGAACAAATAGCTGATTTTTACATACCGGATTGAGCGAAGGATATGTTGAGTATAAAAAGCGAATGCACGATCTTAAAGGGTGTGAATGATAATTGTGATACACGTCTAACTCACCCAACATACAGAACAGTTACGATAGTGAGCGAAATGAAGCAGTAATGCGACCGAATCCTAAACAAAAATATAATTATGAACGTTCCAAAGTGTGTGCCAACCCTAGTAATTGACTAGATTTACGATAAACAAAACGGAAAATTTGCAACATGCTAAAGCACCTCACCAGGAAAAGACCAGGCGTTGTTCCATTCCACTGTAAAATTCCAGCTTTGCTTCTCCATCGGAGATATCAAATCTCCACCTTTTCTTCTCTGTTTTATGAGAATCTCAAGCGAGAATAGCTCCTCCGCTCAACAGATCGCGCATTGCGATTGCCCCCTGCGTGATGCACATCACCACTAAATGTTCACTTTCCTTTCTTTTTTTTTGTAGAAACCCTCATTGAGATGAAGATGCTTGTAAATAATACTTAATACTTTATTCTCCATCGGGAATTGGGGTGAGGACGGATATCTTAGTTATCTTGACGTGATGATGGATTCTTCGGCTCAGGATTAAGCTGTTTTGTGTTGAGAATCAGGCAGTTTTCGTGTCACTATCACAACTTACGGATTCGAGAGGTGGTCGTAACTAATTTGAGTTTTTTTCGGAGCCCTACTGAGAAGAGGCGTTGGAGCAGCTAAGGAAATCTCTGTAATAGAGTGCGAAATGTAAGAACACGGTTTCTTCATTTCGCACACTGTCTCGTCTATCGACCGGTATAGAGTGCGAAATGAAGAGACCGTGGTCTCACATTTCGCACTCTAGTAGCGATATTACCTTAGCTGCTCCAACACCGACTGCATCACGCTGTCGGAAGTTATACTGCGTCTCTTGCAACTGGCAAAAACTGCATCCATGTTGGATTTCGCTAACAGTAGGCAGATAGTACTTACATTTAGAGCGCGAGTGCTATCTATTTTCCCCGCGGTCTCAACATTTTTGAAAAAAATCCTTGAGGCACTGTATCTCCCATGTTAGGAGGTAAATGATCCAATTCTTGCGCGAGATAAATCTTTTTTTCCATTGGAATCAATGATAAATTCTTTATTTCTGTAAAAAAACCTCCATTCATGACTGACATAATTTTTAACGTTACTGTGGGGCACCCTTTTTTGTGGAATGGCATTTATGTCATCGACGATCTTTTTGGCGTTATCTTTCGCACCATTCGACACGGACAGCAAACAATTCTCATCGCCGCCTAAACAACATTAATTTTCCATTTCGATGAGTCATCGAACCTCGCGGAACTGCTTCGACATGAATAGGTAGATGAAGAGATTAGAAATCGATGTGATCAGCATCACTGATTGCCACATTGTGCCTGCATGTGCAATTAGTAAACGTGGATTTAGAAGAAAAACAAGATCTCACATAATTTGTTAATTAAATTGTCGTTTATGCTGCCGACAAGCAATCCCTGAAGTAGCACGAGACACGCTGCAATTTTTCCCCTCAGCAAGTTTACAAATGAACTTTGAAATGTAATAGCATTGAGCTCTCATATTCTAAGAAAAAGGTCTCTATTATCAAGACGCCAAGTGAAAAAATTCACTTACCTGTAAGTGAAAAGCACTTGACATAGAGACATTTCACTTTCAAGGTAAGGGAACATTCTCACTTAATGTGGTGGCCTAGTGCACTCAGAGAAAAATTACCTCGCCATGCATGCGAGTTAATGATTAAATTACTTAGTTTCTGCAGAGAAAGCGTGTAAAGTGTGGAGAGCTTAAGTAATTTAATTATTAACTCGCATGCATGGCGAAGTAATTTTTCTGCGTGTGTGGCATTTTTCTGAGTGTACTCTTCTCATAGCCTCTCTACGTTTCAAAATACAAGAATATATTCAACAAGGATGCAAAAAAAGACGTATGTAAGAAAGCCGATAAGATAAATTATAAATATATGTAAAGAATGATCGGCCTTGCAACCTTGCGGAATCTCCGTTATCATAGTGCTGAACATGATGAGAATGAGCAGTGTCGTCGCGCGCTCGCCATTTTGTTTACTGCAATGCGTTTGAACAACCGTATGCTCACAGGACGAGAAGTCTACGAATCCATTGAGCGGCCCTTTTGACACTTTAAATTCGAGGCTCGGTAGCCGCGATTTCTGGATTCGAAGACAAATTGTACTTCGAGCACATAATTGTCCCGTAGCTAGACTTCGAGAAATATAGAACCCTTCGTATTATTCTGCTTCATTTTCCGTTAATAAACCGGTCAACAACCCTTTACGAATGAAGCAAAGGGTTGCTAAGAATTACGCGACCCTTCGCGACCCTTCGCTTAGCATATCGATGGGTTAGGGTAATTTGACCCTCTACATTGCCTCACCTCTGCGTGGTGGTAGGGAGACCGCACCTCATCTACCGTACTCCCGGCTACAGTAACCTACCGTAACACGTACAAAAATAGTCAAATCGACTCGGAATTTTTGGAGGAAGTAGAACTCGAGTAGGCATTGCTTGGAGGGTATACGGTAGCTCAGGTACTGTATCAACGTTACCGTAATCAATCCTACGGGATAGCGACAATTAAGAAAATCTGTGGATAGTAACTCTGCTACAGTATACCAGGATACCGTATAAACAATACCGTACACTACTTAGGCATTGCCTACTCGAGGTCTACCTCCTACAATCATCTTCAACGACCCTTCGCGAAATTAGATCTCATAAATAAACAACCCTTTGCTAGACCGCTTAAGCGACGAAAGAATCCCACGAATGAGATTTTATTAAACTTTTAGACGACCCTTCGTATAGTCGCATATCGTTATTTCTCGAAGTCTACCCGTAACAATGTTAAGAAATATTAATGTATACATAGCTAATAAGGCGTCGATGAGATCCTATGGTGCCAATAAAGATAATTAGGCGCGAATGCCGTTTTAGAACTTACTGTTGCGTATCCTTGTGTAGAATTAACTTCCGCCGCTCGAGTCGCGCCTTAGTTGTCAAATGTAATTATTACTTAACGCCGTCGCTCAAACACACCGAAACACCGCGGACTATACTCTTGCACACCTAGAACAAATACACTTGCTATTGAGTGCATCCTAAACTGAGATAGGACACCCAGCGTAGGAAACAATGAATACACTTACTATTCACATCATTCCACAGGCCGGTCAACCTTACAGAAAGGGCTTTTGAGTGAGAAAGCGTGGGAAATCGAGAGGGACTCTCTCACTTTTGCACACTCTCTCACCCTGACCCCTGTCTGTCGGTTTGGAATCATGTGTATTGATTGTATCTTACACTGAGATATGGTGTATGATACACTTACAAATCTTTCGTTATCGAACGCTCTCTCGACGCACGAATACACTCAATATTGAGTTCATCATACACTGGATGTCTCATCTCAGTGTACTCATTCTCTCTGTAGTACCTTTCGCAGGAAGCTGAGAAGTGTAACAGAAAGGACCACCAGAAGCAAGCAGGGAAGTGCGTTTAGCAATGTTCCCGTGAGAAGACAGCTCAGTCGAAACACCTTGCAAGTAAGCTGTTTTTGATAAATATGATTGGCGGTGACTACTGACAAGACAGTCGTTGGCGTAAAAGATGTCCGAGTCAACAACGAATGCTGCTATCGCTTCCTCGTCGTGGCGGCAATCTCTTTAACGCAATTTTTGGATTTTTTAAACACATACGATCACGCAATTTCTGAATACACACTTAGAAGCAACCCGTCTGCAATATTTCAGGCGAATATTCTATGATAAAACTGTGGTGCGTCCTGCTCAGCGGGAAATATGTCAACGATTCTAGGCTTTTGGGCTGGACAGCGACGACTTTCAAAAGTCTAAGACTTTGGAGTAGTCGCTGGCCAGCTTAGATTTGTGAAATTGTACATTTATTTGCCCGTGCGTGGTGGAATCGCTCACTTTTCTGTCGAGGAAAGGGCGCTGTATGGAGCGCTAATGATGATCTCTGCGAGGTAATTTGGAGCGTTAACGATGATTACAAACAGTAGTGCGGTGGCGCAGAAGAGCCATACGAAATGGGCTTTCAGCTGAAATATTTAAACTTGGGTCCCTATATTGGAAGCTATAGAAAACGGCAAAGAGAGCGTCGTTGAAAGAGAGTACTAGGGTTGGTCAAATCGGTTCCTGCGCTCTTCATTTCACATACTCTCGCGCCCGCCGCAAAGCGCAGAGAATGTGTGTAATGAAGAGAGCAGGAACCGATTTGACCAACCCTAGAGAGTACTGGTTTCTTATAAGGAGACTTAAATTCAGGGAAGACTCTTCCCCCCTGCGACGGTTTTCTGGAGAGATCGGATCATAAATTGGCTCAAAATCGATGAGTTATCGCATGCACCGCAAACATACGTGTGCATCAAATATTTAACAAAATACATCTCATAAAAATGAAATTTGAATATTGCTTACCTCTGATGTTCCATGGCTGCGAACACTCATCAATCTCATTAGAGCAATGATCACTGAAACACTATGTATTGTCACTTCAAACAGAAGGCATTGATTTTTTTTGTGAATCGATTGCGCATTATAAAAAATATTAACTTTAGAAAGCCCTGATTTTAGTCATCTGCAATATGATTTCAACAGTAGAAAACATTGGAACACCCTCATGGAAGATACACTTTGTGTACGGCATACAGTCCTGTCAGGTTCCCCCTTGAATGAGGGGCGCGCAGGGTGCCCCGGGGCGCCCCCCGGCAACCCATGGGCTCTAGTAAATTTGGGAACGAGATATTTGATACCCCGATCACTGTTCCATATCCACAACTCTCTTCGGAATCGGAAAATATTTTTTTCAAAAAAAAATAAAAATATTTATTTGCATACCAAGCAATTATCATCTCAAGTCATGTATCTGCTCCGTTTGAACATACCGTAGTTGGGTGAGTGACCGCGCCCTAACACCGAGCAACCGCGCCCTCCCTAACACCGGTCGAATCCCGTTCATTTAGTGTCATTTTTGTTCGTTTCTTGTGGTTATTTTTTGTCATTCGATTGTCCATTCTCTCTAGCACCTCTCAATGCTGGTCGCCCAATGGAGACCATCATCGCCCTCTTGGGAAATAGCGGTCAGGTACGATTTTTCTACTTTTCTCATTGTGAACTGATTACGGCTGTGTGCTTGTGAAACCCTTGAGGTTCCTTCCGCCGATGCGTGGCCCTTGATGAGCATCGCGATAGTGACCTGCTCGTGCGGTTCGAAAAGGTAAGATAACTGAAAAATGTTTTAAAAGTTATTTCCTGATTTCGTTCACTAGCAGTGTGTACATGTCTTACATTTGCTCCTATTCTCCAGAAGGGTCGAGCGGAGAGTAGGCTAATCTGAGTAGTTGGTCGGTTTTCTTACACGTTTGATTAGTGATGATTATGGGAGCAGTGCGACGATAATTGTAATAAATATCACATGCTCTTCAGGGTCGGAATGAAGCTGCTGCCCGCGCCGCGCCCCGAGATTGCGCGCATCTTGCCGCGACCACGCGCTATCCCGGACGCGGACTTAACAGGTTAGTGAGTTGGAAAATAATTAAAAGCTAACATAATCAGAGTTCTATACGTGTGGTTTCCTTCCCAATCTGTGTGTAATTGTCGTACATTGGTCCCTGCTCTCCAGTAACGGTTGAGTGTTTTGTAGCTTTGCTGTCCGATTTTATTACACGGTTAGATTAATAATAAATACAACTAAATATCGATTCAAGATCGACGTCGGGCCCTCCGAGGCGCCACGCGGCATCGTGTCACCGGAGTGAGCGCGCCAAGGAGAAGATCGTCGTCGTGTCGAGGTACGGTAGCACGTTGTATTTATTGATTCGTGGATTACTGTAGATGGGTGTTATGCTTAAATGACAAGATAACGGGTACCGGAGAACGATAGACGCTCATTGAAAGCTCATTTTCAGCCATTTTGTCAAATCAAATACGTTATCTTCATCGAACGATGACTGGATTAGGTTCTTTCTGTTACAGTAGTAATAAAAGCGTTTCAAATAGCAATTTTTTCTAGATCATTTAAAGTAGAATGTTAAATAATTTCAGATGAAACAGGCGAAGATTGAGGAGGGAGGCAAAAAGAAGACGAAAAACGGCGTGGAATCGGCGTAAGAAGATTGTTACGGTAGAGACCCAAGTGGTTACGGTAGCCGAGTAAAGTATCGATTGATTGCTAGTATGTTACATATGTGTTTTTGTTGTCACGTATGTGCTTTAGTTAGTTTATCATACCCAAACCACATTAAAGTTTTATCGTTATCGATTTATTGTTTATGTTTGGTTGCAAATCCCTATTATTTTTTGTTGGACGCATCTCCGCATATAAATCATGATTTTTCAGAGTGGGCATAGCAAATTTAAATGATATGAAAAAAATCAATATGGTTCGATCAAATAAAGTACATGCAGCTTAACATTTAGATAACTTTGGCTATGTAATCACATCCCGTCTTGTTTTTTCTACGTAGTTTTGCATTTGGAAATGCTTATCACACGTGGGCAGCACTTATCCGAGGCATTTTGCAGCTAGTCCCCGATCACCTACTGCGTTTGCACACAGCTCCCGAGCCGTATTTTTTTCTAAAAATCAATGAAATGAGCTCTACTTTTTCACAATTTTTCTTTTGCACTGACATTGAGCCCCGAAAAATCCCAGCCCACATTCGCACAGTGCCCCTGCCCCCTGCTGCCCATGTATGATGCTTATTGAGCTGAATAATGTAAATTGTGCTTCGTCGAATAGAAGAATAATATAATCTCCACATTAATTTGAAACAGAGAAGCATGCACAGTGCAATAGTATCAAAACTATATGTTTATTGCATGAGATCATCAATTCTAATTGAACGTTAAACATTTCACATGGAATGTTAATACATTTTCAACAGTGTGGTAAACTAACTAAAGCACATACGTGGCAACAAAAACACATATGTAACATACTAGCAATCAATCGATACTTTACTCGGCTACCGTAACCTCTTGGGTCTCTACCGTAACAATCTTCTTACGCCGATTCCACGCCGTTTTTCGTCTTCTTTTTGCCTCCCTCCTCAATCTTCGCCTGTTTCATCTGAAATTATTTAACATTCTACTTTAAATGATCTAGAAAAAAATTGCTATTTGAAACGCTTTTATTACTACTGTAACAGAAAGAACCTAATCCAGTCATCGTTCGATGAAGATAACGTATTTGATTTGACAAAATGGCAGAACAGTGAGCTTTCAATGAGCGCCTATCGTTCTCCGGTACCCGTTATCTTGTCATTTAAGCACGACGACGATCTTCTCCTTGGCGCGCTCACTCCGGTGACACGATGCCGCGTGGCGCCTCGGAGGGCCCGACGTCGATCTTGAATCGATATTTAGTTGTATTTATTATTAATCTAACCGTGTAATAAAATCGGACAGCAAAGCTACAAAACACTCAACCGTTACTGGAGAGCAGGGACCAATGTACGACAATTACACACAGATTGGGAAGGAAACCACACGTATAGAACTCTGATTATGTTAGCTTTTAATTATTTTCCAACTCACTAACCTGTTAGCGTCCGGGATAGCGCGTGGTCGCGGCAAGACGCGCGCAATCTCGGGGCGCGGCGCGGGCAGCAGCTTCATTCCGACCCTGAAGAGCATGTGATATGTATTACAATTATCGTCGCACTCCTCCCATAATCATCACTAATCAAACATAAGAAAACCGACCAACTACTCAGATTAGCCTACTCTCCGCTCGATCCTTCTGGAGAATAGGAGCAAATGTAAGACATGTACACACTGCTTGTGAACGAAATCAGGAAATAACTTTTAAAACATTTTTCAGTTCTCTTACCTTTTCGAACCGCACGAGCAGGTCACTATCGCGATGCTCATCAAGGGCCACGCATCGGCGCGAAGGAACCTCAAGGGTTTCACAAGCACACAGCCGTAATCAGTTCACAATGAGAAAAGTAGAAAAATCGTACCTGACCGCTATTTCCCAAGAGAGCGATGATGGTCTCCATTGGGCGACCAGCATTGAGAGGTGCTAGAGAGAATGGACAATCGAATGACAAAAAAATAACCACAAGAAACGAACTAAAATGACACGAAATGAACGGGGTTCGACCGGTGTTAGGGAGGGCGCGGTTGATCGGTGTTAGGGCGCGGTCACTCACCCAACTACGGTATGTTCAAACGGAGCAGATACATGACTTGAGATGATAATTAATCAATCAATTAATCAATTAAATAATCAATTAGATGATAATTGCTTGGTATGCAAATAAATATTTTTATTTTTTTTTTGAAAAAATATTTTCCGATTCCGAAGAGAATTGTGGATATGGAACAGTGATCGGGGTATCAAATATCTCGTTCCCAAATTTACTAGAGCCCATGGGTTGCCGGGGGGCGCCCGGGGGCACCCTGCGCGCCCCTCGTTCAAGGGGGAACCTGACAGGACTGTAATCATAATTATTTTGAAATCAACGCTTACCGGCCAACCAAGTCGCGTGCGCTCGACATACTTGGGAGAGACACAGGGAGATTATTTCAAAGTAGGCCCAGAAATATGAATAATACCATGGCCTGAGTGAACATAAACTAAACTCGTTCCTAACATGAGACGAACTTACGCGCATTCATAGAAAAGCGCCCTTTTTTGCATATCAATGGTCATGTCTCCTACCACGATTGTTTGATCCAGAGCCATAAGAAAGAATACGGTATTGTACGTTGTGCGCAAGTTTTTCCTGATAAAGTGATCTCGTACTGATTTCCATGTATGCGTACCTCGTCAGAACAAACATTACGAAACAATTCAGCAGTACAATAATAGGTCCAACGTAGATTATGAAGTGTACGAGAAATACCCAATTCCATGAGCTCAGAGCTCTGAACATGAATTGTCTCTCTTGTATATGAAAAAGATAGTGAGACGACAAACCCACTCGAAAAAGTGTAGAATCGGACTGTCTTCGCTCGCTTCATACCAACCGGATGTGCAGGAATGACTCATTTGTTAATTATAAGAAATTATGATTAGTTCTGCGATGGTCCGAGTAAATCACACAGAGACTTTATGAAGAACTTCCTGGCTGAAAGTTGCACTTTCTGAACTAAAGCACTCTGCAATTTGGAAAGTGGCGAACTAATGGCTGTGTAGTTCCTTCCTCACGTCTAGCTCATGAAATGGCGTAGCAATTTGCCCGATCCATTCATTTTACGAGCTGATTACCATGACGGTGTAAAGTTACCATTTGAGCTCGAGATGTGACTGAGGTGTTTGTATGTGTGTGTGATTGCATAAGATGCAACTCTCTTTGCAATTGTGCCGAAATTGCTCATTTAGTTTTCAATAGCAGCGCGAGGACATAACGAATACCATCGAACAATTAAAGAGATATTTTTATTTCAATTAACCACGCAAAAACGAATGCAGTGAAATGGCTTCCACGCGAATTACGAAGAAAATGCAGAATTTTTAGAAAATAGTATCCGTCCACCGGGCGGAACACCGGCGGTTCTAGAGTAATTCTGATTTTGCAAAAGTACTTTCCACTCGCCGGGCATCGAACTGGTGAGAGAGTGCGCGAAATGAAGCGAGGGTTAGGGAGGCAAGAACACACACCTGGTCTTCCCTTTTGTACATTCAGAAACATTAGGAGTCTAGTAGGGAACTAGGAAAGTTCCCATAATTTTTCGCAGTGGTGTGGAAGGCTTTTTTCCTATTAGCAAAGTGACAGCGCTAACCGCAAAAACAACTGACATTTATTGAACAGACATCGGCATTTAGGGATTCAGAGAACAAAAGATTACTTTTTCTGCAAAAATTCGTGTTGACATGACTACCCTATTCATACTCCAGCATAGCACAGCACAACAAAAATGGTTTGCTCCCGGAAGTGATACGAGCCTCGCTGATCTCGAAAATCTAATGACGCTCCAATCTATCGTTTGCAGAGCTGCTCTCACCAACAGCTCATCATAGATTTTATGGGGACTGATAGCTTGTTTTGGACAGTCAACGTTACACAGCTGTCTTACAAGAACTTCATAACATGCCTTCTTGTCAAGAAGGCATGTTATGGAGCGTGTAATGTTTTTCTGCTGACCCCTGAAGTTGAGCGTTCAGAGCGGGTACAATACGCACAATATTTATCACATCAGGCGGTAACGCTGTCAGAGCGGGTGTTCCAGCGTTTCAAGCCTAATTGATCATGATCAGAAACGTCGTTTTGAGACGCTCCAATGATGGTTTGGAACGTCAGATGAACTTTAATCATCTGAAAAAAACTCACCAAGCTGTTATTCTGGCCTCTAATTGCGAGAATACATCAACCACGGAACTATAAGTATTATCCCTCGGAATGACTGAGCAGCATCCCATATTTCATTTATGTTCTCGAAGATCTCTGTCGGGATATCTTTCGCACTATACGATACGGAAAACAGACGATGCTCTTGGACGCCTGAAGAAATGAAAGTGTGTAATTTCGAAGAGTCGAAGAACCTCGCGGAACTGCTTCGACATGAATAGGTAAATGATAAGGTTCGAAATCGACGTGATGAGCATCACTGATTGCCACATTGTGCCTGAAAGAGATATAAATAAATGTGGATTTAATAAATATCTTACTTAAGTTTGTACTTATACTGTTCTTTAGCCGGCCGACAAAAAATCCTTGAAGTAACACGAGACACGCTGGAATTTACAAATGTATTTTGAAATGTAAAAGTAGAGGAGCGTTAACTATCTTGCTCAACGGGTAGCTGGTTTACGTTTCCGAATTAGGGATGCCAAATGAAGAGCAATTTAGCTAATTTAAACTTTCTAATAATGGCTGTAGTATGTGAACGATGTAGCAAATCATATGAAGACTCTTGATTACACCATTCAAAAATGTTATTTTTTCGGACTCTTGATCACGAATGGCAATGATAGTACTGTGGTATTCAATTTTAAACGTTCCTCAATTATAGTAGTAATTATCAATTCCCGAAATCCTCCATTTAGCATCCCTCCTCCCAATATAATTAGACACTGCAGTCTACGCCGCTCGCATTCTCAACTAGATGGTGAGCGGTGGTATTATCGAATGGCAAGATTCCTTTTTCAATTACTCGAGACGGGTTTGACAGGCGAGAGAGGGGAGGGGCGGTAAAGAGGGAGCTGCGCAAACTCCGCCCTCTCATGAGCGCGCTCTCCCCGCCTGTCAACCCCGTCTCGCGTAAAGCGCGCGTTCCCTAGACATACTGCTCGCCCGCTAAGAGGCAGTTCAGTGAGTACTGGAACTCTTCGGCGCAGCCATGCCCGATTGAATGCCGATTGCTCGGCTATTTTGAACTGCCTCTCGCTCTTGGATGGGCGGGAGGTCGGCTCCACCCTCTCTCGAGGGGTGGAGCACAGGGGGCGGGGCCTGGCATGGATCTAGGAAAGTTCCCGCCTTGCAACCTTGTGGAATCTCCGTTATCATAGTGCTGAAGATAATGAGAATGAGCAGCGTCGTAGCGCGTTCGCCATCTCGTTTACTGCAACGCATTTAGTATTTCCGAGGGAAATATTGTGTGTTGCTACGGTAACTCGCTCATTGTCAGGTGAAAAAAGCGAAACTTTGACCATTCTCCCGTAACCAATTGTTTTAAATCGAAAAATATATGTTTTAGCTGTTTTTTTTCGGGAACAGGATTTTCTTTGATTTAACAAAAAAACGAAAAAAATGTTTTCAACTGCGTGATCCCATTTTAAAACATAGCAATGAGGCGTGGATGAGATCATCTACGATGACTAGATCCCATACGAGTGAAACATTATTGATTGCTGTTTCGGAACTCACTCTCGCGTGCTCTTGTGTAGAATTGCCTTCCGTCGCTCGAGTCTCGCCTTCATTGTTAAAATTGCGTTGAATGAAAAAGTTTGCGCATTGCTTACAGTTATCACTCAGTGCCACATCGAGCACGAACTAACCAACTTGTGCCTTTCTAGTGAACTCGATTCCCTTTTATTCAAGAGAATTCACAATCTACTCACTAACTTACCTTTCTCAAGTAGTTGAGAAGTGTGATCGAAAGCACCACCAGAAGCAAGCAGGGAAGGGCGTTTAGCAATGTGCCCGTGAGAAAAAGCAGCTCAGTCGGAAGACCTTGCAATTACGCAGTTTTCAGTCAATATACACCGGTGTGCAACCACAAGTTGATATCAAGATTAGAGCGAATATCAGAATATCAACTGCGGAGTTCCTATGAAACTCTCGTCTTTTCAGAATGTGAAGATATCCAAAATGGATATTAGGTTGAATAGTTATAATTTCTACACGTTCTCATCCATAAATGAAGGCATCTGATCGTAATCGTCACAAAAAGGTTCGTAATTCCTCCACTTATAGGAAATCATTGTGTCTGTCTGTCTGTCTGTTTTTTTCCGTTCGCGTGACAGACATTTTTTTCGCATTTTCCTTATAAATCGCTTCAAAATCGCTCCTTCTTCCCAGATCCTTTTGCATATCTTCCCAGATCCTTTTGCATATGATAACTGACCAGAATAGCTTTCAAATTTTACAAAATTTAATTAGCCAAATCCATAGCCAAGTGGGTTACGAGCCAAACTTTGAATCCGAGACCCCCAGGTTCGACCCCCGCCGCGGGCAAACCTTTTGCCGCATTTTTCACAAGTGCCAGAAACCGTTCTAGCACGTTTTTGAGTACCGTAAAACGCGTTTTCACCTGTTTTGCCGAATTTTAACCGCTTGACGGACTTTTTCGTTTTTTCGCTATAAATCACTTCAAACTCAATCAATCTTCTCAGATCCTTTTGCATATGATAACCCATCTGAAAACATTTCAAATTTTAGTAAAATAATTTAACCAAATTCATAGCCAAGTGAGTTACGCGCTTGACTTCCTATCCGAGACCCCGAGGTTCGAACCCCGCCGCGGGCAAATCTTTTGCCGCATTTTTCCCAAGTGCCAGTAACCATTCTAACACGTTTTTGAGTAATGTGAAACACGTTTTCTCCTGATAGGCCGAGAGAAATCGAAAATTTCGAAAAGTTTCCAAATGATCCGTACAGCGTAGGGGATCAGAGGAAAGGTGTTTTGCGATGTCGGAAACGTGTCTGAACGTGTTCTAACACATCATGAAAAATCGAAAATTTTGAAAAGTTCCCTATTGATTCGCGGAGCGTGGGGGATCATAGAAAAAGTGTTTTGCGATGTAGGAAACGTGTTCGAACACGTTTTGCGATGTAGGAAACGTGTTCGAACACGACCTAGAGCAGGCTACCGTGCTCCCCCTGGACCGAACCTGCACCCAGAACTATGCATAGAGCGTAGTGTACGCATAGAGCGTAGTGTATTTAACCTCCACACATCCCGGCTAGTTGAAGAATAATCTTCCGTTTCCTTCTATAGCCGTTTCCTTCTATAATGTTTCCTTCTATAAGCGAGACCATTCGTGCTATTTATAATAATCAAGTTGGAGAGTTAGACGATACTCAAGGTAAGTGAAGCGTTCCCTACAATATTCCTTTCAGGAAGCAGCCGAAATTTCATATTTGAATATCGAGCCGTTGTTTCAATAAATTCAGAGTCATTTCTATACGAAGAAGCACCATTTAGAAGAAGTGAATCATATTTTTATGCCCTATCACCATGTAAAAGATTTGTGCATGACAAGCTGTTTGATTTGCTTGAAAAACATGAAAGAACACGAGTAAAAACAAGGGTAAGGGAGCGCGGGACCCACAGAGATTCCACAAGTTGATATCAAGCTCATTCACAAGCTGCCTTCAAGTTTGATGCCAACTTGTGAATGAGCTTGATATCAACTTGTGGTTGCACACCGGTGTAATTGGCGGTAACTACTGACCAGACAGTCGTTGGCGTAAAAGATGTCGGAGTCAATAAGAAACACTGCTATTGATGTATTAGCGTGCCTGTCAACACTTCAGAGGCAATAAATTATGTAAATGAAAGGTAAACTTAAATTTCGATGCAAATAGGCAACACGGCCAGTGTTAGTATGCTACGTACACACCGCTGGCCTTAGTGCACCCAGAATGAATACACTTACTATTGATTGTATCCTACACTGAGATATGACATCTAGTGTATGATACACTTACAAATCTCTCGTTTTCGCACGCTCTCTGGACGGGCGAATACACTTCCCATTGAGTGTATCATACACTGGATATCTGATCTCAGTGTATTCATTCTCTGTGTGGTTTGTATTGTAATTGTGGATCTTCTCACGTTTCCGTCGAGCAAAAGTCGTTTATTGGTTCGGAAATTATGAATTTGGCGAGGTAATTTGGCGTATTTACGATGGCGACAAAAAGCAGTGAGGAGCCGCAGAACATCCACACGACATGGTGTTGCCACTTCAATATTTTGACCATTGATGATTTGGTTTTTTTCCACGGGTTTCGGGAGCAATCGAAACATTGGAATTGTTTTAGTCTATCTGCGAAAAGTATTATATATTGCAATTAGAAAGAAATCAGTAATCATCATGTACCGTTCCAAAGGGAGTGGGCATACAAGGGGGGTCAACTTTCAAACAGTAAATACGAATATTGCAAACCTCTGAAGTTCCTTGGGTGCGAATGCTTATCAATCTCATTAAAGCAATGATCACTGAAACAAAAGTTACAAGGAAGACACCGAAGCACATTGATATGAGTGTTCTGGTGTCTCACTTGTTAGAAATGTCTTAAAAAGAGTTCACTTTCCATGACTGCGCTCCTCTATGTTACGCAGTGGAACATGTAATGTGGACCACATTGTGCTTGATTTGCCTTTTCGCATAGTGCGAGAGGAGTCAAACATCTCGCCAAATCTTCTTATAGCCATTTTCACATAAACTCACAATCAAGGATGTCAACAAATTTTACATAGAAGCGCTGTCCACTCCAAATTTTGTAATGATCGCTTACCGGCCAACCAAGTCGCATGCGCTCGACATACTTGGGAGAGACACTGGGAGATGATTTCGAAGTAGGCCCAGAAATATGAATAATACCATGGTCTCAATTAAAATTGAATTAGACTCGTCATTAAACTGACACGAAATTACGCGCATTCATAATGCGCCGTTTTATGCACCCCAATCGTCATTATTCCTATCACGATTGTGTGGTCCAGCGCCATGAGGAAGAATACGGTATTGTACGTCGTTCGTATTTCCCTCCTGATAGAGAGCGCTGGTATCAATTTGCGTGTATATGCGTACCTTGTTAGAATAAACATCAGGAAGCAATTTAGAAGTATATTAATGGGCCCTATGTAGACGATGAAGTAGACGAAAAATATCCAGTTCCATAAGCTCAGAGCACTGGAATATTGTTATGAAATGGGTAGCGCGGGCAGAAAACCACTCGAGATATTGTAGTACGGGATTGTCTTCGTTCACTTCATACGCATCGGGAGTGCAGTGATGACTCATTAACTGAAATCGCTAATTAAAATTAATTAAGTTCAGCGAGGATACGAGTAAAACGGAGAGACTAAATGAAGAATTTGCCGAACAAAAAGCATATTTTCTGAACTAAGTGCTCTGCGATTGGGAATAAGCGAACTATGTAATTGCAAAGTGTCGTTTCTCACGAAGTGGTCTCAAGCGACACAGTGTTTTGCTCGACCCATTCATTTTATGAGCAAAATACCCTAGTTGCGAGTTGCTATTTGAGCCTGAGACGTGTCTAAGGCGTGAACATAATTGGTTTTATCTTCGAAATTGTGCTGAAATTGCTTAAATATTCTTCGACAGGTGATCGGTGTTCTATTAGAAGTAGCAGGTAGCATCAAATCTTCCGTTGTCAACTATCTGATTCCGTTGTCAATTTTCTTATACATGTAATATTTTTTTTAGGACATCTATGTTTCGGTCGCGATATTTTGATGTCATTTCAGTCAATATATTATTTTCTTAAAAACCGACGTTTTGTGAAGAAGGCAATTGCGATTCGACAGATTGTATGAACGAATTATAGGACAACTGAACAAAAAGTTAAGCATTTTTGAAATTCATAGAACCGGCTTTTAGAGATGCGACATATTTAGTATATTTATTGCGAAATAGTTAGTTGATACGATGGTGGCTATCATATGGAAATGGTTATGAAGGAATCGGACCAATTTGATTATTTTGTCAAACGCCAGATGTGATTTCTCACAATACCTGTGATATGGAATTTAGTAGATACTTTTTTTCCTTTTTTTGAGTCTTAACTTGGACATTGGACACACATTTTTTTATTAATATTGGTTGATAATTAAAGCTGCAAACAGCTCAAGCATCGATCATTGAACCATATCTTTGTTAAAGTCAAACGGCACCGGCCACGCAGGATAAATTTGATGAATACAGCAACGTTCAAATCACGTGCAGTTACTGATATTTCCGCTCTATATTGAGCATTAATCGGTGAGGGTCGGACACATCTTGCGGGTTTGTTCGCTGACTCCGTTGAGGTTTACACATTACACTGGAGAAGACGAGCTGCCGATATGCAGATGTCGCAGTGAGTAAAGCCCCGCCCACTTAGGCCACGCCCCTTGCCACGCCCCTTGAGTTCGCTGTGATGCAGTGTGAGCAGGCACATCATCGATAGGCACGTCTCTGAAATGATAACTGAGCGAATCTTGAGAGATCGCAGAATGAGCCTTGCAACTGCGATTCATCAATTACTATTTTCATAGCACTATGTTCAATTACAAAGTAGAAATGGGGTGAATTATATTAATGTACATGCATACCTCGACGTTGGATACTGAAAATATGTGGCCAAAGAGAAGGAGCAGCGCGAGAACCGCCAAAGCTGAAAGTTGCATTTTTTAAAAGTAAAACCATGTTTGATCACACTCTAGAAATGCATGGATCGGTGTTCGACCTATAGAGTTTTGAACTAGGGGTAGGCACTCCGGCTGGGACGGTACAGTCAGTCAGTGAAAAGGATGATTCACAGCTAATGTGTAAAATTGTCAACACCGAGCCAGCATCACCAGCATACTCCAACTCACAAAAACGGCAACATAGCTTAGATTCGCAACACAACTTCACTCCTTGAATTAATACTGCTATCTACACCACGAATTGTTGTATGGGGGCTGATGAAGGTAAACGTTAAGGTACTTCCCGTCTTCGAGCTGGGCCCGCGGGATAACACTGCTCGACAAGTGTTATGGGCACTAGTGTTGACCACTCGAAATAACCTTTTTTCGAGAAGAAACGAAGATTAGCAACGAAAAAGAGAAGTCGGAAAGCTTTGCTCTTTTTTATTTCGACTTTTCGAGTGGACTACATTTGCCTAATACATTTGCCTAAAATTTGCCTTGTCGTTACATTTGCCTTGTCGATGATATATTTGGTGGCATTTTCCGCACCATTCGACATGGATGACAAACGAATCTCTTGGTCGCCTCAAATATACAAAGGATCCATTTCGAGGTTAGAGTTATCTTATTCACCGAACCTCGCGGAATTGCTTCGACATGAATAGGTAAATGATGAGATTTGAGAGCGACGTAATCATCATCAGAGATTGCCACATTGAGCCTGCATGGAGATTTAGTATATGCGGATTTCATTGTTTATATATTCTCACGTAAGTTGTTAATTATGTTGTTGTTTATACTGCCGACGAGCAATCCTTGAAAAAGCACAAGACACGCTGAAATGTAGCTCTATAGCATTATTACAAATTTTTTTTTATGTGCAAGAGCAGTGGAGCGCGAACTCTCCTGCTCAAGTGATAAGCTCTAACATAACAATGTATTCAGGCAACACAGCCAAATCCCCCGTCCCAATTCTTATTCGAGACGCTTGAATTACTTTGCATACGGATTCTGACAACATTTAGTTCACCAAATTGGATTAAGAATAGGCATTGCAACCTTGCGGAATCTCCGTTATCATAGTGCTGAGCATGATGAGAATGAGCAATGTCGTCGCGCGTTCGCCATCTTGCCTACTTCAAAGCATTCAAATTGACGTGAGAGAAGATTACCAAAGAAAGGAAATCGAAAACTTATTACTGCTAATGCTGCGTGACGGTGAATAGTGTTGACCACTCGAAATAACCTTTGCTCGAGAGCACAGGAAGATTAGCAACGAAACAAAATAGAAATGTGCCGAAACGGAGTTGCTCTGTTTACGTTTCGAGTGGGCAACACCACAGTGATCGAAACAAGGTGCCCCTGGTGATTCGTGGCTCCTTACTATTAGCAACTTTTCTTTGATCGTTTTCAGCCTCACGATCATTTACAACAAAAACGCAGACGCATGTGTTCCGTGCCACTTATCATTTATACATGTAGTGACATCACAAAAGCCCCCCGGTTCGTTTGGTAGAAGTTTGAAAAGTTCGTTAAATACAAGTTTAAATATGTCCGCTTATATAAACATAAACATGTTTGTAGCATCGTAAACTACACTCACATAAACACACCACAACTCACATATCCCGATCTTCTTGAAATTTTTATGGTAAATTCGTCATACAATTCTAACCATGAAATAATTTTCAAAAGTTGCCGAATGTTTTTAAAAGTAATTATTATTAATTTTAATAATTTTCGAAAAAAATAAAAATATTTTTATTTAAACATTTTATGGCAGGATTTGTCTTCAAAAGTCGTAGACTGTATATTTCAATCGAAATATCCATTTTGGGATTCTAATTTTGCTTATTTATTAAGTAAAGTAATAATTTGTTATGGATGACGAAATTTCAAAAAAACATTCGGCAACTTTTGAAAACATTTTTATGATTAGAATTTTATTCTGAATCTACCATAAAAATTTCAAAAAGAGCGGGATATGTGAGTTGTGGTGGTCTTACCTCCTGTACCCGGGTACACTCCTAGGAGTGTACCCGGGTACAACAGGTACACGACCAGGTACATAACACAAACATCACAAAGTAAGATCCCTTTCTGTATCAATGAGTGCTCATAACATGTGATGTCACACGTCTTGAGTAATATTGAATTCCTTTTGTAACCGGTCTATTTATTGAAAAATTCAAAATAGATCTAGGAGGTACAGACCAGGTACAAGAGGTACAAGACCAGGTACTAGAGGTACAAGACCAGGTACACGAAATTCTTGAGCATGTCAGAGAAAAGTTAGTAAATGAGTCCCTTCTCTCTTTGCTAAAAAATTAGTAATGTGTTTGCTAACGCACATGCACTGTTGCACTTTTCCCGTGATCGATGAGACGATGAGATGATGATATTTTGGTAAAATGCTGTGGATATTTTGGTAACATTTTGAAAATTCCATAAAAGCACTTTAACATTCGTCAAAAGTCAAACTTGAAACTACGAAATTAAAAGCGGGTGCTTTAACCACTTGGCCAAGAATTTTTGTTTATTTTCAAAATTAAAATTAATTACTCTTGTGGAGATAAGTGTTATGGTGAAGGAACTGACTACCTATTTCTCGAGGTTGGCGAAATATTTGAACAAACGAACGGGCACACTTTAGAAATAGGGTAACGGATTACGCATTGCAGTCTTTTTGATCATACTGATTATGCCAACATCCATAGAATAATACACATAGGAAAAAGGCCAATACAGGGTGGCTAGAAAGTAGGGGCTCATGGATTCATCAATGCAATTTCTTTCAAATTCAACGAAGGCTCATGAAACTAAGTATGTTATTTACATAGGGTCATACGGTCATAACAATATGTAGTTCGTTATATCTGATCATCATCGGCCTTCATGACTTCAAGGATTCGACCTTGGACTCATTGGGTGAAACGCCGTTTGTATTTTGTGTCTATATTCTCTCATAGTTTTACGAGAGCCTTCTTGAGTGCGTTCCTATTTTGAGAGGTGGAGGAGTATACCCCCTTCTACAATACTAACCACAACTCGTGCGAATTGAGGTCCGACGATTTGGAGGGAAATTACGAACTCGGGTTGAACTCGCATAATTGGCCGGAAAACCGTTTTTGGGCGATTTTTAAATGCTGAATCTTGCAGGATCGCCTAGGTTTGTTTTTTGAAATAAAAATATGATCAGAAAGCAAAGATGTTCTCTATTATGACTTTAATTAGATACTCCCTACTGTTCCTCGCTCCATGTGTTGCAAAAAAGAGATGGGTATTGGTGATTTCGGAGTCCGCCACAAACAAAGCGACAGAGCGGATGGGAAACGAGGGTTAGACTGGCTGTCACGGTTGTGGCTTACTGGTGTCAGTGAGTAATGATTCTCAAATTGTGGCGATGGGATTCCTCCTACACAAAGAACTACGTATCATCGAAATGGTCTGTAGTCGTTTTTCAGCCACAAACGGCGCGCATTAAACCAGTCATGCATCTTTCGAGGTGTTTTAGCATATGCGCTACCGCAAGAACATGGCCTTTACGTATCTTGTAGAGGTATGATGTGAGTACAGAATGAACCATGAGAGCCATCAATCTACTAGAGATTCCGAGCTAGGAACCCATTTGTCTCACAGATCGTTGTTGGTTGTGTTTTCGTCTATCTCACTACGTTCTGTTCTTGAGGATGACGGGAGCTCGGAGTATACCTGATCTGAGATAGTTCTTGGTGTTACCTATCTTCTTGCATGGTGTGGCAGTACGGTGAACTGTTCGGTGGGAGATACAAAATTTTAATCGAATTGAAGTTATGTCCCCACGGAGAGTCCAAATACCGATTTTCGATTGGCTCATACTCTGTGGGCTCATGACCGCAGGAACCTAGCCAACTAGCGTCGTGTGAACAACAACATGTGTTCTCTAACTTTTTATAACCATTTCTCTCGAAACGTGTTTTGAGAGGAGTTTTGATCGTTACAAAATCGAGCCCGTACTTTCTAGCCACCCTGTACATTCTAATTAGGAAGTACAATTAACATGGTGGATTGAGTGTGAACACCGCACCAATAAGCAGGACGTAGAAGAATGTATCGACAACGTTGACAACGTTCGATATAATGAACTTCAGGCTGTGAGTATCCCTGAAATACGACGACACTGCAGTGGTCAAAGTCACAACAGGTATTGTGATCCATCAGAGACTACGATTTCTGTCCCTCGCGACTACGATTGTCGGGTTTTCACGGTACACACAGAGTACAACATTCTGCTTCAACAACATAACTCAAAGAAGCTAATCTTTCTAAGAAGTAATGCCCATTCCCTCGCGACGACACTGCAATGGGATTAATTGGGGTCGCTCTTCTCTGAGCCTTCTTTACCTGTGGTGTTAGTTTAAAAAAGGAAAAAAGACTAGGTAAAATGCAGTGAGAAAATTTTTTTTCAGACGAACGATACTGAGCCTGAGTATATCAGCTTACACATTGTCTGTAGCGGAGGTATGAGTAGAAAGAACAAAAAAAGAGGAAGAAAACGGCAGCCCTGGAGGTTTCCCCAGTGAAAACTTGTATGACCGGATGGACCAAAGCGTGTCGACGCAATATGTGATTCGAGTTTAAAGAAATTTGAGACAAACTCCATATATTCAAAAAGTTTAGGTCTTTGGTAATCAAATGACGTCAATGGAAATACACAATATTCGCTAATATCACGCCTGTCATGCAAGGATAAGAAACGAGTGCTGGGGCATTTCTTCTAACCCCCTATTATTTATATAGTTTTGTATAGCCCTGGGGGTATCTAAGGAGAAACAGAAAACACTTTTCCATGTAGTCAAGGCGCTAGATGGGGCAAGCGAGTAAGCCAGCTGCAACGTGGGATTACGTATAACCCAGGCTTTCCCAAGGCACCTAGGACTTATTACCTTTCGCAATTTTAGAACTGTATAATTTCGATAACTGAACGGTAATGAGGTCGGAATTGTGCAAGGAATTTAATTTATTATCAACATCTATTATTTCTCCAAATTGGCCGTGATCATAACTGTGGAACTTATGAAATTACATTTGTCGACGATCTATTTGGTGTTGTTTTCCGCACTATTCGACATGGATAACATATGAATTTCTTGGTCGCCTGATTTTTAAAAAAAAATACATTTCAATACGTCGCCGATAGAATTATCTTATTGGAATCAAATGCGTGATTGGAAAACAAAAGGTTAAAAATCGATGAGAGTGTTTTTCCAATAAGTTCCAATAAGAGAACCCTTATCGCCGAACCTCGCGAAATTGCTTCGACATGCACAGGTAAATGAAGAGATTAGAAATTGATGTGATCAGCATCACTGATTGCCACATTGTGCCTAACAGAACTATTTATTAATGTGTTTTTAATGTAATAATCTCACATAAGTTGTTAATTAGGTTGTTCTTTAAACTGCCAGCGAGCAATCCTTGAAGAAGCACAAAACACGCTGAAATGTAACAGTTTAGCATTATAAAAATGAATTTTTGATATTGAACAGTGCAAAATCTTCTGTTCAATTGATATTTACGTTTGACAATACATTTAGGCACCACAGCCTCTGCCCCTTCATCATGATTCCAAACCAACAGATAGGGGCCAAGGCGATTAGGAGCGTGATAAAGTGAGGTAATGCCTCTCAATTTTGCACACACTCTCTCTCTCACTCCAAACCCCTGCCTGTAGGGTTTATCGGCCTTTGGAATGATGTGCTTTCCTTCTCGCCGAGATGGCGAGAAGTTACAGAATCCAATGAAAAGCTTCATTTTGAGCCAAATACCACATTCAAACAATACTTTGAGAACTATCCAACTAGTCTGTAAGTGAGAAGTTGGGCATGGTGTCTTTAGTTTATTAAGAATTTGCCGTGCTACCTTGCGGAATCTCCGTTATCATAGTGCTGAACATGATGAGAATGAGCAATGTCGTCGCGCGCACCCCATCTTGTTTACTGCAAAGCGTTCAGAGAGAAAAAAATGGTAAAATAAATATTAAACATTGTGAACCCCTGGTAACCACACGCATAAACAACTATTCAATTGTGAGTGATTGCTGTTTCGGAACTCACTCTCGCGTGCCTTTGTGTAGAATCAGCTTTCGGCGCTCGAGTCGCTCCTCGATGGTCAAAGTTTACAAATATTCAATTAGCGCAGGGTCCTTAGACATGTAACCACTTCCAAAGAATAACCACAACACGTAGTAATGCGCATCGAGTTACTCAAGGGGTACCTTTCTCAAGAAGCTGAGAAGTGTCACGGAAAGGAACACCAGAAGCACACAGGGAAGCGCGTTATGCAATGTTCCAGTGAGAAAGCAGGTCAACCGGAACACCTTGCAATCACGATGTTCGGATTTTTTATTGGCCGGTAACCACTGACCAGACAGTCGTTGTCGTAGATAATGGACGACTCAACGACAAATGCTGCTATCAAATCACTATCTTGCCTGTCAACATTTTGCGCAAAATATATTATGTAAATGAAATGAATTTCTGTACCCCAATCAAATTTCGAAACAATCAATTCGTGAGCAAGATTTCGGTCTCGGACAAATTGTGGTTCTTCACGCGGTTTTTATCATTTGCGCTCACGTTTCTGTTGCGCATTGATCATTGAACGACGTGAACATGATGTCATTTGTGAGGTAATTTGGCGTGTTCACTATGGCGACAAATAGCAGTGCGGAGCTGCAGAATAGCCATACGAAACGGGCTTTAAGCTGAAATATTTATAAAAATATTTAATTTTTTTTGCTCCTTACATATTTGGATGGCAGAAGAACACTTAATTTCTTTTGCTGCTTCCTACGATTTTTGATGAGAAACCGAAAGGTTAGCGGTAACCTATATTTTGTATGCTTAGACAAATCAATAACGAATCGCATGCACTGTAAAATGGAGGAAGCAGCAAAAGAAATGTGGGCATCAATGGTGATAAGCACCGTGGAAAAGTATATTTGAATATTGCATACCTCCGACGTTCCGTGGCTGCGAATGCTCATCAATCTCATTAGAGCAATGATCACTGAAACTAAATGTATGCGCCTTTTATAAAAAAAATGTTGTAAGCAGAGTAAACTATCCATGACAGCGTTCCGCATTGTGCGCGCTGATTCGCCGACTGTTCGGGGACCAAAGAGCAAGACCACAACCAAAGGGCGGAACGATTAAGCTAATTGCATATTTTTCAGAGCGTGTTACTCCGATATCTCATAGAAATGTTAGTCAAAACATTCCCTTATAACTGAATTTTTACATAAACTCAGTGGAGCGAATACATTTGGAAGATTTTCAATCCATTTATTTTATATTTTTTTCTTACCGGCCAGCCAAGTTGCATGCGCTCGGCATACTTGTGAGAGAGATTTCGAGATGATTTCATAGTAGGCCATGAAATATGAATAATAAAACGGTCTGAAAAAAACAAGTATTCCGATCACTGTAAAATATAATCAGTTGATGAATATCACTCTGCAGTACCATTTGGCACGCTTCCAATTGTTTAAAGGCCCGCCCTAACTTGTAATGTCTGCCTGAGTATCGCCTAGTAAAGCCAAGTGTTGTATTTTCCAAAGCAAAGCTAATCTCTCTCGCCCTCTAACTCTTCTCTTTCGTTAACGATGTTCAGGTATTTACGCGACTTTTAGCTAAATAGAAAAAAGGAGCGTTTACTATACTCGACGAACCACAAGAAAGCAATACCACATAAATAACACAGACTTACGTGCATTCATATAGCATCCCTTTGTACATGTCAATCGTCATTGTTCCTACTACGACTGTTTGATCAAGCGCCATCAGGAAGAATACGGTATTGTACGTCGTTCTCATTTCCCTCCTGATAGAGAGCCGTGGTACTTCCATGCATCTCTGTTACTAACTTCCATGTGCTTACCTTGTGAGAATGAACATTACGAAACAATTGAGCAATAATGGGTCCTACGTAGACTGTGAAAGTGTCGAGAAATATCCAATTCAATGAGCTCAGAGCTCTGAAAAATTGTATATATATATTGTATATACATGTGTATATATATTAGTATATAAATGAAAAAAAAGTTATATGGAAAAGGTAGTGCAATGACAAACCCACTCGAAAAATTGGAGTATCGGACTGTCTTCCGCCGGTTCATACCAACCGGGTGTGCACTGATCGCTCATTTACTGAAATCGAAAATTATAAATAACAATTTATCTATACAGGAGGCGCAACATGATTTGAAATATGACAATTTATAAAAGAAGAGAGTCCTTTGAGTAAAAGGCAAGTAAGGAGTGACGAAGTGGCGTAGTAGTTTGTTTTCGATAGCATCACGAGCTTTTCTGTACACGCTTTTCTCCCACCCGCCCACTGATCAGGGATACGGTAGATCGATCGATAACCTGTCAGGGGAGTATACACAATAAGGGGGGGGGAAATAGTATTTCAGTTTAGTGTGATAGCAAAGGTACGGTAATTAAATACACATTTATTATCAATTTACACGTGGAAAAGAGAATATTCTATACAGGCCGAGATTGGGTGTGGGTTGTGTTGCTATATCGATGTTATTGTTTTCGTGTTAGGCTCATGGGCCTCTGATCATATTTCGAATTGTGAGGGGAACGGGTGATGACAGACGAAAACTCGACTGTGAAAAGGCCGGGTTCGAGGGTGAGGAAGGGGTGCGAAAGCGGTTATTTATACCCCCTGAGGAGGCGGGGCTGCACGTATACAGGGGAGACTCACGCGCGACGACAGTCTAGTCTGATCAGAGCGAGAGTGCACTTGTAACCGAGAGAGCGCAATTTCGGGCAAGGAGCCATGAGACGGGAAAGAGAGGCGCAAGAGCGTGCAATTGAGAGAATGCAGAGATGCGCGTTTGAACTCATGCAAATTCCCCCTCTATCTATTAACGCAAGGTCAGCAGATGCCAAACTTATACCATACGTACTGAAAATATCGAAATGTTTTCCGGAACGTGATCAAAAGATTCGATTTTTGTAACATTGCGATGAAAATTATTTGCGACTCTTGAGTAGGCTCATATTGTTTGTCCACCTCGATTTGCCGGAAAGTACTCGGACATGCCCGGTGAAATCTGTAAAATATAGGAGAAATTTCGATGCGAAAACCGACTAAACCAGCAAATTGTCAACATTACCGTATCCAGGGAAATGTCAGTAATCCACGATTCCGTCATTTATTTCGCATCGAATTTGTCGCTTTATTTTACACATTTCACCGGGCATGTCCGGGTAGATTCCGGCAAATCGATGCTGATTAATCGAATTAGCATAAAAACAAATCATGATAATGTGTACTCGCAAAGATGCAAAAATCGGATTTTTTATCGCGTTCCTGTAAACATTCCGATATTTCACCATGTACGATAGTTGGAAATTTTTTTAAAAGTTATGCAAGGTCATCCTACTCTTTGCCGCGCCCGGTATCCATACAAAACGGATGACAATTCTCCCAACAGAGTGCAATTTATTTATTGTACTCGTCTGATTCCTTCACCTGGAGACGTCAAACGGCTAATATTGAGCTCAAGCTTCATATCTTCATTTTTCCATAGATTGAAACGTGTAGCGGAATATATACTACAATAGTCTTCAGGATAAGATAAGATGATCATACATCCACAGCATCACACTCCTCTTCATCAGACGAATAAGATTATTATTGCATATACGGAATAATGTAGTCATGTTGTGCTTCGTCTCACTCGTGAGCGAGTAGCGAAACAGGCTTGTATATTGGCCTCTGCTTTTTGATCTTCCTGGGTCGTCCCAAGAGAGAGAATGGAAGGAAAGGTTGTGCTAGATGGGCGTTAATGGACCATTGTTCTTCATATGCTCACTAGTGTCACTGAGTAGCAGTTCCCCCTCCACGAGAATAACCAGGGCAAGTGCAGCAAATGAGATGCAAAAAGGAAGAAAAAACCGGTCGAGAGAAGGATAGAGGAATAGAGTGTAAACCGTGTCTCAGACCCCGAGTGGGAATGAAAGTCAAGCTGTCATACTCTAATTGTAAAAGAGTACACTCCGACTGGGGTAGTAAACATAGGGAAGAGGTTAATTAATTCTAATTAGCGATTACAATTAACATGGTGGACGTAGTGTGAACAGTAGGAGCAGATTGAAGAATGTAACGACGATGTTGACGGCGGACTATCGATGGAATAAACGGGCTGAGCCTTGAAATAGATTGGCAAATGTCAGTGCGTTCGCGTAAAAAGTGGACCTTCGCCGTATATCAAATATATGGAAATGTGTTCAATGGAAACGCGGTTACAAATAGAAAGAGAAAACGAATACAGCATATCATGAAAGGTCGGGGGTGTGGGGGTCGCTCATACAGGGAAACTGATTTGATTACAGGGTTTTGAGAAAAGCCGAGCCGCTCTGGGAAAGAAACTATTGTGTCTATAGCTCGCATGAGAGCCAGAATTTGCAAAATTTATTCCATTTCGTGTTATAATAGCTGAAATGATGTGGTTTGAGTTTAGAGATTTTGTATTTGCCATATTGACCACGTCTAGGTTTAGAATGTACTTAAACCTAAAGACCCCTCCATCGATTTCAGCTACTGAATTTTTTTTGTCAATTATATTTGCACAAAAATTTAACTAATTTAACTAATTTTTTGTAGTTTATTTTATTGATTATATCTCGTTTCTCTTTCACAATAAATGTATTAGTTATTGTGATCTATGAGAGGCTACGATTTTTGTCCCGCGCGACTACGATTGTCGGATTTTCAAGGTACACACTGAGTACAGCATTCAACTCCAACAGAGAGCGATCATTCAGAGAAGCTAATGTTTCTCAGACGTATTTCCCATTCCCCGAAACTACACTGCCGAGGGATTAATTGTGATCGCTCTTTTCAGAAGAGCGACCTGTGTGAAAAAATTTCGAAGGGGGTGGCGGAGATATGAGTTAGGATCAGCAAAATAGAGGAAGACAACTCCAGTTCTGGTTGTTTTCCTTCCAAAATCTTTTATGCTCGGTCGGGCTCAAGCGGGTTTACGCAATTCTAGATAAAAGGCATGTTAGACAAAGTATGTGCAGTCAAAGAGTTCAGTTTACTGATAATGGTGTCGCTGGAAATAGAAAATAATCGCTAATATCACGCCTTTTACGTAAGGATGGGATTAAATCAGGGGGGGAGTGGAAGAGGGTGAGCCGGTATATTGACTACCGCATACTATTGAACAGCGAGAGCAAATCATCGAATTCGCAATCTTTGCCCTTCTGCTTGGCAGTGTGCATCGAATGATTGCGGATATTAAAAAATATATTTCTGAAATCTTTCGCCATCACAATGCAAAACAAATCGTTTCAACGTGTCTTTCCAACCGCTGAGATTTTTTTCGTAAAATCAGTGGCTAAGAATTACTTTTCACTTAAAGGCGTTTATAAGCCACGTTACGCTTGAAATTGGGGCTGAAGGAGCAGGAAATTAGATAGTTCAGGAAAAAAATATTTCCTCAATTCTCCAGTATTCAAATATGGTAAAGAAATTATTTCTAGTTAGGCCCTGACAATGACAGTTAAGTTCACCCTATTCATAATCATTGAGTTGTATTTTAGTTGCTTCAATATTCATCTAGATTTAGATTGTGTTTCGGAAATCGCTCAATTGCATATTGTAACTTTTCGGTAACACTTTGACAAGTTCATAATATATTTCATTCATTTTTTATTGTATTGATATTACAAATTAAAATTCATGGTCAGGAATTGTATTTTTTAGGTTTTAAAAAAAATTGATAATGCAAAAACTTTCGGAACACCGTTTATTCTTTAATTTCCGTCAGTTTCTTTAATTGCCGTCACACCCTTCGCGGGTGTATCAAATAAATAAAAAAAGTGATGTGATTTATTATTGTGATGTCTCGCAATATCCATTCTCGGATTAAGCAACGGGCGGAATATTTTCCCACTGATGCAATGAGCGCGATCATTGAATCTCCCGCGCATCGAAACAATCTTGTTCCCCCTTCCACTCCCGGCAAATAACGTGAGAAATGCGTGATTCGAAGTCTCCGGTTGATGGGCTCGAATATATTTTCTGTCGATCCAAAATATTCTCTAATTTCTCACTCTTCAAATCTTTTTCATTAAATTATTTGACCTGCTACCAAATTGATATGGTAATGAGATCGGAATTGTGCAAGGAAATGTGTTTATTATCAACTGTTGTGCTATTACTACTCCAAATTGGCCGTGATCATAACTGTGGGAACAATCTGTGTGAAATCATATTCGTCGATGTTGTTTTCCGCACCATTCGACATGGATAACAAACGAATCTCTTAGCCGCCTAAATTAAATGGGGTTGTCTCAAAATCCATTAAGAGAAGTTAATTTGGCCAACCTCGCGGAACTTCTTCGACATTAATAGGTAAATGAAGAGATTAGAAATAGACGTGATCAGAATCAGCGATTGCCACATTGAGCCTGAGTGGGCAATTAATAAAGTTGGAATATATTTTTAAAACAATCTCACGTAAGTTGTTAATTATGTTGCTGTTTACACTACCGAAAAGCAATCCTTGAAGAATCACAAGACACGCTGAAATGCAGCTCTTCAGCAAGTTTACATATGAATTTTGAAAATGCTATATTCTTTAACTATCTGATAGCTTCTTCACGTTTCACAATATGTTTTGGCACAGCAGTCTCCGCCCCTTCCTTTCTCGACGTGATGGTGTGAAGTGACAGATTCGAATGAAAATTTTCAATTTGAACCAAATCACTCATATAAAAGTTTATTCGATAACTCTTAAGCTATTCAACACGTGAGGAGTTGAGCATCGTTTTCTGCCAAAATGTAGTCGATCAAAAACTCGATTAAGAATAGGCCATGAAACCTTGCGGAATCTCCGTTATCATGGTGCTGAACATGATGAGAATGAGCAATGTCGTCGCGCGTTCGCTGTCTTGTTTACTGCAACGTCCTTCAATTGGTGTATGTATAATCAAGAATTCTACGAATCCAGAAGTATCGGCTACCGAGATTCGACTTTATAAGTGTAATCGCGTCGACTGGAGTCAGGGGACAACTTTTTGAAATTAAAATATGCACTTGTATTTCCCGATTCTAGGACGTTTCTGCTAATACAAGGTCGTAAAGAACAATTTGAAAAAATACAAATGTAGCTTAACATAATTGTTAGAAACTCTACTTGAAACAAGATTTAGCGTGAATGCTGTTTCGAAACTCACTGTTTTGCGCCCTTGTGTAGAATTAGCTTCCGTCGCTCGAGTCGCGCCTTCATGGTCAAACTTTATTACTTACAATTAGCGCATGCGCTTAGACATGTACCATAATTCAACCGAACCACTAAAAAGTCTTTACCTAGCATACAATAACATACACACGACGTTCAGGAACCATATATAACAGAATTTTTTTCTGAGAACAGTACCTTTCTCAGGGAGCTGAACAGTGTGATGGAAAGCACCACCAGAAGCAAGCAGGGAAGGGCGATTAGCAATGGACCAGTGAGAAAACAGCGCAGTCGGAACACCTTACAATACCGACGTCTTTGATAACTACAGTTGGCGGTAACCACTAACAAGACAATCGTTGGCGTACACGATGTCCGAGGCAACCACAAACGCTGCTATCGCTTCCGTATCGTTACTGTTATGCACAGATTGTAAATTTGGTGGGAGAAAAGGTCGGTTCCCCTTCTCAGTTAACGGTTCTCCGATCTCATCATTCCATGCACTCTCTTCTTTGCTGACCAAAAGGATGTGCAAGTGTGTCAAAATAGGGTTTGCGGAAAGAGGAGGTTTAGCGAACCGTTCACTTGGAAAATGTTATCTCAGTGTAGTGACCATTGTTATTCTCGAAGCCTCACATTCACAATTCATGAGCAGTATTTCACACGTTGCAGATAATGTGTTTTAACCTTCGGTTTCTCCTGGTTATTGTGGATGCGCTCACGTTTCTTTCCGAAGAATATCGCGAAATGGCATGGAAATGATGCTATCTGAGAGGTAATTTGGCGTGTTAACGATGATGACAAACAACAGCGCGGTGGCGCAGAACAGCCATAAAACATGTGCATTCATCTGAAATATTCAGTGAAGAATTGAATTTTATGTGTTCCTTGCGACGGATAACAAGCGATGATTTACCGCATGCACCATATACACCTTTTGCATAAAATAGATAGCAAACATAAAAAAATATAATATTGCATGCCTCTGAAGTTCCATTGCTGCGAACGCTCATCAATCTCATTAGAGCAATGATCACTGAAACACTCTTTATGAGTGGGTTTATCTTTAAAAAATAAATCGTTCACACAGTCCGCTTTCCATGACAGTGTATCACAGCGTGTTTACTCCACATTTTGTATAGCAAACCTTACTGAAACAACACAACGAACTCGTGGAAAGTAGCAGTTAAACTCAGCTTTGTAATGATCTTCATTTGAATTTTTTTCGACAGTGAAATACAGTGGAACACTTTCATGGAAGTTGACTTTATGTTCGATATATTCATAAATATTTTGAAATTACCGGCCAACCAAGTCGCGTGCGCTCTGCAGACTTGTGAGAGACACTGGGAAATGATTTTGAAGTAGGCCCAGAAATACGAGTAATACCATGGTCTCAATTTAAATTGAATAAACTCGTTCCTATAGTAAGAGGAACTTACGCGAGTTCATAGAAAAGAGCTCTTTTCTGAAAGTTGATGGTCATGGTCCCTACCACGATTGTTTGATCCAGAGCCATAAGAAAGAATACGGTATTGTACGTCGTGCGTAAATTCTTCCTGATAGAGAGCTCACTGACTGATTTCCAAGTAAGCGTACCTTGTCAGAATAAACATGACGAAACAATTGAGCAGTACATTAATTGGCCCTATGTAGATGACAAAGTTGACGAGAAACGTCCAGTTCCAGGAGCTAAGAGCACTGGAAAATATCACATTTAATAAAAGGAGATGCGGCAGCAAACCCACTCGAGAAATCGTAGTATCGGACTGTCTTCGGTCGCTTCATACCAACCCGGTGAGCATTGCTCACTCATTAACTGAGAGGATAATTATAATTGGTTAAGTTCTGCGAGGAAACGCGTAAGAAAGTGTAAAAAGAGACGCGAAGTAGAACTTGCTGGAAATTCCTGAGAAAAAATCACTTCCTGAACCAAGTGCTCTGTAATTTGGAAAGTGCGCTGTCGTTTCTCACGTTGAGCGAGCAGCAATGTACCTAACCAATACATTTTACGAGTAGATTACGTTGTTGAGAGTTATTATTTGTGCCTTACGCGTGTCTGAGGCGTGTAATTGTGAATGCACGATATGGATCACTTCTTCGAAATTGTTTATACAATTGTTTACTCAGTTTTCGATAGAGGGGCGAAATTTTATTAGACGCAGCAAGCACCGTCGACCATTAAGTATATATACAATATTAACTATATTAAGTATGTATATTTGAAGCGTGAATTTTTGAGAGAATCGGTCTGTGCAAATTTTACCTAATGAATGGACATATGCGAATGCATTCAAATGTCCTTCACGCAAATTACCAAACAGTTTAACTGGGAAAATGCAACAGATATATTTACAAACTTTTAGTACAAAGTATTTAAAAATAAAATTTTAGCGAAACAATCGACATGTACGAATCGGACCACATTTTTGTCAAACGTCATCCGCTACTTTTGAGACTTCGTGTCATACTCAAAGTGGGTGTTTGAGATTCATTTACGCTCGATTCTGATGACTGATCGGGGCCATCGATCTGATCACGGATCGATGGTTCGGTTGTGGATCGTCGACGCCTAAGGACGACAAATCTGTCGATACGCTGGTGTTGCAGTGAGTAGAAGGGCGCTGTGAACGACGGAATGGAGCGTCATCAGATAGCTCATCGACAGACACATCTCTACAACAATACATGGCAAAAATAGATGAAACATGTAAAAAAAAACGAAATCGCGCTCAAAAGTTTACACCGAGGGTACCGCTACTTCAGTTTTATAGAGCTGAAGTAGCGCTGTCTTCTAGCTACTTCAAAGCTCATTTGTCTTCTAGCTGAAGTAGCTATGCTCCAGAAGCACTGAGGAGGTAAAAGTGCGATTGATATGCACAGTTCCGAAACTTTTAATTACACAAGGTCGAAGAATAGCTCATATTCGTACATGATTGTGTAAATTTTGGTGTTCGTTTTTTCCCTCATTATTCCGAAATCAAATTAAACATCGCATTATTCTAATAGTTGGGAATGTTTCTCGTTTCATTTCTATTCCAAGCGTCGTTATTTCACAGAAAACAGCGGCCTGCTTGCCACTGTCTAAATTCATAAAACGCGCATTTTTTCAACTTTAAAATTCTGCGTCTTTATTCACCATTTACAAATGCAATGAGCTCATTATATTCGGAATATTTCAGTGGTAAGTGGCGTATTTTTCTTATTGCAGTGACATTTTTATAGTCTCCACTTTGGTTCTTGATTTTCCCTCGAACGATGACGCCAATCTCTGTATAACTGTGTGCGCTCTCGAACGACACACTAGACGTGCTATGTATCTGAAAAGATTCGTTTGAATTACTCTAATTTTGTATGTCTCCCCCCAAAAAACTCGAACAGACAGATGCAACGCACTCTTGGTATGGTTTCATGAACAAAGTAGTAACGGCCGGATTAGCAACAGGAGGAATAATACAAAGCTGGAAACAATTCTTTATTTGTAAACCTTCGTTTCGTTCTTTATTCTCATAAGATTCTGTGGTTGTAATTTGGAAAAAATCTTACCACAAAAAGCGAAACTTCGAGTTCCGGATGAGAGTAGCCGAGCACTAAAAGAAATAGGAGTATCACATTCAGGACAAAAGATAGCGGAAGAAGAGCGTGAATTGTGAGAATCTTGAATGTATTGATGTATGTTCAATATGAAACGCATTCACCGTAAAGCAACGTGTAGTGGCACACCTCCTTTAAAATGATCACCCATGGCACGAACTTAGCGAACCCCAATTGTAAGATACGATTCCACCTTATTTTTTTCTTCTTTTTAAGTTGTCAAACATATATTTAAAATAGATTTGCGGGACTTTTTTCTGTTTCTATTTGGATAATTTCGACAAGGTATCAGTCAATGCCGAAACAGTATCGGTCTCTTCAAGAGCTGTAAATGTTCGGAGGGTTGAGAACAAAACAGTCAATTATCGAAAGGCAAGTCTAACCTTGAGAAAGACGTGGTGTATGTGGTAAGTTTTCTGGCTAATGTATCGTTGATCAACTTGCGTTTTTCAAACCTCAATTGAGCGATTTTTGTCATGTTCCCCAGATCTATATTCCTAATTCGATATTTGCATATTAACCTACCCTGCTTATTCGAATCCTCGTAGTTATCAAATATGCAACCGCTATATAGGAGAGAACACTAAGTAGTATCCGAATGCGATGGCATTGACGGGTTTGAGGATGTCAGCGAAACCTGGTTGATATTTAGAAAATTATTAAAAATAGAAACAACATACCATACAAGTATGCCCAGTTCATTCTTCATGCGGGTGCATAAATTGAACTGTTCGCAAAAAAACAGGGTCATAATCTTTAATAGATTGAAAGATACTCTAAAATTCATGATATTGCATACAGTGCCGCATGTATGGAGCAGCAAATACTATGTGTATTATATTTGGAGCGGAGCAAGCTATCACTATTGCGTTCATTACGTAAGCTCTGGGTGGAGCCTTTTCGAGGATTCGATTTCTAAAATCATTTTAAAAAATCTTTTAGCATTGTCTTTGCATACCTGTACCAGAACGAAATGCATTGAATAATAACCGGCGCCACAAGGGAGCCAATGAGGAAGGAATTGCAAAAATTACAAAAACCAAGAGAAATTCTAGTACACGGACCGTCCCCAATGAAGACAATTGTCGGAATTTGAACAGCTATCCTTCACAAGTTCCGGTTATTTCATTATTTGAAAGCGTTAGCTTGCCTTTCAAAGTTCATGAATTGCATCAAAATAACGATCAAATCAATCAATGTCCCCCACAAGATCAGAATGGAGTAGTTCTGGGTAAGTAAGAGATTCACATTATAAATACGTAATAAGAGAAAATATAATACCTACTTTCATCGTTCCTGGAGTTTTCAGAGCAATTGCCAATAAAAGAAGTAGGTTAATGCCAAAGCCAAAGCAGAGCATTATAAGCTGAATAATGTGTGCAATCAACATCTGAAAGAAGCTATTTGATTTACGGCAATTATACACAAAGAGCGCGTGCATAATATGATAGTATGTATCAGTGGAAGCATTTTTTTCTTCCTTATTTATCTAACAACGGAAATGAGCGGTGTCTTGTTCCTTTAATCTGATCAACAAACATCGCGACGTTGTGTATTAAATCCCGATGACTAGAGTTACTCATCAATTACCGGATGATTAGTAATGATTCGCAACATGAAATAATTTGCATTCCCAGGAAGAGAAATTTGAATAGAAATTGATGTGGACACGTAAATAATCACCAGACAAAAACGCGATATGAATGGTCATTATACGTCGCATTATAAAGGCACAAACCCACTTCATTTCCCATTCATTAAATACAACAAAAAAACTAAAAGTGTTTATTGAATGAAAAAAATGAATTTATAGAAAAAAAGTGAAAAAAATAAATTTAATGGAAAAAAGTGTTTAATGAAAGGAAATATATATAGCTCAGTGTTTGCAGGGTCGAACCAACAATCACAATGAATCTTCTTTCTGCCCCCAGGGAGGCAAAATGCAGAGCTGCAAATGGTATCAAAACGATGTGCAATTATTTCGCTGCTTCTTCTGCATCAGTCATTTGTATTCGTTACTTCCTTTGGTGGCTTGCTACTGTAAAATCGCTCGAGATGGAACACCATTACTTCCTTGGGTTACGCCGAGTCGTAACTAACAAAATTAAAAAAAACCTTTCGATTAGATAGATAGATATTTATACATGTTAGGAAATGTTAATTGATGTAGAAAAGGGTTGTATTGAAATGAATGATATTCGTTCTCAATTAATTTCGTCAATCTTCTTTTTGGTAAACTCAGAATAATTAGTAGGAAGCTTGACTTTCTGCAATAAAGGTATTAGTAGTTTCGATATTCGATGCGCGAAGCTGTTTACGCGCAGTTTCAACTTAGCCATGTCAATAACGACTTTATATCCAGCTCCTCTTGTTATAGTTCTCACAAGTGAGAAGAAATCCGGCATAACTTCGGAAAGTCTTCCATTCTCGAATATCATTTGATACTCTATTTTGATACCATTGACATTTCTCCTGTATTCCAATGAAGTGATATTTAACATTTCATTCCTAGTAGAATAATTCGGGCGATTGGCATAAGTATAATTCATCGTTCTATACAAAACTTCATTAGGAATACATTGACTTGAATATTCGTGTTGTGGATGAAAAGTTACTACCGGAATCAACATGACTTTCCGTCGACAAGCGACTACTCTGCCGGAGTCCACCGGCACATTGGAGATAAACACAGTTCACACTCTTTCCTATATCTTCAATGCGGAAGTATCGAATACAAATATTATCTAAAGACTCATGCAGAAGAAGCAGCGAAATAATTGTACATCGTTTCGATACCATTTGCAGCTCTGCATTTTGCCTCCCTGGGGGAAGAAAGAAGATTCATTGTTGGTTCGACGCTGCGAACAGTAAGCTATATATATATTACTTTCCTTTTATTAAACACTTTTTCCATTAAATTTATTTTTTCACTTTTTTTTCTATAAATTTATTTTTTTCATTCATTAAACACTTTTTTATTATTTTTTTGTATTTAATGATTGGGAAATGGAGTGGGTTTGTGCCGTTATAATGCGAAGTATAATGACCATTAATATCGCGTTATTGTCGAGTCTGGTGATTATTTACGTGTCCACATCAATTTCTATTCAAATTTCTATTCCTGGGAATTCAAATTATTTCATGTTTCGAAGCATTACTAATCATCCGGTAATTATTGAGTAACCCTAATAATCGGGATTTCATATAAAAATACGGCAGCGATGTTCGTTGATCAGACTCGTGGGAAAGGAACAAGACACCGCTCATTCCCGTTGTTGATAAATTAGGAAGAAGAAAAAATTTGCTTCCACTGCATACTAACAGGTTCGCACGGAAGTAATGAACGATTTCGACGTCAGAGAGAAAAAAATCGCTGGCTTTCAGTATTGTATTTTATCTGCAATTGTTGACAACGTGATATATTCGCTAAGAAAATCGTAAAAAGGGTTTTATTGTTAGTAATGCCTTTATTACTTCGTAAATGAGATGATTGATCTTACACAAAGCTTTTTTGATTAAGAGGAAGAATAATAATAATATGCGCAGCTGCATAACAACTAGATATTAATATATTGTATTCTAATTTACGATCTAGAGAAATTCATACAATTGCTCTAACAGCATCGTTAACTCATTCTCAGATTTATCAATGGGTGCACGACAATTTAGTATCGACTTTCAGGGAATAAATTCATTGTACTTGCAAGTCTCGAAATTATTTACCTTCTACTCGATAATATGTCCTTGTTCGTTCGTCCACTTAAAATGGGGGGGAGAGAAATTTCTCTTTACCTAGTCGCATCTCCTGTTATAATAGGCAGACTACTCGTATAGATCTATCTGTCGCCTATCAATTAACCTTGATTACTGTTACTTTACTTTACTTGATTACTTTGTTGATTACATACTCTAACCTTGATTAAGTGCAAAAATCGGGTTGTTATCGTATCTCCGAAGCAGAAAAAAGTACCACCAGCTCGCAGATTGTTGGGATATAGACAGATCGTAGTAAGCTAAAACAAATTCCCTCTAAATACGTTATTCAATGCAATAATTAGCATTAACTTCCATATATATTATTTATATCTGTGCTAATTTATTTCGCAAAACCAATTTTTTCTTGTACATACTCGTAAGTGGTCGCGCCATATTATTATACGGGAAATTTTGTTATGTCTCGACTGTCGACTATAACCACGACTACGGAACAAGTGCGGCGGCCGGTAGGTGGTAATTGTCGATAGCTCAGTGTTCATTACAGTATGACGATGGTGACGCCGCCGCTTCCGCTCACCCTCATCCACTATGTCATCTGTGCCGTTGCGCTTCTCTTCAATCTGCTACTGTGCTACCTCATCCGCTACCGTAGCCCGCCACATCTAAAATCCTACGCGATCATGCTGCTGTTGTGAGTTTTGCTCCACTTTTTCAGATTGCCTTGTGATTTTTTCCTTCCATTTGCGAATTTTATTTTGCTACTGTAAGAGTTTTATTCCACTTCCATTTTCTAACAAAAAACAAACTTGCCGAATTTCAGCATGACCTTGTACGAGCTAATGACTGCATTCTGCTTCTTGGCCGTGTTTCCACGGTGAGAATGCTGCAATATTGTTCATAATACTATGAGAAAGCGGGTTGAAATCTATATAAAATCTACAAAAAATCTGGGAAAAGCAAATTTTCGACATAATAAGACATTACGAGTATTGTAGACTGTTTGCAGCATTCTGTCGCTTGGTTTCGAGGGTGTTATCATCGTCTACTACGGCCCCTGCAAGCTGCTAGTCGGCCCTAACGCATGCTTCGCTATCTATGGCGCTGCTGTAAATGGCATCATCTACTTCAAAATACAGATGACGGCTTGCTTCATGTTTCGGTGAGTTTAGTTTAAAAATATATTAAAAATCTAATTATATAATGATTTTTTTATTACATGTATATGCTCAGATATGCTATTCTGCGGCTTGCCACCATCTCCAGGAACAAAATAATTATGGTTAATGTAATACTAGCGATGCCTACATCTGTTTGTCTGGTAAATTCAATAGACAACTAGCAACAAAAAAACTATTCCTGGATCGCAGGTTGCATTTAACTTTGCCATGGCAACTCGCGAGCAGCTGCAGCCAATGATCAACATCTTTTATCCCCACTACGACCTCAACTCGACCGACTATGTCGGTAGGTTGCGACAGTTGCGCAAATTATTTTCCCCGCCACGCTTTCTTCTGACTGTCTGGAATATTATAAAGGACAATTACCGCAACGCTGATTGCCTCACCTATTGGGCTAAATTTATTTCAATTCGAGCAAACCATATTAATTCGCTGTGCAGATTGTTTACTAGCAGGAGTTGTGGACGCGCTGCGTAGTCCGGCGCTGCCAACAGGAATACTCGTGAACGTATCCACATTACCTTGTCTCATTCTCAATATATGGGCGGGGCGAGCAGTGCAATCGTAAGTGGTTAAACCTAAAGCAAAGTTAAATATTCTTGATTTTTTGTTTAGAAAATTCCACAGCAGCCCCGACAATAATGAAAACCATCAAAATTGCAGATATCTCAAAAATGCGTCTCATTTCGCGGGAAGATCACGAGGAATTCACACACAACTTCTAAAGGCACTACATCGTCCATCTAAACGAAACGAATACGAAAACGAAATACTAAAAGAAGAGTGGAGTTGTACAATAGCTCTAACTATTAAAAATTAGAAAAAAAAGTGTTTTTTTTTAATTCTGAAATACTAAAATGGATGTTTTGCAGTGTTTGATATGGCAAGTGATCATCTCGCAGTCCTTCGTTGTCGCTACGACAGCTTTTCTCCTCCAGCACTTTGGCTTTTTCCACTCGCCTACAATCGAGTTTTTCCACACGGTCAGTGAGTGAACTTTGTTTGTCGCTAGCAGACAAATGCACAAATTTAATTTGTATTTATGATTTATGATTTACGACATCTCTTGTTTGCCGGCACTCACACTAGACAGCCTTTTTGTATTTCTAATTGATTAGAACGAAGATAAACATATGGCGCTGTCTGCGATAGGTTCAACAAATGGTCCAAACAAATGAGCAGCAAAAACTAAAATTTTTAGAAATAACCACTACAAAAACCAGGGGGTATTTTGTGATTCAATAATTTTTGTGCTGTGCGGAGTCTTGTAGGAGAATTATTTATTCTATTGCGAGCAGCATAAGTTATATACATTTTAATTATATATTATGATTTGTGTGCAGGTGGGAATCGCGAGTGTCGCCGTCAGTCCGATTGTTACTATCCACTTTGTGAACCCGTACCGACTCGAAGTGCTGCGTCTGATGCGATTGTCAATTGAGAGCACGCGAAAGGACACACTATCAATTACTTCGCACATCTTGCATTTGAAATAACCATTTGTCAGCGCCTTGCTTTACATTCACAATTTGTTATTAGCATGTCAATGTAGCCTAAATAAATGAGCCTCATATTTGTTACACCCACTAATAGGATTTATTTATTTATTTGATATAGGAATATAAGGAGTGCTAGAATTTCTTCGGATTTGGAAATATACTGAAGAAAACGCTCCCAATGCTAGCCGCACTTCGGCCTAATTGTAATCTTGGATTTTTTGTGTACGATAAAAGAAGTTCCTTTAAGGAACAGATGAAAATTGGGGGGAGGGGTGCTCACTTGCTTTAGTGAACAGCCCCTCTCAAAACGCGCGCATATGCCGGACATTCTGAACGAAGTGTTCGACAGGATGGAGCGGCATCTGGATGGAGCCAAAGCGCCATATTCCCGGGAGAAAGTTGGGATTAGTCAATGAGAGGGATTGTAATGAGTTTGTAATGAGTTGTCTTTGCGCCCATTCTCACGCCCGTTTTCATGGCGAGTTCATATATTGAAGTTTGTAATGTCAAAAAATAGAATAGTAGATAAGATGCCACATCACAGTACTATTTCTACAATCGTTAGAGTTTATCATTACACTTTCAGTCAACAATCGAAGCAGGCGACTCGGAAGAAGAGAAAAGCCAGCGGCGAGCAGTGATCGTTGACAAGGTATCGCTCAATCAATCAATACATCACACCACCCGAGTCGGATCTTCTTCCGCTGACAACATACACCGCGCGAATTTCAGGTTCACGCGATATACGATGCCATCTACCACTAGAAGAAACAAAAGAGTGGACATAATTTAATGTGGGAGGCAACATAACATGAGGTTGTGCTATTTGGCTAAATCGGATTAAAGTATGATACAATTGCAAATGTAAGGCTTGAGAATCTAAATAAAATATGAATCGTGGAATAATTGTTGTTGCCTTGTAGCACCACTACATTTATGGATCGATACAATTGTGAAACGAATAGAAACAAACACACGCGCCGTGTGTTTGTTTCTATTCGTAAAAACACACGCGCCGTTACGCAATGCCTTACCCTGCCCGTAAGTTTGACCAGGGAGAGAGAGAGAGAGTCAGTTGTTGTGTTTCTCGTCTTCTCCGCTCGTTAGCCCCCTTTCCCAATGACTCATCGCGAGAGATGGACAACAGATATGCTAGAGGGAGAAAGAGAGTAAGAGAAACGGTGAACCAACCACTGAGAGAGAGAGATGTCGTCCCACTATCGAATCACTTCCTCTCTCACCCCTCGTCCTACATCGCTTGGCCGTCTTCAGGAAATGGCCAGCGCTGAGGTTAGTTTTTTTGCTAATCAAAATAAGCTGTCGCATTTGTTAAGTACGCCGTGGCGGTAAGCTGTATTTATCTTCTCCGACTATTATTCAAGCAAAAGGCTTATAAGATGTCGTGGTTATTTTCCCGTGAAGCCCACCCAGCTTGACTTTTTTTTCTCAGGAATTTGCACAAATCGGCACGGACGCGTGTCCCGACTTTTCCGTCCCAAACTCCGTCAACATACGATACCCTGCACGAGCATTCCTAGGACGCGGAGGATACGGAGCGGTGATGTGAGTCTCTTATTAAACTCTTATTGTTTATTATTGTATTTATATTACTCTTATTGTATATTCTCTTATTGGAATTGGCATTGACTTCATCACCCCCCCCTTCAATATTTCTCACTCATTTACACACTTTGAAGCCAACATTCCGTATAAAAAATGTTTCACCAGTTTCCAACAAGAGAACCACTGCACTGAAAGCACACTTGCTAGCAAGACGACCATCTATGGACTCATTGCTCAGATCACGGTTCTAAAATCCTAATTTTACGAGCTTGACGGTTCCTTTTCAGGTAACGGTTCCACAGGAGATGTAGAGCTATTAGCTGAAAAGGGAAACCACGGAGAACCCTTTACCCGGCAAAACATTTGTTTCATGGGGGTTTCATGGTGTTTTCTTATAAATAAGTAGTGTAAATATTGGTTGAACAAAGGTGCGCTAACAGCAACGATTGCGAAACAATGGGAGAAAGGAAGAAGTAGAGAAAAAAAAATCCAGCCCCATCATACATGAAAATATATGAAAAATGTATTACATGTTTTACATTTGTTATACATTTTCCTGTACGATGGGGCTGGACATTCTTCTCTGTGTGTACATGTTTAATTATTATCGATAAGGGCACATTATTAACCATTTTCCTCTACGTATTCGATTCCTTCCTAACAGGATTCTCACGAACAAAGACATTGCCGATCCTGGGATCGCAATCAAGAAGTTCACCCTTCCATTCCAGTACCCCAAGAAGGTTAGTTGTCCTAAAACAAATTGTTGCCGACAAAATAACTCGCAATTCTTGAACAAGGGGAGGGGATTGTTGCCTATACCAGTAACAATCAAACCATGTATTTAGTAATTTTCTCAAAAAATATCTCTTGTCCGTATTCATTTCTTGCACGCGATCCTCTTGCGAAATTACAAAAGTATGAATGGAAAGAAAAATGGCGAGATAACGTCGACCGAATTTTTCAATTTTTTTTTCAGAACGTAAATCTTGGATTGTACGCTTTGCAAGCGCACAAAAAATCCCCCGATTTGGGGCACGCTTTAGATTATTTAGATTCCTTACAGTTTAACGGCAGTATCAAAAAATGTTATACACTCATAGAAAAAAGTATTATATGCGGCCCGTAAAACTTGGGGATTCTTACAAAATGCTCTTACATAGATGACCATTTTGTAAAAACCCCCTGGTTTTACGGGCCGCATAGAAGACTTTTTTCCTCTGTGTGTATCATGTTCTTTGCTACTCTCTTTTCCAGGCTCAGCGCTGTTTTCGCGAGTTGCAACTTCTGCGAGAACTGAGTCACGACAACATTGCCAAGTTCAAATTCACGTATACAACGAACGATTCCGCAGCGCATCTTGAATCGGTGTGAGTGACGATCGATAAAAGGAGAACAATTCATTTCGAAATTCGAAAAGTGTGGCTAGTTGGTGGTGCCGACAAACAAGAGGCACGTGGGGGAGACTGGTATCATTTGATAACGATGCACATATCGTACTTGCTGAAAATATCGGAACGTTTACCGGAAAACGTGAAAAATATTCACTTTTTGCATATCTGCGAGTACACATTATCATGATTTGTATTTATGCTAATTCGATTAATCCGCATCGATTTGCCGGGATCCACCCGGACATGCCCGGTGAAATGTGTAAAATAAAGCGACAAATTCAATTGCAAGAAAAGGATAGAACCGGCAATTACTGGCATTTCCCGGCTGTATACGGTAATGATGACAATTCGCTAACTTGGTCGGGTTTCGCATCGAATTTTCTCCTTTGTTTTAGACATTTCACCGGGCATGTCCGGGTAGTTTCCGGTAAATCGAAGTGGACAAAAAATATGATCCTACTCACGAGTTGTAAATAATTTTCTTCGCTAAGTTACAAAAAGTGAATATTTTTCACGTTTTCCGGTAAACGTTCCGATAATCTCAACAAGTACGATACTCTCGTCCCCTGGTGAGCATGAACCTGAAAAGAAGGAAAAAATGACAACAAAAAAAGACAAAAAAAATCTCAGGTATCTCGCAACTGAATTTGCCGGCAAAGATTTGCGCGTGCGACTGGACGAGGAGAGCGCACGCAAGCGGCAGATCTTCACTCTCACCCATTTCAAGCGCATGCTGTTACAGCTGCTGAGTGCGCTGAAATATCTCAATTCGGCCAATGTGAGATTTGTGAAATGGAAAGAGTCATTGGTTCTTTCGACTTTTTTGCTATTGGTTATTTTAACTTTAAAAAAGAGGATAAGGGTAAAAAAGAGCACAGTTTCGTGTGCTTGCATCTCCTAGATAGTTTGTTCACCAACAACTGAACCAGAAAATAACGGATTTCAACATTTTTCAAGGTGTGCATTATCAAGTCAATTAGCACTATTACATGCGCAAGAGGATATTTTTGTTTTGCACCTGGTCGTGTACCGGTTGTACTCGGGTACTCTCAGCAGAGCGTACCCGGGTATAACATGTACAACAAGTACACGAAATTCTTGAGCATCTCTATGGTAACATGATTATTCAGGTGATTCACAGGGATCTGAAGCCGAATAATCTTGCCATCGACTCTCAATACAAGCTCACACTGCTGGGTACACTTTGCTTTCATCAGAGAACAATAAGAGAAAAGCTGTCCCGGCGATTCAGCATGTGCACCTGAGATAGAGATACTATTCATGCTGCGCAAATTTCATGGGGTGCAAGGTGCAAAACACTTTAATGCACCATTTCATAACTTTTTTCCTAGTGAAGCTACAACTCCCAACCTTGATACAGGGATTGCAAGCCACGTTTGGAACATTTTCCTTTTTGATTGGAGAGATTTCGTTCAGTTTGAGCGTAGTTACACGAGTTCTGCACACTCAAAGGGTGGAATTCAATCCATGAATTTTGCGCAACAGCAGATATCGACATTGTTGTGTGTTGAAGTACAACTTGAAAAATGAAGATTTTACTGATGTAGATGATGTTAAAATGTAAAGATGTAAGCATGTAAGATGTATGCAGTAAGATGATTAGATCTGTAAAGAAAAAAAGGGGGAAAAAGTGAAGATGTAAGATGGTGTTACTGCAGATTTCGGTTTTGGCCGTGTAATCGACGACGAGATGTCGAATGGCCCGGGAATGAGATACTATCGAGCCTTTGAGACAATTGCATTCGGTGATCCTGGCGTCTTCGACCGTATCGCCTACAACCAGAAAGGTCTTTTATTACATCTATCAGTAGACAAGTGCAATGATAGCGAAACAGTTGCTCTACAGCAGCCACCATTACTTGAAGTTCACTGAGAAATTGTAAGATGTTGCAAAAATATGTCTTAAAAACTAAACTATGCACGAAAATTGATGAATATTTTAATGTGGTTTTCAGCTGACATCTGGTCGATCGGTGCTATTCTCTACGAGATGCTTACGGGCGAGATTCTCTTCAAGGACGACTATCCGTCGCGCAAATACGTCGAGATTTGCGGGCCTGTTCCGGATTCCGTTCTCAGCAAGGTTTCCACTATGCCCATTACCAAAATGGAGCTGCTTAGTTGAGATCAGCCACAGGAAGAGCAGAGAATACTTTCGAGAGAAATCGGAAAAGGCAGCACGAGTTGACTTCATCAAGCGGCTCACCGAGGAGCAGCATGGGAGGAGTTGGCTGCGGCAAGAAATCGAGAAGAACAGCAAGGCGCTCACCGATTTCTTCAATCGCACTCTCGAATTCGACTGCGCAAAGAGGTGAACTATTACACATTTAAAATACTACGTTTCAGTTCAAGAACTACCTATGGTGTGTTTACTGTATGACTCACTCGCTTTCGCGTGCACTCTCGTCCTCGTTTCTGTTGTTTATCAGCGGAACGTTTTAATATTCCGGACGAGTGTTTGTGAATTTGTAATAACGGCTCACAGGGAAATTCTACGACTGTAGACTTCTCGGCTACCGAGCGACGACTTTATAACTCGCTTCGATCAGAGGCAGGGGAGCGACATGTTTTAGACTTTAAAGGGACCTGGTCGTGGTAGAAGATGAAAGGAAAATTGATTCTAAATCTAATTTCCAAACAAAAAATGAAAATAAAAAAAATTAGAAAAAATTCTGGAATTTTATCAATAATATTAAATATACGGTAGTCATTAAATCGTTCCGAGCATGTGGGCGCGGCTCGGATTCCCGGGTAAATACAGTATGCGTGGGGCAGGTGCGGAATCCGGCAAATAGGATTTTTCCAATACGAATCGCAAACTGTTTTTATTGTGTATTTTCGCCGCGCCCTGCGAGCTCTCCGTGTTGTACTTCTTTATTTGTGCAATTTCTTGTCGTTTCTTCTTATTTCTATTTCCTAAATACTCCACCGCACTAGCGGTGCCAGTTACGTCTCGTGCACGTGTGAAACTCACTTTGAACAACTGTTTATTCGCGATTTTTCAAAATAACTACACAATTTGAACGATTTTACTCATTTACCGCTATTACTATCTTTCAATATCGGCTTCATTCTTCTCCCTCTTTCTAATCCTCCCAATCTCTCTCGAAAGAGCTCAAACTCGAGCTCGATTCCTCCCCATCGTCGTCTTCCTCGCTCTCTTTTCCTCCTTCATCCCTCTCGTATTCCTCCATCGCTCGTATCTCCCGTTCCTTCTCCTCCCACCACACATTCAGTTCGTCGTAGACGTCATCCTCCGGCATTCCAATTCTTCTTACGAATTGCTTGTCGTTGTTCTCCTCGCGAACATCGTAACTCGTATTCATAATCTGAAAAAAACACGGCATGCATCGAGTTTTTATCGATATTCGCTTGAAGTTCTTTACCTCTCCTCTATAATCATGCGTGCCGAGTTCCTTCTTCCTCTTGACTGCAATCACCACCTTTCCTGGCCTCTGCAGCATGGTGTTACCGGCTTCTTTTCGTGTCCCCATCATGTCTTCCAGTACTAGCCCATTGTAGTGAAGGAGTGCTACTTTTGTCTTCAGCCTGTAATACATAGGCGAGCTGAAATTATTTTATTTCTTCCCAGCCTGTTGTATGTGGCTAACCAGGCGAATCTCTTGGCTGCATACATAAGACTGAGGGAATGAAAGCACTCGTTCATTGCAGTATCGATTAATGATGCGGCAGAAAGGAATGCCTTTTCGAACTTTGGTGAGTACAGAAGCTCGACGACCATACCAATAAGCCCTGAGTCGTGCTATAATTATTTATGATAGTGCATCTAGAGTTGGCGTCGTGAGAAAAGAACAAAGGAAGTCAAATTTCGAAATCTCGAAAATCATTTCGTTTTAAATTTATGAGCGATCAATTTTACGCACGGAAATTAAACTAGGCGGTTTTGAAACATGGCAAATCCGAATCTATTTTCATATCGCATCTAATTTCGATGGGAACTGAGATTCTTGACATCGATGAATATCGAGATCTCGAAATTCTTTCTCACGAAGCCAACCCTAAGTGCATCCCCAGCTAAGATACCTCTTTTGTGAGCTTGAGTCGTGTCTCCCCTTTCTTTAGCTTCCTTAATCTTCCATGCGCACACTTCTTCACCATAGTAAACATTTTATCCTTTAGTATGTACATTAGTGATTTTCGTATATTTTTTATTCACCTTTGCCCATGAATGCTTGCCCTGGATATGATGTTCAAATGAGCGCACGAGTTCCAGAGCGCGAGATCGATCTTCATGGTTGGGAAATTTATTGTGCGCGTAGTAGAGATGGTTAAAAAAAGATTGATAAACAGGCGCCAACTCGGGATTCGCCTTCACTACCTAAATTTTGCGATTTGCACTTTAAATCATGCTAAATAATGTACTACGACCTTCTTCTATTCCTTCCTGAATGGCTTTTGTACATGCCACCAGTCTAACATCCCGAGGATACCCGCTGTCTTGTCGTTTTCTCGTAGTGCCTTATTGACCATCAGATTCTGATCCCCGACCCGAGTACTGAAACGTCAATTTTTCAATCATTAATTAGCTAAATCGGCATTGCGTGACGGAAAATATCCAGTTCCATTTTTTGTTAATTTTAGTGTTATTCTGACCTAATCGATATTCCATCGTAGATTAATTCCACGAGTATTCTCAGTGTTCCCTCGCTTTCCATCCTAATCGAAACATTATCTGAATTTGAACTGTTATTGAAATCTAGGCGCCCAATTTTCACCGATTCCGTGTTCTTTCTTGTGCAGAGTAGCTGCACCCAGAGCAAGTTTCGTATTGCAGTCAATTGCTGTAACTTTGCAGTTCGCAGCATTATATCCTGGAGTGTCGTACTGCCCGTCGATCGATACTTCCAACCCCTTTCCCTAGAAATATAGTATATATAGATTAATCGTACCCTCTAAATACCCCTGCTGCATCCACTGCAATCTTCCTCACTCGCGCCTCCGAATTAGCGTATACTCTATTTATCGATTCAGCGCCCACTTCTCTGATCACTCTCCTCATGGCGCGATCAGAGGGAAGAGATAGATCGATCAGTTTCGCAAAATCGCACAGTCTCTATAAAGTGGCAAATATATTGCATTTTATATTAGGCCTAATACCGGGAGACGAGTTCCAGTTATGAAAGACGCGAGGGGAATGTCGTGGTTCCCTTTATATACTTGTCCTTTCCCTTTTACCACTCGTGACTGGCTCTCCCATCTCACAGTCTTGTTGCAAGGGAGGCAATCATAGGTGACTATTTTTGCACTCCCGAGAGACGAAACTCGAATGAGACTGGAATCGAGCCTCTCCCCGCACCCTTTACAGCGTTCGATCAACTCTAAGAGACAGTGTGTCTCAACTAAGGAGTATCGACTGCTCTCTTTCCCCTGCTCATCCTCCTCCATTTCTTGTTCCTCCTCTGTTTCCTCTATCTCCGTCAACCCTTCCAAATCTTATGATGCCCGATATTCAGTGTCCTACAATAATCATTTTCGTTTACCTCTATCCGTTTCACGCACACCTTAGGCTCGATTTGTTCGATAGATGTTGTTGAGAACGCTGATTTGTATCTTTTCGTTGGTATGGCATCATCAAAGTTATCATTGAAGGTATCGGCGTCATCGAGGGTAAGAGGATCGAAGGAAGGAAGAGGAGAAGAAAGAGGAGGAGGAGTCCACGGAGGCTTAGTATTTTCACTTTATTTTCATTGCTAAATTCACACACTCTCACGACTTCTCAATTTCGTTGTCTTAAAACTTTATATAAAAACACTAAAAATATCGAGAAAAAAAATTAAAGTAGTGTCTTCAGTAGAAGGCATGCACGGTACCCGCCAGAAGAACTCTTGGTGGACACCGCGCATCCATGCCTCCCCTCATGATCCGAAATGGGGTCGTATTTGGTTCGACAAACCCAAAATTGTATACCGTAGCATCCCCGCTTTACTCAGGATACTGCAACTCTATTACGGTAGCAGCGATTACGGTAACCGAGAGAGAGAGAGAATAAACTCATCCGGCAATAATTATTTGAGGTCTACCTGATATAACAAAAAAACACGCCTCAATTCGCGCATTTTCAGAAATTCTGGTTACGGTAGCACAGTTGTGATCACGTCAATAGAGTATGCTGAGTATTGCAGATATGGTACTGCACTATATGTTTGATTAGGTGCATGCCTGAGACCTAGGACACGTACGATTAACGGAATGACGTGCGTCTTTCTATTCGTACGCAGAGCCAGCGCGTTTAATCATTTTCCTTTTTTGAATGATTAGCATTCAGAAATCCGGATGTAATACAGTTGTGTTTGATGTGCTGCACATCTCTTAAACCAAACTATTTCAAAATCGATTTCCAGGTCATTATGGATCTCATCACTGTAATAAAATGAATAATCATCAAATGCTAGCCATGAGAATGTCGCTATGCGAGTGTGTGAATTTGTATTTGTACGATTTTCTAGAAGATTACCGTTTTTGTTGTTGTTGCCTTTCTGATAATACGTGTCCAGAGCCAGTGGCTACCACTGTGCTATATAAAAGCCTAACTCGCTATTTTCTGGTAGACACAGTGTTATCATTAAGACTTGGCCGAACCAAAAGTAGTTTTTGTTAACTTAATCGCCGAGTGCGCAACGAAAAGAGATTACCGTAACCCATAAGTATTCAATACAGTACCTCGATTCGCGACGAGTTGCATGAGCTAGGCCGCGAGTAGATATTGCTTGGATGGTATACGACTGTAGAAGCAATAAATTATTCCCCTCGTAAATTGCTTATCCAAGGTCTTCCTCCTACAAAAAATTCGACACCGTTACACCGTTACAGTTTTCGCGGATACGGTATCCGAGAAACGGAATACTATCTAAGCAATGACTACTCGAAGCCTACCTCATGCAACCAATCCCGAGTCGAATTGCTCCATTTTATATTTTCCGGTTACGGTAGGATAGATTACGGTACCGATATGTCTACCAGAAAATGGCGACTTAGGTTTTTGTAGGCACAACGAAAACAACTCAAGAGCCAATCGCTTGAAAACGTATGAGGGACTATCTGACACGGCTAATATAATCCTTCAGTGGATTGGCAGAGTAAGAAAAATGTGTGGATAAGCATGTCACGTAATAGAGTGAATGAGGCTGAGTACAGTCGAGGTGCGAAAACAATTCTACGCCTCAGAGCATTACATCATTAATTTTTTTTCTCTCGAAAACTTCATTGAATAGAATAATGAGTGATATCAATCGGTTCCTCATAAAATTATAAGACTTTTTCGATTCACGACATTTTTCTATATTTTTCTTCCAAGTCCAGAAAATGCCGAAATGTATAATAATTTTCCATTTTAATTTCAAAATTACAACTACAATTTTTTTATCGTAAAACATTTCAATAACAATGAGTGTCGTTTTAATAATGACAATTACAATTTCGACGAAAAATGTAAACTTTGTGAAAAATAACAGAGTGCATGAATATTTATGGTGTGCATACTGTAAGTCGGCTGAGCTTTGTATTTCCGTTAAACGGCGTCATGACAAATTTTATCGTGAGTAACCTCACTCGCCTGTTGCAATAAGACTTGGCCATATGTAGTTATTTGATTACCGTAACCCTCGAGTGGCAATGCGAATCACGGCCGGCATACTGTAGACACACCACAAATGTGTTGGAACTCCGTTTTCCCAAAGTTTTCACGTTAAAAATTGTCTTTATTAAAACGACACATCACTCATTGTTATTGAAATGTTTTACGAACATACAATTTTGTAGTTGGCGATGGGAAATAGATAGAATAAATTAAAATCAAAAATGATAATACATTTTCCGATTTTACTGGACTAAATATCGAAAAAAATAGTCTTATAATTTTATGAGGAACCGATTGGTATCACTCATTATTCTATTCTATAAAGTGTTTTAAAACCCGGTTATTGTAATGATGTAATGCCCTGAGGCGTAGAATTGTTTTCGCACCTCGACTGTACTCAGCCTCGTCCACTCTATTACGTGACATGCTTATCTTATCCACACATTTTTTGTACTCCTATGAGATTAATTCGAATGAGTCAAATTTTCGATTGTATTTATACAGAACATTGTTCGTAGATTTTCGATTTGCACACAGGAGGCTCACTTGAAACAACTCATAGTCGTGATGATTCGGGGCAGGGGTGCGAACAGTGGGAGTATGAGAGAGACTGGTGAGAGATGACGTGAATGGAACATTCGTCTGAATTGTTATAGTTGATGTGTTGCTCGAATATTTAGATTACTATTTTCTGTCACAGATATTCGTGTATGATTATTGTTATTTCCTTATTCGTCTATAAATGTTTCATATTTGCTTGTTGACTAACCACAATGGAATTCTGAGAGAATTTTGAAGGAGGAACGAGGTCAGCTGGTCTCGTTGTCCTGAGAGGAACAACGGGAAGGCGATCAGGAACGAGAGAAGGGACAGACTCTGGTCGAAGCTGATAGTATTCACTTATTGTATCATGGTAATCGAAGTTGCCTACATGCGGCATACGGTAGTTACCGTTATCGATCGATTACAGTATTCACTATCATCAAATGGATACGGTAGTTACTGTTATCGATCGATCACGGTAGTCATTATCATCAAATGGATACGGTAGTTACCGTTATCGATCGATTACGGTAGTCACTATCATCAAATGGATACGGTAGTTACTGTTATCGATCGATTACGGTAGTCACTATCATCAAATGGATACGGTAGTTACTGTTATCGATCGATTACAGTATTCACTATCATCAAATGGATACGGTAGTTACTGTTATCGATCGATTACAGTATTCACTATCATCAAATGGATACGGTAGTTACCGTTATCGATCGATTACGGTAGTCACTATCATCAAATGGATACGGTAGTTACCGTTATCGATCGATTACGGTAGTCACTATCATCAAATTGATACTGTCGATGAATTCGTCACTGGGTACTCGTAAGGATAGGGAAGATACTCACATCGATTGGCCGAACGTCGTCAAGGAAGGTAAAGTGTCTCGTGCACCACCGTGGATCTTTCGCAGATCGATGCCGTGCGAGCTCCATTGCAGCCCGATCAGCATCGAAATGTTGACGGAGAATCCACTCCGACTGTGCCTCTGGTCGCCCATTCGGAGGGAATCGCTTAGACGTACCCTCACTATGGAAACACAAAAAGCACCGCCGCTTTCGCAACTGTGCGCTCATTTCTATAAGTAAAATGTATCGGTGCACCGCAAAACGTGATAAAGGTTCATAAAAACACATAAAAACACACATATAAATTGTAAAAGAATAGAAAAATCGATGAAAAATACGGTAAAATACCGTTTAAAACGAACTGGGAGATGGTGGTGCGATGTTGGTCGAGGTTTACTAATCGCGCCCAGACTAAAAACCGGATCTGGCTCTGAAAAAAATCTGGTAAACTTCAGAAAAAAATTTTAAAATTTTATTTTTTTCACCATTGCATTATAATTTTTATTTTAAAACTTTTAAGCACTAATCTTTTTGCGATGCCAGGTCCCTTTAAAGTCGTCGCTCGATAGCCAAGACTTCTGAAGTCGTAGACTCATTTCCCTCTGAGGACCTTTCTCAAGGTTTAGCAGCAATTTAAGGGTGATGTACAAGATCGGATATGAAATTCGCAAAAAAATATGTTGGTGTCTTTTAGCTTTGTCGACACAAATATCTAGTCCAAATACATTCAGACTGACGGTGGACGATGCACTGGCCCACGATTTCTTGGCGGAAGTCAGTGATGAGAGAAGGGAAGCCCTCGCTCAACATTCAGTCGTCGATGTCGGTGATGCGACACTCGATAAGTGGAAGGAACTCATCTGGAGAGCCATCCACGCCAACCCCGTCACCTTCGACCACGTCCTGATTCGTTGAGCGACTCTATAGTGATCTCGACCATGTTTATCATGCCAAAATTCGAACACGACAGATGCGATTACAAGGAGGAATAAATCAACATAAATTACTTTCATTCGGACCCTTTTTGTGATAAAGATAGTATAATAATACGAACATTATGGGAAAACGAACATCTAGATCAGTGTTCATACATTTCTATAATATGACGATAACCACTAGTTTTTCCTCTAAACCCTTCATTGTAGTTACAGACCGATCAAAAGAGCTATCCAAGCCAACCCAGTCACCTTTGATGCTGACCTTATTCAATGAACAATTCCGTGCGAACTGGATCAAATTTACCAAATTTACCAATAGATATATTCGTACATGGCCAGTTGTATGCGAACACGATAGATACGGATACAAAGAGAATCATATTACTTAAAGTATCATACGAAGTGATTAGGATAGTAATCAATAGTGATATACATAATAGCGTGTCCGTGTTGAATATTTTTTGAGCATTTTAATGTTGGAACTGTTCTCTTGGTTTCGTGGACTCTCTCCGAAATCAAGGTTTCAAACTCTCACTCGTGGCATATGGAGTTTCAAACTCCTCATACAAGTGAGTTGCATTGACTCTTTGAGATGTCCGAGCTGTGCGACATTCTTCTTCGCGCACATTTTAACACTCCTTTTCATGGCGGTTCATCTATTCAATTTTTTTTCAATTTAGACACGATGACGGAATAGCAGATACGATGTCACAACAGAATTTCGTATAGTGCCTACATCTGCACAAACTATTTGTATAAATGTAAGGTGATCAACGCGATATGAGTCGACTATCGAGGACTCGGAAGAAGATAACCGTCAGCGACGAGAAGTGATCGTCGATAAGGTATAATCGCTATTCCGCTGATTACAAAGGCAACGCGAAATGCAGGTTCGCGCGTATACGAGGATATTGCCATCTGTCATGACAATAACAAATAGAGTGGAGTGAAGTTGAAGTGGAAGGCAGCATGACGCGACGAGCCCATTACCGAGATCAATTGTATGGGTTGATACTGACATAAGAAATTAGAAATGAATCGCTGAATGAATGCATTCAAGATGTTTACTTAAGAAACTAATGCATTCATGGCTCAATACGATTGTGAAACGAATAGGTGCAAACACACGATGTTACGCAATGCCATATTTTTCTCTTTTGACCGTGAATTAGCGTGATTTGTTGTCTTTTCTCCTCTTCTCTGCAATATGCTTTCTCGTTGACTCATCGCGAGAGATGGACAACTGATAAACGAGAGGAAGTGCGCTAGTGAGAGAAAGAGAGAGAGAAACATTTCTACACCCTACAGACGCGCGTGCGTTTCCATCCCATACGCTATCGACTGATTGTCAACAGTCGCAGCCTCTCTCTCACTCTCTCTCTTTCCTCGCCTTTATTGTTAGCCCAGTCCCGCATCGTGTGTGAGCGTCTTCGGGCAATGAACAGAGCTGGGGTGAGTATATTTTCTTATCGAAAAAAAACTGTCCTGCCGAGAATGCTATAAAGGTGTCCTGTGGCATTTGGCAAAGTAGGCCATTCCGCTACTTACCTGTCTTCTGCACACTATTTTGAAAGCGGAAAGCATTAGAAACGTCCAGATTTGTTGCCGTCAAGTCCCTTCATGAATACTACGCTCAGGAATTCTCACAAATCGGCGCAGAGTCGTATCCCGATTATTTCGTTCCAAACTCTGTCAATGCTCGATTGCCCACGTCGGTATTCCGCGGGTGCGGAGGCTACGGCGCCGTGATGTGAGTTACCACTAGATTGCGCAATGTGAGACAGACAGTGGTCTCCTCATTTCGCACACTCCCTTTACCGGTCGGTGGATGAGATAGTGTGTGAAATGAGGAGGCCGTGGTTTCTCATTTCAAACTCTAGTCACCACCAGGGATCGTCTAATAGGAAATGTAAAAAGGGGTAGAACAAAAGCTCCATTTCAGCAACGCTTGCGTGTTTTTGTGTGTTTATCCGTCTCCTTTTCCAGGATTCTCAAGACCCATCTGATCCTGGAATCGCAGTGAAGAAATTCATATCGCCATTCGAATATGTCAAGAAGGTAAGACAATCAGTCCCTGCTTCTCATGTCTCATAACAAACAACGCGGAGACAGAGTTCGAGACAAACAATTAAAGCTGAGTTATTTGCATTCGCTGTGTTTCAGGCGCAGCGCTGTTTCCGCGAATTGCAACTTCTGCGAGAACTGAGTCACGATAACATTGCTAAGCTGAAATTCACGAATTCTCCCGACAATTCCGCAGCACAGCTTGAATCTGTGTGAGTTACTCCACTTGAAATAATGACTAATTTTATGCAAACGGATTTGTGTTAAAGGGACCAGGCAGCCTCCAAAAAGAGTTTTAATTTCCATAATTTTTTATTCAGCTTTTCTCACTATCATCTAATGGAGAAAGCAGAAAAAAATTACATTTTTAGCATTTTTCTACAATTAGATATTTTATTTTGAAATTAGATTCAGGAACGGTGCGTCGCCTATTTCCGAAAAGACAGAAAGCTGTTCAATTTGAACTGAGGATTAGATATAATCACAAAAACAGGATGACAGAGGTTTTGACCACTCCCGGACTCAATGTACACAACCACATTCCCTCAAAATTGATGGTTTTGGTGATATCAATTGTGGTGTAGTCGCTACCATAACCCGCTGTGGTGAAAAAGCGAAACTTTGAAAATGCATAACTAATTTTTAAAAAATCGCAAAAATATGCGGTTTTTATCACTCTTCCGGGAACAGAATTTTCTTTTATTTAAAAATAACTTATTTTTTGACTGCCTGGTCCCTTTAAATTTAAAAAAAAACAGAGATCCCTTTTTCAAACAATCATCCTCAGGTATCTCGCAACCGAATTTGCTGGTTACGACTTGCGCGTTTTTCTCGATGCAGAAAGCGCAAAGAATAAGCAGTTCTTCACTCTCATCCATTTCAAGCGAATGCTTTCGGAGCTGCTGAGAGCCCTGCAATATCTCAATTCGGCCAAGGTGAGATCTGCTAGGGACATGTTAATATTGCTTATTTGTACTGCGAAAAATTCTCAGATTTCGATAGTCATCTCTTTGAGAAGCTAAGAAATATCTCTGAGGTTGGTGTGATCATGGCGAAATAATTATTCAGGTTATTCATCGGGATCTCAAGCCGGATAATCTTGCCATCGACTCTCGCTATAACTACAAGCTGACACTGCTTGGTATGCCGTTCTATCCGAGAAAACAACCAGAAAATCTTTATTTTGACGTGATATCGCGTGAGCCTGAGAGTAGATGTGAAGCGCCTCTAGCCTGGCTGAATTGATTTCTAGTAGAGTGCGAAATGTGAGACCACGTCCTCTTCATTTCACACACTCTCTACACCGGTCGATAGACGAGAGAGTGCGCGAAATGAAGAGTGCGTGGTCTCACATTTCGCACTCTAATTTCTAGACAGATATCTAAGAGTGTGCTGAATTAACAATTCAAAAGAGGGAAGATGGTATTACTACAGATTTCGGCATAGCCCGAGTCGACGACAAGATGACGAATGGCCCGGGAAATTGCTACTACCGGGCCATTGAAACGACTGCTTTCGGAGAAGCGAGCGCCTCAGATCATCTAGCATACAACGAGAAAGGTGCTGATTCAATCTATCCTTACATTTACTTTGGCTGGTTCTTGTCACTGTGAATTCTCCAAGTTGAGCAAACGCTTAATTCGTCAAACGATGACTTTAGTTTATTCTTACGGGGTTAAATTCATGTTAAATTCTCCGGCAGGAATGCGTTGCCGTCAGTAAATTCACGTTGTTCAGCTGACATCTGGTCGATCGGCGCTATTCTCTACGAGATGCTTACGGGCGAGATTCTCTTCAAGGGCGACTATCCGTTGCACAAATCCATAGAGATTTGCGGGCAGATCCCGGAGTGCGTCCTCAGCCAGGCACCGAATGTGACTAATACCAAAATAAGCTGTTTGCAATTTAGATTACACATAAGAAAAGCCGCGAACACTTGCGGCTGAAATCGGAAAATGTGAAACGGATTGACTTCATCAAGCGGCTCACCGAAGAACGACAGGGGAGGAGTTGGCTGCAGCAAGAAATCGAGAAGAACAGCAAGGAGTTGGAAGATTTCTTCAGTCGCACACTGGCATACGACTGCACCAAGAGGTGAGCACGCGGAAACAGAGGGGGGGGGGTGCAATGGTGCGCTTATTGCTGCTGAGGGGTCGGAAATAGTGTCATCATTCTTCACAATCTAGGCGGCGGGTGTGTGGAATGAAGAGAGCAGAAAACGATTTGACCAACCCTAGATCGAACCTACGTAACTACTTTTGCTGAAGATGTAGCAGGAATAAATAATGATGGGAACAGATATGAAATGAGCGAAAATCTAGCGGCGGCATATTGTATACATATATATATAGTAACCGTTTTATAGACAGTAAGTCAATGTTCATTGGTCTCGTAGACATACGCGGAATATTTAGTTCAAATGCATTCAGAATGACGGTAGACGAGGCTCTCGCGCACGATTTCCTGGCGGAAGTCCGTGATGTCGACAAGGAGATTCTCGCTTCCCACTCTGTCGTCGATGTCGGTGATGCGACACTCGATGAGTGGAAGGAACTCATCTGGAGAGCCATCCACGCCAACCCCGTCACCTTCGACCACGTCCTGATTCGTTGAGCGACTCTATTGTGATCTCAATCATGTTTATCATGCCAAAATTAGATGAATAAATTATATAATATACGAGCAGTGGTATGTGAACACGACAAATGCGATTACAAATACAAAAACAAATACAAATTTATCAGTGTCGCTTTAGGGGCGCTGTCACAGTAATCATCCTCCGCGTAGATACTGCTACCGTAAGCTGCCGCCCTTTACCTTTGAGGTATCAGGCTGGCAAGAAAGTAATGTCCGATTTGAGATGTGAACTTTAAGCTTTCGCTTTTCGGCCAGTTCAAATTAATAACCCTTGTATGCATGGTATGTAGTAGGGGCACTAGTGAATAACAACTTTCAACTTTGGAGTTATTTGACTCTCCCTCGAATCCTTGGATATCGCGAATTGCAGTGTATCTGATGTAAAGGCGAAAGTGTTACAAATAAGAAAATAGTTTTCTTTTCGTCGAGAATTTTTCGAAGAAGCTATGCATAGAGTCATTTAGAGTATCATCACTCCTCTTTCGAATTTTGATGAGAACAAGCCGCTGCTGTAATTACTTTAGAAGTTATGGTCCTCCAAGTTTCCGGCGCTCAGAAAAAGTAGTGTGAGGATGATTTCAAATCACGGTCTCCAATGAGCAGCTTTCGAGGTGTAATGGAGCGCGATTTACTCACTGACAATATGACTTACTACCACTGTGAACCTGTTTGAACAATTAATTCCCAACCTTTTGTAACAAGAAAAACACAAAAAAGTTGAAGTTCGCTTAATTTCGGAAAAAAATCCAATTTAAGGTGTCTTATTTGATTATGTGCTCTGTCGAAGTAGGCAGAAATCAATGAACGCCCTACTAAACAATAAAACTAGTGGACTTTTAATGCGCAATGAGCAGCCAAACGGCTTCATCTGTTCATTCCTAAAATTGTGGCACTTTGTGAATCCCCATTTTCGATCTCGAATTTCCGTCATCATATAAATGTTTTGCCAGATCAAAAATTAGGGCATCTTTCTCAAAGTGAATAATACCATTCTAAACGTCGTAGGTGCCCTTCTAAACCAGAGGTGAATCGTAATTCCAGTAGTTCGGAGACCGCTGAAAATTGCAAAAAGGTTTTTATCGCGATCTTTTGCTCGCAACATACAAATTTGAGACATCGCTTCTGACTTGCCCGATGAGGGATCTCGGTCCTATTGCCCTTCCTGAATTCAGTGAAGGTCATTCTTCTAGTAGATAGGTTACATGGGACCCTGCCTCTGTGCGCTATAGAACGGCACGGCATATAAAGTGTAGAGTCGAAACCGATCCGGCGACATTTCTCAATTCCCATTTCTCGAAAGAATAAACAAGCAGCCATGAGGTAGTGAGCGACGAAAAGAGGAAGACTTACTACATATACTGTAACTAGCCGGGATGTGTTGAGGTTAAATACACTACGCTCTATGCGTACACTACGCTCTATGCGTACACTACGCTCTATGCATAGTTCTGGGTGCAGGTTCGGTCCAGGGGGAGTTCGGTAGCCTGCTCCAGGTTCGGTCCAGGGGAAGCTCAGTAGCCTGCTCCATGTTTGGTCCAGGGGCTGCTCGGTAGCCTGCTTCAGGTTCGGTTCAGGGGGACCTTGGCAGCCTACTTCAGGCTCGGTTCAGGGGGAGCTCGGTAGCCGGCTTCAGGTTCGGATCAGGGAGGTGGACTCAGTAGCCAGCTCCAAGTACAGTCCAGGGGGGAAGTTAGTATGCTGGGGAATGTTAATCTCTAGAAAGAGTACTGGCTTATTCCGTTGCAAAATGCTCGTGAGGCTGACGAGCATTTCAGCCTCACGAGCATTTCTCAACGGAAACGCAGGATACCGTGTGTTGATTTCCCTGACTTGTTCGAACACGTTTCCGACATCGCAAAACACTTTTCCTGTGATCCCCTACGCTCTGCGAATCAATTAGAAACATTTTGAAATTTTCAATTTTTCACGTTAAAACGTGTTAGAACACGTTCAGACACGTTTCTGACATTGCAAAACACTTTTCCTGTGATCCCCCACGCTCTGCGAATCAATTGGGAACTTTTCGAAATTTTCGATTTTTCAAGTTAAAACTCGGCAAAACAGGTGAAAACGTGTTTCACGGTACTCAAAAACGTGTTAGTACGGTTTCTGGCACTTGCGAAAAATGCGGCAAAAGGTTTGCCCGCGGCGGGGGTCGAACCTGGGGGTGCCGAATTGCTGGCGAAGCGCGTAACCCACTTGGCTATGAATTTGGTTAAATATTTTTTTGTAAAATTTGAAAGGTATTCAGATTGGTTATCATATGCAAAAGGATCTGAGAAGATTGATTGAGTTTGAAGTGATTTATAGTGAAAAAACGAAAAAGTCCGTCAAGTGGTTAAAACTCGGCAAAACAGGTGAAAAGGCGTTTCACGGTACTCAAAAACGTGCTAGAACGGTTTCTGGCACTTGCGAAAAATGCGGCAAAAGGTTTGCCCGCGGCGGGGGTCGAACCTGGGGGTCTCGGAATCACAGTCTGGTGCTTAACCCACTTGGCTATGGATTTGGCTTATTAAATTTTGTAAAATTTGAAAGCTATTCTGGTCAGTTATCATATGCAAAAGGATCTGGGAAGATAGCGCGATTTTGAAGCGATTTATAAGGAAAATGCGAAAAAAATGTCTGTCACGCGTACGGAAAAAAACAAACAGACAGACAGACAGACAGACAGACAGACAGACAGACAGACAGACAGACAGACAGACAGACAGACAGACAGACAGACACAATGATTTCCTATAAGTGGAGGAACTAAAGAGAGCTAGTAAAGGACCTGGAAAGGAAGTGCGGAAGAGTTTTCTGAAATTTCAAAATCGGACAAGACTTTCTTGCCAACCCTATAGTTGTTCGATGTTTCAATGCAGTTTCTGAGAAAACTTTTTGCTTAGAGCTAGGGCTACTTTTCAATGCTCTTTCACTCAATGTCCGGTTTTTCGATAGGCCCGTGAATTTGCACAATACATAACTTTTGTAAAGTTACATAAATCTGCTCGAAAAACTCGCATTTTTATTTTCTCATTGCCTCCGGTAGGTCACAAGGATTCGATTGATATGTCTATGCTCCCCCAACTCGGGAGATGATGCCATATTCCTAAAGACTATTATTTCAGAACGTCTGTCTGTCTGTGTGTGTGTCTGTGTGTCTGTGTGTCCGTGTGTTCAAACTTTATTGCTGAATAACTCGGGAACGAAAAAAGATTTCGACACACTATCTTCACTATCATATGCATATCCACGTTTTAACGTGAAAAATCGAAAATTTCGAAAACTTCTAAAATGATTCAGAGAGCGTGGGGGAGAAACATTTCTGAAATTGTTCTAAAAGTTCTGAACGCACTGTATCCTGCGTTTCTGTTGTGCAAGGCTCGTGAGGCTGAGAGCGATCGAAAAAAGTTGCAACGAGCCACGAAGTGGCGTAGTGGCAATTTTTTTGATCGCTCTCTGCCGCACGAGCCTTTTGCAACGGTATAAGCCAGTACTCTTTGTAGCGATTAACACTCCCCAACATAAGTCGAGCTTCAATGTAACCTGGAGCCGGCTATCGAGCTCCCCCTGGACCGAACTTGGAGCCGGCCATCGAGCTCCCCCTGGACCGATCTTGGAGCCGGCTACCGAGCTCCCTCTGGACCGAATTTGGAGCCGGCTACAGAGCTCCCCCTGGACCGAACTTGGAGCCCGCTACCGAGCCTGGAGTCGGCTGCAAAGCTCCCCCTGGACCGAACTGTGCCCTGCAACTGAACGCCCCCCCCTGAACCATAATTTGAAAACGTAGTGCGCACCCTACCATAACGTAGTTTAACCTCAACACACTCTGCTAGTTGATTAATAAAGTCATAAGCGAAAAATCAGAACTGGTCAAGTTTTTAGAACGTGTCTTGGGGACGTTTCCAAAAATCGGAATGGTTGTAGCTTTTCTCGTCGAGGAGGAGATAGCTTTCAAAAACTTCAGAAGCTATCTCCTCTGAGGAGATGAAAGATGGTGAGATGACAATTTTACTTAACATAACTTGACCAGTTTAGATTTTTTGACCAGTTTAGATTTTTTCAATTTCGAGCTCATTTATAAATTATGAATTTATTTCTGACCAAATTACTCTCATTTCGACCGGTCCCCACACCAGAAATGATGCGGCGAATGGGATTAGTTTCACATATTTCACCGCCTGGCTAATGGGGCACCAGTCTGACACGCTGTGCTCGTGATACCTCTCTTAATGTATTGCATTGAAGGGCGGCAAGTGGAGTGCAATATAGATATACAAATATTATCAAAAAAGCGTTTTAAATTATGGCGCGCACATTTATTATAACATTGTATTGTCACCTACTCGCCTATCATTATAGTTTGAAACTACTATCTATATCTTTTGAGTGTATGTGAGTGTATCTTCACCTCGCATATTCTTTTCCCCACCGTCTGGTTCTGACAGTGTGCGAAATGTCTTAGTAGCGGCGTCACATTTCACACTCTACCGGCCAATCCTGCGGAAAAGGGTGAGAGGGAGCAAAATTCAAAGATATAATCCTCAGCGTCGCGTATTCCCCATCTTTTCCGCTCTTTCCCGACCCCTTTCCGGAGGCATGTGTTCATATAGCTCACATTGAGGCCACCATATTCGGATTTCTCGAGGAATCCTCCACGGTACCAGCCGTATTTGCGAAATATCTTATAGCCGTATATCTTCGGTGCTTCAAAACTCTAATACCCCTGGGAGAAATCGAAGTCCATCCCGGGCCCTTCCAGACTCCTCCACAGTGAATGTTAGGTGAAGCTGTTCGGTGTGTGCTCCCAGCGTTGTCTAATTTCTTGTCCCTATTGTGAAAAGTCCCATTAGTTCGATTGCTTTATTGTGAAATCTCACAGATGTGTATAGAAGTAGAAATGAGATATTGTACTTCAAGTTGTTATTTTTTACATAGTTGTTGATGATAAATTATTATTTACGTAATAAAAGTGAAACATAACCCACTAAAAGTGACGAAGTGAATAGTAATTAGAACCTAACTGGAACGGGTATCACTAGAAAAAAGTGCAAAACATGAAAACTTCCAGACGGATTCGAACCCGTGCGGCAAAACTGTTAGGTGCACGCGCAAACCAATACACCACGAAGGCACCCTGACGAGAGTGATTGGAAGGCATGAAATACGAAGTCGCAGCTCTGTGCGCAAACCCATATAATTTTCATAATCAAATTTCGGGCGGGAAAATTATTTTGCGGATTTTTTGAAAGCGTTTTCCTATTGTCTTACCGAATCCCTTGTACGGAAGTGCGTAAATCTTTCATTCCTTGCTGGACTACGGACCGATCCGTACTGTGGCCTGTTGTCTCGCACGTTTAACCACAACGAAGATTTATTTGGAATCTTCCTTTGGAGTCTAAACATTCCCAGATTCCAAGAGAATCTATGGCTTTTGTGCATTTCTGGATGCATTCCATATTTTACGTTCAAATACTTTTTCAGAACGAAGATTTTTTGGATTCTTCCTTTGGAGTACGGAGGACATTCCAGGGAATTCTTGGCTTTTGGGCATTTCTCATTGCTAGATTCATTCCATTCTTGATCGGTTGCTCTCGAGCGGCCGACAAAGAATATTTTTGCCATCCCTATTACGCAGTTCCTTACTCTCCCCGTGGAAAAGGCAGGGCAGCGGAGTGATGTGTTGTTTTCTCCACGTCTCTGCAAACGCTTTCCCAAAGACTCATCGCGAGAGATGGGCAACAGTTATGCGAGAGGGAGAACGAGAGCGAGAGAGAGAGAAAGAGAGAAAGATAGAGAGAGAAAGAGATAGAGCGCGCGCGCTATTTCCACACACGCACGTGCGTTCCCACATCTCAAAATCGACTCAGAGTCAACAATCCTTCCCCCCCCTCTCTCTCACTCTCTTTCTCTCTCTCTCTCTCTGTCGTTCTCTGTCCCGTTCCCCTCCTTTAGCCCAGTCAAACAAGCGCGTGAGCGTCGTCGGGCAATGACCCAACTTTGGGTGAGTTTTCTCCACAAACTAATCTTTCGCAATTCCTATTGTATATTGTCTCCTCCGCATCATTCTGTAGGCAAACACCTTCTGAAATGTGCCGATTATTGTCAGCAAAGCTTCCAAAGTTCTATTTTTTCTTCAGGAATTCACGCCAATCGGCACCGCGGCGAATCCCGATTTCTTCGTTCCAAAGACTGTCCATGCTCGATTCCCAACGTGGGCATTCCGCAGCTGCGGAGGCTACGGCGCCGTGATGTGATTATAAATTCACAAACAATCGTCCAAAATGTTATAGCGTTCGGCTCCTAAACAAAAGATATGGCTGCGAGAGAGCATGAAAACTCGTGAGACACGCCGAGGTATAGAAAGGGAGTAGGCACACCAGTCTATTTCACAACCGTATCATTTTTGTTATTGTAATACTTGGGCTCCACTATGATATTCTCTTACAAATAGGTTCTTGGATTCTCTAACTAATAATAAGTGTACACATGCGTACAAGGGTCTGTCAACAAGGTTTGCGAGAGAATTAGAAAAAATAATAAGCACCTAGTACATTATCACTAACTTCCAATAACAAGGGTATCTGATGCTGTCTTAAAAACGATCCTGAACAGAAAAGAAAATATTTTTTGTTTGAATTCCAGATTTTTTTACTTTTCCTCATAACTCGGCTGCGAGTGATTCTAGGGGGTTGAAATTTCGTTTTCTGAGTCGAACGTCCAGTTTTATGTAAATTTAAAACATCAAGTCCTTTTTAAAATGTCAGGTTTTCACACACATTATCGGAATAAAATGGATTTGCGAAATTGGGAGAACAAAGGAATGCAGACTGCAGCGCGTGCGTGAGTAAGAGCGAAATCGAGAGGGATGAGCCCAATTCTAATAAGTTGGGGGGGGGTTAAGGAATAAGTTAAGGGTTAAGGAATAAGTCAAGGGCAATAAGTTAATTTCAATAACGGAACCTTACCAATATGGAATCTCCGATGGCCGGGCTTCGCGTCAGTGGTGGTCGGCTAGTTGCCACTATCAGAGCACGACTGGCTCCTATTCCGGTCACGAAATGTCGCTCGCCCGACCATCCGTTTACTAGTCTGGCAGCCGGTGTTTCTCGATAGATACCCCATATTCACCATCCTTCCACTCGTGTTTATCCCTTCCTTCTTTACAGGATTCTCAGGAGCGACGACTCCGATGATCCCGGTATTGCAATAAAGAAATTTATTGCTCCATTCGAAAACGTCAAGAAGGCAAGCCCTGACACAATTGTAGCATATGCGCCTTCAGTATTCATTATAACGATTTACTGTGCACCCAAGACTGCCTGTGAAGAAAAAAGTGTGAGTCCAAGGCGACCACGCTGGTTGATTTGTGCCACCGCTTCCGACGTTCTTACAGAGAACATGTTTAATGTGCATCGACGCACTCTTCATTTCAAACAATCCCGCATTCATCGCTACCGTGTGTAAAATGAAGAGTAAAGCGATGTGCATTAATCAACACTAGGGTTCCCGTATTGGAAATGTAAAATTTGGAGAAAAAAGGAGCGCAGACCGCGCTGCGTGCGGGATAGTGAGTGAAATGGGGTGATCACAAAACGAGTTCATTTCCAATAAGCGAACCCTAATGAAGACTGAAGGCAGCATTATTTACGACAGTAAACACTCATGAGTCACACGTTGCCTTTTCTTAATAGCTCTTAATAGGGAGGGAAGGTGTGCGTTTTTTCTAGCATAAACCCTTCGCCGTCTGTGGTCGCCTCATTTCTAGTATTCTGAGGAAACGTATGGATAGGTAGTATGAAATATAAAAGTTGGAGACTTCCTGAAGTGAGATCCACTGTTTTTTTCGCATTTTGAACTCATTAGTTTCCTCTCATTCCAGGCGCAGCGCTGTTTCCGCGAGTTGCAACTTCTGCGAGAACTGAGCCACGACAACATTGCCAGGCTGAGATTCACGTACACAACCGACGATTCCGCAGCACAGCTCGAATCAGTGTGAGCTACTCATCGATTAAATAATAAAGTTTAATAATACAGACTTGCTTCCCGTGCGCTCGGTGAATATGAAAATAAAAAAGATAGTCTTTTTCAATAAAATGATTCACAGGTATCTCGCAACCGAATTTGCTGGTTACGATTTGCGCGTTTTTCTCGATGAAGAAAGCTCAAAGAACAAGCAGATTTTCACTCTCGTCCATTTTAAGCGAATGCTATCAGAGCTTCTAAGAGCCCTGAAATATCTTAATTCGGCCAAGGTTAGATATTTTTGATTTATTTGCTTTGATTAAAAGAGAAACGTTATCGCTTTTTTTTACTCTTCATTAAAAAAGAAATAAACAGATAATGGGTAGTAATCTCTTTGGTAACCTAAATATCATGGCACTACTGCTGTGTTTGGGACCATCCTCTCACTCTACGGCTAGGGTCACTAATTTCACATCCTTACCTATTCTTCTCATTTCTGGTCTATTCGCCTCATTCGAGGGGGCTGGTCCCAAACACAGCAGTAGTGCCAATATCATAGCTGGTAATTTTCTATTTCGAGGAGACTTTTCTAATTCCTCAACATTCTCTAGAAATTCCAGATAATTCAGGTTATTCATCGGGATCTGAAGCCGGATAATCTTGCAATCGACTCTCAATATAAGCTGACACTGCTAGGTATGATGCCCTTTCAACTGAGAGCCACGTGGCCATCGATATCTTGATAGTGTGCGCAATCGAGAGAGTGTGAAAGAGGCCTCTCACATCGCTGAATTGAACCGTCCAGATATCTCCGCATCTGATCGAGTTGAATTCAAATTAGTGAAGATGATTTTCCTACAGATTTCGGAATTGCCCGCGTGATCGATGATAAGATGACGAATGGCCCGGGAAATGGCTGCTACCGAGCCATTGAGACGACTGCTTTCGGTCAAACGAACGTCTCACATCGTCTAGCATACAACGAGAAAGGTGCATGACTACGTCTACAAAACTAACTTTGGTTTGCTCTGTGCGGGTGAAATAAGCGAGCTGAAAATGAGCATTCAGTTCAGTTCCTTCAGTTCAGCATTCATCAGCGGAAATTTATTCCTAAAACGACGAGTGACTCTATGCAAATATATATGCATTTCAGCTGACATCTGGTCTATCGGTGCTATTCTCTACGAGATGCTTACGGGCGAGATTCTGTTCAAGGACGACTATCCGTTGCTCAAATCCGTAGAGACTTGTGGGCCGATTCCAAAGTCCGTGCTCAGACAGGTTTCGAATACGTGCCGTTACCAAGTTGAGCTAAAGTCAAGGTCGACGACGATACGAGCCGCGAATACTTGCGAGCGAAGTCGAGAATCGCGAAACGAATTGACTTGATCAAGCGGTTGACAGAGGAACGACAGGGGAGGAGTTGGTTGCAGCAGGAGATAGTGAAGAACAGCAAGGATTTGACAAATTTCTTCAAACGAACACTCCAATTCGACTACACAAAGAGGTGAGTCATAGCATCACGGACGGAGGCTCGAGGAAAAAATTCAGATTCTTGCCATACGTAGGAATCTTGTCACGACCAGTTTCTCAATGCTATACTTCTTGATTAACCATTCAGACTGTCTGTCGACGAGGCTCTCGCGCACGATTTCCTGGAGGAAGTCCGTGATGTCGACAAGGAGATCGTCGCTTCCCACGCAGTCGACGACGTTGGCTATACGTCGCTGGAGAAGTGGAAGGAGCTCATCTGGAGCGCCATCCACGCCAACCCCGCATCCTTCGACCCCGTTTTCAATCGTTGAGCGATTCCGTTGTCATCTCGATCAATCAAGTTTATCATGCTAAGAGTTGTTGATTGTGTTGTACAAGATATGAGTAGTCGTATGCGAACACGACAGGCACGATGACAATGTGATATAAAATAGCTTGCAATATGATACTATGACAGCGATTCAACAGGAACATGGGCATTATAGGAACATGAACATCTCGATCAGTGTTCATTCATTTCTGTGAAGATAATCACGAGTTCTTTCAGGTAAAAACCCTCGATTATCGTCACAGAGCGATCAAAAGAGCGTTAGTTAGGTCTCAAGAGAGCTAGTGTACTCTTGTGGGTATAATAATCAGTGGTGGAGTACTCGAACTTTACTCCCAGTGTGATGGAGGAGGCGTTCAGCGCATCCGTTCTCGTGCATACGGTACTTTTCACCAAACTCACTTTCTACAGCTAGTGATAGTGTGTTAAGCTATACTGTTCAGCTATACCAGCCCGTTAAATCATGTTTGATGAAACCATTCGGTATCATCTACAACGTTCATTTTTTTCTATACGAAAATGGTAGTAGATACAATGATTTAATTAATAAATGCGTAGGCTTCATTCTTCGGATTCATAACCAATCTTCTCGCAGTAGTTACGATTTGGCGCTGCATCGATCTCCATACTTCGTTAGTTTCGTCTTAGTTTGCAATATCCGTGTTTTCCTGACTCAGATTCGGAATTCTCTGTTCCTGCCTCGCTGCCAACAACAGTTTCGTACTGGTTCTGAACACTTTATGGTTCGTATACCTGAAACAGAATTGGCCTCACTGATATCACTCATCTATGAGCTCCATCGATAACAAAGTATAGGAAAAAGAACTTTGTCGTTGCCATGTCTATTTACAACTGTTGTGCTCTATTTGTAGGTATACGATGCCGAATTCTGCTCCATTTCAACTAGCATCAACGCTAAGTCGGTACACGGGAATGGTGAGAAGACTACGTCAACTTCTAGTATCCAATATTCCCCTCCCAGGTGGGACTATGCTCGTGGATTTTGGGCATTCGCATTCACATGCTCATCTCTATAAATCGATTTGCCGCTATAATCTTTCCGTGGAAAAGCCGAAAGTGCATAACAGTACGAAGCACCTGGTTGGTGGTGCTGATAGCACTACTTCTCTGTGTATTACACTGCTCTCCGGTCCTATTTGGTAAGCTGTCGATCGTAAGAATTTGATTTAAAAAAATATTAAATACAGTGAGTGACATGTGGATGTGATATGATCGCGTAACGATGAGATGGGTTTTCTCTGGAACCCAGACGGGACAGATATTTGAAAGGTATTTCCCCCATGCCATTAAAGGGATCCGGCATCGAAAAATAAGTTATTTTTATTTAAAAAAATAACTTGTTTCGCGGCTGTAGGATCTCTAAAGGGATGATGCCGTAATATTTGTGCGTTTCTTTCTTCTGATTCGTCCTCACCGATTCTCTCCATAATTGAATCAATTGCAAAAACACTTACTTGCACTTTGCTAACTTACTAGCCTTTTTAACATTTTGCAGCCGCTAAGCAGAGTAAGTTTATTTGGATGCAACCTTTGATACCTTTGAAAAACACGTTTTTTAAAAAAAAATTCATAATTTATTTCAAAAAAATCGTAAAAATATTTGGTTTTCGCAGCTGTTCTTAGAATTTCCAGCTCTTTTGACTAAAAATAGAATTAAAAGAATATAAAATTATGATTTTTTGGCTGCGAACTCCCTTTAACACCAGTAAAAAAGAAGGGGTGAATTACGGTACAATTGTCCGTTGATTTCTCCTCTCCCTTTGCTGACGAGATGCACCACTTTTACTCAGCATAACTCCTTTAATCCGAAGGAAAGAACATTGCCATTGAGTAACAGTTCTTCAGAATTATTGTGCAACTGTCGCATGCGGTCGAATTCAGTGTAGTATGCATACTTGACGCAATAACATTTTTCTACTTGGTTTGTCATTGATAATTTCGTGGACATTTAACCTCTCTTTTCAGTATGCTAGCAGATCTAATAGTAAGAGCAGAGCAAAGAGGACGGTGGAGATTCGTTTGTTCAAGCAGGTATTTGTAAAAAAAAAATTTTCTTTCATACTGTGTTCGTCGAAAAGTTCATTGTGTTCGCCCCCTACATCACACCCAAAAGGAAAAGAGTTACTATTGAATGTGTCTTACACTGGGTGTCGCATCTCATGTGTGCGAACTGACACCCTGGGACATGTATGTATATTTATGCGTGTTCAAAGAAATCGCGGTTACAAATAGAAAAAGAAAAACGATAAAATGAGAGAAGAATGTACGATAACGTAGTGAGGTCATGAGAGGTCTTTTTAAAAAATGTTTCCATTGATATCTGTGCTACGAGACCGCGCTGATAAAAGCTTCATGCACCACTAGCAGTGCACTAATGGACTGCTTGCACTACTTTCGCCACCCTAGTTGAGAGGTTAAGGAAACTCCCCGAAAGAGTGCGTATTGCACGACGGGAACGTGAATCTGCGTCATTTACTGCCCGGATCTCAGCCGGGCTACCCTACTGCGTATTGGAGACGGCAAACATGGAACAATGTGTTCTAGAATCCCCGTTTTTGGCAATAAAAATAAGAAACGAAATGAGTGTTTCAACACATGGTTGTCGAAGAGAGCACACGGGACAGAAGGGGTAAGAGAGAACGCGCGAGCTTCTTCTCTTCCCTCTCGTCGTCTGCGCACTCTTTTCCTTCCCCGATCTCTCTCTCTCTCTCTCTCTCTCTCTCCGTCTCTCATTCTCTCCCTCCACTCCCCGCGTTCTCTCGCCTTGCTTACTCATCGCAATGACGTCATTCGGGACCAGAACAGAAGCAATTTCCAGTCTTCTGACGCCATTCGACATGCAAACTGCAGATGAACGATTTGGAAGTGAGGGATCGTGCAGCTGTGGAAACAATTTCTCAAGAATCTTGCATTTTCTCAGTCTTTTCCCACCCTCCCACAACGGATTGGGGCTACTCAGAGCGTACTCTGGCCACTTTTTAGGATTGGCCCTTTAAGTCCAACGCTATGTTTAAGAATACGTCGAAACATAGTAATTTGTTTATTTTGCATCCATTTCTTATTTAACAATTATTGCGCAGTTAGAACCAATCGATAATGTGAGGTAACGCAAACTGTGGAATGGAGGGGTAAGAGTAAAGCAAATTGGATGGCGAGAGAACCAAAGAGATGATGGAAAAAAGAGAAAGTCGTCATTCGGGGCATTGTCTCTGTGTTTCATGCGCTCAGAGTGTCTCAAATGCAGAAACAAATACCGTAATTATGCATTTTAAAGAGAAAAAAGGCAAGAAAGAAATCGGTAAATAGGATTCGATGATGGGGAAGAGGGATCCGGGTTGGAAAGCCTCCAGAGAGAGGTCAGGGTGAAAAAGTGAGCAAAATTGAGAGGGTCTCTTTCTTTCGGCCACTGACCCCTTTCCGGAGGTTTGGAATTATGTGATCTCATTGGTTCTCCAGTGGCGGCGCCGACGGGGAGATGTTCGGGTAGAAGACGTAGCGAGGCGCGAAGTCCTGGAAATAATTTAATCACTCTTTTTTTTGGATTGAAATGTTCGATTTCTCTTCTACTTGAAACAACATTCTTTTCTCTACTACTTGTTTTTTTTTCATTTTCATTCTCTACTACTTGTTCCCATAAAGGTCAACTTTGCATGATAAACGTGAAAGCACAAAGAGTCTGAAAGCGCGGGATAATTCTAACACCAAAGAGTGCAATCACCATGTGCCCATTTCTGGGCGCAAGATGAAAAAATAATAATATAAATCAATAAATAATACCTTATTGTCCTCCTCGTCCTTGATCGTGCCCGCACCGAATACGCACTCTTCGTAGGAGGGAGGCGCGTCGGGGAAATCTGTAAAAAATATTCGAATAAATATTCGAAAAAATTCATCATGCTACGTGCTGTCTCTATCAATTGTGCTGATATTCTTTTAAAATGCTTTCAAACATATGTTCTACCTCACCTTGAATTTGCTAGTCCGTTCTGGAATCCCTAAGTAAAGAAGCACTGTGAGAGGCTTGAGAAGGTCCAACAACAATTCACTCGAATCCTATTCTATCGATGTTTTCCTTCTCCGTCTTATCCAATTGGTCTTCCTTCCTATCCTCAACGTCTGTCTCACTTTGGTCTTCAAGCGCTTTTTGAGAGGAGAGTCATCTTTGACTTAGTTTTCGCCCGTAGAATAATGAATGGCGAGACCATCTTAGATCATTACAAATTTTTCATTTTCAAACCCCTTCGTGATAGAACGAACACATTTGGTGTGCACATAGAACTCTAGGTCAACGCCTCGATTTCATTGCTTTCCCCGTAGAGTTGCTATGCTACTGAATACTCTTCCCCCTTACATACACAGGTCACCTAGTATGAATGTTTACAAGAGTCGTTTACGTGAATTAGATTATAGTTATTACGATATTAGCAAATATACCTTTCGTTAGTTTGCATTGCATTACTTCCCCCTCCCAACATCATCCCCCTCCTATTAGAGATCACTGAGTCTGCTCCCGGAGATGAGTCAACCTGGTCGTCCGAGTCCCCTTCCTCGGATCCCTCCTCTCTCAGTCCACACAGAGAACAACGACCAGACGATGACAGATGGGACCACGACGATTGATCTACACACTGATTTGCCCCTATTGCAACCTCCCCCCCCCCTTCCCAAACGATACTTCCCATAGAGAGTCTTTATTTACTGTACATCGTTCGTGTAATCACACATTATTCCGTTGCGCCTTCGGGCGTCGATAAAATATAATATAATATTTCTACAAGCAAACCCAGAAAACATCCATTAGCAAAACGACTCATTTCGCGTACAAGATTATGTAATTTGTGCTAAAGCTTTTAAAATACTAGGCTGTTGCAAAAGTCTTGTCGCGTTTCGGGGTACTAACATATGTATCCCTATCATCTTCAAAGATGAACCAATGAACTTGGGAATAGTCTACGTTCACACCAGTAGTACCCCTCTATATTTCGCACAACTTATGGGTACCACCCTCATAGAAAGCCGGGGTCTATAATTTGAAGAAGCCGGTCTACTCGCTTACGATATCGACTCGGGTCTTGAAGTGCTGTTCTCTGAGGAAGTTGGTGATGGTGGGGAACAAGTTATTTTCTGAGAGGGTAGAGTCTGACGACTACGAAGGATATATTAGGATGGTGCTGCCATACGCCACCAATTCAGAATTGGTCGTCCTCGCAGTAAGGGGTGGAGTAGTGCCATTTTGGAAGTAAAAATTTGCCCACAATCCGCGTCTCTTAACGACTTTGATCTTGCCTTATTATATATCAATGGTGAACACCTGTGCCATGATAGTGGTACCTTCGAGTAGGAGCTCCTATTCCTGAGCACCCCGGGCGATCCACGAATTTCTCAACATCATTTTTTGGCTACCGAAAACTGTGTTTGGAAAAATCGTCTGCCTTCTAATCTGCATCAATACTCTGGTGTTTCGGTACAACGTTTTTACACTGTACCCATGCATACTCCCCCGTCATCATTTGGTCCAGATAGTTGAAGGCCCGGTGGAAAATTAGGAAAATCAAATACATATCCACCCTCGAAAAAGTGACTGGATCCGAGAATTCGTAGTAAATCAACGGTCCCATATTTTACTTCGTTCCAATTTCGTGAATTCCCCAATGTATGGTGGTAAAGTCTGTCCCGAGTGTGTCGCCCAGTTTGCGCATGATTTTATAGGGGTCTGTTTCTTGCTTTGTGCACAGAGTGCTGAAACACAGATTGAGGATTTGCCGGATCTGACCTCTTCGGCCAGAGAAAAGTCCATATTCTCGATAGCGAGAGTTCAACTTTTCACGATTTGCAAAGAGGTTGCATATGACTGATGACTTACATCCACATGGCGTTCAAATTCGGGTGACTTTGAGCCAGACAGGAAGACGAACAAAACTACCTCCCAAAAGTTGTGAGGGACGTTAGCAAAACAATTCGTATTTCTCCATCAGAGAACTAGAAGGGACTAATCATAACCGTGCTTTAGAGAGAAGGTATGGACCCCCTTCTACTGTATACTGGAAGGCACATTACAAAAAGAAACAGAGCCGAGATAACCCGCGAAAGTGAACGCTCAAAAACGACAGGACTTTTGCAACAGCCTGATATATAAAAAATATGACTCACCATTCGCAGGCATAACGGGAGCGGGCATTCCTTGCGGCAGCTCCGGATAGGGCGCTGTCTGCCAGGGAATCCTGAATATTCTCCACTTTGCGAGGTGTTAACTTTTCGGTAAATCTGCGTGAGTTGAATTCATGCAATTTCATATCTAGCATCCCTACAAGAATTCGAGGCACTGAAATTTGAAAAAAAACGAAGTTTCAAGTAGCTTGCCCCTTTCTGGAGGTTGGGAATTGTACCTGACGGGGATGGTGCCAATCAGCACGGGCACTTGCGTCGCGATGGAGGAGCCGATCGCCCCACTCGTGCTCACTTTTACCTGAAAATGTGCATTACACTGTATGAAATATATTTGAGAGAGAGTGAAAAATAAATGCAATATGTATTTAGTGTACCGCGCCCTAAGCGATTTCAACGAAACTATTTTCTCAGGAGCTTAAGATAAACAGCGTTCGCGTAAGAAATAATGACTATAGCATTTTTTATGCATAACGTTTTAGTACTATTAGAAATAAAATGATATTTTCATTTGTAAATTTAGGTAATTACCTTGACAAAGTACTCCACAGTGATAATGGGGCACTCGTTGAAGGTGGGCACCACGGGCGGGATGGGAATGAGCCGGGAGTATTGTAGTCCCGCGCCCTTCTCCGTCTCCACTTTCTGATATTATTGATTTTTTAATAATTGTCATATTTTAATTACTTCATAAAAATATTATCTCATATCAAGACCACGCCCTTCTCCGTTTCCACTTTCTGCGCAACACAATATCTGATGATTACTTTCGTGCACTACTTCAAGTCAACGAATATTTCCCCATATTTGCACTTCTCGTTCCAAGTGTGAAACGTAACTTCGCTTCACTGTAGATACGAGATCGTTTCTCAAATCGTTGAGTGCAAATGGAAAATAAGGAGACACTGCGAATAAATCATTCCACAACCCGACTGAACCTCTGGAAATGGATCAGAACGAAAGAGGCTCTCTCTCGTTCTTCTCTGGTATTTTCTCCCTACTAGTCCCCTGGCTCCCCTCCTAGTAGGGGCAACATCAAAGGTACCGACGGTTTCCCCCACTAGTCCCCCACTGAAATGAGTGGGGGGCTAGTGGGGGAAACCTTTGATGTTGCCCCTACTAGGAGGGGAGCCAGGGGACTAGTAGGGAGAAAATACCAGAGTTGTGGCACCTTTTGGGAGGTTGATAATATTTTGAAAGCGCACCTCCTCAAACTGGTTGACGGTTCGCTTGTGCACGCGCTGTTCGGAGGAGCGTGAGGTGGGCGCGATTGGATTCACCGTCTGCAATATGTCATCTACTTGTCAATCAATAATTCGCGATAAAAAGGACGCATAAAGACCAAAAAAGTGCGTCGCACATCGCAAATTTGCTCGGATATCGTTTTTTTCAATTATCGATTATCCTTTGAACGAATTTCAGTAAATTTCGACAAAAACACGTCTTCGCCCACCTGTCCATAGCGATAGGCGACGTAGCGCGACATCTCGACCAGTTTCAACTCGATCTGCAATCAATAAGCATCTTTTTTTTTCTTATTTTAGGATAGAAACTTTGCGTGCTGTTTTCGAATAATTTTTGCTTTTCCTATTATTCTACCGAAATGCGAAGAGCGCGCCACCAATAACCGTCCATCAAAGATAACCGTCCAGCGAGAGATATGAAATTGCGGGGATTCAAATCAAACTGCTTGCCATACGCTTTTTCCGAAAAAAAACAAACACAGCAATCATTTTGCACAATTTGCTAGAGTGCGAAATGTGAGACCACGGTCTCTTCATTTCGCACACTCTCTCACCTACCGACCGGTCGAGAGAGTGTGTGAAATGGAGAGATCGTGGTCTCACATTTCGCACTCTACAATTTGCCTCATCAAAAGGTGAAGGAAGTGGGGAACTCCGAACTTCTTTGGCTACAAATTTCAATGCCTGCAACCGACCTTAGTGATGCTCTTGGACGTGTTGTTCTCCACGTCGACCTGCACTTGGATGCTCTCGCCCGGCACGAAACCGCCCTTGCACAGACGAGCCTGATCATCAAGGCAATTATCGATTTTTCTAATCAATTAGAGATTTTCTCCCGCAATCAAATCTCAATTTCCCAATCAAATGTGAATTGGAAAAGGATTTCAAAAGCACAGAACCACAGTAAGATTTTAAAACCGATTCTGCTTGTCCCGATAAGTACCCACAGTAAGATTGATGGTGCCGCTCTTGAAGAAGAGGAATCCCAGCTCCTTCGCGTGGTTGGTCGATGCGGGATGAGCGGCAGAGGGGACGAGATTGAGGTCGAAGGTGGGCACGACTGTGAACAACTGCAACGACCAAGTTAAGCCTCCAGAATGGGGTCGAGATCGAAAAGTGAAGGTAAAAAAATGTAAATTGTGTCATTGTTATTTAAAAAATTAAAGCAATTTTAAAGTGCAAGCGAACGTGCGTGGGAATCAATTGCAATCGACTCCGACAATCGAGAAACGGGCCAGGTGCGTGCAAGTGACATAACCTTCTTCATTTTGCGCGCACTTCCGACCCCTTTCTGGAGCTTCCTGTGACATTCTTCTCTCATTTTATCGTTTTCCTCTTTCTATTTGTAACCGCATTTTCTTTGAACACGCATAAATATATATATATATATATATATATATATATATATATATATATGAGAGGAGAATCGCGAGAGACTCGACCATGGCCAGGACTCATTCCTGGCTGATTGTGTGGAGCGTAGCGGTCGGTTTCATAAAAAATTTTATAAATCGCTGTAAAGTTAAAACTGGTCTTAGGTTCTTTGTTTGTTAGAACGTGCAGCTCGGTTGCTCACTAGAACTCGCAAGTCTTCCAAATCGGGTCTTGCGTGGCAAATAAGCGCTGCTGATTTTTTTGTGAAAAAAATTTTTTTAATGCCATTGTCACAAACTGTGTCATTTGCAGTGTAAATAATCATAAACAATCTAAAACACCATACAAGTTGATTTAGTGGACTTTTAAAGCGAACTTTTTGAGAAAAAAAAATTCGAAAAATTTCAGGGCTGAATTTCACTTTTGAAGAAACTGTACTTTACAAGGTCCTATTGTATAATATTGTGGTTATAATCATGAGAGATGATGCTCGGGAGAAGATTTTTGCAGATACATGCAGATACTAAAATGGTTATTGCATTTCCAACACTCTTCGTGTGATGGTCGATTTCATATTTTACACCGCTAGCAATTCCCTTAGAGTTCCCTCATCATGCGAAGAGCAGTCGGAAAATTGAAAGTGAGTCCCTATCTATTCATCGTGGGCAGCCATAACAACTAAGTTTTCCAATATTTGTCTGAAAGCGCGTGCTCTGCCTTCTCAAAGAGCAAATATAGTATTTTTCAAAAATAAATCCACTTTTTCACACATATCTCAGAAATTTGGATCTCTACCGAATCTTTGCGCAGGTCAAATTGTTCGGAGGGTATCATTGCATCATTTTGTTGTTGATAGTATACAAATCTGTGAATGATTTGACCTCGAAAAAAATCGAAGACTCAAAATTGTTCAAATTTCAGAACAAAAAATATTAATTGTGAGGATGTCTGAAACGGTTCGAGCGAATTATTGCCCTCGTTCATTCTCATATACCTAAAGAAGAACTATGCAACTAATAACTTTAACTTCTGGAATAATTTTTTTTTGGAAAAATACCATGAACCCGGGTTCATGGTGAAAAAATATTTTTGGACCATGAACTTTTATTTTTCTGGTATTTTTCAAAAAAATATTTTTTTCCAAAAGTTTAAGTTATTGGTTTCGTAGTTCTTCTTTAGGTATATGAAAATGAATGTGGGCAAAATTTCACTATAAGCTTTTCAAATATCCTCAGAATTAATTTTTTAATGTGACAAACTTGAGCACTTTTGAGTTTTCTATTTTTTTCGAGGTCAAATCATTTACAGATTTGTATACTATCAACAACAAAATGATGCAATGACATTTTTTTTAAACATTTTTTATGAAACCGACCGCTACGCTCCACACAATCAGCCAGGAATGAGTTGACACGGTCCAAACTGTAGCCTACTATATTATCTATCTAACAAACAAAACCGCAATTTTCTAGCTTTATTTTGAACCGAGTTATGATTTCTCAAACTTTGAACTATCGGCGGAAAAATCCGAAGACTCCAGGTTTGGATATGTTTCACGCGGTTGCGAAATTTTTTATAAAAATTCTGTCAACGCCAATCGATAGAGGAGGTGTTGAACTACCTTAGAAAAAATATTCAGCCAAATTAAAAATCATGAATTTCTACGTCCTGGCCATGGCCGAAGTGGTCGAGTCTCTCACGATTCCTCTCATATATAGATATCTAGGATGCGGAACGTGGGACCACGGTTCCTTCATTTCGCACTTTATCTCACCCACCGGCCGATATAGATAGTGCACGAAATGGAGAGACCGTGGTAGTTTCGCGTTCTGCCTCTAAGTTATACTAACCAATATACTGAGTACTAGACTAAGTTACTTAGTTATACTAAATAACTAATTGACTAAGTCACTAAGTTATACTAAGTTTTACTCACCCGCTTCGCCGTGTGGTCGAATTTCCACGGCCGGTCGATCTTCGCCTTGCAGTAGTAGCGAACGTAGCCGTGCGTGCCCTCGAAGGAAGTAGGGCAGTTGGAAGGAAGCAGGAATCTATTATTATTATTATTATTATTATTCTCTCTCTCTCCATCTCTCTCTCTCTCCATCTCTCTCTTTCTCTAACTCGCTCTCGCCGACTCTGCTTCGAGTGCTGTGCGGGCCCGATTGCACCAACTTGAGCCACGCTCTTTTATGGACAAATCTTTTGGTATTCGATTAAATTATCTATCCCGGGCTATTCTTACTCTGTGAAGAAGATTTCTCACGCACATTTCATGGCGGGATAAATGTTTGATGAAAAATATTCCCTCATTATTGGGCTCCAATTAATGTTAGTCTAAAAGAAATATAGAGATAGTTTCATTTCCATTGCAACATTTCTGGATTATCAGGCGAAATGAAAACGCAAAACCGCAGGGCTATATTATTTTGTACGCTATTTTTACACCTCCTCCGCAAAACGTCAGCATTTTCTACTAACTGGAGTGTATTTAATACACTGAATCAGTCCCACCGGTAAGAGACCGATCCACACTTGCAAAACCGTTAAAGATGCAAAACCGTTATCGCATGTCACTATCCATCGAATACTAATTTACCCACCTCCAGAAAGAGAATACCCACCTCCAGAAAGGGGTGAAGCGATTTGAAACGTCGTTTTTTTTTCAAATTTCAATGCCTCGATTTCTTGTCGGGAAGCTAGATATGAAATTGCATGAATTCAACTCACGCAGATTTACCGAAAAGTTAACACCTCGCAAAGTGGAGAATATTCAGGATTCCCTGGCAGACAGCGCCCTATCCGGAGCTGCCGCAAGGAATGCCCGCTCCCGTTATGCCTGCGAATGGTGAGTCATATTTTTTATATATCAGGCTGTTGCAAAAGTCCTGTCGTTTTTGAGCGTTCACTTTCGCGGGTTATCTCGGCTCTGTTTCTTTTTGTAATGTGCCTTCCAGTATACAGTAGAAGGGGGTCCATACCTTCTCTCTAAAGCACGGTTATGATTAGTCCCTTCTAGTTCTCTGATGGAGAAATACGAATTGTTTTGCTAACGTCCCTCACAACTTTTGGGAGGTAGTTTTGTTCGTCTTCCTGTCTGGCTCAAAGTCACCCGAATTTGAACGCCATGTGGATGTAAGTCATCAGTCATATGCAACCTCTTTGCAAATCGTGAAAAGTTGAACTCTCGCTATCGAGAATATGGACTTTTCTCTGGCCGAAGAGGTCAGATCCGGCAAATCCTCAATCTGTGTTTCAGCACTCTGTGCACAAAGCAAGAAACAGACCCCTATAAAATCATGCGCAAACTGGGCGACACACTCGGGACAGACTTTACCACCATACATTGGGGAATTCACGAAATTGGAACGAAGTAAAATATGGGACCGTTGATTTACTACGAATTCTCGGATCCAGTCACTTTTTCGAGGGTGGATATGTATTTGATTTTCCTAATTTTCCACCGGGCCTTCAACTATCTGGACCAAATGATGACGGGGGAGTATGCATGGGTACAGTGTAAAAACGTTGTACCGAAACACCAGAGTATTGATGCAGATTAGAAGGCAGACGATTTTTCCAAACACAGTTTTCGGTAGCCAAAAAATGATGTTGAGAAATTCGTGGATCGCCCGGGGTGCTCAGGAATAGGAGCTCCTACTCGAAGGTACCACTATCATGGCACAGGTGTTCACCATTGATATATAATAAGGCAAGATCAAAGTCGTTAAGAGACGCGGATTGTGGGCAAATTTTTACTTCCAAAATGGCACTGCTCCACCCCTTACTGCGAGGACGACCAATTCTGAATTGGTGGCGTATGGCAGCACCATCCTAATATATCCTTCGTAGTCGTCAGACTCTACCCTCTCAGAAAATAACTTGTTCCCCACCATCACCAACTTCCTCAGAGAACAGCACTTCAAGACCCGATTCGATATCGTAAGCGAGTAGACCGGCTTCTTCAAATTATAGACCCCGGCTTTCTATGAGGGTGGTACCCATAAGTTGTGCGAATTATAGAGGGGTACTACTGGTGTGAACGTAGACTATTCCCAAGTTCATTGGTTCATCTTTGAAGATGATAGGGATACATATGTTAGTACCCCGAAACGCGACAAGACTTTTGCAACAGCCTAGTATTTTAAAAGCTTTAGCACAAATTACATAATCTTGTACGCGAAATGAGTCGTTTTGCTAATGGATGTTTTCTGGGTTTGCTTGTAGAAATATTATATTATATTTTATCGACGCCCGAAGGCGCAACGGAATAATGTGTGATTACACGAACGATGTACAGTAAATAAAGACTCTCTATGGGAAGTATCGTTTGGGAAGGGGGGGGGGAGGTTGCAATAGGGGCAAATCAGTGTGTAGATCAATCGTCGTGGTCCCATCTGTCATCGTCTGGTCGTTGTTCTCTGTGTGGACTGAGAGAGGAGGGATCCGAGGAAGGGGACTCGGACGACCAGGTTGACTCATCTCCGGGAGCAGACTCAGTGATCTCTAATAGGAGGGGGATGATGTTGGGAGGGGGAAGTAATGCAATGCAAACTAACGAAAGGTATATTTGCTAATATCGTAATAACTATAATCTAATTCACGTAAACGACTCTTGTAAACATTCATACTAGGTGACCTGTGTATGTAAGGGGGAAGAGTATTCAGTAGCATAGCAACTCTACGGGGAAAGCAATGAAATCGAGGCGTTGACCTAGAGTTCTATGTGCACACCAAATGTGTTCGTTCTATCACGAAGGGGTTTGAAAATGAAAAATTTGTTACGATCTAAGATGGTCTCGCCATTCATTATTCTACGGGCGAAAACTAAGTCAAAGATGACTCTCCTCTCAAAAAGCGCTTGAAGACCAAAGTGAGACAGACGTTGAGGATAGGAAGGAAGACCAATTGGATAAGACGGAGAAGGAAAACATCGATAGAATAGGATTCGAGTGAATTGTTGTTGGACCTTCTCAAGCCTCTCACAGTGCTTCTTTACTTAGGGATTCCAGAACGGACTAGCAAATTCAAGGTGAGGTAGAACATATGTTTGAAAGCATTTTAAAAGAATATCAGCACAATTGATAGAGACAGCACGTAGCATGATGAATTTTTTCGAATATTTATTCGAATATTTTTTACAGATTTCCCCGACGCGCCTCCCTCCTACGAAGAGTGCGTATTCGGTGCGGGCACGATCAAGGACGAGGAGGACAATAAGGTATTATTTATTGATTTATATTATTATTTTTTCATCTTGCGCCCAGAAATGGGCACATGGTGATTGCACTCTTTGGTGTTAGAATTATCCCGCGCTTTCAGACTCTTTGTGCTTTCACGTTTATCATGCAAAGTTGACCTTTATGGGAACAAGTAGTAGAGAATGAAAATGAAAAAAAAAACAAGTAGTAGAGAAAAGAATGTTGTTTCAAGTAGAAGAGAAATCGAACATTTCAATCCAAAAAAAAGAGTGATTAAATTATTTCCAGGACTTCGCGCCTCGCTACGTCTTCTACCCGAACATCTCCCCGTCGGCGCCGCCACTGGAGAACCAATGAGATCACATAATTCCAAACCTCCGGAAAGGGGTCAGTGGCCGAAAGAAAGAGACCCTCTCAATTTTGCTCACTTTTTCACCCTGACCTCTCTCTGGAGGCTTTCCAACCCGGATCCCTCTTCCCCATCATCGAATCCTATTTACCGATTTCTTTCTTGCCTTTTTTCTCTTTAAAATGCATAATTACGGTATTTGTTTCTGCATTTGAGACACTCTGAGCGCATGAAACACAGAGACAATGCCCCGAATGACGACTTTCTCTTTTTTCCATCATCTCTTTGGTTCTCTCGCCATCCAATTTGCTTTACTCTTACCCCTCCATTCCACGCGAAAACCATTTGATGCAACCAGGAACATTGACGGTTCACTATCAACTCTTGACATTTTTTGGAATGCGCACAAATCGTTATCTTTTTTTGGTGGTTGCTGCTCCTCATCCTCAATAACAATCGCAAATTAATACCGTATTTTTTAATAATTTGAATTTGATTTTTTTTTAAAAAGCACTCCGCAGGTTTCGCCTTCCTCGTTCGTGCGATTCATCTTTCGAGAGTAAGCTGGCGCATATTCGCTACTCTTGTACAGTGGGCATCGAAAGAATCGGAAAGACATCGAATAAGACTGAGGCGGTATGATAAAATTATAATAATACAAATGAAGTATTGCTAAAAACAATATGACTTACAATACTGATAAGTACCGTAAATAAGACGGGTGTGAAGTAAGACAATTGAGTGAATTAGGCAAACAAAGATGCACTGGCAACAATCGATGTCAAACCAGAGGCAAATAATTGATTGAAAAATTAGTATTCGATGGATAGTGACATGCGATAACGGTTTTGCATCTTTAACGGTTTTGCAAGTGTGGATCGGTCTCTTACCGGTGGGACTGATTCAGTGTATTAAATACACTCCAGTTAGTAGAAAATGCTGACGTTTTGCGGAGGAGGTGTAAAAATAGCGTACAAAATAATATAGCCCTGCGGTTTTGCGTTTTCATTTCGCCTGATAATCCAGAAATGTTGCAATGGAAATGAAACTATCTCTATATTTCTTTTAGACTAACATTAATTGGAGCCCAATAATGAGGGAATATTTTTCATCAAACATTTATCCCGCCATGAAATGTGCGTGAGAAATCTTCTTCACAGAGTAAGAATAGCCCGGGATAGATAATTTAATCGAATACCAAAAGATTTGTCCAAAATAGAGCGTGGCTCAAGTTGGTGCAATCGGGCCCGCACAGCACTCGAAGCAGAGTCGGCGAGAGCGAGTTAGAGAAAGAGAGAGATGGAGAGAGAGAGAGATGGAGAGAGAGAGAATAATAATAATAATAATAATAATAGATTCCTGCTTCCTTCCAACTGCCCTACTTCCTTCGAGGGCACGCACGGCTACGTTCGCTACTACTGCAAGGCGAAGATCGACCGGCCGTGGAAATTCGACCACACGGCGAAGCGGGTGAGTAAAACTTAGTATAACTTAGTGACTTAGTCAATTAGTTATTTAGTATAACTAAGTAACTTAGTCTAGTACTCAGTATATTGGTTAGTATAACTTAGAGGCAGAACGCGAAACTACCACGGTCTCTCCATTTCGTGCACTATCTATATCGGCCGGTGGGTGAGATAAAGTGCGAAATGAAGGAACCGTGGTCCCACGTTCCGCATCCTAGATATCTATATATGAGAGGAATCGTGAGAGACTCGACCACTTCGGCCATGGCCAGGACGTAGAAATTCATGATTTTTAATTTGGCTGAATATTTTTTCTAAGGTAGTTCAACACCTCCTCTATCGATTGGCGTTGACAGAATTTTTATAAAAAATTTCGCAACCGCGTGAAACATATCCAAACCTGGAGTCTTCGGATTTTTCCGCCGATAGTTCAAAGTTTGAGAAATCATAACTCGGTTCAAAATAAAGCTAGAAAATTGCGGTTTTGTTTGTTAGATAGATAATATAGTAGGCTACAGTTTGGACCGTGTCAACTCATTCCTGGCTGATTGTGTGGAGCGTAGCGGTCGGTTTCATAAAAAATGTTTAAAAAAAATGTCATTGCATCATTTTGTTGTTGATAGTATACAAATCTGTAAATGATTTGACCTCGAAAAAAATAGAAAACTCAAAAGTGCTCAAGTTTGTCACATTAAAAAATTAATTCTGAGGATATTTGAAAAGCTTATAGTGAAATTTTGCCCACATTCATTTTCATATACCTAAAGAAGAACTACGAAACCAATAACTTAAACTTTTGGAAAAAAATATTTTTTTGAAAAATACCAGAAAAATAAAAGTTCATGGTCCAAAAATATTTTTTCACCATGAACCCGGGTTCATGGTATTTTTCCAAAAAAAAATTATTCCAGAAGTTAAAGTTATTAGTTGCATAGTTCTTCTTTAGGTATATGAGAATGAACGAGGGCAATAATTCGCTCGAACCGTTTCAGACATCCTCACAATTAATATTTTTTGTTCTGAAATTTGAACAATTTTGAGTCTTCGATTTTTTTCGAGGTCAAATCATTCACAGATTTGTATACTATCAACAACAAAATGATGCAATGATACCCTCCGAACAATTTGACCTGCGCAAAGATTCGGTAGAGATCCAAATTTCTGAGATATGTGTGAAAAAGTGGATTTATTTTTGAAAAATACTATATTTGCTCTTTGAGAAGGCAGAGCACGCGCTTTCAGACAAATATTGGAAAACTTAGTTGTTATGGCTGCCCACGATGAATAGATAGGGACTCACTTTCAATTTTCCGACTGCTCTTCGCATGATGAGGGAACTCTAAGGGAATTGCTAGCGGTGTAAAATATGAAATCGACCATCACACGAAGAGTGTTGGAAATGCAATAACCATTTTAGTATCTGCATGTATCTGCAAAAATCTTCTCCCGAGCATCATCTCTCATGATTATAACCACAATATTATACAATAGGACCTTGTAAAGTACAGTTTCTTCAAAAGTGAAATTCAGCCCTGAAATTTTTCGAATTTTTTTTCTCAAAAAGTTCGCTTTAAAAGTCCACTAAATCAACTTGTATGGTGTTTTTAGATTGTTTATGATTATTTACACTGCAAATGACACAGTTTGTGACAATGGCATTTATTTGGTCAACTGAGATCTCACTGTGGGAAAATGGGGATCGAATACCCGATGAGAGTCTCGAAATTCGGAAGTTTCAGTTTTTAGTTTGAAGATAATTATGTTTAATAAACTATCCAAAACTACCTGAATTCTTACAGTATCTCACATTGAACCTGCAATCTTTTCGCGGTGGGAGTTGGAATTTTGGGAAAAGAAGTCAGAGAAAGGGAGAGAGATAATGGGAAAAGAGGAGGGTGCGCGAGAGAAACCGCGCGTGCATTTGTGTTTCACCATCTTCTGATAAGAGAAATAATACGTCGAACATCGGGGAAATAAAAGGTTGTAATCATTCGTGGGACGCCTTCTTTAATGTGCAACTTGCTGCCATGCAAAAAAAACCCGATTCATCCACCTCTCGAAGCAATCCTCCTCCGACTCTCAATGGTTCTGACGAAATAAACAATGGACGCATAAATGAATGAAATCTGGCCCCCAGGTTGGATCATATTCGATGTGAGAAATATGCCGAAATTTAAATCCTGCTAGATTCGATTTCAGAAAAAATATGGACTAAAAACTTCTTTTTTTTCTGCTTCTGGTTAATTAACAAGTGCATCTTCTCATCGACCTTTTCTTTGCCTGTTGTTTATTTAGCTAGTGAGAGTCGTGCTTCATAACGGTATCTAATTCTGTCTGCCCGACTGTGAGTGCTTCTGCATGATTCTGCATTACATAGAAGACAAAACTAAACTAAATTTAACACGAACAAAATATAACACTGCGCCTTATTCCTCACATGATGCACTAATTTATAGCATTTTTAGCATCTCATCGGAAATTTAGCCCAGTGCACAAATATGTAGACCCCCTCAGATAGTCTCTCATACATGCAGTTCATCCTAGCGAAATAAGCGTTTCATGGACCTGACACCTTCGCATGACAGTAATAGTGCAGCACAGCCATTGAACATGCGTAATTTGAGTGAAGACACATTTGAGTGACCTAATGAACGGCATCATTTTTGTAAAAAAAAACGCTGAGACAATCTCCCTCTCTAAGAATAATTGTGATATTTTTACCCGTGACAACTGGTATTGAATCGAGGGAATTTTCCACCACGGATCAGCGCACTTACTCACCTCTGTAATTATTCCAATGCCGATGGTAATATTTCATTTCCTGCTATCATGGAAGCGATTGGTGGTCAATATAAGCAAAGGAATACAACGCCAGAAGAGATCAGCATACCTCGATCCCCAAAGAATGATTCTGATAAAGTAATTGAATTGAATTAATGGTAATATTTCATCTATGGACAAAAACACACATCGTAATTTCGATAAGGTCTAGTGTGCCAGTTACTTGTAGTTGTCAGTTCAGAGAAGATTTTGCGTACGGAAGATTATCAATAATGAGGAGAATTTTGAAATTTTGTCTCAACCACCGAGATTCGGGTTGCGGCAGCTCGTAAAGGCGACATTTCTTTGCTGAATTGCAATCGTATCACTGCACCTTACAGGAACATCAACACTATTGCCGGCCCACCTGGCTGTAATAGTGTCGATTTTTTCTTATATTGTCATCATCGAGATTGACAGTTGTGCAATTTAAAATCAAAACAACGTGAACGATGAATTGAATTTCATTACGAAAATGATGGTCCGTGAGACGCACATTTCTATGGGAGCGAAAACTCGTGAGTAGACACATGATACAAAACCATTTGATGCAACCAGGAACATTGACGGTTCACTATCAACTCTTGACATTTTTTGGAATGCGCACAACCGATATGGTTTCACTACGTAGTATAAAATGTTTATTCACACTAAAACAGGACTAGGCGAGTGCCTTACAAGTGGAAACAGAACAACATTTTTGCACAGTACCCTCGCTGGTATTTTTCGCACTCTTTTTTCACTCTAAACAGGTTTTTAGAAGACAATAGCAACCGCATCTCCTCATTGACACATATTTTCTTTTGTTCATAAAGCCCGTGAGAGTCGCGGTTCGTGAAGCTTTCATATTCTGCCTGCTTGCCTGTCACTGCTCACAAATCCTAACGTAGAATAGAAGGAATTTTAAGACAGAAGATGACCATGCGCAGTATTATTAAACAGCTAATGAAGAAATCGCAATTCGATGAAAGAATTAAATAATTTTACCGATTCTGCAGATTTCGAAATGGATGCAAGGGCAAGAGGGTGTTCAGAAATAAAATAGAGTTTTGTTAGTGCCTCCTCCTCTCACATTGTCTTTCACATCCTTGATCCTTTTCTAATGGTATGAGTGTTAGTTTTCCGGAAAAGCTCTTGGAAAAGCTAAAAGGAGTGTTAGTTTTTACTTTTCCATTTCTCACGGCGGGCTCGGAAAAGCTAAATATTTGAATTCCCGCAATTATTGATTTTCGGCCAAAACTCGGCTCCCAGTGCATCTAGGCTAACCAAACTTGGACCATGAAGTCTAAATGCGGTAAGTAACCCTAAAACAAATTTTCTCAATGCTAGCTTAAATGGGAGCCGAGATACAAAAAATGCGGGAATTCAAATCTGACAGCTTTTCCGGAAAAGCTAGCGGAAAAACTAACAATCTCGATTGCTTTTCCAAGAGCTTTTCCGGAAAACTAACACCACATATGTGTAGACCATTCCGGAATACACGTCATACAACCCGATAAAATCACTGAGATGTTACATGTTGCCGCACCCTCGTGGTGTACGATAAATAAAATAAAATGTTGTGTCCCTATCTGGAACTGTGAATAACGATAACTTGCCATCTTTTTGCAAGTGGAAGACGGTGGTGATTACGGCAAATTTTCAAAAATTTTCATGTGAAATAAGCGTTTCATAAACCCTTCATGTAGGTCCGTGACGATAGCAAAACAATTGGCCTGTTATTTGGTTCGTAATCACAATGTGTCCTAGCATTCTCTGGTTTTTTTTGCCCCAATGGGATCCCAATTCGCTACCCAATGGGGCAAACATCAAAGGCGCCGCTGGGATCCCAATGGGGAAAATGTTGGGATCCCAATGGGAGAAATTTGCCCCCAATGGGATCCCAACCTTGGGCAAACATCAAAGACGCCGCTGGGATCCCAATGGGGAAAATGTTGGGACCCCAGTTGCCAGTGTCTCCACTCACCTGTGGTGCGATGTGTTCTCTTCCAGTGAAATTATGGTGCTCAGAAACCTAGATCCCCAAAAACAAAAAGGAAAAGCGAGAGAGCGCCCTCCATTGCACCGACATAACTGCTTACATTGGAATAATTTTTAAAGGGGTTTCTGGGACCCCTTATTTTCTTGCAATACTGGCTTTTAGCCAATCCCCTGAATACCCATTCGCTCTCGTGAGGAATTTACGTGAGCCGTTCAAAATATTTCCCGTCAATACGCAGTGGTTTATCGGATCCGTCATTTTCGCCATGAAACTCACCTTTCACATTTGTAATATTGCAATGTTTCCTAAAATTTAAGCAGCGACGTTCTTTGAAGAGAGTCCTGACCCTCATTATGTGTTTCTCAACCTACGAGATTCGCGTTGCGCCAAATCGTAAAGGTTAATGATTTGTGATTGATTGTGATGATCGCATTATAGAGAGAAACCTGAGTGAAAGTTTCAAATCTCTAGTTCGAAAACCGACGGAGATATGCGCGCGCAAAGTTTGCGTGATGATCAGGGGTTCCGTACGTGTGTCAGCCAACGGGCTGCAAAATCTCTAACTGAGCTGCATAATCCCTCGACTCTCGCTCGTTACCCCTGCGTTTACGATTTGCATGCACTCTTCAACTCTTCTCTCCCCCTGTCTCAACCCCGTCTCGTGTAATCAGCGCCATCCCTATTTTACATGCCCCTGCGCTTATCCATTGTCTCCTTGGTGGGAGGATAATCCTTGCCAGTCCTCCCTGGACACGTTCGAGTCTCTGAATTTACATTTTCTGTGTTTGCCGAGCTCTTACAGTACTGATCATTGCAGTTACAGGGACTTCCAGCTGGGAACCTTTCCCTTCACTCCTTCTTTAAGAAGAAATTATTTTGAAAACATACTTTCATTCTGATTTCGCCCTTCTCAAAAGGGAAAAAGCTGCCGTAGAGAGTCTCCGTAAGGCTCAGAGGAGTCATAACACTCAAAAGTGTGTTGAGATCAATAGGACGAATGACTGTGAAGCACTGTAAAAAATGACAATTTCTATCAAATACTAATTTTTTAAACCAATTGCCTGTCTCTGAGTTCTTAGTACACCTTAGTTTGCACAATTCAGTCTGCCTTACTTTATCCCTGTCTGATTTACAGTAATCTCATTTATATGTTGTAGAAATATTTCATTTGTATTACACAATTTTGTCGTATCGCCTCAGTCTTATTCGAAGCCTTTCCGATTCTTTCGATGCCCACTGTACAAGAGTAGCGAATATGCGCCAGCTCACTCTCGAAAGAGAAATCGCACGAACGAGGAAGGCGAAACCTGCGGATTGAACCATTTTTTAATTAAAAAATTGAAAACACGATTTAAAAATATATATATATATATATATCAAGCGTTTCACAGGAGAATCCCCTTGCACATCGATTTTTCAATTGCCCTCTGTTCAAAGAATTTCCAGTTGTGTGTCCAATTCGACGAGACTACAGGTAGATCAAGGAGAGGGAGGCCTCTCACATCATTCCACAGACCAGTCAACCTTCCAGAAAAGCCATTGGAGTGAGAGAGTGTGTGAAATCGAGAGGGACTCTCTCACTTTTGCACACTCTCTCGCTCTAACCCTGGTCTGTAGGTTTGGAATCATGTGCTCTCCGTCTCGCCGATCTACCTGTGTCGCTCATGCACGATGGAGACAAAAAAAATTGAATTTTACTCTTTTATCCTAATTCAGCTCGGGTCGTCGAATCGCGATGACGTCTACCCTCTCTTCGACATTTCGCCGTTAAATATTGTCGCCTACCAGTTCCTAGCTACTGGTTTTTATGTTCGCACAATTCACTTTGTTGCGATAAAGATATTATTACGATATTTATAGAGAGTAAAGTGCACAAAAAAGGAACTGATATGTATTGCTGACTTTACAGAGAAGGTGTGAATCCTCTCTCACTATTGAATTACATTCAATTCAATATCTGCTTGTATCGGGATAAATTAGAAATAGGGGGGGGGGGTGCAATTTTATAAAAAAAACTGACTTTACAGTGAAAGAGTGAGTGCCAACGGCAAGCTCGCGCCGTTTTCCCACTGGCGTCCATACCGTCGTGTATTGAGAGAAGTAACAATGACGAGAAGAATATGGCCAACTAGGAGACTGCAATTACGCATTGAACAAAATGTAATAAGAATAATAAACTAAGCATTTTATTTTTAGTATTATTCCGTTGGGTGGAAATAAAGAATTAATGATAATAAATTGGATCTCACCGCCCAAACCAGTTTTTGATCATTTTCTAGACATTAAAATATTAAAAAAAAACCTTTTCCTGCAAGTCAACTCTGGCCACTCCCTCGATATTCGTCCATATCTTCAGGATGGTCACGGGCCTATCGGAGACTGTGATTGAAATCGAAGCTGTTACCTGGAAATACCAAGAAAACTAAAATTTTTTTTTTAAAAATGCCAAAATTGTAGTGATTCCTTCAGGAAAAATATTCTTAGTGGGGTAATAAATTGTCCCCCCCCCCTTATTATGTGCAGGACTCTCTTCGACTATCGCGTTGTTGACATACTTCCCCACTCACGTTGTTCTTTTAATTTTTTTATTGAAAATTGTGATTATGTATCTCCGTATTCCATATATATTGTCAATTGTAGTGTAACCAGCAGATAAAAACAATCCCTCTCGTTCCAGGAAGGATTCCATTTTTTTATGGAAAGTTGAGAGACAAACCATTTCACCGTATCCATGTATCTTGTCATAGCTGATGGTAACTCGAGGGTCGGGCGTCGGTTTCGGCAGCTCGACCTTGATAATAATATATCACCATTACACTTTTAATTGTAATACGTGAAAGAGCAGATTTTAACAGGATATTTCACTGTGTTGTGATCTAAGAGAGCTAAACAAGTAGGTCAATGCAAGAAATAACTACCTTGTAGGGTTGCCCGTTCGGCGTCGGTTTCGGTAATACGGACCCCCCTTGCGTCTCTTTTTCTCTCGTTCTCTCCCCTTTATCAGCCGTATTACCGATCTCTCGCTGAGAGGGTCGTAGTACGAAAACCGAACTTGCATCCCTACTAGTGTTGTTATTTGGAATAATTCTATTCGCGAATAACAAAGGTTATTCGCGAATAACCCCTTTGTTATTCGCGAATAGGATTATTCCAAATAACAACACTAATCCCTACTACCTTGATCGTGTTGCTCCTGCTGCTGTACCCTGCACTTCGACTTCGCGTGGAATGCGCAGCCGTTTGCATCATTAAGATTGTTGCATTGCCATAGCACTGGAAATAATTTTTTTTTTTTTGAAAATTTGGCTGCGTAAATTTTGATGGCGCAAAATGGTTTGGTTGCGTCATCAGGTACTATGAGGCAGGGTTAGTTCGAGTAGAGGTGAGATTTATTAAATACAAAAAAAAGAAGATTTTATGAGAAATGGCAACGAGACTGCGTTATCTACCGACGGAAACGCATTATCTGCTGGTTGCACTACAATTGCCAATATATATGGAATATTGAGATACTGAATCGCAATTTTCGCTAAAAAAGTTAAAAGAACAACGTGAATGGGGAAGTATTTCAACAACGCGATAATGAAAGTCCTGCACAGGAGAGAAGGAACAAGAGGGAGGGAAAAAGACTCCTCTCCTCTTCCTAGTCTTCTACGCGCTCTCTCTCTGTCTCTCCCTCACTCACTCTCTCACGTTGCTTACTCCTTGCAATGACGTCATTCGGGACCAGAATAGATGCAATTTCCAGTCTTCTCACGTCATTCGACATGCAGACTGCAGATGAAGGGAAGGAAGTGAGGGATCATGAAGCTGTGAAGAAAATGTCTCTAGATTCTCTCATTCTCCTATACAATTTCTCCTCGCTTTGTGTTAGGATTGGCCCCTTTCAGAGGAGTATTGTGTTTGTGAACATGCAAGGTAGTGAGATTTGTACAATATTACATGTGTTAAAAATTGTGCAATCATATTCCTCTTGCGTCTGGACATGTCCCGGTGATTCTCCCCGCTCACTGGCGGCAGGTCACTAAGCAGGAACACCAGAAACACAATGAACAGAAATATCCTAAGATTGATTCGTTTGTTAGTGGTTCGCAATTGTCAGAATTTTCTCGGTAGATATCTTTTCTCTTCTTATTTAAGACATTTATTAATGAATGATAATTCGTTTACTCAATATGGTAGAAATAAATAATGACCAATTTAATGTACATTAAATGAACAAATTATTATGTAAAAAGAACAATGTAAATGAGTGATTAAATACAGATAAAACTACAAAAATGACCATTGCCAAGGGGATATTTGTAGATCCAATCGATCGTGTTCTATATTCTTCTTTGGCCTTACACCGAGTACACATTCCTCGTAGGAAGGGGGAGCTGACTGATCTGAACATTATTGATTTATCTCATGCAATGGGATTCCGGCGATTTACAATTTTTGGATTTTGATTTCTGCACATATATCAAGTAGGCATTAAATTACTATCCACTCAATTTTTTTATTTCCAATGTTGTTTACAAATAGAGAGCCTAAAATTATTGATCCAGCTTCCCTTTAAAAAAGCTCACCAGATAACATGCGCGAAGAGCTGCCCGAAGATGAAACTTGCGTATCTTTCCTGAAAAAAATCGTGTCCGAGTCCTTTAATATAATGTCTGATTAAAATAGGTTTAACCAAATGTTACCAGGGAAGTAACGTAAATCCGGGAAAAAAACCTTAGAGAACGCATTGTCCAAGCTACGCTTTTGAATAGTCACTGACCGAAAGTTCCAACTTTCCACAGAGAAAATGGAAACCGTCACTTATATTTTTTTTGGCAAAATTTGATGCGATTTCTGACCGTAGTGCAATGTCTCCAATGATTATGGGAAGGTTGACTGTGACTGACTCCCCGAGAACTCGACTCGTCATGATTTTCACCTGAATACGATTTCATTTAAAGCATCCGAGTTTTTACCCGGAGATAACTAACAGGAATTGTGTAGGCACGGAGTGTGACTAATGTCCTATACCGTGCCGACACAGTAATAGCCCAATTTGGGACGTGAAAACACGTTCACTATTCGATAATTTTGCAACGCGATTCGCATACACAAGTACTAACCTTGAGTCGATGAGTCACGCTGATATTGGGGCACAAAAAGTGGAGTGGAGCCATGGGAGGAACCGTGATTGCACGTGTTAGGGAACAGTCGGAATCACTGGTGATCGAGATTGTCTGGAAATGTTTTATTTTATTACCTCAAAATATAAATTTGAATGTTAAAATATTTTTGGTTTTTTAAATGAAAATAATTAAAAGAAACTCACCCTTTCGATAGAGCGAAGTTCCCGGCACACTTCTTTCTCATGAGGAGTGTTTCCCAAATAAGCAATGTATCGACTAATTTCGTAGAGCTTCATGCGCAACTGAAATTGATTTCTTTTAAATTTTTGTAAATTTATGAAAAAATAAACTATAACCGACTATTGTAATCGTGCGCGGGGAGCTATTCCTTATTTGAGCGTGCATAATAATCTCCTCGCCCGGTAGAAAGCCCGTCTTGAATAAGTTTACCTGCAAAATAATTTTATTTTGAAATGAAGTTAAATAAATGGGTTAAATAAATAAAAAAAAATTAAAACATACTTTCATGCGTATTTCGCCTTTCTCAAAGGGGAAAAAGCTTCCGTAGATAGTTTCCGTAATGCTCTGTGGACTCATCACACTCAAAAGTGCATTGAGATCAACCGGGCGAATGACGGTAAAGTACTGTAAATATTATCGCATGTCACTATCCATCGAATACTAATTTTTCAATCAATTATTTGCCTCTGGTTTGACATCGATTGTTGCCAGTGCATGTTTGTTTGCCTAATTCACTCAATTGTCTTACTTCACACCCGTCTTATTTACTTTTATAATTTTATTATAATTTTATCATACCGCCTCAGTCTTATTCGATGTCTTTCCGATTCTTTCGATGCCCACTGTACAAGAGTAGCGAATATGCGCCAGCTTACTCTCGAAAGATGAATCGCACGAACGAGGAAGGCGAAATCTGCGGAGTGCTTTTTAAAAAAAAATCAAATTCAAATTATTAAAAAATACGGTATTAATTTGCGATTGTTATTGAGGATGAGGAGCAGCAACCACCAAAAAACGATAACGATAATAAACGATAATAAATAATAATATAAATAATAATAATAATAAATAATAGATAATAATAGATAGTAAACGATAATAAATAAGGAAGATCTCTAATTCTTCACTCCTAACTAGGGGTTCTCTTATTGGAAGTAGAGTTTTAAAAACGAGTCCGGACCTCTTCATCTAAAAAAAAGAAAAAGAAATATACACTGACTTTACAGTGAAAGTGTGAGTGCCAACGGCAACGTAACATTGTCTTCCCACCGGTGTCCAGACGGTCGCTGACTGTGAGAAATAGCAGTGATGGGAGGAGTACGGCGAGCTGGGAGACTGAAATTCATCATATTACAATATTTAAATGCTACGTTCATGATATGGACTACTGCTGTATGTACTCTCTTTCTATACCTCGGCGTGTCTCTTGCTTTGTCATACCCTCTCGCCTATCATTTCTGCTTTTAGTGAGAAATAGAAGCGGAATGTTTTAATATTTTAGAAGAGTTTTTTTTGTGAATTTGTAATATGGCCGGCTGGAAGACTGCAATTGAACATATTTATAGTTTTAACCTAAAACGACAATGTAAACCCCCACCTAAAATGACAAGATATAAGGCAAACGTAGTCGAGCAAGCGGGCCCCAATGGTGGAATGCAAATAACGAAGAATTTCCGGCCTATCCTTGCACTATTGCGTGACATGATAAATAATTGAATTGAATTGAAAGGAAGTCCCGTCTTCGGCATGTTTTACATGCAGAGGAGATTGTAAAGTGTGCACTAGTGTTGTTATTTGGAATAATTCTATTCGTGAATAACCCATTGTTATTCGCGAATAGGATTATTCAATATAACAACACTAGTGTGCACGCAGTCTATGCATATAATCAGCCACTCAATTACCAGCCTAAATGATTAAAATATTTTTTAAAAAAACTAATTAACAGAGAATGAAATTATATAGATCTCACTCCGAAGACATCTACTTGCAAGGTGTTTAAATAATTTTTAAAAAAACCTTTTCTTGCAAATCAACGCGGGCCACTCCCTCGATTTTCGTCCATATCGTAGTGATGGTGGAAAATGGTCGATCAGGGACTGTTATTGAAATAGAAGCCGAAACCTGCAAATTAATATAAAAAGTATTTTAAAAATAATAATAAAACATCAAAACGTATGGTTACGACACCCCCGCCTTCAACTTAGACTGTATCAAAGCTTCGAGCAGAGGCCAACGCACTAGAGTGCGAAATGTGAGACCACGGACTCTTCATTTCGCACACTCTCTAGACCGGTCGATAGACGAGAGAGTGTGCGAAATGAAGAGACCATTGTCTCACATTTCGCACTCTACAACGCACCGTGTCGCCGGGAGCGTATCCGTGAATCTTGTCATAGCTGATGGCCACTCGGATCGACGTGTCGGGCTTCGGTTTGGGTCGCACAACCCTGCTGCTGCAGCTGCTATGTCGCCGACCTTGGGCTGGTTGCACGTCCCTGCTGGTGCCGCTGTGGCTTCGACTGCGCCAATTTTGTGCTGCTATTATTATGAGAGCTGTGGGAGCCATTGCACTTCAAACCGAGAATTTCAGTTATTTAGCTTTTTTAACGTAGCTGCGTCAATTTACGATAACGCGTGCACATCTTGGCATAATGGACTACAATCAGAGAAAAAGCATGGGAGTTAGCAAATTAATTACTTACTTTTTAGCATAGGAAGCATGGGAAATGAGGAGAGCGTAAGTAATATATTTACTAACTCGCATGCATGGCGAAGTAATTTTTCTCTGAGTGTAAAGGGAGGGTTGGTTGAGAGTAGGGTGGCGAAGTCACTGCACGTATCGATACGAGTGCACTGCAGTACATTAGAGTGCGAAATGTGAGACCACGGCCTCTTCATTTCGCACACTCTCTAGACCGGTCGATAGACGAGGGAGTGCGCGAAATGAAGAGACCGTGGTCTCACATTTCGCACTCTACAGTGCACTCGCGCGGCAAGTCGAATATCTACTAGAGCGAAGTTGAAAATTCTTTCCAAAATAATGTTAATGTATCCTGGTACATGTCTTCCATTGATATCTGTGTTACGCGACCGCGCTGATAAAAGCTAGCAGTGCACTAATGTACTGCTAGCACACATCTACTACTTTCGCCACCCTTGTTGAGAGGTATTACAAATTCACAAACACTTGTCAAAAATAATAAGGCGTTACACATCAGAGAGCATGTGAAAACGAGAGAAGCAGACAGTAACCAAACCACAGGTAGTACTGGAAGTGGAACGTAGTATTTTAAGTTTGTAATAACTCCCCGAAAGAGTGCGAACTGCACGACGGGAACGTGAATCTGTGTTATTTACTGCCCGGATCTCAGCCGGGCTATTACAAGTTCACGAAAACTCGTCCAAAATAATAAAACGTTCCGCGGCTAAACACAGATTCCGCTGGTGAGAGAGCATGGCAAAACAAGAGACGCGCCGAGGTAGCGAAAGAGAGTACACACCCAAGTAGTTCATGTCACAGTTCATGTCATATCATTTTAAAATTGTAATACTTTACCGCGTATTAGAGACAGAAAACATGGAACAATGTGTTCTAGAATCCCAGGTTTAGTAAAAAAAAAAGAAAAAAAATGAGTATTTCAACACGTGGTTGTCGAAGAGAGCACACGGGACAGAAGGGGTAAGAGAGAACACGCGAGCTTCTTCTCGTCCTTCTCGTCGTCTGTGCACTCGTTTCCTTCCCCGATCTCTCTCTCTCTCTCTCTCTCTCTCCGTCTCTCATTATCTCCCCTCACTCCCCGCTCTCTCGCCTTGCTTACTCATTGTGATGACGTCATCCGGGACCAGAATAGATGCAATTTCCAGTCTTCTGACGCCATGCAAACAATTAAGGTTTGGAAGTGAGGGATCGTGCTGCTGTGGAAACAATTTTTCAAGAATCTCGCATTTTCTCAGTCTTTTCCCACCCTCCCACAACGGATTGGGGCTACTCAGAGCCACTTTTTACAGGGTGTCTGAAAAGTTTGGTGACAAATTTTGCATGCCGATCTCTTTTCTACGCGAATGACCAGTCGCTCTCCAATTTATACCATATAATGGTTTGAGGTTGGGTATTACATCCTGACAATTAGAGCGAACCATTTGAAGGATTGAGGCAGGACCATTACTTTGATGTTATTTTGCTGATCTGAGATATCGTGGTTTGCGTATTTTGAGGTGCAAGTTCAATGCCTTCCAAGAATGATCCCTCATGCCAATTCTTCGATACAAGGCTAGATTTTTTTTTCAGAATGAGGCTTGACCATACTCTATACCTCTGCATATGACATTTCCTCCTAGAGCAATCGCTTATTTAAAAATTATTTTTAAAATGAAAATTTAAATTTCGGCGCGGTAAGACGAGATTAGTGCAAAAGCGTATTTCTTTAGTCAGGTTACTTATATTTGTAATTTGTGTAGTGGCGTAAGTACCCCTACTATTTGTTTACATGCCCCAAGCACAACTTCATTTCAACTCTTACGAAGACGCGCAGGAGCTTCTTCTAAAGTCGTGAAACTGGCATTTCTGATTGCAAACTCGATAATAATTATTGATCACAATATCACTGTTTTAAGGTGCAATGCCCAATATTACCAATGGTTGGCATTGGCGTTGTCAGCTCATTCTTAGTTTTACTCTGGGAGAAGATTCGACTACTTTAAACGAAACTCGAAATTGCAACTATTTTCACATCTGAAATTATGTGCTTCACGAGTAACTCTGCAAAACTTTTCTTTCAATGAACTGATCTAGAACTGCTATAATGCATAATACGGTAGACTTTTTCCTCTCATATGATGAGTTGAACGTGAAGTTCGCATTACTGAGTAGGCCACAAAAAAGTCAGTTCACTCAAAATGAGCAGCGGCGCAGAGGCAATTTAAGGAGATGAAGTTTACAGAATCTGCGAGAAAAGTAGAGCTGGTATATAGGCCCAATTTTGGTAGTCAACTGCAATAACATTATATATTATCCATGCACAATAGGAGCTTCTATCTATCATTCTTTAGCTGATGAGATATGACAACCGAAATTTGTCACCAAACTTTTCAGACACCCTGTAGAATTGGCTTTTTAAGTCGTACCCTGTGTTTAACAATACGTCGAAATATAGTAATTTGTTTATTTTGAATTCAATTCTTATTTAACAATTATTGCGCAGTTAGAACCAATCGATAATGTGAGGTAACGCAAACTGTGGAATGGCGGGGTAAGAGTAAAGCAAATTGGATGGCGGGAGAACCAAAGAGATGATGGAAAGAAAGAGAAAATTGGCCATCGGGTAATTCTCTCGGTGTTTCTGCTACCAAAACTTGTATCAAATGCAGAAACGAATTCCGTAATTATGCATTTTAAAGAAAAAAGGCAAGAAAGAGATCGGTAAATAGGATTCGATGATGGGGGAAGAGCGATCCGGGTTGGAAAGCCTCCAGAGAGAAGTCAAGGGTGAAAAGGTGAGCAAAATTGAGAGGGTCTCTTTCTTTCGGCCTCTGACCCCTTTCTGGAGGTTACGGAATCATGTGATCTCATTGATTCTCCAGTGGCGGCGCCGACGGGGAGATGTTCGGGTAGAAGACGTAGCGAGGCGCGAAGTCCTGGAAATAATTTAATCACTCTTTTTTTAGATTAAAATGTTCGATACAAACATTCTCTACTACTTGTTCCGAAAAAGTTCGACTTTGCATGATAAACGATAAACTAAAGATAAAGACGATCAAATAAAGAAAATGATAAACGTGAAAGCGCGAAGAGTCTGAAAGCGCAGGATAATTCTAACATCAAAGAGTGCAATAACCATGTGCCCATTTCTGGGCGCAAGATGAAAAAAATAATAATATAAATCAATAAATAATACCTTATTGTCCTCCTCGTCCTTGATCGTGCCCGCACCGAATACGCACTCTTCGTAGGAGGGAGGCGCGTCGGGGAAATCTGTAGCTTTCATTTTTAAGAATATATATAGAAAGAAACAACACAGTTGCATGCTCGAAAAGAATCGTGTCTTATCTCTATAACTTGAAAAAATAATAAAATTATATAACGCACCATTCGCAGGCATAACGGGAGCGGGCATTCCCTGGGGCAGCTCTGGATAGGGCGCGGTTTGCCAGGGAATCCTGAATATTCTCCACTTTGCGGTGTTAACTTTTCGGTAAATCTGCGTGAGTTGAATTCATGCAATTTCATATCTAGCTTCCCGACAAGAAATCGAGGCATTGAAATTTGAAAAAAAAACGACGTTTCAAATCGCTTCACCCCTTTCTGGAGGTGGGAATTGTACCTGACGGGGATGGTTCCAATCAGCACGGGCACTTGCGTCGCGACGGAGGAGCCAATCGCCCCACTCGTGCTCACTTTCACCTGAAAATATGCACGAATTAATAAATAATTAATTAATATGCAATATATGCAAATATGAACGACAAAGTTTTAAATATGTTTTAGAAAGTAGGGGTGAATATTTATTTTTAAAAAACTTGAGATACAATCAAACCTATATTTTGTTAGCATTTCGAAGTACTATAAAATCAACTAAATGTTATACGTAAATTTAGGTACATAATTACCTTGACAAAGTACTCCACAGTGATAATCGGGCATTCGTTGAAGGTGGGCACCACGGGTGGGATGGGAATGAGCCGGGAGTACTGTAGACCCGCGCCCTTCTCCGTTTCCACTTTCTGATTATTAATTAGTTTTTGATTTTTTCATCAACTTTTTTTAAAAACAAATATGCTAACAGCTTCAAAAATGTAATCTTTTTTTGAAAAAAACTCAAGAGAATCGCTAAGAAAGCGATATTTTCCGTTGTTCACAGTTTTAGTACTCATTGTGAAACACAACTCATCGTTTGTGAAAAAAAAACTGAGATGTGCCCTCTCCTTTCTATTCCTGCAATCTGATTACGAATTCCCAAACATTCTCTATTACAAATTCACACACACTCATCCAAAATAATAAAACGTTCCGTTGATAATCAGTGCTGAACAACAGATACGGCTGCGAGAGAGCATGAGAAAGCGAGAGACGCGCCGAGGTATAGAAGGAGAGTACACCACCAGTAGTCCACATCATGAACGTATCATTTTAAAATTGTAATAAATGGCAAAGCTTTTGGTGGACAAAAAAATTATATGCGTGAGAGTGTGTCAAAAATAGATACGCAGAAGTATGCAGATATACCAGTGCACCTTATCCGCAAACATTCTTCTCTCTGTTATATTTGAGGCATTTCGAAATTATTTGTTGTCTCAAGAAACGGGAAAAATGATCAACTTTTCCCGTTGTTTTCACTTCTCGTAGCCACTGTGAAGCACAACTCATCGTTTCTCAAAAAACGCCGTTGGGGCAGTGGCCCATTTTTTCGCTCACTCTCCCATCTAGACTGGTTGCGTAAAAGGGAAATCACTCTCCACTCTCCTCGCCTCTCGCAATCTCTCAATGAGATCAATGAGACGCAATCTCGTTGATGGAACGGTGCATTTGCCTCTTATGCAACCCGTCACTTTGATATTTCTCGAAGTCTACTCTCATCACTATCATTTAACTCCAACAGTTGACGCCGTTCCACAGCAAAAGATTTCGAACCGCGAGAAAGGTCAGGAGGAAATGAGCGTGTACACCCTTTCGAGGTGCTCCTGGCCCCGTTTCTGGAGATTTAGAATTGTCTCGAACCTCCTCAAACTGGTTAACGGTCCGCTTGTGCACGCGCTGTTCGGAGGAGCGGGAAGTGGGCGCGATCGGATTCACCGTCTGTAAAATGCCAACTTTCAAATGTATACTGAATATAAAATAGAATATGTACACCGAAAAATTCGCATTACTTGTGGTATAGGATTCTCTCCATTGTTAAACTATTTTTTCTTCCACAGGACTACATGACGAGTGCGAGTGTCTAATATACCACACATCATTCCACAGCCCGGTCAACCTTACAGAAAGGCCTTTGGTGTGAGAGAGCGTGTGAAATCGAGAGGGACTCGCTCACTTTTGCACACTCTCTCGCTCTGACCCTGGTATGTAGGTTTGGAATCATGTGACTACCTGGGTGATCACCAACCTGTCCATAGCGATAGGCAACGTAGCGCGACATCTCGACGAGTTTCAATTCGATCTGCAATCAATAGGCATAATTTTCCTGATCTTAGGTGTTTGAAAGACTGATAAGCGGCTTGGAAGTTTTATTATTATTTCTGTTTACGTTTCTACCGAAATGCGAAGTGCACACCACCAATAACCGCCCATCCCCTGTTCACAGGATGAGAAATCAGAGTATAAGAAAAATGACGTTAGACATCTCTTCATTTTGCACAATTTGCCTTATCAAAAGATGAAGGAACTCCGAACTTCTTTGGCTACAAATTTCAATGCCTGCAACCGACCTTAGTGATGCTCTTGGACGTGTTGTTCTCCACGTCGACCTGCACTTGGATGCTCTCGCCCGGCACGAAGCCGCCCTTGCACAGACGAGCCTGATCATCAAGGCAATTATCGATTTTTCTAATCAATTATAGATTTTCTCCCGCAATCAAATCTCAATTTCCCAATCAAATGTGAATCGGAAAAGGATTTCAAGAGCGCAGAACCACAGTAAGATTTTACAACCGATTCTGCTTGTCCCGATAAGTGCCCACAGTAAGATTGATGGTGCCGCTCTTGAAGAAGAGGAATCCCAGCTCCTTCGCGTGGTTGGTCGATGCGGGATGAGCGGCAGAGGGGACGAGATTGAGGTCGAAGGTGGGCACGACTGTGAACAACTGCAATGACCAAGTTAAGCCTCCAGAATGGGGTAGAAATCGAGATGCACCAAGTAAAACTCGCCCCTTCTCAAGCAGCCATTTGGAAAATAAAAAAAAATTCTCCGATTTTTTCGCCCCTATTTTTAACGATTCAGAACTTCCAGAAAGGGGTCAGGTGCGATCTTCCCACAGGCGTGAACGTGAGATAACCTTCTCGACTTTTTTTGCATTTTCGCATTCCGCACCCTTTCTGGATGTTCGTGTGACCTACTGTCTAGAGTGCGGAACGTAAGACCACGGTCTCTTCATTTCGTACTAAAAATACGTAAATTTCGTACTAAAAATACGTAAATTTCGTACTAAAAATACGTAAATCGTACGTAAAATCTCCCCAACGGCCGATATAGATAGCGCACGAAATGGAGAGACCGTGGTAGTTTCACGTTCTGCCACTAAGTTATACTAACCAATATACTGAGTACTAGACTAAGTCACTAAGTTATACTAAGTCTTACTCACCCGCTTCGCCGTGTGGTCGAATTTCCACGGTCGATCGATTTTCGCCTTGCAGTAGTAGCGAACGTAGCCGTGCGTGCCCTCGAAGGAAGGAGGGCAGTTGGAAGGGAGCAGGAATCTATTATTATTATTATTATTATTATTATTATTATTATTATTATTATTTTCATCACTATTTTTTTTTATTATTGGGAGCAATGTCACGAGAAAATTGCCCGTTTCCTTTCTTCAAAGATCTCATACTCACAGTGAAACACACGCCAAAAAGAAGCTGAGAAAAGCCAGTCCCCCGTTTTTCTTATCCCACATATATATATTGTCTATTATTCTTTATCGTTTCATTAATTGCTGGAGCACCCTTCGCTAGTATGTCATTTTCAGCCCAAATCTAAGTTAAAACGGGTAGCTCACTTGAAGGGGAACTTGTGTGTTCCCACGGGTATGTGTCCCGACGACTCGCCCACAGCCGGGGACCACACGACGGCCTCGCCCTCCGCGTACGGACACGTCGCCGCGTAGGTCACGGTACGGTGCGTCGCCTGCGTCTGCGTCCTGCGACGATTATCGATTGATAGGTCTCCTGTAGCTACCGTAATTCCCTCCGAGATTCAATTATCAATTGATTATCGATAGGGAATTACGGTAGCCCGAGCTACAGTAAGATAGAGATCTAGCAGAAGATACGATAATAGCCCCCCCCGTCCTGGTGCAAGCGTAGGGTAAGAGCGTGATTGTGCCATGGTAGTGATTTAGAGGTTGTAAAAACAAAATCTCAGCAGAAACATACCCGTTGCTTGTGTAAGTGTTACTGAAAGAAGACGATTAATTTGTTTCTGTTTGGAAAAAGTGGTTATGAGAGCAGGAGCATACCGAATTTTTTATTTTTAAAATGAATCTTCAACAAAAAAAATTAATAGAGGCTCTTGTATTTCTTGAAGCTCAGAGCTCTTCTATAGGTGCGAAAATTATGCCATTTCGATATCTCTCATTTTCCCACACTCTCTCGCCCCTGACCCCTTTCTGGAGACTCACGTTGTGTGTCGCTCGGAGACGGTCCAGTTGGTTCTCGCCTGTCCACTGACTGAGATGAGGACGGCGCGCGCCTTGAGAGGAGAGTCGCGGACGGTGAACGAGATCGAACCCGTGACCTGGTAATAATAATAATAATAGTATTAATAATGATAATAATAATATTATTAATAATAATAATACAATTGTAGAATTTTGCGTAGAATCGGGCGGATTTTCAGACGACCAATTGTGGAAGTGATTTTTGCTTTGTTCTCGAGGGTCACATGCTTTTCCAGAGATTTTCACATCATTCCACCGACCGGTCAACCTTACAGAAAGGCCTTTGGAGTGAGAGAGCGTGTGAAATCGAGAGGGACTCTCTCACTTTTGCACACTCTCTCGCTCTAACCCTGGTCTGTAGGTTTGGAATCATGTGTTTTCTCAGAAAGCTGACACCCCTCGACATACTAGAAACAAACAACAAAAATGAACGGACCTCGCAGCCGGGCAGGAAGACTCCGTGCGGGTTGTCGAATTCGAGAGCGATGTCGACCATTTTCTGCAAAATTTCGAAATCCATTATTACCACATTTTAAAATCTTTGTATTTATATTGAAACGCGAATCAGGAACCGATAAATAAATTAGTGAAAGCTGATTTTACTTCCTGAACACTTGTTGCGGAAACAGATGCGAGAATACGAGAGAGTGCGAAACAACATTGATTCTACACGGAGGTGATGGTGGTATCTATTACTTGATAAATATATAACTCAAAGCTCTGTAACTGCTTAGGCACAAGAAACAATGGAAATTTGCTGGCAACTCGAATGAATTGGCTCGAGCACATGATTCCAAACATACAGACCAGGGTCAGAGCGAGATAGTGTGCAAAAGTGAGAGGGTCTCTCTCGATTTCGCACGCTCTCTCACTCCAAAGGCCTCTCTGGATGGTTGACCGGCTTGTGGAATGATGTGCGAGAATACAGGGAAAGTGAACAAATGCGACAGATGATTCAGAATCGAACAACGGAAATGTCGGAATGATATTGATTGATGTTTCACGGCCGTAAATTACGTGAAAGTAATGTTTGACCCCTGTAGAATAAACAGTGCGCTTTCTGACTATGAGAGTTGTCTGAGCCACAACAATTGTACCTCTTCGTCTTCTCTCTCTATGCATAAGATGAAAAGTGGTTCGGTTATGAAGGGACAAGGAGAAAACAAAGAGAGAAAACCCTACTAATGCAATACGAGGACCATTTGGGAACAAACAGAAAGGACTTTCAGGGAAATGAACGCACACTTAAAATTGGGGGAGGGGAACGTGCGCTGAAACAAATTGAAAGTGAGGAGGGAGGCGAGGTAAACAGAGTGGAAGAGTCCTACTCAGTGGAAAATTGCTTCAGCTCCGCGCTCTACCTATACCACTTTCGAAGAGAAGGAACACTGCGAGTTTAAATCCCCAGACTCGGAGAGTTTATGACTATGGGATAGTGCACGAAAATAACGCAGCGGCTCTCTCATTTTTGCACACTTTCAAAAGTACTGCACATAGTAGAGAGACTATGATTTGCCCAGACGGAGACAATAAATTACGGGAGAGTGCATGAAAACTGCACAGAGCTCAAATTTACTAGGAGAAAGGTTCTCCGACTTCCTTATTCTCTTGTTTCGGGGGAAATACGAGAAACCGCGTTCTCAAGAAAAGGAAACCCTGGGGAGCCGTTCTCCTGGCAAATTTGAGGTATGTGCTCAGCTGCGTTCCTGCGCCCTTACTCTATACCTTTTCCAAAAAATCACCCCTGTACACAATGGGCTTTGTAGTGAGAGAGCGTGCGAAATCGAGAGACCCTCTCTCACTATTTCATAGTCTCTCGCTCGAACTTTGGTTTGTTTGGAATAGCCTCCGTCTGAGCATAGTAGAGATCTCTGCTCTAGCACTAGCCGTTTTTTGCGGGCGGGACATCACGTATCTCTAACGCGCTCTAGCATTTCCCCCCCCCCTAATTATTCATCAATCTACGATTGAGAAATAGATAGCAACCGGGAAATAGAACACGTGCAAATGTGAGAGCCGGGAAATGCGAGAGCCGGGAAATGTGAGAGGCGGCAGGAAAAGAATGATGAATCATCTGCTGACGTGGGGGGAACACAAAGGTAGTGAATAATCAAGGAATGATGATTTGATTGAATCAACATGATGCATTTCATTATTTCGAAACATGCAGAAAGGGCCCTGAGGCGAGAAAATGCGGACAGCAAGGTGCCAAAAAACGGGGCCCTGGAAAATCAGTAGATTCGATATTTTTTGACTATGAAAAAGCGTTTGACTCCTCTTGCCCAAACTAGCCAATCTTGGTTTCTCAGAGGTCAGAGACTGATTGCAAGGTAGTCTCTAACCTGCACTCACTCGCTGACCTCTAACCCCTTTCTGGAGCCTGTTCCGGACCCTGGAACGTTGTGTACACCTATTACATTTATAAAATGATACGAACACACAAAAAGTCAAAATGGTACTTCCTATGTTTACCAAAGCGAGGGAGTGGGCAAAAGTGAGAGGGTCGCGCACGTGCCTGTGTGGTAAACAACGGAAGTCCGTCATTTGACTTTTGGTGTGATCGTATCATTTTATAAATGTAATACTTCAATGACGTACTCAGACTATCTATCTTTCACCGGCGGAAAATAGGCAGAAACCCTCGTGGTGAAGGTGTGCGATTTGGTGAACGAGAGGGGGAGGAGGAAAACAGAGAGAAAGGGAGATGCACGGCATCGGAAACGGGGCGAGAGAGAGAGAAAGAGAGAGAGAGAGAGAGAGAGAGAGAGAGAGAGAGAGACGAGCGATAGAGCGCGCGAAATGAGAGGGTCAGACAATAAACGAAAGAACGAGATTGAAATGGAGAGAAGGTGGGATACAGAAACAGATAGGGAAGTAAAGGGAATCAATAGCGATTTCGACGCGCTATTGTTGACGTGCCGAAACTATGGTGAGGTTGAAATGGGCTAGAGAGCTAATTCCCCTGTCCTTGTTGCCAAGAAGCGGGTCAAAAGGGGTCAGATAGCCAGGGGGGAACTCTGATAGGGAAGGGGTCAATCGGATGGAGAGAGTGGGGAAGAGGGAGAGAAGGGAGGGAGGCACACCACGGGTGAGAGAGTGAACTCCCTCTTTGCATGAGAGGTGATACTGTCAACAGAGTTTACTTTGAAAGGAAACGGTTCAGAAAGTACTACTGCGTTCCTTTTCGCCTATCGGTCGGAAGCCGAAACTTAATTTTACACACTCAACAAACACAGTATAAATCGACCGTTTTCGCCACGAATATTGCGAAAATGGAGGAGTAGAGTTTGAAATTCGGGTAAATAATTGGATTAGCACTCTTCATTTCACACACTCTCTCACCGGTCGATTGGTCGATTTGGTCGATTGGTCGAGTTTTGTGTGCGTGGATAAAAGCTTCGCTTCTGTAGCGCTCAAAGTATACACAGGATTCGCTCTCTCTCTCTCCGCTCTCTCATCAGAAGTTCATAACGCTATCAACGTTTGATCTATTGGTCCATCTGTTCAAACACAAATGCGCGCACAAAACACGTGCATTTCAACGGGCAAAAATGGTTCCTTGTCGTGGCTAGCTGCAATCTTCACGAAGACTTCCTGCGGTTATCGTCGACTTCCTGCGGTTAGCGACTAGTGGTCGAACCACCCTCTCTTCCGAGGAAGCCCATTTGGCGAGAGTGGATAGAACAATAAACTCGCGGCCGATCAGGGCACGGTTGAGCGCACGCCGTGTATGGCGAGTTTATTAGAATCGAGAGAATAAAAGGGCTCCCACTAGGCAGAGTCGGAAACGGTGAATTATTCACGTAGCCACTATAACTCTAGCACATTTTACTCCAATCAATAATATTATAGAATAGAAATAATACGATACGCTATAATGTATGAAAAACTGCACGGAAATAAGGTGCAGAGTTGGCAGCTCTGAAAATAATTCAGTGGCTAAAAGAAAATAAGGGGAAGAGCTAATTTATCAGAAGAGGAGAGAACGGGAAATATTGATGACGGACATTGATTGGGATGATGTTGAAATTTATTGAAGAAGAATTATGTGTAATGGCGGGAAATGCGAAATCATTATACCGCTGACGTATCCCTAATGGTGTTTTTACAATGCAAACTCGCAGCTTGATAGTTGATTTTTTTTCCATTGATGTGGTGTGCACGAATGCGAATAGCTTTATCCCATTTTCCAAACATACATAATTCCCATGCGTATATATATATATATATATATAATATTAAATACAATAAAAATGGGTACTTTTCGATATGACACACTTATTGATTGGTCAAATGGCATCAAGGTGCACAGGCTCCTGCTCGCATGGCCGTTGGGATTTTGACAGAAGCATCGGAAATCATCCACAATCCGCCCTGCAAATGAGTAAGTTCAATGCAGAATTATGTTTTATGGGAGGTGTATCAGTAAATTCACTAAATGAGTTTTCTCCAAAGAACTCCGAGCCCCCTGAAAGTTTTCCTGAATAACTCCCCGAAAATCGAATTTCTATCGGATACGGTTTAAAGGGATCCGGCATCGAAAAATAAGTTATTTTTATTTTAAAATTCAGAAAATTCTAAGGATAACTGTGAAACCCGCATATTTTTACGATTTAAAAAAAAGTTATTTATTTTCGAAGATGGCGAAATGTAGGTATACGGTAGCTCTCGCACCCGCGGACTTACGCTGTTTAGCGGCTGTAGAATCTCAAAAGGGACGATGCCGTAATATTTTTGTGTTTCTTTCTTATGATTCGTCTTTTTGAAAATTCTTAATTAATTTCAACAAAATCTTAAAAATATGCGGTTTTTACAGCTGTTCACACCGTGTCAAGCGGGGGAAGAAAGCTCATTTGCGTGGCACGGGCTTTCCTCTGCGTCTCTGCCCTAATCCGATTACCATGTCTGGATGGGGCGGGAGGGGTGATCAGAGAACAGAGAGAGATTCCTTGAAACACAAATGAACGTTGTGAAAATGATCAACTTTCAAACGCAATCCTTTTCAACCGAATATATCTTCTGAACCAGAATAGGTATTGAGATGAAATTTTAATGTGATGTAGAAACTTCATCGACGAAAAGGTTGAATGAAATTGATGATTTATTAAGTAGCGATGACGCAATCACACCACGATTATTCAGAATACCATCATTGTATCTTGCTTTCTTATCATGTTTTCTTTCAGCTCGTCAGGCTTAGGATAGAGACTAGTTTAAGGGTTATAACCCATGAAAGAAAACAAAGTTGTTGCGAGTTATCTTAGCTGAATCCTTGCAGAAACTTTGTGGTCGCAAACTCGTTTCTCGGAATCTAGACAAGCTAGAGCCTCGTTCTAAGGACCAAAGCAATGCTTGCGAAGATTGCTGATGTTTCCGATGACCATCGATTTTCGGAAAGATAAATCGCCCAGACTGTAACGCCATTCCTTTTTTGTGATTACTGAACCAGATGAGTAATCGAAAATCTACCAAAATATTGCCTGGATTTAGTACAAAAGGACGAGGTCATTTATGGATATTACGCTCCGGATTTTATCAGGGTGTCCCATAAGTAATGTCGCGAGCCTGTTTTCATTATTGTATTCAACGAGTTATCGATCGACAGCCATGATGATATCATACGTTTGATAGCCAAACCATTCAGTAGAAAAACAACGTATAGTGCTAGTGGATTGCTTTGGTCTCCTAGTTTCTACATCAATTCTCCCTAAGTACACATAAACTCAATTTCGCTTTTTCCTCTCCCGTAACTCCCCAATAGGAAGTAAGCGATGAAAAGAAATGAATAACTGGCGCAGTCGAAACTACAGGATGCCCCTAACATGCGACTCTGTTAGAGTTGGAATTTGGCAATCGCTTTCGAACACTACAGGCGTTTATACAGACCCCACTCTTGCTGTACCCTCTCCCCAACAAACTGTTCGTTCTCACTCCATTTGCAAGCAAACTCAAAATCAATTACCGTGGGGTGTAAGCAGTTATTCATACTCTCATACCCGTCCTAGATTAAATCATACTTCAGAATTGGAAGAACGCTAAGATACAAAATGCAGCCAATCATGCCATTTTTGCTGTAACGGAAAAGTAGCGGATTAGTATGCGTCGGGACTTTTTCAACTGTCTGGCAAAGAAGAGATAGGCCAACAAGGTTTTCAATAACGATAAGAAGTGGCTCATGTACGACAACACCCACATGAGACGGGATCGATTGCTTGCAGGAGAGAACTCATAACCCGTCCCAAAGAAAAAATCCACAGAAATCATTAAATGTTCATCTTCTTCTCCTCCATTTTCGGCTCTATATACTGGGAGATCCTTAACTATGGCCCCAACATCATCAATGACCTCTTATCTACCCAAATGCAAGTGGTCGTCATCAGAGTTCCTGTTGGCCTCCTAAGCTAGGAAAAAAATCAAATTATGATTAGCTTGAAAATACCCCATTTTTAGAAATTCATTTTTAAAAAGTTGGTCGATCTGAGGCGAGAGTGGCTAATTATGCCGTTATATAATATCAATACCAGCCTATGAAACTATGGCTGTTTCGAAACCTTTGCGAGCATCTACTCTGAGAAATAGTTCTCTAATAGGACCGATCTCGACGCTGACTCTCCATTTTGGATTGACTCCAGAACCAGTCTTTCTGAAGTGAGAGTATCATGGTTCTGCGCGACCGATAGGTGGAGGTCACTAGTATAAACAGCGACTACTTCAATCACTGACCGCTGACACCTCTTCAAATTATAACGAAAAATTTCATTATTGAGATTTGGCGACATTACTTATGGGACACCCGAATAGTTATTGAGTAGTGACGCTGTAACATTCCAATCATACTATTTCAGAGGCGATTATTAGCTCTGTGAACAATTTTCAGACCTTGGTATTTTGAGGGATGACAGTTGGATTAGAGTGATAATCAATGGTAGAGACGACCGGTGCTCTTCATAAAATCTAGAAAAAAATACTTGTATTTGTCGGGCTTTGATTTTTACAACAAGTACCTACTGATCCGCCATTGACCAGTGTCATTTCGTACTATCTATATCGATTGTCCCTCTATGTCAACTGTCATCACTCGAAGTGTCATGGCCGGGAAATTGATTGGTACTATGGGCTGGGCAATGAGGCGAAAATGCGTAATAACCTATCGTTTATAAAAGATCGTCATCACTGAAATAAGTGTTTAGCGGTTAGCGGCTAAACACAGTAGTGCTGGGGCATTCCAGCCAGAAATGTGATCTTTGAAAATTCATAACTAATTTCAAAAAAATCGTAAAAATATGCGATTTTTTGCGTTCGAATCCAAATAAAATTCTCTTTAATCTGAAATTCACTTCATTTGCAGTGCCAGGTCCCTTTAACAAGGTATTCGTTTTTTTGTATTTCTAAAATAATTTATTTTTAAAAAATCGAATTGAGCTTGCCGCGCGAGATTCAAAAATGGAAAAGAATAATTAGGAGGATCATTCCCGAGTCTGTCAGTCGTCGCGAGCGGTCCCTCTCCATTTCTCTCTGATGGAGAGGGGGTTTTCCCTTCAATTTCCCTTGCCTATGCCATCGACTACTCAACAAGATCGGAATCCCCATCCAAGCCGGACTTGTCACCGTGTGATGGGTATGACTAAATAAGATGGTTGGTCCCTCAGGTTCTATATTAGACTCGATGAATCTCCTTCTGAGATTGATTATTTGAGTTTGGTTGACGCAAATTCAAGAAAGCAGGCACTATCTCTCTTTCTTCGAACGAAGAATCTACAACGTCAAGCTCGCCAGATCTCCTTTCTCCAGCCAATCGTTTGGGTCTGTGATATGGAAAGAAGACCGACCTCGATGCTCAACTCTAGACAAAATGAATCATTCTAAAGAAGACCATCGACCACGTCTGAAACCTATCTGAAACCTATAAACCCCCATCTTGATCAGCGCCCCTAAAGCGACACTGAAATATTATTATTATTATTATAATTAGGAGGGATGGGTAGATAGACTATGGGAAATGAAGAGGGTATGAAGGGAGTTAATGCAGCTCATACGGGTTCTCTGTGTCTGGAACAGGTCAAAAATCGAAGTGGCTCAAAACTTGCTCCTAGGGGTAACTTTTGGCGTTGAACACGCTGTCAACATTATAGGACTCCTCAGGGCGCCTCGCCATTTTGGCGGAAAACATGTTTCTCGAATAGCTCAAGAGTGATCGTACAGACACATAATCTTAATGCTTTATAAGAATTCGAGGCCCTATCTTCAGATTAGGAAATAAAGAAAAACATTACATGATGCTTTTGGGTTTTCGAGAAAAATTGAATTTCTCTTTTTGACTCATTGCGAGCGAATTCGTTACCACTCGCGTAGGCGGGAATACTGTATCAGGGTTTCCCTATTTCGATAAGCAACCCGGGCAACACTTTCATTCCAGTTAAATGAAGTGGTGAGTGGTACACAAAATTAGCGTAAATGCAATATTTAACAAATTTTCCCATGAAATATAGTATAAACTCTGTGTTATGCGAACATGGTTTGCAAATTCAAAAATATCGATTCTCCCGAACGTTCAAAGACGAATTGAGAAACAAATAACAGAAACTATGTTGAAACATCGAAACATCTTAAAGTAGCTATAGCAATGCGATGAATGACTTCTGTGGCATAATATCTCCCAGGGAATTTTGTTGGACCTAGTGCACCCGAAAACGAGAAAAAGGTCAACCTCGAATACGAAAGATTCGGACTGGACTGTGCCAAGTCCAGTCCGAGCCTTTCGTGTGAGGCGTGTTATAAAATTAACTTTTTAAAAATTGCTTTATGAGTGTTCTCACCAGACATTGCAACCTCCCTTCTTGTTGGTAAAAAGGAAGCCTCTTAATCTGTTATATATCCGCTCTCCGCTGAAATACATATTACATTTCTCAAAAAGAACCGTTGAGTCTTCCGTAAATGTATTGCTCTAGAATTTCGTATACGTGGTCGTGTACCTCATGTACCTCTCGTACCTGATCTTGTACCTCATAGACATATTTTGATTTTTATCAACAACTAGGCCAGAAACTAAAGGATTTCAAAAATATTCAATATCTGTTACATGAAATGAAATAAGCAGTAATGCATACACAACACGATCTAATCCTATGATGATGATGTTTTGTACATGGTTGTGTACCTGTTGTACCCTGGTACACTCCGCAGAGCGTTTCCGGGAACAAGAGGCACAACAGGCACACACAATTCTAGAATGTCGAATCTTTTGTGAAAAAAGGGTTAAGTTGCTACCGAAAGCAAGAGTACTTTATGCCGACAAGCGACTACTCTGCGAGTAAGGCCGATTGCTGCTGCACATGCACCTGCTGTCCACGCTTCTGCGGGCGCGTTGGCACAGTATGATAAATGAGTGGATGAGATAAACATTTTACGTTGTAATGTGGACACGTGATGTAAAAAGTTGCAAAATCGCTTCTACGCCTCAGGGCATTACGTCATAGGAATTTCCGGTTTTTCGAAAACGTCATCTATGGGCATAATGAGTGGCACCAATCTATTCCTCATATAATTCCAAGACTTTTTCGACTTAATGAATAATTCGATGATCTTTGTTCGAAGCTTGGAAAATTCAAAAATATGTTTTGAATTATAAACTTAATTACTATATATTAGGATATCAATGTGTATGTCTGTGCGTTTGTATATTTTTTTGTTTTTTGTTTGTCTTTTCGTTCGCACACATTTCGCGTTTTCGCTATATTTCGCTTCAAAATTGCGTAATCTTCCCAGATCACACAACTTAAATTACTAAATTCATAGCCAAGTTAAAGCGCGCGACATTCAAATCCGACCTACGCAGGTTCGACCCCCTCCGCGGGCAAATCTTTTGCCGCATTTTTCGCAAGTGTCAGAAGCTGTCCTAGCCCTTTTTTGAGCACCACCTGTTTGGTCGAGTTTGAACTTGAAAATCGTGTAAAACTCACTGAAAACGCATGCCGAGAGGGCAAACATCATTTGGGTTGATGTTAGGCTGAATAGCGCCCGTAGCTTGCATGAGAGGCAGTGGCGCAGCGCACGGAGGACATCGAGGAGCTGCAAGTTCTTTTCCCAAATTCATGCTGTAGGGGGAGCACCGTAGACACGTTGTGGTACTTAGTCACGTATCTGACACAACGCTACTGGGATTGAGCTGCCGCGCTCCAGGACACTGTAGGGGAGGACAGTACGGTTCTCGGCCCCCTTTTTTTATCACATAGCGATTCTCTCGCTCGTGTCTTTATGGGCACTCACTATTGACGACCCATTTCTTCGTCAGCGGGCCAATGACTGTGTCGGAGGATGGGAAAATATACATGTCGTTACTCAAGAATTTCGTGTACCTGGTTTCGTACCTCTTGTACCAGGCCTGTACATCCTAGATCTATTTTGAATTTTTCAATAAATATACCGGTAACAAAAGGATTTCAATATTACTCAAGGCGTGCGATATCACGTGTGATGAGTACTCATTGATACACAAAAGGATCTTACTTTGTGCTGTTTGTGTTTGGTACCTGGTCGTGTACCTGTTGTACCCGGGTACAGGAGGTAAAAAATTCAAGAGTACACAGATAACGAATTAGGAATGGCTTCGCAAAAAAATGACCGATTTATTTCTTGCGAAGGAGGAGAATGAGACGGAAATGAACGTGGGAGTCCGGTGGGAAGCAAGATTGCTAGAAAAAAACACCGCAACATATGTGAAAATGACAGGGCAGCAAGATTCTTAAAAATTCAAGAACTTGTTGCGAAATTAGCTGTTGCAAAATTTTCAATTCTAGAAGGCGTCCCACGAATGATTTCCACCTTTTATTTCCCCCGATGTTCGATGTTTCATTTCCGTTATCAGAAGATGGTGAAACACAAATGCACGCGCGATTTCCCTCGCGCACCCTCCTCTTTTACAATTATCTCTCTCCCTTTCTCTGACTTCTTTTTGCCAAAATTCCAACTCCCACCGCGAAACCCTACAGCGTCAATGTGAGATACTGTAAGAAATCTGGTTTTGAGCAGTTTATTGCACATAACTTTCTTCAAACTAAAAATTGGAACATGCGATTTTCGAGGCTCTCATCGGGTATTCGATCCCCATTGCCCAACAGTGAGAATTCAGTTGACTAAATATTCGTGGGACGCCTTCTTTAAGAGATATTTGTCTACAAACATAATTCTTCATTGGACTTACTCTCTTCCAGGGCGGATTGTGGATGGTCGGCTCTATCAAGCAACATCAACTTGCCGTGCGTGCAGGCGCCTGTATACCAAAGTAATAATCAGTTATGCCGAAAAGTTTGTATTTTTATTGTAACTCGATATATCACAATGAAATAATGTACGTTTGGATGATGGGATAAAGCATTCGTAATAGTACAACACATCAATAAAAAATCAAGCTGCGAGTTTGCGCTTTAAAAGAAGCCAGACGCACAGCGATTCAGGTGTACAGCGAGACGGCCACACACCTTTTGGCAAAACTCCAGAATATGAATTTGAACTGTGGAGAGAGGGGCACGCAACGCGACCGCAACGCACGAGTCTCTTCATAGTGTTGTTGTCACCCGTCAATTAAAGGAAGAGTGTCAGCTAAATATCCCACCACGATAACCCTGCCCAAGTGAAGAAAGAATACTGTAAGGGCAATCGTCTGACGTCTGGAATAGAACACGCTGCCTAGGCAAATGCGTGTATGCAGATGGGCAGAGATTAGCGAGTGTGCAAATCCTCTCTCTTCTCCCCAGCGGGGGTGTAAGTGCATGCAAACTCGACACGAGGGAGAAAGTTGACCGGCAGATGTGCTTAATCGCGCACGCTCGCGCGATACTTGAACCTGATTTCCCTGAACCCTGTAGCTTCTTTGCGCGCGCGTATTTCAGTTCGGAGGAAAAATAGACTTTCCAAATTCTGGATTTCTGTTGTCATTCACATGGGTAAGCGATTAATATTACAAAATCAATATCCTATTTTTGCTGATACTCCTTCTTTAATCAATTAATCAATTAATCAATTAATTAATTAATTAATCAATTAATTAATTAATCGATTAACCCCATGAATGGCATTATTGTTCATCTAAAATTGCCATCATTGCCTCGTTTTTGCCAATGCTTGTATAAAATGGAGTTCTGGATTTAAATTTTGTATCCTAAAATGGAAAAAAAACAAGGAATTGAACTACTTTGGTTCTTTTTAGATGCACTTGTCTTATATGACGCTCTTTGCCAACAATGGCTCAACAGAGGTCTGGAACAGGCCAAAAATAGAATTCGCTGAAAACATGCTCCTAGGGGTAACTTTCGATGCTGAACACGCTGGCGTCATCGATTTCGCAATAGGACGCCGTTGGACGCCGGTATGGCGCCGCACCCTTTGGGCGGAAAACGCGTTTTTCGATAATAACTTCTGAGAAACTCGTCAGAATGGCGGGAAAACAAATTATTTAGATCAGAATTTAGCGCTCTATCAAATGGCGCTAATGCCACATCATGAAGATTTTTCGTAACGGAGAAAAAGTCGATTTTTGGCTCAAGACCTATCGCGGCCGATCCGGGTACGAATTTATAGAGCACATTTTTCTGATCATTTTGGTGTATAGCATGAGGTAGTTGACCCCGTGGAAAGTTGTTTTACAAGCATTAACAAGAATTTCACGCGCGCGGAACGCGTGTACACACTCGGCATCCGCATGGTCGATGCGGTAGTGGTCTAGAACGTCAATCCGAAGGTCACTGGTTCGATTCCCATCGGTTGCCATAGTTTTTTTGCCGAATTTTTTTCATCGAATTTTCACCCCCTGCCAATATTGGCGCATTTTCAGAAATCTCAAAAAAGTGATTTTTTTCAATGAAAAAAATTCGACAAAAAATTTGGCAACCGATGGGAATCGAACCAGTGACCTTCGGATTGAAGTTCTAGACCACTACCGCATCGACCATGCGGATGCCGCGTGTGTAAACGCGTTCCGCGCGCGTGAAATTCTTGTTAATGCTTATAAAACAACTTTAAAGAAGGAGTATCACGAATCTCCTGCTCCATCATTCCTCATCTCATATGTTTCAGTGACGCGGTCGCTTTCTCCTCGTCCACCCTTATCCCTCCCTATCATTTTTGAATTCTTGCATTCAGGGTCAGTTTGGCACAGAGCCAAACGCGAATAACTTTGTTCAAACTTATCGGCTGAACATGCGGTTTGTGGGGCTCTTATCTGGAAATCGATTACCATAACCCGACAGTGAGAACTCAATTGACCAAAAGTTCGTGGGACACCACCTTTAAGATAACCTCTCTTATTTATTTAAAGGGACCAGGCAATGAAAAAATAAGTTATTTTTGAATAAAAGAAAATTCTGTTCCCGGAATAATGCTAAAAACCGCATATTCTTGCGATTTAAAAAAAAATAGTTATGAATTTTCAAAGTTTCCCTTTTTCTCAAAGACAGGTTACGGTAGCGACTACACCACAATTCATTTCTCTAAAACCAGACATTTTCATGAACCTTGGTTATGCGCAATGATTCCGGGAGTGGCCAAAACCCCTGCGTTCCTCTTTTTGTTGCATTATCTAATCATACGACCTTTAAATAGCTTTCTGTCTTTTCGGAAATAGGCGACGCACCGTTCCTGAGGCTATTTTCAAATTAAAATAACTAATTGTAAAAAAATGCTAAAAATTTAGTTTTTTCTTCATTTTTCATTAGATCATAGTGAGTAAAGTCCATTAAAAAATATGAAAATTAAAAATCTGTTTTTGCACGCTGCCTGGTCCCTTCAAGTTTTTTTTAAACTGCTTAGTTATTTAAATGCTAATTTATATATTCTTATCACCATTATATTTGTTCTTTATTTCCAGATCGCTCTCTTGCCGATCCGCTGTTCGAAATGGGTGATGACCCCTGTCTCGCGGATAGCTCTGGACGCGTACAGATCGTCAGTGGTCAGAAACCCGTCTGTCCACAGCATAACCTCGATGGCTCAGAGGAACCCGTTTACTTTATACGGTTTGTAAATATTTCCGAGTTCTTTTCCATAGCAAATTTATGTTTGATCAGTAGTGTTGTTAGCTCGAGCATTGCTCGCCGAGTCATTTCTGGGAAGCTCCTTTTGACGGGTCACTCGCGAGAAAAAAAAGTTAAAAATGGCTCGCGAGTGCCGAGTCATCATTTTAATTTAGTAACTTTCCTGTATTCTAGAGTGCGAAATGTGAGACCACGCTCTCTTCATTTCACACACTCTCTCGACCGGTCGGAGGGAGTGTGCGAAATGAAGAGAGCGTGGTCTCACATTTCGCACTCTACTGTATTCGACATGTTGCCACATAGCTAAAGGAGGAGTATCAGGAAAGACATCGCCACCCCCCCCCCCCATTTTTGAATACCTCTCTAGAATCGCCGATGGACGGTCTAGTAGCATATGGTGTACGGACTAGTAGTCGGATGGTCGGACTAGTAGCAAATGGTGGTCGGTTAGTAGCAAGTGCTGACCGGCGAGTGGGCGCCCACTAACTGGTCACCACTTGCTACTAACCGACCACCATTTGCTACTAGACCGTCCATCGGCGATTCTAGAGCTGTTCTTCGGAGATTATTTAGCACAGAGCCAAATACTGGTAAATTTCTCCAAACGTATTCAATGAAAAAGACGAGCATGCGATTTGCGGGAATGTGGGAGAAACGGCCCAGACCACATCGTTCTATTTCGACAGAAAGGGGTTGGATGCGACTTCACTTGCGCATTTTCATTCGACAATAGTTTCACTGCCGCGACGATAGGAGAGAGGTCAGGGTGGTGATGGGAACGCGCACTTTACACGAGACGGGGTTGAGACGCAAGGGAGATAGGGACGTGTCGACCCGTTTCAACCCCGTCTAGAGTAACGTGTAGCCGTCTATCACCTTCCTACAGTAGATTTCGTGGTGTCAACCGCACAAAAACGGTAGATTGGGAAATCAACCCCTTTCTGGATGCCATAACGGGGGGTGGAACGATGTGAGACGACAATGGAGAGACCCTTGTTGGCCTGATACTCCTCCTTTTGGGAACTGCATCTTTACTCACTAGCTGACGAATCCATACCATCACGGTTTCCAAGGCAGGATATTTGAATGATGTGTGACTGGCAAATGTGTGAGCTCAATGTAATGCTGAGCACACAGTTCCCAATCATACCTCATTAGACGGTAAATAACTACCTCTCACATACACTCCACTTGTTTTTATAGTATTTGTTGTTATGATAAGTGAATGAATACTCGTTGCAGTGGATCTTTAGAAGCGGCCCAATCGAAGTTGAACTGCTAGCACTCATCTGTACTCAGGAAGGTTAATATTATGAATATTCATTATTTACAAAAATTTGAAAGTGCTCTTGTCGCGCCTTAACTAACAACGAACATAAAGTACTAAAAAAATTTGCTTCAATAGTTTAGCGATTTGTTTGAGGTGCTGGGTGTCCTCAGTGCGGGCCGCTGCCTCTTCAACAAGTTATATATATATATATATATATTTATGCGAATTCACAAGGAAAAACGCGGATACAAATTAGAAACAATAACATTAGCAAGCATACGAATATCGGGGGAAGGGGTTGGTCACTCAGCGAAACTGGACGAATTACCGGAATTTACAAAAAGCCTTGCCGCTCTAGGGAAGAAACTATACTGTCTGTAGTTTGATGCTGAGACACAATTTGTGAAATTCATTCCATTTCTAGTGAAATAGTAGCAAAAATGATGTGGTCTCTTTTTAGAGATTTTGTATTTGCCTCTCAGAAGATTACTGGCTGTCTTCAAGTCTATTTCCTCTCTGCGCTTAACTAATGAATCTAGTCCTAACTGAATATTCCGAATAGTCTCACTGGGCATTGTCTGCCATGTGAAATTGTGGCAACGCATGTATAGCCGTCTCGTGAAATAGTTCTGAACTTTTTCGAGAACCGCTTGATCTTGTTTTTGATAGGGGTTGAAGAACATAGAGGCACTTTCTAGGATGGGTCTAATATAAATCGTGTAAGCTTTCAAGAGCATTTCAGTATGATGTGGCAGGCTGTAGTACTCTTCTGAGAAACGGCCGTGCAATGACTGGAGAAAGTAAGGGCCTGTCCTACTAAGAAACCAAGATCCTTGACTTCTAATTTCTGTTCTAATTCATTACTTCCTATTTTGTATTTCTTCTTTGTATTTGCTCTACCTAAGTGTAATGAATTGGAAGCCATCTTCCTGTAGAACACCTGAAAACATCGACCTCAGCTACATCAAAAAGATAGCTGTACCCATCTCTGAACCTCTTGAATTCATTTTTCGCCACTCATACGAAACAGGTGTAGTCCCTTCCCCATGGAGACACTCAATTGTAACTCCAGTCAAGAAATCCCCTCCCTTGTCCGACCCTCTAAACTACAGACCAATCTCGATTACGTTCTATTCTGCCGAGTCTTTGAGCGCCTCTTGTGCAAACCCATTATTGAGCACTGCGAAAATTTAGATATCTTCCCTGACGAACAGTACGGCTTCAGAAAGAAACGTTCTCGTGAGCTTCAAATGCTAGACGCGCTTGAACACTGGACATCTTCCATTAGTGATGGTCAACCCGTCGATGTCGTCTATTTTGACTTTGCAAAAGCCTTCGATAGAGTATAAATCGAAGGCTTTTGCAAAGTCAAAATAGACGACATCGACGGGTTGACCATCACTAATGGAAGATGTCCAGTGTTCAAGCGCGTCTAGCATTTGAAGCTCACGAGAACGTTTCTTTCTGAAGCCGTACTGTTCGTCAGGGAAGATATCTAAATTTTCGCAGTGCTCAATAATGGGTTTGCACAAGAGGCGCTCAAAGACTCGGCAGAATAGAACGTAATCGAGATTGGTCTGTAGTTTAGAGGGTCGGACAAGGGAGGGGATTTCTTGACTGGAGTTACAATTGAGTGTCTCCATGGGGAAGGGACTACACCTGTTTCGTATGAGTGGCGAAAAATGAATTCAAGAGGTTCAGAGATGGGTACAGCTATCTTTTTGATGTAGCTGAGGTCGATGTTTTCAGGTGTTCTACAGGAAGATGGCTTCCAATTCATTACACTTAGGTAGAGCAAATACAAAGAAGAAATACAAAATAGGAAGTAATGAATTAGAACAGAAATTAGAAGTCAAGGATCTTGGTTTCTTAGTAGGACAGGCCCTTACTTTCTCCAGTCATTGCACGGCCGTTTCTCAGAAGAGTACTACAGCCTGCCACATCATACTGAAATGCTCTTGAAAGCTTACACGATTTATATTAGACCCATCCTAGAAAGTGCCTCTATGTTCTTCAACCCCTATCAAAAACAAGATCAAGCGGTTCTCGAAAAAGTTCAGAACTATTTCACGAGACGGCTATACATGCGTTGCCACAATTTCACATGGCAGACAATGCCCAGTGAGACTATTCGGAATATTCAGTTAGGACTAGATTCATTAGTTAAGCGCAGAGAGGAAATAGACTTGAAGACAGCCAGTAATCTTCTGAGAGGCAAATACAAAATCTCTAAAAAGAGACCACATCATTTTTGCTACTATTTCACTAGAAATGGAATGAATTTCACAAATTGTGTCTCAGCATCAAACTACAGACAGTATAGTTTCTTCCCTAGAGCGGCAAGGCTTTTTGTAAATTCCGGTAATTCGTCCAGTTTCGCTGAGTGACCAACCCCTTCCCCCGATATTCGTATGCTTGCTAATGTTATTGTTTCTAATTTGTATCCGCGTTTTTCCTTGTGAATTCGCATAAATATATATATATATATATATAACTTGTTGAAGAGGCAGCGGCCCGCACTGAGGACACCCAGCACCTCAAACAAATCGCTAAACTATTGAAGCAAATTTTTTTAGTACTTTATGTTCGTTGTTAGTTAAGGCGCGACAAGAGCACTTTCAAATTTTTGTAAATAATGAATATTCATAATATTAACCTTCCTGAGTACAGATGAGTGCTAGCAGTTCAACTTCGATTGGGCCGCTTCTAAAGATCCACTGCAACGAGTATTCATTCACTTATCATAACAACAAATACTATAAAAACAAGTGGAGTGTATGTGAGAGGTAGTTATTTACCGTCTAATGAGGTATGATTGGGAACTGTGTGCTCAGCATTACATTGAGCTCACACATTTGCCAGTCACACATCATTCAAATATCCTGCCTTGGAAACCGTGATGGTATGGATTCGTCAGCTAGTGAGTAAAGATGCAGTTCCCAAAAGGAGGAGTATCAGGCCAACAAGGGTCTCTCCATTGTCGTCTCACATCGTTCCACCCCCCGTTATGGCATCCAGAAAGGGGTTGATTTCCCAATCTACCGTTTTTGTGCGGTTGACACCACGAAATCTACTGTAGGAAGGTGATAGACGGCTACACGTTACTCTAGACGGGGTTGAAACGGGTCGACACGTCCCTATCTCCCTTGCGTCTCAACCCCGTCTCGTGTAAAGTGCGCGTTCCCATCACCACCCTGACCTCTCTCCTATCGTCGCGGCAGTGAAACTATTGTCGAATGAAAATGCGCAAGTGAAGTCGCATCCAACCCCTTTCTGTCGAAATAGAACGATGTGGTCTGGGCCGTTTCTCCCACATTCCCGCAAATCGCATGCTCGTCTTTTTCATTGAATACGTTTGGAGAAATTTACCAGTATTTGGCTCTGTGCTAAATAATCTCCGAAGAACAGCTCTAGAATCGCCGATGGACGGTCTAGTAGCAAATGGTGGTCGGTTAGTAGCAAGTGGTGACCAGTTAGTGGGCGCCCACTCGCCGGTCAGCACTTGCTACTAACCGACCACCATTTGCTACTAGTCCGACCATCCGACTACTAGTCCGTACACCATATGCTACTAGACCGTCCATCGGCGATTCTAGAGAGGTATTCAAAAATGGGGGGGGGGGTGGCGATGTCTTTCCTGATACTCCTCCTTTAGCTATGTGGCAACATGTCGAATACAGTAGAGTGCGAAATGTGAGACCACGCTCTCTTCATTTCGCACACTCCCTCCGACCGGTCGAGAGAGTGTGTGAAATGAAGAGAGCGTGGTCTCACATTTCGCACTCTAGAATACAGGAAAGTTACTAAATTAAAATGATGACTCGGCACTCGCGAGCCATTTTTAACTTTTTTTTCTCGCGAGTGACCCGTCAAAAGGAGCTTCCCAGAAATGACTCGGCGAGCAATGCTCGAGCTAACAACACTACTGATCAAACATAAATTTGCTATGGAAAAGAACTCGGAAATATTTACAAACCGTATAAAGTAAACGGGTTCCTCTGAGCCATCGAGGTTATGCTGTGGACAGACGGGTTTCTGACCACTGACGATCTGTACGCGTCCAGAGCTATCCGCGAGACAGGGGTCATCACCCATTTCGAACAGCGGATCGGCAAGAGAGCGATCTGGAAATAAAGAACAAATATAATGGTGATAAGAATATATAAATTAGCATTTAAATAACTAAGCAGTTTAAAAAAAACTTGAAGGGACCAGGCAGCGTGCAAAAACAGATTTTTAATTTTCATATTTTTTAATGGACTTTACTCACTATGATCTAATGAAAAATGAAGAAAAAACTAAATTTTTAGCATTTTTTTACAATTAGTTATTTTAATTTGAAAATAGCCTCAGGAACGGTGCGTCGCCTATTTCCGAAAAGACAGAAAGCTATTTAAAGGTCGTATGATTAGATAATGCAACAAAAAGAGGAACGCAGGGGTTTTGGCCACTCCCGGAATCATTGCGCATAACCAAGGTTCATGAAAATGTCTGGTTTTAGAGAAATGAATTGTGGTGTAGTCGCTACCGTAACCTGTCTTTGAGAAAAAGGGAAACTTTGAAAATTCATAACTATTTTTTTTTAAATCGCAAGAATATGCGGTTTTTAGCATTATTCCGGGAACAGAATTTTCTTTTATTCAAAAATAACTTATTTTTTCATTGCCTGGTCCCTTTAAATAAATAAGAGAGGTTATCTTAAAGGTGGTGTCCCACGAACTTTTGGTCAATTGAGTTCTCACTGTCGGGTTATGGTAATCGATTTCCAGATAAGAGCCCCACAAACCGCATGTTCAGCCGATAAGTTTGAACAAAGTTATTCGCGTTTGGCTCTGTGCCAAACTGACCCTGAATGCAAGAATTCAAAAATGATAGGGAGGGATAAGGGTGGACGAGGAGAATCCGAAGGTCACTGGTTCGATTCCCATCGGTTGCCAAATTTTTTGTCGAATTTTTTTCATTGAAAAAAATCACTTTTTTGAGATTTCTGAAAATGCGCCAATATTGGCAGGGGGTGAAAATTCGATGAAAAAAATTCGGCAGAAAAACTATGGCAACCGATGGGAATCGAACCAGTGACCTTCGGATTGACGTTCTAGACCACTACCGCATCGACCATGCGGATGCCGAGTGTGTACACGCGTTCCGCGCGCGTGAAATTCTTGTTAATGCTTGTAAAACAACTTTCCACGGGGTCAACTACCTCATGCTATACACCAAAATGATCAGAAAAATGTGCTCTATAAATTCGTACCCGGATCGGCCGCGATAGGTCTTGAGCCAAAAATCGACTTTTTCTCCGTTACGAAAAATCTTCATGATGTGGCATTAGCGCCATTTGATAGAGCGCTAAATTCTGATCTAAATAATTTGTTTTCCCGCCATTCTGACGAGTTTCTCAGAAGTTATTATCGAAAAACGCGTTTTCCGCCCAAAGGGTGCGGCGCCATACCGGCGTCCAACGGCGTCCTATTGCGAAATCGATGACGCCAGCGTGTTCAGCATCGAAAGTTACCCCTAGGAGCATGTTTTCAGCGAATTCTATTTTTGGCCTGTTCCAGACCTCTGTTGAGCCATTGTTGGCAAAGAGCGTCATATAAGACAAGTGCATCTAAAAAGAACCAAAGTAGTTCAATTCCTTGTTTTTTTTCCATTTTAGGATACAAAATTTAAATCCAGAACTCCATTTTATACAAGCATTGGCAAAAACGAGGCAATGATGGCAATTTTAGATGAACAATAATGCCATTCATGGGGTTAATCGATTAATTAATTAATTGATTAATTAATTAATTAATTGATTAATTGATTAATTGATTAAAGAAGGAGTATCAGCAAAAATAGGATATTGATTTTGTAATATTAATCGCTTACCCATGTGAATGACAACAGAAATCCAGAATTTGGAAAGTCTATTTTTCCTCCGAACTGAAATACGCGCGCGCAAAGAAGCTACAGGGTTCAGGGAAATCAGGTTCAAGTATCGCGCGAGCGTGCGCGATTAAGCACATCTGCCGGTCAACTTTCTCCCTCGTGTCGAGTTTGCATGCACTTACACCCCCGCTGGGGAGAAGAGAGAGGATTTGCACACTCGCTAATCTCTGCCCATCTGCATACACGCATTTGCCTAGGCAGCGTGTTCTATTCCAGACGTCAGACGATTGCCCTTACAGTATTCTTTCTTCACTTGGGCAGGGTTATCGTGGTGGGATATTTAGCTGACACTCTTCCTTTAATTGACGGGTGACAACAACACTATGAAGAGACTCGTGCGTTGCGGTCGCGTTGCGTGCCCCTCTCTCCACAGTTCAAATTCATATTCTGGAGTTTTGCCAAAAGGTGTGTGGCCGTCTCGCTGTACACCTGAATCGCTGTGCGTCTGGCTTCTTTTAAAGCGCAAACTCGCAGCTTGATTTTTTATTGATGTGTTGTACTATTACGAATGCTTTATCCCATCATCCAAACGTACATTATTTCATTGTGATATATCGAGTTACAATAAAAATACAAACTTTTCGGCATAACTGATTATTACTTTGGTATACAGGCGCCTGCACGCACGGCAAGTTGATGTTGCTTGATAGAGCCGACCATCCACAATCCGCCCTGGAAGAGAGTAAGTCCAATGAAGAATTATGTTTGTAGACAAATATCTCTTAAAGAAGGCGTCCCACGAATATTTAGTCAACTGAATTCTCACTGTTGGGCAATGGGGATCGAATACCCGATGAGAGCCTCGAAAATCGCATGTTCCAATTTTTAGTTTGAAGAAAGTTATGTGCAATAAACTGCTCAAAACCAGATTTCTTACAGTATCTCACATTGACGCTGTAGGGTTTCGCGGTGGGAGTTGGAATTTTGGCAAAAAGAAGTCAGAGAAAGGGAGAGAGATAATTGTAAAAGAGGAGGGTGCGCGAGGGAAATCGCGCGTGCATTTGTGTTTCACCATCTTCTGATAACGGAAATGAAACATCGAACATCGGGGGAAATAAAAGGTGGAAATCATTCGTGGGACGCCTTCTTTAAGTGCGCACACACTAGCTCTCCATCTTCATACAAGCGCTGCAGAGATTGCATTATTTCCGGATTTTTTGTCAAAGCTCTCAAAGCGAAGGTTGGCACTACTGAAAGAATACTTAAGAAATCCTTTTTTCCTGTTTATGAGTATGTTTTATATTCTTGCGGAAAGAACATTGCATGGCCATTCAATGCGTAGTCAGAACCCGTGCATATCAGATTAAAATAACGGAAAAATAAATATATCATTTGCAAAGTTCATTTACCATGCATTGCAGTATTCGGTCATCGCCGGGCACCCCGCTCCTCCGGGGTGTTTAAAGGGACCCGGCATATATCGGCAAGTTGAGCTCTATTTGTTTAGTTTGGTCCAAACATCACGGGAAAATTTCAGAAAAAAATATTGGGTCTGTTTCGAGATATGAACATTTCAATATTCGTGGTGTACAAGTTCGACATTTCCTAATGCCGTCTTAAGTCCAGGGAATCATCATGAAACACGAGGAATTTTACTCAGTGACTATCCAGGACATCGCACGCATTCATCCGCCACGAATTGTTAAGACAGGAACCGTTTTCAGAAATATTAGGAAAAGGCGACGCCCTTTGATCCATTGTGGTGTGGTTTGCGGGTAAGACAGTAGCGGCTCTCCAAATGGTCCGACATTTTTTTCCTTATTTTTTCCATGATCAGTGGACAAAATACTGCTAAATAAGTGTATTTCGCTATCTATGCAAGGTCCCTTTAATACGGGGGCATGTGTTCCGCCTTCTGGCCTTTCTCTCTTGAGCGGACTCTATCTGGTTTTGTCTAGCGGTCTAGCACGCATGTCCGCTCTCGAAATGATCACGAACCCAATGATAACTGCGCGCCCACGTGCGGTATCAATTCTGAACCAAACAGCTTGTTTTTTGCTGTACATATCTATTTATTGATAATATTCTCAATAATAACCTTGCTGCGTACTCACAGAGAAAACATACTAGGAATGCGACATCAAGTTGGCAAGCATACTAATATATAAGTAGGGCCTACTAATATATAAGTAGGGCCTTAGTAGGCCCTACTTATATATTAGTAGGAGTGCCAACTTGATGTCGTATTCCTAGTATGTTTTCTCTCTGTATACAGATGACCGCTACCAGTTCCACTTCGAATGAGCAGCTTTTGTAGAACCACTGTAACGAGGCATGATATGATGTGCGCAGTGAAACAGTTCCCGAATAATCTGAGTTTTAAAGGACAAGTATCACCTATATATGTCTGCCACCACGATAGCTACTCAGAGAACGAAGTATCCAGCTTTCATTACTCTGGAGTGTTCACATCTCCAAATATTAGGAGAAGTGATGTCTCCATCTCTCGATTTCTCATGCTCTCTCACCTGGAGACAACATCTCCAGAGTAAGGCAAACTGGAGACTTCGCGCTCTGTGTATAGTATAGGATAACATATAACGCGACAATTCAGCTAATGTGTTGAGACGCCCGTCCTAACTTATATTTACATTCGACCACCACAAATATACGTCAAAATATAACGCCGTACTCGTAAGGATCGAACAATCGGTGGTACAGCAAAAAAAATCGATTTCCCCGAAACTTCAGAATCGGGGTTATTTTGTGTGCTGATCACGATAGGCTAACTCAATTCGCGTCATTTTGCCGCGCTGGCGCTGTATGGCGCCGTGCCATTTGGCGACTTTCTTGCTTTTTCGAGTATATCTCGACGGCCAGTTAACCGATTTGGCTGAATTTAGTTTTCCAGGGCTAACTTTTGAGGCTGATTCTCGCTATGTCGTTCGTTTGGCCATATCTTTTTCAGATCACGAGATATAGCAACTTCCTTGTATGACAGAGGCCAGCAAAATGACATATACCATCATATTCAGAATGGCGCATTTGGTATGTATTTAAATTTCATGAAATAAAAATCCCCAGGTCGATTGTTATGAATTTTAGAAGTTATTTCGCGCACTCGGTTTCACGAGCGGAATGGACAGTGATTCTATGTTTCATCTCCATTTCATGACTGGAGCGGTCGTTCTTGCTGAATCATTTCTCCCCGCGCCGAATTATTGTTGTTTGGAGGGCAATGGCGTGCAAGAATATCATAGTGTACAGTATTTTAGTCGTATATCTTGTGAAGAATTTTCAGTTTTATAAGTCTTCGATTTTTTGAGTCTAACATTATTTTCTCCTTTTTGGTGTCAAATTACATCACTTGACTTCTTTTATGTTATGAGGCCGTTTGCGATAGAGTCGGCAACTGGGCAATATGTGCCTGACAACAGAAAAAGTGAATAATGGGAAGAGAAATATGTTAGGTACTTTCGAGGGCGCTGAATACAATGTCAATCTCAAGCATATCTCAAAGTATGCAAATGTATTTCCGACTTGATATGCAAAGCATAACAGTGCGTTCGCGTAAGGATCGCACACATCATCCCGAAATTCGTACTACAAAAAGTGACTTGATCTTCGTCAACTCGGTTTCGCTCATGATCAGAAATTTGTAATTTGCATAGTTGTAATACATATTATTATAAATATTGTAATATATCTAATAGTTATATGACATATTTTCACAGTTTTCCAATTGTAGCTCGTCAGGGAGTCGAGATAGAGAGTTGCCAGGATCATGCTAGAATCAAATCAACTGACAAGCACGCAATTGCCCTCCTAACAACAATAATTCGGCGCGGGGAGAAATGATTCAGCAAGAACGACCGCTCCAGTCATGAAATGGAGATGAAACATAGAATCGCTGTCCATTCCGCTCGTGAAACCGAGTGCGCGAAATAACCTCTAAAATAGATAACAATCGACCTGGGGATTTTTATTTCATGAAATTTTAAATACACACCAAATGCGCCATTCTGAATACGATGGTATATGTCATTTTGCTGGCCTCGGTCATACAAGGAAGTTGCTATATCTCGTGATCTGAAAAATGTATGGCCAAACGAACGACATAGCGAGAATCAGCATCAAAAGTTAGCCCTGGAAAACAAAGTTTAGCGAAATCGGTTGACTGGCCGTCGAGATAAAGCAAAAAAAGCGAAAAAGCAAGAAAGTCGCCAAATGGCGCGGCGCCATACCGCGCCAGCGCGGCAAAATGACGCGAAATGAGTTAGCCTATCGTGATCAGCACACAAAATAACCCCGATTCTGAAGTTTTGGGGAAATCGATTTTTTTTTGCTGTAATTGTCTCTGTTGCAATTTGTCCGATCCTTACGAATACGGCGTTATATCTACTTCCAGAAAATAAAATCATGATACGCCAGTTATATATGGCGTGGTGAGAGGGGAAGAAGGCCTACCACGTTCGTTGCTGCTTTAAACTCAATTATGTTCGATGCACCGTAGTCCAGTGTCAGCCGCGTTCCGTTGGTTGTCAGTCCACTGTAATCATTTTGATTTTCAGAAAGTCATAATCATTTTTCTCATTTGTCCTCTTTTTCACTTCCAGTAGATAATATTCTTCACAAAATAATGCGAAGACTCCAGCAATAGGAAAAGAAACAATCTGGGTCCGAGAAGAATATAAAGAAGAAAAAAAGGAAAAATGCATAAACCAAGAGAAATGAATTATTTGTGCTAATAGGGGGTATTATTGTAGAACAAGGCAAAGTATATTTACTAGGGTGTCTAACGCGCTGCATGCACCGGTGCACTCACTCATCTTTCGTGCACCGGTGCACGGGAAAAAAGCCAGAGTGTGTCGGTGCACCGTGCACCGCGGTGCACCACTCTCGCTTTTTTGCATTGCGCCAGTGCCCGATGCACTGACGGTGCACGCACCGAGAATGCACCATGCATCGGTGCTGCACCGTCCTCGCCACCGTAATATTTACGTAAAATCAAATTTCTAATTTTCGCACCGGATAAAGTAAACGGGTCCCTCTGTGCCGTCGAGATTTCGCCGTGGACAGATGGGTTTCTGGCCACTGACGATTTGCTTGAGACCAGAGCTATCCGCGAGGCAGGGGTCATCGCCCATTTCCAGCAATGGATCAGCAAGCGACCGATCTGATTAACATAGTTTACAAACAACAATAACTCTTTTTTAAAGTGGTACAGAGTACATTTACTATATGTTAAATATTGTGCTTATATTTTCCGTTCCGCTAATAATGAAACTATTGTTCAAAAACTGCGCTGGCATGCGGCAGTTTTTTTGTTTGAGGAACGGTATGTTAAATTTATTTAAAGAATACTGACTGTAATCTGCCGATCCGTAGCACCCATCGTTCGATTTTGCATATCGTTTGTATGGAATGTTTCCACACATCGGCGCGGGAAGAGGATCGTCGGATTGGAGAACACACAGTCCGTCAGCTGCTCGGAACGCTACCGAAACGCACTGAAAATGGTTTTGTACAGATCAATGTTTGTAAAAGCTTTCAAAATAATCCGTTTTTGGTTATAAAATAAATTAAAAAATATATAGAATCTAAGATGAACCTTTGGGTCGTTCTCGCATTTCCACTTACACACGCACATTCTGAGAGTTTCAAAATGATATCCTTCGTATGTCACCTTGACATTAGTCGTAGTTTCCTCATGGAAACACACAGAGATACATCACTAAATAAATTGTTTAACATTACAGTTATTGCTAGTCATGAATTTGGCATCGCTACTTCGTTGCTCCCATCGCTACTTCGTTGCTAAAAGATCGAGGGTCAATCCCAGTGCCGGGTTTTCGTTTTACCGTAATAATCGCAGACCAAAAGAGTAGATATTTCATCGCTCCAATACTCAGAGTAAGACCTCAAGGAAGCGTAAGACCTCCCAGGATTAAAGAAGTGGGACTGAGGATGCTCACGTGTGCCATGTGGGAGTGCATACTTGTTGCTAAGCTATTGACAAAGACCGAAGGAGATAACCATGGAAGAGATCGAGGTACACAATGAGAAAAGTTTCATAACAACTGAAGATGACACGGAAATGGGGAATATTAGTAGTAGGAATGCCTTCATGATTAGAGTAATTTGCAGGAACGCTACATTGCCTTCAAGAGTTTATTATCTCACTCCACTCGTGCCGTGGGTCGTCAATCAATCAATCAGTCTTTATCAGTCTCATGCTTTGAGGTAGGGTCAAAGGGCATGCTGATCTCTTCTGATTTTGAATTCTTCTGGTTCAATGGACCACCAGTCTCTTCCGACTGTGTATTTGAGCTCGTCTCGCCATCGCGCGTGGGGATGTCCCACAGGTCGTTTTCGATTGTACGGTATCCAGGTAGTCAGCGCTCTTGTCCAGCTAGATCCATTCATTAATCGCACTCGATTAGCCCAGTCCATCTTCTTCTTCTGCGCTAGTTTGACCCAGTCCTTGAGCTTCGTCGTCTCTCTGAGTCGGACGTTCGTCCACCGATGTAATAGAGTAAGCCCGAGCATCTTTCTTTCCATCTTACGTTGGGCAATTCTTAGCTTCTCTTTGTCAGATTCTCGAAGAGTCCATGTTTCCGATCCATATAGAACAGCTGGTGTTATGAGTGCGTTGAACGCACGTCTTTTGTGATTGAGCGATAAGCGATGTGTATCATTAAATCATGGATTTTATTCCAGGCTCCCCATCCAGATTTGATTCTTCTATCGATTTCTTGCGATGGGTCTAGGGGGAATGATGTGCGGTGCGGAGATATGATGCATCATCTACGAATTTATACTCCTCTCCTTGAATAACGATTGGATTGCGAGTAGAAGTACAGTTTGAGAGTATTACGGTTTTCTTCGCATTGATCGATAAACCAAAAGCGGCTGCATTCTCTTTCAGAATTTTAAGCATTCTTTCCATTGCGGGTTTGTTCTTTGCAACTAAAGCAATGTCGTCGGCATACGCTAAGTGAGTGAGCGACCTTCCATCTATTGATATTCCATCGTTATCCCAGTCATCGCAGTTGTTTAGAATCAATCGAAGGACGGAAGTGAAGAGTCGAGGGGATAATGGACATCCTTGCTTGACACCACGCTGGATTATAATAGGAACTGGCTGTCCGTTGACGATGACATCTGATGTGGACTCTCTATAGAGACGTTGAAGGAGTGTGATGAGATCTTCTCCTTGGGTCGAAAGCGCTGTCCACAGTCCGGGCCACTCTATGCAATCGAAGGCCTTTGTAAAATCAACTAGTGCGACATAGGCAGGAATGCAATGCTCAGTGATCTTCTCGAGCAGTTGCTTTACTGAATGAGCGTGGTTAAGGGTACTGTATCCAGGACGGAAACCCGCTTGCGTGGGCTCCTCAGCATCTTCTAGACATGATTCAATTCTTTTAGCACGTTTTTAGTCATTGCCTTATAAATAGATGGAAGTAGGCAAATGGGGCGATAGTTCTCGATCTGCTCGGTACTGCCTTTCTTGTGAAGAAGTACAATTGACGATTGTAGCAGTTGAGCAGGTATAGGCTCCCCTTCGAGTAGAAAATTGAGTAATCTTGTGATTGTGGGTGATATATTGATCGTGGGTCGTATTCAGGACCTTCAGGATTGAACATGCTTTCAAGTAAAGAACTCCCTTTGGTGCTCAAGTCAAACATCAAGCTACTCCATTATTGCCTTCTTTTTCTAGTGAAGTGTACCTAACCTCTTAAATAAACAATAAATACGATTCAACAATGCTCAGGATGCGCTCGATGGAAAATGCGCGGGTTGCTAAGCTACTGCCCAAAGGCCATTGATCCTCAGTGAAAGGGAGAGAGGCACAATCATGAAGGAAGGTGGAGGATTGACGAGGGATTACGCGGTCGTGTAAATAAGCTTCGCTTAATGGTAGCACAAGTGTATCTTGATGTTTAAATGGCCGGGATTGAAATCCAATGAGAATTTAGTAGTCGGATACAGGTTCAATCCAGGGACTCAAGAATAGGACTCGCGGCAGAAGGGCCTGGGAACTGTTGAAGACACAGCGGCGGCTGTCGTATCGAGATATTTATACTTAGTAAGGAAATGGTTAAACGGCACTGCGATTTGACCCAGAAACCTGCTTGGTGTGCTGACCCAGATCAGATTTTGGAATCGACCACTAGACCAGTGGAACGAGCATGATCGATGTAAACGGAATGTGGTCTAGTAGATCCAACAAAGACGAGGTACTTTATCATGGCTCCGATTCAGCACTGTAAATAACCGAATCCAAACAAGAAGATAACCAAGTATTCCCTCTTAAATCGAGTACTTTATCAATTCGAATATTTATTGCGCCTGGTACCACTTCAAGCAAAGGATCAGTAAACCGCTAATAATACTAATCTTCAGAGCTCCATAATGATAATCAACTAAATTTGCGTACCATGAGATTCGACCAGTGTCCTTAAGCCATCTATGTGTTTTGAAATCAGGTAATATCTCAGACCATCTCTTTTTTGCTGTACTGACGTCTGTTAACACTTGTCACGACACTTACACAACCGGGCTCATATCAGAAGTGAAAGCTCGAACGTCGGGGAAAATAAAAAGGTTGAATCATTTCGCTTTCTTTAAACATTCCACCTGTGCAGATTGGGCGGCATAACATGAACGTTTTGTTTATTTAATACAACGTTTAAGTAAGGATATGGCAATATATCGATGTTTTCTATTCGGTCCAAACTTACATAGAGAATACCTGTGGGTAGGGTGATGACATAATACAACCCCTCTTGGCGCATATTTACGAGATACAGAAATGGCAGCTTCTCGAAAAATGAAAAATTGGAATACCAATCTCGGAAAAATCTCATATTAAAACAATTTCATAGGGTTGTATTATGTCATCACCATACCCACAGGTACTCACTATGTAAGTTTTGCCCAAATCGCAGACATTGATGTCCGCCCTATTCTCGCCCATTACGAAATGCATGCAAGAAGAAAGGGAGCGCCAATGTTGGTCGTCAGCATGGCTTCATTGAATGTTTCCGATGCAGCTACAGTCGTGTACTGGCCTGTCGCAGAGTCGCAAACAATGGAGGTCGGTGACAGAAATCCCGTCGACTGAAAATAACTCATAGAAAAATACGTCTACGACTTTCAAAGTCTAACCGACTCGCTCCCCTGCGCCTATTAGACTTTGAATTAGTCGCTGGCCAGCTAAGACTTATGGAGTCCTAGACATATTTCCCCGTAAGAACACAAATATTTTCAATGCTTTATTATTTGAAAACTACCGTGCCTAATATTAAAGTACGCCTGGAAAACTAATGCTACAGGAGATTAAAATCGAAAATTGAATGTTTCTGATTTAGATGGAATCGCGAGATGTATGAAGCCTCTATTAAAAGGTTCACTTGAATACATTTCCTGTTTCGTCGTAGAATGCGAAATGTGAGACCACTAGTGTTGACCACTCGAAACGTCAAAACAAAAATAGAACAAATCATTTCGACTTCGTTTCGGAACAGTTCTCTATTTCGTTGTTAAAGTTCTCTGTTTTGTTGTTAATCTCCCTTTGTTCTCGAACAAACTTTATTTCGAGCTGTCAACACTAGAGACCACGGTCTCGTCACTTCTTGCCCTCTTTTCATCGGTTGGCGGAGTAGAAAGTAAGTGAAATAGTCTAAAATTTCGCACTCTACTGTGTCGTGTGTCTACAATAGCTTTGTATGCATATTGTGACAAGAAAACTGCCTGAATTCGCAATCACAAAAAGTGATCGACCTAGAGCCGAACAATCCACCATAACGTCAAGAGAACTTCATACACCCTAATTCGGCCGATGAAGAATAAAGATTAAAGAATGAAGTATGCTCACCCCTTTCATGATGAAATTTCCGACGGGACAGGTGATTCCAGCTGCGTTTATCGATATAGCTGAGCACGTGAATAAACCACTATAGACAGCGTTGCAGTCGACCACCGGCCATTGAGAGATTGCCGTACACGCTGAAATCAACCATTGAAGTTATGAATCAGTAAGTTATCATTAGCCAAGTTCTAAATTACTTGGGTATTATTCAAATGGTTACTATATACCAAGTTATCTTGAACGTAGTTATTATACAGTTGGTTCTCATCCAGAACGTTACTATTGGCTCGCATCCCGATATTATCCGGTAGGTTAGTTCTTTTCGGTTATTATACCACAGATCTTCTGAGAAAGTGTAGGAGCCACTGCAGCAAAAATATATCTTATGTCTTCTATTTTAACGTTACTTGGTATATTGATCCAACTAAATATCAGAAATTTTTTATAAACTTCATTTTTCAAAATTTGCATATTATCGATTTTTTGATCTAGCTCTTGGCTATAACTTAGTCAGATCACAACATTTTCCCTCGTATTTTTTTTGGAAAATGTAGCCCAAGACTTGATCTACAACTTTCTTAATTAAGGCCATGCTGTATCTCCATTGGTTTCCGAGATATGCTTCAAAAATCAATTTTCGACACATAAAAGGTTATGTTTCTCGAAAAAATCAGTCAAACGATAGTCGATGATCTGCTGTCGAATGAACACCACCAGAGCTCTTCTTGATAAGTTTGAAGGAAGTTATGATTGAAACCATTCTTCAACGAAAAATTGCACAAGTACAAAAATTTAAGGGTAGCACATAAAAGGCCACAGATACAGGCTGAACGAAATATGTGGGAATGGTAAACGCGATATAAGAAATAGGATTCTGAAATAATACCCGTATCGTTTGACTGATTTTTTCGAGAAACATAACCTTTTATGTGTCGAAAATTGATTTTTGAAGCATATCTCGGAAACCAATGGAGATACAGTATGGCCCTAATTAAGAAAGTTGTAGATCAAGTCTTGGGCTACATTTTCCAAAAAAAAACGAAGGAAAATGTTGTGATCTGACTAAGTTATGGTCATTCAAAGAGCTAGACCAAAAAAATCGATAATATGCAAATTTTGAAAAATGAAGTTTATAAAAAATTTGTGATATTTAGTTAGATCAATATACCAAGTAACGTTAAAATAGAAGACATAAAATATATGTTTGCTGCAAACGAGTCATATTTTCCTACACCTTCTCAGAAGATCTGTGATACGCTGTAGTCCCGACGCTTGCAACCACGATGTGGACGCCCAAGACTCAGAAAAAAAGTTCGCTTATCTGTAAGTGAAATGCCACTTATTTCTGGTGACTTTCACTTACAGGTAAGTGAACTTTGTCGCATGGTGTCCTGATCCTAGTGACTTTTTTTGTCAGTTAACAACTGGAAACGCCCCCAAGGGCAACCCAATACTTGATGGAGATATGGCCCGAAACGAGCAATCGGGTCCCAATGGTGGCATGCAACTAATGCAGACTACAGACTCATCCTCATCTGAGCACTATTGAATGGCATGATAAATAATTGAATTGAATCGTACACGCTGAGACAGTTACATTTTGCCATTTACCATCCATTATTTAAATGTCTCATCTGTAAATTCAGTCGCTTTGCAAAGTACATTTCGTTTGGGCAGTATCGTACATGTTACGCAAATTGGAACGGGTACAGTAATTTACCATAAATTACCATCATTTCGAAACATTGCAAATACGGTTTGTTCAGAGCTGATTTTAATTTTGCTGGGTTTCTAATATTCGATTTAGTGGAATTGGCATGGATTGTCATGGTGAAAAATGGCTAGAAATCGATAAATACGAATTTTGCGTGTGCCTAAGTGCACATGTGAGCAACTTATCACGTAACTTATCATTTGTTCACTATCGCAAACTGATCTGGCGTTTTGCCAAGAAAGTATCGATCGCAGCCTTCCTTTCGTTGCCCGTTGCTTACCCCCGTACATTCTCTTATTTCGTGTTTATCCAGTGTTATTTTCTATTAATTCTTGTTCCCATCATCTAATCGACCCTCAGGGAACGTATTGAGATGCTCTTCCCCGTGTTGCAACTTGCCGGTTGGCCGTGCGGAGGTCAGGTACGCTTGCCTACTTTATTAGTGTGCTACTAAAGAGCAACATGGCTTGTGGTTAATTATTGAGGCTCTGCGCTCTCATCGTGACTGAGAGCCGGCGCAGCAGCAGACGCCGCGGGAAGGGCAGCTGGTGCAGCGAGTTCACTCTTTTCTTGCTGTTTACAACATTTCGTCGACACAATACGACATTTTGATGGTATTACTGTTCCATTCTCGCTAAACTACGACAGAGAACCTTTCAGGATCTGCAAATAGTTGTGCACCCTCAAACTGCTCCCAACACGAAACATCCGTCGGCGAAAGGCCAGAGGCGGCTGAAAACGAACGATTTTACATGTAAGAATCATTCAATGAGTAGTATTATTGTAGTGCACAACTATTTGCAGATCCTGAAAGGTTCTCTGTCGTAGTTTAGCGAGAATGGAACAGTAATACCATAAAATTGTCGTATTTAGTCGACGAAATGTTGTAAACAGCAAGAAAAGAGTGAACTCGCTGCACCAGCTGCCCTTCCCGCGGCGTCTGCTGCTGCGCCGGCTCTCAGTCACGATGAGAGCGCAGAGCCTCAATAATTAACCACAAGCCATGTTGCTCTTTAGTAGCACACTAATAAAGTGGGCAAGCGTACCTGACCTCCGCACGGCCAACCGGCAAGTTGTAACACGGAGAAGAATAATACGTTCTCAATACGTTCCCTGAGGGTCGATTAGATGATGGGAACAAGAATTAATATGACGCTGTCCGCGATTGAATCAACAAACCTTGTTCAAGGGTCGGCACAGGCAAAATGATGTTCTTCAAATTTCTTGAAAAATCGGTTTTAGGGGTTGTTTTTGATTCTGCACAACGTGGCGTCGTTAGTTTTTCAAGATTTTGCCTCCAGGCGCCAAAATGGCGCCGCGCCACTTTAGGGCGCGGCACGTTCTCCTTTCATAACTTGTGTCAACCAGCTCGAATCAGCCCAAAACCCACGTACCCGAACAGAATTTTATGGCGAATACAATGGTATATTTGGTTATACGTGAATCGTCCAATGAAGCGAGATAAAACAACTTTTTGACCCGTTATAGTGTGAACCAGGAGACATAGTTTATTCGACGTGCCTTTCGATTCTGATTCTAATAATATAGCATTGTGTAGGGGGAAAAGAGGTGGAGATATGTTTCCCAAGCGATTTTCCGATTTTCAACGCGCGAACTGTTGTCCGTCCGTCCGATCTGCCTAGTTAGGCAGCGGTGAGCACAGTGAGTCCGTCCGATCTGCCTAGTTAGGCAGCGGTGAGCACAGTGATTCCGTCCAATCTGCCTAGTCAGGCAGCGGTGGGGATAGTGAGTGCCAAGAAAGTATTAGGGAACACAGGATTACGGTACCTGGAACCAATAGAGTAGCTCAAGGACCCGGGGAGTGTTAACCTGTGCCAAGGTACTTCTGAGAGACTCTATTGGTTCCAGGTACCGTAATCCTGGGTTCCCTATACTTTCTTGGCACTCACTATCCCCACCGCTGCCTGACTAGGCAGATTGGACGGAATCACTGCGCACACCGCTGCCTAACTAGGCAGATCGGACGGACTCACTGTGCTCACCGCTGCCTAACTATGCAGATCGGACGGACTCACTGTGCTCACCGCTGCCTAACTAGGCAGATCGGACGGACGGACAACAGTTCGCGCGTTGAAAATCGGAAAATCGCTTGGGAAACATATTTCCACCTCTTTTTCCCCTACACAATGCTATATTATTAGAATCAGAATCGAAAGGCACGTCGAATAAACTATGTCTCCTGGTTCACACTATAACGGGTCAAAAAGTTGTTTTATCTCGCTTCATTGGACGATTCACGTATAACCAAATATACCATTGTATTCGCCATAAAATTCTGTTCGGGTACGTGAGTTTTGGGCTGATTCGAGCTGGTTGACACAAGTTATGAAAGGAAAACGTGCCGCGCCCTAAAGTGGCGCGGCGCCATTTTGGCGCCTGGAGGCAAAATCTTGAAAAACTAACGACGCCACGTTGTGCAGAATCAAAAAAAACCCCTAAAACCGATTTTTCAAGAAATTTGAAGAACATCATTTTGCCTGTGCCGATCCTTTGTTGAAGCTATCGCGGACAGCGTCATATAAAATAACACTGAATAAACACGAAATAAGAGAATGTACGGGGCAAGCAACGGGCAACGAAAGGAAGGCGGCGATCGATACTTTCTTGGCAAAACGCCAGATCAATTTGCGATAGTGAACAAATGATAAGTTACACAGCTCACATGTGCACTTAGGCACACGCAAAATTCGTATTTATCGATTTCTAGCCATTTTTCACCATGACAATCCATGCCAATTCCACTAAATCGAATATTAGAAACCCAGCAAAATTAATATCAGCTCTGAACAAGCCGTATTCGCAATGTTTCGAAATGATGGTAATTTATGGTAAATTACTGTACCCGTTCCGATTTGCGTAACATGTACCATACAGCATGGTAAAGTAATCTTACCTAGCTATTTTCACGAAATAGGATATTGAAACAAGAAATTATTTAGTTGTATCCTCACTACAGTAGGCCTAATTATAGTATCAGCGTTCACCTTTAGGCATCCCGCCGCCAGGATTTGCGGGAATGCCAGGATTGGTCGGCTTCATTGGTAAGCAACAGAACGCGAGAAGAGGCAGCACAGACAAGATCACTGAAATATGTGTATTTTATTGTATAAGCTTAATTAGGTGAAATTGGACCTTGCCGAATCATATCGCTGATGGCGTGTTCTCGTCAATAATGTACCTGAAAATTACGTATTACATTCTTGAAATGATATTGACAAAAGTTAGTTAAAATGAATTAATGAAACCACAATATATGATAGCAAATTAAAGTGCAGCTTGATCATGATCATACTATCTTCGTGCGCCGAAATGGATAGCGCCAAGAAATACTGGATTCCTCTTAATGGAAAAGAGAATAGGCCGGGGATTGGCAGGTGTGGTTGGATCGAATTTTATATACGGGAGAAGGGAAATACCCTTAGGGTTCCGCCCACATTTTTCGTTATATCTTTATCACTGCCAATACTCTTTTTTCTTATTGAAATATTTAAAAAAAATAAAAATATTTTTTGTTTCGTTTCCCCCTTTTCACAGCAACGTTCATGAGGACACAAATAACTTCTAATAGTTACTAATTATTGAATGAGAATTATACAGTTGTAATCTAAATATATGAGGCAGAGGCGGCACTGTAAAAAAACATGTCGATTTTATTAAGCTTTACGGTTTGGCGTTTTGGAGGGTGCTGATTATGATAAGCAAATTAATTTTTCATGTTGAGATGGCAACACGTATGTAGAAATCACGTTTTCCTGAATCTCGTTTCAAATTATGCAAATTTCTTGTTCCATTGTTTTCCTTGCGGAAGTTAAATTTTGTTAGTCATCATCAGTAAAAATAATATTTTTAAATACACGTTTTTCTATTTACCACCTTGTACACCAATCGCGGTCTCACCAATCCACATGCCTTTCCGATCGATGTACGTGAACATGGTCACAAATGACTCAAGAGAAAGACCCATTTTAAAGGTATTTTAAACAATATAGGAAAATGAGCTAGACAGGCGTTTTCGCCATTAAATTGTGCACTGGACACCAAAGGAACTCAATTTTAGCATTCTTTGGCACAGAGAAATTCGAGAAAACATGATTTTGGCAAGACGCCGTCTGGCGCCAACGGGGCGCTTCGTATCAAAATGAATTTGCCTCTCTTAATCAGCACCCTCGGAAACCTCAAACGGTTATGTCACAGATAGATAATATAAATTTTTTTAACTGTGCCAGCCCCTGCCGGATTTGCTAAATTCCTACGAAAACGGCCTCATTTACCTTAACCGACGCAAAAGTAAGGTAAATGACATGTCGAATCCACGAGGGCACATTAACAATGCAAATTCTCTAAATCCGCGCCACCTGGAGCGATGGAAATTGTTCTCACACTACCTCCACGCCAACGTTCTTCGTTGAAAGGAAATCACATGAACCTTGTTTGTTGGGTTTACTGCGGACAAGAATGCTATGACTTCAGTCATTTTTCTATTGAATAAGATTACGCACGTAAGTGGTTGAATATATTACGTAACTTTAAGTTTACATTCTCTCTATTCATGCACCAATTTAAAGTCTATTCCTGCCATTTTCTTAAAAAAGATAACAGAGATCATTGTCTCTCTTCCACCACTTTCTCCTTTTCCCATTGTAGTGAATGATAGAAAGTGAGAGTAGAGAGCAGTTAGGGTGCGTATCCAATAGGGATCGTCATTTGACTTCCTCACAATCGTTCAAAAAGAAAAACAATTGAGAGAAGGACTAGCAAAGTGTGTTGAGATTAAACTATCGTATGCCAATAACGCTCTGAACAAAGTTGTCGCACAGTGTGGCACTTTTTTGGACACTTTTTGGCACTTTCTGTTTTTTTCAACTTGAAAGAAGCAAATTTTGTGGCATATCTTAGTACGAACAGTTTCGCTTTCCTCCACCATAGTACAGCAAACTAAATTAAATAAAAAAATAAAAAAAAAAGTTTTAAATGTTTCATTTGCTAAGGTTGGAAAATATAATGAGTTATCAATCACACCAAATACCGTAAACGGCGCTTAAACACCGAAATCGACGCTTGAGGCAGGTTTTGTTGATAATAGATTTTATTTTCACACCTTTGCAGTACGGTTACCGTTCCAAGTCAAAGGGTCAAGGGCTTGGTTTCTCTCGCCTGAGAGAGTGCGATCTCTTGCTCAACACTTGATAAGGGGGAGGTCACAGGGGGAGAGACAACCAAGGGCTTGGTTTATATCGTACGCCAAGAACACTTTGTACAAAGGTGCGACACGGTGTCGCACAGTGCGACACTTTTTCGCACTTTTTCGTTTTTGTTGAAATTCACCTCGAAATTTGCGAGCTTTTCGGTGCCTAATGTTTTTATTCGGTTTATATCTAAATTTGCTACAACTCAGAGATAATAATATTTAAAAATATTATTTAATACGCTTTAGAAACCGAGTGAAAGAAAAATTTCAAAATTCAATCAGTTTTCAATCGCGGGCAAAGATACGGTAGGTGCAATGATGCGATGTGTACTCTCCACTTTGGTGTTCCGCCCGTCTATCACTCTCTTCTGAACTACATGTAATTATTTTCCTGTGATTATTGATCGATTTTCGGCATTCTCACAGTCCATTGCATCGGTCAGAGCTTCGTTTTCGACTATGATGGCCAACTAACAATGAAAAACAAAAGTTTCTCGGTGATCAAATCAATATCATGCTTAGCATGTATTCCGTGTCTATTTAAACATATGTATGTTGACATTCGGTAGGACTGACGACTTATAATACAATTAGAATAATAAAATATCCATAATGGAAGAGTGGAAGAGAGACAATGATCTGTGCTGTCTAGGGTGGATAACGAGGGCACGTGTACCCGTACACTCCCTCATCATTCTTGCACCGGCACCCGTCCAAAAAGCGTGAGTGGTATACCGGAATGTACCGTGTACTGGTACACGACTTCTCGACACGCTTTCTCGTGTTCAGCGGTACACCGTGCACCGACGGTACACAATATATCTCCCTCTCTCTATCTCACGAGGGATGAAGAGAGATACGGTTCTGCGGCTTTTGTTGAAATACCACAACGTTGAAATAGTCACTTTGTTAACATGTAATGGATATCTATGTATACTGCTTGCCTTACACCACTGGGCGGATGGCCTAGTGGTGTAAGGCACTGCTTGCCAGACGAAGGGTCACGAGTTCGACCCCCGCCCAGGTTCACCAAGCCTTCCATCCCCCTCGTTGTCGGTAAAATTGGTAGCAACTTTGATTGCGAAAGGTAACGTGCCCCAGAAGCCTGATCAGCAGGGGATACGTAGATCTGTGCAGCAACCGGCCTTACCGGTCGGCCCCGGCAGAGTCGTCGCTTGTCGACGTAAAGTCTTCTTGATTCCGGTAGCAACTTTACCTTTACCTTTTTTATTTCCGTGTTCAATAGGTGCTCTAATCAAAAAATCTTCTACTAGAAAAACCCTTTCTGTAAGGTTGTTGATCGGTCTGTGGAATGATGTGGACGATGGAGGATGGCCTGCTTCCACACTCACCGTCGATCGTCCCTGGCCGTTGGTACAATTGACGAAAAAATCCATTCATAATTGAGGAATCTTTTTACCCTGCTGCACTGAGTTCGAAGATCCCGATCAATTTGGCTCAGATCCAAACGCTAATAACTTTGGCTCAACCCGACCTGGTGGAAATGTGATTTTCGGAAATCTCTTCAGGGTAATGCCCATCGGAGTTCCTCGTATGATTACACTGCCTGAGCCCGAATACTATCATGACGTATAAATGGATTAATATGTGCATCTCTGTCATTCCTCTCTGGACATGTGTTCAATACACTCATCTACTTTATCACAATTATGACATTGAACTGGTACAAACTATTCCAATAGACCTTTTTTCCATTAAGCATTCTTCGGCATACGCCTTAGATTACAGTACAGGAGGTGTCAGTGCAATATTCAGTGAGGAATCTTTCCCATTTTTTCCAATTCAAGTTATCTAGTTCAATCTACTACGTGAGCAACAGATAATGGGTGGGTGACTTTATTGCGAGAGCTAAATGAGTAGCTCATTAAGGACACTCGGCTGTGAAATCGTATTTATCTCTGGATATTTTTTGCCCCAATGGGATCCCAATCTGCATTCCAATGGGGCAAACATCAAAGGATTCAAGGGGAAAAACGTTGGGATACCAATGGGGAAAATTTCTCCCATTGGGATCCCATCGTTTTCCCCATTGGATCCCAGCGGCACCTTTGATGTTTGCCCCATTGGAGGAAGATTGGGATCCCATTGGGGCAAAAAAAACCAGAGTGTGCATCGTAACATAGCTCATACATATTATGCCTTTGACTCACATAACGACTTTTGGCATGGTAAATTTTTTTTTTATTAAAGGTTCACTGATTGAGTAGGTTGTAATCGTATGTGGTCGGCGCACATGTCGCACTTTCTATGGCAGCGAGGTACATGTCAACTTTACCCGCCATCCACTTCCCGCCCTGAATATTACAATTTTAAAATGATACGTTCATGAAATGGACTACTGGTGGTGTACTCTCTTTCTATACCTCGACGTGTCTCACTTTGCCATGCTCTTTCGCAGCCGTATCTGTTGTTTAGCACGCATTATCAACGGAACGTTTTATTATTTCGGACGAGTGCTCGTAAATTTGTAATAGTAGAGCTGAAAATCAGGCAAAACATTATCGCACGCCAATAATACTCTGAACAAAGGCGTGGAACAGTGAAAAAAACTTTTTTAAATTGGAGGAAAGTGAGATAGGAAAAAGTGTGTGAAAAAGTGATAAAAAGTACCACACTTTGTCGCATTTTTGTTCAGAGTGTTATTGGCGTAATATATATATATATATATATATATATATATATATAAATAGAAAGTATCAGGGTAAACGATGTCTCACCAGACAGAACACTATATAAATATATATAAATAGAAAGTATCAGGGTAAACGATGTCTCACCAGACAGAGCACTCGCGTATTTGACGGTAGCATCGGGGCGGCCTCGCCATTAGCAGCGAGAATTGCGCTAAGACGAACAAAAATAATAAACAAAATGCTCAAAAAAAATTTTATAAATTACACACTCCAATTTCCTCTTTTGCAACAAATTCACACTAGGTATGACAAAACGGAAACGGAATGCCGGCATCGATAATATAATTATTTAACTACCATTTGCTTTCGCAATCGTATGATTGTTTTCACTTCTAAGGATTTTAAGTAACTAATAAATTCCATCAACAAATTAGTAATAGTTATCTTTGCATAACTTTATATCAGTGCGTTCGCGTAAAAACTGCACGGAATGAGGAAGAATCCGTGCATCACTTTTTCACTATGTCTGAATTTGACATGGATCGATAGCCTTTGTTCTCCTCTTGTGATCGCGCATTTCAAAATATTTTTCTGCATAAAATTTGCATAGATAATTAGCGCTGAATATTCCTTATTTTTCACTTTGGACCTCAGTATCTCTGTTCTTTTTCGAAATTTGGCATTATGCCCTGAACAAAATATGCTCAGTTTGTCGAAATGAATAAACGTGTGTTTTTAGAATTTTAAAATTTGAAGAATTTTAAAATATGCAAATTTTTGAAAATTAATATCTGGAATACTAGAAATATACTACTTTTAGAAAATTTATATGTTATGTAATCGATGACGTAGAATCCGATTTTCTAATCAAATTGAAATTTCCATCCAGGTAAAGTCATGCAATTTACTGTTTTGTTACATTTCATCTCCCTTATTCTGCACCGTTTTGAGGCGGTGAGCGGTCGGAATGTGCCCTATAATTGAGTTATCCACCCCGCGAGAGGGAAATGATAGAGGGATTTTCACTTTTTTGAGCCTTTCCGACCGCTCACCGAGTAAAATGTATGAAGAATAAGACGGAAAGCGTATATTTCTAGTATTCCAGATATTAATATTCAAAAATTTGCATATTTTAAAATTAATTTTATGCAAAAAAATATTTTGAAATGCGCGATCGCAAGAGGAGAACAGGAGCTATCGATCAATGCCAAAATCAGAAAGACTCAAAATTTGATGTACGGCGAAGGTCCACTTTTTTCGCGAACGCACTGATATGGCGCCCTTGCCGGCATGAATGACGTTTTGCCATCCCTAACTCACACAATTTTTTGTCCCGCTTCCCGGACAGGGCGTGTTATCGTTGATTTTGACGGCGGTAGTTGGCACGCCAGGAATTTCAAGCTGCGGCAGAGGCGCACAACGCTCGCACACCGAATCGCCTTTAAAGAAGGCGTACCGCCACGAATATTTGTTTTCAGATACGATACTTTAAGCGATATGAAACCTCGAAAATGGAGGAAATTATAGTGTTTGAAATCATTCTTGGTACACTATATTTAACATTTGAATAAATGTTAAAGAAATAAATGTACAGGATTATGCATTCGATAAGAAATATGGGTACTCTAGATTTCGGTTGAGACGACGGAGATTGACAGAGATCATCTCAAGTGAACTGGAGACATCCGTACCTTTATATAATTGAAATAGTATGCTAATGTCTATGCTTGGGTTTATGAGAGGTATCACGAGAGATTGCAGGAAAAATCCAGCTTTCGGAACAATTTTCGAAAAAATATTTTTGATTTCGACCAAACTTTTTTGTGAGAGTACCCAGGAGACAAGAATTCGATCAATCCGGGTCGCAGGTCTCAGAGCCGTCTTTTAGGAATTCTCCGGTTCTGATGCCGGAATCCTCATAACTTTCTTAAAAATTGAGCTAGAAAGCTCACGTAGGGCTCAAAATGTGCGGAAAAATTAGCCGACCAATTTTTCTGTTGGTGATAAGTGCGTAGCTGGCTGACCCAGAAAGTTATCTGAACAAATGTGATTTTGTGAAGTTTCCAAAAATCATAACATATTTTCGATGGTCGAACCCAAGAGTTTTCTGTACAGAATATGAAAGAGCATGCACACATTAGTTATTTAAAAAATTAAAATCGATAAGAAAGGGGCCCCTTTCGAGGCGAAAAATAGCTCTGAAACCAAAAAAATGTGAAATTTTTGAATTTTTGGAAAAATCGAATATTTTAAAATCGCCCCAAATATATTTTTTCGAAGGCCCTGAGCAATATTGTGTACGGAAAATTTTTTTCGAAAGACAATATATGCATACTACATCACAATAAAATAATAAACTTCTTCAAAATTTTAATCGTTTTTGACTCGATTATACATTTTATCGTGAAACAGTGCGCATATATTGTCATTCGAAATCATTTTTCCCGAGCACAATACTACTCAGGGAATTCGAAAAAAAATATATTTGGGGCGATTTTCAAATAATCGATTTTTCCAAAAATTCAAAAATTTCACATTTTTTGGTTTCAGAGCTATTTTTCGCCTAGAAAGGGGCCCCTTTCTTATCGATTTTAATTTTTTATATAACTAATGTGTGCATGCTCTTTCATATTCTGTACAGAAATCTCTTGGGTTCGACCATCGAAAATATGTTATGATTTTTGGAAACTTCACAAAATCACATTTGTTCAGATAACTTTCTGGGTCAGCCAGCTACGCACTCATAATCAACAGAAAAATTGGTCGGCTAATTTTTCCGCACATTTTGAGCCCTACGTGAGCTTTCTAGCTCAATTTTAAAGAAAGTTATGAGGATTCCGGCATCAGAACCGGAGAATTCCTAAAAGACGGCTCTGAGACCTGCGACCCGGATTGATCGAATTCTTGTCTCCTGGGTACTCTCACAAAAAAGTTTGGTCGAAATCAAAAATATTTTTTCGAAAATTGTTCCGACCTTCCTGCAATCTCTGGTGATACCTCTCTTATATATACTACAAACAAAAATGTTGTAGGCTTTAGAAGGTATGACTGTTTCGCTCCCTTAGCGCCAGAAGCCATACCTCTCCTGGGGGAGCTCTTCAGTGACGGCCCCAGGAGTGGTTAGATAACATTGAACAATTCCCAAATCCTGCTCACTTCGCATTTGGAAATCTGTGAATGCGCACTATCATTTGTGTATACCTTGTTGGGCGCAGGTGACAGACACCAAGCCGACAGAAGTCTTTTCCTGCTTCCAGTACCACTGAAAATCAATCAATCGTGTATTAAAGATGGCGTGGAAATGCAAAATATTATGGAGAGTAATGTACATAATAAGTATTATGTAATAAAGTATTAAGAGAGGTATCACCAGAGATTGCAGGAAGGTCGGAACAATTTTCGAAAAAATATTTTTGATTTCGACCAAACTTTTTTGTGAGAGTACCCAGGAGACAAGAATTCGATCAATCCGGGTCGCAGGTCTCAGAGCCGTCTTTTAGGAATTCTCCGGTTCTGATGCCGGAATCCTCATAACTTTCTTTAAAATTGAGCTAGAAAGCTCACGTAGGGCTCAAAATGTGCGGAAAAATTAGCCGACCAATTTTTCTGTTGATTATGAGTGCGTAGCTGGCTGACCCAGAAAGTTATCTGAACAAATGTGATTTTGTGAAGTTTCCAAAAATCATAACATATTTTCGATGGTCGAACCCAAGAGATTTCTGTACAGAATATGAAAGAGCATGCACACATTAGTTATATAAAAAATTAAAATCGATAAGAAAGGGGCTCCTTTCTAGGCGAAAAATAGCTCTGAAACCAAAAAATGTGAAATTTTTGAATTTTTGGAAAAATCGATTATTTGAAAATCGCCCCAAATATATTTTTTTTCGAATTCCCTGAGTAGTATTGTGCTCGGGAAAAATGATTTCGAATGACAATATATGCGCACTGTTTCACGATAAAATGTAAAATCGAGTCAAAAACGATTAAAATTTTGAAGAAGTTTATTATTTTATTGTGATGTAGTATGCATATATTGTCTTTCGAAAAAAATTTTCCGTACACAATATTGCTCAGGGCCTTCGAAAAAATATATTTGGGGCGATTTTAAAATATTCGATTTTTCCAAAAATTCAAAAATTTCACATTTTTTTGGTTTCAGAGCTATTTTTCGCCTCGAAAGGGGCCCCTTTCTTATCGATTTTAATTTTTTAAATAACTAATGTGTGCATGCTCTTTCATATTCTGTACAGAAAACTCTTGGGTTCGACCATCGAAAATATGTTATGATTTTTGGAAACTTCACAAAATCACATTTGTTCAGATAACTTTCTGGGTCAGCCAGCTACGCACTTATCACCAACAGAAAAATTGGTCGGCTAATTTTTCCGCACATTTTGAGCCCTACGTGAGCTTTCTAGCTCAATTTTTAAGAAAGTTATGAGGATTCCGGCATCAGAACCGGAGAATTCCTAAAAGACGGCTCTGAGACCTGCGACCCGGATTGATCGAATTCTTGTCTCCTGGGTACTACAAAAATATTTTTTCGAAAATTGTTCCGAAAGCTGGATTTTTCCTGCAATCTCTCGTGATACCTCTCTTAAGTATTAAGCATTAAGTAAAGTATGGACTGATATGTTATATGTTCCTCCGGGCAACAGCCGAACTTATACAGAGAATGAATACACTGATATGAGACACCCTGTAAATGTTACACTCAACCTTGAGTGTATTCGCGCGTCGAGAGAGTGCGCGAAAACGATAGATTTGTTAGTGTATCACTAGGTGTCTCAGGTGTCTCATACACTCAATAGTACAATAATGTTCCGTAATGATACGCGATAATCCAATTATAAAAAGTGGAACAAAGGAATGTCTATTGTTCCACGTTTATTAATTGGCTTTTCATGCATCATTAAGGAGCCCTATAGTACAAGTGTATTTGTTCTGGGTGTACGATGGGAGAGCTCGAAGCCGAGAGAATCAGTAGTACTGACACTGACTCTCCACTCAGTACACGCACACACGGAACCAGGAAGTTGGAGAACGGTTCTCTAAGAACCGAAACCATGGCGAACCGTGTTCAAGCGTGTGCTCTATTTATATGAGGACTGAAGGGAGGGTTGAATTTTCGTTTAAATAATATGTACCAAGTTCGAAGTGTTGTCAAAGGTAATCGTGCTTCCACCCTGATTGGCGAGCGTCACTCGAGTGCCGTCCTCTCTCACTCCTCTGCAACAAAAAATCCATTTTTAAAATGTTTATTTTTCTTTAATTTATGAAGTGTTGTTTTGAATAAAATGCGTTATCTTTCTCCTAATGTTGGATGCCCATGCCGATTTTTGTCCGACCGATTATGAATTGCAAGCGATCAAACGCACCGAATATACCAGACCGGTCCTTGCGAGCCGTCGTTTGCTATTTTCGGGCAGGCGGGAGTCGCGGCGACCATAGGTTGTACGATATCACAACGATCCGGCACACACGGGTCATCGCCCATTTCAAACAGAGCATCGATCTTAAATTGTTTCATCAAGTTGCCTTTTTGACCGTCTGTAGATCATAAGCTTGCATTTTCACAATCGGCCAAGCAATTATCATCTGAGAACACCGTTAACTATTCGTGAGAACATTATTCGTGAGACAGCTTATTCCAAATAGTTCATGAATGCCAAATTTGACAGTTCGTTAAAAAAAACTCAATTGCATATCGATCTAAACTTGCACTCATTATTAAGTTTTGAGTAAAAGAAATTGATGAGATATCGATCCAAATCCAAAAGAAAGTTCTTATTCAGACTTATTGCAACATGCCAACAATAAATTTCACCCCTCTCAGTGAATTCTGAACCGACCACGTTGTGGCCCCTACATAGTATTTATATGATAAACAGATTTTTAAAAATAATTTTAAAAGTTCGTCAGTGACGGCCTCAGGTGTGGAACGGTATGTTTAATTTGTTTAAAGAAAACTGGCTGTAGTTGGCCGATCCATAGCATCCATCCTTAGACTTTACATATCTCGTGTATGGAATTTTTCTACACATCGGCGCTGGAAGGGGATCGTCGGATTGGAGAACACACAGTCCGTCAACTGCTCCGAACGCTACCGAGACGCACTAAAGGTGTGTGTATATAGATGAACGTGTATAAACTATTATAACGGCGAATATAAGTAACTTTATAGAATCAGAGAGAAAATAGATTTTGAAAAAGGACAGATAAACCAGATACAAAAGATTAAAGATAAACCTGTGGATCGTCCTCGCATTTCCATTGACACATTCTGAGAGATTCAAAATGATATCCTTCGTATGTCACCTTGACATTAGTCGTAGTTTCCTCGTGGAAGCACACAGAGATGCAGCTCTGGGCGTTTAAACAATTATTTAAAAAATTTTCCTATGAGAGTCTTACCGTAATAATCGCCGATAGAAAGGATAAGGATCTCATAAGTCTTTGAGTTGGACGTCCGCGCAGAGTAAGGCCAAGAATGATGTGGTACCGAGGATACTTTCTCGTGTCGTGTGGGATATCCTCTTGTTACTAAGCGAATGACAAAAGACTAGCACTGATCACCCATGGAGAACATCGACGTACACAAGGAGAAAAGGTTCATAGTAACTGAAAAAAGAGGAAATGGAGAAAAATCGATATAGCTCGCACTCCTCCTTTAAACCAACAGCACACCCAGGTACATTGACAGTGTCCTATACCATATGCATAATTACGTATGGATAGCGTAATCGCTACATTTCAAATGATAGTCCTCTGATTTACCAACCCCATGTGCCTTTGCCCGCAGTCATGATCTTTTTTTAATATTTTCAATCCAACCACCGAACTCTCGGGGGGGGGCTCTAGTCAGGCAGCCAAACATCAAGACACTCCCTTGTTGTCACGTAGATTCTTCTCTGTAGTGAAACGTACCTGCTTCGACTTCCAAAGAAACTGAAAACAATACCTACGAATCAACAATGCTCAGGATACGCACGAGGAGAAATGCGCTGGTTGCTTAGCTACTACCCAGAGAACAGTTCTAGGCATCAGTCATCAGAGCGAGGAAGAGATCGAGGTACGCTCATGAGGAATATTGAAAGAGGGTGCGTTTCGTAGAACTAACCAAAACGACATGAGGAAAAGATTAATACATTTGAGTAAAGTTTATTTAAAATGATATGCCAACGGCTCATTGAGTGGTTAAATGTAATAGCTCTGTGTCATTTCAGTGCCGCTTGCAGAGGAAACAAATCGACTGCGTCAGGACTAGACTTTGAAAAGTAACGGTTCCATTAGTTGCATAATAGGGAAATCGACCGCTTTCGCGAGAAGTGTGTGGAGAAAGGCAACAAGTTGCATCGTTTCTTTTCAAAGTGTAGTCGGTGGAGGCTGGATGGCCTGCTTCCACGCCGCAGCATCCAATTGGCACCATGCCAAGAGGTTCTCTCGTTGTCTGATCCTCTCGTTTAGCGCGCTCTCTCGCCATCTCTCTCTTTCTCTAACTCGTTCTCGCCGACTCTGTTTCGAATGCTGTGCACGCTCATCGTCGATCGTCACAGGCCGATGGTAGAATTGACGAAAGAATTCATACATAATTGCAGAATCCTTTGACACCGCTGCACTGAATTCCAAGATCGCGGTCAATTTGGCTCAGAACCAAACGCTACTAACTTTGGTTCAACCCGACCTGGTGGAAATGTGATTTTCGGAAATCTCCTCAGGGTTATGCCCATTGTAGTTCCTCGTATGATACTCACACCGCCCGATTATGCTGGAGCCCGCATAATATCATTTGCAGAAATGTACATTTCTACAAATCCTCTCTGGACATTAGTGTTGTTGGCTCGAGCTTTATTCTTCGACTAATTGCTCGACGAATCATTCTGCGAAGCGCTCGCCGGTCAATCTTAGTCTCGAGTGAAAAATGAGTTTCTAGTCGCGAGCCGGCTCGGCTCGAGAATAAAATAAAAAGTTAGTCGCGACTTACTACGTGCAAAAATGAAACTTTTATTCTATTTCTCAGACATCGGGTATTGCGGGTATGAAATATGTTGGAGAGGCTTTCTGTGAAAGGGTTGCTCGTTACTACTCTTCCAAAATACCTCGGGCCAGTTTGCTCAATGTTTTATTATCGGGTTACGGTAGAGTGAATTACGGTATTTTTGTTGTTGCAGGATCCTTGTGGCTAAGTTACCATAGGTCACTTTGGGTTCGGTGGACCCGACCAAGGTTCCATTTTGAACCGCGAACTTCCTTCATGGGTTGAATGTGCCTACCAAACACACCACGAACCCCCTTCATGGTGGCAATGTGCCTACCAAGCTTGCTGAAATCGTTGGCACTTATGATCTCGGCACAACAATCAGGGTAAACCCTTCCATACGAGATACGACCCCTCCACACCGATGGCGATCTAACTATGAGGTCAAAATGGCACACGCTCGAGACTAAGATGCAAATGAACTCGCGACTAACACCGGTTCGCGACTAAAATTAGTCGCGAGCTCTTTCTCAGAAAAGAGCTCGGATTTCTCAGAAAAGAGCTCGCGAATAAGAGTTAGTCTATCTGTTATATATGTGGTTCCGCTCCGTTGATGGTCGACTCGTAGGATAAACGCTACTTTATCTACGAAGGCAATTAACGTAAAATAGGCTACATAACGAGAGAGCTCTCTTCTCGTCTGTGAAGGCAAAGTACAAGGTGTGAATAGGATTCTACGATGTGCAGGTTCCCGGCTACAGTAGGGAACGCGCGGGCCTTTGAATACTAATTAGAGCTAGGTCACAACTGTGATTCATAAACTAACTCGAATAGTATTTGCTTAAATAATGATTATAATTTATTATACTAATTCATATACAACACCTCCTCTTCAAGATTGGTCATACCGATCTTAAAGAAACTCAATGGGGTCAAAGGGAGAGAGGTGAGGTGACGTAGTAAAATTGGTCGGGGAATCATTCTCGGATGATTTTTCAATCTTGGACGATAGGCGTGCTCGGGGGACCCTTCACTGCTCGGATACGATGATTGTTTCGAACGGCTTCTCCTCCTCGATGTTGCATTCGTCCAGGTCCTCGACCTTAGTCACTCCACACTGGTGTCTCTCCACCTCCTTCTCACTGTATCTCTCGTAGTGGACGTTCGATTGTGCTCGGGGGACCCTTCACTGCTGCGATGTGGTAGTCGTGATCAGCTGCTTCTCCTCCTCGATGTCGCACTCGTCCTTACTTCGATTCGGATCATCTGATCCAGTGGCGGCCATCTCCTGCCCACGCGGACGGACGACTTCTCGTCCTTGGTCGTCTCCTTGACGATGTATTCTGTTCTCACTCTCGTTGTGTCGATTGCATCCTCGTTCGAAGGCTCTTCCTTCGTCGAGTTCGTACACTAGCACCTGCATTCTACTCTCGAATACAGTGCTTCCTCTAGATGACAGCGCAATACTATCATCTTCCGTGCTCATGGCGAGCCTCTCGACAGAGCCTCCCAACCAGCTCCTGTCGTATTTCGTCACTTTTCGAAATGAAAAATCGAGCAGCGCTTCCGCTGTGATCTATCAAAATCGACCGGCTTTTAGCTCCCTTGTTGACACGATCAACAAGATCCACGATATGGCTACCCCTGCCAACAATCGACTGTCCGTTCGCGTGCGGGTACCTGTACCACAACACCGGCACAGATCGACTGTTTACTCGACTTGGCCTGCCAAGTCAAGGGTCTCCCTCCAGATGACGAAACTGCTCTCAGCCAAGTTCCACTGAGCTTGCACACTCAGCAGAAACACACGGACGCCTCGTGCCTGTCAACCACGGACAACGAAAACCACGAAAAACACGCAAAACGGGGTAACTTTACCGCTCGTTCGAAGTCCTGATCGCCACTGTTATATATGTGGTTCCGCTCCGTTGATGGTCGACTCGTAGGATAAACGCTACTTTATCTACGAAGGCAATTAACGTAAAATAGGCTACATAACGAGAGAGCTCTCTTCTCGTCTGTGAAGGCAAAGTACAAGGTGTGAATAGGATTCTACGATGTGCAGGTTCCCGGTTACAGTAGTGAACGCGCGGGCCTTTGAATACTAATTAGAGCTAGGTCACAACTGTGATTCATGAACTAACTCGAATAGTATTTGCTTAAATAATGATTATTATTTATTATACTAATTCCTATACAACACTATCTAACAACACTACTGGACATGTGTTTATTACAGTCAACTATATACTTTATCACAATTATGACATTGAACTGGTACAAACTAAAAGTAGAACTATTTCCCATGTCACATTCTTCCACATAACCATGCCGTTACAGAAGATAATAGTAAATTATTCGGCGGTAAATCGTTACCGGTTTTTTTTGTAAATTCAACTCTTGTAAACAAATTTCAGTCATACTAAGTGAGCCGCAGATAATGGGATGGGTGACTGTATTTTGAGCTAAGAGGAGATAAACGAGTAGCTTTTCTCTGCAGTGAAATATTTTGTATCTAAACATTGCTTATTTATTGATTTTATTATTTGATACATCCGCGAAGGGTGTTACGGCAATTAAAGAAAGGATGAAGATGAAAAAAAGAAAAAAAAAGTATTTCCCCTCAGATAACTACTTACATTATTTTGGCATAATAAAAATCGATTGAGTAACGGTTCACTAATTGAGTAGGTTGGGATCGAATGATGTCGGTCCATAAGTAATGCGTTGAATGGCAGCGAGAAAGATGTCCACTCGCCCCGCCATCCATTGCCCGCCCTGTATTTTTATAGTTAATATAATATTATATTTTATAAAAATTCCCTGTGTTTCATAAAAGAGTTGGAAATTCATTTATTCATTACTTACGGGTCTATACCAAAATGTCCCCCCTCTCGAGAGGGTACTACCAAAATGTCCCCGACGCGCGATACCAAAATGTCCCCCTACCGAAATGTCCCCCTATACCAAAATGTCCCCGCTACCAAAATGTCCCCCACCAAAATGTCCCCTTCCCTTTCTCCATCTTACATAAAGAGTCTCCAATATATGCTCTATTTCACTCAATGTAAATGAGTTCTACTGTTCGATTTCAATATGCCAGATCTGTTGTTGTAACTCCCAGAGGGTGCGAAATCGTCTTGTGAAAGGTTTTGTGGCGTCTCTCTCTCTATCCGAGCTTGCAGAACAGGGCAGATTCAATGAATACATCGAGTAGGAAATTGCAGAAATTGAAATACGAGTATTTTTTCAAAGTAATCAGTGAAAGGGAGTTGTGACCAACTTATTTTTTTACATGAAAATTGCGTTTCTAGCTAGATCAGAAAAAAATGATGGGCAATATTGTGCTACATCAACAACTCTAATCTGGTTTCTCCTGACAAATTTATGCCATCTTATCGATAGATTATGTTCACCATAAACACGATTTCGCACCCTCTGGGAGTTACAACAACAGATCTGGCATATTGAAACAGTAGAACTCATTTACATTGAGTGAAATAGAGCATATATTGGAGACTCTTTATGTAAGATGGAGAAAGGGAAGGGGACATTTTGGTGGGGGACATTTTGGTAGCGGGGACATTTTGGTATAGGGGGACATTTCGGTAGGGGGACATTTTGGTATCGCGCGTCGGGGACATTTTGGTAGTACCCTCTCGAGAGGGGGGACATTTTGGTATAGACCCATTACTTACATATTCTGGAAATATTTTCTGTTTTAACATCTAGATTGAAATTATTTTTTAAATCGAAAAATACCGAGAAGGGGAACAATAACTCACCAGGCAGAGCACTCGAGTGTTTGTTGACGCCATCGATATGGCCTCGCCAGTTGCGAAAATTACGCTAAATGATGATTTTAGCGTATTAGAAGGTTACTCGGGGAGAGGGTCTGATCATTACTCGGGAGTTTGCGTCTCACTACGCACGGACTAGAGATGGCTTTGCAAGAAAAAATGGCTTAAATTTTACCTTGCTAATAGATCGTGTGAGGAGGAACGAACGTGGGAGCATTGTGGGGTGTAATGCCGCGCTAATTTCATGGGGTGCACATCAGTTTTATGCACCCTTTCATAACATTTTTCCTAGTGAAGCTACGACTTCCAAACTTGATACAGGGATTTCAAGCCACGTTTGGAACATTTTCCTTTTAATTGGGCCCTGTATCAAGTTTGGAAGTTGTAGCTTCATTAGGAAAAAAGTTATGAAAGGGTGCATAAAACTGATGTGCACCTTGCACCCCATGAAATTTGCGCAGCATAAGATTCTTGAACCGGGCAAAACTCTTGTTTGGCGGAACACCGCAAAATCTCTCTTTAAATGAAGGGGAGCAATACTCTTACAGGGAAATCGAATCTGGCCACGGCTTCTTTCCCAACCTATATTTTGCTCTCTTGCTTGACTAGCCATCTCTACACAGAGAATGCACTGAGATGAGACACCCAGAGATACACAGATTGGTGCACCAATATTGAGTGTATTCGCGCGTCGAGAGAGCGTGCGAAATCGAGAGATTTCTAAGTGTTTCATACACTAGGTGTTATATCTTACAATTGTAGGAAACACTCAATAGCAAGTATCTTCGTTCTGGGTGTACTACAAATTCACAAACACTAGTCCCAAATAATAAAACGTTCTGCTGGCAAACACAAGTTCCGCTGGCGAGAGTTCATGGCAAAACAAGAGACGCGCCTAGGTATAGAAAGAGAGTACACGCACCAGTAGTCCATTTCACGTATCATTTTAAAATTGTAATACTTGGACTCACATCATTTTCTGTCCCGCTCCCGGACAGGGAGTGTTGTCGTTGATTTTGACGGCGGTAGTATGTACGCCAGGAATTTCAAGCTGCGGCAGAGAAGCGCACTGCTCGCACATCGTGCCCCCTTTGATTGACAAATATTTTTAATTGAATTACTAATTACTGTAATAATTTAAAATTAACAGTACTAATTGTTTTAATTAGTACTTACTTATGTAAGAGTTGCAGATGCATGTTATTTTCTGTAATTTATAAATTTAATTATTACTAGCTGCAGTAGAGAAGCACACCGTAATACCTTTAATTTATTTTTTAAAGTTTGTAATTTATTTTTTAAAGCTTTAATTTATTTTTTAAAGCATCCACACCACGATCCCCGGTTTGATTACCCTGGAGCTCCGGGTGGCGAGAGAGCGTGGGATGAGAGGGTTTTAAATGCACTCCATCATTTCCCTGCACGAAGTCGCCGCCCCGCCGCCCCCGCACCAATTAATTGTTTTTTTGTGCTTAATGCAAAGATACAATAGGATATTTCAATATGATGAACTTTCCCGATTTGACAGTGATTAACTGATATTATCAACAGTGAAATCGGGAGAGAATTCTCCTATCTTGAGATGGCAGAGGAAAATTCGAAAGTCCCGCTCACTGTGCGCTGCGAAATCTGTGAATATTCATGATAATGTACGTATATACCTTGGCGAGCGCAGGTGACGAACACCAACCCGAGAGAGTTTGCTCCCTGCTTGTAGTACCACTGGAAATAGTATTTACACTCAATTGAGGGTGGATATTGAAGAAATGCGGTAGGTTATTGATATTGATAGTAATTTGATCGTCAAAAATTTTTCGTTTAAAAAAAAGATAAAAATATAAAAAAAGCCGATAAAAAAGTCAGTCATCACGTACATCACACAGAGAGAAAAAGTCTTACATACGGCCCCTAACACCTCGGGGGGGGGGGGGGGGTCTTATATATTTGATTCCCAGGTTTTAGTGACCGTATGTAAGACTTTTTTCTGTGCATTCTAACAGTTATTTGAAGTGGGACGTTACATTTTATTTGCAATATGTACCAAGTTCGAAGTGCTGTCAAACGCAATTGTACTTCCACCCTGGTTGGCGAGCGTTACTCGAGTGCCGTCCTCTCTCATTCCTCTGCAACAAAAACTCAGTTCTGTGTTTACTCTACTGCATAGCTCATTAACCATCATTTAAGATTCATTACCCATTTCATTTCATTACTTTCATTACTCCCGGTCCATTTGAATCTTTTGCAGGACCGGGAATTTTTTTTTATGAAAACCTTTTCCTTCTCCAGATATTGGTATGATCGTATCATGTTTTTCTTGTAATACACCATTCGCACTCAGTGCCTCGAATAGCCGCAATCGCTTAGCCATCCCTAGCACTCACCGAACACACCAGACCGGTCCTTGCGAGCCGTCGTTAAAGATTCTCGGGCAAGCGGGACTCTTGGTGACGTCAGGTTGTATGATATCGCATCGATCCGGCACACACGGGTCATCTCCCATCTCCAGCAGAGGATCATTTGATCGATCTAAAAAAGTAAAAATATACTATTTATTTTAAAATAAAAAAATTTAATAATTTTTTTCATCATTTCCTAAATGATTTCGTAGCAGGAAAATGATCTCAAATTAATTTATCATCGCGGAGGATTTGAAAATTTCGAAATAATACATCATTTTCAAGCAATTTTTTATTAACAATTACTTAGCATAAGCATAAGCATAATTACTAATTTAAAGAATCAGCAAATCAGTATAAAACTTTCGGCGCTCTCGTCGGCATATCGATGTTCATTTGAGAACTCCGTTGACCAAATATTCTTGTCACAGCAACTGGCTCATCAATGCAATACAGTTTACAGTTTTTTTCAAATAGATCATTTGATATCACGCTAAATCACTCAACTATCAATAATGAATTTCATTTTTGTACGAATTTGATATCAGTTGTGTTGAAAAAATCAAACCATAATTAGCCGATCCGATACATCCTTCGTCTGACTTTACATATCGAGTGTAGGGTGTATTCCCACAGGCTGGAGTGGGAAGGGGATCATCAGATTGGAGAATGCACAGTTCTATCATCTCACTGTACGTCACTGAGACGCACTGTAAAATATTTTATAGTATTATTTTCCAAATTATCATAGTTGACTTTTTTAATTGCACATCTTTGATTAATGTAAAGAGAATAGATACAAAGAAGAGATCATCTCGCTATCTAACCAACGCATGATGTTACAATTTTGCAATGATATGTACATCTGCATCTCTCTCTTTACCATGCTCTCTAGCCGGAACTTGTATATCAGCGGAACGTTTTTTTTCTATTTCGGATGAGTGTTTGGAAAACTGATAAGCGTTTCTGATTCCGATATTAAAGATGGCGCAACACGAATGATTGAAACCTTGTATTTTCCCCGATGCTCGAAGTTTCATTTCTGTTATCAGTAGAAGCTGAAACACAAATTCAGCGCGCGTTTCCCTCGCGCACCCTCCTCATTTCCCTTTATCTCTCTTCCTATCTCTGACTTATTCTCCACAAAATGCCAACTCCCACCGCGAAAAAATTGCAGGCTCAATGTGAGATACTGTAAGAATTCTGGTCGTTTTGGACAGTTTATTAAACATAACTTTCTTCAAACTAAAAACTGAATCATGCGATTTTCGAGGCTCTCATCGGGTATTCGATCTCCATTGCCCCACAGTTAGAACTCAGTTGACCAAATATTCGGACCCCTTCTTTAACCTCGAATAGTACTAACCTTCGGTGCATTTTCGCAAGCGACCTTGCACATTCTGAGTGAATCGTAATACGCCGTTGCAATGCCGAGCTTGACATCAGTTGTTCGTTCTTCGTGAAAACACACGGAGAGACAGCACTCAACGATTGGCACTTCAGTATCAGTATTAAGGGTGCTGAACCATATACATCAAAATGAAGGGATGGATCATTAGTTTACTACTATACAATGTCGTAATAGTCCGTATTAAGAATATAATACGCTCATGGTTATTCATATTAATGGTATTTTAGTTAACACAATTGTAACATGGATAACTGATAACTCACGGTAACTGATAACTGATGGATAACTGATGGATAACTCACGGTGACGAGTGTAGAAAGCATTAGGAGCAATTTCACCGCACGCTGCATTATGAATGGAACGAGGAGGCAGTGAGCAGTGCAGTACTAGCTCTGCCTGCTTAAGATCAGGATACGCCCGCGTTTCTACGAAGAATACGCGTTTCTTTTGTCGTAGCTCAGCGCGCAGAGCTCGAGAGCAAAACAATATTATGCACGAGTATTGCCATAGGAGCTGCGCTTCCGTTTGGTAGCTAGGCGCATTTTCAAGTATCATTGAGCTGTGGTGTCCTGTTGATTCGAAAAGCAAAGGAATGCAACAGAAGATCAAATCTTGCGTGGTAGAGCCGTAAAGCCGTGACGGTGAAGGTATTACAAGTTCGCAAACACTCGTTCAAAATAATAAAACGTTCCACGGCTAAACACAAATTCCGCTGGTGATAGAGCATGGCAAAACAAGAGACACGCCGAGGTATAGAAAGAGAGTACACACACCAGTAGTACCTGTCATGAACGGAACATTTACAGATTGTAATAAAGTTGTTGCTAAGCAAATTGTCCGATGCAAGGACAAGGTATAGTTCTGAAATAAAACGTGCAGTGATCCTCCTACTGTTGATGCTTTCTTAATTATTGACTCGGCCATAGAAACTCAAATCTTCTTCTTCCCTCATGTGGTGTTTTTTTCGGAAAAACTTGGGGGGCGCCCCTCTTACTACGATATATGGCATGATGTATCGCAAACTGATGGCTGGGAGGTATACGGTATCCGAGGCAGATCGACGCGAGGAGCGCGATACGTGTGCTCCCGGTGTGTTGTTGTAAACGTGCTCCATACCTTGTACTACACGCTCATCCTTGAGTCATCACGAAAAGATGGCGGTTTTGACCTATTTAGCTCGAAACAAAATCGAAGTTCAGACTTCTTCTCGTTTCACACTAGTTATTGAGTAGTATTTTTGACAATTCGACTTTCTGAACGTGATAACATGTATTGATAGCTGCTTTATTGATCCCTAGAAAGAATGGCTTCGGTTAACTACCTCGATATCGTTGTTTTCTCGACTTGTATTCGCTATGTGTGTCTCATTCTTTAATATTACTCCAGAACGACTTATTAAGAACACGCTGGCGCAAGTATGGACCACAATGGCGTGAACAACGGATATACGATTAAGCTGAAGCCACTAGGAGGGACGTGAAGGGAGGACGGGCTCCCGCAATACCGTTAGTGGTGTCGGGAGAGGGGCGTTATAGCCTTTTTTTTCCAAATCAAGGGTTCGTTCTCTTTATTTATGTTGTCAGCGGTCTACAAACCTCATAGTGAGTGGCCGAAACCGCTGACGCAGCTAACTGAGCGGCCGAAACATTTTTTTGATTGATGTCTCGGTCGGCCAAACCCGAAAACTATGGGTTATTGTACTGAAGAGCTCAAGCTGATCTCCCCCCCCTCTTCCGATATCTCTTCTCGAATAATATAGTGTATTCAGGAAGACCAATTGTGTTCAACGGCGGGAAGGAGTACTTCACAGCCTGGTCCAGGTGAGTATTATTCTTATTTGAGAAAATGAATAGAAATATTACGCTGACCGGGTTATGATGCATCTGACAAGTAAATGTTATTCGTAAGTGCAATGTTCTATTTATGCCATGGTGTTACAACAATGGAAACATTACTTGGACAAAAAAAAACTAGCACTTTATCATACAACGATGGTGCCTAATAAACGAGAATATATTAATGTTGCAAGCATTCAAATCGATATATTTATCAGGTCTGCGCGCGAAGCTACCGTAACCTACATTCATGTGCTCACTGGGATTCATCGTTTTGAGAAGGTTTGCCTTCAGTTTCACACTCGCTGTCATGTGATTATTTTTGCAGAACTGGAATTACGCATATTAGCGTGTATTAGAGGTGGCGCATTATGTGCTCCGAACGTAGCGTAGCTTCCAAAAATAAATATTATAAATTCGCGGTATCCCGAGTGTGGACGTGGAAATTTCCTCGTCCGGATAATTTTAAGATAATTTTATAATATCAGTAATTTGTACACGTCGCTGACGATGCAAAATATACCGTAATCGTAATCGATATAACGCATCGGTTTTATGAACGAGGATTACGGTAAGTATTACTACATGTAGCAAGTAATATTGATTAGTCTGTGCACGTGGGGTGTAGCTACTTCAACTCTGCAGAGCTACTTTCTACCTGATTTATACCTTCTAGTTGAAGTAGCCATGCCTTCCGCCAGAAGTAGTTACCCCACGCACACTGCGCATGGTACGAGGGTTACAGTATACTTTGCATCGTAAGCAACGTGCATCAATTACACATATTATTTTTGCGTAAATACCGTAATTCTCTCAAATATCGTAGTAAGAGGGGCGCCAGGGGCGACACTCCAGGAAAGGGCCTAATTTATTCAAAATGCATCATTTTGCTTACTTATTTTTTTCAACGTGTAGCCCATCACGAATAATAAATAATGAAAAGAAAAATTAATTGCAAAAACGCCTCCTTCAGGGCGCAAATCGATTTGAAGCGATTGAGCCGCTCAAGTGACTCAAGTGGCTCTTGGTCGACTGAAAATCGAGTGTACGATACTCTGTCTCTCATCTCCTCTCGCATCTCTCGCCCCTCCTCGATTCCCCCAATCTCTTTTTCTTGCCTGTGCTCTCCCCGGAGAGACAGAAGAGAAGAGGTCAACCGCTAGTTTTTTTTGGGGTATTTCTCCCTTTAATGACAACTAAATCAATGGTTCCACAACTCACTAGAGCTTCATTCCCGCCGCACAGGGGGATGTTTCGTTCAATGTAACCGGTACAGCTTGCGGCAATTGCTTGAGGGGGAAAGGCTGGCACGGCAAGCACCCTTTACCTTAAATAAAAGTTTTATACATTTTAATTAAAATAAGCACTCTTGTTGTTGAATGGTGGTAACATTTGACGGGCCGGGTTTTTTTCTCAGATGTATCTGATGTTGGTTAAAACATATAATACTACACTAACCATTATAATTCTGCCTCGTACAATATGGAACGGTGGATTGTTGGGAACTTTCCTAGTTCCGTACTAGGATCCCCCCTTTGCCCCTCCTCCTTGGATAAGGGAGGGGTGGGAGGGCGGTACCATTCAATCCCCGGAAGAAGAATATACCATATTCGAAATTTGCGAGAGGTTTTCCCCTACGAGCCAGAAGGCGTGGGGCTTAGTACGGAGCTAGGGAAGTACCTATTGTTAGATGTCTGAATTCGATGGGGTGGTACGAGTTGATCATTACAGCACATTACATCTTCATATTCAAAATCAAAGAATTAAGTATTGTATATAACAACAATAATAATATTCACCTTGCTCTGTGCAGGTTAGCGCAATCAGTTCGATTTCGAACGACCCGCTTTTGTAGACCCACTGTAATATTCTATAATAGTAGGAGGGAAAGACGTAAATTTGCTTGAAGAACGGTTCTCCAAGGGTTTGTTCCTAAGATAACGGTTTGCCAATCTCCACTTTCCAGGCACTCTCTCGTTTCCGCAACCAGAAGAGAGAGGGCATTGAAAGAGGAGGTTGGAAAAAAAAATTTCTAAAAAACATACTTTGGAGAACAGTTTTTTTTCTAGCAAATTGTCGCTCTGTGGAAAGTTCTGTTTTTTTCAGGCTGGATTACGGGTATAGCGCGTTTTCCCGGTATGGATACCGGGATACCGGTATAATTTCCAAACTGGAATAGAAATAAATAGTAGATAGGAGCAGACTTGCCAGGTTCGTTGCAGCGTTGAACGTCACTCTGGTGTTTTCAAGGTTGCCCAGTGTCACTCGTGTTCCGTTCGTGGTCATACCCCTGCATTTTTGAGACTTATGACCAAAACACGTGTACATCCATATTTAAATCATCGACTTTGCTCTCTATCTTTACAAAGGATGCAAATTCAAGTGTGCCAAGTTTAGCATGAAAATTAGAAGGATTAATTTGATCTCGAATGTCTTCTTGTTTTCTTTCATGTCTCCCTCCAATTTCCCTACCCGAATTCAGATTTTCTTTAATTCTACGCGGGTGTATCAAATAAATATATGGTGTCGTACCGGATAAATAAGGGGGGTCCGTCTGAGTCGTCATAACTTCGCCATGGACACATGGGCGTCTGATCGATGGCGATTGGTACGCTATTCGCGATGCACGAGTCATCTCCCATTTCGAGCAGAGGATCGTACAACGACCGATCTCAATTTCCCGATATAGTCTAAGTAAGCCAAATCCAAGAAAAATGTGCCCCTAGGGATTGCAAACTCGGTATTCGTATTACGTTCTTTTCGACGAGAGATTGGTATTACGGCTCATGAGGCGAAGAGAGTTTGAGGTAAAGAGATTGCCAGAAAGTTTGGCTAATACCGAACCGGCATTCCTACCGCAGGAGTAGGCATACCATAATATTCTAAACATATCTTTGAGTATGGGTCTGGAGGATTTTCAGTTTTTTTGAACACGAAACGTAAAGTTAGATTCCCTTCATGAAAAAGCTATAAAAATTTTAGCTCTGCAATGGTGCTAGTGAAAATCCAAGCGTCCTGGATCGATGCGCTCTTTAAGAAACTTACCGTAATTGGCCGATCCGTAGCATCCTTCGTCCGTCTTAACATATCGTGTGTTCCGAATATTCCCACAAAACGGCGCAGGAAGGGGATCATCCGATTGGAGAATGCACAACTTGATCACTTCACTGTACGTCACTGATACGCACTGCAAAAAAAATTGTGATCAACTTGTAGTATATAGGTAATTTTTATAAACTGCGACATTTTCAGCGTAGAAAGGTGTCGTACGCATCACGAATTAACAGCGCGAATACATTGGAAATTTTCGAGAGTTGGGAACGATGTGTTTTATAGTTCTATCGTTTTTAAAGTATCTAATGACGTGACTGCTTGAATAGTGCTTACCCTCGGTTCTTTTTCGCAAGCCATTTGCACATTCTGAGCGCATCGAAATAAGCAGAGGCGATTCCGAGCTTGACATCGGTTGTTCGTTCTTCGTAAAAGCACACTGAGCGACAGCTCTAAACATTTTTTTTAGATCTTATTGATTTAGACCGGTGGGTCAGATTAATGATTAAGTATCATTTATATCGAAATCTATACAGTATCGCAGTGCGTTGGCTGGATCAATCCCAGCGCCTGTTTTACGACAGGCTTACCGTAACAATCGCCGACAAAAAGGGTAGGGATCTCATCGCTCTGAATAGAGTTAGGCCTCCCTGAAGGAGGGAAATGGTAGATACTGAGGGCACTCACTTGTTGTGATGTGTCTGTGAGACGCCTGTTGCTAAGCGTGTGACCAGCGATCAGCGGGGTAAACTCATGGAAGAGACCAGATACACGAGGAGAAAGTCTCATAACAAGCATGTCTTAGGGGTACCTACTATCCCATATAGTTCAAATTCAGATCGATCTCCGGTGACTTTTGCCCCTCCCTTGAAAGAAAAGTAATTTTAAATATTAAATTCAAGGTTGTTACAATGCGCTAAATGCAATCCTGATTCATGGCTAATTGTAAGTACCGCAATCTCGCTATCGTAATCATCACATTACAACTTTCCAGCTCTTTGCGATTTCAAACCCCAATGATTTGGGGCACATTTAAGATCCCCTGAATGGAACCTTCGAGTTTAGCTTTAGAACATCCAATTGGGTTCATGCCAGGCAAGCTAAACATCGGGATACACCCGTGTTTCCATGATAAACACTTTCTTTTTTCTCGGTAGTTAAGCCCACCTGCGTCGACTTCTTTAGCAATATACGACGACTAAACAACGACTTAGAATGCGCAAGAGGACTGTGCGCGCTTGTTGCTAAGGGGATTTCTCAAATAACCAGCTAGAGAGAACAATCATGAAGGAAAGAAAGATTAGCAAAATTTTACAGAGGTAGTAATTGGGAAAATTAATATTTCCATTCTTATCACTCCCGTGTTCGTATACGGAGGGGCAGGTTCTGACAAAGAGAGAAAAGGGACAGTTAACACAAGTTACTATATATTAGAAAATGCTAACGTCTGTCTGTCTGTCTGTCTGTCTGTTTTTTTATTTGTTATTCCTTCCGTTGCAATTTTTTTTCATTTTTCGCTATAAATCGCTTCAAAATTGCGCAATCTTCTCAGAACCTTTTGCATATGATAACTGATCAGAATTGCTTTAAAATTTTACAACATTTAAATCACCAAATCCATGGCCAAGTGGGTTATGCGCTTGACTAGCAATCCGAGCGACGCAGGTTCGAGCCCCGCCGCGGGCAAACCTTTTGCCGCATTTTTCGCGAGTGTCAGAAACCGTTCTAACACGTTTTTGAGTACCGTGAAACACGTTTTCACCTGTTTTGCCGAACTTTAACGTAAAAAATCGAAAATTTCGAAAACTTCCAAAATGATTCAGAGAGCGTAGGGGATCACAGGAAAAGTGTTTTGCGATGTCAGAAACGTGTCTGAACGTGTTCGAACGCGATTTAACGTGAAAAAATGAAAATTTCGAAAAGTTCCCAATTGGTTCGCAGAGCGTGAGGGATCACAGGAAAAGGGTTTTGCGATGTCAGAAACGTGTCTGAACGTGTTCCAACTTGTTTAAACTTGAAATATCGAACTTTTCGAATGTTTGCCAAACACATCGGGGAGTCTCGGGGGTCACAGGGAAAAAATGTTTTGCAATAAAAAACGAAGTCTCCAGGTTCGGTCCCCTGGACCGAACATGGAGCCGGCTACCAAGCTCCTCCTGGAGCGAACATGGAGCCGGCTACCAAGCTCCGCCTGGACCCAACCTGGAGCCGGGTGTGTCCCCCTAAACCGAAACTGGAGCCACCTACCGAGCTCCCCCTGGACCGAACCCGCACCCAGAACTATGCATAGAGCGTAGTGTGCGCATAGAGCGTAGTGCATTTAACCTCAATACAACCCCGCTAGTTTTGGATCATGTGATCCACTTTCCTTGAGATCTATAAACCACGGCGGTCCAAAGATTGTATCGCTAACGTAAAATAGTGAAATCATATGTTCCACACCCACAACCCAGTGCATTTATTTTGCCCTTTTGTTTCCATAGCTCTCCAATTTTCTATTGAAATCTGCAGGAATTCAACAATGCCTTTACTGACCCTTTAAGCGTGGCAGAGCGAAATGGTTGAAGTCACACATCTTTATACAGTAGACTGAAAACACTCGATAATTATACATTATCGCTGTCTAATGAAGGTGGACCGGTTCCGGGGGAGATAATGCACTGTGGTGAGCGTGGAGATTTGATCGATTGATACTCTGTCAAGGGGCATACGATAGGTATAGGTCATGGAGGTTGCGTTACATTGCCTTAGTGAACCAGTAACGGAAAATTGATTGTTGCTATGTATGTGAGACGGGTGCAAGCGCGGAAGATAACATAGCTTATTTGATGAGGCATTGGAGAATTTGCAGGCGCTCAATCGATAATTGCAGTTACAGTAGTCTGCAGCTACAGTAATCAGTTGGTCTGGGCGCATCGATCGACGATGACAGAGGAGAAGAGGGAGAGACGCTGCGCCTTGTGGAGAAGTACAATCCAGAAGATGATGTTGAAGAGCAGAAACTGAAAAAAATCAATATTTGTATTTTTGTGATCTTTCTGTAACGTATTTCCACCGTTTCGTAGATTTCGACGAATTCGAGGAGCTTTGGACAATAACATATTGAGTGTGTGACGTATTCCTATTAACTGTTATGCATGCTACTCGTAAAGTAAAATCATAAAAAGCAAAATAATAAACTATTGATAGGGGCCAAGAATGAGGCGAAGTACTCACAGCGCCAGGGAACAGCAGACGACTCGCCATGTCAATGTGCGAGTGCTTCAGGCAGAAATTCCACTGAAAAGGGCAATCGATCAGGTACCGTACGCATTTGACTGTGTCTCGCAGAAAATCAACTACGGTAAAAGTTAGCCATCGATTTTTAGCCATCGTTTACCAGTGATTAAAATTTTCCCATCGATTTACTCTATTTTGAATGATATGTTGGTAACAAAATCAGCGCTTCAGAAAAAAAGGATGTCGTCCGACAGTACCTTGAACGGATGTCGTACGACCGCGAGTACGGTAGGCTCATGGGGATCGGCGCAAGTGCAGCGCGCGAGTCGCGCATCTGCGAAATATTAATTTATCGATTTATCTTTCGAGTAAATCGATAAGTGGAGCCGTACCCTGAATAAGGTCGGGCTGGGGCGGCGATGGCGGTCCCTTCTTGAGCTTATTCTCGCGACGCTTGCGGTCCTCGTGCTTCTTCTGGAAGTAGTATGATGAGTAGCTCCGCCCATTTACAAGCTCCGCCCATTCCATACTCCGCCCCCTTCGCACTCGCCTTGGAATAGGCCACGCAGGCGTACTCGATGAGCGCTAGGACGACTAGAAGATAGCAGAAGCCGAGGTAGACGTCGACCGCCTGCAATGCACGCTCTGCACCACTGCGAATGCACGATGTCCCCACGGAAGAAATATCCTCCCTGTTCGCACTCTTTTCCAGCTTGACAATTGGATATTGTTAGTGTCTCGGTCCGGTGGCTTTCACGGTGTAGCACGTGGCACTGCGTTATTGGAGCAAAATTTTAGCTCAAAATTTAAGTAATGCCAAATCTTTTTTGTATGCTGCAGCCGACCCGTTATGACTTACGATCAGTGGAATGGCGCGATGACCAACATCACACAATTCTAGCCCAAGCTTAAACCTTAAACACCCTAAGCGAACCTTAATATAAGCCACGGGCGGCAGTCTCCTGTTCGTGCCAGTCATGAGATGCGTCAGCGTCAGCACCGTCAGCACGCCAATGGTAGTGCGGGAGGGCGGCGAGTCGCGCGAGATCCAGAACGACACCCACGAAATGGCCACCACCAGGCCTGCGTGTGCATTAGTAAACGTCGCGCCAGCGTTGTGTAAGCGATTAGGAAACGTCGCCTGTTGAAAAATAGACAGCGCGCCTACGTGGTGAAAGCGATTAGGAAACGTCGCCTGTCGAAAATGCGACAGCCGAGAGCCTGTGTGTGCGCATTAGGAAACGTCGCCTGTCGAAAAATCGACAACAAAAGCAGTTAGTATTCGTCGGCCTCACCAGCGGGCACGAAGATCTGCAACATGTAGAAGCCGGACTCGCGGTCGAGCACGAACGTCACGCCCAGCCGGTCGTACGCGCCTTCAAGCTCCGCCCACATTAGCCGCCAAGCTCCACCCCCTTGAGCAAACCCCGCCCACTTGTTAGCCCTCAGCGAATACCTGATAGCGTGACGGCAGTCTTGTTGTATCTGCAGTACTGCGCGAATCGATAAGTGGGCAGCTCGACGGGTTCTAGCTGAAAATATATGCGGTGTGGTGTGTGGGAAACGTCGCTTGTCGTTTTTTCGACAGAGACGTATTAAATTGGTAATCGTCGTCCGCTCACCTTCACAGCTTCCGCGCACGCGCCGCCCTCGTCCTTCTTGCACCACGTGTACGCGATCGCCTTGGTGTCGTAGCCATCTAAACAAGACTCCGCCCATTTTACAGCAACTGTTCATTATCGGGCTGCTCTTGCGCCAAGTCCCGCCCTCTTTTCCCCCCAAAAAAAAGGAGGCGTGGCTATCGTGCTCGTGAACCAGTGTGTTTGTGGGCGGAGTCTTGCTCGATTTTATTCGGCATCATCCCAGAAATCAATAATCGTGGCATATAATATAGCTGTGTGTGTATCGTGTGTGTACTGTAGGTGAGTGTGCGAGTGATATTGATTGGATACGAGAGAGTGAGAGAGAGAACGGAAAGGAGAGGAGCGAGAGAAAGAGAAAGAGAGGAGCAGCAGCAATCGATATACGTATTTACACAGATGGAAGCTGAGTGTGTCTCGACACGATGTATGTACGGTATCTAGTGTGTAGATTATTGATTGATTAGAGCAAATATCGATTTTCTAGAAGAAAAAGAAGAAAAGATGGGATGGCGATAGTAAATGACGCGTATGTGTGTTGAGTGGGGGAGGAGATACACCAGATGCAATCACAGGGAGCGTGTGGGCGGGGCGGGGGGAAAGGGGGCGGAGTCGGGGAAAGGGGCGGAGTCGGGGGCGGAGCTAGCCCGTCTTGTCGATGTCGTACCAGCCCTCCATCGTCGTCGATTCGGACATGGACGAGAGGACGGTGAGGATCGTCCAGTAGAGGACTGCAAAAAAAATAATTTAGGACAAATTTGACGAGTCGCTAAAGTTTTGTGGAGTATTTGGTTAAACTAAATTGCCACACTAATGTTCCGCGATTGTTCTCGAGCACGCCCTGCAGAATCTATGCAAATTGAGGGGAGGGGTAAAAAATGTGAAGTAAGTGAGCGATGGTCTCACCACGAAATCAATTTTGGCTTTTTGCCAAAACCACCGTACGCTACGCACCATTGAATCCTCCGAATAACAAGGGGAAGAGGTAGCGCGAGCACTTGTCGATCTTGGCGGGCGTGATGTTGGAGCACGTCCGTGTGGCCTTCTTTGCTCGGCCGAAGGGCGCCGGCCAAAGGGGAGTCGAGGGCTCGGCCGTCTGTAGGAGAGTTTTACAACATTCTATATCTGTTCTTTCCAAAAACTCTCTTCACCACTCGGCACTATGGATGGCTTCGCAAGAAATGCACTCATCATTCTGCACACTATCTCGTCAGACCGGTGTGAGAATGTGTGAAATGAAGAGAGTGATTTCATGCGAATAACTACTCGGTACTCGACAAAGTGTTAAAAACGAAGAATTTCGGACTATGTTTCAAGAGCCTAATAGAAGGGCATCCTTGTTTTACGTCCGATTTACGCCTTTTCTTTTCAGAAATAAAAAAAAGAAAAAATGATCTCTGATCTCTCACCAATCGAGGGTGCTGCTGTAGTGGGATGGTGCGGCAGTCGCAATCCGGTGGAATCTCCATCAATTGATGCTGCAAAATCGATATTTGCTTACTGTACCTGATCGATAATTGTATGCTGTACCCGCGATCGATCTATCACCAACTGAACCGAGCAAGCGCTTACCATGGACGAGTGGTGCGCGCCCATGTAGAAAGCGTCTACCTGCAATATGCACACAACTAAGAGTGAAGGCGACGTTTCGGAAAAGGCACACATCATACCGTACGACGATGCACCACGCGCACCACGACCGTCAACAACCACGCACGTGAGCGCGCTGCATTCGAAAGTGCGCGTTTTCAATCACTGCCTCTCTCCACAACTACCAAGGAACTCAACAATGCCAGGGGAACAATCAATCGATAATACAGGGGGGTTACGGTATCCGTGTCAGACCTGGTTCGAGGCCAGTTTGGCCGGTGTTGAAGGCTGTGAGAGCAGCACCATTTCGTATGACTAGAAGGATTTTTACAAATTCGTTATCTTGTACCGAACTTTTAGTAGACATCTGCATGCTATTATTTCAATAGTGTTAAATAAAATATAGTCCATAAATAGTTTTAGAATTGCTTCCGATCCCTCAGCTTCCACCTTATTTCATCAACTGATCGGAAACATTCGCTGCTTTTTCCTCCTAATCACTCAATCTTTATTGGTCAACACTCTCTCGCTTGCGCGCAGTCTCTCGTCACCTCTGCCTCTGCTCTCTCCTCTCTTCACCCGCTCTCTCACCCTTGTGCTTACACCTCTTCTTTCGCCCCATTACCCCCAGGCAATCAAAGGCTGGTCGAAAGCCCCCGTTAGAAGGCTGGTCGAAAGCCCCCGTTCATACAATTACCCTCGTTTTTGAGGGTATACTAACGTCACTGCTGATCGGTTGATTTACACGAATTGTGTATGACCTATTAAACTTTACTTTTTGACATAGGACTCACACTTATCTTATTTAGAATTTCGTTTCCACTATGACGTCATCACTAGGCAATAACTCACATTGTTATTCGGCTTGGCGGGAGAGGCGAACATCGGGCGCTCCTGACGCTGCTGCTGCTCCTGAGCCTTGAAGACGATCAGTTATCGATCGGCACCGTATCAGAACTACCGTAATCAGTTAGTGGTCGATACCGCAAGGCAGTTATCGATTAAAATCAGCTAACGATCACATCTATCTACCGTCGCTGTCATCAGTTCTCAATGCTTGATGTCGACTACCGTACCTTTTGTCGCTTCTGCCGCTTCAACACGATCCGCTTGTTCATGTAGGAGACGACGGCGTACTCGACTAGCGAGGCGAAAACCATCACGAAACTGCATAATTATCGATTGATTTTCAAAGAACAATTATCGATTGGTTTCGAGCAACTATACTATTATAGATTTACTTATTTCGAATACTGATTATAGAATGATATCAAAATCAAATTGTCGCTGCATCTCACCAAAAGTTTAGAAATACATCCAGGCCCTTGATGTACGAAACCTTGGGCATCGAGTTCTGCAATAATTGCTGTAAACTGTATACATCATTTGTTTTTTAAACCTATTTTTCTAGCCATTGCTCAAAGAGGAAAAGATAACAAAAGTAAATTTAACATAGATAATATTTGGCTGATGATATTAGAGATCAAAGATCAAATATTAGGTGGAACTGTATGTGAAAGTCTATTTTTACTAGTCATGCGAAGAGCGAACTAATTTAATAAGCCTAAAATGGCTGCCAGTGTTTCGGCCCTGCGGTCTAGACACTGACCGCCTCCCTGGGGGCGGGCCTCGTCAGTAGACAAGCCCCAGGGACACAGTTATGTAAAGGATACTAGTGGTAAATGAATAATAGCGCGCGTAAAAAAAAAACCTATTCCTCAAAACTGTTATCCGAACTAAATAAGAAAAACAGGGTTCTAAACATCCATAATGGGAGAGAAGGCTATGTTAGGAGTGTGAGAGATTGAAGTGTGGAGATTGAAGTGTGAGAAAGATCGCTTACATTTGTGGTGGTGATAAGAGTGGTCATCGTGAGCACAGTTGTCACGCCAAGACCGACTCGAGCTGGACTGGCCTGAAGAGATCAAAGATCACACTACAGAGATCGCAGGAAATAAGAAATTTAGATCAAAAAATAGGATCTTGATTACTATTTACGCTCATCACAAAAATATTATTCAATTTCAAAGACCTGCAAAACGTTCCGGCAACCTTTTCGGCGTTAGCTAATTAATTAAATATATAAGTAATAAGTGATCAAACTACAAACATCAAATATCAATTCTCCTCACCTCCCGATTGAGCCAGAATGACACCCACGAGATTGTCACAATTAGCATGGAGGGAATGACGATGTTCATCGAGTAGAAGCCCATATTCCTCACTAACAACACCTCGACGTACAGACGCACGTACTTGCCTTAAAAGAAGTATTATTTCATTATTAAATAATGATTTTTCTCCTAATTTCTTTTTATATATAGTAAACCGAAAACTGTGCTGAAAGCACTCTATTTTCCTCCCATCCCGTTGGGACATATTTTCACAAAGAAAAATGTCTGTCATATATGGCTCCTGAACTGCGTTTGTATGTCATACATAACATACAGTATGTTATATGTAACATACAAGCGCAGTTCAGGAGCCATATATGACAAACATTTCTCTGAGTGTTGTGCTGCCAGTAGGAGTAGTTAAAACTTTTGTTATGTTTCAAGAATGTCTTATCTCTGGAAGTCGATTGTTTTGTCAATTCTTCAGCTACTTCCTATTTGGGCCCAAAAATAAACAAACATGAAGCGGCTAGCGTACATGACCGTGTTCCGAGTGGCTTCCCAAATTAGAAAGTCACATCGCGCTAAACATCACTCTATAACTCTTTTTTCTAGACGTTGCTGAGCTGGTATCAAGTAGAGGTGGTCAGTCGAAAAGCCGAAATGAGAGAGATAACAAAGGAGAACAAAGGATTGAACCGGAACGAACCGGAACCGGAAAATTTGTTCGACATTATTTCAGACAAAGACATTTTTCGACTGATCATCCCTAGTATCAAGTGTGTATTATGTGGGATTCAGTGTACATCGAATACTCTTCATTTCACACACTCTCTCGATCGGCCGGTAGGCAAGAGAGTGGTTGAAATGAAGAGTACATCGATGTACACTGAATTACATTGATGTGACACTGAAGGGGGTATTAGAGTGCAAAACATGAGACCACGATATCTTCATTGCTCACACAATATACACCGGTCGGTGGGTGAGAGATTGTGAGAAATTAAGAGAGCGTGATTAAGAGGCTCGCATTTCGCACTGTAGTGAGGTTGGATAACCACTTACCAGATGACGTCACGGCCTCGGTGTGGTTGACGATGTACCGGGTCTGCTTGAACTGCGGCAGCGTGAAGGAGTCAAACGCCACCTGCATTATTGATTATTTAATTAATTATTAATTTTAAAATTAATTATTGATTAATTAATCACCGCTTTGTGGGCCTCCGCCGTGATGCTCTTGTTTGTGCCCCAGAAGTAGTCGATCTCGGCGCGCGTGTAGCCATCTGCGTGCGTGCGACCATTAGTAAAGGGCGACAATGGGCGGGCGGGATACGGTAGGTACACACACAAAAGCGACGATCACTGATTGAGAGACACCAGAACACTAGGCCGATTTATAAGGAGATCCCGTGTGTTTATCTTTTCCATCTACCAGAATATAAAGTTTGTGTGAGACCACTACAACTGAGTGTTGATGAGATTCCTGAGAGTGATGAGGGGGTTCGGTAATCAACAAATATCAGGGGTAATCAATCGATAATCAGGGGTGGTCAGGCTTTGGTCTGGTTAAGGGCGGCGGCGGTCTGCGATATCCGCAGGAAGTACGTCCAGTAGATGGCGTTGAACGCGATAAATATCTGAAATTATTGATTGATTGATTATTGACGCCGATGTCAGGTTACGGTATGCTACGGAATCATAAAATGATACGGTAATTTTAGCACTTGCTTTTCCCAAAGACAGTAGAGATCTTGAGAAACAACGGAACTTTACTGTCTGCCATTTTCATATTATATTATCATTTTATGAATGAAACATCAATTCTCGGTGCAACATAACACGCGTGTAACGTAAGGATCGGGACAAAATGAGCGTGTGGACGTACAATTTCTGACACCCACATTTGTATACATTTTTGGATAGCCCTCGTGGTGCTCGAAAAGATAGCGTTTCGCGTTTTTGCATTATGTCGATTTTGACGACGATAGACGATGATTACTGTCTGAAACGGGAAATTGATCCCCACTTTGAAGCTGAATATCTCGCTTCAGAGCAAAATTGAGAAGAACTTCATTAAGAGATAAATTGTAGAGAATTTCCAGGAGATTACAATGAACGCAATTAGATTTCCTGAAATTGATTATGAGGCGAGTTAATTTGCGGAAAGCTGCCGTTTGCACCACATTTCGAGACCAGAAAATTTTATTCGCTAAGATTGTCGATATGGAAAAGACACGTCGACTGATATATAGTTTGTAGGGTCGAATCATTTTAGAAATCAGTGTTTGAGATGAAAAACGATTCGAAAATTCCATACTTAGCCGTTTTTCTGCTCAAAAAGTGAGAGATCAGTGCTATTAGTCTCTCTCGTCAAGACAAGAGAGTGTGTGAAACGAGGAGGGCATTTGACCTTTGAGAGAGGAGAGTGGTAGATCATAGCGACTCCTCTCTTCCAGAGGTGTGAAATAGCAAAATATTGGATTTATTTCGGTTTATTGGATAAATCACTGATTTCTAAAATGATTCGACCCTATGTTTTATACATCAATCGACGCGTAATCTCAAGCTCCAGCTTTTGAGAAAATAAAATTTTCTGGTCTCGAAATGTGGTGCAAACGGCAGCTTTCCGCAAATTAACTCGCCTCATAATCAATTTCAGGAAATCTAATTGTATTCATTGCAATCTCCTTTAAATTCTCTACAATTTTTCTTTTTTCTTCAAAGTGGGGATCCATTTCCCGTTTCAGACAGTAATCATCGTCTATCGTCGTCAAAATCGACATAATGCAAAAAAGCGAAACGCTATCTTTTCGAGCACCATGAGGGCTATCCAAAAACGTTTCATTCAGCATTTCGACTTTTTGGGTGTACGGAACTTGTCCCGATCCTTACGTGACACGCGTAATAAAGGTTATTATATAGCGGCTACGGTAAACAGGTTACGGTAGGCAACGGTATAGGACTACCGTCGGGAAGATGGAGCGCGAGTGCTTGTCGATGTTAGAGGGGCGGAAGGCGCGTTTAAAGCGCGTCGCGTAGCGCACCAGACGCGGCACGCGGCTGCCGCGCCGCTCCGGCTCCTCGTTGTCAGAGGCAGTCTGAAGGAACAATCGACAACTGCTAGACTTACATCTTCGATTAATTTGTCTTTATCATTCATCGCTTGCGACGCAATTTGCCTGTTCTAATGTTTTCCGACTGTTCTGAAACATTCAAACGAAGATGGTCAGTGCTAGAAATCGTTACTACTATAGTCTCTCTTTAATATATATTATAAAAATCTCCCGAATGGAAAATGATCTAGAAGGAACTGAACGCACCGAGTCAAAGACGACGACGGACTTCCTCGACATGGACAGTGTTCGATTGGTCTTGGGCACGGCGAGGAGGGGAGTCGTCGCGTCGGGGATAGAGGGCGGACAGAGACACGGTTCTACTGAATAAATGACACTTGTAACAAAGTAAGCAATGTAAACAGAAAAAAACGCTTTATAATATTTGTAATCGCTAGCGGCGGGCAGTCAATCGTCCGAAAGACGTGGTTTGTCTTTTGGCACACCCGTGAAACATACACCTTCGAGGACATTTTTGGCCTCTTTCACTTATTGGTTTTGATATGAGGAAAATTGAGAACAGCTGCATGCCGAGTTAAATATTTTTATCTTCTAAATATTCATAAAATTGAGAAAATACATACGCTGACTGGCCAAATTCACTGGCGGTCGAATGTTCGCATCAATGTACAGATTCGAGGTGCGATCCGTCGAGGAGTAGAACGGGCGATACGCTGAAATGTTTCTATCGATTACTGATTTTTTTTAAAATATAATCACATGTCTCCCTATAATGGATGCTTCATAGTCCATAGAGAAAGACGACCCAGACCGCATTTACGGCCTCGAATTTCCGCGAATATCGAGTTCCTAATGCCTTTTCGATGCGGAATGAACAGATTGTCTGTCCCCCACTTTGCGCTAACGAAAGGTGGGTCGAATTTCGAAAATCTCATCCAAATTGAGAACGGAAATTGCAGTTTGAATTTTTCATTCTTTAACAGAACGCGGATACTAAAGGTAATAATGGAGTTAAAGCGAAGTTTTCAATTTTCGCATAAGATAATTTTTTACGGAATTTACAAAAACTAGCCCGGATCTCTATATTTTACTAATGTAGGAGGAATTTTTGTCTTATATTAAAAATAATTACCTGAATTGTAGTAGGCCGGCACGGAAATGGATCGTTGATGCACAGGTTGGTGGTCGGGCGATTGCGGTTGCGGCATGATCGATAGTGCTCTGGAAATTTATGAAAATATATTATATTTATTTAAATATATTTAAAAAAGACAGGATCAGGCAAGTGACAAGTGACAGAGCAACATGTAAATTTATGTTCATTTTATTTTCTCAAATAAAATAATCATTCCTAAATATATCGCCAATTACTCGTTACCCAATCGTAGTACGGGATGCAGTCTTTCTGTTAACGCACTCGTGAAACATATTTGCAATTCGTGAATATCCTAGACCATTTCCATATTTTGGTTGGTCCCAATTTTCGAATTTTGTTCTGTCACTCATATCCCGGATACGCCTGTCACTCATATCCCGGATAGGAAGTACACAGAGCGCGAAGTATCTTAAATATAAGATACTCGGTACCAGACTTGGCGACATTAAGAGAGTTGGAACTTATATTTAAGAGAGGTATCACGAGAGATTGCAGGAAAAATCCAGCTTTCGGAACAATTTTCGAAAAAATATTTTTGATTTCGACCAAACTTTTTTGTGAGAGTACCCAGGAGACAAGAATTCGATCAATCCGGGTCGCAGGTCTCAGAGCCGTCTTTTAGGAATTCTCCGGTTCTGATGCCGGAATCCTCATAACTTTCTTAAAAATTGAGCTAGAAAGCTCACGTAGGGCTCAAAATGTGCGGAAAAATTAGCCGACCAATTTTTCTGTTGGTGATAAGTGCGTAGCTGGCTGACCCAGAAAGTTATCTGAACAAATGTGATTTTGTGAAGTTTCCAAAAATCATAACATATTTTCGATGGTCGAACCCAAGAGTTTTCTGTACAGAATATGAAAGAGCATGCACACATTAGTTATTTAAAAAATTAAAATCGATAAGAAAGGGGCCCCTTTCGAGGCGAAAATAGCTCTGAAACCAAAAAAATGTGAAATTTTTGAATTTTTGGAAAAATCGAATATTTTAAAATCGCCACAAATATATTTTTTCGAAGGCCCTGAGCAATATTGTGTACGGAAAATTTTTTTCGAAAGACAATATATGCATACTACATCACAATAAAATAATAAACTTCTTCAAAATTTTAATCGTTTTTGACTCGATTTTACATTTTATCGTGAAACAGTGCGCATATATTGTCATTCGAAAAAAATTTTCCGTACACAATATTGCTCAGGGCCTTCGAAAAAATATATTTGGGGCGATTTTAAAATATTCGATTTTTCCAAAAATTCAAAAATTTCACATTTTTTGGTTTCAGAGCTATTTTTCGCCTAGAAAGGGGCCCCTTTCTTATCGACTTTAATTTTTTATATAACTAATGTGTGCATGCTCTTTCATATTCTGTACAGAAATCTCTTGGGTTCGACCATCGAAAATATGTTATGATTTTTGGAAACTTCACAAAATCACATTTGTTCAGATAACTTTCTGGGTCAGCCAGCTACGCACTCATAATCAACAGAACAATTGGTCGGCTAATTTTTCCGCACATTTTGAGCCCTACGTGAGCTTTCTAGCTCAATTTTAAAGAAAGTTATGAGGATTCCGGCATCAGAACCGGAGAATTCCTAAAAGACGGCTCTGAGACCTGCGACCCGGATTGATCGAATTCTTGTCTCCTGGGTACTCTCACAAAAAAGTTTGGTCGAAATCAAAAATATTTTTTCGAAAATTGTTCCGACCTTCCTGCAATCTCTGGTGATACCTCTCTTAAGATACTCGAGTATCTTACTTGAGCGGGGGAGAGAGGGAGAGTAAGAGCCCAAGTATCTTACAAGTAAGATACTTCGTCTCTTGTTTGGCGCCGCCGCCAGTAGCTCGCTGGCTGGCGCCCCTTCCCCTGGCAGTTACCGTAACCCACAGCAAAGATTGACCTGTTCATTGATTGTAAGCTACTTGGGGCAAATGCGAAACATAGTATACTTGGGTATATTTTTATCCACAAACAAAATCGTACAAAAAAGGAGCGAAAGGAAGCTACCGTAGGCGATACGGAAACAATGGGAGAGAGGGAATACACGGGAAATGTATTTACAAATTAGGGGACGTAGCCGATACGGAGTGAAAATGGACAAACTGGGGAAAACAATCCATAGTCTCACACGAAACATGAACAAGAAATTATAAAACAGGAAAAAAAGGAACTGTGCTTATCATATTCGGGGGTCTCTTTGTTGGTCTCGCGTTCCTTTCTCCAGTCGGGACGAGACTTCTTTCCATCGGCTTTCTCGAGGGCTTCACAGGATATGCGATCGAAGAAAGAACTCTGTAAGTATACGGTTTGCTTTCAATAGACAGGACTTTGTAATCATAAGATTGTAAATTATAGTTTATGAACAATGGTTTAGGAAAAATTGTTTTGTAACATTCTTTGAGAGACCAGCTAATTAGAAAGACTTCATCTGGAACCACGGTTTTGGGAAAATCAGAATAAACACAATTATATTAAAACCATCAAATTATAAACGTTATTATGTAACCAACGATTTATATTAACTACGATTGAGAACCGATTTTATTTGAAAAATCTTTTTGGAACTCGTCGATTTATAACCGAGCGCGCATCGCGCGCCAGAGGTGGAGCGAAAGAGGAACACGCGACGCAACCGCGCCGGCGCACGATAGCGCGCCATGCGCGCTCGGTTATGCAAGCTCGCTCGGTTTGGTGGTTCTCGAATGACAGGTTACAAAATTACGGTTATAACTTCATCGATCTCCAATAGACAGAGAGTATACATACCGTCTTATCGTAGAAGGGATCTCCATCCTCATCAACCATGCTCGGTTCCTCTGCAGGCTTCAACTCCTCTTGGTTATCTCCTTCCTTCTCCGAAATGGTCAAATCCTGAGAAAAAAACATAAATGTGGGAACGACTTGGAAAAATATCACAATAGCAAAATCGCTTTGAATGGTAGAGCACTATTATCTAGCTCAAAAAGAACCCCGTAGTTTTCATTTAGAATACCACGGACCGAGTACAGCATTTTTGTATAAAGCTTAACAAACAAAACAAACCTGAGGCTGATTGCGCTGGAACATGCCACGTCCGCGACCCATCAGAGGCTGCGGTCCATTTTATCCAATGTTGTAGCCTTGATTGTTGTATGCTGAAAATAAAGCTATCATGACAATTCATGTGGGAACTACCTGGAAAAAAAGAACATTATATAACGCCCTTTTTTAATGGTCGAGCACTATGACCTCACTCAGGGAGAACCCCGCTGTTTTCATGAAAAAACAACGAACCGAGTTGAGCATAAAATATTTGAATGTAGGAGCGAGCAAACCTCACCAGGTCTCTGCGGCTGGTAGCTTCCGCGGATGGGCTGTGCGGTTTTCGATCGCCGGATCATATGGAAGACCGCCAAGGGTTTGAGGCTGAAAATAACCTTGGTTTATTTAGTTATTTATTTACCACGCACTGAAAAGCTAGCACAAATTTGCAGCAAGAACCTGGCCCTTGTGCACGTTGCGGAGAACACCAGCGCAATTATGCTGTTGTGACCGGCATTTTGATTGAAACTTGCCAAATTGAAGAAAAAAAACCAAAATTACGCGCTTATTGCGTAATACAGCGTTTCTGTGCGGGGTGCGTTTCAGTACATGCACAAAAATGTTTTAAAACGAAGACGGTTAGATATTTCCCGGATAGGATTTTCGATGCTCACCTTGTGAGTTTCGCAGACCATGAAATCCTTGATGTCTGAAGCCTTGAAGATGATGTGCTCGTAGTCATCATCGCGAGCAGCAACAGTGCTAGAAACGGGGCGATCTTCAGTTCCGAGCGAGCGCACTGAAATAAGAGGTTGAGAAAAAAACTGTAGGAAGAAAATCAAACCTTTCACGAGTTCTATAGTGGACTCGATAGTGTTCACAGGCTATAGTACTCAAAGAACTAGCGGTTTACGACTACGTCGTACCCGCCAAATTGTTAAACCAAAATAAATTGCGCGTATATTTTTCGTGACACGCAGCTCCCGTTCGGGCAAGGATCAAGTAAACTGCCGAAGAGTTTGAAGTGGTGATTTGTTTAGTTGCACGAGTCTGCGCAAGTTTGCAGCAAGGACGAGGGTGTTTGCGGTGGTGTTCACTGCATATTCCACAAGGTCCTTGCGGCAAATTTGCGCCAGAGTTTCCATGACTGAACGGCTAGTAGTAGGGTTCGTCGCGTGATGCGTCGAACCCTACAACTAGCCGTCAAGTTGCGCTTAAAAACACCGGACCACCTCAAAAATCAAAAGAAAAATAGGACAAACCTTGCTCCCGACGTTGTCGCTGCTATCCAGCATCGATTCCGCCGCAGCCGCGCTGCAACAATGCAGCTCAATTGATACTATCGATAGGCAACCAAAATATAACGAAATGACAAGAACAAAGCTTTAAAATCGATTAAAAAGGAAAAAATAAAAGAAAATTTGTAGCTGGAGAGCTGCATACTGTAGTGAGAAAAAACAGAAAACAATACACCACCTATCGCGAACTGCTTCTTTTAGGTATCGTATCTCTTTTAGGTATCGTAGAGACTTGAAGTATCTGAGAGAACGAGTATCTTATATATGAGCAAGTTGCTCGTTTTAAGATATTAATTCTCTTAGATAGTTGAACTAGATAACAAGTATCTTAGATACTTCGCGCTCTGTGTAAGTAGCCACCATCCCGTTTGACAAGCGGGAAGTATATGACACACAAGACAAGAAAAGAGACATGATGTGCTGGTGTCTCTCCTCTCTCTCTCTTCTATCTCTCTCTCTCAAAAGAGTTCTGTCGGCTCTAAGAACTCTATTGGCTGGATGATGGGCGCGACAGAGCGGGTGGTAGTTACAAAGAGCGCGATTTCGAACGTCCCAAGATATGCCCGAACTTTCCAAGTTCCCTTTTTTTGTAGATGGGGAGAGACATGGATCCATCGAATATTTTGAATTATTTGCTTAAAGAGTCTCAACATGCAATTGTCACGCTGGACGTCGTCTGCCTTTTGATAAACGCGTGAAACACATAATTAGCGGGACATTCTTTCCGATTCGTTATGCAACATCAGGTATTCCAATATGATTTCAAAGCGTAAATATTTATTTTTTAAATATGTTTGCAATTTGTCTTACAAACCTGGACTGTTTGCGCTTGACGATCAGCTTGTGTCGCTTCGTGATGTACCCAACGGCGGCGTATTCAACGAGTGAGGCAAACACCATCAAGAAGCAGACGCCTGCAAGGATTGCGTCATCACTATGTAATATTATGCCATCACTCCTCAATAGCACTGTATTCAGGGGAAATTCTAAAATTGAATACATTATGATGCCGCCACTAAGTTGCACGCAATTTTCGCATTCTCTGACTCTCCCGCTCATTCAACGATCCGAATTTTGGAACATTATCCGCCATAGCCTGTGAGCCTCATCCCACGTATTCGCTTGACGCGGTAGCCCTTTATCAGTACTTGATCAGTCCCTTACTTATGTTTCATTGGAAGACGGTGTCATAAATAAAGAGTACCAAACTATGCGCCACTATAGTTCTCCTGCCCTCTCCCCTCGACCCCTCTCTTATCACGAATCGATCAGTTATCTCTCGACTGACTTTACTGCCTCAAAATACCCTGATTGACGTCACTTTGATGAATGGCCGGTGGTCCTACTCGATCTCTCTCTCTCTCTCTGTCTCTCTCTCAACTGATAGAGAAGCGATATACTACCACCACTTGTTCGCTCTGTCTCTTTCTCTCTCCGCATCTACCAAGGTTGAGACACAACATCCCTCTACTTCTCAACGTCTTCCTGCGTCTCTGCATCTCTGCGCTCTCTCAAATCCCCGTTCTCTAAGCCGATCACGAGAGTTTGTGTTGCGCCACTGCTCGAAACCTGACGCAGATCCAATTTGCCACACCAACACTCTCTCTCTCTTCTTCCTTCCTTCCCCGAGGACCATTTGTTATCCCACACTCGAACGTACACAACAAGACACGTTGCACATGATGGCAAAAGTATGATGCTCTCTCACTTTCGCATACTATCTCGCTCCTGACCCCTGTGGAAGGTTGACAGGGCTGACTGATGCACCCCGGATGTACGCAGCTAGACACATTGAGAACCACGCCAGCAAAAGAGAGGAGGGCTTAATGAGCACCACATGGGATGCCGCAGTAGTAAAAGCGGCGGAGAACGGAGAAGGCTACAACCAGTAAAACTGCGTTTGCAGAAAAACTCTTTTTTTAAAATTTTTTTTCATAAAAACTTGAGTCTCATAATTTCAACACTTTTCACATTTTAGGCTATCAGGTAGTCTGTGTCAATGCTGATGCATTTAACTTTTCGTTTAGTAACCTGAAAGCTCATAAAAGTCCTAGAGCGTAAATACAACATTTGCTGGGATCCAAAACGAAGGTCGCAAAACGTTTTTTCACTCATTTTAATTTTTTTTAAACACACCAAAATCATTCAGTGGAACTCACCAAGAAAGATATCGATCGACTTGACGTACGACACCTTGGGCATGGCGGCCTGGAAATATAAAATTAATATTATTTTTTAAATGTTATTTTTTAGTGTTCAAAACGAGAATTCATAAAGCGTTTTTGCACATTTCGTTTCCTTTTTGAGCTTTCAATAGAGAGTACATTCTTTTCGTGCCCAAGAGGCCACTCGTAAGCAGGAATTGTTCCGGGCCTCGAAAAAGTGGGTCAGGACTAGACCCCTCTCTGGAAGTGTCTCAGTTATTTTAGACGGGTATGATTGTTTCTGATCATAAAGAAAATGGAGATGGTGTGTAAGTGTGTAAAAGTGTGCAATTTATTATACTCTCTTCATTCTCGACCCCTTTCGGGCGGTTTATTTCAGGGCTGTGCGGCAAGGCACTTGCCGGTTGCAGAAATTGCCGAAATTGCTTGCCGGCAACGGCAACTGATTTTGAACGGCAACGGCAATCAATTATTTTTGGAATAAAATGTAAAAATGAAGAAAATATCAAAATATACGAGAGAGAAAATTTTTAATTAATAGTTTCGACGTTTTGAAGAAAAAGTCAAACATCTGTCACCTATTTTATCGATTGGGATTCGTTGTTGGAATTCGCGAGGACGTTTTCAGCTTCAAATAGTCGTTTTTTGGTCACTTTAATCATCGCCGAAATTGCCGGCAATTGCCGAATTTTCATTTCAGCAGTTGCCGGCAATTGCCGATTGCCGAAAAAAAGCCCTTGCCGCACACCCCTGGTTTATTCGTCATATTAGACGAAAAGAGGAGAGGGTGAAATATGCGCTTCGCATGTGGATTCAATTACGGCTTAGGAGTTTGGCTAGCTGGCTGCGGAAACGTTTGTGTGTGATAGACTAGATAGAGTGTCAGTTGCAGAAGGGAAACGGGTTTGCAACGGGCTATGTGACTAACGATAAGTACACTATAGTATAGCTAGATTTTCCCTTCTAGTACTAAGGAATAGTGTGCAAAATTGAGTTTTTTTGACATGACTCCTTTTTGGCAATTTGCCAGAATTAAAGTGGTGGCTGATTGTCTGATTGAGGGCTATCAAATTCTGCTCTCAATCTCAAGAGACTTTTTCTCAGCACCAATTTCGGGTGCTACAGTAACGTCAGCGTGGTGCAAGGACCAATAAATAGAGTGTCAGTTGCAAAGATCAGAGGTCAAAGATCATAAAACATCAAAGATCAGAGGTCAAAGATCATAAAACTCACATTGGTGGTCGTCATCAGAGTGGTCATCGTGAGCACAGTTGTCACACCTGCAAGATTTTTTAAAATTTATTAATTTTAATTATTTAAATACAACTACAACGCTGGTTGCGAAATCAATAAAAATGGGCGAAACTCAAATAGGAAGCAACTAGTAAATAGGCGGGACTATTGCACGAAGGGATTCCGAACCGGATCCACTGAGATTAGAGTTTACATCTGTCGAGGAATTAGCCTCGAGAGCAGCGCAATGAAGTAAAATTTAAAGAGTAAAGATAAAGTATGGGGTATGACTGTCTGACGCTCAGGGAGCGAAACAGTCTATTGCAGTTTCAACCACTATTACTTGTCGTACACTAGAACTTAGATATGTACATTGTAAACTAATTATATTATACATTTTTTTAAACAATGAATTACCTAATCCGATTCTGGCCGGGGTCGCGTCTCTGCTCAGCCAGAAGGACACCCACGAGATGATCACGATCAGAATGGACGGCAGGTAGATCTGAAATAATTTTTAAAATAATATTTTCAAAATTATGATGAATATTAGAATCATTTCGTATCAGTGCACAAATTCTCCCATTGCCAGACTAGTGCATTTCTACTCTAGAAGTGCTTCTTACAACATATTTTCAGTATTTTATTTAAACCGGTACTTCTATGTTTCAACGATTATTCAATAACTGGACGAGTTGTTCAATGTTGATATATCCGTTGGTCTCCCTCTACCTGAATAATGTAGAAACCGATGCTCCTCTTGAAGAGGAAGAACGCGACGAGGCGCACGTATTTGCCTGAAATTGCGTCATTCTTACGCAATCTTCACAGAAATAAATGACATACAAGTGATAGCAACTGAGAGTCGTAGTTTATGTTTCGTAATTTGCTACCACATCAATCTCTTCGCTTCAGTTTTAGATTTTTTTTGGACAAAAACCTCAGTTCTACCAGATCCCACATATTTCGTAATTTTTATGCAACCCGTGCGCCCTCAATCCACCTGTTCACGCGCACTCGCGTCAAGAGTGCCTCTGACAGCTAGACAAGGATCCTATTTCCGCTCACTCGCTAGTACACTAGAGTGCACATGTCACATCGCCCCATCACCCGGCGAACCCACACCAGAAAGGGGTCAGGAATGATTGTCAGACCCCATTCTGGTGTAAAAGACTCTCTCACTTTAGCGGACTCTCTCGGTTCCGGTCGCCGACCCTTTCTGGAGTTTTGACGAAGCAAAGACGTAATCTTCTTCCGCATATATCAGCTTTCAGTACTTTCGCAGTCCTAAGCAGCAAAGGATGAAATTGCATACACTCTGGCAAATGCGCCTCAGGGTGCACGCAAAAAAACGCCTCAGGGCTGATCAACGATTCAACGATTCATCCCCGGGTCAGCTCCCTCTCGTTTGAACGCCCCTGTCACTCCGCATTATCCCTCTCACACACAATAAAGCGACACCTCGTCTCGGCAGCTCCCCCTAATAACATTGAACGGAGAGAGAGAGAGAGAGAGAGAGAGAGAGATCCTCGACAACAATGACCAGCCAGACTGACTTTTCTCCAATTTCTATCGCCTACATTTATATCAATAATCAGTTTTACGGCATCATCCCGTATTGATCGGTGAGTTTGTTTTGTGATTTTTGCATCATTCCAATGCCCAATCAAAAACCACCAGAAAGTTGTCGGGGCGAAATAGTGTGTGTGAATTGGGGAAAGTCCCTCTCGATTTTGCGAGATCTTTCTGGAGGATTTAGCAGGATGATCACATGCACTTTGCACAAGTCACAAGATCAAATCCCTCATTTGATTGCAAACTGATTCTGAGTGTATGTCGGGAGAGCGATCGCAACAAGTAGTGTGTGTCGACCAACTGTCGCGGATATCGGAAACATTTGTTGCTCTCTCTCTCTCTCTCTCTTCCCCCTCAAACCAGTGCGTCTCTCTCTCTTTACATGTAGATCACTCACCCAGCAGCCCACTGACAAATTGATAGGAGAGAGATGAAGCGGGAGAAACGTAATCACTCTCACGAGAGAGAGAGAGGCGAAATCCCCGCCATCAATTATCGACCAATTCCAAGACAGATTGGAGCGCAAACACAATCCATTTCAACGGACTCAGCATAGGAGAACGCCTAATATAACCAGCAGCTAATCAGAAATCCCGTACACGTAAAATAATTCTTCCAAGAAAATAAAATCGGAAGTATGCATTTAACACACACACACACACAATGTTTCGGTGCCTGACTCTCAAGAAAGCGATCACGCAGTGACTTTTCCCAATTGGGAAAAGGCGCCCAAACACACTACATGGCCGCTTTCATGGCAATCCTTGTGCTCACCTGAACTCAGTTCCTCCACCCTCGTCCCGTTGCTGACTTCGAGTAACTCGAACTGCGGAAGTGAAAAAGCATCGGTCTTGATTCGATCCATGAAGTGATAGTTGATGTCCTTTACGGCGTACCCATCTGAAATGTGTCTCGGTCCCGCAACGAATCCCCGGGTTACGGTATCTCTCTCAAGCTGTGGTGACACTGGTTATCGATCGCAGGCTAAGCTCAGGACACACAGCGACTGTTATAGATAGCTAGAGGAGAGACATGCGGGGATGGAGTGTTAGAGGAGCCGTGTTGCGTGGTGTGGTGCGTGCTGCGGGTGCAGTGACGTCGAGTGGTGTGTGCGAAACGTCGTCGGCTGTACAGTAATCATGCACACGACGGGCGTACAACAACGACCAGTGATGAGGAGACATATCATTCCACAGGCAGGCCAACCATACCGAAAGGGGTCAAGAGCGAGGGTGTGTAAAATCGAGAAAGGAACTATCTCACTTTTGCATACTCCCTCGTCCTGACCCCTTTTTGCATTTTTGGAATCATGTGAAGGGGTGCGGCAAACGAGACGCAAAAAGAAGGATGTGAGGTATGTGATGTGAGAAAGCGAGAGATTAGAGGAAGGTTGAGAAACATTGATATTATCGATTGATAAGCGAGACTCACCGTATCGCAGATCCACTTACCGTTGTCCCATATTCCCTGCGAGACCCCCTGGTACTCTCTTTATTCCTGACATCGGGGTACAAAGGTACAAAGATAATGATGATTGGGTCGATAGGGGGTCAACGATCTACTGTATACGGTAGTACGATTGGGTCACATAGATGATCGATTGGGTCAATGGTATAATGTGTCCGTGTGATTTTGTTGCATCTGGTGTCTCAATCAATCAATAATCGCGCCGCGCAAAAATAGACAGAGGTAGACGGCAATATAGAGAGACAACAGTATAAGTCGCCGAGAGGGCGCCGCGCCACCCCGGCGCCTGAAGGGGGCGCTAGCCGCCCCCGCTCTCATGTGTGATGTGTGTACTCGTGCCAACCACCGCACGCTCTACGCACGGCGGATTACGGTAGATACACCAACCAAGTAATCATGAAATGACTCACAACTCTCGATCTCCAGCCGACACCGCTGCGAGTCCATTGGGAACAACTGCAATTGTTTCAGTGTTAGAAAAGTGGTAAAAGGTGCTGGATGCAGGCGGATTCGAACCAACGACCGTCCGCTCCTAGCTAGACGAATGCTCTACTACTGTGTGATACTTTTGATTTGACTCGCAGCACGGTTTACTGTGAAATTGATCAACTGATCATATCCTATATTTCTATGGATTGCCTTTGACGTCTTCCTACGTTAGTTGGCGGATTTTTTATTTAAAAAATAAGACAACCAATAAATAAAAGATACGGTACCTGCAGCTTCATCGGGCAGGTCGCGGTGACTGTCAACCTGGAAGAGGAAGAAGTCGATCTTTGGTCTTTGATCTTTGAACTCTGTTCAATAGCTAACTAGTAATAGTAGTCCATCTAATTCATTTCCATCTCAATAGGCTGTTATTTGATCCTGTATCTTCTATTGGCTAGTTACCGCGCACTGGAAACAGTTTTGCATAACATTTGGTCTTTGATCTTTCCGAGAATGCTCAAACCTCCCCCCCCTTTCTTCCTTCTTTTTCCTCCACTTCCCCTTTGTGTGCTCGAGAGATGGGAAGAGTGCGTGATAACTCAATCCGGACGACCCCCACTTCTCCCCGCAAAATTGCGTTACCGTTCACATTTTTCCTCCTCCACTTCCGAGAGAGAGAGAGAAAGAACTTCCCTCCCCCCTTGGGGGGGGCAGAAGTGTGTACAGATCCAATTAGACAAGAACCCCTGCGGTGATGAGGGGAGGCGATAAGCCAGCAGTGAGGATACAAGCCTACGTGAGATATCCAGTCGATTCAACACAGTTCTAATTCGTTCCGAAACATTGTTCGTTAGAATCTGTCTCCAAAAGGAGACAGGGTCAATATTTTTTTAATATTCGGAAATGGATTTTTGACATGTACAATGATAAAAGCTACGGGAAAATCCTAGTTTTGCCTTTGAAAAAGCACTGTCCCCACTGAAATAGCCACCGAAACAGTTGGGGAAATTGTTGTTGTTGTTTTGAAGCGGCTCTTTCTCTTGGCTCAACTCGTCTCTTTTTTGCCCGTCTCGAGTATTTCTTCCTCCCCGGCCCCATCTAAGTACGACTCTCTCACTTCCGCACGCTCTCTCGCCCCTCAGAAGCCGCGAGAGAGCGTGTAAAACGAGGAGAGCGCCGACCACCCCTAATCCTCTCCTCTTCTCTACTAGATGATAGTAAGACCCGCCGTAAGTCCCATTCATTTCACGATCGCCCACAGTAATCTACCCTCAGGGTAGATTACAAACGCGCAAAACGTCACTATGAATTGGGCAAAGGACCATTTAGAATCAGTAAAAGATGGATGTCCCGTTTCCGCTCCGCCCCCCCCTGCCCCCCCCCCTTCAATCCTCCCTAGGAGGAGGAAGCGCAGAAGAAGATTATAGAGTAAGGAGGCAATAGAAGGGGAAAACGGGAGGAAAGAATGGATTTGGAAGAGGAAAAAGCGCATAAATCGTAGTACGAACACGAACGAATAAGGAAGCGCGTGACCGGGAGCCGGATATTGAAGCCGAGTACCCGATCCTGAATCCAGAACGCGGTGCCACTTTCTATAACTATTAGAGCCACTGGCCCCGATCTTAGGCTAGCAAGGTGATGCCAGATACCGGATCCAGGATCCCTGCCCCAACCCAGACCCAGATCCCAATGGTACCCATCTCTGGCGGGTGAATCCGGAACAGCGATGCGCGAAGCAATTGTTGGCACCACATCCAGAAACAAGAACTCCCGGACCCAGAAACCCACACATCATTCCACACGCCGGTCAACCATCCAGAAAGGCCTTTGGAGTGAGAGAGCGTGTGAAATCGAGAGGGACTCTCTCACTTTTGCATAGTCTCTCGCGCCAACCCTGGTCTGTAGGTTTGGAATCATGTGCCCACCTCTGACTGGTGAAGACGGTTCCATCCGGGTCAATTCGCAGGAAGGAGTTGTGCGTGGTCGCAGTGTGGAAGAAGCTCTTTTTCTCGTTGGGAAAGAAGGTGTCCGGCTTCCACAGCTTGTCGAGGTAGTCCACTCCCACCTGAGGAAAACACTTATTGCGTCATAGTTAGACAATCCGGGGAGAATCATGGAATACCAAGCGATCCGGCTTAGATAGATGTTCACTGCATCAATAAGTTATTCGATGAGAATGGTTGATTGCTAAGTCACATTTCACATCATTCCACAGACCGGTCAATCTTACAGAAAGGACTTTGGAGTGAGAGAGCGCGTGAAATCGAGAGGGACTCTCTCACTTTTGCACACTCTCTCGGTCTAACCCTGGTATGTAGGTTTGGAATCGTTTGATTTATGAGTAACCTAGCACACCGTTCCACAGCTGATATCTTCAGCACGCGGTCATTAGCGAAATTTCAGTGCCTAATCACCTAGTGAAACCAACAAAGGAACAGGCAAACGTGGATGAGTGGTCCCGGTGAAATTCGGCCACACTCACTGTTCTTTCATCGGGACTTTGAAAGTGATACAATCATTCCTCAAATGCGTTATCCTAATACAATACTGCTCGCCGGGCGCACCTTCCATGAGTAAAAAAGTTTGATGCCTTTTTTTCCTTTTCATCATTCCTACGTAATTTCACCGTCAGCGACGGGATCTTCTCCTGACCAGGCGCTTTTCACTAGCAAATAAAACCGCCCGCCGTATTTTGCCTATTTTTTGCGATCACAACCCTATTACGTCATATATTCGATCTTCACACTTCGATTGCGTCATCCCTACGCAATAATCCCTCTCACCGTCAGCGACGGGATCTTCTCCTCTCCAGGCGCAGTCGCGTCGGCGAAGGCCAACCTCGGGTCCTTCCACGTCTGACGCATGTAGAAGTCGAGTGTGAAATCCTGCGAAATGAGCACTTCCGGTTTTTGAAATTTGCGAAATTTTACTTCCGGTTTTCCCGCATCCCAATTTCTCGGCCCCTAGCCTCATCTCGAGGGATCATCACAGAGGGCCACACACACGAGACTTTCTCATTTTTTCAAGGCATTATCGCTTTTCGCTCCGGCATTATTTGCGTTTGGGAACAACTGTGCAAAAGTGAGAAAGCACCTTTCGCACAGAGAATGAATATACTAAGATGAGACACCGAGTATATGATATACTCAATATTGTGTATATTCGCGCGTCGAGAGAGCGTGCGAAAACGAGAGAATATACTCAATATTGAGTATATCATATACTCGGTGTCATATCTCAGTATAGAATATACTCAATAGTAAGTATATTCATTCTGGGTGCGATTTGGCTTAGTTTTAAACACCCCCCCCCCCTTTTTCTGTAGGATTGTCCTGTCTTTTTGGAATGATGTGCACATGATTCCAAACATACAGACCAGGGTTGGAGCGAGAGAGTGTGCAAAAGTGAGAGGGTCTCTCTCGATTTCACACACTCTCACTCCAAAGGCCTTTCTGGAAGGTTGGCCGGTCAGTGGAATGATGTGATGTGGGGATGGAAAGGAACGACGAAAACTCCCTTCCTTCTCTTTATGCATCCATTCTCACACTGTCTCACTCCCTCCCACTATCTGAGTGGTGTCCCAGGGGACAGGAGGAAGGGACTCGGCAGCCCCACTCAACACCTTATCGTGAGTCTCGACGAGCCTTTCAGGAGAGGCTCCAACAGGATGAAGGAATGGGGAAGAGAAAAGAGAAAGGGAACAAAGTGTGCACTTTCTAACAACTGACCCCTTCCTGGAGATTCGACGGGGCTACGGCATCATTATCAGTTGAGAGGAGACTCCCACTCAACACCGTATCGTGTCGAGAGCCCTGGGTCTTTCAGGCGGCTCCAAGGAGGGATAGGGAGGATAAATAGGGCAGATGCTTCCGCGCATAGTTCAAATTGTGTTAGATTTGGATCCCGAAAGTCAGAACACTTTGCGTCGTTAAAGGAGGGAGTGGGAGGGCTTCCGGTAGTTCGTATTTATATCGCAGTGATTCATCCCTCTTGTGACTTTGGGAGTGATGAGGAACCATCTCAACTCGTGTGCCTCTAAATATGCGCGCGCGGAGAAACAGCAGAAAGAGAGAGAGAGAGAGATCAGAGAGGGGTTCCTCCTCCTCCGCCTTTTCCCCTTGAGACCCACCAGCGGACGGGCATGTGTCAAAAGAGGAAGAAGAGGATGAAGCGAGGAATGACCAGTGTGCAAAGTGACGAAAGAGCAAGAGAGAGAGAGAGAAAGCGATTCTTTGATCTACCATTCCGCCTACATCGCGAGATATTAATTTTTAGGAATATTTTCGGGAAACTATACTTTGGTTTTTCTAAACTTTGGATTTGAAGCGAAACTGTCCCAGTCTTGATCAACCGATTTGTTTACATTGAGTATTTTGCCATTTTCTGTGATTGTTTTATATTTTAAATTATATTTTTAAATCAATCAATGCTCATACCATGTCCACCTCCGAGACGGCCGATATGGAGGAGACGTGTATCGTAATCCCCACGTCCACCGGCACGCCACCGTACCTGCAAAATTAATCGATATCACAACGGTAATCAACCGATACCATATTCGTTTCTCATACTGGTTGACACTTCAGGAAGGCTTTAGAATGATTAAACGTGCGAAATTGAAACTCTCTCACTTTTACACACTCTATTGCACCATTGCCCCTCTCTGTAGTTTTAGAATCAATCGATATCCATAATCATGACGTCACCAGCCTATTGACTACAGCCGGCCGACGCATTGTATTTCTCACACACAAAGTAATACGACCTGCCAAGTCCTCATCTTGCCTTACCCTCCCTCTCTCTCTCTTTTCTTCCCTCCTTCCCTTCCCTTTCCTTCAGAAGACGATCTGGTTTCAATCACAACGCATAGTCCGATCTCTAACTGATCTCCGATAATCATGATCGAAAAATACTAGGTCTAGCCAGTTAAGGATCAACAAAAGTTCATTAAATTCCCTAATGTTTAGAACGAAATTGGGAAAAAACAATATTCATTTGTTTGTGGTTATGTTTGGATCAGTCAATCGATTAGTTTTCATCTCGTGAAAAAGAGAGACTCGACCCTCCTTCCCTCCCCAACCTCATCTGTTGTCAAACAAACACACTCTGAACAGAGAAAAGGAGAAAGAGAGCAGCTAGGCCTCTCCCCCAGTTGTAAACTGCGCCTGCCCCCAGGCATGTCCGCGCCCCAACTCGACTACCGTATCTAGCAAGAGTTCGGTGGGTCAGATGCCTTACATGGGCCGCAATCGCTTGTCGTAGGTCGTCTTGTTGATGAGTCGATCGAGCACGGCCGATAACCGATTAGTATCGATCGCCGGCTTGGGAGGGACGGTCCTGAACAAATTTGATCTCAAAACACATAAAAACGATCTCCAGAAAGGGGTCGAGAGTTGATTTTGAATTGTAACGGTTTAGCTAGTTGCATAAGAGGGACTGGATCGCTTTTGTTCAAGAGAGGACGCAGAGAATGAGGAGTGTATATGAAAAAACCCCGATTTCCGAATAATGCTCCTACCTGCTGAATGCGAGATTCACGCACGACATTTGAGTGTGGGGGTGTTTAGCATACTAGTTTCATCGTATTTTTATGCAGTCCATTAGATGAAAGAAAACCAGTTTTAGGTTCGGAAGTGCAGTTTTAAACCAGAAAAAGTGGAGGGAAAACGCACGTTTCAAATTCGTCATACTGGGCGCTGCTACCGCTCGCCAGCAGGGCGAGCGCTACGATTGAGTAGTGATACCAAGCGACAGATGCCATTGATCCAGGCCATATCGCGAACTGAAATACATATGCATAAGATTACGGTAAAATTCAGTTGATCACCTTTCTCTTGCTCATGCCTCGGCCGGGCGCATTCTGTGCGGACAAAAGCGTTTGTCCCCCGGTCCGCGTCTGCTGATTAGGAGTGGATCGAGAACTGAAAATGTACGGTAATACAATTATAATATAATTTATTTACGGCCAACGCGCAACATGAAATGCGAAAAGTAAGGGGCGTAATAGTGTAGGTTTCAGTGTTCATTGATGTCCGTTAGACTTTGAAAATTAAAGAAGGTGTAACACGAATGATTAAAACACTTTATTTTCCCTGATGTTCGAGGTTTCATTTCTGTTATCAGTAATTGGTGAAACACAAATTCAGCGCGCTTTTCCCTCGCGCACCCTCCTCGTTTCCCCTTATCTCTCTGCCTTTCTCTGACCTCTTCTCCACAAAATGTCAACTCCCACCGAGAAAATATTGCAGGTTCAATGTTAGATACTGTAAGAATTCTGGTCGTTTTGGACAGTTTACTAAACATAACTTTCTTCAAACTAAAAACTGAAACATGCGATTTTCGAGGCTCTCATCGGGTAACCGATCTCGATTACCCCACAGTGAGAACTCAGTTGACCAAATATTCGTGGGACACCTCCTTTAACGATACAACGGGCTTTGCTCCTCGAAACATTAATTTCTGGTACTCTGGCTTGCGAAAGTCATAGATTTCGTTGTTTTGTAACTAGAGCTGTACCGTTACTTTTCAAAGTTTAATGCACATCGATGCACTCTTCATTTCGCACCAAAACACGTCATTCCACAACCCGGCCGAAGGCGATTAGAAAGCGTGCAAAATCGAAAGGGATTCTCTCACTTTGCACACTCGTCCTGACCCGTTTTCTGTAGGTTTGGGACCATGTGGAAACACATTATTCCAAACCGACAGACAGGGGTCAGGGTGAGAGAGTCCCTCTCGATTTCACACGCTCTCTCACTCAAAAGCCCTTTCTGTAAGGTTGACCGGCCTGTGGAATGATGTGGGAAGAACAAGCGGAAACGAATAGTGCATCAATAATGAACGTTGATGTCGGCGTAAGTGACAAGTCAGCAGCAGCAAAAGTGAGGGAGAGCACGACGATTGAACGAGTGTGTAAAACGGGAGCCAGCGGAACGAGATGACACATCCTATTTCCCGGCCAGGTCAACCTCCAGAAAGGGGTCAAGAACGAGCTCTCGCGTCTGTGGCCCCATTCTGGAGTTTTGAGCTGGTCAGTGGAATGGGAGGGTGGAATTGGATAAAAATTTGAGAACATCCGGAGTTCGGCGGTGATTTCATGCTTCCACAGAGCAGCATAAGGGATAGAGAAGAAACTCGGGTACTAACAAACTAATAAAAACGGCTAGTAGATATCTGACAGCTGGTCGGGTGGTGATCAGCGGGGTGTTTATAAGCAGTACCCCATAGCCCGGTCACACTTTGAGTGAGTCACACTTCCGCCATTTTTTCGCATTTTTCTTGAGAAACAACAGAAATTTTGCGCCGGTTTTCGGCCTTTCGTCGATGTCTGAAATGGTTCCGCATCTCCTCATTTTGCGCGCTCTCTCTCGTCCACCTACAACGGTGAGAGTGCGAAATGGAGAGATGCGCAGTCGTTTTTACAACTTTAGTCAATACCGAGATCACATTATTACTGGGTGATTTACAATGGGGAGTTATCGAGCGAAACTCGAAATCATACCATTGGAGAACTGGTAATTTTTGACCGATCACTAACTCGGAAAAAATTCTCAACAGACTTAGAAAACCGGCAGTTCTGAGAAGAAGAAAAAATGCATGACCGGAAGCGTGCAAGAAAAATCTCGATACACAATCACTGGGCTATCTTGCAATTGAGCCAGAAAGAAGAGAAAGAGAAATAAGAGAGATAGGACCAACTGACAACTGGTCGCCGCTCGAGCACTGGACCTATTCCAAATGTTGGAGGGAAGAGGGAGAGAGAGAGAGAGAGAGAGAGAGAGAGAGAGGGGGGGGGAAGAGGGAAGAGGGAAGAGAGGAGGGAAGTGAAGAGGATGCTCCCCTCCCCCCGCTGCGAACCGGGAGGCGGAGCTTAGGAGCGGGACCAGAGACCCAAGTCTCTTTCCAGAGGTGAGATGCTGATACCCCCAGGAGTTTATATGGATAGGAGAAAGGTTAATGATCAATTATTGATTGATATGGCGTCATCATTATTGATCTGCTCCGGCGGATACTGTAATCGAATACCGTAACCACGCGGGTTCTGTAAGAGAACAGTAGGTCGCTGAGGTCATCTGAACAAGAGTAGGAAAGAGAGAGATAGAGAGAGAGCGAAATAGAGAGAGAAGATCTCTCTCCTTTTCTCATCCCGGCCTCACAACACACGGAAATCTAATGGACACAGGAGATGGGCAAAGTATGTTAGGAGCGCTCTCTCACTTTCGCCCGCTATCTCGTCAGTTAGAGAAGACGAGACAGTGTGCTACGTGAAGAGGGTCCAGAGAAGGGAGCCTTTTGCGCAGAAGATGTTCCTTCTCTAGTAGATATACTGACGCGCGCCGTGACCAAAACAGGATTGATCTTTGACCTCACGGGATGTAAACGATGAGGAACTAACCACAAAAAAAAACAAAAAAAAAATTTCAAATCAGAAAATAAAATCATATGAAGTATAATCTAAAACGGCCTTTTTTTCAGATTATCATAATGAGAAAAACTCCGATTTAATTACAGTGCTAGTATTCCGATATTGCTTTTATGCAACTTACTGAAAATTCCAGGAAATTTTTTCCCCGTTTATTTTGGTCCTTTGTTCCCAGATTAGGAGTGGGTCCTCCTCTTCGAATTATGGCTCGGCCCGCAATTTCTTTATATTTTTCGAATGAGAGAAGAAGATGTAGGGGTGGAGAAAATGGGACTGAGGAGGATGTGGTTGGATAGATAGAGAGAGAGAGAGAGAGAGAGAGAGAGACGCGCAGAACTCATAAAGTGTTATGATGTGTATATTCGTGTATATATGGAATAGCATCGGGATTCAATGGGAAAAGCAAGGAAGGAAAAAAGAGAAAAATGACGAAGAAAAGCTGAGAAAATGTCGTCGAAATGGGGTTATAAAAATTAATATTGCAATTATTATTATTATTATTATTATTATTATTATTGATTTTATTATTAGCAATATTTGCCATCAGGGGGAGTTGGCAAAAATGAGATTTCTCACGCCTCTCACTTCTGATCTTTAGAAATGCGCGAAATATATCACAAGCCTCAAAAACATTAAAAAAAAAAAAGAAAAAAGTAGCGGTATTCGTATCAATCTATCTCTCTCTCTCTCTCCCTCTTGAAATGTGCCACGTTTTCAATGATCTTTGGGATTTAAGAGGCGCATTTTTCGAGAAAAAAAACGCGTTGTTTTGAGGCGCCAAAAATGAAGAGGCGTCTCCCCCCACCCCCCCCCCCCCCCCCGATTGATAAGCGCCTCATGACAGGACGGGAACACGTGATGCCGAACACTCTCCAGAAAGGGTCAGGGGCGAAATTATTGGAAATTGAGAAGAACCTCTCTTTCCGCAACATCTCTAGCTGCTGACCCCTATTCTGGAGGACGCACGGAGCTATGCAATGAATCGATTCAAGCCCTCCATAAAGGAGTCAGAGAATCTTGGAAATGGCGACAACCCTCTCAATTCCGCACGCTCTCTCGCTGCGGGCCCCTTTCTGGAGCGGGTTGGATAGGCGGGAAGTGCTAAAATGACCCCCGGGAGACGGCTCGGAAAGAGTCTTTGAAGGGGGATGAACGGGTGATTTGTGTATGGGTTGCTGAGAGTGGTGGAGAGTCGCATCTTACTCGCTTTCTCTCTCTCTCTCTCTCTCTCTCTCTTTTCTTGAGTCAACCGAGACAAATTCGTCATGGCGCGCCAAAAGCGCTGCACTTTTGCACAGAACAATAAATGGCGCTTAGGCGAAGATTCGGGCGGAAAGTGCAGCGACAAATAAATCGCTGAAGAAGGGACAGAAAATTGATTGCTCTAATTTAGATAATAAAAGCCGTAATCGAATAAGTGATAATACCGGGTGAGGCAGCATTTAGTGAAAAAATATTGAGGAAAACGCGCTCTATGCTGAGCAAAGTAGCCGACAGGAAACGAGCGATTTTTGGAGTGATTGATTGAGGAAAAACACGTAAAAGAAGAAGAAAGGAAAAGACTGCTCAGCGTTTCTCCAAATCCCATCTCAGCCATAGCTAATTTGGTGCACTAGGACGACCGTGTTACGAGTATAGCACCACGGGCAACCGAGACGGGCGCACGGGACAAGGGTCTTCTCTGGAGAAGGGAGCACGTGATCCTCCGAGAAAAGGTTTTTTTAGTTTTTTTTTCAGTTTTTTCTTCATTTTTTTCGCGCACATGAGCTACAATGCGCATGAGGTGTTGCACAGACCGCCTGCACGTCTCTCTTTCTCTGGAAGTCCAAAGATAAGTGTTCGGAAGAGAGAACTCTCTATGTCTCACTTTCGTAAAATTGTCGCCGCCTGTCTGGCACAACATCCATCCGAAAGAGATGGCGAGATAAAGTTAGAGAAAGAGGGCACCATTGAGAGAGTGCGCGAAAGATGAGAGTCAGACATCGAGAGTCATTCTTGGCATGGTGCCAGCTCTGTGTCTGGAGATTTCGACGGCGTGCAGCGAAAGCGTCATAATAAAAAGTCAAAATGGACATAATAAACATAAAGTGCGGCTTAAGCTTTTCAAAAATGTGTTTAAAAGCTTTAAGATATCATCGTAAAAATATAATTTAACTCGTGGAATCATAAAACGGCGCGATTTTCATCCCATCTTCAAATTTCGCTTCAGGTTTGCAGATCAACTGAAAAGTGTGAAGTTCTCGTCGGGCTTAAGCGACTATCCAGTGCCGGCACATGAATCCAAACCGACAGATAGGGGTCAGTGCGAGAGATTGTGCAAAAGTGAGAGAGTCCCTCTCGATTTCACACAATCTCTCACTCCAAAGCCCTTTCTGTATGGTTGACAGTCTGTGGAACGATGTGCCGGGGTACACCCACTGGTTGCTAACGAGGGCATTCTGGAGGGGCACCTTCGAAAGTATACTAGCGCCGAAAAGTTCACATACCACGTCAAACAATGTGTTTCCTGGGGCGATAATTGCTTGCGCAATCGTCCTCTCGACTTTGAAACTTTGAAACATCGAAAGAGGAACAAAGCGAATAGTAACGTCACCTCCGATTAGCGAGCTTTCAAGCAGGGAAAAGTGCTGCTACGTCAAAAATCACTTTTTCTTTCTCTTCTTTTTCCCGGCTCTGAATTTCCCTGTGCTGTTTGCTACTATTACACTGCTACATTTAGAAAGCTCGCAATGGTAACAAAATAATCGAAATCAAAAAGTCATGAACTGTTCTAGAAGTGCATTTAGAATTAATGGACGGGAAGATTTGAGGCGGGACCATATTTTTCGTAGTAAGATTCCGGAAATATTCCAGAAAGTCACAACAGAGAGTTCATCAGCGCTCTCAAATCCCGCAATATTCCCATCTTGCTTATCCCACTGCACTTTCTCTATTCGATTTGGCGACAGCGACAGATTTCGTTCCACTGCCCAGTGAAAGCTCCAGAAAGAGATGTAGAGTGTGTCGAAGTGAGGAGAATTCTCTCATTGTCACATACTCTAGAATCGCCTGTGGTCGGTCCCGTAGCATCTTGTGGCCGGCCGGCCACAAGATGCTACGGGACCGACCACAAGATGCTACGGGACCGACCACCAGCGATTCTAGAGTACTCTCTCAGCGATTTCAGTCACATCATTCCACGGGCCGGACAACCATCCAGAAAGGACTTTGGAGTGCGAGAGAGCGTGTGAAATCGAGAAGGACTCTCTCACTTTAGCATACTCTCTCTCTCTCTCGCTCTAATCCTGGTCTGTAGGTTTGGAATCATGTGTGAGTCCATACAACACACTATCGATAGTTTCATAGATATGCCGGGAATGCGCAATGTCAATACCAACATCAAAAACGTCTGCAAAAAATCGCACGTCGTCAATTCACTGGAGCGTGTCTGAAATGACGAAGGGAAAAATAGAAAAGGAAGAACACTGAGGAAGAGTCACACAGCATTCGAAACAGATTCGGAGAGAATTAGAGAAAGAAAGAAATTGCACGCAAAACGAGAGAGTCAGACAACGAGAGGCACTCAAGACATGGTGCCAACTCGATGCTCTGAGCAAGTTGACAATGAAATGATGGGATGGGAGACGCGGATTGTTGCTGGAAGGAAGAGGAGAAAAGACAGAGAGGGGAGGAGGAGGAGGGATACGGTAGCTAGACCACAGAGCCCAATTGGTAGTGATGAGATTAAATGTTTTATTTCTACAGCAAAAATAGTGCATGCTCTAGGCCATCCCGCGAGGGATTTGCCTACTGAATAGTGCGTGTGAAGTGGCCATTCCAAACTGCCAAAAATAGGTCAGGATCGAAAGGGTGTCTCTTATTTTTACACATTCGCTCGCCTCTGACCCCTTTCTGGAGGTTGGACTCTTATAGGGAGGGAGGGGAGGGGGTTTCCGTACTGAATATACTGCAGAAGTGATCATGCGTTTCTCACTTTCACATGATATCTCACGCCTGACCCCTTTATGGAGGTCTAAAAGAGTGTGTCCTCTCTCATCTCGTGAGGGATTTGCGCACTGAACATAGCGTGTGAAGTGGCCATTCCTAACTTCCAAAAATGGGTAAGTCTCTCATTTCTACGCACTATTTCGCGCCTGACCCATGTCTGGAATTATGGACTCTTATGGGAGGGAGGGAAGATTTGCGTACTGAATATGTGTGTGGAAGTGGCACTTCAGAGAGTAGTTCAGACACTGCTCGAATAAGGAGGAAGAAGGGGAGATTAAGTGAATGGGAAGTGGAGAGAGAAGACAAAAGTAGTCCGTCCGTCGTCGTCGGGAATTAGTGAAAATCGGGGGAGTACGGATGGCTCCCACGACGAATTGCTCGTTCCGGGGGTACGGTAGGTGCAAGAAATCGATCATCGCATACGGGAGGCTAGCATTAAGAATGAGGGTCGGAGCGGTGGGGATCGAAGGGAGCGAAGAGTCTTTGATAGATTCGAATCGGAATTTCGCTCGGAGTGAACTATTCCGAGAAATGATGCGAACTGGCGCTACATTTTTTTAAACATCACTTCGCATGCTCATAAACACAGCGTACGTTTGCAATAGGGCATGCATAGTTCGCAACCCCGTCCCATTATGCATTCCTCCCCAAAGGTGCCAGGGACCAGAAAGTGTGTAAAAACACGAGGATCTATCTTACTTTCGCGCGCTCTCTAATTTCTGGTGGTTTTAGAATCTGACCCGTAGCTAGAAGCGCGGAATCATCTGACAGGAATAAGAAAACAGACTGGGTTACTGGTGCGGCATATCGGATTTCCTTCCTCGTTTTCCGCGACTGATCAACTTATTCACGGAGACACATGATTCCAAACATACAGACCAGGGTTGGGATGAGAGAGCACGCAAAAGTGAGAGGGTCTCTCTCGATTTCACATACTCTCTCACTCCAAAGGCCTTTCTGGATGGTTGAGCGGTCAGTGAAATGATGTGGGAGACGGATTCCAAAGGCCAAGGCTACGAAAAGAAGAAAATAAAACCTTTTTACTGAAGATTTAACCGCATGTGTGAAATTATAATTAATTATAAAGGCGATACTATCTTCTAAGTATCTAAGTACTAAGTAAGTATAAAGGCGATAAGGAAAAAGCGCGAACAATGGTAAATATTTGTATTCGAATATGTTTCGCACCGGAAGAACCTCAAAACGGAAGAAAATGCACCGTGTCCAGGATTTTCCGGGATTTTCCGGGAAAACTCCGGAAAGTCTAGCAAATCGTTGTTTCTCAACGAAATCGTCCAAATTTTGGAGTACGTGGGTTTCTCCGAAATTCAAGAAATGCGTTTTAAGAACTAAGAAATTTATTGATTGGAAAGTACTGTATCAGAAGTTGCTATTTTCGTTGTGTGTCGTGTACAACATGCGATTCGCCTAATGAGAGTGTTCATGAAACGAAATAACGAGAAATCACATCAAAATAGAGGAGTGCACTACCGTATCGCATGTGGTACACGACACACAACGAAAATAGCAACTTCTGATAAAGTACCTTCCAATAAATAAATTTCTTAGTTCTCAAAACGCATTTCTGGAATTTCGGAGAAGCCCTCGTGCTCCAAAATTTGGACGATTTCGTTGAGAAACAACGATTTGCCAGATTTTCCGGAGTTTTCCCGGAAAATCCCGGAAAATCCTGGACACGGTGCATTTTCTTCCGTTTTGAGGGTACGGAAACGCGATGGTCGATTGACAATTTAATCGAATATTGACCAGTTCCAATATACATCGAAATTCAAAATAAAACAATCGATAAATCGAAATTCGATATAAAACAAGACCAAAAACCGCAAACTTTTCTCATAAGTGTGACAAGAAAGGAGAAATCTGAAGTACGCCCTCAGCTCTCCACTTTTTCCTTTCTCTTGGACACAATCACTACTTCGCTGAAAGCAGTGGGCGGAGCCCTGACTCCGCCCACTTCTTTCAACCGGCCTATGATGTCATCGCACATCATTCCCTGCCTCCGGAAAGGGGTCGGAGTCTCGATTGCTGACCCCTTTCTGGAGGTTTGAAATGATGTCATTGTAGGCTAAGAAAAGCGCCTTCGAGCGGGCAAAGTCACGGACCATAACTCATTCAGCGTTGACGGCCTTAGCAACGGCAATGATGGAAGATCTATCTGGGCTTTGTCTCGAGATACGAAAACCCCTTTTCGCACGTTTGTTAACTCATCAAGCCACGCGCATCACTCAGTCCTCCAGAAAGGGATCAAAAGTCAGGCAGTGTGCGATCGTCTCGACTATCTCTCACTTTCACACGCTCCCCCAGTCTGGCCCCTTCTGCGGCTTTTGAATCATGCGATTGAGACCATCCAACAGCCAGATGAAACCTCCGAAAAGGGGTCATGCGATTGGATCGAGTACGTCACATTCTCTCCTACTCTTTGCCCCTTTTGCGAGGTTTCGAAAGATGTGGTAACGCGCTTGCAAAAATTTTGAAAATCGTGCACACGTGGGAATCTTGTTCATGAACGGTCGATGGAACCTGGGTTACTTGATTACGCACCGCAACGTTGTAAGAAGCCTTAAAATGGGTTTACCGCGGACAAAAGTCAATATTTCGATCCCCGCCATGCAAGAATGCCCCAAATATCTCCCTGTTTTAACGATCCCGTAATTGCTGAAAAGTAGGAAAAGGCTGTGTGGAATCAATTAGAGCAGCGTATGTAGTTGCGCTATTCCTGGCCTGTGAAACCAAGGAACCACCTGAAATTTGAGACAGATTCGACAAATCGGAGAAATCGGAGAAAAGGGGAGAACAAGAGAGAAATGAGAAGCGGAAAATTGCCAGGTTGCTGCGGTGCAATTCCGTGTGAAGATCTGCTATAGGAAATGTGCATTTTGATGGGCACGGAAATTGGTGGATGAGAATTCAGAAGCAACCCGGAAACACGCGATTTCGCACATCCTAAAAGGGGTCGGGAACGAGAGAGCATGTAAAAGCGAAAGGGACTCGCTCTCATCTCTCTGATTCCGGAATTGCTACATTCTAAATCCAATGACACATTGTGCAAGTAATAATGACAATAATATTGTTTAATGTACCGGAAATGCACGATTGATTCGCGAATTTAACAGTAGCAAGTTTGAGAAAATGAACTCTACTCGAAATTCACCTGGACAACCACAAATAGAGTGCAAATAGAGAGTGCGTGTTGCAATTTCAGAGAAATCTCTCGTTGAATAATTTCAAAGAAACACTGCGAGAATGGTAAATGCTGTTTCGAAAACGAGTGGAGATCTCTTCATTTCGCACCACATGATTCCAAACCTACAGACCAGGGTTAGAGCGAGAGAGTGTGCAAAAGTGGGAGGGTCTCTCTCGATTTCACACACTCTCTCACTCCAAAGGCCTTTCTGTAAGGTTGACCGGTCTGTGGAATGATGTCGCACGCTCTCTCGACGACCTGCACTGCAGTATACAGACAGTGTGAAATGAAGTGAACCGGAATATATCTCGATTGGAAAAGTGCACTTCAGGAGCAGAAAACGCAGCAATTTCCTGCTTCCTTCTCCATTTTTATGGATAAGAGAAGGCGAGAGAGCGGGCGAAAGGGAGAGACGCAGAGAGGGGATCCGGCATTCATGAGCCCGTCTTATGTGGGAATGGGGCGTCGTTGGGGGTGGGAGGAGGAGTATTTGACGCGCTCAAAACAGGAAGTTTGCGCGAGATCTTTCGCAGATTTCTGTCATTCTTAGAATTCTCAAATGGAATTTGAAGAACGGCAAAGATTCGAATTAGCGCAATTCAATGTTTGGCATCGCGAGGGAATCATCGAAAATACAAGAAAAAAGCGGGATTTTTTTGGATCCGTCCCAGAGAGGAGCAAAGAATGAGACATACGTGAATGAAGTGAATGGGTATAAGTATGTGAATGGGAAAGGGGTCATCTTGCGTCCGCACCCCTTTCTGGAGTGTCTTGGCGATACAGCGGAGCTTTTCTCACGGGGAAATAATTCCACGACTTCATGAGTCTAATAGGCGCAGGGGAGCGGGGTGGTTAGACTTTGAAAGTCGTCGCTGTCCAGCCCATAAGTCGGGCGGGGGAGTCGTAGACTTATTCCCCTCTGACAACTTCCCTGTGAGTTGGGTACGCACCGTACCTAGCCACGTGATTCCAAACATACAGACCAAAGGTTGGAGCGAGAGAGTGTGCAAAAGTGAGAGGGTCTCTCTCGATTTCACACACTATCTCACTCCAAAGGCCTTTCTGGAAGGTTGACCGGTCTGTGGAATGATGTGGCGCGCTGAACGCGACCAGGCGCGAGACGGCGTATATTACATTTATGAAATGATACGATCACACCAAAAAGTAAAATGACGGACTTCCGTTGTTTACCACACAGGCATGTACGCGACCCTCTCACCTTTGCCCGCTCTCTCGCTTTGGTAAGGAAGTACCATTTTTACTTTTTGTGTGTTCGTATCATTGTATAAATGTAATAAGTATGTGAATGGGAGAGGGGTTATCTTGCGCAATACTGCGGAGCTTTTGGGTACGCGCCGTACCTAGCAAGAACATCCTCGCAATACCTCCAAGATGGTAGATAGGAAATGGATCTCTGATCTGTCAACCTCACACATCATCTATATCTATCATGCACTGTCGATTGTAGGTGAGAGAAGACGAGAGAGTGTGTGGAATGGAGAGATAGAGAGGGGACATCAATCTCTCTCGCCCGCCCTTCTCTCTCACATCTGCATAATTTCCCAATTTCCGGTCCATCTTTGGCAGAAGAATTGGGGGGGGAGAAGAACTATTAATAACCCCCTTCCGTGCGCGTGAGTTCTGTGCAGTAGCGAAGCAAAGAAGAAGCGTGCAAAAACCACTCAAACACGAAAACTATAGCTTTTTTTTTCCCTTTTTTTTCCCATTTTCCCCGAAATTTTTCGAAATATCATATTTTTCGACAAAGGTATTTTTGAAAGAATCGAAGAAAAAACTCGGAAACACCGAGTCAAATTATATTTATACTTTGCCTAACTATGTGTGGCAAGCATGGACGCAACGCGAAAATTGTAAACGGCATTTACATAATTGACTATCTGAATCATGTTCAATTACTTGGAAGACGTCAATGCGTACTTGTAAATGTCGGAACCATACCGACAATCCGAAATGCCGACTAGAGCGCTTCCTTCTTTATCGGAAAAAATTAAACTAATTTTATAAATTAATTTATTATAAATTATAATTATATTTATTATTATAATTAAATTATAAATTAATTAAACTAATTTTCAGCGCGCCGACCAACCCTCGAGAAGGGGGGGGGGGGTATGAAGTGAGACAAAAGTGGGAAAACGAGTAGGTTCTACAGCTTTACGATGGTTTGGTATCATGTCAGCACAAACCCGGAAACTTTTGCTACTTTTTGTGTCTCTGATCTCCGAAAAGGCGATAAATTAGGGCGGGAGAAACAGCCCGAAAGTCGGATATAAATCAAATCGCAAATGACCCGTTGAAACCACGCGGTATCCTCTGTCAGGTGACGTGCAGTTACTACTACTAGAGTTGTGATGAATTACGAGCCACGTGGTCTCAAAGATCTCCGGAAAGGGGTCAGGTCGGCTTGAGGCCGAGTGGGAAACTGAGAGGGAGTCTAGTAAATTAACACACTCCCTCGCGCCTAACCCCTTTCTGGAGTGTCGTTGTGGTGTTCTCGCGCGTGCCAGCACCGGTAGGCGTGCCTCTGGTATTAATTTGCAGCCTGGAATCAGGCAGGGATCCAACTAGGGAAAAAATACCAGAGATCACTAATAGCGAGCTACTATGGTGAATAAGCACCGAAACGATTATGAATTTTTCTGCACTCTCTCACGTTTTACACTGTTTTTGGCTCTCTACTTCAGGTTTCGAACCAAGCATAAAAATGGAGAAATCTGCATACGCAATTGTGCACAATTTAGTAGAGAAAAAGTGGGAGAAAGAGGGGAGCGAACTTCTTTCCCCCAGTCTCCTCCTTATTCCTCTTATTCTTATTCTTCCCACACTTTCCGGCTATTTTAACCATGCATAGAGCGAGGCGAATAAATTGAATTCGCGAAGCGCCTTTGCGAGAAAAGTTTGGCACCACCAAATTTTAGGGCACACATTTGTCGAAGTTTGTTTGTGCAAAAGCGCACAAATTTTGCAAGTGTCTGGAAAACGGCGCCGCATATGTTTTAGAAGGGCCACCGGAAAGGGGTCGGGAGGATGACTCAATTCCACGATTCAAACACTCTGGAGGATGACTGGCCCCTATCTAATGGTCTGAACGCCCTTTCACTCCTGACCCCTTTCTGGAGGCGCCAGTCGGAATTCGGAACGATGTGAAACAGAGGGCGCATGAAGCTCAAACATCGGTGACGGGGATAATCAGAAACCGGGATAAATAAAATACCAGATCAGTAAAACGAGGAAGATCAAACTTCCTGCAAACCCCACGTGAGACCTAATGAATCCCGGCGTTTCTAACGATTTTACAGCGCTAGTTTATGTCTTTGTTGCTCGGCAAGACGTGATCTCTCTCTCTCTCTCTCTCCCTATCCATCCAATTAGCCTCCCACTATCCTTCTCACTCTTCCGGGACGAGCTTCCAGATTGTTTTCGCAAAGGTCCCAAGCAAAAAAGCAAAAAAAGAAAGACGAGTTTGTGTGTGGCATACGGCAGAAAGGCATCTCGCAGTGCAAATTTGACTGAAACCTAAACCATTAGGAAACAGCAGAAACGGGCGCACGCCAAAGACAATCTAGATTTTTATGATGAATGAAGTGCGAAGTTCGCAATGCGAACTGCCGGAGAGTCGACTATGTTCAATCCAGCATTTCCAGAAAGGTGTTGTGTGTGAGACATGAGAGGGCTACTTTCACTCTTGATCCATTTCTGGAGTTTTGGAATCGAACACCTCAAATGCGTCAGTGATGCTGACGCGATATTCGCAACTACTCTAGAGTCGTACTGTCATCCATCCCCTGCCCACGCTTGTTATCTCTCAACATGGCGACTAGATTAGTGCTTGTCACTCTCTCTCTCTCTCTCTCTCTCTCTCTCTCTCTGTCTGCACTCTCCTCTTTTCAGCCGCTCTCTCGCCTTCTCTAACCGACGAGAGAGTGTGGCGAAATGAGAGAGTGCCTTCAACTTCTGTGACTGACAGCACATCCGACATGGAGATGGACACAACTACGCAATACAAGAATGTGTCGCGTCGAGACATGTTGTGTTTTAGTTTCGACTATACACGAGAACTTGAATCGACGCTGAAACACAATTTCGCATGTCGAGGTCTTTCAATATTGAGCCTTCACGGGGTGATAGCTTTCTTGTCGACTTTGAACTGTGGATTAGAAACCCGAAAATAAAAGTATGTGAATGTGCCCAAACGTGGTTCAACGAAATCGTAGAAAATATTTGACGGATTCCTCGACGAAAGTACCAAAAAGTGCCATTAAAATGCTAACGTCTGTCTGTCTGTCTGTCTGTCCGTCTGTTTGTCTGTTTGTCTGTTTGTCCGTTCACAGTAACGAAGAGACTAAAACAATCTACACAGTTACTATGTACTAGTGTTGTTATATCGAATAATTCTATTGGCGATAACAACGGATATTCGCGAATAAGATGAGAAGAAGATTCGATCTAACAACATTACTATACTTAGAGGCCATCGTTTTCGTATGCTTTTTAAGTTCCAAATGCTAGATTGACCCATTTCCAGTCTTCGTTAGGATACCGTGTCATACCCCATTGGAACAAACTTCCTGATTATCTATTTGACCTGACAGTGTCAGGATTTGTATCATCCATTAGAAAAATTTAATAGTCTTGTAATATTGCTGTTTGCATTGAGCTACTAGTTTAGCTCTCTTATAGTTAGGTCACAACACTGTCAAACACCCCGTTATATATTTGCTCTCTCACATTTAATAATTGAAGGTGTAATTGTGATAAATAATATTATATTATATACACAAAACAAATAAAGGCCATTGTTTTCAGCAAAATTTCACATGTAGAGAAGGCGCCGATTTTTCTTCACTCTATTAGCATATGTACAGAGTGAACAACGAAAGTGAACGAATGGTTTGAATAGCATTAACTGAATATGGATAGCACAAGAGATCAAAGATCAATGGAGAAACAACAAAAAGACCAATCAAATCGATAATCACAACAACAAAACTACAGTAACCAATGCAGGTGCATCTACGACTAGCAACATGCGAACGTCCCATTTACAGTATGACAAAGCGGAAGCATGCGAGAATCCGCGCGGTTTCCGCGCCGGCAAGATGCCGTCTTGTCATCTCTAATCTACAGTAGTCGGCGATACAATCAACGACTATACTATACATGTAGGGAATGGGAGGGGCGAGGAAACTGGATACAAACTACACAATTTCGTATTCCAGAGACTCAAAAGTCGCATCTAAATCGGATGGCACAAGAAAGTGGTACGTATACTGTAGCAAAACGATACAGTATATTGTAGAAAAATAACAACAACAAATCGGTGATGCGAACATCATAATGTCCAGGTACGGTAACAATTGAACACTATCAACTAGAAAAACTCTACAACATATCAGGTGAATCTTGCATTGTCTACTGCTAACAAATTAAGGTTGAGTACGGTAAGTATGAGGTGTACAATGAAATCTACTTGCAAATTGATCTTCTAGTACGGTAAGTGAGGTGTACTGTGGGTGGATGATATTGATTAGTGAGTATTGGTGGTGTGGGTGGAGAGAGGGTAATATTACGGTAGCCGCCTTCTCTCAGTAGTCGCATCTGCGTCTATCAAACGGAATGAACTCGAGGTAGACCTTCTCCTCGTTAGGGCAGTGTCTACAAAGCCAGCCATGAATTGAAAAAAATGAACATGCACAATCGGGGCGACGTTTGACAAAACACGCCCGTCGTGTACACCACCCTACAGTAACCCAAAACTCACGTCTCCGTGTGATTGTCCTTTCCAGATGCTCCACAGATGCGGCAGGGAGGAAGTTGCTAAAAAGGAAAGAGGCAATAATCAATAATTCGTAAATTGAGTAAACAAAGTGGCGTTTCCATTCGCAAGCACTTACATTTCCATGAATCGCATTATTAAAGTACCCTTACCGACTCCATACTTCCCACATACATTACCTCAAATCGCAAATCTATCACACACTTTCATATCGCCGCTTTCATTATGTTATTATCATTGCGTCTTAATTGCATAAAAAATTAATACAACTTACAAACAGCAGGGGGCAGTTGTGCTTGTTGTGCCCGGCAGAGGGCGCGCTCACGCTGCGACAGTACGAACAATTCTGCAACAAGAGTACGGTAGTATACGGTTTCAATTTTTTGTAGCAAGAGAATGGTAGTATACTGTTTCAAGACAGATAATTTACTTCGCCACACCAACACTTTCATAGTAGAGTACCAATTTTAGTCATTCTTGCTCATCAACCGTATCCCTGCTCTTCCCCTCGATCTACCCTATCCCTAACCTTAGCCCGCTCCTAACGCACCTCAGCCCATTTCTACCGTACCTCAATCCATTCTTCCTTTTCTACCATTCTTCAACCCATGTCTCGCTTTTCTACCATATATCTGCCCCCCCCCCATTTACAGTACTCGCTTCTTCTTCCAATTGCCCATTTCTACCGTACCTCAGCCCTGCTTCCGCTCGATCCGCTGCTCTCATTGTCCGAGCTGCTGTTGTGGCGGCTGCCCCTGCTCAATCCCGACAAATTGCGCCGACGAGGCACCATCGACTGCAATAAAATAGAGTATAATTCAGTTTTTAGAAACATAATTTATAAGCACTCTGTCTAAATTATCAAACGGATATCAACCACAATTTTAGAGCAGAGAATTTACAAAACCAAGTTATGACGATGCCAAAAATTACAGACATATCATATCGTATCAACATAAGTGGCAGTTTTGAGAACCGATCAGGCCCACTGAGATAGAAACAGTAGCAGAAAACTCACATGATTCTGCCTGCGCAGCACTGCGTCCGCGTTGGTCGCGGCTGCGGCAGGCGCCATCCGCATGGGACGCGCGAGAAAGCCCTCCGAAATGTCCACACGCTGGCCGCCCATTACAAACGAGCCCTCGAGGCGCAGACGCAGCAGCGGCTTGGGCGCCAGCGCGGAGTGTCCTCCAAACGAGGCGCTGCGCGGGCGCCCAATAGGCGCCTGCGCCAGACCTGCGCCAGGAAACGACGGAGGCAGAATGGGCGTGAACTCAAAGCTCTCGCTGTGCCTGAAAGGGAGCAAAGTCCGATTGAAATTGCAGCACTCGAACAATCGATTACTTGAATAAGCACACTAGACAAAGTAGCGTGCTTATTCAAGTAATCGAGTAGTACAGTCAGAGGTCGAAAGTGGGTAGATTTCGACAAAACCTGCCCGCCGAAGGCGGTCGTGAAAAATAAATGCCTGATAAATTAGAAAAAAAAATAAAAAATCGAAAACCTGTCCGACGAGTTTTCCATGCTACTTTACTTTTCGACCTATGAGTACAGTATCCTTTTTGACAATTATACAGTACACATACGACAACTACAGTACCTCTGGCGTTCCGAGCGCGCAGTGGGCGCCGGGTGGCGCGGCGTCCAATCGGCGTTGCTGCCAAACTGTCCGGGCGACTGAAGACTCGTCACGATCGACACCTTATTAGCCTCCATCGACGAGTTTGTGGTCTGCAAACGGGAAGAAAAAAATCAATAAATGAAATTTGATATCCAAATATCGATTTCCATTTTACCGTAGACTAGGGCCGGATGATGTAAATGTAATGGATATTCTCAAAATGGTGCCAACTACGGTAGCATTGTACAAACAACCATAGGTCGAAAGGTACGTAAACAATGACGAAGCCAACCCGCATTTTGAGAATTTTTGGTGAAAAAATTGAAAACCCAACCCGCATTTTCGGTTTTTCATGACCATTTTTGCCATACCCAACCCGCATTTTCGGGTTTTCATGCCCATTTCTGACAAACCCAACCCGCATTATCGACTTGCCGCAACGCACCCTTTCGACCTATGCAAACAACAGTAAGATGGTGTCACTACTTGAAGCATAGCGCTAGCTAACAAGGGGAGACCGCATAGTCGATATGGAGTTTCCGAATGAGACCTAGTGGGATCAAATACTATCATGAAAGTAAGAAATATTCGGGGGTTTAAAACTGCTAAACAACTCTCATGACTTCCCCACCCTTAGTGAGATTGGCGGATTTTCCGGACATAGCCGTAAGTTTAACCTCTTCCCCACAGAGAGTGGAGATATCACAAGAGCTCTTTAGCAGTTTTATACCACCGATAATTTCTTACTTTCATGAGAGTATTCGATCCCACTAGGTCTTATTCAGAAACTCCATATCGACTATGCGGTCTCCCCTTGTAAGCCAGTATGGTATCACCTACAGTGGTACAATGCGAATTATGTTAGCATGGTGCGAACTACGGTAACATTGGGCCACCTACGGTAGCATGGTGCGAACTACGGTAACATTGGGCCACCTACGGTAGCATGGTGCGAACTACGGTAGCACGATGCGAACTGCAGTAGTGTGGTACCAGCTACAGTAGCACAGGGTTATCACCTCGTTCATCGCGAATAGATTGGGGTAGGCGGGCGAGAATAGATCCATCGGCGATCGATCGGATACGGTAGACCAGGCGGGACTCATGAGGGAGTCGGCGGCAGATGAGGAGAACACACTGTATGGCAAGGATACGATGGGAACAGATGAAAAAAATACTGTATACTGTATGCTACAATAGGGTTGACCGGTCGAAAAGTTAGTTTGTTGCAATATAAACCTTTAGCTAGACAGACGTTTATTGTTGCGATAAAGATATATATAGCTTGAAAGTAACTAGAAAGTAGCGCAACGTCAGCTCTGTAGAGCTACTTTCTAGCTGATTATGTCTTCTCGCAGCAGTAGCTATACGCCACAAGCACAGAGAAAGGCTAACCAGCTTTGGTCAAGAAGCGCGGAAGCCGCGACAACCGTGGAATAGGCTTACCTTATAGCGCTCTGGTCCAGCATCGACTGATCGCCGCCGCCGTCGAGGCAGAGCGACGCGAGGCGCGAGCGCGCGCTCACGCGTGCGGAGCGCAAGGCCATGAAGGCCGCGTTCGGTGGGTAGCTGCCGGGATCGGTCATCGGCGCGCCAAATCGATCCATCTGAATAGCAATCGATAATCATTAATCGATCAATAATCGAAATAATAACGTATGATGACGAAATGTGGTTCAGCAAGCAGTTTCGGGCGTTTAAAAGACGAAATTCGCGAATAATCGATAAATGAAGGCCCCTAGAGACTCACCGAAACGGAGGAGGACATTGCGTGATTCAATCAACGGGACGAATTATCGATTGACGGGAAGGGATTATCGATTGGTCGGACGATAATCACACTGCGAGTCTCGGGCGTGAGCCTCAAACCCTCCACACCACTGAAAATAGACTTCAATCAGTAAATGTAATCGAGATGAAACGCGAAACGGGCGGGGTGAAACAAAAATGAACGGCGAAAGGAACGAAAACAACAACAACAACAACAACATGAAAATGGGCGGAGTCTCAGAAGGGTGGGGAAGCGAGAGTGCAGACGGCGAGAGCGCGGGTGAGAGAGCGCGCGGATTTAGGAGAGCGCGAGGGAGCGAGAGGAAAGTGGTGGTCAGGGTAGAAACAAACAACAAACACGAAAACAAATTCATCGATTGTTCGGAATCAGGAGACGACTATATAATGATATCATTACAAACTTCCATAATCGGTTCTGGCGCGAGAGAGAGCATGTGGAAGTGAGATTCACTTTTACGCGGTCCTTCGCTCCTGACCCCTTTCTGGAGAGGAGCCAGGACTAACTCTCAAAACAGTTTCTCACAGAAACAGAAAATGTAGAAATCGGGGAGGGAAATTGGGGGCGAGACGATTGGATAGTTCGTGAAAGGAGAGAATGAGACTAGCCTCCTTCCCCCCCCCCCCTCTTCCCATCATTGATCTACCGCTACTCCACTCTCACTCTATCGATTGATGAAGTAATGATCAGCCTCTCCTCATTCCGCATGCTCTCTCATCAATCTGAAGACGCGAGAGAGCATGCAGAATTGAGAGGGTCAGATCATTACTCGATCGATGGTAACGTGTGAACTCATCCTGATCTGATCTCTTCTTCTGCGTAAGGGCACGCCTCATTCCAGTCCACAATGCTCTGGTGCCTCAAGGAATGTAAGGCAAACGAGCAACTTGTGTATTTTCCCAGTTGGTAAAATCCACTACGTGGCCGGTTTCCTGACAATGTTAACATTATGAATGACTGCATTTCCAGCGGAATTCCACTGCGCGGGCAAACTTCCAGAATGGGGTCAGATGAGAACGAGTGTGTGGAAGTGAGAAGGATACCCTTTTTGGATCCATGTGAATACCTTTATGAATTCACATCAGAGCTCAACAATAAGATTGCTAAAGTTCTCACGCTGACTTGAATAAGGTATATTAAAGGGAGAAATACCCCTAAAAAAGACCTAGAGATTTACCTCTCTTCCCCTGTCTCTCTTGGAGAGAGCACCAGACAGGGAAGTGATCATAAAAGAGAGATTGGGGAATCGAGGAGGAGCGAGACATGCGAGAGGAGGAAAGATACTGAGTAGATCAAAGAGGGTGCGAGAGAGGGGAGGTGATCTCGCATCAAGGGAATCACACTAGTCCGGAAACGGGGTGGTGTGTTTGTCGTTTCGTGGTGAGACCATAGAAATTCGCGCGAATTCAAACATGGGGTAACTCTCCCTTTAATTGATTACTTGCAGACAACTGCTTGGTCTGCTCGGGTATTTATTTGTAGTCCGGATACTGTACACTGCAAGATGTGATACTGTGGATCGCAATACGGGATACTGTAGATCGCAAGACTGGGTACTGTAGACTGACAATTACACTCTGTAAGCAGACAAAAAAATCAGCTAAGAAACAAAAGAATAGCGCCACTCTGATAAGACACTACCTATATGTGAAGGACAGTATCACAACACGATAAAGAGTTCGTTCTTTTTGCAACAGTATGTTTCGTGTTTCAGCTCTTCTTGATATGCGATCATATAACTGAAGCACAGATATTAACTTCCTCTCTCGCATTTTTCGCGCCAAAAATCGTAGCGAAAGCCGGCTAAACCTCCGGAAAGGGGTCAGGAGTGACAAAGCCTATGTGATGAAGAGGCACTCTCGTTCTTTGTCGAGCCTGTCTCGCTGTAGGTCACTTTCTGGAGAAAAGGTACCATGTGTCTCACAACACGAGAAGGGGATCTTACAATAAATTGTTTTGAGGCAGTGTGTTTCGCGTTTCAACTCTTCTTTATAGTCTTCTACTTACAGTGCAAAAATAATTCATTCATACTTTTTTTTAGGTAGTCCAAGAATCGAAGCTCTCAAGTATAGAATTTTCTCGCTTCCACGGGGAAACAGCTCTACGAATCTCAAAGCCTCGTCTAGGTACTGAGCAGCAGCCTGAAAAGTCTGCAAGAGCGCTGCTCCCCTGCCCCTGATCGAAATTATGCAACTTTAAAAGTCGTAGCTCGGATGGCTAGACTTTGGGATTCATGGACCAATTTCCCTCTGATTGGGAGTTTTTCTTTCATGTTTCTCGGACGATGATGTATGAAAATGCAACTCCATCTGATCTGACCGGTTCACGTGATTCTCCAAAAAGGGTTCCTACTGAGCGAAGGTCTGTAGGAAAGTGAGATATACACTCTCGTTTTCTCGCACTTTCTTCTCGCCCCTGACCCCTTTCTGAAGCGGATTGTAATCATGTAATCAATAAGGACGCAGTCAGTGGTTCCGGCGAGAGAGTCTCTCTCTCGCCGCACAAAGTCTCCTGATCTTGCCTCACACAGGTGTCAAATGCCAGCGGGTGCACTCAGTGGCCGGTCTGGTACCAGCTCGGTACCATTGGTACTGTACCGGTACAACGAGAAGCCAAGCGGTTCCAGCCATCGCCGGAAGCCTCTCTGGCCTCCCAGGGCCGGGTCGCTCCCATGCGGTCCCATCATTCATCAACCACCGACCGTGAGAGCCGGTGACCATCTCCGATTTTCTGTTTCTCTGCCCGTCTCTCACTTTCGCCTGCTCTCTCACCTCGTTAATTATCAATTTTCATGATGCATTTATTTGCCGCCCCAACGCACCTCTCCTAAAAGCTATATTATCTTATCTTCGTAATTTTAATCAACATCAATTAGTACAGTAATCAATAACCTGTTACGGTAATCAATAATTCGTCTCACAATAATCAACAATCCATCTTACAGTAACCATGCCACCATTTGCGGGATGCGGCGGTGCCCACAACATTTTTATCAGACTGGTCGATCGAGAGCTCTGGCAGGAATTCTCGCAGCACCAAACAGAGATGATTGTGACACGAACCGGCAGGTTTGGTTCTTGATCTTTAATCTTTCATCTCTGATATATTTATATATCATTTCTAAAATATCTCAAGACTTTTCCTCTGCTCAAAAATGTATGACCAGTAAACAAAGCGCTAACTCTCTAACTTGTGCCTCTCTAGGAAACTCAACTCTCTGGCGAGATAGTGCGCGTAATGAGGAGAGTAGAGAGCGGACTCTTTTGACTATCAGAGAGTCAAATTCACTAGAGTAGCACATGCTAGAGAGTTCGCGCTCTGAGTACTCATGTGTGCCAAATCCGGAAGGGTGTCGGGGGCTGGAGGCAAATGTGAAAGTGAGCGCACTTTCACACGCTCTGGGTTTCCCCTGGCCCCTTTCCGGTTCGGTGCATACCCTCTGGCAGCCTAATTTTTTGACTCACAAATGGCCATTATTTCTTGCAACCTGCACCCCTCTGGCAATGATCCCCACCTCTGCATAATAGTGACAGGACTTTCTACGGACCATCTCACTTCCACACACTGTCTCGCCCTGACCCCTTTTTGGAGGAAGATCCCAACCACTCTCGATTGCAGGAATATCTTTCCCCGGCTGACGCTGGAAGTGAGCGGTCTCGACCCGAAAGCGGTGTACGGTATCCGCATAACGATGAAGCGATGCGACAATTTCAAGTCTGTTTTTTAAATCTTATCTCTCCTTTTATCGATTGAAATTTTTTCTCATTTTTTAAAAAATACTTTTTTTATAAATGCCATCTCAACTTGTGCAGATTGAATTCTCGATGCATCACTGCAACATATCCAAATACTTTTGAATCCCCGCTTAAAAATAGATACAAACCAAGTATTCTGGAAGCGTGACGTCATAGGCGTTTCAATTATCGATCGATAAAATAAAATAAAAATCGATTTTAGGTACCAGTTCCTGCACGGCAAGTGGCGAACGAACGGCGAGGAGGAGGAGGGCGTGGTCGAGGGCAAGAATATCGCCTTCCATAAAGGTAAGGGCAATCGATATACTACCGTACTCCTTCAGCAAGGGGTAGTGAGAGATCTTGTGAAACTGAGAGAGATCTTCTCGATTTTTTCATCGAAAATGCTTTGCAAATGAAATAGCGCGGAAAGGGAGAAAGCAGCAGCCCCGTAACCCGGTAATCTTCACTGCACTCCTACCGTAACCCGGCCTCACCATCCGAAGCAATCGCAAACTGACGAAATTGTATTTTTGCAGACGGCTTCATGCAGAGTGGCAAGGATTGGATGCGGCGAAAGATCGAATTCCACCATTTTAAACTGACGAACGACCCCGACAGCGAGGAGAAACACATGGTGCGTTTGAATTCCCGCGCGCGAAAAAATCGGTGAAATCAATTTATTGATTATTAAATCTTCATTTCACATAATTTCACGCACACAACGAAATGATTTTTAAATTCCTGAAAAAAAGTTAATTATCGGTTTTTTTTAAAAAATTTCAAATTCCAGGTGTTCGCGCATTCTCTACACATGTACACGCCGTTCGTCGAAATTATCGATCAGTGCCACCAAGTGATCAGATGGGTCGGTAATTAAGCAACTATCACAGTCATCATTATTATTAGAAATTGAAAAATCTTCAAAGCATTAAATTCTGGTTGAATTTCATCGCTTTTGTGCCCGGCGTGAAACATACTCGAATACAAGTCACTATTGGTTTTTTTCCTCCTCTACAGCCGCAAATTATTTCATCATACTTCCAGAAAGGGGTCAGGGAATGCGAGAAAATGAGTGAAGAAGAGAAACACTCTCATCTTTGCACGCTCTCGCTCGCCCCTGACTCCTTTCTGGAGGAGTCTTGATGACGTCATTTTCAGGAGTACCTCGACGTCGCCTCGTTCATAACTGTCACTGCGTACCAGAATCCGGCCGTCACGAAGCTCAAGGTACGGTAATTTCATCGATCGATAACTAAGTACAGCAGTACATCAATACCGCTACTTCCCAGCAAGTCAATGCAAATTGAAAGCGGTCTGAACGTCATGTCGAAATCGTGAAACGATCGTGGAATTTGAACAAAGAAAAAAAACGTAAATATTGCCTGTTTAAACATATTATTATTATTTTTATTATTTCAGAAAGATCACAATCCCTACGCCAACGCACACAAGAAGAAATTGACAAACGGCTCTCCTGAGTCCGTGACGTCATCTTCCTCCTCCTCCTCTTCCAAGCGATCCTCCACCTCTCCCATCCTCTTCCCGGCTCCGCCCCCTCCTCCTCAGTTCTACCTAAACATGGCTCCGCCCTTTTTCCATCAAACCACGCCCCCTCAACCTACCCAAGTCGGTCTGAACACAACTCCGCCCCTTTCATTTCCTCAAGCCACGCCCCCTCAGCTTTCCCAATTCAGCCTCAACACAACTCCGCCCCCTGCATTCCCGCAAGCCACGCCCCCTCAACACATCCAATTCGATCTGAACGCGACTCCGCCCCTTTTGCCTACTCAAGCCACGCCCCCTCAACCTACCAACGTCAACATGACTCCGCCTCTTCCATTTCCTCAGGCCACGCCCCCTACCCAATTCGAACAGAACACGCCCCCTCAGTTGAATGCGCCCCCGCCCACTCCCTTCTATTTCGGCCAACAGTACCCCGTGGCACCGTTCCTGCTGGGACCAATGCCCGCCTTCTCCTACCAATCGATCGATTACGGTCCGTTCCCGAATTTCCTTCCGCCGACACAATCCGATGGCGACACCAATGTCCCAACCCATAATTACTTTAATCTGTAAAACAGTAAGTAAGTTTTAATTTGTTACACTAATTAAATTAAATAGGTACTGCACTACGGGCTGCTGTCATCGCTATTATCGTTAAATATATCATTTCAAAACTTTTTTGTCCTTTTCCTTTAGATCAATTTTTTGAAAAATGTCCAGACATCCTACGGTTTTTGTCGCGCATATGAATTGTGTTGGTGTTTTTGAACGAACTGAATAAATGTCTCTCGAATAAATGTATTTCATGTGACCCTCTTCACTCTTGAGTTTTACTATTCATTAATTCCTTCCTTGGAGTTGTGCGATTAGAAAGTATACAGATAATATTTATTGTCAAAAATCACATACAATTGAGCGTGGGGTTTGCAGTAAGTGTAAAGACAAGTGAAAGCTTCCATGGAGGTAATCAAAATATGCCAAAATTTCGAGAAATTAGTAAAATCAAATCGTTATTATTCCTAGACAATCTGAGTTTGTCAGTCATTGCTATTGAAGTAGAGAAAATCATTCCATCCAATCTCCAGAAAGGGGTATGTATTAGGTAGACACCTTTCTGCAGGTACGGAATTATGTCGGGGGAAAGCACTCATGTACAAAAAAGTGACCATCGGAGGCGGGAGTTCAAATATGTATTTACGGATATTGATATTCACAGGGGAGAACGAAGGCGGGAAATAGACAACTCTCACTCTACTACACAACCACTAGGCGAGATCGGGCAAAAATAGGGGATCAAAGATCAACTCGACAGCCACATCAATCAATACAGCGAGGGATCGTCGGCCAAATATCAAAATCATCGATCGATATATCGGGAACTATCGAGCGAAGATTTAAAAACGCGTACCGACAACTGAAGATCAAATCAAATCAATATCGGGAATTATCGATCGATTATCAGGCCCCATTGGTGAGCATAACTTGGTCGGTGATCGACGAGGGCAGCCAATTCGTCCATTCTCCATTGGAATCTCGACGAGTTGACTGAGATTGGAGGGGATACGACCAATGGCCACCGGAGACGTCGGGCTGGAAGGGAAATATTGAAAAATTTAGGAAACGTTTTTTTAAAGTTCCGATTACTAGGCGATTACTAGGCGTCTAGGAAGAATTTAAAGTAGGGAATTTTCTAGAACACACAACAAAATTCATGATCGCAATTGTTTATGTGACTCCCTATATCCATTCACAATAAAATTAGAAAAAAAACTGCTAATGAATGCACCTAAAAGGTAGATGTGTTGTTAAGTTGCAGCGGACAGACAAAAATACTGATTTCAAATGTAAGAGACAAATTCAATTTACAGATGCACTTTGCCCAGAACGCCTTGAAATACCTTGATCGTGAATTCTCTCCACTCGGGGACGTAGAGTCGGAAGCAATTGAGTCGCCGGACACCCAGCGTTGACTCCGTCTCGTATTTCACCTGAATTGATAAAATATCTCATTTTATTAATTTCATTTTATTAATTTTATATCCTATTGATTTGGATCTCCACTCGTCAACTTCCTACAATACCTACAATAGACCTACAATAGACCAATAGACCTTGTCTACCTACAATAGACGATTTTTTTTAAATAGAAGGCATTAAAAAATAAAATATGCGAAATTTAAAACGCTGACCTTCCTCACCACCGCCCAGTCAGGTAGGCAGAAATCGTAGCAGTCCGAGCAACTTCCGTCTGAAATAATTTATTTTATTATATTATAAATAGCTGCTCTTTATCCAAATAATAAATAAATATGGTGTAGCTACAATCAGGCTGAGGATACAGTCTAGGGTCTGCATTTTGAATCTTAGTGCGAATCTTGAATCATTGCTCAAAAAGTCGAGCGGTCGAAGATTCAAAATGAATCCTCACTTTTCAACAAAGATTCATTCGAATCTTGGTCGATTTCTATTGAATTTCGAATTTTTCTACGACAGTTTTTTCCACATTATGTTACTTCCATCTATAACAGTCCAATAATCAGATCTCATGCTACTTCCGGTGGACACCAGCTAAAGAAAATTCCGAAAGTACACGCATTTAAATTTTCTATTTTCATGTTGAGTTTCACTCCACTCTTTTAAGAGTTTTGTTGTTTAAAATTCACTTTTCTCTTAAAAAATGAGCTCGACCGGTCAACGAAGATTCAAAATGCAGACCCTAATACAGTCGTAAAGGTACATTATAACCTTCTCGTTTTCCTTTTTCATTCACTAACCCGCTCCATCTGTACGCTGCAGCTGTTAACTGTTTTGTTTTTGTGTATTTTCGACAAACTGCACTTTCACCTCTCGGCGTTATTCATATTCCAACAGATTTTTTAAAAATATTTTTTTACTTTACATAATTGAAAATTAGAATTTTCAATATTTTAAATATACTCACCTCGTGGCGCGACAGTCTGCCGCAGCAGGAACCACTTGGCGCCGGCGCAATCTCGTACTGTATCGGAGAACTTTGCTCGGGCTGCAAAAATTATGATATTTAAAAATATTGTTCAAAAAAATTCCTAAATTATGCATTTGGGCGGACGTCCAAAGCGAGACATTTATAAAACAAGAATCAGAAAATTGACGAATTATAATTAAATATATAATTATAATTATAATTATACGAATTAAATAATATTATTTTACCGATGGAGGCATCCATGGGCTCGGGCTCGAACTGCCAGAACTCCTGCCAGCCGAATTGCGATTGAATCTGGTATTTAATTGAAAATATTTTATGGCTTAATTATAGATAAAAAAATATAAAGGAAACGTGACCAACGCCAATAGCCAGCAGATAATTTCTCAGTGAAACATATATGAACAAAAATATATAGCATCATCTCCCGTCCACATAGAAACATTAATTTCCCAATATTTGGTAGCGAGATTCCCCGTCACGCTTATGTTTCAGCAACAATTCTTTACCATTCTTTACCAATTCGGCAGCACATCCTGTGGTCCCTACACACATATCACCATGGAACTGCTATGCTTTTTTTTAAAATAATGAATTAACACGATTTTAGCCCTCATCAATCGCACTCGGATTGCTTTTAGAAAAAAAGATGCCCGCACAATTCAGATGTTTCCTTGTCGCTTCTACGTTTCACTTTCCCACTATATTAAGGCAACTATCATTTCTTATCAATTCGATTCATTCTATTCATTACTATTCATTACTTTCTCGTGTTTCCTTTTTCTGACAAGAGACACGTATGGTGTTGGACGCATGGCGCGGCTCGGAGTTAAGAAAAAACCCGCATAAAGGATGATGTAATTGAGAACGGATAATCTGAACATATTTTCCCCGCTGAGAAAATTAGGCAGCACATCCTGCGGTCCCTACACACATATCACCATGGAACTGCTATGCTTTTTTAAATAATGAATTAACACGATTTTAGCCCTCATCAATCGCACTCGGATTGCTTTTAGAAAAAAAGATGCCCGCACAATTCAGATGGTTCCTTGTCGCTTCTACGTTTCACTTTCCCACTATATTAAGGCAACTATCATTTCTTATCAATTCGATTCATTCTATTCATTACTATTCATTACTTTCTCGTGTTTCCTTTTTCTGACAAGAGACACGTATGGTGTTGGACGCATGGCGCGGCTCGGAGTTAAGAAAAAACCCGCATAAAGGATGATGTAAATGAGAACGGATAATCTGAACATATTTTCCCCGCTGAGAAAATTAGGCAGCACATCTTGCGGTCCCTACACACATATCACCATGGAACTGCTTTTTAAAAAATAATTAATTAACACGATTTTATTAATACTATAATAATTCAATATTCAACCTCATAACTGCTCTGATCCAGGGCGTCCATGAGTGATTCCATCGATGGCAGGGCTGATCGATCGAGTGGAAGGAGGAAACACGTGTGGTGTCTACCGGAGTTGTCAGTTAGCGCATGGTCAGCGATCGCAACGTAGCCCTGAAGGAATATTGAGAAATCAATGGTTCGGTAGTTTCGTCGATCGATCGCTGATTACGGTAGCCAATCAATATTTAAAAGGACGGATTGCTGATTACGGTAGTCAATCAATATTTAAAAGGACGCAATGCCCCTGGTGATAGAATACAGTAAAAAATTCCCGAGAGAATAGAGACTGTATGCAGGTTTGCCCGTTCAAATGTCGAGCCTTTGGTTCTCTCTCCCTTGACCTCTCCCTCATTTCACAGCATCCAATTGGCACCATGCCAAGAACGCCTCTTGTTTTCTAACCCTCTCGTTTGGTGCGCTCTCTCGCCACATCTCTTTTTCTCTAATTCGTTCTCGCCGACTCTGTTTTGAATGCTGTGCATTTCAAAGGGTGGCGAGGGAACGAACATGCACATCACACCAGAGCGACATTCCCATTTCCTTCAGAAACTACGCACCGTCGTGAAATCAACTGCCGTGAAGGAGTTGCTCTTGAACGGCTGGTTGCCACGCAGCTCGAAGTGCGCCTGCAAATCAAAAATTAAATTTTTATATCGAACCGTTGTGGAACAGGCATTACATTTATAAAATGATACGATCAAACAAAATGTCGAACTGGGGACTACGCAAAAGCGAGAGGGTCGCTATGGTAAACAACGGAAGTTCGTTATTCGACTTTTTGGTATGATCGTATCATTTTATAAATGTAATAGTTATTTTGTTTGGATTCGATCATGCGGAATTTATTTTCTCGAGAAATAGTTTACCAATCTTTAAAAAATATGTTTTCTTCAATCAGTTGCTATTGATGCTTGCTGAATTGTCTCATATTAACAAACTCTGTTCTTGGAATAATGTTTTTGAAACAATGATTGGCGGGGCGTACCCGTCGTTTGGATTTTCAATCACATTCTCACCATCACCGAAATGTTTAATTGTCGAAATTGTGAGTGTAGTGGAAAAATATATTTTAAAATATTTTTTTCAATTTTACGAAAAAAACATACCTGATTAGCCGAGTAGTAGTGGACGAATACAGAAGAGGGAAGTGCGGAGGTGACTAGCGAGGGATTCTTGCGACGACACTCCTCGCACACGGGAGGGAAGAGGAGGAACTCGCGCACCTGTGACAGCGACATAGCTCCAGGTCCTCGGAGGTGACATTGTAATAACCTCACTGTCTCAGTACTCTCTCTCTCTCTAAGCTACTGACTCCTTTCATACGGTAACTGACCGAGTATCGATTGAACAACGCGCTCAAAACGATGATAACGAGGATCAGGAGGAGGAGAAGAAGGAGAAGAATGCAGCAGAGATGGGCGAGAAGAGAGGGAGTCATCTCGGCGTTTCTGAGACATTTGCGTCATTATTAGGTAATGGACCGACAACGTCATAATCACGTAATAAAGAAGTTATCATTAGGTAAGCAAAAAAGGTAGTGAGTCATCATTAAGCAATCGAATTATTGCATTATCACAAAGTAGTCGAGCATTTTGAATGAGAGAAAAATGCGCGAAATCTGGCAACGCGAAGATGTTCCTTGGGATTTGTTTCTTCTTGGGTTACAGATGGCATGCTGATCAATTCTGGCATATCAAGAGACGATTTTATGTCTATTCAGAAGCAAGTTTCCACCTGGTCGTCAAATTCGTTATTAGTCCCCTGTACGTCAAATTTCCTGGGGGAAGCAAGGGCGATAATGGAGGGAAGTGAGAGAGACTCACTCACTTCCATCCAGTATTTCGTCCCTGACCCCTTTCTGGAAATTAGGACCGCACTAACCTCAATGCCTCCATAGTGTCGATGAAGAAGGCCTTGGTTCGCGCCCAGCACCCGAGATTCTCCGCCTTCTGCGATCGAGAGACGAGCGACGATCGAGACTGCTGCTGCAGAGGGGAGCGGGACTGGAAAGAGAGAGAGAGAGAGAGAGATCAGACGAGAACTCCAGAAAGGGGACAGAAGAAAGATAGTGTGTGAAAGTGAGAGAGAGTCCATAGTTTATTCCATACGGAGCCTTTCTGGAGGCCAAACTGGGTTTATTAACGAATGATGTGAGAGGAAAGCGCAACGGCAACGACATAAAAAAAGCGAAGTATTCTACCGATTTTCGATGGTGTTTTTTTTAAATTTTGTTTTACTCAGTGAGTTATCAGTGCGAAAGAGAGCATCGGCATGTGTTTCATAGACGATTGGTTGAAAGTAGAAAGCGATAGTCGGCATTCGAAGGACGAAATTAATATTATATATTTCAAAGCTCATTAACTATGCAACTTTGATATGAAAAAAATATAGAAAGATTCTTCGGTAAGAGTGTAAAACTTCTATCAAACAAAAATTTGATTTGCCGATTATTAATAATGCAGAATAATATTTACGCGACCGCATTTATATGATAAATTTCGAAAGTTCCAGCTTCACTAGGAAAACAAGAAATGGAAAGGTGCAAAAAGCTGGTTTGCTCTTTGCCCCCCTGAAATTTGCGCAACATTAGAAGAAGTAAAACCCTAATCGGGATGTGTTTCATAGGCAGTTCAAGGTGATATGACGAAGGTAGGAGAGCAATGGTCTGCAGCAATATAACCATTCATTTTATAAATATATTTCAAACGTTTTCTCATGTATTAAAAAAGGGAAGCAAGCATCAGCAAATATCGGGCGCTACCTGTCCTGAACAACGAAAGTCGGATTTTTGTGATTTCGGGATGATCACATAATTTTTAAAATATAATCAGAACTACAATGAAGATTGAAAATATTTGTAAAAAATGAATACGATTATTTTGGGAACCGTACTCTTTTTGAATGTTGAGCTCTAACTCTGCAAATACGTAGTTTTCAGTACACGGGGAGAAAAGAACAGGCACTCAACCCCTTGCCTACTAATATGTTAGTAAGACCTACTTATATATAAGTTAGCCCTATTTTCATATTAGTAGGCGGGTGAACTTCAGTACATGTGTATCTTTTCGCTACAGAAGTTACTTCACCGCCCATACATCCTCGAAAGTGGAACCGGTATGTTTCAAAGTCGCATCCTTTTTTTCTAAATTCAATAGAAAAAACGGTGCTCTTGCAAGTCTTATGCTAATTTAGGCAAACATTTAGAGATTCCGAAAATAAGAGGAAAATAAGCGAGGGCTCACCACGAATTCACTTTTGGCATTTTGCCAAAAAAAACTCTGCGGAAGAATGTAATATTTGTGAAATCCCTCACCACGAACGCGTTCTTGTTGTCCTGGCTCGACTGCATCGCTCGGTAGGAATCCTTGCGGGTGAAGGAACTGCAAAATTTAGCAATAATCAATAAATCTGAAATGAAATTATCAACAACTTGTTTTATTATCTCAAGTAGAGTTTGGTGAATTTATGACGGAACGCTTTTATCATTTTGTGCTACCGTTTGGTCCCTGATCCCTAATAGTGCGAAAAGACATTCTACAGCCTTGTCTGAGCTCCTGATATGGGCTCCTGATACAGGTGCATGATAACGTGCAAGCGTGAGGGGGCCTTTCCGGAAATGCGAAACTACAGATGATCGAGAAAAAAATTGACTACCTGGCTTCCTGCATTGTGGATCGATACGCACGCAAGCAGTCACACCCCACACACAGATGGGCCCTCGGCCGAATTACAGATTGAAAGGGAGGAGAGAGAGAGAGAGAGAGAGAGAGAGAGAGAGAGAGAGAAGTGTGTTTGCTAGTGGGCGATGGAGCGCGAACACGGTAGAAGGGGGGCGAAAGTGATAGGGGTAAAACAGGGAGGGATGAGGGAGAGAAAGGAGGCAAAACCATCGAGAATGGGGGATTAGTTGCGAAAGCGTGTAGAACGCGAGAAAGAACCTTCGAATTTACTCTCTTTGCCATACCTAATCCTTTTTTCCGTACGTTTTTTTCATTTTCAGGAAAGTGATAGGAAGCAGGGAGGAGAAGAACAAAACATGAGAAGTACTATATATTTTTAGTATTTTTTGTGATAAATAAAACAGAAAAAAAAACTATTGTAAACTCACTCATCGACAAGATTGCCGCTCCTCCACGATTCTTCCGCTGCTAGAGGAGCTACGGGCACGGTGTACACCTGAAATTCGAAATGTTTTTAATTTTTTTCGAGCTTCCAGACTAGATCCCTTTGCTCTTTACACAGTAAGGTAGTAGTCTAGCCTAGTACTCATCTAATCCGGCAAATTCGACACGATGTAGTATGAAAAACAATGATTTACAAAAACCCCCTGTCTGACGCCACGAATTGAATATTCTTATTGAGTGCTTGTGATCTAAGTCGCTGCAGTTTCGGAATTTTTTGAAATTGAATATCACAATTGGAAAAGAAAGTATCGTACGTACTGAAAATATCGGAACGTTTACCGGAATGTGATCAAAATTTTCAATTTTTGTAACTTTGCGAAGAAAATTATTTGCGACTGGTGAGTAGGTTCATATTTTTTGTCCACCTTGATTTGCCGGAAACTACCCGGACATGCCCGGTGAAATGTCTAAAACAAAGGAGAAAATTCTATGCGATAACCGACCTAGTTAGCGAATTGTCATCATTACCGTATACAGCCGGGAAATGCCAGTAATTGCCGGTTCTGTCCTTTTTTTGCAATCGAATATGTCGCTTTCTGTTACACATTTCACCGGGCATCACCGAGTAGATTCCGGTAAATCGATGCGGATTAATCGAATTAGCATAAACACAAGTCATGATAATGTGTACTCGCAAAGATGCAAATTCTGAACATTTTGATCACATTGCGGTAAACGTTCCAATATTTTCAGTACGTACGATACGTTCGAGTATAGAAAATTCATCAATAAAGACCGATGAAACACAACTTTTTCACAAGACACTATATGAATCTCAATCCTATATTTTTGTTATTTTCTGCACATAAAACTTCCAAGAAGGGCACGAAAGAGCGAGAAAGTGTATGTGAAAGTCAGTGACTCGTTCAATTCACACATTGGTTCGGCCCAGACCCCTTTCTGGAGGTCTGAAATATCGATTACTTATGTGATACTAACCGGTCGTCCGCCCTGTCTGCCGCCGGCTAGCGCGGAAGAGGAGGAAGATCGGAGGGCGGAGGAGATGCCCGGACGGAGAGGAGTCTCGTCCAGTCTTAAATGAGAAGTATCAGCTATCCCTCTAGAATCCCCACGAAGTGCTACGGGACCGACCACCAGCGATTCTAGATCCCAATACAATAACCCTGATCAGTGCCGCATAATTCTATTCGCGAATAGGATTGTTACATCTAACGACACGACTGGCAAGTAGGGTTGCCCGTTCGGCGTCGGTTTCGGTCTCTTTTTATCTCGTTCTCTCCCCTTTATCAGCCGTATTACCGATCTCTCGCTGAGAGAGTCGTAATGCGGAAACCGAACTTGCATCCCTACTGGCAAGTGACTGGAAAAAGGAAAGGAGTCTTGTCAAGTCTATTAGTGAGAGAAATTTAATAAATATCTCCTAACCAATGGACGACAATCAGCTACATATGGTGAAGGGAAAGATAACGTATTATTGAAACACAAATGAACCGTGCGTATTCATCCTCTCACCCTCGTAATTTCCTTCTAAGATAATTTCACCTATATCCTTACGGTTCCCCTTTTTGCTGGTTTTAATACCATCCATCACTAATGTTAAGCTTAAGCCCACGAATAAGAACAAGTCATAAGTATAGTAATTCCGTGTGCGTCTATTGCGATGTGTGGAGCAATAGCATCGTTCAACAGGCCCTCAGGCAACTCTTTTTGAATCTAATCAGAGTTTGGTGGAATTTAGAATCTAATCATAGAGTTTTTAGAGTCTACGTTGAATCTAATTAGATTCTGAACTGTTCTTGAGCTTTTGAATCTAAACGGAATCTAATTAGATACTAAACTTCCTTCAAATATTTAGAATCTACTCCCATAGAATTCCGAATCTAATCAGAATCTAATTAGATTCCAAATTATCTGTCAACCCCGTCTCGAGTACATACCGTCGTGCCTACTCATTGCCTCGGGTCATTCAAGTTCGTATCAGGATTTTCCCTGTTGGGTGATGTACTGTGCTGATATGTCAGCCATTTTTGGATCGTTTCCCACTCTCCCCTTCAATGCGAGAGTGGGGATCGCAAGTACCTTCCCCCATAAGGGAAGAGGTTTCCCACTGTGCCTGGATAGGGCTACATCAATTTTTAAAAAAAATGAGGACAGCTCAGAAAATCATCATCATACTAATTTCATAATCTATTCAGAATTCATTTAGAATCTAATCATAACGTTTTTGGAATCTAATGTGAACTTTTTTAGAATCTATTGAGGACGTTTTTATAATCTAATCAGAATATCAAACGAATTTAGCATCTAATCAGAGAGAAATTAGAATCTAATTTAGCCACGGTTAGTGTTAAAATTGTTTCTGATTAGATTCAAAACGAGTTGCCTGAGCCCATTCCCTGAGGATTGGGGAAATGATTTGATTTGATACTAAATGCTAATGCTAATGCATCGTCTTTAAGATCGCCTTGATCATAAGTTTAAGCTTAAGGTCTGCATAAGTCTAAGTTAACTTACGCTGCTCCTCTCGATCCTCCGCTCATCTCCATTCTCAATTGAGTCGAGGTGTCTAGTAGACCGCCACCGTGTGTCTCTACGATGCGAGCGCCGCCCTCTGAAAAAATAACAAAATTGTATTATTCATTATTATATTATGCGCCTAATTATATTTAATAAACCTAATTAGCTTAATTCAGAAAATATTTTGGGTGTTCGTGGAATTCATAATAACGGGTAACCGAGGGGAGTAGCAAAATATTTTTAAAAATAATTAAAAATCACCTGAAGTGTGCACTTCGTGCACGTCGTAGCCGTAGTTACTGAGACCGAATCTGAAATTGAATAGCGTTGTATTAACGTTATCTTCACTAGAAATAACTTCCGTTTTTCGCTGAATACGAAAACAAAGACAAATGTTTTCAGGTGTATTTATCGATTTTTACATTTGTAATACGTAATTTCGTAGTTGTACTGAATGCGGTAGGTCACCCACCGCGAGTCGCCCGATCGTTCCATTTCTCTGATCGATCGATCATGCTGGTATGAAGTCTCCGCCTCTCGACCATAGTCGGCTGAAAAGAAGCACTCAATTTGTTCTGACAAATGCTGACATAAAATCGATAAATGTAAATTTGATTAGGGCTGTGAGAAATAACGCGAATAGCACCCGAAGTCTCTACTGTTTGCAAAGCTAAAAAGTGAAAGTTCCACAGGATTGTTCTCGGTTTTCTTTCTCTTCTGATAAATGCATTTCCCCCCACCTGAATTATGCACGAAAGTGCCGTCTCTGCTGACGTCGCGCTCGCCCGTGACCTCGTAGCGACTGCAACATGCATTTCATATTTAATTTATTTAAAAACAGGAAAAAACTTCTAACAAAGGAGAGGATTCTCGTAAGGGAACTGATGTTCACTTACGGATATGTGCGTTCCGACACTTTAAAAAAATTGTTCTCACCCTCTGAATGCCTCAGCGTCTCTCGGCAGCTCCCAGCTTTCACTGTACGTGTTGATTGTGGTAGATGGAAGATTCGGCGCCCCAGGGGTTTTCGGCCGCCAGCCTTCCGTGATCTATAACGTGATTTTTTTAAAATATTTAAAATGCACAAAATTGAGTATGCACGCCTACCATTATAACAGCTAAATTTGTTGGGATAACTATTATTTTAAATATTATAGACAAGGGTTAGCACGTTAAGATTTCATTTCACACACTCTCTGCTGCGTACGGAGGGCGAGAGCACATGATTCCAAACATAGAGACCAGGGTTGGAGCGAGATTGTGCTAAAGTGAGAGAGTCCCTCTCGATTTCACACGCTCTCTCACTCCAAAGGCCTTTCTGTAAGGTTGACCGGCCTGTGGAATGATGTGAGAGAGTACGTAGAGTAAACAGACCACGACCGCACAGAGAATGACTATACTAAGATGAGACACCGAGTATATGATATACTCAATATTGAGTATATTCGCGCGTCGAGAGAGCGTGCGAAAACGAGAGAATATACTCAATACTGAGTATATCATATACTCGGTGTCATATCTCAGTATAGAATATACTCAATGGTAAGTATATTCATTCTGGATGCGTTTGCAGCACTCTACTTACACGTCATTATGGCAAAATGCCAAAAGCGAATTCGTGGTGAGCTACCATCGCGCATTTTCATCCAATTTCGCAATGTCTGACTATCTGGCTCGTTTTTCATACCTACTCTCCCGAATTCGGTGTAGAGTGCGAAATGTGAGACCACGATCTCTTCATTTCGCACACTCTCTCACCTACCGACCGGTCGAGAGAGTGTGTGAAATGGAGAGATCGTGGTCTCACATTTCGCACTCTAATTCGGTGACTTACATGTCTCTCGACAATCTCAATCTGCTCCACTCCTCCTCCTCCTCGATTGTCCATATCGAGAGTGGGCGGGGCGATGGGAGATGCAGAAGCTAGAAATACAAGTAATTTATTTACTATTTACTTAATGTTACCGTTTACGAGAGCGTCAACGTATAGAAAAATTCACAGATGCAAGAAAGGGAAATGTTTGGGAGAGAAAAAAGTGAACAGTCGCAAGGAAATTTTGCAAATAATGACAACCGGACAATTATTGAGTGAGATGTCATCTAAGAAATCGTCGCCAAAACATGAAAGAATGTTCAGTAATCAAAGAGGTAATCGATATTTTGCGCGTGCACGAGGCGAATTCTAAACAACAAATGACTTGCTCGGCAATTTAGGGGACGATTTCTCCCAGCAGTCGAAAACGGGATGGTCAATCTCAGTGAACAACAATCCCCCGCATGAGTCACACTCGATAGTGATCATTTGACAGCCCACGCTCCAGATTGGGGCAAGAGTGATAGAGAGCGTGGGAAAGTGAGAGAGTCCCTCTGCTGACCACTCGTTCACACCTGGCCCCTTTGTGGAGGTTTCATCCGCGGCATTCGGGGCAACATGCCAATATTAAATTCGTTATTAATCATCGCAGATTTACATGCTATTTTCGCATTCTCTGACTTTCTGTCTAAATTTGCGTAGACTTGCTAGCAGGGATGCAAGTTCGGTAATCGTTTTACGGCCTTTTGAATGGTCATTAATACGGCTGATAAGGAGGAGAGAGTTAGAGAAAAGGAGACTGCCAGAGGGCATGCACAACACCGAACAGGCATCCCTATTTAGAGTTACCGGCCATGGGAAGTGAGTCACTCGTTAATGATCAGCACAGAAGTGAAATCTTGCGAATTAGTCACCCACTTCGAACTAGAGAAAAGATGCCTTTCGCAGCGGGTGATTTTACGCAGCATTAGATGTTCGGCTACTTCAAGGGCAACGTACAAACCAGGCAATTTCGCGTGTTCAGAAAGCTATTAGGAAGTTGAATTGTGAGAATGCGGTAGTAATTGATGCGAAGTAAAAGAATAAGGTCTGACCGGACTATGTAATGAATTCGCTGCCGGACACTCGCTGTGCAAGGCCAATTGTCTATAGTTCATGCACAAAGAAAAATGTTGTTTCTACAGACCCAACATGCATGCAAATATGCCGAAATTCCAACATGAAGATACTACTCAATAAACTTTGTTACATGTTGAGTCTGGGGAATTGTATTGTTGACCAGCATAGTCCACTAACCAAACGTCATTACGATACAACGGCGCGGGAAAGTTGCTCTATGAATAAATTCTGGTCCGGTACGCATCTACCGTGTAAGAAGTAGATAAAACGCAGTAAAAAGTCTCAGTAAAAACCGCTCGATAAACGGTAGTAGCGATGAGAGACGGGAGTTAGAAGAGAGGAGAGAGGGAACAGGTTTGAGATGATGATCAGGGGGCGATCTGAGAAGGGGGAGAGAGAGAGAGAGAGAGAGAGAGAGAGAGAGAACGGTAGATCAAGAGGAACATGGATTACCGATTGGCAAGATTTCACAGCCCTGTCAGAATTCCAGAAAGGTGTCCGAAAAGATCTGGTACTTATTTCTAGGCTGGATCCTTGTATATTTTCAAGCTGGAATCAGACAGGGTCCAGCTAGGAAAAAAACTTTTTTTTCCTAGCTTTCGAATGATTTGATTATCGATCGTTTGGTTGGTTGGCTAAATATCTTAAGAAAGCGCACTCGTATCTAAGAAAAGATCGTAAAAACACGCGGTGACGGGCCATTGGAAATAATCGGAGTGGAATGGATGAGATAGGTCATCATTCCACGCGTGGGTAAACCGTCCGGAAAGGGGTCAGGAGTGAGAGAGTGTATGCGATCGAGAGACCCCATCCATAGATAGCCATAATTCACTGTTCTTGCGCATTCACTTGATTCGGGCACCTTTTCTCATGATTGAGTTATTCCATCCCTTTTGCTTCACCTAGAGCACTTCTGTTTATGTTTTCAGTACATTATTTGATGATTGAAACGCATACGAGGAAAGAAAGAGAAATAAATGAGTGCGGTAGGTAAAATATATGAAAATTCGTTTCGCACTAATACTTGCCTTTCGAGATGTAAATCGAGTGGTCACAGCAGTTCCTTCAATTCTGACCCCTTTCTGGAGGCGGAAACCAGTACTCTCGATTCAATTGCGCAAGACCTGTGGAGTGTTCGGTCTCTCTCTCTCTCTCTCTCTCTCTCTCTCTCTCTCTCGTTAAACTCATTCAATCTCCTCTCTCTAGTTTCCATGACCACTCGGTCAAAGCCCGGGGCACAGCGGAAATCCGCCCCCATGAATTCTCTCGCGCACCTCTCTCTCTCTCTCTCCCTCTCTCTCTCTCTCTCTCTCTCTCTCTCTCTTTCTCTCTCTCTGACCTCCATTGCTTTCTTGCTCTCTCTCTCAATCACTTCAATACCTGCGCGTTCCCACTAGCCCGGCCGCCGGACATGATTACGTGTTGTGGGGCGGATAGTCACGGATTTATGAGGGTAGTAGAAGAGAGAGAGAGAGAGAGAGACGGATAGGAAGAGGGGGATCACCCTGAGGGTCAGGAATGACCAGTTGTGGATTATGGCAAATCGAGGGAGAGTCGAACCGGTGGATATACAAGAGGGAAACGGCTTGGAACCGGACAGGGGCAGAATTTGAAACGTATTAATTCATGGTGTTCTTGGCACAATGCCAAGATTGGGATTTTGGAGACATTTACAGGACCAGATCTTCATAGGACCAAAATAACCGAAGTAAGCAATGCATATAAGTGATGCACGCTTAGAAAAAAATTGCTATGGTTAGAGCACAAAGTGCGCATGGTTCAAGTACCAGTAAGTGAAAGTTCCTTTATTACTCACGATTTTCACTTACAGGTATACACTCAGAGAAAAAGCATGGGAGTTAGCAAATGAATTACTTACTTTTTAGCTTAGAGATCATGGGAAATGAGGAGAGCGTAAGTAATTTATTTGGATATTTATTTATGCATGACGAAGTAATTTTTCTCTGAGTGTATGCAAATAATTTGAGTGAACATGCTTTCTTTGTATCCTGATCATAGTGGCCATTTTCCAAGAGTATTGTTTGGGAGAGACCAATGAAAACAATATCATCTGAATAAATGTTATGGCAGGCATGGTACCCATAACTGGCACCGACAAAATTGGGCAAACTTCAAATACGTGAACAAGATATGAGAGTGGAGATTATGATCGAATCATAGAAAATAAACAAAATGTCAGTGGCTCGGCAGTAAAAGGGCTTGCGCAGGACAGGTTGGCTCATACATGCATTATTTCGCTGGGTGGGGTGGGTCTCTCTCTCTCTCTCTCTTTCTCTCTCTCTCTCTCCCTCTGTTGCGCGCAGGCTTCACTACTCTCCTGCAATTAGAGCGGCTGGTTGTTGGCCGCTGGACAAGAGAGGGATCATAGGAGACATTTCGCATGATCCCTAAACTCCAGAAAGAGGGGGAGACGTGAGAGAGTGTGTGAAAATGAGAGAGTCCCTCTCATTTTCATGAGCCCTCTCACCGCTGACCCCGCTCTGGAGGGTTTGCGGCTGTGAATGACCTGCCCCGAGGTAAGTCAACGGATCAGAAAATGTAACAAAAATATTTATGAGTGCTTTGGGCGCAGATCAAATTGAAAATGGATAGTATTACAAATTGAAACTAATACGTTCCACTTCAAGAACTACCTGTGGTGTGTTTACTGTCTGATTCTCTGACTTTCGCGTGCACTCTCACCGTAGTTTCTGCTATTTATCAGCGGAACGTTTTAATAGTTCGGACGAGTGTTTGTAAATTTGTAATGGCGTAATTAAGATCGCGCTCATTGCCATAATATTGCTTGCAGGAATATTTGCCATAACAATAAAACAGCATGCAATTTCTGATGAGATAAGATAGAGCGAACAGGAAGAAAAGAATTGAAGGTAAAATAACTTTGACTATACGCATGGCAGAACAGAAAGGGGGGAGAAAGAGATCGGTTTGGAAACGGGGAGGAAGAAAGAGTGGAAGAGGGGCAGTGAAGGGATGCGAAATGGGCAAGGTCACCTTGATTCAAGGGGAGAGTCAGCAGCTACCTATTCCATCTCTCTCTCTTCTCTCTCTTCTCTCGGTCTCTCTCTCTTTCTCTTTCTCTCTCTCTCTCTCTTTCTCTCTCTCTCTCTTTCTCTCTCTCTATATTTCTCTCTCTCTCCTCTCATGTCACCGGGAGAAATTGAGAGATGATCCTTATCGCCCTGCTCCTTATTATGAGCGATATTCAACCTGCCAGCTTGGCCCAGATTTGAGGAGAGGGAAGAATGAAATGGGCGGGAGGGAGGGGGGGGGTAGTTCCGGGACACATGCACATGTTAATGATATCTACATAAAGAGGCGAGTTCGGTATTCGTATTACGTCCCTTTGGACAAGAGATCTGTAATGCGGTTGATACCACACAAGTGTCAGAGAAAAAGAGACTGCCAGAGGGTATACATACACAACACCGAAACGGCATCCCTAACGAATTCTATGTGTGCCGAAATAAACAAATTTGTTATTCGACTTTGCATCGATATTTTATAATCATGGCTTTGGGTACATACAAAAAGGGACACAATACAATACAATATTTATCAATATCGGATAAAAGGAGTTGATCAAGATGGGGTTTCCCATACGTCGCACAGAGAAAGAAAACCTGAATCAAGCCAAACGCAGAAATGTGTCATAAACAATAGCGTAATATTATAATTGCCCAATGAGGAGTTGGGTCTTGCGGAGTACACTTATCTCATTGCATGCTGAACCTCGGGGGTTCAGTCCACTCGAACTGTGGTTGATCTACTCCCTTTCCTTCTTTCTCTCCAATATCGGGTGTGTATTCACGCACTCACAAGTGGTCATCACTCCTTTTGTGTTCGGAGGACCCCTCGAGGGCCACCAATCGAGAGGGCGCGATTGGGATCATGGAAGATTTCAAACGCCAGAAAGGGGTTAGACACTAGAGAGTGTGCACAAGGAAGAGGGCGAGACAGAGAGAGGAAGTCCCTCTCGATTGCACACGCTCTCTTACTCCTGACCCCGAGTGTTGGAGTATCGAAATGCCTGAGGATTAATGTGCATTGGAAGTGTAGTACTTTATTTACTGAAAAAATGGTAATTTGCTCATTTTATTACTGTCAAGCGTGCTTTTATATATATATATATATTTATGCGTGTTCAATGGAAACGCGGTTACAAATAGAAAGAGAAAACGAATACAGCATAACAGATTGAGATCATGAAAGGTCGGGGGTGTGGGGGTCGCTCATACAGGGAAACTGATTTGATTACCGGGTTTTGAGAAAAGCCGAGCCGCTCTGGGAAAGAAACTATTGTGTCTATAGTTCGCATGAGAGCCAGCATTTGCAAAATTTATTCCATTTCGTGTGTAATAATAACTGAAATGATGTGGTTTGAGTTTAGAGATTTTGTATTTACCTATCAGAAGATTCATGGCTGTCTTCAAGTCTATCGCTTCTCTACGCTTTTCTAATTTGTCTAATCCTAATTTCCTATTCCTATCCGCTACTTTAGGGATGTTTTCGCGTGTCATATTGTAGCAACGCATGAAAAGTCGACGAGTAAAATAATTCTGAACTTTTTCGAGTACCTTTTTGTTTTGGATCATGTAGGGGTTAAACACAGTGGACGCACTTTCTAGGATGGGTCTTATGTATATCGAGTAGGCTTTCACGAGGATTTCAACATTTTTCGTTCTGAGCGCTCTGAGTATAATGTGACAGGCTGTTTTACCTTTCATTGCAGTTGTTCTGCAGTGCTTAGTGAAAGTAAGTGTTTTCTCAATTATGAACCCTAGATCTTTTACTTCTACGTTCTGGGCTAATTTGGAGGTGCCGATACTGTATACCTTTTTGGTATTGGCCCGACCTAAGTGAAGTGAGCTGCATTTATGCGACGCAAGGGGGAGCTGCCACTCTGCAGACCAGTTTGATATATTATCGATAGCATTTTGTAGTGGGACAGAGGCATCACCCTTTTTGAAAGCTCGATATATTTTTATGTCGTCTGCATACATTCGTGCAATGACACCATTGTTTTGTACGAGGGATGGTATTTCGGAAGTGTATATTAGGAAAAGCAATGGTCCAAGCACAGAACCTTGTGGGACTCCACTAGAGACGGGATGGGGGTTTGATAGTTTTTCGCGCACTCTAACTTGGAAAGTCCTATCATTTAAGTATCCTGATATCCAACTAACTGTTTTCGAGGAGAGTCCAATATTTCCCAGTTTTAGTTTTAGTTTGGGATGGGAGACTCTATCGAACGCTTTCGCAAAGTCAAAATATATAACGTCCACTGGTTCTCCGTTACTAATTGATGATGTCCAGTATTCAAGCGCATCGAGCATTTGCAACTCGCGGGACCTCCTATTTCGGAAACCGTATTGTTCATCGGGGAATATGTTCTGCTTTTCGCAGTGGTCTATGACAGACTTGCATAAAAGGCGCTCAAATACTCTACAGAAAATCGATGTAATCGAAATCGGTCTGTAGTTTAAGGGGTCAGAAAAAGGAGGAGATTTCTTAACGGGAGTAACTATAGAGTGCCTCCAAGGGCTAGGCACGGTGCCTGTTTCGTATGAATGACGAAAGATTATTTCCAATGCTTCTGATATCGGGACTGCTATCTTTTTAATGTAGCTTAAATCAACGTTTTCCGGAGTTCTACAGGATGATCGTTTCCATTTACTGATAAGAGCGCAAATTTCATGTCTCATGGCAAATTAAAGAAAAATGCCGGACAATCATCCATATTTTTACGATTTGTACATTTCCCCCGCATTTTCTAAAGTGTGCTTCACACATTAGCCAACTGGAAACAGCGAACATTTATTCGCATTGAATTGCACTGTACATCCCCTTCTACACCTCAATAGAAAACATTAAGAAAATGATTGTGTGTAACACGCATATTTTTATTGAAACTGTGACCAGGAACTTTTTTTCTTACTTTTGCAAAATTACGTTCAAATATGTGATTTTATAGATTTGAGAAGCAGGAAGAAAAGATTCCGACAGCTTGATGTGTTATCGGATTTTCATCATTTCAATCACATCATTCCACAGGCCGGTCAACCTGCCAGAAAGGCCTTTTGAGTGAGAGAGCGTGTGAAATCGAGAGGGACTCTCTCACTTTTGCATACTCTCTCGTCCAAACCCTGGCATGTAGGTTTGGAATCATGTGCAATGATGTAGTGGCAATAAACGCCCGAATATTTATGGATTTTTTTCGATTGAAGAATGGATGACAATAGACAGTCTGGGATGGAGAATCCCTTATAAGGGAGAGGAAAGGGAAGAAATGATATTCAATCGGAAGCATGAAGTTCCTTCTCCTCCTTCCTTTCACCATTTTTCTCGTCTCTTCTTTCCCCACTGTTCCTACTGATCAGGTATTGAATTATTGAAGGTTTGATACTGCATAGATCGCCAAGATATATGTGTTATATATGTTATATTTTCACTGAAACTTATGATCCACATTACCGATTTCTCCCTATAGACTAGACTGAAGTCAATAATCGCAATCAGGGATTTCTTTTCATCTGATAAAACGCGAGTCCTTTTGCAGGTTCCCAATCCCGAACAGAGTCTCAAGCACTATGAGGGTGACATCATTCTTGATGACGAGGAGGGAAAAGTGGTGAGTCATATTTTATACTATCATCAAAAATCTTGTGAAAAATATTGAGTTTTTAAAGATCCGCGAAAAGAGAGGAGCTCCTGATGTATCGAATCCCAATAGAAAGTGGCCCACCGACCAAGTCGTTTCCTACAAAATCGAATCTGGATTCAGTGAGTGAATTAATAATGTGGAAACTCGAAAATCATGTCTAATCAATGTAAAATCAGATTCAAACAACACAAGAATGATCAAAAACGCTTTCCAGTTCTGGACGGACAACTCTTGTCTGACCTACGAGGTGAGAAGTATCGATTGGTTGGAAATGTGTTTCAAACGTAGTATTAAGATTTTTATTTAAACTGGGTTCACAATCATCTCCAGGTTATCCTGTTCCTAAAAATATATTATCGAAAGTAAATATTATTATCGCTGAATTTCAGGAGAATGGCCCGACGACTCCGTATCTCCGAGTTTTCGATGGAGGAGATTGTGCATCTTATTTGGTAATTTTTGCTTGGTCTATCTCGAAATTTGACTTCCAATTCTTGTTTTTATTCTGAAAATATTTAGATTCCTATTATACAAATTCCATTTTACAGGGATGCAAAGCCGGTGCGGTCAGTCAAGATATCAACATCGGAGAAGGGTGCTTCAATGTGAGGATAATAAAATACGAGATTATCGATTGATTTCATACTTATCAATCGATCGATAATTTGTCCAATCGATTACTTGTTCCAGCCGGGTACTCTCCAACACGAAATAGCGCATTCGATGGGATTGGACCACACACAGACCCGATATGATCGGTAAATTAAAGTTTTAATTGTACAAAAATCACTAAACATAAGCTAGTTATGAATTGGATAGATCTTTAAAAGAAGTCGAGAAATTCCAGTGATTCCTACATTACTGTGAACACGAACAACATCAACCCTGCAGCTCTGATTAACTTCCAGAAGGTAAATTATCGATTGATTAGAGTGCTTATTGTGTGCATAAACAATCATTTATCGATTGATTACAGAAAACATCGGCGATAAACAACAACTTTGGAGTACCGTACGACTATAGTAGCGTGCTACACTATGATGCATGTGAGTACTTGATGGAAATTGATTTTCTAAAAAAAACGAATTTCATTTTCCCTTTTATACCGATTTAGTTCTAATCAGATCAGAAACGTCGCCCATTTAGAAAGAATAGTCCAAATAATGATATTTTTCAGTTTCGTTTTCGGTGGACGATAAAAATAAGGAAACGATTATCGCCCATGATTCAAATGCTCAATTCTCAATGGGACAAAGAGACAGGGCAGCATTCTCTGATATCGTCATGGTTAATGCGGTCTACGAATGTGCTAGTGAGTTGATACTCTATTCATTATTAGTGCGAAATTGTTTTCAATATTTTGGTATTCTATTGTTACAACATATTGAAAAAAATATAGTAATCTTACTTCAAACGATTCACAACGTTGCGACCAACTATTGCACAAATTGGTTAAAGAAGGCGTAACATGAATGATTGAAACCTTATATTTTCCCCTATGTTCGAGGTCTCATTTCTGTTATCAGAAGTTGGTGAAACACAAATGCAGCGCGTGTTTCCCTCGCGCACACTCCTCGATTCCCCTTATCTCTCTGCCTTTCTCTGACTTCTTCTCCACAAAATGCCAACTCCCACAGCGAAAAGATTGCAGGTTCAATGTGAGATACTGTAAGGATTCTGGTCGTTTTTGACTGTTTATTAACCATAACTTTCTTCAATCTAAAAATTGAAACGTGCGATTTTCGAGGCTCTCATCGGGTAATCGATCCACATTGCCCCACAGTGAGAACTCAGTTGACCAAATATTCGTGGGACAACTTCTTTAATTTTTTTCAGAGAAATGTCCCTCTCCATCAGTCGAATGCCAGAATGGAGGAATTATCAATTTGAAGACATGCAACACTTGCATTTGCCCCTACATGGTATACTTGATCTCCGTCCAACATTTACTGATTGGATATCATCTTTCAACTATCGATTAATTTCAGTTCGCGGGTGCCGACTGTTCTGAGAGACAGACCGGAAGAGGATTTGATGAGGGGAGGAGTGGATGCGGTGCTGATCTGTAGGTAGGTCAACAAAATCGATTGATGTCTCTCCTACCGTAATCTCAATTGATAACTAATCTACCATAATTTCAGGCCTCCTCTGAGTGGCAGAATCTACAGGGAACCGCCGGCGTCTGGGGTTTCATGTACCAGGAACATCTGAGCGAGTGCTTCTGGAACATTAAGGTTCATATTTTGGAGATTTGAAAATAGATTCGTCTAGGATTTTTTTAAAAAATAAAATGCCAGAATCTCACGAAGCACAGAGAATGAATATACTAAGATGAGACACCGAGTATATGCTATACTCAATATTGAGTATATCAAATACTCGGTGTCATATCTCAGTATAGAATATACTCAATAGTAAGTATATTCATTCTGGGTGAGCAACATATAAGAATTTCAAGAGATTCATGTCCACTACGCAAATTATAGGCAATGAGTCTTTCAGTAATAAATTAAAGACATGCATTCTAATGTTCATTTTCCAGGCACCGGAAGGCCGTAAGATCGAGGTTCGACTCAACAAAAGTGCTCTCACTTGTCAGGCGAAATGTTTCTGGAACGGAGTCGAACTGTTCATGAAGGGATTCACTGTGGGAGGATACAGGTGAACATTTGATTGATTTTTATAACAAAGGTGACATTATGATTGCTAAACATTTTTTCCTGAAATGTTCGAATATGTTCTTCCTTCCAAAACAAACTTTGAATCCACAAAATTATGTGCATGTATCACCTCCATCTCTTCAGATTCTGTTGCATGGACAAAGCATCCGGGAAGATTATTCAGTCCGATGACAACCGCATCTCCGTTCGTGCATATTCCGTTTTCTACACTGCCCCAATCAATGTCGATTATCGATTTGTGTGATCCATCAATTGATAAACACTTCAACAGACCACAGAATACACATAATTGCACAAAGTGCTATGGAATATAGGACACTGAACGCCAAGTATAGGCAAGCATTTTAATTCCCTTTTTGGGGAAATGACTTGGGACTCTTTTTTTCGATTTCCTTATCCTGCGTAATCATGAAAGGCAGGATTCCTTCTCGATGCATACCCCCGCTTGCTAGATATTTCGGAGCGCTTTTCCTTGTGTACCGAGGAAACATAGTCGCTCGAAAACATTTCACACTTGCTTGTGATATAATAATGACGACTCACGAGGCACATCAGTGATAAGAAACGATACGATAACGAAACGGCGTATCGAGAGAGAGATACGGAGAGAGAGGGAGAGAGAGAGAGAGAGAGAGAGAGAGAGAGAGAGCAGACTTCACTAGCTCTTCACCACACACTCTTTACGCCTTTCAAAGCATGCCGAGCTGCAAATATTTTACAATGAGCGTTTAGTCACTCTTTTAGGGTTTTGTAATAATAGTTTTAGTTATGTTCCACAACAATATAGGATAAAAATCACACTCTTCTGTTCGCATGAAGCCCGGAAAAATGCATAAAAAATTTATAAACCAACTGACATAGAGCGAGAAAGCCCCTCACTCCAAAAAGCATTTCTATAAGGTTGACCGGCCTGCGGAATTCTATGAGCCGCTTTAACAACTTAAAAAATATATCATCAGAAATGATGTGTTCTCTCTTTCTACATCTCGACATTTGCCTTGCTTTTTACGCGCTCTCTCGCCATCCTTACTGTGTTTAGCAGTGGAACGTTTTATTACTTCAGAAGAGTGTGTGTGAGCTTATGTTGCTACATATCTGACGACTACGAAAATCGTCTGGAGAAACTACTATCGCCCTTTCACCTACTGGAGATGATGCAGAAAAGGTTGGCAGCACTTTCTCAGTGTGAGTAAAGCATCAGAGTCATGGAATAAAGGGTTAGATTTTTTTTTGGTCAGACCTATTTGTTTGAGACACGAAAGAGTCGAAGCTTCAATTCAATTGTAATACGTATACGTTATATATTTTGCGCACTAGATGTTCCTTCCGGTTTACCAAAGCAGATTGTGGGACGGTTGCGTGCACAAGTCGACGTATATCACGCTACGAACCCTATTCATAACCGGCGCGTAAGCTTCGTTTCTGCTAAATGGTCTCGAAAGGAAATTTACGGATCGTGCAGAATCCGGCACGCAGCTGGTGAAAAAGTAATTACTTACGTAATTTAACTTACATTTAACTTAGTAACTTACGTACATACGTAATTTAACTTAGTAACTTACGTAAGTGTGCTTGTGTCCGATGAACATTAACGATGTTTCTTACCGAAAACAACCCAAACGTCGAACGCAAGAGCGTGCTGTTACAAACTGAGACGAGCGAGAGTCGATCACGCACGAGCCGTGCTTTTTAAAACTCACTGAATCACAGTCACTGAGTGCAGTTACCACACGCAATATCAATGGTGGTCTCGTGTTAGAACTGTGCAGCCTCCCTCTTTTTTTAAAGCACGACGTGTGAAACCATGGTAATAACTTTGCGCTCATCGCGTGTTGAAGGTCTTGAACGGAGATTACGGTATCGCGCGCGCAGAAAAAACGAGACAACATTCTAGCGCGATATTACATGTAAACAAAACACGTGGAAGTTAAATTAGTTGTTTATATTAGTTAGTGCTTCCTCCGCTTATAGATATACGTTTGTCTCCCCCATTTCAGCTCTTTAGCCATACTTCGCGGCAACGTTTGTGAAGACCAAAACACATCTTCGAACACAATCATTGTCCAGTAAGTGAGTTTTCTCCTTGTCATTAAAATTCTAATGTTCGTTTTGCTTTTTCGCAAATGTGGTGTTATGTGGTGTTAGTTTCCTGGAGAAGAAAATGGAAAAAGGAAAAAGGGGTTATTTTTTCCACCGCCTTTTTCGGAAAATGCCCGAGATTTGAATTCCCGCATTTTCAGTATTGCGGTTACCTGTGAAGCTAGGCATGCGAAACTTCGTTTTATGGTTAATTCTCACGGTTAGAAATCATAAAACAAGTTGCGTATGCTTAGCTCTTCTGGGAACCGAGTTATAAGCAATAATCGATAAATGCGGGAATTCAAATCCTGGGCTTTTTCCGAAAAAGGCGGCGGAAAACTAACATTACAATTTTAAAAACTTTACAATTTTTCAAGAAACTAACACCACAAGAAAACTCAAATTTCGAATTGTTTCTGGTAAAATTCTGAAAATTTCAACATTCCACCAACGAGTTACGGTCACTGCCCAAACGGGCCAAACACCGAGGCCATTGCAGGCAGACGAGACCATGCAGGCGCCTTCGTGCTTCCACGCTTGCGTTTACGGCTTGCTGACGGGCGGCGCGTGCTGCGAACCGTGCGAGGTGTTCCAGCGCGCGCACCCGCTGCAGAGCCCCGTGTTTGGTGACGTGGGAAGCCTGATCGCCGGCCGTCCGCACCCAATGCCCTGTACGTGCGCGCGGTGCGCGCCATACACGGAGGACCTGGTCGTGGCGTTCGCCCTCGCAGAACGGCGCGACTCGGGCGTGCCCTTGCGCCAGCTGGTTCGGAAGCCCTACTGCTTCGTCACGTGCAATCGGGTCACCACACTTACTGTTCTATAATATAATATGCAATTCATTGTAAAAATATATAATAGGAAAAATATTTAGTCTAATAATCAACCGATAGACAAATTGTATTGGCTACACGTTGCTGTCCAGTTGGCTTGCGAGCAAAGAGTAGTGAATTTGAAACCTAAAACAGAAAGGACTTTCCATTTTCTACTGTTCTGGGGGGGGGGCTTGAGCTTGAGTTAGCTATTGTAATTCCAGGCTGCCGCTTCGAGAGGCAATTTCTGCCCGTCATGCAAGGCCTACTCGCTCGAGTCCGCTATCGTGCGGAGTCTCGCGAGACGCAGTGGTCGCTGGCTGAAGAATGACGGAAATGCGTCCACTAAACGCACCCAATCGTGCGATGAGTGAGTGAGATTCCGGAGAACTTGGTTGAACGAGATGCCTTGCAGACCTTAAGTTTTTTCTGATCTGCTTTCTCTCTTGGTACCTGTCCTAATTGTAGCGGCGCGACGCGCCGTTACACGCGTCGCTGCTGCAAGTGCGCGGCGGTGGTGCTCGGCAAGCTAGCAGTTAGCGACGTGTGCGGCCACTCTGTGTGTGTCGGCTGCATGACAGCGCAGGTGAATTAAATTGCCTATTTGAATGTCGTGAAAACGGAAATTACGTTCTAGACAGTAGCAAGAGAATCGATAACTGCGTAAAGGGGCGCGGCTGGATGATTTGGGTTCGATTCACTGCCGAAAATGTAGAGAATGACTCGTCTCGAGAGTATATGAGGGAGAGAATCATTGCAACTCAAAATGACAAGGCGTCGACAATGGTGGCATGATAATAAAGCACATCATTCCATAGGCCGGTCAACCTTCCAGAAAGGCCTTTGGAGTGAGAGAGCGTGTGAAATCGAAAGGGACTCTCTCACTTTTGCATACTCTCTCGCCTTAACCCTGGTCTGTAGGTTTGGAATCATGTGAAAGGTGTGTGTGCTCTTGTTAGCCGGCACTTACTAGACACACTATTTTGAATTTCTTATTGAGTAGTAGATGACAAGTTAAACGTCTTATTATTAAGGCACTCGCGAGCGGCATCGTTAATCGATGCGCTGTGTGCTTAGATGAACAGCCAGTTCGATTCATCGTCGAAGAGCTGAACAGAGCCGCAGAAAGGGACAGGTTAGTTTTTGTATTCAAAAAAGGGGTAACTAGCAAACAAGTGCAGCCCCTTCCTCTGCTAGCCAATCCATCACACGTGCTATACCAGCACGAAGTTTCAGAGCGTGTCTTGCACAGATCCTCTTGCTCGAATTTCAAATTGTACTCAGAGAGCGAAGGGTCCAGCGTTCCTTACTCTGGAGTGAACAGGTAGGAGAAGTGATGTCTCTCAATCTCTCAATTTCTCATGCTCTCTCAGCAGGAGACAACATCTCCAGAGTAAGGAAAGCTGGATGCTTCACGCTATGTGTACTTTAGAGCAAAGCTGTACTAGATAAATTCCGAAATGTCTATCATGATACATGGGCTTTGAGGATGGCGGCTGCCTACACACGCGAGTGCAGAAGGTGCCGCAAGATGGATCCGATCGGTCGCAGGGCGCAGTTCACCATGTGCGGTCACACTGTGTGTGTCCAGTGCACTCGTGAATGGCTGAACGAGCATGGAGACAAGTGTCCAACGTGCGTCGCGGTGGGACCAGCCGTCACGTTTATCGAGCAGGAAAGAATCGAGCTAGCCAGGTGCGTTCCCGGTAGGCGATCAGATGAGGATTGTGGGGAGGATATTTTGTAGACGTTCGAATAGGTCTGATTTTGTGGTACTAGTTGCGTGTGGTGTATATATGACGCTCACAGTATCACGGCCAATGCATTGAAGGAAATGCACTCCATGCACGCGTGGTGTGCCCTTGGTGTGCCTTTCTATAGTATGCGCGAAAGAGTGGTTGAAACAAAGGCAGTCTCCCCAAAAAATCAAACTTAGCTCGCCCCATTCTTGCGGAATCGCCGTTCAGTGGATTTCTCTAGGTACTGGGGGAATAATAGCCACAGTGCGCTAAAATTCCATGCGGGAGAAAATTGGCACTCCCGTGAAACTGTGCGCTGTTTGTGTTAGGATCAACAAGGTCTCAACAGAGGTCTGGAACAGGTCAAAAATCGAATTCTCTAAAAAGTTGATCCTAGGGGTAACTTTCGACGCTGAACACGCTGGTGCCATCTATTTCGCAATACGACGCCTCTGGGCGCCAGAATGGCGCCGCGCATTTTCGGCGGAAAACATGTTTTTCGATTATAACTTCGTTAAAACTCATCAAAATGGCGGGAAATCTCGCGGCTGAAAGCAGAATTTGAAGATCAATCAAATGGCGGTAAAAGCTGATCTTGCTAATTTCATGTTTTCGAGAAAATTTTTTTTTTTTTTTTTTTTGATCTAGAGATCGCACGAGATCTCATCTGAAGTTGAAAGAGCAATTTCTCATGATCATTTTGTATATTTATTTTGAAATTTCACTCCCTGATAATATTGGCAGATTTTCAGAATTCTCAAAAAAGTGATTTTTTCGATGAAAAAAAACTAGTTCCAGACCAAAAAAACCCGGAACCGTATACCCTCTTATATGTCAAGATAGCGCATCTCTATTTCAGCGAGCTTACACGGGAGGAGCGCCTCGACTCTCAGCTGCGTATGGCACACACGAAACTGACTCGACTCCGATCAGAGTTGGTCTTTGCAAGTTACAATAATATTTGTATCGTGGACCATTAATAAGAATTTCTGGGAAAAGTGTGAGCACGAAGCAATTAGTTTGATGTGCGGCACCTTTACATTTGCTTTACAAATATTATATGCTTTACAAAGTCTAATTATAATATATCTATTCCATCGTTGCGCAATATCATCATATAACTTTGCTAATATCTCATTACAATTAGCTTCATGATCGCAGACTGGAACCCGCCTACGCGGAGGGGGCCGCGGCGCGAGATGCTCTTGCGGCAAGCGAGGCGCGTGGCAACGATTTGGAACGTGCTGCAACTGCAGCCGAGCATCGGCTGCAGCAAATGGTTTCGGATGCAGCTCATTTGCGGTACGCAGTCTGCCCAGTTTACATCGCGCTTTTGCCCAGAAAAAAAAGGAATATTTTGCCGTTTGGAGGTTAGAGAGTCAATTAATGCGAGCGGAAGCTAGACTAGACTTTCTTGATGTGAAGTAAGGTTATGAATGTCAAGAAGAAGTCTAGGCTTACGAGCGACGATAGTAAAGGCATAAATACGCAACTCGCTGCATCAAACCAAAGCAAAAGGCTATTAAAATGGTCTCTCGGCAGTGGCGATTTCTGGACTCGTAGATACACCCCTTTTCATTTATGTACGATCCAATCAATAATTTTCTTTGTTTTCGAAAAGCTTATCTGGAAATCGGCTCAAACTTTCGTACTCAAAAATTAGGACGATTTGGTACGATTTGGCAGTGTGTCGGATTTTTTTTCGGGGAAAACACCCGAAAAATCCCCGACGCGTTTTCGCCCGTATTGAGGGTATTTCAGTGTGAGTTCTGAGCGAAACAGTCATACCTACTATAGTTTTAACTTATTTTAGTACACTTGAATTAGCAATCGATATTGTAATCAAATTCAAATACAGGCCGTCCGCCATGCGATCGCGACGGCGTCAACGGAGAAGGACCTCTTCGTCCTCTTCCGATGGTGATTCGCCGCCATCAACCAATCGATGTGTGTCATTTACAGTGTTGGAGTCCACTTTAATTGACATCTTCCCCACACAGAGAAAAATGTATGTCATATATGGCTCCTGAACTGCGTTTGTATGTCGTATATATCAGGTTGGCACGAAAGTTTTGCCCGATTTTGAGATTTTTGAACTACCGTCCGAATTTCCATATATGCTATCCAGTATCAATATCTCTAGAATCGGCACATGTAGCAAATCTTCATCTTTAATGAACCACTACTTCATGGCTAACGAGCAATATTGGAAGGAGTTGTAAGGGAGCAAACTTGACTGGGTTGGTTTCGACCCGACATTTTCTTTGGAGTGTATGTTAGTTGCGGAACCAAGCAAGGCCGATATCAAGTGCTCTATCGAGATAGTACTGTACACTGAATTCACTGAGTGGGACAGGACTGAATCTCCACGTGGGAATAGCCGTCAATGATGCTAAGAAAATAAAAGTTTGTAGTGCATAATTACGAAAATTTAAATTTTTGGCTCTGTATCGCTGGCGGTAGAGATAGATGCCCCGTTCTCCTCCGATGCATGGTGCTAACTATCCTTGTTATAAACGTATTATTCACTTTTAGTATGAAACTTCCACTACCGAGCTGATAAAGACGCAATGTACGGGTCAAATTTAGATATCGAGAGGGAGACATGAAAGGATCTCACTAATTTTGAGAAGCTTGTACAAATTTCCTTTTTCGTTAATTTTAAAGATAATGTCTAGTAGTGCGACTGATTCTTTGGGCATTGTTTGATTTCACCTAGGCTCCATAGGATAGACCATCGAACGCGATAGCCAAAATTGTCGATTATCAGGAAATCTGAGTAGCCTTACAATTTAAGTATTTTTAATTTCTACGAACGCCTAAAAGAGCTTATTTCGAAATTATTCTCATATCAAATCGCCCAAGTGCTAAGTAGTAGAAAACACCATATTAGATGTACGTCTCTTGTTTTTCTTCTCCTGCAATTGAAATAATAAATGTGCTGTTTTTGCATGGCAAATCAGATTTGACTGACTGTAACTTCCAAAATAAGAATAGTACCTATTCAGTCCTGTCATAATTATAAAGAGGGTTGTTCGTAGTATCACTCGTTAGAAGAACAGATCTTGAAAATAAATTCGCGACAACTAGAGAGGCCCAAAAAATATTATCGAAATTTAGGATCGCGACATCATTTCTATTTTGTTGGATATCTAAGAGACCGAGTTGAAATCGAGCGAACCCAATGTTGAGTATTGTTATGCAACAGTCCACGTATAGCATGCTAAGAAGACAGAGGATGTCGATTTGAACTGTGGGAGAGCCGAAGCCTAAAACATCAAATCCAAAATCGGGCAAAACTTTCGTGCCAACCCAATAACATACTGTATGTTATATATGACATACAAACGCAGTTCAGGAGCCATATATGACATACATTTCTCTGAGTGCAGTAATGAACGCAACGCAACGCGAATCCTCTATCCAGACCCAGAAGCAACACGCATGTTTCCAACGAAGAATCACACTTGGATTCATCCATTAATGCAGTAGAGGGGTCCGAAACCGGTTGGAGGACAAAGGATGAAGGAATATATTAATGATATGTGATAATTCAGCCGACTCGCCCTCTCCTCCTCCGAGCAAATCACGACGCACCTGAGGGAGTGCAGCCCATACTCACAGGGCAATTAGTCTACGAACAAATTAGTCTAGGTGTGCCAGCGAGTGTCGCATTTATACTTTCAATGTAACCGCTGTCCCCATGACTTATGGAATCCACTTATTTTCCCTGTACACACACTACCCATCACATCATTCCACAGGCCGGTCACCCTTACAGAAAGGCGTTTGGAATGAGAGAGCGTGTGAAAATCGTGAGGCACTCTCTCATTTTTCCACACTTTCTCGCACCAACCCTGGTGTGTGGGTTCGGAATCGTGTGCCAGAGAGAGGCGCGTACGAGATGATCAGTACCACATCATTCCACAGGCCGGTCAACCATCCAGAAAGGCCTTTGGAGTGAGAGAGCGTGTGAAATCGAGAGGGACTCTCTCACTTTTGTACACTCTCTCGCTCTAACCCTGGTCTGTAGGTTTGGAATCATGTGGTACGAAACTCTGACAGAAGTGACAGAAGACAGAAGCGAAATCTCTTGGAGTTTTGCCTCATATCTCTCATTCTTTTTATTGTACATATGAATTGTATTATAAAATAAATATCACACTTTAGTGTCTCGCTTTTGCGCCATTTATGTTGTATAACAGCGGGGCGTTCTACTATTTCGGACGGGTGTTCAATGCATGACCAATGTCTCGTACAGCCAACCCATGGAAAGCTGAAACACGCGCTTACTGATCGCTGGACTTGAACCTGACCCCGAAAAGAACAAGTCTTGTGCCGATATCTGCGAAATCGCTCTACAATCGAGAAAGAAGCAATTGTAATTGCGTGAACAATGCTGATAATGGACCATATACATATATAAGTTAATATTTATCGTTGGACAGATTACACAAATCGAAAATCGACATTGATCGGGGCAGTGTAGAATACGGAATAGGCGCGAACGGAAATGAGGTTGTCATCGGACTGAATAATCTTTCCGGATGCTTTGTCCATGCAACAGAATCTGAAGAGATGAAGATGATATGAAGGTTGTGTACGTTTGTTCAAAACGGGAAAAGTGTTTGTAATTTTGCGGGATTATTCGATCTTTTACGTAATGACCAAGCGGTCTCTTTCCTGATAATGCTAGCTTTTCACCTGTATCCTCCCACAGTGAATCCCTTCATGAACAGTTCGACTCCGTTCCAGAAACATTTCGCCTGACAAGTGAGAGCACTTTTGTTAAGTCGAACCTCGATCTTACGACCCTCCGGGGCCTGAAAACAGGATAGTTAGTATATATACTACGATACATATATGTACATGTTGTGCATGATTGATTGCTGAAAGACAGTGATAAAATGAATTGCATGTAGTCCCCTGCACATGAATTAACTGAGAGCCTTTTTATGTGTGTTTTTTTTGCGGCTAGAGCTTCTATTATTATTTTGTTAACTACAAAATGAACCTTAATGTTCCAGAAGCACTCGCTCAGATGTTCCTGGTACATGAAACCCCAGACGCCGGCGGTTCCCTGTAGATTCTGCCACTCAGAGGAAGCCTGAGATTATGGTAGATTAGACAATTGAGATTACGGTAGGAGAGACATCAATCGATTTCGTTGACCTACCTCGAGATCAGCACCGCATCCACTTCTGCCTTCATCAAATCCTCTTCCGGTCTGTCTCTCAGAACAGTCAGCACCAGCGAACTGAAATGAATCAATAAGTGAAAGATGATATCTAATCGATAAATGTTCGAAGATGGTCAAGTATACCATGTAGGGGCAAATGCAAGTGTTGCATGTCTTCGAGTTGATTATTCCTCCATTCTGGCATTCGACTGAGGGAGAGGGGCATTTCTCTGAAAGCATTATACAATTTGTGCCACTAAATTAAATTATGGGAAGTGAGAATTGTGTACGTTCCAACAAGAGTACAACAACTTCTCAAAAACTTGGTTTTGCACTGAGAGGATGATTTGAGTCGACTCACTAGCACATTCGTATACTGCATTAACCATGACGATATCAGAGAATGCTGCTCTGTCTCTTTGTCCCATTGAGAATTGAGCATTTTCATCATGGGCGATAATCGTTTCCTTATTTTTATCGTCCACCGAAAATGAAACTGAAAAATATAATTACTTGGATATTCTTTCTAAATGGGCGACGTTTCTGAGCGTGTTATAACTAAATCGGTAGAAAGGGAAAATTAAATTCGGTTTCCGGTTTTAATGAATTTCCATCTCTAAGTACTCACATGCGTCATAGTGCAGAACGCTACTGTAGTCGTACGGTACTCCAAAGTTGTTGTTTATCTCCGAAGTTTTCTGTAATCAATCGACAAATGATTATCCATTCGCATAATGAGCACTCTAATTAATCGATAAGTTACCTTATGGAAGTTTATCAAAGCTGCAGGGTTGATGTTGTACGTGTTCACAGTAATGTAGGAATCACTGGAATTTGTCAATTTTTTCAAATCTCCATCTGATGCATAACTAGTTTATTCATGACACTTAGTGATTTTTGTACAACAATTTACCGGTCAAATCGGGTCTGTGTGTGGTCCAATCCCATGGAATGAGCGATTTCGTGTTGGAGAGTTCCCGGCTGGAACAAGTAATCGATTGAACGAACAATCGATCGATAGATAGAGAAGAAATCAATCGATGATCTCGTATTTTATCATCCTCACATTGAAGCACCCTTCTCCGATGTTGATATCTTGACTGGTTGCACCGGCTTTACGACCCTGACAAGTAGTATTTCTATATTAGGAAAAAAACAATTATAAATCTTTTCAGATTTAAAAAAATGGATAGTGATTAAATAGATCAATACGAAGATGATTTTAGAAATTAATCTAGAAAAAATACCAAATAAGATGCACAATCTCCTCCATCGAAAACTCGAAGATACGGAGTAGTCGGGCCGTTCTCCTGAAATTCAATGATAATAATATTTGTTTTCGATCAAATATTTTTTAGGAACAAGATAAAATGAAGATGATTGCGAACCCATTTAAAATAAAAATCTAAATACTACGTTTGAAACACATTTTTCGAACCAATCGATATTTCTCACCTCGTAAGTCAAACAAGAGTTGTCGGTCCAGAACTTGAACGCATTTTTGATCATTCTTGTGTTGTTTGCATCTGATTTTTCATTAATTAGACATGATTTTCGAGTTTCAACATTTTTAATTCACTCACTGAATCCAGACTCGATTTTGTACGAAACGACTTGGTCGGTGGGCCACTTTCTATTGGGATTCGATGCATCAGGAGCTCCTCTCTTTTCGCGGATCTTTAAAAACTCAATATTGATTTTTGATGATAGTTTAAAATATGACTCACCACTTTTCCCTCATCATCATCAAGAATGATGTCACCCTGCAATCGCAGTTAGTTTTCAATACCACGTTGAATTACTCACAGGGAAATAAGTCTACGTCTGTAGACTTCCCGGCTACCGTGCGACGACTTCATAAGTCTACTCGCTTCAATTAAAGGCAGGGGAGCGGCATTTTTTAGACTTTAAAGTCTTCGCTCAGTAGCCAAGACTTCTAGAGTCGTAGACTTATTTCCCTCTGAGTACATACCTCATAGTACTTGACACTCAGTTCGGGATTGGGAACCTGTAATAGAACTGTAATAGAACGTTTTATCAGATGACAAGCGGCTTTTTCACAGGTTGTCTGTCTAATTTTTCTCACGGTGTTTCCCTCCAGTTGTTTTTTTTCGTTGTGAGACCATGGTTTCACCGTGCTACATGTGTCTGAATGCCAACGTGCAAAATCTTTCATTTCTTCTCGTCTCTCGCTCTATCGATTAGATCAGACCAGAGACACTTTTCGCTGATTTTCTAATTCTCTACATCACCCCCTCATTTAATTTCGGCACTGAATTTGATGAAAAAATGTAAAGATCTCTCTAAACAATAAATCACACTAAAAAAGGAAATTTACCCAGATAGTATTAAATAATTAGTAGTTGATGGGACTTACCTGATCAGTAGGAACAGTGGGGAAAGAAGAGGCGAGAAAAATGGTGAAAGGAAGGAGGAGAAGGAACTTCATGCTTCCGATTGAATATCATTTCTTCCTTTTTCTCTCCCTTATAAGGGATTCTCCATCCCAGACTGTCTATTGTCATTCATTCTCCAATCGAAAAAAAATCCATAAATTTGCACGCGTTTATTGCCAATACATCATTGAAATGATGAAAATCTGATAACGTCAGGCAAGGCTGTTGGGAGCCGATATAAGCCATTGCTTCCAATGAGAAAGGAAATAAATTTTTGAGGGCACTGTCCTACACAACGTTTCACGCGAGGACTTTCGCGGGCAAGAGAGCGGAGAGCGGCAGAGAAACAAGTAAACACGAGAGAGCGTGTGAAAGCGAGAGAGCGCTAGACAGCAGTCTCCGCCCCTTTGTTGTTGTTTACTGTTCGGCCGCGCCGGATTTGAAACCCCTGCACATCAAAACCGTTCAAACGCAGGAGTCCCTATTTAGGGGGTGATGAAACGCTGTGTCCTATCATTTTGTGCGGAATACATTAGCAAATCGCTTCTTTGTTATGAGTCCTCAAGGGTGGAAATCAGCGCACTCATTATCAAAAAAGAACAGACAGAAATAAACATTTCAGAGAACAATGAGCGAATATCACCAACATTTTCACGAACTTTTTCGGAAAGGTTTCCGAAACTGTGCGGTCTCTATAGAGCGTGCCTCGCTCATTTAAACAATCTCTTGCTCCTGACCCCTCTCTGGAGGTTTGGACTGTAGGCTTACGCGCTTTCTCGGTCACGCGCGAAGCTCACTTCAAAACTCGCAGATCACTCCACAAAAATACGTGTGGCCTACTCTGTCGCTTATAAAGAGCCGTGACTTATAAATGAGCGATAACAGTATTTGAGAATAATCAAAGCTAGACGCGGTCACGAGATTTCGCTTTAGATTTTGAGAACTAACGAAACAATGCGCTGCGCACGAGTAAAATCGTTCTCAGATTGGCTTTGAGAGGTACCTAAATAACTAGTTGTCTAATGCCGCGCTAATTTCATGGGGTGCACATCAGTTTTATGCACCCTTTCATAACATTTTTCCTAGTGAAGCTACGACTTCCAAACTTGATACAGGGATTGCAAGCCACGTTTGGAACATTTACCTTTTAATTGGGCCCTGTATCAAATTTGGAACTTGTAGCTTTACTAGGAAAAAAGTTATGAAAGGGTGCATAAAACTGATGTGCACCTTGCACCCCATGACATTAGCGCGGCATAACACTCCCTCACTCCGCTGTCTCCTAAGAAAAAAAAACGGTTCATTTCCCTCTTATGCAACTATTTGTTCAGTTACCTTTCAAAGTATATTCTCAGCACCCCCCCCATGCCACGTAAATTTGTCCGTTGTTCATGATGTGCCTCCTATTCAACCCGTTGCTTCGTTACTTATCACTGTCTCACTCACACTCTTCCCTCGCCTGTTTTCTCATTGCCATATATTTTTATCGTCCGAAATGCCGATGAGGTTGACGTTGCATCTTGGAGATAGCATCTCTCTCTCTGGCTGTCTGACCCTCTCGTTTCACGTGCTCTCTCGCTATCTCTAACACTCGTTCCAAGTAATAGTCTGACCCTCTCCTCTCTTGTGCTCTCTCAATCTGTCTGACCCTCTCGTTTCACATACTCTCTCGTTGTCTCTAACACTCGTTCTCCGATGCTTCTGATGAAGTGTGGTGAAGTTCGCAGTTTGTGGCGGTGATAACCCCTGAGTGTCTGTGGATAATTTGATGTTGATAAGGGATAGAGATAGATAGAGAGAGAGAGAGAGAGAGAGAGAGAGAGAGAGAGACATGACGCCGTCTGTCGCATGACCATGTATGTGACGATTGTCAACTGGCATTTTAGAATTTGTCGTGCAATCACTAATTTTCCGGCTTGGATAATAATGCAGACATAATTTTAGTGTGCAAATTGAGTTCTAGTGCGATAAGTGCTGACCTCGACGTAAACCGGGATTCGCATGTTTCCGTAGTCCAGTAAAATCTTTAAAAAGTTGTCCGACCCCTTTCTGGAGGGTACAATTGGGTGCTCGTCTCAACCGGGTTTACGCGTCTCCTCCGGACTGAACAGGTAGACACTAGAGTGCGAAATGAAGAGACGGTGGTCTCTTCATTTCGCACTCTACTAGACAGAGACAATGTCATTATCTCCCCATACACCTTCCGGAAGTGGATGTGAGACAGTGTGCATTAATAATCACTTGCAAATTTTCCGGAAAGCCGATAAGGCTGTGGGGAGTATCATTCGACGTCTGGTGACCCGATTCGCACCACCAAGTCATGTCATAGTAGAATAATGTCCGCAAAACGTTTTGCAATTTCCCTTTAGGAACCGTCAAACTTGCAGCGGCATTTTTGGGTTCCTAAACGAAGATTCCAGCATGTACCATGACTATCGTGGTTGCAAAATACTTCGATTTTTTGTGGAGTTTGAGTGCATTCTCCGTCATTTTGATGCTTTGGACATGATCCATAACCTTCTTAATCCATTCTCCTTCTTCTCGGTAATCCGTCCGGGTCGTGGCGGTGATAAGAAGAATGACACTCCTCCCTATATCACAGCTCCGCACGATCGATGATCGATGCTGTTTTTTCTTAGTTTATTTTAACTTTTTTCCACGGCAATCTACAAAAAAGGAAGACCGCTAATGAAATAACAACTTTAAAAATCGTGAAAAGAGTCTTTTTGGTTGCGTATTCATTGCACATCGAATGAATATACTAAGATGAGGCACCGAGTATATGATATACTCAATATTGAGTATATTCGCGCGTCGAGAGAGCGTGCGAAAACGAGAGAATATACTCAATATTGAGTATATCATATACTCGGTGTCATATCTCAGTATAGAATATACTCAATAGTAAGTATATTCATTCTGGGTGTGGTTTGTGAATTTTGCTTCTTCTCATTCGAGAGGACATCCGGGTCGTCGTCCGTCTGATACCAGGGCACAGCATTCGAAACAGATTCGGCGAGAATGAGTTAGAGAAAGAGAGAGATGGCGAGAGAGTGCGCCAAACGAGAGGGTCAGACAACGAGAGACGTTCTTGGCATGGTGCCAATAGGATGCTGTGCAGGGGGAGAAAAGATGACACTCCCTCCGATATCAGAGCTCCGTAACATCTATTACATTTATAAAATGATACGATCAAACAAAATGTCGAACTGGGACTTCCTGTGTTTACCGAGACGAGAGAGCATGCAAAAGCGAGAGGGTCGCCAATGTTACTGTATGGTAAACAACGGAAGTTCGTTATTCGGCTTTTTGGTATGATCGTATCATTTTATAAATGTAATATAATCGATGCTCTTTCCTTCTTCGTTTATTTCAACTTTTCCACAGCATTCGAAAAATACGGTAAAACAACTAAAAGCGGTGAAAATGGAGTCTTTGTTACGTAGTCATCGGTTTGCGAATTGTCTTCTCTTCTTTTCCTTTTTCGTGCTAATCCGGGTCGTTTTCGATGCGATAAGAGGGGTGAAAAGATGACTCTAACACCGATATTATCAGAGCGGATCGATACTTCACGCTGATAGTCACACGTTACCGCCCTCTTTTGTGCCCCGTTTCATTTCGCATTTCAAACCCCGGCCAGTCGTTCATAATATCGGTGCACAGCATCGAGTTGGCACCATGCCAAGAACATCTCTCGTTGTCTGACCCTCTCGTTTGGCGCACTCTCTCGCCTTCTCTCTCTTTCTCTAACTCGTTCTCGCCGACGCTGTTTCGAATGCTGTGCGGTGCCTAGGTAGGCGCGGTCTAGGATTTGTTAAAGGGAAACTTTAATTATTACGTTACAATTCTTGCTACATTATACACGTTCACATTTTAACTTATTGTAGTTGTGGAAACAAAAAGTAAATTGTCTACTGTATGCTCGTAGCTTCCTAATAACCGAATAATCTCGATGCGCACTGGGTATCGGGGCACTTACCGAAGTCGTGTTACAGTAAGGTGTTACCATGAGTAGACGATTGGGTACTGTAGTCATAAGTTGACGGGGCCTACAAGGCAGAATTCGCGGGCGAGAAAGAGAGAGAGAAAAAGAGAGAGCGCGACTACCTAAGAGTGACTATCAATGATCGCGCGCCTTTTATACTCGCCTTCAATAGAGATATCGCTTGTCGTGGAAAGAATCCCCCCGATCGCGGACCGGTCGGTTCAATCCAGATTTATGTCTTGGACAAGGCGAGCATCTGGCTTTGCACAGGCCAGGGTCTAGGTGATTTGAATAGGCAATGAAACTGTAGAACACCGGGCATGAACTTGATCAAACGATGAAAATCAAAGTAACACTTTCGAAAATCATCCTGAGAAAGATCTTGCGCAATCGGTGAAAACTGGGCGCTTATCTCGCGATATTTGAGGTGATTTTCGTCTTTCTTTGTCACCAGCGCACTCCGACCTCTGTAATCCAAAGATGAAAAGTTGCGGCTTATCTGATAAATGAGGTTATTCGTCATTTGAGAGTGCGTCGCGAGCTGTTGTTTTTTCCGTTGTTTCTTTACATTTTTCGATTTCGATTTGTTGGCTTTATTGTAGCATCTACAGTTATCAGCTAATTTCACAGGGAAATAAATCTATGTAACATTAAGTCAAAGATGCCGGATAGAGGGCGAAATGTGAGACTTTGATTCAGCGAAAGTCGAAGAGAGTGTGCGAAATGTATATCGCAGTCTCACATTTCGCACTCTACTGTGATGAGACGATTTTCGAAGTCTAGACACCTCGCTCAATTGCAAAATCTTTTTTTACAAATTGTGCGCAAAACCGGTACCATGTGTACCGTTTTCGGCACCCTACCTCGCTCCACTACGCCTACTTTGGAGTTCGCTAGCTTAGACTTGTAGAGTCGTAGATATATTTCCCCGTCAGAACCAACCGTGTTCTCCGGAACGCATCCGAGCCTCTTCGAGAAGAGAACAGAACGGATGTTGTGTTCCACCCGCCGTGGCCCGAGTAATGATCCGACTCTCCTCATTCTACATGCTCTCTCATCGATCAGACAGCGCGAGAGAGCACGCAGAATTGAGAGGGTCAGATAATTACTCCGTGGCCCATCACTCAAATCCCCCCTTCAACGTATCGAATTGCAGTAATTCAATGACGTTCACTGCTGTCCTTCTCCTTCTCTCGCTGATCCCTCTCGCAGCGGCCGATTGCGGGTGAGTTTTGCGTTTTTTTTCCCTCCGGAAAGGGGTCAAGAGGGACCCTCTCACTTGCCCACACTCTATCACTCCTGACTCCGCTCTGGAGGTTTCGCCCACCCATCAATTGACTACGGTAGAACGCGGGTGCAAATTATCGATTAATTCAATCTCTTGCAGATTCCCTAATGGCACCGACGCCAAGCTGCACTGGTGGCAAGTTCCCGGTACGGGTACTGTAATTTTCCGTACCACGCTACAGTAAAAAATAGACAATTAATGTAGTCTACTTTTTTCTGATATTCAATCCGAAAAGATTTGATTCTAGAAGAAGAATTGAGTTCAGTTGAGAGAAAAAAAAACTATAAAATAGTATCTTCTTAGGATCGTCGACTTTCGCCGCGGCGACTACCGTACTCGATGTGCGCGCTGTAGACTCCTCAGGTGAGAATCAGTTTGTGATTGGCTGGGTCATAAATAACGCATTTCAAAAGGTGAGATAAATTTAAGACTTTACCAAAAAAATTGTGAAATTTGGTTCAAGAGAAATCGATATTTTCGCTTTTTAAAATTGAAAATCTATATTTTGAGGAGCCGATGTCTACCCGCTCCCACTGCCCGACAGCATCGCACTTAGAGTGAGTAACGCGATGACCTAGTCATGACGCAATAACAACCATTTTGGTGAAAACCAACTGAACCGTTCGGATTGGGGTAACGTCGCTTTTGTAAACACTTTGCTGCTGCAATTTGTGTGCTGCTGATTACCCTCGAAATTTCAAAGAACGAGCAAAATACTGAGATTTCCGGAAAAGAGCGAGATAGAAAGAGGCCCTCTCGTTTGCATAAACTCTGTCGTCCCGACCCTCCTTCTGGTGGTTTGGCTTTGGAAAACATCTGGAATTATCTCTGGAATTTGCAATGACGTCGCCACATCATCGCATCACTTGCTAGACATGTGCGCTCGTAATTCTCAAGAATTTCCGGAATTCATTATCGTTATCATCTTGGGTGTGACCATCCCCCTCCCCGTCATAATAGACGTATCTCTACCCTAATCAGCAACCCCCTCGTGCGTGCACGCACTGCACCTAACAACAACATCATTCCAAACATACATGCAGCGACTGGGATTAAGTGAAGGGTGAGACAGTGTGCAAAAGTAAGAGAGTCCCACTCGCAACAAACCCCTTTCTGTAGGGTTGATCGTCATGTGGAATGATGTTGCGCCGTCCCTAGCTCATTTGCACTCAAGTCGGATTAGAGTTTCACACACTTATGAAAAAGAAGAACCGGGAGCCCGCACAATTCCGTGAAGAGTGCATTTCGAGATTATACTTCTAAAAATTACTCGATTTGAGCTGGTGGAGGAAGGTTCAAATTATCGTCATTTGCAACGTGGAATCAGAGAAAGTAGCCGAATCTCTCTCTCCATCTCAATGTGGATCTCTCAACAGCGAGCCTCCAGAAAAATGGGATATTTGTGTAAAAATAGGAGAACTTCTGTCGCTCTCACGCAATAATTCGCTCTAACCCCCTTTCTGGAGGTTTGGATTGGTGGTGGAATGCTGTGTCACTCTCGGAATAGACAGTTTTGGAAACAGGGCGATTATTCCGGGAGGGATGGTAGATCAAAGTTCCGCAAGCGCCACATAATCCGATCGCGGTAAGACCCGCATTATTCCAAACCTCCGCAGATGGGTTAAGGGGTTTGAAACACTCTCTTTATCTGACCCATTCTGGAGGTTGGGAAACGTGTGGCATCTCATGAATTGTTGGAGAGGAATGGTTCGGATACCTGACACGTAGCGCAAAATCGTATGCTACATGTGTGGCTAACGCATGTAGGAAGCTGTGGACTTACCGTATCCCTGCCAAATTACCGTATCCCAATGTAATTACCGTAATCTCATATCAGGTGACCATCAGCAACAGCGAGACAGTGTCCTGGAACGGCGACAACTTCCGGCTCTCACTCAAGGTACGGTAAAACATACCGTAGCCAATTGAACTGCATCCTACAGTAATACATACCGTACCTGTCGATATCAAAATACCGTAATCCATGTTTTTTCTTGCCAGGTCTCCCAATACGGCAGTCTCGACGGCTGCGCCTGGACTGATGTGTCTGCATTCGACACACTGTAAGTTCTGCAAACCTCCAGAAAAGGGTCGTGAGCGAGAGACTGCGTAGAAATGAGAGAGTCCCTCTCCCTTGCTAGTAAGTTCCAAGAGGAATCTCCTGTACCCTCTAGACCTACACCACACCGAGACTCTGTGATAGACATCGAGAATGTAAGAGAGGACATGAAACAAGAGATTTCGAGATTAAAAGAATCTAAAAATCAATCAATATTCTCCTACAGTATCGACACGCCCGCCTGCGAAAACGGTGTTCCATGTCCATTCCCCTTGGGAGACACGCAGATCACCATCAGGACCGATCTGTCCTCATTCAAGGTATACTGTACCCATATCGACCGATATTGACTGGACCCCTTTCCAGCCTGTCATCAACCTTCTCAAGAACGACTCTCCATACCAGTTCGTGTACAACTTCGTCGATCTAAATTCTAACCGAAGCTTTGCCTTCTCCCTTCAGGCTCGAGCTCTGACCAAGTGAGATCATGTGCATGTACGAATAACTTATAAGATAAAGGTTTCATCGCCAATTCAACAATTTGCAAGAGTACAGAGCACATACAAATATATCGGTATTACACTTGCGTGATGGTCAGTGTGTGTGCGGGTCGAGAGGTGTGGGCTACAGTACTGCGTGAGAGCGGGTACGGTAGGGACGCGTCTATCGATCGACGACTGCGACTACGGTAGAAAGGGGGAATACGGATACACGCAGGAATGAGACCACGATGAAGAGCGGAGACAGGGGAAAAGAGAAAGGGGGAGAGAGAGCAAAAGGGGAGGGGAACAATTCAAGCGAGAGAGAGGAATCTACTCCATTCGTGTCCTGCAGACTTAACCGCTCTTGAACAGAAGAATGGCAACCTGCAAAGCTGTTCGTTACTGACTGCACATAAGATCTACCAACTAGGCAGTGACACCAATCACCAATCGGGCACTACTTCCCTTTACCGGACCAAGCAATCCGGCTTGGGTCCCTTATCTATCATCTGACTGTGTGAATCTAGCAGTCGCCTACCATTCATCCCCACGATAGGTTTCTTGATCCAGTAAAGGGAAGAAATGCCCACCAATCGATATCGATCAATAAATCTACCGTACCTGTCCGAGGTAGAAGTAGATGAAGTGCTTCGTCTCGTGGGTGACGTAGCTGCCAAAGTTGCGGCCGACGATGCAGTGCCTAAACGAGCAGCAATCGATAATTGAGAGGGTACGATACATCAACGGCCAATCAATCGATAATCACTCACCACGTGGGGTTGTACTTCTTGTCGAACTCCTTCTTGATGTAGGCGGCGATGTCCTTCTCGATGTTGTACCTGCAAAGAGCGAGCAATGATTCATCAAATTATGAATAATGTCCCCCCCCCATTCCAGTTGGCATTTTCACAGTTAAAAAAGCAACGCTTCGGGAAAATGTTGCCTGTTTTTTTACGTGGCCCTTTCCGAAAATTTAGAAATGCCACCAGGTTTTGTTCTTCAACGTTCAGTTCACAATCGCCAGAACTCCATTATTAAACTCATGTTGTTTCGCTCCGTCATTGTTTACATGTCATTCAAACTATGGGTACTTTGGCCTCCACGTTGACAATCGATCTAGGACAATGATGAAATCATCGCTTTCCCTCCTTATTGAGTCATAGCAGCAAGCAATTCCTTCTTTTTCCTCTCGGCTAGCGCAAACTATCTCAGAATGCAGTGCATTCATTGCACGCTATCATGCTTGAGGCGGATTATCAGCCATACCAGGGCATTCACTATCACACTATTTGCGCTATTACGCTAAGGAGTGCGCGTTGCTCGGCCATCGGATAACCGAGAGGTGAATACTTCTGTTTGTTAAAGCAAGAAGAGGGGGGCGAAAGAGGGCGACGGGCTAGCGGACCATTGGGAGAAGATCTCTTTAAGCAGCTTTGATGAAACTCCGAATCCGCGGGAGCCCCTCGTTTGAAAGCCTAATTGATAACCAAACGTCGTTATTCCTGCGCGCGGAGGTTGTTTGCAAACACTGCCAACACAGGAACACTCAATACACTAACGCCCCACGCCGATAAGAATGCTGTTATGGGACCGCGATTCGCGCGCGCCAATTTCGAAAGTCTTTAGAAACATTTATTCGGGGCCATAAACAGCGCCGTTTTCATATCAGGCGAGTTGTGACGTGGCAGTCAAGCACATCGGCACACAACTAACGCGTTTCAGCACCTATCACATGAGCATTTGCCGTTTCTGGAGCGCAGATTGGCGGGAAATTTGAGAAAATTCGAGAAAAGTGCAAAATTTGGAGAAATTTGTAGAAAAAAATACGAACTTCTCGAGTGCCTGGGTGGCGCAGTCGATGGCGTCCTGCTGCATGTCCTCGCTCATGTCGGCATTCTTGATCACAGCCTTGCGGTCGGTCATCTTGCGACTGAAAATACGGATTGGTTGCTGCGAAATCTCAACCAATTTCAGGCGCGCGCGAATCGTAGGCGAAATCTACGCGAAAACAGGACGATTTTAGAATATTTGGGAAAGAAACAGATGGATCTTGGTAGGAAAAGAGCAAGGAACACGGACTAAATGCCTTGGAAATGGCGGGAGAAGAGAAGAAACCAAGAGGGGGCGACTGAAGGAGCGGAGAGAGAAGGGAGTGAAGAGGGAGACTAGCCTCGTCGGCCGCATCGCTCACTCTCGCCCGCATCGCTTGGCCGCATCGCTCGGCCGCATCGCCTCCCCCTCCCGCTCTCTGCCTCTCCTCGTGCTCTGCTTCTCTGCGCTCTCTCCTCTAGAGAGACAGACTACACAACAGGTGAGAGAGCGCGCGAAAGTGAGAGAGTGGGGGGAAGGTTCGAGAGAAAGATTGAGTGAACGCCTCCGGCTCCTGTTCACCACTATCGCTACTATGGAAATGTCTCCTGGTAGCCAAGAAGCGTCTCTCCCCCTCAACGACACCCCGGGTACCCCCATCCCCCCTTTCTTTCGTCTCTCCTCTGCTTTCTGTCTGTTTCTGCTGAGATTTCGAAATCGTTTCTGTATAGAAAAGAGAGGGAAGCGAGGGAAAAGTGGGCAAAAAGTAATGCTCGAGGTGTGATTCATCGCAGATAAGTGTCTGACAGTTGTTACTTTACTGGAAAGTGTCCGGTATGACGCACGGTGACATGATAATGCACTACAGTACTTCAGAACAGTACTGTATATCATAAATATATTTATCGATCGTCTTCTGGGAGATGATTTCTCTTCGTGGGTTCTCTCTGGTCAGCATGTCCCCTCACAATAATCTGATCCGATTACCCTTGACGCAAAAATAGTGCCACGTGTTATCTTACTGTAGATCAGTCTGCGATAAGTACCCTCAGCACCTCTCACATAATAGATTATTTATCAAAAACGATAAGTGTTATCATTCGGTATATGACAGTCTATACATTCATTAGGGGGTTGACTCAATACTAGAGAAATCAAGTCAATAGGGGGAAGTGTGTGTGGTCATGTTAGCATACCCTATCAACTATCGCCATCGGACGTCTCTTGATGCAAGAGAGTTCATTACATCATTCCAATGGGGCACTGCTAGTGTGATATGGATAGATAGAAAGAGAGCAAGAGAGAGAAGGGGGTTAAATGTCCGGAATGAACGAGAGACAACATAGGTGTGTAAGGGTCACTAGCATCCTGCACTTACTAATCGATACTCATCCATCAATCAATAATCACAACAACGCATACAACAAGCGGGGGACACCGGGCATCGGTATTTATACGGGCGCAAATCGATAACGAGACCGGGAAATCGAGTGAGGGGAGCCGGGACCGGCGTTTAGAGCAGGCACGACTGCGCAATCATGCCAGTCACTGCGTACGGATCACAGTTGGACGACGGGCGACGGTCCTCGAAGTAGCCCTGAAACAGGGACAGGGTTACTGTAGTCATCAGAAGATTACTGTAGATACAGTACAAAAAAAGAGACCGTACCTTGCCCTCCTCGGCAACGTTGCGCGGAATGCGAATCGAGCAGCCGCGGTTGGCGACGCCCCATGAGAACCTGTAATAGAGGGGTATGCTGTAATCACCTACAGTACGCCCAGCCAAAGGCAAGTCTCAATTCTACCCTATCCTTCGTATTGCAACCGCCATTTCGGGAATACTACAGGTACAGTACTTCACCATATGGCTTCCTACCGTAATCCCCCCCTGATACCGTACACTGACTTATCCACAATGCTCTTCCCCATCTGACGCTCGGGGTTACCGTACTCCTCAACCCATCACACTCCTACCGTAACCTCCCTCCTCCCTGATACCGTACAATCACTTATCCACAATGCTCTTCACCATCTGACGCTCGGGGTTGCCGTACTTCTCAACCCATCACACTCCTACCGTAACCTCTCTTGCTATCTTCTCCTACCGTAACCCCTCCCTCCCTCTGCTACACTCACTTATCCACAATGCTCTTCACCATCTGACGCTCGGGGTTACCGTACTTCTCTACCCACCGTACTACTACCGTAACCCCCTCCTGCTATCTTCTCCTACCGTAACCCCTCCCTCCCTCTGCTACCGTCCACTCACTTGTCCGCACTGCTCGTCTCGTGTCTGCCCGTCAGTCTTCTCAAGTTGTCTCTGCCGCCGTTCGGGTCGTACATGCGCATGTGCTCGAGGTGCTTCGGCTCCATCCGCTTCACCGCCTAAATATCGACTGATTAACGGGATACTGTAACCATCCCAAAATACTACCGTAACCCCGCCACCCACTCACTTCATAAATATCAACTGATTACCGGGTTACTGTATCGATCTCTTAAGACTGTAACCCCGAAACCATAGATGGGCAGCTAAAATCCAACTTTTTTTGCACGCGGTCGTCCGATCACAATTTGGCGCTGCAGGCGGTCGTCATATGACCCCCAAAGGACCCCTTTTTCATGTGTCTACCAGAGAAAAATTGATTTTTTCCGGATTTAGCTTGCAGGCGATAGTCGCACCCCCTGCAGGCGGTGGTCAAGGTACCCTGTGCCCACCTATGCCCGCAACTCACCGCCTCAATGTACTTCAGGCCACCGGGTGCGCGCATCGCGCCTGTCGAGAAGTTCGTGTGGCAGCCGGCGCCGTTCCAGTCGCCCATCGTGATCTGCAAAATGAGTGACGTTTTGTTGTTGTTGTGAACTCAGGGTCTTCGGAAGTAGTCGTCCGGAGGATACTGTAGCTTACAGCTCATCCTCGATTTCCCGACGCTACCGAAACCCTCCCCGACTACCGTAACCCAGTCATAAGTAGTCCTAGGTAATTTTTTGGGTTTCCCGTAACTTAGTCATGTAGTAACCTACGGTTTCCCTAGGCTACCGTAACCCACCGACGGCTTGGGGTCGAAGGTGACGATGACTCCAAACTGCTCCGCCACTCGGTGCAGCAGGAAGCGCGCCATCCACAGCTCGTCGCCCATCGAGATGCCCTCGCAGCAGCCCACCTGGAACTCCCACTGGCCGGGAGTCACCTCTGCAATGGTGAAGTGTGTCTACAGTAATCTCGCCGCAGCCCTTTCTCAAAAGTCGTCGCTTTCTCAAAATGACACTAGGGACACCCACTGGCCGGGCGTTACCTCTGAAATGGGCTCCTAAATTAAAAAAAGATTCGAGTCCTGTATGTTGTGCGCGCGATTTCCACACCACGGGCCGCGACATGCCGTAATTTCCATTCAAGACCGTTCAGGTTCAGATGATATTGGTGAGAATCGCGCGCACATCGTGCGCTGAAAACTAGGAAGGATGGCGTGTTTCTACAGAGCTGCCATCGCCGCCGCCCCTTCACAAACGTCGCCTCACTGACACACGCACACTCACCAGCGTTCGTGCCGAAAATCTTGAGGCCGGCGTTCAGGCAGGCGCGGTAGTGCGTCTCGATAATCTCGCGCCCGACCACCTTGTTGGCACCCACTCCGCAGTAGTAGGGTCCTGAGCGGAATAATGTGTTGAGGAAATACGGTAGGCCAATGAGAGCAATCGATTACTGTAACTACTAGTTCTACCGTACCCTGGGGCGCGGGGAATCCGTTCTTGGGCCAGCCCAGCGGGTAACCGTCGCGATCGAGCAGCAGGTACTCCTGCAACGAAGTACATGAGAGGTGTACTGTAGCTACCGTATAGCTACCTGTTCCATGCCGAACCACGGCTGGTGGTGCGCAATCTGCTTCATGACGACCGAGGCCTTGGCGCGGTGATTTGTGGCTGCAAATCACTTACGGTAATAGACTAAGGTAGCGGATCGATCGATTACCACAATTTAGTTTACGAGTACGGTAGTGGATCGACAAATGGGATCTTCACCAGAATTATCTTTTAAGAGTACGGTAGTCGGTAGATTTATCGATTGCCCACTCACCAGTGGGCTTCATATCCTTGTCGAACGTCTCGCACATGACCAGCTTGTTCTGACCGCCGAGGAACGGGTCGGGATAGTGGGCAACGGCCTGGAAAAGATCAAAGATCAGGCCAGAGTTCAAAGATCAAAGATAAGAAACCTTGAGGTAAGTGTCCGAGTCGCGGCCGACCGCCTGACCCGTCGAACTGCCATCGTAGTTCCAAATGGGATACTCTGAACAACAACTTAAAAATCAATAAACCGAGATTGCTCAATAAACCGAGAAAAAAATCAATAAACCGAGAGGTTCGAGGATACTGTAGCCAATCGATAATTGCGCGCTTACGGTCGACGGAGGTGGGTGCGGAGTCCATGGTGCGCGTCTTGCACCGCACGTTCTCGCCCGTGCCGTCGATCCAGATGTACGTTGCCTGCACGATAGTGGCATTATACGGTAGGATACGGTAAAAGATAAACGTGTTTCATGTCTAGCGATTTTTCAGTAGCAAGCTACCACGCACGATGGGGCAACCCGCTAATCCAGCTGCAACGTGGGATACGGTACCAAGAGACGTGATACAGAAATGATACAGTATCCCTAAATATAGCATATGCTGTAAGGTCCGGTATCTCGAGAGGACTACGTCGTGACCTATATCATGATCCCAACTTTTGATGGTTTTCACGTGGATATCGTAGTTTGACCAGTTCAGAACAACCTTTGAAGCTACATATTTTGCGTGTAATTTCGCACTCGTTATCTCCAACGACTTTGTATTCTACGCAAGCGTCATCTCGCTTTCTGATAAGAGAAAAACGCGCCCCGATAAGCAGCTTGGACCCTGCATTATTTTCAAAATACGCTCATCCCGGATCAGATGTGACAGTGCCCGGTCGCGCCACGTGAACGACCCATGGGTACAGTGGCGCCTACAGTACCCCTAATAGTACAACCGAACCTACAGTACCCGTAAACCGTGGAATGGCACCTACCACACCCAAAAATACTAAGAAAAACCCCCAGCAGTAAAATTAAGTACAATATTTCATAGCTAGCGAATGTGAACACTAAGGCGCTCGGAGCATGCCGACAATTCAAATTTAAATGTTCTCCACGTGTTTTGCGCTTGTCTCTAGTGAATTAATAGAGAACAGTGCAAGATGGACTATGGTACTTCATTTCAGGCAGCACAACAAAATTCCCGCCAGAATCTCTTTTGAAATGTGCACCTACTGTACCCCATAAACGCATATCAATCGACGTACTTTCAGGTTCATTGGGAGCACAAACAGAACACAAATATGACAATTATGTCACACACAGAATTTTGTGAGAGTTTCATACATCTACTTCAATCGTTACCCTCAATGTTGCATACTTAATTCATAAAGAAATGCGCTATAATTTGGAATATAGTATCAATTGCCAACACGGCAAGTCTATGTAAATTTAATGCGCAGACAGTCTTGAGTATCCAAATTGCATGTAAATAGGCGACCGTCTCGAATTCACTCTTGGTGTCTTTCCCTGTACGCTGTGTGCAATACTGCTACCGTATCCGAACACTTCCACTATGCCAATCCAGCAACATGGCTACAGTACCTCCACCGTATCCAAGGCTACTGTAAACCAGCCGGAACAAAACTATAGTAACTCCACCGTACTAGTCCAATATACAGTAACCAAACCACCGCATTACACGCCTACAGTAACCCCATCCCTACCGTACCTGGCACTTCGTCGGGTGCGGCGGGATGCCGAGGAACTGGTCCACGACGGCCGTGCCGAGCGGGATGCGCGCGTGGTACTGCTCGTGCGTCATTCTGCAACGAAATTACGGTAATCATCAATCAATCAGGTTGTCTGACCCTGAATATCGATCGATAGTTCGCTCAAAAACGGAAAACTACCGTACCCTGCGGTAAATCAGGGCGGTACCTGACCCTGAATATCAATCGATAAATCACCTGAGAGTGAGCGACTGCGTCGCACGAGTGGTCGGGAGCAGAAGTGAGCGGACGAGCGAGAATGGCGACGCCATTGTGACCCCCCCCTGAATGCAATTATCGATTGGCATAAGGTGATTATCGATTAGCATAAAGTGATTATAGATTGAAATAAGGCAATTATCGATTAATTAGATTTGCCCTCTCGCGTTCACGTGCTCTCTCACGCTGGCCTGGGCAAATGTAGACATAGACCAATAGACATCGGCTAGCGGTATTGAGAGGGGGATGTGGAGTGGTATTGCAAACAGAGAGATAAGGCTGGTCATCGTGGGCAGGTACAAAGGTCAAAGATCACTACTGGTTAAGCACAGATAGTGTCCTACCGCGCTACATACGGTATACGGTAGCCGCGATGTTCGGCAAGGGGCGGCACGGATACGGTAGCTCTTTGTAGTTTCTACCGTACCCAGCACCTATACGTGCTCCTTTGAACTCCGTACGATCGTATAATGGACATGGAGAAGGTTGAGTTTGGTGTTATCACTTATCAATAATTATTACAATCGTTATCAGGATCGTGTGTGAAGGAGACTCGACAGATGAGGGTGGAGGCGGGTCGTCAGAGATAAGGGCATAGGACGGGGAGAAAGTCGAGAGCAAAGGGAATAGAGAGAGAGAGAGGGAGAGAGAGGGAGAGAGAGAGAGAGAGAGAGAGAGAGAGAGGGGAAAAGAAGGACTTGAAAAATGACCAAGACCCGCTCCTGCTCTCATCCAAAGGTTACTTTACACAGCGCGTCGAAATCAGGAAGAAACAGGGATAAGAAGATCAGTGGGAGGAGGACAGGAATAGTGGTGGAGGGGGTAGAGGAGGGAGAGGACATTAACCCTATGATTCCGTATCTCCAGAAAGGGGTCGGGTGCGAGAAGTAGAGTAAACTCACGGGGAAATAAGTCTACGACTCTAGACTTCTGGGCTGCCGTGCGACGACTTCGAAGTCTAAACGACACCCGCCTCTGCGCCTATTAGACGCTGGCCAGCTTGGACTTATAGAGTCGTAGAATTATTTCCCAGCAATAAAGATCTCCAGAAAGGGCTCGGGTGCGAGAGATAGTGTAAAGATAAGAGGTTATCAAAGGTTCCGCCCGACACCCTTCAGGAAGTTTGGCAGCTGCGTGGAATGAGCGCGGGAGAGAGAGGAGAGGAGGGGAGGGCAATCGACCGCTCCTCACGTAGGACAAATGCAAAAGTGAGGCAGACATTGATTTGCATAGACAGGCTAGACTACCGTCGGACCAAAGTACACGGGGCGTTGACATGATTGCAGAACTCCAGGTAGGGGTCAGGGACGAGGGAGTGCGTTTATGTGGGAGAGTTTCGTTCTAGAGCCCTTTCTGGAGGTTTATCCGAACTGTGGGGGATGGGAGGGTGTGAGAGAACGAATAGAAGTAACAAGTGCGAGGGGAGAACAGGGGAGGGGGGAGAGGGAGGGATCTGAGGGTGACAACTCGACGGGGATAACACGTAGAAGTGCACACGTAGTAGCCGCGGAAAATAACGCGACGGGAAACAGGGAAGTAATTGAATATGATTACAATATCGATTGTTAATTCAAGTGTACTACAAGTTGAATAAGTTAAAACTATAGTAGGTATGACTATTAAGTTTACGAATCCAAAAGTAGACTATCCAGCGACGAGTTTGAAAGAATAACTGTTAGGGTAGAGTGGTGGGATCCTTACACGTGAAAAGTCTTCGCTAGAGCACCTAGACCTGTGGATTCGTAGACTTATCTCGCTGTGGGATTCCAGTCTCTCTTTCTCTCTCCCACATTTCAGCGAGAAAGGGGAGGAGGGAGAACGGAACTGCAGAGAGAGAGAGACGAAAACACATAGGGAAAGGGCAGGGGCGGTCGCTGTTTTCCTCCTCCTTGTCTGGAGCACCCTGGGAAGGACTACACGCAAGTGCGCGGATCGATAACGCGTTGTAGATCAGTCGAGGGGAGATGGGGGAAGGGGGCAGGCAGGGGAGGGGGTTGACTCCTGCGTAGTTTGACGCTTCACGTGAAACTTTTGCCGCCGCCGCACTCACCCTTGGGGGCGCGTGTATGGAGGAGGAAGCTGTGGAGCAGCAGCAAGAAGTTCCACAGTCACCACCTGCGCCGCGCGTGCCGATCCGCGACAACGCCACTCCGCCGCACCGGAACCGTCCCGAGTAAGTCGCGCTCGCTTCCTGCTGAAATGGGGGTCTCAAAATATAAACCAATTAATTTTAATTAATTATTAAACAAAAATATATAAAATCGGAACGATATATTTGTATATATTTTCGGGAGAACACTTTCGCTGTTTATCGCGAAAATTTCGCAGCACATCCAAACATTTGGCAGCGCTGGTCCATCGCCGTGGAATCTCATCATTTCCAGTTTTTGAACTTTCTCGGGCGTTTTCGCGATTAATTCACAGACGATAAGGTGTCGTTACACTCCCGTTATGGTTTGCACTTCCTTACCATCGATTGAGAGTGCGCGCGTGACTCAAAATCTCGCGATCTGACCTTCATTCAACCTTGTTTTCCCTTGTCGTTTCCTCCATCACGCGCAGTGTGTCTGCTCTGCGCGCCATTCACCACCTGAGTTATCGCAGCACCCAACTTTTTGTATTTCCCAAAGCTTCCCATGATTACTTGTGCGCGTTCGTCACACTTTGAGTTCTATGTGGTTATTTTTCGTAAATCATAAAGTGTATTTATCAGGGTCAACGATCGGAACAAGGAGTCTCCGAAGGCGTACTATCTTCCCAATCAATTCGAGCTCCTCGCCGTACCCGTTCCCCAAGTACCGATCGGTCCTCCCTCACCCATACTCCAGGGCACAATGTACTCCCTGCGACCCAAAGCCATCGACTTCGACACGGTAAGTGGACATAGCAAACAGTTTCGCCTTGATATTCTGTATTCTTACATTTCTCTTCAAAATTTAATTTGTGATTTAGCGTTGCGCATTCTTCCCAGACCAGTTGCCCGATTTTGACATTTTTGCCACCCATCGAATGCTGGAAATACGAACTTCGTAAATCAATGGGGAATGGCTAGTGGTAGATTTCGTTTTTAGGAGATCAGTGTGCTCGTTTATCTGACCACCGAGCCGCATGCTATTGATGTATAACATTATGATTCTTCTAATCGGTATCACTATGTTTACTCCAAACTAAATTTTTTGTCGCACCACGTGACATCGTACTTCATGTTAGCCGTATGTTTATTAGACTAACTATTGTTTTCCAATCACATTTGCTTTAGTAAATACCATGATATAAATATTATATTATAATTCATTGCCATGTTCAGATGTGGTCGAGCCTCGAGCCGAGCATCATCGACATCATCATGCTGAAGCCCATCTCGAACAAGCAGTGGAACTTCATGTTCGGGTGAGACGGGTTCAATAATTATGATAATAAATTTAATAATAATACTGCCAATTTATCTACGACCGAGGTATGTTTTGTACTTGGACTGGAGACACTGGTAGTGAGGGGGAACTCACTGCGGTTCACGTGAATTGACGGTGTTCATGAACGCGAATTGATTTTTTTCTCATATGTGCGTGCAATGAATTTTGCGCGTGCTAGAGATGCAACATGCCGAAACGTGGTTCACCAAATACATAATGCTGTTAATCAATCGGTTCGTTGTTTCCATCGATTGTTCATGATAATATAAACATGATATTTATTATAATTTATATTATTATTATTATTATTATTATTCTGCGCAGTGACATCTACGAGATCTGCGTGGCCATCCCCGACCCGCTGACGGACCGACTGTACAATGCGGTGAAGGAGGCACTCGAGCGACACGCCAACACGCAGTATGAGGTGAGAGGAGAGGAATAATAATAATAATTATTATTATTGTAATAATAATAATATTCATCTTACTTCAGCGCACAATGATTCCCCTCTAAAACGAGTGTTTTTTGTTGTTGTAAGCCTATGGAACTTAGTTCACGTCGTCATTGCATGTTGGTGGTAACTATCGAATTTGAGTTGTCGGTGAAACGCCATTCGTACATGTCCTCTTTGATTTCTAGTGAAATCGGAGATCCCATTCTCCCCCAAAACTTCTCCTTGTTTACTGTCTCCTTATTTACAAATTCTGCTATGCCTCGGCCATATACAAAATAGTAATATACTATTACTGCCCTCGGGCACATGTAAAATATTAATATTATTACTTTTTAATTTTTAAAAATTTAATATTATTATTATGCCGTTGCAGAAGCTGTCCGACATCAACTCGGCCGAGCTGCTCGGCGAGTACCACCGCCTGTGGAAGGTGTACCATGCGGGCGCGCGATACGTCCATAGTCTCTTCCGGTGAGGACAATTTGGTTCGCCTAAACCGTAGACTAAAAAAGCTATGTAACAAAAAGTCCAAAATCTTGTCTATTTTTTGTTGAAAATTTCCTTTTAAAGAGTACCTTTTGGTCTATGAATGTCATGACTATGGCTGAATGAAGATTAAGCTGATAACTGGGCCAAATGAAGCCGCAAATCACCGGTTTATCTCAACTTTTATCTACTCTTTTTTGCGTCCTATCGTCGACCTAATCAAATTAGCGAATGAATCAGTTGTTGCATTGCAACACGCGCAGACAATGCATATTGTCTTGATTGTGTCCGCCACGCTTTTATTTCGAATATTATGGCTGGATTATCGATCGTTGTATTCTTAAGAAATCGATACATGACTGAATGCCGCCTGGCTTTGCCATTTTTAATCTATCATTTGTAAATATACACTGTTCAGGTACCTCAATCGTCAGTACGCGAAGTCGCGCAAGACTGCTGATCCGAACGCGATGCCTGACTACCAGAACTTTGCCATGTACATTCACGAGCCGGAGACGAAGGAGATCGGATCGGTGAGATAGGTTATTTATTATTTGTGTTAGGTACATACTGTACGTGATAGTACTGGTCTCGTAACACTTGGATAATAGGCTCCGCGTGAGTCAAGGAAACATCGGGCGCATTTCGGAAAATGTGATATTGTCGAAGGAGATTAGATCGATGAGATTAATTCATAGATGGGCAGCTAAAATTCAACTTTTTTGCGAGCGGTCTTCCGATTGCAATTTCGCCCTGCAGGCGCCCGTCATGTTACTCTCAACGGATCCATTTTTCAGGTGCTTACCGAAAAAAAAGATTTTTTTTCGGATTTTTCTTGCAGGCGGTAGACAAGGTACCCTGTGCCCACCTATGGATTAATTATTGATTATTTGTTGAATAGGCGGACTGTACACACCATTAATTTTAGTCCTGGCGCGTGTTGGTTTTCAAATTGTGCGTGAAACAATGAAGCGTCGGGCACAATTTAGATTTATGAAACGTCATACTGTGAGTGTCCGGGACTTGAAGTTTTTAGAATTTGATATTTACTGGCACATGGAAACGAAGGAGATTGGATCGGTGAGGCTGATTAGCGGGATATTTGTTGAATAGGACAATCGCTCTACGTCAGACTACTTGTCACATATCACGTTTGTTTATACATTGTGTGCGAAACAATGAAACAGCGGGCGCATTTTTGATTTTGGAAAAATGATATTGTTGGCGTCGGGGACATGGAATGACTAGAATTTGTTACTTACTAACACATATTTTTTTAACAATATGCGTTAATAAAACTTTGCCATGTACATTCACGAGTCGGAGGCGAAGGAGATTGGATCGGTGAGGCCGATTAGCGGGATATTTGTTGAATAGGGCGTACGTGATACACGTCACATTGCCGATCCCGCCTCACGACGTTTACGAGCTGTGCGTGAAACTGTGAGATGCCAAGCGTTTTGGTTTCGAAAAACGTGGTTTATTTGGTAGTCGGAAATTGAAATTGCTAGAATTTGATATTTACTAGCATATATTTTTTCGCAATATGCTTTAGTAGAACATTGCCGTGTACATTCACGAGCCGGAGACGAAGGAGATTGGCTCGGCGAGGGCGATTAGCGGGATTTTTTTTTAATAGGTTAGGAGGGCTGTTGGTACTACTGGACTCGTATCACGTTGGTCTATGAGGTGTGCGTGAAACTGTGAGACGCCAGGCGTATTCTACATTTCGAAAAAGCTGTATTGTGGGTACACGGGACTTGACGTTGCTAAAATTTGTTATTAAAATGTGGATTAGCTTGATATTTTTTGAATAAGGCAAGGGTACGTTACGTTCACCGAATCATTGGTCCTGGCGAGTGCTGATTTTTAAAGTTGTGCCTGTATCAATGAACCGTCGAGCTCAGTATAGATTTCTAATTAGCGGAATATTTATTGAATAGCAGAGAAATCGACTCATCCGGTTTACGTTGGCTTTTGAATTTTACGCGAAACAATGAAACGTCGGGCGCATTTCGGATAACTATGATATTGTGGGTGTCATGGACAAAATTGGCTAGAATTTGTCCTTAACTAAAATGTTTCCGCAATATTATAAAAAAGGATATTTAATATGAAAGTGTAATTATTAATGGATATAAATTGATTTATTTTCAGCTCGCTCTCGAGATCTGGCGGACGCGCGTGATGGTGCCGCTGCTGCAGAAGCTAACGTCGCTGCTGCTTGCGGCGATCGCGGACGACCGCGAGGGAAAGACTGTGGGGGACCCGGGAGTCGTCGCGGGCGTCATACAGTCGTTTGTGCAGGTACTATATTTCACATTGAAAATAGTTTATGAAATGGACTACTGGAGTGTCTCTTGCGTTATCATGATCATTCGCCTATCATTTCTGTGCTTCTGCAGAGCGCTTTTCTTATTGTGGACGACCACAATAGTCGTTGTGGAATGTATATAATAGGGGATGCAAGTATTCCGTTATATTTAAACGCTACTTTACAGGTGGAAGAGAGCTACGGCTCCGACTTTGTCGCCATCATCCCGCAGGACAAGCCCAAGATCAACTTTGAGTTCTACAGGTGAGGGAATGAATTTTGAATAAGACTAGGCAACTCGGCGTTTCAACAATGATTCATAAACATAGACCAAAAAGTTCGTTCCAGGGAACAAACGCAGACAGCTTTTGGACTTTTTGAGGTGAAATTTCGAAAAATCAGACATCATTTCAAGTCATCCAGGTGTGGTAGCGCCTGAAAAATTGAAAATCAGGCATCTTTTTCGCTTTTTTTTCACCCTAAAACCATAAAAACCAGACATCATTTGGGATATTCGGGAACAAACGCTTTTGGTCTATGTTCATAAACACTAACTCTTTGGCTCTGTTGATTTCACATAGCCGGATGTTGTCAATAATTTAACCTCAATTCGATACTCCTTCTCTCCTCGTTTATTGATAATTCGTGATCTAACCGTATCTCAGGCAATCGTTCGAGAACAAGTTCCTGGAGAACACGAAGGTCTTCTACGGGCAGCTCGCGGACAAGCTGCTGGAGAAGATGGACTGCAGCCAGTACATGCGGACGGTGAGGAGGAGGGAGGGTGGATATTAGACTTCGAGAAATAACGAAACAACAGGTTGCGTAAGAGGCAAATCACTCCACTCTCTTCGTTTCCCACAATCTCTCACGGCGATCGATGATTTGGGAATCTTAGAATCGACACCGATCTTTCAGTTGAAGTCGTCATGTTAATTTCATAATGGAAAAGTCTTTATGGAAACGATAATCCACAACCGCTCATCTCGTAACCAAAAATAATGCACCGATCATTGATCACAATGGGATTAGAATGGTCTTCACAATAACCCTCATTTACTTAATTATCGTCTTATGCAAAATGACAGAGGAACAAGGAGATTAGAAACGACGTTTGCGAACCGACATTTGGGAACCAACGTTCTGGAACCGGTGCATTTCAGAACTAACAGTTGAGAACCTCCGATTCGAAACCAATTATAAGGAACCGAGATTTTGTATGCCTACTTTCTAGAACTGAATCATACTTTGGATACAAATTGATCTTATGTACTTGCACGGTATTTATGATAAAAATGCGCGAAAATATATTTTTTTTAAAGTACTATAAAAATACCAGTGTTATTTGTCGTAAGCACAGATAATTGTTATCTATTTCTATCCCAAACATCGGCTACAATTCGCGGCAAATAGTTCTGAAGTGCGCCGGTTCCAGAACGTTGGTTCCCAAATGTCGGTTCCCAAACGTCGTTTCTAATCTCCTTGTTCTTCTGTCATTTTGCATAAGGCGATAATTGAGTAAATGAGGGTTGTTGTGGAGACCATTCTAATCCCTTTGTGATCAATGATCGATGTACTATTTTTGGTTACGAGATGAGCGGTTGTGGATTATCGTTTGCATAAAGACTTTTCCATTATGAAATTTACAAGGTCATCTCAACTAAAGACATCTTATGCAAACCATCAGTTCCAGACAAGAAAGAGTGAACTGGCGGTGAAAGTAAAATGGTTTCACAATGACCGGTATCGAACTTATGATTCTCATGTCATCGATCGCCTCTCTCACTGCTGGAGCGGTGCATTTGCCTCTTACGCAACCCGTTGTTTCGTTATTTCTCGAAGTCTAGTGGATATAAAACACTAATGAAACAGCAATTAACTGGGCCTAATCTAGACCCTCCTATACATGTCCTGCCGATGGGCTGTAATGTGTCTGATGGAGATTAGCTCCCTTACCTCATTACACAGTAAACAACCATCTACCTATGCACTCCCACAAAGTTCATATTATGTGTTGCTGAGATAAATGAATTGAATTAAATGGAGGAGGGAGGGGGTGGGGTGGAAAAGAGAAGCCACATTTTGGGACCTCGCAACACTGTGTTTCCAATTTCCAATTAACGTTTTTGCCTCGGAATTTCGGCGTCGCCTCATTGGAAAAGTACGTGCGTCAGAGGTCGAAAAGTAAAGTAGTAAAGTAGTAAAGTATGGAAAATTGGTCGGGCAGGTTTTCAATTTTTTGATGGTCTACCGGGCAGGTTTCTACATTTCGGAGATATTTAAGGAGACCCTGGCGGGCAAGTTTCGTTTTTAGGGGTCTAATTGATCAGGCATTTATTTTTCGCGCCCGCCTTCGGCGGGCAGGTTATGTCGAATTCTACCCACTTTTTACCTATGGTGTGCGTCATGTAAGACAATCGGGGGAATAATTTGCGCCCCCGTCTGCAGGTGATTGGCAAGCTGGAGGAGGAGGAGAAGCGGACGCACCGCTTCTGCCCGACGATAACACTCGCCCACGCAACCAAGATCTGCCAGGAGGTGTGTATATTTCCCAATATCGATTGATTTTTTTTTATTAAATAAGCCCATGATTGTGTTAGGCGAAAGAATATATTCCGGAGAGTGAGGAACGAAGTAAAGTACTTCGTTTTGAATGTGAAATCACTGACAGTAGTCTATTTGAGACAAGCTTTTCCTAGTAGCGCTCGAAACCCATTATGCAACTTACGAGACCGTTGTGAAGCATTGAAATGGCAGGTGATGATCGAGCGACACAAGGAGCGACTGCACGCGGTCGCGCCCGATTTGATCGAGAACGAGAAGACGGAAGGTGAGAGGAGGGAGGATACTGTAGGGGGAAAAGTAATCGATTACTGATTAGTTTTGTTTGATGCCAGTGTGATAGAAGGCTGTGGGTCAAATTTTGCGGGAAAATAATGCGAACTAATTTTTATTAGGACTAATTTCGCTTATGATTAAAGCTAAGGCCTTCTCTCTTCAGACCTGCGCAACATGTTCCTGCTGCTGAAGCCGCTGCCCTCTGGACTCGCGCTGCTTGTCGCCGAGTTTGAGAAGTACGTCAAGCGGAAGGGACACGAGGCGGTTAGTCGTTAATTAATATTAATTAATTATCGTGCGAAACTGCGGGGAAGTGAGTGGGCTGATACACAATCCAGGTTATAGAAGCGGCGAGACGGGGATGCGCCGGGTGGTTCATTCACTGAAAACAATACTATGTTGATATTAATTAATTTTACCTACATCACCCTCAGCGCATTGTTGAATGAATGAAAAGCTTATTGATCCAACTTGTAGACTCTGCGGGGATGCGCCGGGTAGTGAAATCACTGAGAGCAATAATCTATTTATATTAATTAATTTTTCAATAATATACTGTGGTGAATTGAGTGTACCGATTATATACAAACTGTACTCTTGATGAGGCGGGGATGCTCCGGGTGGTTCATTAACTGAAAACAATAGTATAGCTGTTGTATTGATTGGTTACTTGCAGGTGGGCGCGCTGCAGGGCGACACGGTGCCGCAGCAGTTTGTGGAGCGTGTGCTGGCGGTGAGTCGAAAGGGAGAGGGAGGGGAGAGTGACCTACAGGATAGAATTATCGATTGAATCGATTGACCCGCCTGTGCTGTAAAATTTGCGGTGTCAACACACGATCCTATACAAATGCGTATGTTTATTGAGCAAAAAAGAGGCCTTCCAGTAGTTTTCTGTGAAGTAGTTTATGCACCGCAAATTGATTTTTGTTGTTGTCTTATAATTTAGTTTTTAAAACGAATCTTTGCAGGTGCACGAGAAGTACGCGGCGATGAAGGACGAGGTGTTCATGCAGAACCCCGAGTTCTCGGGCGCCCTCGACAAGGCGCTGCAGGTACGGTAGCTGGGCGATGCTTACTATCGAGAACTGTTTTTGTCGTGCAATAGTTAAAAATAAATGCTTGCAGGCCGTGGTCAACGTGCGCGAGGACAACAAGAAGGGCCCGCCCAAGGCGTCTGAGCGGGTACGGTATAGTGGATTTGGGGATATCGATTAATGATTTGGAGAGAGAAACAACCCGGCGCTTTCGAGTGTCACGAATTCGTTTAAAGAGATTGGTGTTACTTTTTCATGATTGATCATCGCTAAAATTGCGAAATATAATGTACAGACGGATTAGAGAAATCACCGGAGCTTTCGAGTGGCATTCCTTCGTTTAAAGAGATTGGTCGTATCGTTTCATGATTCTGCCTTCTATCGCTATTTTAATCGACAAATATTCCACAATTTTCGTTACGGACATTGTCGATTGCAGCTGGCGCGCTACACGGACATGCTGCTGCGCAAGTCGGTGAAGGGGCTGACGGAGGAGGAGATGGAGTGCAGTCTGTCCAAGGTACGGTAGATTGGCAGGGTTACGTTAGCCATGGTACGGTATGTCGGTGGTTACTGATGCAAAGGTACGGTAGCTGTGCCAGGTGGCAATCGATATTTTATTTATTTCCTCCAGGCCATCATCATCTTCCGATACATCGAGGACAAGGACGTGTTCCAGAAGGTGATACAAATATCGGAGTTTATGGAATAATTTGTGATTTTATAAAGATGCGCCTTTCACATGTGTGTTAAACTCTAGTTCACCAAGTTCGGAGCAAACCTTGGTGCTGAACTCTTCACATAAACAATGCTTGCGTAATCCATTTTCTCTTCTTGCAGTACTACCAGAAGATGCTGTCGCAGCGACTGATCCTCTCGCTCTCGGGCAACATGGACGCCGAGGAGCTCATGATCACGAAGCTCAAGGTACGGTAGGATTACTGTAATCGGGAATGGTTGGTGTACGGTAGGCATGTCTAAAATTCTGAAATAAATGGCAAAATAATTTGTAAATTATTATTGAAAATGTTGCAGAACGCGTGCGGCTACGAGTTCACGTCCAAGCTGAACCGCATGTTCACGGACATTGGCCTGAGCAAGGATCTCGGGGCGAAGTGAGTGATTATAGACTGTTGGGAGATGATACGTTTTGGAAATTCCGTTTAGGAACACGAAAATATGCTCTAGAAATTCTGGACATGTTTTGGAACTTCTGACTATGGGGAATGAATATTTCTCAAAATCGCGACTTTAGAGTTGCAAGAAGTCCGTATCATGGCAATATTTTGTTGCGTTCAATAACCACTTGTGAGCTTGGAGATCATGCTTTATCGCGCAGGTTCAAGGAGTACCTCGTGGAGAAGGAGATCAAGGCCGGTCCCGCCATGACGCCCTTCGTGCTTCAGGTACTGTAAATCAGGGGATTATTGATTTATTGTGGAGGTATCATAATAGACTCTTGACACCGAGCGTAAGTGATGCTCGCGACAAGATTACGGTATCCTCTTTTCATTTCAGGCAGGCGCCTGGCCCATCGCCTCCACCCCGAACGCCGCCATCCCCGCCAACAACGATAGCGACGTAATTATCAGTTTTCCTCACATATTAATCTATTTTGTTATTTACACAGATTAAATAGTTCCGTTAACCTATCTACCTTGTGTTCTCAAGCGAGTTTCATCAGATCCATCCGGCAATTATTTTAAAATGTTCCCAAAAACTTCATGTTTAACCTACGTGAGTCAGGGATGGATAGCTTTCATGAAGAACTCAGTGTAAACCTCGACCTACCATGTTGTCGCAAAATTACTAAATCGTACCGTTAGGGACCTACCTTGTCGTGGCTAACTACAAACCACGAACAGCCTGGTTTTAAATTGAAATAAGGTCAAAGATATGCCACGAGTCTAATTTAAGTACAAGTGCACCGAAAAAGTTCCGATAAATAGCTTTGCGACAAGGTAGGTTTCTCGGCTAACGGAACTATTTATTCTGTGGTTATTTATCTATTTTTTTCATTACCGATTGACAGTTACCGTAGATTCTATTCGTTGCAGAACCCGACGCCGCAAATCTCGTTTGTGGTGCCGCCGGTGCTCTCGGACTGCGCCCAGGCGTTCCAGGTGCGTTGTTGACGGGCGGTGGATTCCGGTTTCATAGGGATGACTTATTTTGAGTGCTTGGGCGAGAATGATCATTGTTGGTTTCAGGCCTTCTACGTGAACAACCACAACGGGCGCAAGCTGACGTGGCTGTGGCATCTGTCGAATGGTGGGTGGATACATGCTTCGGAATCTTATGAGCTGAAAACATGGAAATGATTGTTGGAGTAGGATTTCCAACACTAAAGCGGCATAACATTGCTTATGTTCTTCCATTTCCGTTGGAAAAAAATATCAAAAATATTGATTATATTTTGTGCCTGGAATTGTATGTTGTATGACTTTGTGTGCTTTCAAAATTCTGTTTATCAATAATTCACTCCCATCTTCCTCTCCTTGCAGTGGACGTTAAGCTGGGGTACGCGGACAAGCCGTACATCGTGGTGATGAGCGTGCACCAGATGGCGCTGCTCTACTGCTTCTCCGAGGTCGACTCGACGACGATCCAGAGTCTCGAGGTGGGTGCAGGGATTTATACTAATTAAATTAATTATTAATTAAAATATAGTAATTAGTGGAGAAAAGACAAACTTTGGGCGCCACAGTGCTTCGAAATAAATAGAAGAAGAAAACATGTCTACATGTGTGCATCGATCCCCGACGGTTTCAGGCTCAAAGTCAGATCATAACAGAAAAAGGTTATTAAAATCATGGGAAGTTCACGGCACTTTTTTCTCCGACACCACATGGGAAAAAATGGTCAGCTACACGAGCTAAATTTACGCCGCCCATGTGCTTGATTTGCCTGAGTACGGTATACGCTTTTGTAGTTTTTGAAAAAAATTACGGTTTTCATCCAATTTCATCGATTTTATCTTACTATTTTAATTTTTTTGATAACGATTTTTTTATATTTTTCTTTATTTATTTTATACGTTATCTCTTTATTTGTGCTGTATTCTCGTTGGCAGGTAAATCGCGTGGTATCTCCACAATGTACATGGCATTTATTCGTAGAGTTGATTTAAAATACACTCCAATGAAACTTCATTTGCTACTGTGACAAAACAATGGTCCAATTCAAATTATACCTCTAGTGTAGAGGTGAACTGCTTCCGAAAAAACAGTTTTAGGAACTTTTAATAAAAATATCGGCTATTAGAGAGTCATTACGACAAGAAATCTACATTGGAGGATAGAAAAGGGTTTGAAAAATATATTTTAAACAAAACTAGGTAATAAAAATAACGCTAAATAAATAGAGAACGAGAATTGAATAGAAATACAAAAAGAAGTCAAGAAAGCCATAACACAATCCGGTAAAAAGCGCCACGAACGTCGTCGCTAAACATCGTAAACTTGAAATTCCTATGGTTAACGGCTGTAATATTTGGTTCAAGAGCTGCAGTGTTCTTGACAAATCCTTACCATAGACCTATAACGGGCTGTCGGAGAAAAAAGTGCCGTGGAAGTTCCTGTTTCACTGGTATTGTATGTGCAATTGTGATCCGGGGCCCACAGTTTAACACACTTTCGTATTCGTATGAATCAAATTTGTATATCAATTATTTATTTCATATTTGTTTATATTTACAGGAGCAGACGAAGCTGACGGGCGAGCTGCTGCAGCGCAACGTGAAGGCGCTCACGGAGAGCGGACTGCTCGGAGTGGATAAGAAGGTGAGGCATAGGTCGAAAGGGTGCGTTGAGGCTAGTCGAAAATGCGATTTGGGTTTGTCAAAAATGGGCATGAAAACCCGAAAATGCGGTTTGGGTTTTCTTTTTTTTTCACCAACAATTCTCAAAATGCTGGTTGGCTTCATCTTTTTTACGTACCTTTCGACCTATGGTGAGGGGGGAGAGCCAGGGATCGAATGACTATGCAGCGTATATCACCATTACGTTGAGGCTTCCTGTTTGTTATGCGTTTTATGTGTTATGCGTTCCCTACGCGAAAAAAAGTTATAGAGATTTTTGCTCTTCATTGCAGTTCTTTTGCAGGTTCCTTTGCGCATCTTTTATTGCAGGGGTAGTTTTTAATCGTATGTTTGGTTTATATATTTGTATCAATTACAATGTTAAAGATGCCGCTGACGGAGTCCCTTCCGCTCACCACCGTCCTCACCATCAACAAGGGCATCCAGAACAAGAAGATCAAGTTCAAGGTACGGTAGCAGCTGCATCGATAATTAACTTATTACAATTTTGAATCAACTCCGAGTTTTTGTAACTTGGGCAATAGGGGTTTCAGCGATGATTATTGTTCGCTGAGTGATGGAACTGCTTGCTACGATGTGGAATTGTACGATTTTATTATTTCCCTCGCAGGTGTCGGTGCCGCAGATGCAGCGACAGCAGGAGAAGGAGTCGGAGCATGTGAGTTTTTTAAAAAGATTGGGTGCCGGGGGGATCGATGTTACTAAAAATGTAAACGACGCCCGGCGATTGTCGGTTCCACAAATGAACTATCACTTGGGCGTCGGTTCCTCGTTGATTCGAGCTGATTTTATCGTGTAAGGAAAAACAACATACTAATTAAAGGCGATTTATTATTTTTAATAAAAGTATAGTATTATTCCTCTCTGCTGCTGCAGGTGAACACGACGGTGCACCAGGACCGCAAGTACTACATGGAGTGCGCCATCGTGCGCATCATGAAGACGCGCAAGGTGCTGCGACACGCCACCCTCGTCCAGGAGGTATACGGTGGATGGATGGGAGGGGGTTACGGTAGCTGGGGAGGCATTGGGGTACGGTAATTGGGAAGAGATATGGTATGGTGTTGTGGCGATGCTGTTTTGGATACGGTAGTGTAATTAAGGAGACGCTCATTGGAAACTGACTGAAATTGATAGTTCAGTTGATCAAATTTGGTCCAAGTGTTTTCGCCGAATAATATAGTTGCATAGTCATGACGCAATCCCTCCCTACTTCATGATCTCTTGCAGGTGATTGAGCAGACACGCACTCGCTTCTCGCCCGACATCCCCTTCATCAAGAAGAGCATCGAGGACCTCATAGAGAAGATGTACCTGACGCGAACGGACACGCACGACGAGTACCAGTACCTGGCGTAGAGAAAGGGCGGCTACAGTAACCCTGCTACACTACCACCTCGTTCCATGCCCCCCCCCCTGCTACAGTATCCCCGTCCATTACCGTGCTACAGTTTTGTCAAGCCCCCATCGTGTTCCCACTGATTGATACCGTATCCCAGCCCGCGGTAACACGTAACAACACTTGCTACATTTATCAACGAGTGCCTCGAAAACTGAGAGAAAAAAACACTTATCGATCTTTCTTTCCCGCCCTCATCTCCATCTAATGTGCCGTATTTGCGTCTCCTATAGTAGTAGTGAGAAGTTTAGAGCTCCCCCTCTCCCCCTTTTGTTTTTTACCCTTTGCAATTGATTTTTGCACGTACTTGTGTATATTTCTTGAGCACTTACCCCGGCGTAATACTGATTCTTATGGCGCGAGTTTCAAGCCCAAGTTCGTTTGTATCTATCGATCTGTATGACCCACAGTCCCAACCAGTTGTCCCTCATCTCCCTCCCCTTTAGCTGTGATTTTGCTATCATTGCAATACTTGTCTGTCCGATACAGTACTCCTCGAGCCCCCAATCACGATCAATAATCTGAGTACACCCTACCGTAACCGATGCAGCGTCGCTTTCCTGTACACACATGCTGCTGTCTTATCATCAACTGATTTTGTGGTCACGTCCCTCCTCCCCAATGCATTGATTGACCTGGTGCCTGAGTCCTCTTTTATTGATTTCCACCCTCCCTCCTCCCCCAAACTTTAGAGTGCTCTACACATACCCACACAATTTGTATAACCATAATTATATTTAATGCGCACGTGTGAACATAATTAAGAGGTGCAAGTAGAATTGAGTGAGACTCGCCGCTTTTTTGTCTGATTCTCTTTTATCGAATTTTAGCTCAACCGAGTCGAACACTTTTTTCTCCAATACCACCTTCAATTTGTATAATTAGGCTAGAGTTTGTGAAAAGAAAATTCGACCCGCAGCCGACCAGGACTACTGAATATTGACTCATTATTCGTATTATATAGCATATCGATCGATTGAACAAAGATGAGTATATTCGACAACCATAAAGTTTTATGCACAATTCGAGTCGTTTGAGTGCTTGATGACAATTACAAGAGGTTGTAGGCCTCGAAATATCTGTGGAAGGAAGAGGAGGACTGGCGAATTAAGTTAATGATTAAAAATAAATTAAAAATTCAGAATGGACGCGTTACCGTCGATGGAGACACTGCGAGGCAGGCAGATTGGTAAGTAGCCTCCAGAACGGGGTCAGGGATGAGAGAGTGAGGAAAAGGGAGAGAGTTCCTATCTCATTTTCGCTTCTGAAGGGGAGCGATCACCTTGTGGAGGTTGGGAAGAAGTGGTGTGGTTCCAGGGAAAATGATAGCTATACATTACTATTACATTGCTATTATATTTTGTTTCTATTTTGTATCCACGTTTTTCCTTGTGAATTCGCATAAATATAAAAAAATAAATATATATATATTGGTTGATGACGCAATACCCTATGCAATTGCAGCGGCGCTGCGTGCAATGATCAACCTGAACGCGCCGGCAGTCAACACGCTCGTGTCGGAGCCCGTGTGGAAGGTAGGTGGTTAAAGGGAACTACCTCATTGTTTGGAATCATACATTTTATAACACACACAATGTGTGTGAACAATTTTTTGAAGGAGGCAGTTTTGACCCTTGAAATCTATCTATAAATATGCGGAAGGATGAGTTTAGTAAGAATCAATTAACAAATCTGGCCAGTTTTATGGGACTTGCACTATAGATCTGACCAGTTTATAGCGATTTCTGGCCAGTTTATATATTTCGCAATAAGCCGCATTGTGCGTGGGACGAAAATGTATGGTTTGGAATAAGCTAACCTCGATTAGCGGCAAAGGACGAGTAACTCATTCTAAGGTTAAAGTTCGTCTCCACCCTAAAAAAAAGCATTCGATTGTGTTATTTATAGTAATTAGGATAGTAATTGGAGATGCAAGAAGTGTAGTTGGGAATGTGCTAACACTTGGGCGAGTTGCGGGGGGGGGGTGGACAGAACCACGCGTATCGTTGTTTCGCTAGTGGGACTTGAGCGAGGACATTTCAGCGAATTGTTCCCTGCTTGCTTCCCGGTGAAATCAAATTCCACGAACATCAATGATTTTATTTTAATATTTAAAAAAAAGATCAATAATAAATTCCAAACCATGCGCATTCACAGGAACGACTTGAACGCTAAGCTATTCTGGGGCAGCTGTTGCAAGGCGCTTTCATGTTTTAATAGCATAAAACCAATATGTTGTTGGCAAAACCAGCCGCATTGCGGTTTCGTTGTTGCAATTTGTGATTGGCTGCTTGGGCGCCACTGATCCACGTTTTTTTCACTTCTTTTAGAACAACAAACATTACTATTGTAAATAAAGGTACGGTACATCTACTTCCGGGAACATGCGACTATTCGCTCTGAGAGCCCAACGGTAGCGCAAGATGATTTCGAGGACTACGTATCACCCTCCTGGGGGTATTACAATTTTAAAAATGATACGTTTATGAAATAAACTACTGGTGCGTGTACTCTCTTTCTATACCTCGCCGTGTCTCCCTCTTTGCTGTGCTCTCTCGCAGCCATATCTGTTGTTTAGGAGCGGAACGTTTTATTATTTTGTACGAGTGTTTGTAAATTTTTAATTTTTTAAATAATACACTACGTCGCGCAATCTAAATTTTTAAGTAATAAGGAAAGGAAAGTGTAGAAAAAAATAGAATGGTCGTCAAATTTGTGGGGGAAACTGGCAACAGGAAACATAATATTTAGCTAAAGATTTTTTTTTCAAAATTGCATTGTTAGAAAAAGAACACGACGACCGAGAGCTTTTGGTTGCGTTTGAGACAAAGTGGCTTGTCATGGCGGCACGGGGGCTCACAAATTCAGATCCTCTACAAGAGAAATGAACAGATAATGGTCACGAGCGCAATGCGTAAAATTTCCATTGCTTACTACGGTATTGCGATGAAAATTGCGTATTGCGATGACTACATCAAGCATTATACCGTAGTAAGTGCAGCTTATTCGCGGACCGCTTTTTTATCCGCCTTTGAGCCCCCGTGGGCGGATGCGCGTTTCAGCACTTATATGTGGTCGAAATGCGAGCGCAACAATCAATCAAAGTGTTAGGCAATACAATTAATTATCATGACGTCGCCGCGTGAAACCACTTATCCCTGGCGTAATAAATATTTAATATGTTGATTTTAATAATATTTCCTCGCAGGTGCTGGTGATGGACAAGTACGGGCAGGAGATCATCTCGCCGCTGCTGCCTGTGAAGCAGCTGAGGGAGCTGGGCGTGACGCTGCATCTGTGAGTGGAGTTTTTCTGTGTAATGTATAAAACAAGTTCCAACACATTTGAATCCCCGCAATTTCATCATAGCTGATTGCAGTTACGGTGTATCCACGCTGCATCTGTGAGTGTGACCTTTAAAAACGAGACCCAGAGTTTGAATCCCCGCAATTTCATTGTCACAATACGCGGTGGTGGCGTGATTCGAGGGGCACCGGGCTACATTAGATGAAAACCACCGGAACCTGCGATAATGAAATCGCAGGAATTAAAATAAAATTCTGGGACAAGATGCTATGCGTGAAAAATGAGGAGATCCGCGATCGTTTAAAAAATGCTTTGATATGCTTTGGTGCTATACTCTATGCAAAATGATTGGAAACAAGTTTTAAATTATTTCTTTCTATACTAGAAGCTGTTGTATCACGCATACTCCCGGTTTCGTTATTGAAAGAATAGTAATAGTAGAGAAGTGGCAATGTCACTGGTACTGCAATATTATAATTTATTGAAGTAATACAAATATTGTTAATTTTATTAAAATATGCTTGCATGTACCAACAAAATCTTGCAGCCTGCTGCAGCGCAAGCGCGAGGCGCTGCCGGACGTGCCCGCCGTATACTTTGTATCGCCGACCGACGATAACGTGGCAGTGATCGAGGTACGGTAGCAGTGGTGGGATACTGTAGGAGGCAGTAGGGCCAGTATTCGTGTGATACTGTTGTAGGAAAGTATGCGCGGTAATAGTGATGGGATAATCGGAGAAAGAATAGGTACGGTTGTGTCGGAATGCAATAGGGGATTGGATGATGTAGCGCCGTGTGTTTTTTCTTTCAGACTGTACAAATGTTGAATTGGGTATTTTCCCTCATTCAAACACTGAACAATATTTGATGACCAGGTAAAGTTGCGCTGCAACGATGCTTCAAAAGAAGTTTCGTGTGCCAGTCGCGATGGTCGCTTTGGTGTCTGATATAATTATATTAGTCCTAGATAATACACTTAACGGATACAGTAACCCGCCGTCTAACTTATATGGCCGACCGACGAGAACGTGGCCGTGATCGAGGTACGGTAGGAGTAGTGAGATACTTTAGTTAGATAGTTGCGGCGGGTTACTGTAAGAAAGTAGGCACGGTGATGCAGTGTGATAAGGATTATTCATCGAAATAGCACTTTTTCTTCTTCAACTGGTTGGTGTCCGGTTTTTATATTGACGCAATATCGCATACCTTGACTAGGTGAAGTTGCATTACAACGATGTTTTAAAGCGAAGATAGGTGAATCGTGTGCGATCGGTCGACTGTGAACTCACTATCGGATTTCTATAATTATAGTTCAATAGCTACTGTATAGTAACGCGTCTTCCGTTTTGGTTTCCGTTCATTCCTCTTATTTACACTATCGAATACGTTGACTAGGTGAACTCGCGTCGCAACGATGCTTTAGAAGAACTTGCGTCGCGTCGTAGTTGATAATTCCTCTGCATTTGATACAGTAACCCTTGCTTTTCCGTTCAGGAGGACCTCAAGGCGGCGCTCTACGGCGCCTTCTTCGTCAACACCATCTCTCCGCTGCCGAGAGTGCGCCTGGAGCGGCTGGCCGCCGCCGCCTACCAGGGAGCGTGTATTCAGAAGGTCGAGAAGGTGAGCAGTACGGTATTAGAAAAGAGAGCGATACTGTATTGGTAAAATTAGAATATTGTATTGGAGGTAACAGGGTAATCCATAAGGTGAGTGGTACGGTATTGGAGTGTAAATGGGGGTGATAGCAAGCCTACCAGGGAGCGTGCATTAGCGTGCGATCGAGAAAGTGAGTGGAATGGGGGGAGGGTAGGGTATTGGCTAAGAGAGGAAGGTGAGTGAGAGGAAGGTTATCCTGAAGGTGAGTGGAAGAGAGGGGGGTAGTATTCGTGGAATGTTCGAGAATATGAAGACTAGCTAAAATGTGAACATTGAGCCCGGTGATTGAGTTCCACACCAGTGATTCATATGCCCTGTGCGGTCACCGAAGATCAATCCTGAAGCCGCATATTTTAGTCTCCAAAAAGGGCACTGATTACTTAAGAAGCTATGAATATATCATGTTCTGCAAATTGATCAATATTATTAATAGCAAACTATTGCGGGAAACTGTAAATATTAGGGATGCAGATTCGGTAATCGGTTTACGGCCTTTAGAGTGAGAGTCCGGTACTACGGCTGATAACGTGAAGAGGGCACAGAATAAATAGTTCCGTTAGCCGAGAAACCTACCTTGTCGCAAAGCTATTTATCGGAACTTTTTCGGTGCACTTGTACTTAAATTAGACTCGTGGCATATCTTTGACCTTATTTCAATTTAAAACCAGGCTGTTCGTGGTTTGTAGTTAGCCACGACAAGGTAGGTCCCTAACGGTACGATTTAGTAATTTTGCGACAACATGGTAGGTCGAGGTTTACACTGAGTTCTTCATGAAAGCTATCCATCCCTGACTCACGTAGGTTAAACATGAAGTTTTTGGGAACATTTTAAAATAATTGCCGGATGGATCTGATGAAACTCGCTTGAGAACACAAGGTAGATAGGTTAACGGAACTATTTAATCTGTGGAAGAGGGTTAGAGAAAGAGAGACCACCATAGGACATGAAACAACACCGTTTCGGCAACCCTAGTAAACGTCGCTTAATTTAACCGCACACATTTTTTCTGGTGGTGTCATTAATCAACACGCTGTGTACCTAACGATTGACCAAAAATATATTGATTGATGTTGATATTTAAGGTGGTCGATCAGTACCTCAACTTCATCTCGCTCGAGGATGACCTCTTCGTGCTGCGGCCGTACGGCGTGAACGTGAACACGCCCTACCACGTCATCCACGACCCATCGACGTCGGGTACGGTAGGAAGAAAGATGCGATTCGGCATATAGAGGGAAGAGGTTGCGGTAGAGAGCTTTTGTGGAATTGGAGAGGTCTTCTTAGGTAGTGAGCGGCACGACTAGGGGCAATTGCGAGGCAGAGAAAAGTCAGCGGGTTTTGTGTTCCAAAAACCGTGCAAGAACACGAGGAGTGAGAAGGGGTTTAATATATACAAAATCGCTCGTTTCTGCGAGAAAAAAATTATATATTCGTACAACGTAAATCTGATTATGCCTGATCATTGCTTAGCTGTCAGTCACCGTACTGTATCCTGATTGAGCATGTTTATCGATTGGTTGCAGAGGAGGAAATGGGCGGGCTGATCGATTCGATCGCGGACGGTCTCTTCTCTGTGTGCGCGACGCTCGGCGTCGTCCCGATCATCCGCTGCCCGACGGGAAATGCGGCCGAGGGCATTGCCATGGTGAGCGAGGGGGGAATATTATGTATGGGTCGAAACGTGCATAGTGCGGGTGAAATTTTTTTTGTCTTTTGATTTTGAATTTTCCGAGGATATTGCCATGGGTTTTTTGTTGTTATAGATTGTTTGAAAAACAAACAATGCAAGTTAATTTTGAATTATGGAGAGGGTTATTTTGAACAAAAAAAAGAGAAAAACAATATCCATCTGAAAATGCTTTTTCTGATTTTTAATTCTCTAAATTTTGAATTAGTCTCTAATTAGAGGCGGGCGTGATGTTAATGAATCTTGGAATGTTGAATCTCCCAAACTGAATAAAAATATTGAAACACACATTACAAATTGCAGCGACTGGAGGCGAAGATGCGGGACAATCTGCGCGACGCGCGCAACAATCTCTTCGTTGCGGATTCGATCAGGAGTGGACAGCTGTCGGCCAGCAGGTACTTTCCTTATTTTTGAAAATGACGAGCATTTCAAAATGTTCGCAGCGGAACGTTTTATTATTCCAAAATGACGGTGGGATAATAAAACGTTCCGCCGCAGTGAAACAGTGATAGTACTACGCGTTCCACAGGACGACCGACCCCCACTTAAAAATTGTTCGAGTTGCGCTCTTTTTGTTTGAAATCTTTGGGGGGGGTATATGGCGTTCCGATTTTGAACAACACCCCGTTTCGAAATGCGGCCCACGTCATACATTTTCGCCCGGCCGTGATCTCTCATTTTCACACACTCTCTCGCCTAGCATGAACACGTCAGATATTTCATAAACACGTCAGATTTCTATCGGAAGTTCGATAAAACAGGTCAGATAGGGGACATTTCTTATTTACTAAATTCGACATTCTGCGCATTCCTAGATGGGTCTCGAGTCTCTAAACTGCCTAGTTCAAAAAAGTGTAAACCGAGAATCTCGGCCAACGAAAATGTATGGCCCACGTTCACCTCTCTCCCTGCAGACCTCTTCTGCTCATTGCCGACCGCTCCGCCGATCTGACCACGATGCTGCACCACACGTGGAGCTACCAGGCGCTTGTACACGACGTGCTGGTGAGTCGATGTTGCGTCATCAATGTGTAATTACCGGGGGGGGGGGGGTGGGACGCGATAGAACAGATGGATTGATTGTGGATGTAAGAAGTTTATGATACGAGAGTAACCTAGAAGGAGGGATCTTATCAAAACGTAGTAGTTATCACATTTTCGTAATGTGTGTGAAACCGGGAATTGTGTGGTTCATATTTAGGCGAGAATGTTCAGCGCGTGCTCAGTTACTCATTCAAGGATTTTTTGCAATATGTTTAGTGCTGTCCTTGATCTGACATGTATCTTTGAAGCTGAAAATTTTAAAGGAAATATTGATTGAATGCTCTTGCAGGAGTTGGAGCAGAATCGCGTGCGAATGAGCGACGCGAGTGGCAAGAAGAAGGAGTACGATCTGTCGACGGGAGGTACGGTAGAGAGGGGTAGGGTTACTGTAATTGAAGAGTTATGTGGTTACCGTAGATCCGAGAATTATTAGGTATTGTATCCAATCTCGGAGCGGCAAAAGGTGTACGAAATTTGTGGAATAGCCGTCGCCGTCTTTGCTCTTATCATACATTTTCGTTGACCAAGAATCTTGGTATCTGACGTGTTTATAACAAATCTGACGTGTTTATACTTGAAAAAAATTTGTTTTTGACGAAAATGTATGGCTCTTATTGATTGTCATCGCTCTATCAGGCACTGATCAGCTGTGGTCGAAGCACAAAGGCGCCGCCTTCCCAGTCGTCGCCGAGGCCATTCAGGTTGAAATTTATAACAAAAATAAATTATTAAATTATTAAATTAAATTTAAAAAAAGCCTACACGACTACAACATTATATTTCTCTCTGCCTCATAATTGACCAGGAATTCATTGCTAGGATATTCTTCATTGAGAAATGTTTGGTATGAAGCATCGAGGCTGCCTGCAGCTTGGTGAATCGAGGTTTCGTCGATTAGGGATAAACGCGGAATCGCATACTGAATGATTGAGTTCTGGCGCCATCTTCAAAAATTAATATTTTTTTTTAAAAATGAGGTAATTTAAATAATTCCTTGCAGCTGGAAGTGGAGGAGTACAAGGGGAAGGAAGAGGAGATCAAGAGATTGAAGGCCAACTTTGTAAGTGTTTTATTTAATTATTTAATTTCGGCCGATTCATTGACTCCGTAATCATGCATGGAAACCTGGCGATTCGGTGTTGTACAAAGCGTAGATAGGAGCTCGTTATTAGATAAAGCAATGTTCGGTGCATGGGTACGCTTATAAAAAAATTGGTTTAATTCATAGGTCAAAAAAGTAAAATCGACGGATTTAAATTATTTTTACTGGAATTTTTCCAGGAAGAAAAACCTCCCGGTCTTTGGCTTTTTCGATTCCTCTGATGGCCCTCTTTCTAACAAAAATATCGCATACTGGCTCCCTACACGGGAGGGCATGATTTTTTCGGGAAATAAATTTGCACTAGGAAATGCATTTTTGACAGTCGGGTAGGTTTAATTCCGAGTGCCGCAGATTTTCACAATTCGCCTCAGGTTTTAATTGATTGGGGCAATGGTAGCTACAAAATAATGTGGGCATCTCGGCTCTAGGTAATCGCCTTGTACCCGAACCTGTCAGGTAGAATTCAACCCACTTTTAGAGCTATGGTTTAATTGGCAATGATTTGTTAATTTTCAATAAATCTCTTCAACTCGAATTAATGAATATCCGTAACTACGTTACTCGTCGAGCGAGTTCGTCAATATTTAGTTCGATAAATCGATACCGTAACTCTGTCCGTTTCAGGGCATACACACTATGTTTCTCTCACTCGTTAATTCGATCAATAACCGTTAACTACCGTAACCTACTGTATTCGTTGCAGGGCATGGGCGAGAGTGCGGAGGTTGACGCCGCAATGGGCTCGTTTCTGTCGGACGCCACCAGCAGACTGGGCAGTACTGTAACGAGTCTGCCCGTGCTGCTGGAGAGGAAGCGACTTATTGATCAGGTGTGAGGTGTGCCGGGTTTTTAAAAATAATATTCGAGTCGCAGACTAGTGTTGTCTTCCCTCAAAACGATTCTTTCGTGGCGGGCGTGGAAAATTTGTTGTCGCAGCGAACACCGCGATATAATATGGGTTCTGGTTTTAAAGCCGAATCGCAGACTAATTTTTTTCTCCCTCAAAACTGGTCATTGAGGGGGCGGATGTAGGAAATTTGTTGTCGCAGCGAACTCCCGTTATCGTCCGGATTAATTGGGATGAAGAACCGTATAAGACGTATAGTTAGCGTGAAACGGGAGAGTACGTGTTCCCAAACATTGCCCCCATTCAACATGATTCGTGTTGTGCATAACTTAGTATGCGCAAGCATCATTGGCCTACATTGCGAATCTACCCTATAGGGAGAAGTTTTCTTGGTTTTCAGTAGAAATTCTCGCCTCGCCATGAAGACTTGACTTTTTGTTGAATTACTTGTTCACGAAAGGCATTAAATCTGTGAAATTGCAGCACACGACCGTCGCAACGTCGCTGCTGGAGGCGATTAAAGAGCGACGACTGGATTCGCTGTTTGAGATCGAGCAGAAAGTGATGCAGAGGGGACAGTTGGGTGAGTGGAGGAGGGGCGAGGTTTAGTAGATATGGAGAAACATTGAAGCAACGGGTTAGGTGATGAAGAGCTAGGTGAGTGGGGAGAGGGGAGTCTATTAGATAAGGAGAGCCTTCGCCTCGATATCCTAGGTAAATAGTGTATAGAGTTTGTGTCAACAGTTTAGGCTGTTCGGCAGTGTAAAATTGATCGTATAGATATTTTTGGTAGGCTACGGCGTACTTTGAATTCCATTGACTTATGGAAAGAAGTTTTGAGTTGTTATCGAGAAACGGTGAACTAGCGGGTTGTGTAAGAGGAAACTTAACGACTTCCGCATCGAAAGAGCGCGAAGAGTGATCTGATTATTACACTATCGGTTGTGTCGTTATTGCTCGAGAAAAGCAATTATGTGCGGTTGCGAACGAGGTTTCAAGGCGTTCTTTTAAACCGTGATTGGTAGTTTAGCGGATCTTTTGCGATAGTGAGAGGAGAATGCTTACAAGACGGGAGAAGGACAGTGTTGGAATGACTTGGCGAAATTTAGTGGCAGTAGCCATTTTGAAGTTTCACCCATATTACAACAAGAGTGCGATTCGGTTCTGATTTCGTTAGCAATACACTTTCGCGTTTTACAACAATGATAGTTTTGTATGATTAGGCTGATGCAGCTGTTTTTCGATTTTGACTGATCGATTATGGTAGTCGATTGTATTATACAATTTGTATATGAAATTGAATAACATATTTATAATGATATGCCTTGTCAGAGAAGCCGCTCGTGGACGAAATCGGCTCGCTGGTCAACGGAGACGATGTGTTGAGAGTGAGTGGTTGATTGGCTATTACAAATTATTATTAATATAATAAGGCGAAGTAGCGTATTTATTTTGACCACTGTTCTGGAGTTTTGATAAATTCCATCCACCCAATTTAGTGTTTCACGGAACTGATGTGAGCATTCTGGAATCCATGCATCACTGATATTTCTTTCAATTAGCGCAGAGGTCAAAAAGTAATGTAGCATGGAAAATTGGTCGGGCATGTTTTTGATTTTTGATGATCTACCGGGCAGGTTTAAACATTTCGTGGGTGTTTAAGGAGACCCTGACGGGCAGGTTTCGCTTTTGGGTGTCTAATTGATCAGGCATTTATTTTTCGGGCCCGCCTTCGGCGGGCAGGTTATGCCGAAATCTACCCACTTTTTGACCTATGCTTTAGCGTTGACAATATCTCAACTACATACAATATTAGCCAATCAATTAGTTAATTAATCAATACCTCCACCCATCAGGTAGTGCTGATCTACCTCCTCTCTCATCCCTCTCTTCCACGTGGCGAGAAGGAGGAATTGATGAGAGTAGTGAGGGAGAAGGAGTTGGACGAGAGCGCCCTACAGTTTATTGAGAAAATCAAGTGAGTTAAACATCCGGAAAGGGGTCAAGGGAGGGACTACCGGAGCTGACTACTTTTTTTCTGGAATAACTATTTGCACCTAATTTGATAGCTGAGAAGTGATTGAATGAAGTTGATTCCCCGTAGCTGTAATCGATAATCTAATCTTCGACTACCGTATGTTTTCAGATGCGTCTCCGACCTCACTCGTTCACTGGAGCAGTCGGCACAGGCGGATGCAAGCGGAGGAGGAGGAACGAGAGGAATGTTCAGGTGAAGGAAGCAACCGGAAATGACGTCATTTGTAGGGTTTACTGTTTCTGGCGAATTTACCTGTTCAAACGAAATGTCACCCAAAATTGGCCAATTTCTTTTTTTCTAGAAGCTTACTTAAAATGAGATTTTCTTGAGTTTTGAGTTTTTTTTTCAGGTATAAAGCGTAAGCCTAGTAATTGCCAAGTAATTAAAATGGGTAAATACTAATTTAATCACAGCAAGTTCATCTCTCACGGCTCGAATCTGTTCATGGAGGGCGTCAAGCAGCTGATTCCCAAGAAGAGGAATACCGTAATCACCCAGGTAGGCATCGATTGGTATTAGGTAGTAATTCTACGTATTGTTAAAGAGGACATAACAAATTCAGCTGTGCTGCCTACTTAGAAAACTTCCTTGAAACATAAATTTGTCTGGTTGGGTACTTACGAAACATCTTTTAAGAAAATTACATTCAACATGGCTCTAAATTTTTAGCGTCTAAAGAATACCATCGATTGATTGACTACAGTACCCTCGGTGTCTACTGTCTATCGTATTCCCTCCTCTACCATACGTCAAATAGGTCTTCGCGTGCAAAGATAGGCACTTCTGCACTTTGCATATAAACCGGATTAACGTAGCGAGAGAGTGCAGGGCAGACACATGAAGGCCTCTGTGTGCATCCCCCGCCCTATGCTAATTGCGAACTTGCGAAAAACCCATTTGACCTATGTCCTCTACCGTATTCTTTCAGATGGTCGAATCGATAATCGCAGCTTCGACGCCGTCGTCGATCGGAGTGCCGATGGCCGCGTCCGCCTCCCATTCTGGTGAGATTTACAATATATAAATTACAAAATTGAGATAAAAATCATAGAATATCCAGAAATATTGAGTGCCCATGTGTTGAGTTTTTCCTACACAAGTCAAATGGTGCAATAATGAAGGACAGTTTCCCGTTGCGTTTTATCCTACCTGTGAAACTGAGAACTGCCGGTGCAAACAATAATTGCCTTGATACTGATATCAGTGCATGAAGCATGGGTTTTCTATCTTTTTTTTTGGTAAACCCAGGAGCTATTTTTCACTTTTGCATGTTAATTAGATCGTATAATTTTACAAATGTGCTCTAATTTGCTAATTTGCAGAGGCGGACTCGCTGAAGCTGCTCGATCCGAAGATGATGCAGTCGGGCAACATGAGCAAGGAGTGAGTTGTGGGACTAACTTTTAAAAATAATTTTCAAGTTGAACCATTACAACTGTAAAATGCCACCGAAAACGCAATGAGCGTATTACAAAACCGGCCCAGTTTCGTAGTAACCATGACAATCATTGCTCGGCATACACAAGTTTATTTTATCATTGATTTTAGAGCCTCAGCCGCCCGTGCCCGTCAGTTACCGCCCCCGCAAGATGTGATCGTTTTCGTCGTTGGTGGAGGAAACTACGTCGAGTATCAGAACCTCGTGAGTGTTGATCTTTGACCTTTGATCCAAGATGGAATCTGTTGCACCGAGTACAACTCCAACTGGGACCAGTGAAGGCTTTTTAGTAATAAAAGGGGCGCGATTGTGTATTTATGTTTCTTTTTTCTCGGTTAATTTGTCTTTGCGCACTTTACAATTTCTTTGTCATTTTCTGGCTAATGAATTAATTCATTTGCAGGTGGAGTACGGTAAGACGAAGGGACTGACGAGAGTGACGTACGGAACGACCGAATTGATGAATCCCAAGCAGTTCCTCGATCAGGTGAGGGATAGGATAAAATTAAAATGATACGTCCACTCTTCAAAAAGAATCATCTGCGATATGCTTATCGTCTGTCTGTCGCCGTTGTTTCTGTGATGTATCAGCGGGATTTTTAAAAATATTTCGGTGAATTCATATCATGCAAGGAATAATCTGATGAAGATTCGTGAAGCACAAATAGGATTTGTGAAATGGGAAATGTGCGTGCGAATATAATTGCGTACCACCCATGGATCAATTACAGATGGCTCGTCTCGGTCGACTCGTGCGATGAGCGAACGAATCCAATCGATAATCGGAGTGAAACGATAATAACTTTACAGTATACGGTAACCTAGGGTTGTTGCTAATATATCGATTTTTTTGTGATTATGAGGTGAAAGAGCTAACAAATTGATAGAAGTATTATTTATTGTGTGAATAGTGATTGTATTCTTATGTGTGTGTTTTTATATCTTCCCTGTATTTCCGACAATTTTTCTGTGATGCTGCAGGGATGCCGGTTCGATAATTGTAGTACGACCCCTTGACTGAAAATTGGTAGTACGGTGATAGTGCACTGAAATTGAGAGAAACGGAGACTGCCAGTGGGAAACCACAATACCGAACCGGCTTTCCTGCAATGTACTAATTCATCCCCTTTTACTTCCTGCCTTAGATTATTACTTGCTATTTTCCCGGGAATGTGTAAGATAAATGTTGAAATTCGTATACCATCCACACATCGTTCATATTCATACATATTTACTTATTCAATACAAAATTCCGAAATCAAAGAATGTAAAAAAATCGGTCGAAACTGAGCTTTACAAATAATTTCGAGATCCCGTGAGTTCTCGTTTAAAGAAGGTGTCCCACGAATATTTAATGGGAAAAGAGGAGGTGCGCGAGGGAAACCGTGCGCGCATTTGTGTTTCACCATCTTCTGATAAGAGAAATGACACGTCGAACATCGGGGGAAATAAAAGGTTGTAATCATTCGTGGGACGCCTTCTTTAACACCATACATTTAAAGAAGGCGTAACACGAATGGTTGAACCCTTTTATTTCCCCCCATCTTCGAGGTTTCATTTCTGTTATCAGTAGTTGGTGAAACATAAATCCAACGCGCGTTTCCCTCGCGCACCTCCTCTTTTCCCCTTATCTCTCTGCCTTTCTCTGACTCATTTTCCACAAAATGCCAACTCCCACCGCGAAAAGATTGCAGGTTCAATGTGAGATACTGTAAGAATTCTGGTCGTTTTGGACAGTTTATTAAACATAACTTTCTTCAAACTAAAAATTGAAACATGCTATTTTCGAGGCTCTCATCGGGTATTCGATCTCCATTGCCCCACAGTGAGAACTCAGTTGACTAAATATTCGTGGGACACCTTCTTTAAGTCGAAAACCAATTGTCCAAACTGATAGCCCGAACAGAATAATAGAGTTTAAAATAGACACTTGCAATTGAAATCAGATTATTCTCACTGCACACTCTTTTCTCGTTATTACTTTCTTTCTCTTTTTTTGTGTTGAAATCAATTACAGCCCCCCCTGGTCGGTGACGAGCCCTCGAGACAACGATCTCGAACCGCACTCCAAATGCCTGGCCGCGCCAGTGGCGTACCACCGGCAATAGCCAAAGGCGCCTACGCCGCTGGCCAACAGGGAGTTCGTCTGTTGGGAGGCGACCCGGACTGAGTCAGGGGACCGGGAGTGGCTCTTTCCTATGATCACGTTGCAGACCTTCCTTCATAAGCGACTCGTCTGCTACTCCAGACGGGTTTGACACGCGGTCGCAGGTTCTCTGAAATGGGCGGAGTTTGGCGTGTATCGCGAAAGGAATCAAGCTACAGTAACCTACAGTAAAGTCCACACTTGCATTTTTCGACTATATCTCGGTTCAAACTTATCGAATTTTCTTTGTTTTTAAAAATATTATTAATATTTTTATTAATCCGCAGATATTGGTTGGTGAAGGTCACTTTGGAAATGTTTGGAGTGCAATATAGCTTGGTTGTGCAATTGCAACACAAGCGATCCCGCAATGATGATCCAAAATTTCCGTTATTCTGTAACTATTTTCTGGAACACCTTTTTAAATGGAAATTACTGGGAATGAAATATTCCCAACTCTCAACCACTTTCTCTCGCATTAATTTCAGAGTGAATGTCATTGTTATCTTTATTTATCACTTTCAATATCTTCCAAAAAGAGAATCTCGCTCCTAACTATTTATGGAGGTTGTGCAATCATGTTTGGTCGAAAAACGCCATTACAACGGGCGCACTAAGCGTTCGGTTAATGAGGTGCGCTGCACAATAAGGTGGTCGAACGTTTCAGCCCTTGAGGGGTAAACAGCTAGTTCGAGGTCACTTTGAGTCGGGTATAAAAGCCACCTGCTCCTTTCATTACCACACCGCCTCGGTTTCCCCTGTTCGGTTCGCAAAGTGAGTTACTCTTTCTTTCTGCTACTTTGTTCGCGTATACAATTACTCTTACTGTAAACCCGATGAGGTTCTTGAATTCTGTAAATTCTAATAATCTAATTAGACTAATATTTCCAGAATGTCCTGGTTGGTAGGCGTCGTATCGACGGGTTCGCTCGTCTTCGTTGCAATTTCGATGCTCTACATCGCGTCGATGGTCAACGACGTCCAGAGTCTCCAGGAGGAAGTCTCACAGAACATGGATGAGTTCAAGGTTAGATGATGAAAAATTATATTGAGTGTTAGGAATAGGAAAAAAATGAAGAAATTTTTTTTGAGAAACCTGATTTTTAAAAAATCTCAATTCATCCCGTTTCTAGGTTATGGCGGAGGACACGTGGTCTCGTCTCGTCAAGATGCACGTCAACCCCACTGGATCTTCCGATGCCCCGCCCACTTTCGTCACTCTTCTTGGAAGAAACAAGAGACAGGCCAACTCTCAGTGCAACTGCGGACCCTCGTCTCGTGGATGCCCCGCTGGACCTCCCGGACCTCCCGGATTCCCTGGAGAGAGAGGAAGAGACGGAAACCCCGGACAGTCTGGACGTCCCGGAGCCAACGGAATCGCTCTTGCTGTTACCTTCGACACTCCCGGAGGATGCATCAAATGCCCGCCCGGACCTCCCGGACCCGACGGACAGCCCGGATTCCAGGGACCCGCAGGACAGAACGGTGCCCCCGGTCTTCCCGGATCCGCCGGAAACCCTGGTCGCGATGGATTCCCCGGTGAGGCTGGTACTCCTGGACAGCGTGGACGTGACGGACACCCTGGATCTGCCGGAGCCCCCGGACAGCCCGGAGTTCAGTACACTCCTGGAGAGGCCGGAAGAGATGGAGCACCCGGCAGACCCGGACCCCAAGGACCCGCTGGACAACCCGGATCCGATGGAGCTCCCGGAAACGACGGAAGACCCGGAGAGGACGGCAGACCCGGACAGAACGGAAGAGACGGATTCCCCGGACAGGCTGGAGAGCCCGGATCCGATGGACTTCCTGGTGCCGATGCTGCCTATTGCCCCTGCCCCGCTCGTACTTCTTCTTACTCCGAGCCGGTGCATGCTGCTCCTGCCTACGAACAGCCCGCCCCTCAGGGATACAGAGCTTAGAGAGGGAGATCAGATTGACCCTGAATGGGAAGACAGAAAGAATAAACAACTTTTGCAAGCATATTTAATGTTTACGTTACAAAACAAACAGGGAAGATTCGCATCCATCGAGAATATCAGTCCGGAAACAATTCAAAAGAGATGAGACGACGTTTCTTTGGCCTTTGACCCAGAGATAAAACATTCGACGCTCATTTGTAACTCACGGTGTTCAGGACAAAAAGGTGTTCCATGTCAAGCGATTTTCCAATAGCGAGCTACCACGTTAGATGGGGCAAGCCGGTAAAGCTGCAACGTGGGATTACGTAACCCAACACACAGAAAAAAAATCTGTCATTTTTCATTCTGTCACTTTTTTGACAGAATGATTCTGTCCATCAATTCTGTCATATATGGCAGATGTATCGATTATAGATTGGATTATAGATTAATCTGTCGGTGCAAGACATCTATGCTTTCGGGACTGAATTCGTGGCAAGCCATCACCCATTTCCGCGCTATTTCCGCACTTTCCAACTGTCTGCCTCAATTTGCATACACTTGTCAGAATGACGTGTAACTTCACTCACATTTTGATCCAAACACCGAAAAGACCCGCGAGGCCATGACGTATAGGAACGAGCCACAGGTCGAATATTTTCGATTATCAAACATCATTCTTGTTGTTCCTAACATTCGAACGTTCACAATGATTATGCAAATCAGTAATGTACCCGCCATGGGGTCAGCATGACATCATTGCATTGACTATCCCAGACTGTCTGCAAAAATTGGTTCATGCAATACGCATATTCTCGTACCATCAAACCCAGTTTGAACTTCAAAATTCAACTTAAAACGCGTTCTCTGTAAGAACGTAGTGCGAGGACGGGGTAGGCGGCACAACTAATTTAAAGTTGTCGCAGAGAGTTAAAACTTTTTACACAAATAGTCTTAGGTGTAAACAAAATTTTAAACATGAGAAATTTACAAAATGTCAAAATTTGAAAAATCTATATTTTTTTTCCGAAAAAATTTTTTTTTTCAATTTTTTTATTTTGCTATCGTCTTATATATTTTTCAAAAGAGCATCAAAAGTTATGTATAAATCTATATTTTCATGCGAATTCAACCACTGGGAGAGAAAAACGGTGATCGCATTCACACAAATTTGGCGTTTTGGTGAAAAACTATTTTGGGAAAATATCTTCCCATGATTTCCGCATCATGGATCCGATATATATTATGTATTTTTCATCGTAGAATCGAATTGTGACAATTTGGTTAAAAATCTAGGGAGTAAAAGTACTCGTACATTCACTAGACCGTGACCACGCAGAAATGAGATTCGATTTTGAAGTGAGTAGAAATTTTTTTCCTGCGTTTAAAACTAAATCGAACGCATACCATATGAAAGAGCATCAAAAGTTATGCCTAAATCTATGATTTCAGGATGATTAAACCACTACGAGCAAAAATCGACAATCACATCCCCAGAAATTGATAATTTTAGTGAAACTCAATATTAGCACATATTTCGATTCAAAGTGATCGTACTGGGCTAAAACTTTTTTCACAAGCATTCTAAAATGTATAGTAAATTTAGTCGTGAGAAAGTCATAAAAAGTTTATTTTGAAAAATCGAAAAAAAAATTTTTCGAAAAAAATTTTTTTTTTCAATTTTTTTAGAAAGTCATATTATGTCATATCTCATTCGAAAGAGCATAAAAAGTTATGTATACATTTCTATTTTTAGCATGATTGAGGTACGAGGAGCGAAGAAATGCGATTTCGAAAAACCAATGTTTTGAGTTGGTCACCATTTCTCTGCTAGTAGAATCTCAATCAAGCTAAAAGTAGAAATTTATACATAACTTTTGATGCTCTTTCGAATGAGATATGACATAATATGATTTTCTAAAAAAATTGAAAAAAAAATTTTTTTCGAAAATTTTTTTTTCGATTTTTCAAAATTTAACTTTTTATGACTTTCTCACGACTAAAATTTACTATACATTTTAGAATGCTTGTGAAAAAAGGTTTAGCCCAGTACGATCACTTTGAATCGAAATATGTGCTAATATTGAGTTTCACTAAAATTATCAATTTCTGGGGATGTGATTGTCGATTTTCGCTCGTAGTGGTTTAATCATCCTGAAATCATAGATTTAGGCATAACTTTTGATGCTCTTTCATATGGTATGCGTTCGATTTAGTTTTAAACGCAGGAAAAAAATTTATACTCACTTCAAAATCGAATCTCATTTCTGCGTGGTCACGGTCTAGTGAATGTACGAGTACTTTTACTCCCTAGATTTTTAACCAAATTGTCACAATTCGATTCTACGATGAAAAATACATAATATATATCGGATCCATGATGCGGAAATCATGGGAAGATATTTTCCCAAAATAGTTTTTCACCAAAACGCCAAATTTGTGTGAATGCGATCACCGATTTTCTATCCCAGTGGTTGAATTCGCATGAAAATATAGATTTATACATAACTTTTGATGCTCTTTTGAATGATATATAACACGATAGCAAAATAAAAAAAATTAAAAAAAAATTTTTTTTCGGAAAAAAATTATCGATTTTTCAAATTTTGACATTTTGTAAATTTCTCATGTTTAAAATTTTCTTTACACCTAAGACTATTTGTGTAAAAAGTTTTAACTCTCTGCGACAACTTTAAACTAGTTGTGCCGCGCGTCCTGCGTTCTTACAAAGAACGCGTTTTAAAAACAATCAAACCCAAAAAGGCATTCTCCAATCTTTCCCGTCTTTCTCAGGTAATTACTGGAATTATTGACGCCTTTCCTTCGCTTCTTCACGTGAATAACGCCTCTCACAAGTCCCGCCTATTTCCGAAATATATTCGGAAAATCCATCCCATCTTCTTGACGTTCCTGCTATAAAAGCGACGGGATTCGGTGTTCCGATGAGCTCCGGAAAGTCTCTCTCACTAGAGAATGAAACTCGTGGTTGTTCTTCTGCTGATCTGCACTGCAGTCACTGCTTATGAAGAACCACCTCTAACCAAACCTCCCTTCATATCGGCTGAGATAGATGAGATTAACGAGAAAGACGTGAGATAGTATGAACCAGTATATCCTTCTGAAATTTCAAACCCTCCTTAATGTTAGATTTTTTACGCGACGCTTGATGAAGCTTTTGATTGAGTTAAATTGCTCCGTTCCTTTGATAGAATTCAAACTCACTCACTCTTTTCAGATCGATGAACCTCCTCTAACTAAGCCTCCACCACTTCAACTAAAGGAAATTGCGGAACAGCCAATTCAAGTTAAGCAGGTGGGATATTTACCTGTTATGTTTCTCGAAAAAATAACCAGAACTCCTTAGACTTGTTACGAAAGATTTGTTACAGCTGTTGATTGAGTTAACTTGCTGTTTTCCTTTGATAAAATTCAAACTCACCGACTCTTTTCAGATCGATGAACCCCCGGGAACCATTGCTCCATCTTTTCTACGAAAAGAAATTGAGGACTAGCGGATTCCAGTATATTTCGATATAGAGGCACATTCTCATTTCGTTCCTTCAAATACCTTTTTTATTGTAATTGTTTTCTAGAACTTGTGTTTTCTCGCGAGGCAAACATTGTAGTTCTTCTGCTTGAGTCCTGGATAAATGATGTGGTGTAATGTGTAATGTTTATTCTCTAACTAGCGGGGTTGTATTGAGGTTAAATGCACTACGCTCCATGTATAGTTTTGGGTGCGGGCTCGGTCCAGGGGGAGCTCGGTAGCCGGCTTCAGGTTCGGTTCAGGGGGAGCTCGGTAGCAGGCTTCAGGTTCGGTTCAGGGTGAGCTCGGTAGCCGGCTTCAGGTTCGGTTCAGGGGGAATTCGGGAGCTGGCTTCAGGTTCGGTTCAGGGGGAATTCGGGAGCTGGCTTGAGCTTCGGTCCAGAAGGAGCTCGGCCCGGCTCCAGGATCGGTCCAGGCCCTCCTATAGGATGTTCAAAAAAAAATCGCCTTCTGTCTTCTGTTAGGTACTGTTATCGTTCACTGGTTGCTCTCCGGCACATTCACTTGAGTCGATGAGGTCTGGATAAGCTTGTAGTCGCACAGACACGTAGAAACGGCAATCTTTGCACACAGCGTTTCAGGGGTATAGCTCCTCGGCCACAGGCCATTGGCAGAATGCCAAATGCACATCATATCTATTCATACAGAAGCTTGAGTACGGTAGGATAGGGCGCAGACCCTATATATATACCCACATCGAAACCAGCTCCGTGCGCGAGCCGGGTTTGAGAAGCGGGAGGAGAGGTGACGTCGCGCCCCGCCCCCTCGCATGATCGATCTCGTTTCGCCCGCCCGCTCACTTGACTGCGGCACAGAGACAGCTCTGCGTCTCTGCCCCACTCGAAGGGGGAGAGACTTGTCCACCCCGTCTCGAGTAACGCGCGCCCTCCCGATATAATATGGCCCGTTCTTTCGCTTCGCCGTCTGGCACCCTCTCTTCAGCGAACGCTCTCTAACTTCTGTCTAGCCGTCTAGCTCATATGTCCGCTCTCGAAATGCTGTGTTGCATACACACAGAGAAATCCTACTAAGAACAGGCACTCAAGTTGACCCGCCTACTAATATGTAAGTATGCGCAGCTTATATATTAGTAAGCCCTACTTACATATTAGTAGGCGGGCCAACTTGAGTGCCTGTTCTTAGTAGGATTTCTCTCTGTGTAAGATTTGTAGGTTGGATTCAATCATTCTTCGCAGTCAATCGCGATTGGAAAGCTCTGTGCGGTAGCGAAGGAATCTATCGCCACTAGACTTTGAAAGGTAACTAAACAACTACTCGCAGAAGACGGAAATTACACCCCCATCCTCTTCATTCTCCGCTCTCTCTCTTCAAAAAAGCGGTCAATGTCCCTGTTATCTGGGTAGTTGTTTAGTTACCTTTCAAAGTCTAATCGCCACGCATGTATCAATTTCCAGCATTGCATAAGCAGAGAGAAGGCAGATTCTGTAATATATTATGATTTGAATATTGCTCCAGATCATATTAAATTAAAGTGCACCATTACTTGAAGTTTGTAATATTTTTAATATAAAACATACAAGTTTGAGTATTCACAATTTTTTTAGAGAGTATTAAACAGTGGAGTTGTTATACTTTCGTCATTACATATATTTGCTCCTTTCGATTATTGCTCGGATTGAAATCATTTATCGCAAAGCATAAAATACGTGTTTCCAAAGAGACTATTCTTTTTCGGGTCGTTGGTCCTCAGTAGCCGTGGTCGCATTGGCTTATTAGCGTGTGCATGTTCAGCATGTTCACAGACTGTCACCACCGACGCATCCTGGATATAATGGAGGCACGGGGTAATGTCATCATTATCACAGTCGATTTGAATTCAATAATGATGCTCCGGAGCTTCAGGTTGCATCTAGTATAGATAATACAGAGGCTTGTTCGATTCTGCAACGAAAGGTACTCGGTTAATTGAATAGCACGAAACCGTAGAAAAAGTATTCATAAAATCAATAAACTTTGGAATGATTTTCAAAAATAAAAAAAATAAACTTACTTGTAGGGTTATCGTAGTAAGCAGATGTGAGATGGTACTGAGCAGATGTAGACTGCTCAAGCTGCAATTGATATTTGTTTAAAAAATAGCGACACTAAAACGAGTGAAAATGGGAGATTCAAAAAAAATTGTGGGAGAGTGGATGAGAGCTTCCCTGTCCAATGCGCCCCATCTCTCTCTCTGTCCTCTCCTCCTACTTTTTTCGGCTGCTAAGCGACAGTGAACGAGCCTCTCATAGTGGAGAAGAGAGAGAAGAGCGTGAAAGAGAGAGAATAAATACTGGACCGATCTTCTGGACCGATCGCGAACTGGTGGAATGCAACTTATGAAGACTACCGACCCATCCTCATTTGAGCGACTACCGCCTGATATGATAAATTGATTGATTGATTGATCTTCTTTACCATCAACAATGATTTTGATCTATCAAAGTTAAAACTGAAGTTGAACGAGGAAATGCGTGAACACATGAAATTTGGCTGCAGTTATAAACTCCTCATTTGCACAGAGAACTAAGAGATGAAGAAGATCATATCCAATGGATATTATTACAATATTAAAATGATGCGTTTAGGAAATGGACTACTGGTGGTGTACTCTCTTTCTATACCTCGACCTGTCTCTCATTTTGCCATGCTCTCTCGGAGCCGTATCTGTTGTTTAGCACAGATTATCAACGGAACGTTTTATTATTTCGGACGAGTGCTCGTAAATTTCAGAGTGAGGAAAACGAAAAGTCGGAGCCTCCACGTACTCGTTGCAATTCAACATTATTATCTTTACTTGTTGGCAACGGATTTTTTTCTTCTGAAAAAAATGTGTGAAAAAAATGTAAAAAAAAAATGATTTTTTTCTTCTGAAAAAAATTCGTTGCTTTCTTTCTTTACAATAGAGTTCCCTTCAATTTACTTTTCACTTCAATTCACTTTCAAGTTATAACTATATTGCACAGAGAGAAAACATACTAGGAATACGACATCAAGTTGGCACTCCTACTAATATATAAGTAGGGCCTACTAGTCGCCTACTTATATATTAGTAGGCGTGCCAACTTGATGTCGTATTCCTAGTATGTTTTCTCTGTGTGTGCCTTAATGAAATCCGTAGATTAAAAAAATGAATGAATGATTTAGTGAAAATAATGAAAAGAACAGGACAAAATTGTTCCATGAACAATAAAGTTTATTTATTCTGGCAAAATCACAAAAAAACAGAGGATACAGTCGTTTCTCAGGTACTGTAGAAAGTGGGGGAGATAAAATCATGGAGTCGGCAGAAGTAGCTAGGAATGATTACTGTTCCTTATTCCGTGTGCTCTCTTGTGAATGGTGTATTCGAACGATGCACCCATGATTCCTATCCAACGAAGCTGATGCAGTCGCACAATGTCACGTCTCCTCTTGATTCTCTTTGGTCCCAGTTTTTTTAGTTGGCGGAATGTTGAGTATTCTGCAACAGTTTGCCATGAAACAAAATTATTTCGAACAACACTTCTCCCGGGATGAATTTTGCCACTGAGTATATATCACCTGAAAATATAGGAAACAAAGAAACAGGTAACATAGTAGATGGACAGGTGTAGACTGTTCAATCTGTAAATAAATGAATTGAGAAATTACAGGAAAAATAGAGCATACGAAAATCGTACAGTGAATGATTCGATGAAGTGGCTTTTTCCTGCTTCCCATTAACAGCGAACGCAACAGCGAACGCATCTCAAAGCGATGGGCAGGGAGGAAGAGGGGGGGAGGGGTTGAGAGAGAGGGAGGGAGAAAGAGAGAGGAAGAGGAGATACCGAGAATGGAACTGACCGTGAGGTGAATTCTGAGGTATCTGGCTCAAATCATGTAGCGGAATCAGAATAGTATTGTGCAGTTCAAAAACGTAGCAGTCTCCGCCCACTTAGGCGATACGGTCGTTAGCGCGAATTAGTCCATCTTTCGGAACATTATTTTCCCTACTAAGGCAGATATCTTCTCAAAAAATATTTCATTCCTATTTCATAAAACGTGCATTCCACTGCTATTGAAAGAACATAATAAAATCACGGAAATATTGATATTGCGTGTTAGCATTTCGCCGTAGTTTCGTTATCAACGGAACGGAAAATTTACGCACAATAATGGAGGGCTTCTCGTCGGTCGACACGATGAATAATCATTTTAGGAGAGATTACAATCTGAGATTTTTCCCATCTCGGGACTTTTTTTTTCATTTTCCGTTGTTATTCGGATTGAAATCGTTTATCGTTAAATACAAATTCATTTTCCCCAAAGGATCATTTTCACTGTACTACGAGTGTCCGCGTTCGTTAGCTGCTGCATGGCCAGTTCAATTTCAATTACGCAGATTTCTCTCCCTTTCCTAGTTGGTACCCGAAAGAAAGGCACTCTTCCGGTGGTTCTCTCGTTACGGACGCTCCTTTCGTAGTCAATCGGACATCGGTTGTCACCATGTATCGGAAGTATTGGGAATTAGAGATCGACTCTGCAACGCCTTTCATTACTGTATTTGACAGTGGAAGTTTCATTATATCGGACGAGTTTACGGTTTCAATGTTTAATATGCCTGCTGAGACCCTTGTCGGTACGATGTAACGAAGGCGTAATCTGCTTCATAGGGTACAACCGTTTATCGTTCTGTACAATGCGAGGGAATCCGATTCGAGGGAAGTAGTGGATGGACATAGGATTCTGTCGGTTACGACGATGAGAACTATCCACCGAGTGTAGGCGATCAAATTGTGAAGGGAAAAAATGAAGAACTAATGGTCGAAGCAGCAGTTACGATTCGGTGACCACTCTACCGACTGTTGTATGTGGAAGATGCGCCTTTCATCTCGAGAATGTGCATTCGTAGAGTGCCTTTGGTGTGTGACGATAGCTTCACTCTGATAGTTTCCTGCAACATCAGCACATCATTTCACAGCCCTGTCACAAATCCGGATAGAGGTATGGAGGGAGAGTGTGGCAAAGTAAGAACGATCCTAACACTTTCTTACCCATTTTTGAAGGGATTTACTTTGAAGAACCATCACAACATGTTGATGTTGACGTCATACTGAAGATTGAATTAAATGGGAACAGGTGTAGACTGTTCAATCTGTAAAGAAATGAATTGAAATGAAACAGGAGACAGAGGACACGAAAATCGTACAGTGAAAGATTCGATGAAGTGGCTTTCTCCTGTTTCCCTTCCCTTCCTCCCTCCCACGTTTTCCTGCTGCTTAGCAACAATGAACGCATCTCATTTTATCTTGACTATTTAGTCTGTTAGTCGTGGTTCAGTGTGAGCTGAATGTGAGCACAAGTGAAGAGAAATATACTTTTTTCGAGCATACAATTGAAAAGAGAGCCGTTTCATAAACGGACACGGTCTTAACTTCCCTCATACTTTTTTGGGTACGATATACCCCCAGTGGCATTGACCGAAGCGATCTCAACTTTACAAAGTGCTCATACTGTAACCGCGTTACCATAACCCCGGTATGGCAAAAACGGTATGGTTCATCCGTGTGATATTTGTACTCGCCTCTCTCGGCTCGATCAATATAAAATTTCAGAATACTGTAGAACAGGCGGTACAGTATCATAACAACCGTATACCACCCACAGAATAAGTACTCTCGGTCTGCCTACTTCAACCCAAATTCTCAATTGCATAATTCCGATTTACGGTAGAACGGGTTACGGTGTTGTCGTTGCGAGACCTCCATACCTTATTTGAGGGTATTGAGGTGTCCTCTGACGAAGAATGGCACATCGTTCTATTTCGACAGAAAGGGGTTGGATACGACTTCACTTGCGCATTTTCATTCGACAATAGTTTCACTGCCGCGGCAATAGGAGAGAGGTCAGGGTGGTGATCGGAACGCGCACTTTACACGAGACGGGGTTGAGACGCAAGGGAGATAGGGACGTGTCGACCTGTGTCAACCCCGTCTCGAGTAACGTGTAGCCGTCTATCACCTTCCTACAGTAGATTTCGTTGTGTCAACCGCACTAAAACGGTAGATTGGGAAATCAACCCCTTTCTGGATGCCATAACGGGGGGTGGAACGATGTGATGGCGACCACTCAATACATCGAAGAGATTGAGAAATGAAATGAAATTTTCGGCACTTTGCCGAATTTTTCGGAACGCCGAAAAATGAGAAAGAATATCGCTCCTGTTTCTAAATCCCATTCCAAAATGAATATAAATATGTTCTTCAAGTCATTTCTCAGTAATGCCACTGCTCTTTATACACTCATTTACACCTTTCATTATACTATATTTTAGTGGTCTCGAGACTCGTTAGAAATACAGTGCATGCCGTTGAAATAAATAAACAAATAGAAAAAAAAGATAGAGTACGGTAACGAATATTTTGCGTTCTATTTTACACTGAGTGACAGAGCGTTTTTTCTCGTTCTCAGAGGTACCATGATTCAGCTCCATAATCACGTTTGACGGTATTAGACTTTGGAAATTTTCTTGCTTTGTAGTTATTTGCTCCTTTCCATTGTTACTAGAGTAGAAATAATTTATCGAACAATCAAACGCGTGTTTCATAAATCTTGCCTACCTTGCCTACGATTTCCGTAGACCTTGATTGAATATTCACTGTCGGTAATGATATAATGCCTTACTTATTCGATGCTGACTGGCCTTATTTATGTCTGGGTGAAAAGATGGACCGACATATATTAGATGGCCTTCTCTTTTAGCAGCTGACTGGATTTTCACAGCGAGTGATGGAGTCGTAGCAGGAAATATTGTATGTAGGTTGTGCTTTGGAACGCGCCAACGAATTATTGCAGCAGCGTTTATTTTACTGAAGATAAATGCTGCATTTATACTGCATTTGTGAAATGTTGCGACTACTTTTGAATAAAATTTTTAAAAAAAACAAGCCTACTTGTTTGTTATTTGTAATCAGGTGAGAGATGCGTTTGATTGTGAGCAGGCGTAGACTGCTCAGGCTGCAAAAAAAATTAATTGACGTGTATTACATTTATAAAATGATACGATCAAACAAAATGTCGAACTGGGACTTCCTGTGTTTACCGAGACGAGAGAGCACGCAAAAGCGAGAGGGTCGCCAATGTTCCTGCATGGTAAACAACCGAAGTTCGTTATTCGGCTTTTTGGTATGATCGTATCATTTTATAAATGTAATAATGGAGGCGATGTAAGAACAGAATATGAAAGAGGCTAAACTACTATTGTGGGAGAGTGGAGAGAGTGGCTTCAATCTCGAATGGCTCTCTTTCTCTCTCCCCTTATGTTCTGCTGCCAAGCGACAGCTAACGCGACGCGTTGAGGAGAAGAGTGAGAAACTGAGGCAAGAGAATCGATGTTGTTTAATTATATAATATAATTGTCGTCTAATACAATAAGCTATCACAGAGAACCGCAATTGCAGTCTGGTATTAAAAAGGTACAAGAAAACGAAAAAGACATCATAAAGAAAACGCATTTGCATATCGTTTAGAAGACATCATAATTTTCTTCAGGCACTGCTTCATGTGTGTTGAACATATGTTGTTCATTGCCGAAGACTGTCGTTGGTTTAAACAATTTTTATCCATTTGAACAATAACTCGCAATATGGGGCTTGTAGAGAGAAGGACCATGGCACTCGGAGATAGACTCATTGACGTATCTCCAGCGACCGACAGCAAAAACACATATAAACAGCAGTAAGCTGTTAGAGTAGGTAATGATACTCGCGTGGTGATAGTAGCTTCTCCCAAAGCAATTCTGCTATTCGTGGCGGTTGAGGCAGCTATTGTGAATGTCGAAATGATGATGAAATGCAGAGTGTTGAAATTTCTGACGCAGCCCTGCATCACAAAAACACTTTGGGGGTTTGAAACTTAAATTTCTTGAGAGGGCTTGATAACAAAAAAAAACATAAAAACTCTAAATTCAAACTCACCACTTATTTCCGAAAATATTAGTATAAAGAGATAGATACTGGAGACGGTAGCAGATGTAGACTGCTCAATCTGAAAATGTTCAATCAATAACCAATAAATCATTTATTTCAATTGCTGTGAAACATTACGCAGCGACAGAATGTACAATTGAGCTTGTGAGTTTGGAATAGGAAAAAATGGATGAACGATTAAGATAATAAGAAAGAATTTAAAAAAAAACAAGAACAGAAGTGTATAGTGGGAGATTGGGTGAAGTGAGCCTTCTTCCATTTCCTTCCCTTCTTCTCCTCCCACTTTTTTCTGCTGCTAAGCGACAGCGAACGCATTTTATTTGTTGGGAAAAGAGAGAGAGAGAGAGAGAGAGCCAGAAATCAATATTTGCATGAATTTCATTCCAAAAATGAACGTTCGTAGGAGGGCTCAACATTATCGAGCAGAAAGAAAAATATCAAGTGGAAAGAGTAAGAAATAGGCACCAAACGGATGCGATGCTAAAATTTTACATTATTTTATCGTCGACAGAATAAATGATGTTGCATACCACGAACAGAGAAGAATAACCCCTACCCCATGTAAACGATGCGTTTGTTTTTCAACGTAAGATGCAGAGACGTACAGATGGTAGATTCAAGCTTCTTGAGTTGGGCGTCTTTCTCTTGTTTTTATTCGTTCTCTTCCCTTTCGTTATTGTATTTATCAGCGGAACGTTTTATTGTTTCGGACGAGTGCTCTTGAATTTGTAATAGTCGTGGAGTGACTCTTGTCGATACAAGGCAACAAAGCTACAGGGTAAAACCGTTTATCAGGTAATTCAGTATGAAAGCGAAGGAAAAAACATATCGCAAAGGGAATCGTCGTGTTTGGTCACAGGCCGTAGAAGTTCCGTCAATGAGGGCTATGTACCGAGTGTAGACAAATAATTGTGGAAGGAAACAATTGGCGAACACAGGCCTCTGTCGGTGCTGAAGGAGTGGGCTCTCTACTGAGTCGTGTATCCGGAAGATGCATCCGTCATCCCGTGTCTTCGAATGACACCGTCTATTCTTAGAGTGATATGCGACGCAGGATTCGCTCCGATAGTTTCCTGCAGCAGCACATAGTTTCACAGTTAGCGCAGTCACAATTTCTCAAATCCTCCTGACACATTTTAAAGAGGTTGAGTTAGAAAGAACAAGTATAGTATAAAATTTATTTTCAAAAAAAAAATAAAATAAAAATCACCGATTGCATGTTGACGCCAAACTTAAGATTGAATTAAATGGAAACAGATGTAGACTGTTCAATCTGTAAAGAAAAAATAATAAATTGAGACGAAACAGGAGACAGAGGACACGAAAATCGTACAGTGAAAGATTCAATGAAGTGGCCTTTTGCTGCTTCCCATCTCTTTCCTCCCTCTTTCTTTTTCCCTGTGCTTAGCAACGGTGAACGCATCTCAATGCGATGGGAAAGGATCGACAGGAGGAGGAGAATGTTGGGAGAGGAGATAGTTCGAAGCTAGATCTGTCTGTGGGATGATGTCTGAGGACTATCTGACTGAAGCAGGTAACGTAATCAGAACATCAATGAAATGCTTATCTTCGGTCGTCATAAATAACAATGTATTCATAATAATTTTAGAGGATGTTTAAATTTGAAACTTTTCTTGACTGACTCACGTCATTTGCAATATTTATTGTAGAGTTGAGTTTATCGCAATAACATTTTTTCCAATATTTTTTTTTTATATATTTTCGTATTTTTCCAACGGTATTCTTCTTGAGCACAGCGAGTGTCTGCGTTGGCCTACCGCAGTCCAAGGTCTACCGTGGCTTACAGCGATCAGAGACAATGCGCTCGTACGCCGTGGACTAATCGTCTTCTGGGAGTGTGAGACAAGACGGAGAGACATCGACAAATTCCGTTGTGATGGGGGCAGCTTGTTGCGGACTTGTAATCATAGATACGGCGGAGGTTGTACCGATTCTGCGATAAAATGCAATCGTTACAAGAAATATTTCCGCACGAAGAAGTGCGATTTTTATAAAAGTATATGCAGCATTTTTATTTATAAAAATAAAACAACTTGAATCGTAGATTTGCAGAGGGACACTTTTGAGCACGTGCAGAGTGCTGAAAAGTGAATGAACATGGGGATTTAATAGGGATATTGAAACGAATGAAAATAGGAGAAATGGAGAAGCAATAGTGGGAGATTAGACGGATTGGCTTCGTTCTCTTCTCTCAATCACCTCCTCCTCCTTTTTTCCGACTGCTAAGCGACAGTCAACGCGTCTGTTTGTAGAGGACAAGATTAGATGAGAATCGATATTCAAATCAAATATGTGGAATACCAAAAGCTTCGGGTTAATATTTCCAAACACTGCGAAATAGTATGGAGCAAACAACTAAAATTATATCTAATATATTTCAAAATGAGGAAAAACTGAGCACAGCTGAGAAAATCAAAGACGATTTCAATATCAAAGTGATGCAAGATCTCACTGGTGACATCTTTTATCGTTGAAAAGAGTTTCTATAACACGCATTGGATAGAGGAAGCATGCATTCTCCCCTTTTAGAATCTCGACTTTTGTCGTCAAGAACTTTTTACTCACGAGTCCCTCAATGTGTCCAATTAATCTAATATTTGTTCTTGGTTCTTTTGCATGGTCATCATTCGCCATGGTTGTTTTTCCGGCTGTAAACATTCCAATGTTTCCGTCGTGATGAGGAGCGGTTCTCTGCAACAGACGATGTCCTGCAATGCAATTGATAAGAAAACTCCTCTTCAACCTCTGTAGGAAAACCGGATTCTTCCACAGAATAAGTAGAGGAGAGCCCATGTATTATTATTTTACCCCCCCCCCCACCCTTCCCTATGCAACAAATAAAATAGTAGCAAAAATCAAGAGTGAAGAATTGGAGGGAACATATTTGTATAGAGAACTAAAAAACGTATTTGAACAAGGGAAACTGACTCATGTACGTGAGTAGATAGACGAAAAAAACAATTAAGCAAGTGTAGACTGCTCTATCTGAAAGGATAATGAATCGGAAACAGAAAAATAAAATAGACACGAAAAACGTAAAGTAAAATACGTAAAGTAAATAATCTTCCCCTCTGTTTCCCTTCCCCTTTTCCCCCCCTCTTTTTTCGGATGCTAAGCAACAGTAAAAGGGTCTTAAAGGGGGCAGGAAACAGAGAGGGAGGAAGAGGAGGGAGTGAGAAAGAAGTTTAGATAGAGGGAGAGAGTGGAGACAGTTCGAGGCTGGATCTGCTTGTGGAATGACGTCACATCATTCCACAGGCCGGTCAACCTTACAGAAAGGCCTTTGGAATGAGAGAGCGTGTTAAATCGAGAGGGACTTTCTCACTTTTGCATACTCTCTCGCTCTAACCCTGGTCTGTAGGTTTGGAATCATGTGACGTGTCAGGATGATCTGACTCAAAGTAGGAAGAGTGAACAGAACAGTTACAATGAAGTTACCGTCGATCGATACAATGAGCAATGCATTCATAATCATGATAGAGGGTATTAAATCTTGGAACTGTTACATATACAATATTGGATTGACATCGTTTATCGAAATAAAATATTTTCCATTTACAAAATGGTCTCCGTTCTCCGTGTTTCTGTTTGTCTGCGATCACTAACAGCGGTCCGGTTAGATCATTTCTGATGAACGGGGCTGGCTGTATTCGGGTATCTTGTGACGGGACGGGTAGACGTTATCCGGTCATCGTTAGCTCAGATGCTTTGGCCGTTTTTCTCAGCTCCAATCGCCATAGAAGCTTTGCAGCGAGCACAGCGAATTGTATGTTGGTTCTGAAAAGAATTGGAAGCACTACGAAGTGCCGCAACCGCGTTTTAAACGCGCGATTACTATTAATGCTGCGTTTGTTGTCGCTGATGGGTCCGAATTGGTCTCACGATTTTACGCCATTTGTGTACAGAAGACACAATACATGCAGCATCGTAGAAATTTGGCCCGAACCGTTAGGAATGCTCTAGCATTGAGACTGCGTAACATTGTTCGATTCAGCAACGAAATGTTGTCGGTCAACAGAGCATCAGCAAAATTAGATTCATAAAATCTATGAATTTTGAAATTAAAAACACCAATAAACTTACAGATTTTCGTAGTAGGCACATGAAAGAAGGAAACGTGCAGATGTAGACTGCTCAGGCTGCAAAAAAATAAAATATTTAATAGAGACATTGCAAGGAGTGAAAATTGAAGATGAGACAAAAACTATAGGGGCTTCTCTCCAATGGATTCCTTCCCTTCCTCCTCCTTTTTTCGGCTGCTAAGCAATAACGCGTCTATTGTGGAGGAGAGAGAAGGACGAGAAAGGAAAGCATGCGAATCGATAACATTTCGAATTAACATGCTGTGAATTACAATAAGGTCCTGAAGCCGGATGTGAAATGCGTGAATTCACGACATTTGGCAGTACTTGCATTGTGAATAATTAGGAGATCAAGAAAAAAATATAACCAATGACTAATAGCCAGTGTGAGGAATGTGAATAGTTGGAGCTTCCGCGTACACATTCATATCCAAGTAACATCCTCCTCGATAAAACTTTTTTTGCAGACTCCATAAACATTTTTTCCGAGATGGACTCACAATCAGATCGTGAACACTTTCTGAGGCCGACATATATGTCATCTATATATAGGCATTCCAATTTTCTCATATTCTAGAATCACCTTTCTCTCAAATACACTGTCTATCCCCGCAACAGAGAGGAGTTCTTTTGATGCCGCAAAAATGTTCGAACTATTTTCTAGTTATCCAACAATCGCTACCATTCTTCATTGATAAAATGCCACAACATCAATTGGAAATTATTATGATGATTAGATAGAGATATAGATATTTATACATGCTAGGACATGTTAATTGTAGTTTGACAAAGTCTTGCCCATTCTCCTTTGGAACGATGTTCTGTGGTTATCGGGATCCTTTCTTCTCTCTCGGATTGTTCCCCTCACGCACGATCCCGTTGTATTAGGAATCTGGCACACGTTTCTTGCTCGCTCCTTGGAATTCGAGCACCGCAGAAGGGAAGAATCCGGGACTGTGTTATTGGATCGTCGGGGATCAATCTAATTGTTGTAGTATGGTACACAACGGTGGTACCGTGACAGTGTGTGCGTGTTGTAGTGCAGTGAGCAACTTGTTCCGCATTTGTAATCATTGATGAGATTTCCGGCAGCGTTGGGATTGTAAGTAGCGGAATGCATAGGCTGTGCCACATCATTCCACAGGCCGGTCAACCTTCCAGAAAGGCCTTTGGAGTGAGAGAGCGTGCGAAATCGAGAGAGACTCTCTCACTTTTGTACACTCTCTCGCTCTAACCCTGATCTGTAGGATTGGAATCAGGTGGTGCCGATTCTGTAACAAAATGCAATAGGTAGAAGAAGTACTGCGGCTTGAGGACCTGCGAAGTTTTCATTTAAAAACAATCAAAATAAATTTACTTGTTTTGTTTTCGTGGATAGCACAGAAAAGCAATTGAGGACGTGCAGGGTGCTGCAAATGGAATGAACGTGGTCATTAAAATAGAGACAAGAAAAAAAAGCGAAAATAGAAGAATTGAAGAGGCTATAGTCGGGCATTCGCAGGAGTGGCTTCATTCTCTCCTTGCCATCCCTTTCCTCCTTTTTTCGGCTACTAGACAACAGTGAACGCTTCCCATTGTGGAGGACAGAGAAGGGTGGGGAAAAAAACCTCGCTCTGATTCGTTGAAGTTGATCACATTACTTTTGACAATTGAAATTCCGAATATATTTTTTCGGATTTTTCCGAATTTTATGACGGATCTATTAAGTTTCAGAATGCTTTCTGCTCAACCATGGTAAAGCATAGCATAAAACTTTCAGAAAGAGTTTCGGACCGAAAGAGTGCGCGCAAATCAGAAAGGGAATATTGATCGTGCATACTCTCTTTCGTTCTTGTTCCCTCTCTGAGGCCCCGGGGCCAACCCATCCTCCCATCCATCCGAGGCAGTAAATTTGCAGCAACTGTGATTGCGGAAGATACCGTGCACTTTTTCCCTCTGAAGGCTTGGGTTACGCAGCCCCAGCTTGAATGTCGGTCTAGCGTAATACCCCTTCTAGCGTAGTAGCTCGCTACTGCAAAATGGTTTACATGGAACAGCTTTCACGGTTCTTTGTTCGGAATTTGTTTGTTCGCATGATTGCAGTGTTAAAAAGAGTTTATCGAAGTAAGAGATCGTGTTTCTAAAGTGACATCATCTTGTAGCTTTTCGTAAGCGTTGACCAGCCGCGATTAGCGACGGGATCTTCGGTTGAGGTGGTTTTTCTACACTGCTCGAGATTGGGTCGAGAAGGTAGTCGGGATGTGGCCTTTTCATTCTGCGGATTTCTTCCTTTTAGCATGCATCATCGATCGTAATGCGCCCGAAGCGTTGAGAGTGCGCGTTTTCCTCCTCCATATAGAAGAGGGAAAGCAGGGGTATGCACATTCTGCAATGGAATGGAATCGGTAATGATACCATTGAGACAATCAAAATTGATGAATAACCCCGATGAATAATGAATAACTGAATAACTTGATGAATAACCCCTCTCTAGCCTCCTTTTGACAATTCAAATCAATCAATGGTCTCTGCTCGTCATTCAAATTCAGCATTTTGGCCTCGTTCCTGCGATTGTCTTACACGCTCCCTCAAGCGACGGAATCAGGCGGAATCGCAACACTCCGCGTGCTATCTGCGCATTCCCCGTACATCGTCCTTTTGGCCTTTCAGATCAGTCCAGACATCAGCCCTCTATGCCTGAATCCATCATCAAATCGATCGAGTTCTTACAGAACTCCTCTACTACACTATGCTAATGGACAAATCGTCTCTCTTGATTTGCATGAATGCAAAATCTAGATTCCGACCGTTTGCTGCTCGTTCTGACACTTGTTCCAAATTTACACTCGAAATCCTTCGGTCCCTTTTGGGTAGATCCAAACTCCAGCGGCCTTGCCAACTGAGTCCACGAATTAGCATACCAGCTCAATTCCGTGTTGCGAAATCTGAGTGGTGGTCCCTGTCCATACCACTCACCCTTCTTCTCGAAATGCATTCTGGTGGCTCACCCTGTACAGTTCCCAAGTGGGGGACACGCCCACGCCACTCAAGCTGAGGTCTATTGCCTTGTATCAGTTCCAACGCACTGTGGACTAAACGAGCGGCTTGGCCGTCTCTGCATTTCCATTTCCTTTGGTCTCGCCCATCACCCTTATGACACGTGTACTTTGAATCGATTGGCTCGTACAGGAATTCCAACCTGCCTTGATACCCTCACAATTCTCGGAAGCACGTACACTTGTGCCACGTCATAGCAATTGGGCGAAAATAACCGAGACTGTAATCGACAAATCAATTATCTATCCGAAAAAAAATTAAAACACTTATAACGAAGCTATCAGAGGCTAAACACAGGAATCAGAGCCTCTGAAATCAAAAGAGATTCCGACGAATATGAAAAGAGAGCACACAATAGTAGATAGATAACCCGTGCTGCATGCGTATCATTTGAAAGTTGTGATAGTGTAACCCCGGCCTCCTCATTACGCACAATTTTCAATGTAAGCACCGTGGTACCGCGAGGCACTAATATTTGTAACATATTCCAGTTCGCAGTTGGTTTCATGACTTTCGTCGACTTCATGTCGATTTTGTTCCACATGAAGGATATATTCGAAGCATATTTTGCGGTAAATTCGTTTTACAAGCCGTAAACTCTTACTAAAATTTTATTTATCGATTGCACGCTCGTAAATTTAGCATTTTACGAAAATATTAACGACTGTATTTAGTTTGCATATCTGCTCATCTCTTTCCTCGCTGCTCTGGTATGCGAAAGGCGCCCTTGGCTGATCTTCATTCGTACTCTCTGCAATGTAAGTTACTCGTGACATTCAAACCGAAAGATTCATTGTCGGAAAAGTTGTGGGGCCAGCCTCCTCGCTTTACGCGAGAAACAACCGATCAAGGCAGTATGCAAAATTAGGAGAGTTTTGACCTCGCGAAATGAGATGACAGTTATGATGGACACACTGATCGCAATATATTACCAGACCGCCATAAGTGTCATAATAGTCAAAAGCCTAAAATCTTTTTTTCTGAGTGTACGAATGATGTTTGTGAATGTACAACCTAGTAGGAGTTGGTGGTCCTTGTATGCAATATTCCCGTGTCAATTGAAATTTCACAAATTCGCTATTTCAGCTCGTCTGGTTTGCTCTTTTCGTTCGAGATTTCAATGTGCTGATCTTCCTCGTTGTTATTGTCCGACTGTTGTCGCTGCTCGCGGACGCTGCCTGCTATGAAGTCGCCATGCAGTTAGTTTTTGTAAAAGAAGTTACCCCAAAATAACGATAAGAATCGAACTTGTTTCACTTTTGTCTGTGCGTGAAACCGTAGGAGACTGTGTCCTGAATCTCGTCACCTTTTCTGGGTGACAAAAGTGTCCCAGAATGAAGAATGTCACTTAATCATTTCGCAAATTAACAATTAGGATTCAGACGATGAAATAGTAGTAATGAAATACAAAACTGCTAGCAAAATTGTTTTATTAAAGGAAGAAACATGAGCTGGCGTCGTATGGATCCGAGGTACGGGAACTCAAGAAGCATTTGGCCAAAATTGAAGAAAAGATAATCGAGGAGGCGGATTCCCGTGCTGACAATGAGCGCAATAACGACGAGAAGATCAAGTGTGAATCAATTGTGATACCTATTTTTGCAACTGTGTAATGAAAAGCGTACGAATTGATTACTAGTTGGTCCGCCCTATTTCCATGCGTCGGCTTATACTTTTGCTATTTTCTCCCGTTTGCTTGTGTTGTTTTTCAGCGGAACGTATGTGGACGATTTTTTCTCCCTCTCTCGTAAATTTGTAATACTGAAACGCTAACGATCAACAGAAGGGAACCTCGATAAATGACAACTGAAAAAGATAAATCCCTCCTTTTCTCATCTTCAAATGCTGTCAAACCACGTTCCACTGGTCCATTCTGCATTATCCGACCATGAGTCTGCTTGATCAATTTAATGATATTTACTAATTATTTGTTTGATGCTCTCACAGATAAAAGGGGCAAAATTTAACAAAAAAAGGAAACAGAATGGCAACTGTGTTCCACCCCATCTAGCCCCCCCTGAAATTCCTTTTTTTTATTAGTTCCAAGAGAGAAAACCTCCATCAAGGGCTGATATAAATAGTTACCGTAAAGGAGTGAGCGATTCTCTCACAACTGCTCACTGTCTCTCGCACACACCTTTCTGACACCTTTCTGAAGGGCTGAAGGGGCAGTAGAAGAAGGGTACTGAAAGAGTCACTCCATAACGCCTCGCTTACAATTTTAGGTAGCAACAATGCCACTACTTAGGAGAGTCGTCCTTCGCACCTGTCCTCATATCCCCTCTGGCACTGATATTAACGTCCCACAGGGCGCGTTCTTACAGTACCATGAACCGCAACGCATCACATTGCGTGCGCTAATGCGTATCAGCGTTGCTTTCATAAGCTTTCTACTTGCTACTTTTACCCTGTCATTCTGCTAAAGGCTCTTTCTCCTCGCTGCCTTCCCTTCTCATCGTTTATCTACCATTTCTAATCTGCTCATGCTGCTTCCCTCTCCACGTTGGCCCCTCCGACGAAGGAGTACGCCTGATATACGGATGCCCCTCAAACCACAGTCCTCCCCTCAATGACGCCGTCGCTCTCTCCTCATTTCCTCGTATCCACATTTTTTTCAAATCTACAGTTACCCTCCCATCTTCTTCCATCGAACTCATCATGGAATCAATGCTGAACGTTGCGTACGACCTGGCGTCGCTCGTCGCATCTCGTTCTTGGGAGCGACGTCGCCAGCCACCGAAGAGGCCACATCTTCCGGCGCAGAAGAGGACTCCTTCGAGATCGTCGGTTAGTACAGGGTTGCCCGTTCGGCGTCGGTTTCGGTATTACCGAACCCCGCGGCGTCTCTTTTTCTCTAGTTCTCTCTCCCTTATCAGCCGCATTACCGATCTCTCGCTGAGAGAGTCGTAATACGAATACCGAACTTGCATCCCTAGGTTAGCACCTACTGCCTACACGTCAAACTCCTAGTCCAGTAAGACTATGCAAAGAAAGAGAGCTCTCACGTCTTCTTACGCTGCCAAGTTCTTTACATCTTTCTCGACGTTTTGGATCATATCATAGTAGTGGAAAATATGACGCCGAATAAAGGTGGTTTAGTCGCTGTCCACTCTTTTTTTTCGGTAAAACACTATCACATAGTACCAGATGCTGCCTCTGCTGACGATGAAGCGGAGAACGACGGGAAAGTCACTGTGGACAATCAGACCAATGAGGAGGGAAGCGAGGATAAGATGGAGGGTGGAGAGGCAGAGGAGACAGCACCTGGTAAGAACACTACAGTATTCTTGTTGGCTTGTTGGCACCAACCAACTACCCTTTACTGCCCCTGCAATCGCTTTAGATACTCGCATGTCTTAATTTTCGCTGCTTTGCAGGAGAGCCGGCTGCAGCTGCAGTGACTACTGCAGCGCCCGCTGCACCCACACCTGCAGCAGCTAGTGCTGCGGATTCTAGAGATGCTGCAACCGCTTCTTCCACAGTATCAGCTGAAGCAATTAGCACGGCAGCATCCGCAACAGCCAATGCTGCAACCCAAACCGAGAAAGACGAGGCCGTGGTCGAGGTAATAGACCTTTTTTTAAAAAATATTTTAACACGGTATGATAATTTAGAAAATATAATCTACTTCTTTTTTTAGTTACTGGATGGGCTAAAAATTCCGTCGCCTCGCCTGATTCGGGTCGAGATGAGAAGCGACGAGAGTGAATGCGGCATGGAAGTGTACAGGATGGACAGCAACGGATTCGGGGTCGGAGCGATCATAAAGGTAAAACGATTTCGCATGATTCCGTGGAATAGTGAGCAGCAATATATTCAATGAAAATGTAGAAATTTGCGGAGTTTAGATCGTCTTATTCCATTTTTTGTGATCGAAACATTTTTTTGCAGGATTCGGCGGCGGACAGGGCCGGTCTCGTTCCCGGAGATCGCATTTGCTTCATCAATACAGCCAGTTTAGAAGCGCTCAAAGATTCGGAGGTGACTGGATCAGTGCATTCGAAGACGATGATCCACTGGGTAGAAGAGCCGCTTGCACCACTAGGATGCTAGGGTGTAGAAGATTCGGTGTTCGCTCGCCTTATGAACATAGAGTCAGAGAGCAACGGGCCACCGTTAGCTTCTCACTCAGAGGGAAATAAGTCTACGACTTCAGAAGTCTTGGCTACCGAGCGACGACTTTAAATTCTAGAAAGTAACGCTCCCCTGCCTCTAATCGAAGCGAGTAGACTTATGAAGTCGTCGCTCGGTAGCCGAGAAGTCTACAGTCGTAGACTTATTTCCCTGTGAGGACTGCCGCTGCATTACACAGAGCGAAAATTTGCAACATTCTCCTACCAAACTTCACGTATCGTATCACACACATGTGTCACGTATGTGTCGGTGTGAAGTCAGTGTTCGCTCAGGTGCTTCATCTTCTGGGAAGCGCTTCTGCTGAGAAGAATTTCGAGGTCCTCACCCTGCAAGAAGACGAACTGGAACTGTACAAGGTACGGGAATCGATTTATTTGTTTAAAGAAGGAGTAACTTCAAAAATATAATCTCAAGCTGATGGTATTACTCGATTTCTCCTGTGAACGATAACAGAAATAAAAAAAAATTGAGACCTCTATCTTTTCTCCGAACCGAGATATCGGCGCGCAAAGAAACTACCGTCGCTAAGGGACAATCAGGGTCAAATACCGAATACGGTAAAGGGGACATTCTCACACGTGCGCGAGTAACCAAATCTCTCGGTCAACTTTCTCTCTCCTGTCGAATTTGCGTGCACTCTCTTCCCTTCCTTCCCTTGTCCCCCACAGGGAAGAGGGGGAAGAGAGTGCATGTAAACGAGGGATTAGGGAAGGGGAGGGACAGATGGAATCACCAAAAGTGTTACTGCGTTTAGCGGCGAACTCAGTTTGCGATGATTATCTTCAACCTTTGCTTACAGTACCCGCTTGTTCGCTAAGAAAATTTCCAGACGGGAGTCGCGGACATTCGTCCTTCTTTAACATGGGAATGACCGGAAGACACATATCCCGATCTCCATGAAAATTTTAAAGTAGAATCAGCACAATATTCTATCCGGAAAAATGGTTTCAAAAACTGCAAAATGACATTTTCAAATTTCCGACCCCCATGAAAAATCGATATTTAGGTCTAAAAAAGGTATAAAAATTCAAAAAATCATCAACATATCAAGATATCTGATATAAAACATTTTCAATAATATCTCGAATCAAAAATAATTTTGCAAAATATTTTGAAATTTTAATATTTATATTAATATTACTTGAAAATGTCATTTGGCAGTTTTCGAAAACAGTTTTACGGATAGAATTCTACTGCAAAACTTTCATGGAGATCGGGATATGTGTCTTCCGGTCATTCCCTTGTAAAAACATTAATCGCTTCTCCGAATACAACATGGCTAGCGTTGTCAAAGAACCATTGTTATGCAATCGTTTTTCTCTCGTTAGTCTCTAAACGTGAGAATTCACGCCAACACTACAATGGTATCTTATAAACCATTTTTATCACACAATTTGTATAAACGGAAATCATACATGAACTCGGTCTCCGAGTCTCGACGTATCTACCGAACATCATCCGCGGTGCCGCCGCTTCTGAATCACCACGTGAGCTGAAGCTCGAGAGGCCGGAAGACTGGTGGAACGGGTGTTGGTTGACGGAAGACGTTCCCGTAGTGACTGGTGTGGACGAAGATGTGCCCGGCTACAAGGTCTATTCAAAGTTTTTTTTACAACAAAATACATCAAAATGAAGAGTGAAAAGGAAAAAAAACAAAACTTCTAATAACATTTGACAATTCCAGGCCGGACTGCGCGTGGGCATGCGCATTGTTGGCGTCAACAAGAGTCTTTTCCGCAGCTCGACGACTTCGTTGGATGTACAGCACATGATGATCGGCACGTGCAAAGTGTTTGTGACAAGCGGACAGAAGAGGGAGCGCATGCCGCTGCTGGCGAAAATTAACGTCGAAAAACTAGCACCCGTGAGTAAAAACAGAACATGCTTGCTTCCAGACAGAATCACTCTCCTCACTATGAATAGATATATATATATTAGATAGACATAGAATATGGTAGTATATAAAATGGATAAATGTATACGTCAGGGAAAGTTACTTTTCTTTGATTCCCAAACATCCATGAAAGGACCACCTGATACGAAAGCTATTGAAAAAAGAGTTTCTCTAACTACTGCACTCATCCTCACGCACTATAGAGTCCGAGTCCGTAGTCCGTATGAGTCTGTATTTCATTTAGTGCAAGCTGATCATTTTTAGATTGCGTTTGCTGTTTTTGATTTCATATTTTCCGTGATCGCCGTGCGTCTTCTCGCTTATTTGGGAGTGTGGTCTGACAACAACTTCATTACGGTAAGGATTTGATTATACAGTTTTTTTCTCAAAAAAAAATACATATGCAGTTGCAGTTCAGTTATACCATTTCCGTTAACAGCAATGCCAATTAAATTAAAGTTACATACGTAAATACTTTATTTTAAGTGGTTCTTTGTTTGTGTTGGACCAATCGCTTCACCCGCAAGGAAATTATGCCCCCCTCTCAGCTTCGCGAAGTTAACGTGCAATGTGAGTTAATCTTCGAATCATAATAATGGTCGAAGAATATGACTATAGAATATAATTGAAAGTAAGCCTTTCTAAAGACTTGATATTCTGCAACTACTCGAGATGCGAATATCTCTGCCCCCCCCTCTTAATTGCTCTGACGGTAAGTTCGAGAACGGTCGTAAATACACTGAATTATGTATTATAAATTCACAAACACTCGTCGAAAATAATAAAAGGATCCGATCCTAAACAAAAGATGCGGCTGCGAGAGAGCATGCCAAATCAAGAGACACGCCGAGGTAGAGAAATAGAGTACACCACCAGTAGTTCATTTCGTGGACGTAAAATTTTAAATTTTTGTAATATTCCTTCGGAGTGCAGGTGAAACTTATTTGTTTCTATTGCAGTCCCTCTGGCTCATTCGTCTTGTGCTCTGCTTCAATAAAACATGGGGAATGGTCTTTTTCATCGTCTACAAAGTGTGCTCCGTGTTCATTGATTGTTTCATTTACGCCGGAAACCCGAGGTACGTTGAGGTTTTCCTATCTATTGAGACGTATACACTACTCTGACCGAACAATCATTTTTTCCAAACAAATAAATGTGCATTAATATGCAAAATTATGGATAACAGCATGATAAATAGTCATGGGTGACAATGTGCTAGTGAGAGTAGACGAAAATAAATTCTCTACAAAAACATGACTCACAAGGGGAGACCGCATAGTCGATATGGAGTTTCCGAATGAGACCTAGTGGGATCGATTAATATCATAAAAGTAAGAAATAATCGGTGGTTTAAAACTGCTAAAGAGATCTTGTGATATCTGCACTCTCTGTGGGGAAGTGGCTAAATTTGCGGGATTATGTCGGGAAAATTAGCCAATCTCACTAAGGGTGGAGAAGAGGTGGGGCTTATTTAGCAGTTTTAAACCACCGATTATTTCTTACTTCTATGATATTAATCGATCCCACTAGGTCTCATTCGGAAACTCCATATCGAGTATGCGGTCTCCCCTTGTCAGGCATTTTTGCAACATGGCTCGCGCATTCTTGCTTTCACGAAATGATAAAATCCTTATCCTTAAAATTCTTAGAATCGGTGAACAAGTGCATGGCTAACTTAGTGATCAAGGTTCCCTCAAAAACATAAGAACACTAAAGCTGACCTAAAATTGCATTTCAAAATATTAGAAAGATCAATATATTACTACCCGATTGAAGTACACACAATACAGGGTGAAGAAGGAAATGGCTCCATTCCTTCTTGAGGCAAACGTGCTGAAGGTGAGAGCGGCTGCAATCGAGAGGAAGCGGTTTGACAGGATGTATTCACAAAGTCAAATCAACAATGGAGTGAAAACGAAGTCTACCTGATTTATTATCCTTAATCACTATGAAGTGATCCCTTACCGGAACCGATTTGTCTCTTAGCTCCGCACTTTCTATTTCAGTATAATCGTACGGAGCGCCACAGTCCCTCCCATGTTTCCCCTTTTGTTGTTAAACTTTCTCAATTGGCTGAATTGGTTAATAAAAAATAGTGAAAAATGAATTCAAAAATTGTTGAAGAAATCTTGGCAATATCAAACACAGCAAGTTGGGCAAATTATAAGCTCACAATGAAGCACGAATGTTACTAAACGAAACGTTCACTATTCGATGAATTAAATGAAGAAAAAAGCCTCCGGAATTCAAACTTTCAAAGTATCGGGGATTCTGGCAAATTCCTAGAATATTAATATTTTCACCTATCGATGGCTGTGTTTTGCGACCTTCCTCGTGAAATCAGAAATGCGAGACAATGTATTTAAGAGACCATCCACGAGAAGCCGGAGATACCCCATGGATGCCTTTTTTGCAACCTATCCCAATAACTTGGGGGTGAAGTCAGTATCACGAATGCTGATATTAGGCCAAGTAACTAAGGTTCAGGGCTCCGCACCGAAAAGTTACAGTAACCCCACCTTCCGATATCGATTTATATGACATTTTAAAAAGTAGGTTTTTATAGGTTTTCTAGGTGTATTTTGCGAAAAAAAATACAATGAAAATATTTTCGAAGCGATAGGAAATCGATGAAGGGTCAAAATTACAATTTTTCTCTGTTTTTCGACCGTCCTGAAAAAAATTGCCCATCTATTGACAACGATTTTACGATTTTTGGAATCCACGTCAAAAACGACATCCGACAGACTATTTCATGGACTCCGGGCTTTGGGGGTGATGTACGTAAATGTGGTCTGAATGTTCGGATATTAGCCGACCCTGGCGCGTACCTCGCGATATTTCTCTTCCGAATTGCGAAATATCACGTGTATCAAGTGGTATATTATTTGCCTACGATTCTGTGAACATGGCTGACACAATTATGTCATCGCTAGGTTGAAAATTTTTTTTAACATTTTTTTTTTTAACATTTTTTTCGACCAGTTCATGGAATTTTCGAAAAAACTTTTTTTCTCAAAAGTCGATGTACCTGTTTGAAATGTGTTCAATACTTGAAATGTATTATGTGTGCACCGTATTTGACGATAAAATAGCCATATACCTCCAGAATTAATGTGTTTGCGTTGAATTTTACTTGGTGTTTATCTTTCGTAGTTTGCACTACGACAGTCAATTATTACAATATCCATAGTCAAAAACGGTGCACACATATTAAATTTCAAGTATTGAACACATTTCAAACAGGTACATCGACTTTTGAGAAAAAAAGTTTTTTCGAAAATTCCATGGGTTCCATTGAAATTCATGGTCGAAAAAAATGTTGAAAAATTTTCAACCAAGCGATGCCATAATTGTTTCAGCCATGTTCACAGAATCGTAGGCAAATATTATATCACTTGATAAATGTGATATTTCGCAATTCGGATGAGAAATATCGCCAGGTACGCGCCAGGGTCGGCTAATATCCGAACAAAAAAAACAGAGATAAATTGAAATTTTGACCCTTCATCGATTTCCTATCGCTTCGAAAATATATTCATTGTCATTTTTTTCGCAAAATACACCTAGAAAACCTATAAAAACCTACTTTTCGAAATGTCAAAAATATCGATATCGGAAGTCTTTTGGCTAGGATAGCTCCCTTTCTCGGGAAATAAGTCTACGACTTCCAAAGTCTAACCCCCGTAGACTTGAGAAAGTCAAGGAATTAGACTTTCAAAGTCTAAGATAATCAGTTAACGATTCGTCGTGTGTGCGTTTCTGTTGTTTCTCACAAACCTCGCCGGAATTTTACCGTGTTTTTCGAAATTTAAAAAAATTTCGCATTTTCCGCTTTATCGATTGTTTTGTTTGTTGTTTACGTAGTTCATGTTTCTACTTCAAGTGTGGTCAATCAACAGAGCATATTTCACGTTGCGAGCGACTCAGCATCGTTGATTGACCGCGCTAGAGGCTCAAATCACATAGGGAATATTCATTTCGTCACTCTCCCCTTTGCTCGACTTGCTAAGCTATTTTCTATCTTGATATCCGTTTTTACAGCTTAACCGACGTTCGCGCAGTGCTACCCGGGGAATCGTCCGCCTAACTCAGCTGCATGTTGATCAGATGAGCCGTTTATCCGTTTGTTTTGGATTTTTGAAAATTAGGGCACTTGTTTACTTTACCGGAACAAGCAACCCGAAGTCCCATCTCTGGCTAGCTTTCCTCTCATGGGGAAAGCAGTCTGCTGGGGACAGAGCACCCCGCCTTCTTCCCGGAAGAAGAACGCTAGACTAAATCGGAGGGAGGGAATTCAGATCTTTTGTAGGCGAAGGCGGGGAAATGACAATTTATTGAACGGAAAAATAAAAGTCACTAATCCTATCTATTTGATGCTAATCATTCTCTGGTAGTGAATGAGTTGTGGCCAATAAAATTCAGAGTTAGATGATGGATGAGGACCCCACCTCGGGTTGCTTGCCCGTAAAGTTAAGAAGTGCCAAAAATAAGAGCTCTCTAAAACGGTAAATGGCTTGTGAGGAACATTTGTAGGTCACGGCGCTCACATGAAATGCGAGGCCGCTAAAATGATCAACATAAATCAAGGTAACTGTGAGTTTTACTTGTCCGAGATTATAATTATTTTTACAGATTCAAATATTTAACTAATGGAGACTAGAGTGCGCTAGTCGGGTCGGGAAATCGGGAAATGACCGGTACCTTTTCCTCATTTTGCGCAAAGTGAGCCGACCCGATACTTTCGCCAAATTTCCCGATACCTTTTCATCTCCGGCACAGTAAATCAACCATAATAGCCCATAACTGCTATAAAAAGTGAAATATGAACAACATTATAGTAAAGGGAACATGCTAGACGCTTCCTAACGTTGGATAGAAGCGTTTCTGCATCTATCAGGTCGTCTCCGCGCAACATCATGTGAAAAGCTATTTCAACTCCATGAGACAATTTTTCTCATTTTTTAAACGATTTCCGCTTGTAATCGCTAGTTAGAATGGTATTGAGAAATTTGGGAGGTAGAACACCGAATTTACTACTCATTGATAACTCGACGGGACTCGAGTATATCTCGAGTTCTCAGGTAAGCAAGAGAAAAAAGACAAGAATAATTATAAAATTAAAAGAAGCTGATGTTTCGATGTTTCCGGGATATAGTTTGGCTCTGTAAAGAAATGAATCATCACATATTATAAATCTTATTCTAGACGGTTATTTTAGCATATTATTGAAAAATACATATAATACGTACATAAATCATACAAGCTGCAGCGAATTTTTCTGTTCACGTGTCGTGTCTTCTATCTGTTATCATGCGCAGCGTATTAGGTCACATTAGTAACGAGACCAGGGGTGTTTTCTGACGATACTGAAAGATAAAAGTTGAACTGAGAAATATAGGGGAAGGATAATAAGGAATCAACGTCACATTCCGGGTGTCGGCTCTTTGAGCGGAAGCCGATGTTTTAAGACGACGGCCTTTTTTATGTTAATATAAGTAATAGAACGCAGAAACCGATGTGTAAATAGATAATTCAAACCTACTTGACCTCTAAAAATTCAAACCTACTTGTGCTGAGAAGAGACCGTCTCGCGAGATGACGAACGGGCGAAATGAGAGGGAATAAGTGAATTAGCATGAAATTAGCATGCACTAGTACTCACAGTCAAATGATAGTCGAATAAGCATTATCAACGTTATTTTCGCAGGCCGGAGCCAAAAAGGTATCGGGAAATCGAGCAAAGGTATCGGGAAATCCTCCCAATCATTCCGATCATTCGGGCCAAAAAGGTATCGGGAAGTCTCACTTTGCGCACTCTAATGGAGACTATATCGTCGTATTTTATTGGGAGGTGAGTCGAGTTCTCAAACAAATAAAAACAAAAAAATACATCAATAAGAATATTAAAAGAGATCATCCACTAGCGTTTAAAATGAAAAACACTTTCCGTTACATCGATGACATTATTCACATTTCTACAAATGCTGATGATTTCAAATGTCTCACCAAATCAATGTACCATTCTTCTCTGGAACTTGAGAGGACCAATGAAACTAACGTGAAATCAACCTTTTTAGACCTGGAAATCTCGATTACTCCGGATGGGAAATGTCTAACAAGTCTTTATAATAAAACAGACAGCTATGACTTTCACATTGTGAGATACCCTCACTACACTTCGACAATTCCACTATGAGTCGGATTAAACACTTTTTCGGGGAAACTTTACGAATATTCCGAAATTGTTTCCGCTACCAAGACTTTGAAATTAAAATGCGAGATTTACTGAAAAGATATCTAGAAAATAAATACCCAAAAGAAATTCTCGTCTCTACAATCTTGAAGTGCGTGTCTCGAAATCCCTCGATTTCAGTAAAATATGCAAAAAGGAAAGGAGAATTAGGTAATACACTAATTGCTCATCTCCATAATCTCTCGAAATGAGAAAGGAACGCCTGATCAGACAAGAAACGCAGTGATCAAAGTACACCCCAGAGACGTTTGACCTCGCACGTGCAAAGGGACGCGAGACGAGAGACCAAACGACAAACACGCGCGATCAAGAGTTCAAAGGGAGAGAATAACAACCCCACTATAAAAGGGAGAGAGAGAGGTCATTCCTCGTTTGAGCCAAAACATTCGCCCTTTTCTCGCCCTTCCCCTTAATTTGATTTCTAGACCATTTTCGGCAATAAGATTCTAGTTTATCATCTGATTTTTGTTATTTAAAAAAGTTAAATTGACCAAATCACTCCTGGGGCCGTCACTGACGAGCTCCCCCCCAGGAGGGGTATGACTGTCTGACGCTAAGGGAGCGAAACAGTCATACCTACTATAGTTTTAACGTATTCAACTTGTAGTACACTTGAATTAGCAATCGATATTGTAATAATTTTCAAATGTTATTTCGAGTGGTCAAAACTAGTGATTACCCGTTTGTTGGCGATACCAGCGGGTATTTCGAGGACCCTGGGTATCGGAAAAATGGATACTCAACCTCACTTATCAGTTTTCCGGCTGATTCACGTTGGTGCTATTGCAGGGTGTTATTTTCTTTCAATATTTATAATACTTCTTCAATATTAATTCGTCGACACAGTCGTGCAGGTACGCTTCAAGTTGTAAAAATATGCTCATTTCAGGATGATAATATTACGCTCTATTGCGCCAGCTTATTTATTGATCTGTTATTTTTATTCACAGACCAGGTCAGCCATTCCTTTTCCTCTTTCGGTCCCAACATTCCTTTCACTCCCAGTGTGATTATGTGATCTCCATTCCATCACATACTCACATGGGGAGTGAAGGGATGCAGAGTTTTAGTTCTAGTATTGCTATGCCGGTGAAAAATTATGAATCAAAATCAGAAATTAGGTTCCCAGATTTTGCGTACTAATTATATATCGATATCATTTATCGATCTGTGGTCGAGGTACCTTCTACCTTCTCTACCTACCTTGGTCTTTCCTAATAATACTGGGGAAAATACTGGAAAAAAATATATCGCCGTTAAATTAGATACACTATTGCAGGCATCTATCATACATCGTTTACTACTCAGTGCTCGTGGAGTATAGCAACCATGGCGGAAAGCATAGCTACTTCAGATAGAAGACAGAAATCGACTACTTTTTTCGTGATTTGTTATTTTTTGTGCTATAAATGTATTTCTATCAACACAATGATGTTCTTCTCCTCGTACCACACTAAACATACAACTGACTGAATGGGGATACGGTATGAATCGATTTTCAGCGATTCGTAGGGGGCGGGTACCGTATTCGAGCCGACCGGAGAGTATAGACTTTGAAAGTCTAATGGTTAGACTTTCAAGTCTAAGCGTTAGATTTGCAAGTCTCAGGGGGCTGGCGACGACTTTGAAAGTCTAGATATAAGTCTACAAACGTAGACTTATTTCCCTGTGAGTGGGATTAGAATGGTCTCCACAACAACCCTCATTTACTCAATTATCGCCTTATGCAAAATGACAGAAGAACAAGGAGATTAGAAACGACGTTTGGGAACCGACATTTGGGAACCAACGTTCTGGAACCGGCGCACTTCAGAACTATTTGCCGCGAATTGTAGCCGATGTTTGGGATAGAAATAGATAACAATTATCTGTGCTTACGACAAATAACACTGGTATTTTTATAGTACTTTAAAAAAAATATATTTTCGCACATTTTTATCATAAATACCGTGCAAATACATAAGATCAATTTGTATCCAAAGTATGATTCAGTTCCAGAAAGTAGGCATACAAAATCTCGGTTCCTTATAATTGGTTTCGAATCGGAGGTTCTCAACTGTTAGTTCTGAAATGCACCGGTTCCAGAACGTTGGTTCCCAAACGTCGGTTCCCAAATGTCGGTTCGCAAACGTCGTTTCTAATCTCCTTGTTCCTCTGTCATTTTGCATAAGACGATAATTAAGTAAATGAGTGTTATTGTGAAGACCATTCTAATCCCATTGTGATCAATGATCGGTGCATTATTTTTGGTTACGAGATGAGCGGTTGTGGATTATCGTTTGCATAAAGACTTTTCCATTATGAAATTAACATCACGACTTCAACTGAAAGATCGGTGTCGATTCTAAGATTCCCAAATCATCGATCGCCGTCCGAAATGGTGTGAGTGATTCTCTCCCAATTACACATTGTCTCTCGCTCCTGACCCCTTCCTGGAGGGATGCAGGGGCGGTGGAAGAAGGGGACTGAATTCATTAGCACATACAAAATAGGCAAAAAGCTAATAATCAGGAAAGTCTTCCCTCTCACTTATCCTCATATCCCCCTCTGGCACTCATATTGAGGCCTAAGAGGGCGCGTTCTTACAGTACCACGAACCGCAACGCGTCTAATTAGATGCGTTAACGCTTGTCAGCGTTTCTTTCATGAGCTTGCTAATTGCTACATTTACAGCCGCATTCTGTTAGATGTTCCTCCTCCAGAGCACCCGCTCCCTTCCTTTTAATCGTATTCATTATTTTTACTTTACTCGAGCCCCCCCCCCGGCACTGACCCCACCTTACCATTTCGGCCAAGCGAACTACCGTAACCCATCATGCTGCCCCATTACAGGGTGATTAATCTCCTTCCATCGAGTTCACCATGGAATCAATGCTGAATGCAGCGTGCGACTTGGCGTCGTTCGTCTCCTCTCCGTTCTTGGGAGCGACGCCTCCCGCTCTAGATGAGGCCACTTCTTCAGACGCAGAAGAGGAGTCCTTCGAGATCGTCGGTTTGTACCTACGTTTAAGCACACGCCAAACACCTACAGTCAAAATGACATATTGTGAACAAAGTATTATAAGATATCATAAGTTATTATAACTATTTATAACTTCTTTTTCCTGAGGTTCCCAATGAACCGAAAAATCTGAAATTTTGGCAGTCGCCTATTTTCCGAATGTGAATAACTTATTACCGAACAGAATTTTAATAAAAAATCATTTTAAAAAGTTCTGGGCGGTTTCCCGTAGCTCGCAATTTGAAGCCAGAACTGAGGCGCGGGCGAGCCAGATCCGGGATTCCTAACAAGCCGGATACGGAAATTAGAATTCGAAATTACTGCTATTCAAATACCTCGCCAGGCTATTGTTGGTTTGGAGTTCCAACCGCTCGTGCACACCCAACTGTGGGAACGGTTTATCGGTATCCAGGCGAGAAATTTGAATACGCAATCTAATTCCCGGATCCGGCTTGTTAGGAGTCCCGGCTCTGGCTCGCCCGTGTCCCGGCTCTGGCTTCAAATTGCGATCTAAGGAAAAACCGCCCAGAACTTTTTAAAATGATTTTTTATTAAAATTCTGTTCGGTAATAAGTTATTCACAAGCGGAAAAAAGGCGACTGCCAAAATTTCAAATTTTTCGGTTCACTGGGAACCTCAGGAAAAATAAGTTATAAATAGTTATAATAACTTATGATATCTTATAATACTTTGTTCACAATATGTCATTTTGACTGTAGATAGCGGATAGCAAGAGGGCATAACGAAAGAGATTTCTCACTTGTACACACACTATCCAGTTTTGAACCCGTTTCTTGAAGTTTTTAACAATTACAGGAAAATGAGAAATTGAGTAAGGGTGATTCTTTATTCGATTATCCGCTACGCCCATTCTCCTTTCGGCCCCACAATAATGTGTTCCAGATGCTGCCTCGACTGACGAAGAAGTGGAGGACAATAAAGAGCCTGCTGCAGCTGAAGAGCCTGCTGCAGCTGTAGTGACGGCTGCAGAAACAGCTCCTGCAGCAACCAAAGCAGCAGCACCTGTTTTGACTAAGGAAGCAGCAATAGAAGCTGCAGCACCCGCAACAGCCAACTCTGCAACACAAACCGAAACAGATGGAGTTGATGTTGAGGTAATCGATTTTTAACATATCCTAATAGGATGCAGTAGAAGAAATTTAATTAGCATTAGAAATTTAATTAGCATTGAATTGCAGAATGGATCAAAGATTCCGTCTCCTCGCTTGATTCGTGTCGAGCTGAGAAGCGACGAGAGCGAATGCGGCATGGAAGTGTACAGGATGGACAGAAACGGATTTGGTGTGGGAGCAATAATCAAGGTATACTGGGGTTTTTTAACAGTTTTTGGCGTTCAATGAATTGGAAATATTCTGCGCGTGATAATACCATGAACCGGATAATAGATTTTCAAGTATTTTTTGAGTGTGAAGGACACAGGACCTCTCCCGCCAACTGCAGAGTTTCTTACAAAAAAAATTTTGGTGTTCGTAGTTTCCGAAATGGCGCAATTCTGCTCGAATTGTACCTTCTCTCGTGCTGTTGGCAGCAATGCTTTTTTTCAGAATTCGGCGGCGGACAGGGCCGGACTCGTGCCCGGTGATCGCATCTGCTTCATCAATACAGTCAGTATCGAGACGATGAGCGAACCCGAGGTGAGTGGATAAGCGTATCTAGGTCGTAAAAGTTTTCCATTGTCGTCAAAGCTTAGGGGTCGGTCTCCTTCCTTTATGAGAGGTATCACGAGAGATCACGAGAGACAGGAAAAATCCCCCTTTCGGAACAATTTTCAAAAATTCTTTTTGATTTCGATCAAACTTTTATGTGAGAGTACCTATGAGACAAGAATTAAAATAATCCTGGTCCCAGGTCTCAGAGCCGGCTTTTAGGAATTTGCCGGTTCTGTCGCCTGAATCGTCATAACTTGCTTCATTGTTGAGCTAGAAAGTCGTGGAAGGGCTCAAAAAATGCAGAAAAATATGGCGCATAATATTGCTGTTGAGAGTGTACTCCTATCTGGCAAAGCCATGGATTTATATAGAAAAAGGTGTTTTCAGATATCTTTAAAAAATCAAAGAGCATCTAAAATTTTCGAAGCCCAAGAGTTTTATTGCATATTATGAAAGAGCACGTCAAGTACTGCTAGATAAAAATTAAAGAGAAAATAAAAAGGGGATCACATAGTCCTGAAAAATGGCGTTGAAAGTGAAAAATCGGAAAATTTCGAAAAATAAGTAATTTCAAAATCATGCGTAATCCATTTTTCTATAGTACTTTAACCTTCATGAGTTCGCGAAAAATGATAACAGTCATATCGCATGCATACAAACCTGCCAAAATTGAAAAAAAATCGCTCTGCTTTTTATAGGCCAGATATGGACGAAATTTTCTAATTTAACTGGATCATATGCATGCGATATGAGCTGTTATCATTTTTCGCGAACTCATCAAGGTTAAATAACTATAGAAAAATGGATTACACACGATTTTGAAATAACTGATTTTTCGAAATTTTCCGATTTTTCACTTTCAACGCCATTTTTCGGGACTATGTGATCCCCTTTTTATTTTTTCTTAAATTTTTATCTAGCAGTACTTGACGTGACTTTCATAATATGCAATAAAACTCTTGGGGTTCGAGAATTTTAGATGCTCTTTGATTTTTTAAAGATATCTGAAAACACCTTTTTCTATATAAATGCATGGCTTTGCCAGATAGGAGTACACTCTCAACAGCAATATTATGCGCCATATTTTTCTGCATTTTTTCCACGTCTTCCACGACTTTCTAGCTCAACAATGAAGCAAGTTATGACGATTCCGGCGACAGAACCGGCAAATTCCTAAGAGCCGGCTCTGAGACCTGGGACCAGGATTATTTGAATTATTGTCTCCTGGGTACTCTCACATAAAAGTTTGATCGAAATCAAAAATAATTTTTGAAAATTGTTCCGAGCCACCTGCAATCTCTGGTGAGACCTCTCTTATAATGTGTTTCGTTAGTTTCACTGGACCAGATCGCCCTCTCAGATTGGAATGATCTCTCGCATCCACTCAGATCGATAGATCTTTTCATTCTGAGAGGGCGTCTAGATACATGCGCACCCTTATGCAAGATTCGATCGTTCGAATGAGTATCTCAAATGGCGATGGTTTTGACGCCTCAAAATGATAGGGTATTGACTGTAAGCGCGGCATAAAACAGAGCGAAAAAGTTCAATGTGAAAGGTTCTCCTAGCAGAACGTTTCATTCAGCGTTTCAATGGCATCAGTGGGAAGGAAAGTTTTTTTTTCAGGTGCTTGATCTTCTGGGATGCGCTTCAGCTGAAAAGACCTTCGAGGTCCTCACACTGCTAGGCGACGAATTGGAACTGTACAAGGTACGGTAATCGATTTTTTTAAAACAAACATTAATAGCTTTGACAACAAAACTGATAACGGTGGTAATGAACCATCATCTCGTATTCTTTTTTTATGTGGGAATCCACTCCTGCACTACAATGGCTTCTTAGAATTTTTTTTGAAATTTCGTTAACAGAAATGTTGCAGGAGCTCGGTCTCCACGTCTCGCCTCATTTGCCGAACATCATTCGCCGCGCTGCCGCATCTGAAGCGCCACGCGCGCTGCAACTCGGCAAGCCGGAGGACAGGTGGAACGGGTGTTGGATAAGCGGAGAGAGTCCTGTCTTGAAGAGGGTGGATGAAAATGTGCCCGGCTACAAGGTTAGTTGAATCTTTTTTAACAAAAAAAATAGTGACTTGTATCATTAAAAACATTTACAAACAATACAAAATAAGGAAAACACAGTTCGTGATCTGCTTAGGCGTAACTAATCAATCCGCAAGAGGCCAATATAAAACTAACATTTTTTCGACTCTCATCCATGGTGTCGTTTCATTTCACGTAGCCTCTCGCAGTCTCTCTTTCGCAAAATGCCGGGGGGAAGACATTCGCCAGACACGCTTTTACCACTACTTTTCCTACAGGTCTTTCAGCATATTTTTATCATTCTAGGCGGGACTGCGCGTGGGCATGCTCATTGTGGGAGTGGACAACCGTCTTTTCCGCAACTCGACAACCTCGCCGGATATGATCAGCATGTTGACACCCGCGAGCAAAGTGTGGGTGACAAATGAGCAGAAGAGAGAGCGAATCCCGCTCCTGAACCGAATCGAGGACGAGCAGGACTTGACTGTAAGTGGAGCAGTTTGCCTGCAAAGTAGTATTGCATATCGAATATAATCCTATTTGCGAAAAGCCAGACATTGTTCGCGAACAACCCTTTGTTCCCGCGAATAGAATGATTCGATCTAACAGCACTACTGCAGGTAGATTTATTCCCTTTACTTTCTATTACCAATTCACAAACGGTGCGAGAAAAAAAATAGCGACGGAATTTGTAATTTTTTTCTCTAAATTCTCTAAATTTCAGATGGTGTTGGCTGTTATTGATTTCATCGTTTCCATGGCCGGCGTGCTCATTCTCGCAGTTTCAGGAGTATGGTCTGATAATGTGTTTAGTACGGTAAATAGTTTTTCATTGTGTTTTTTCTCACACACAAAAAAACGATTTCCGTTATCAGAACCCCGTTATTTATCATTTCCGTTATCAGACATCCATGTTGTCACAAAGAGCAAAGTGAAGTTGGATCCTTAAATAATGTATTTGATTAAGCTCTTCTTTCTGTGTGTTGGACCGATCGTTGCACACGCAAAGAAATTCTTCCCTCCTCTCAGCTCCGCAAAGTTGATGTGCAATGTGAGTTTATCCACGAAACATTATAGTTTCTATAAATGGGAATATAAACTAAAGTAATCACTATTTACGAGCCTATAAGAGTGTGCAAAAACGAGAGTATCATACGCCAGGTGTCGCCGCCAGTGCATGGCACACAAATTGTTCGTGTATTCATATTATGTGCTTGTGAAGCGTTTCTATTTCAGGCTCTCTGGATCCTTCGTATAGCCCCCTTCAATTTATCATGGGGGTCTTTTTCTTCGCCTGCCGAGTTTGCTCCGTGTTCATTGACTGTTGGATTTACAGTGGGAGCGCACAGTAAGTAGAAGCTTTTCTTTCTATTCACACATGTCATACATTATCATAACAAACAATTGATTGAAATGTATCAACATTTAGTCACGACCCAGTTTATCCTAGCCTACTATCCTGCGACTACGCTCAAGCGGACACTTCCACCAAACGATAGTACCCAGCTACCAGTGACGAGGGTTGTGTATTCGGTTTTCGTGAAACGGACTATCGCTTACCCTCTGGCAGTCTGTAACCGTGAAACGGGGAAGCGAGAGCGAACGGGCCGTTTCACGGAAAAATTTTCTGCGATCTCCGTTTTTCAATTACTTAAAAGTGGCTGTAGTCTCCAAAGTTTTGCGTGAAACGGAGAGAAATGCCAGGGGGTAAGCGAGAATCCGTTTCACCGAACGGGCAACCCTACCACTATTCATTTGTCTATTTATCTAGGTGCGAGTGGAAGGTATATTAGGCGAAAAAACTTTCTTCCCATCGGGATAACATTGAATTTTCAATGCGTCTACACCCGGGAACACGGCCAAAGGTTCGGAGTAATGGTGCGTTTATTGTCGCTGTGGGGTCAGAAACGGTCTCGTCATTCTCCACACTCTCTCGTCGGTCGGTGGGCGAGAGAGTGTACGGAATGACGAGACCATTTCTGACCCCTCAGCGACAATAAACACAGCATAACAAGCACATCGATGGCAACGGCGCATTGTGCCTATTGCAAAATCTCAAGCACCCGTCCAAAATAATAAATCGTTCCTTTGCTAATCTGTGCTATACGCAGAAATGCCAAGGCATAGAAACAGAGCACACACGACAGTAGTACATTCCTTGAGCGCATTATTATAACATCGTTATACAAGCTTCTCCCAAGGCGTAGACGGGCAAGGCCCACTGTGGAAATGTGCGATGCGATCAGAATTTCAAAGCAAAATATAATATGATACGTATGGTGGTGTAATTTTCGGAAAAAGGGAAAGGTAAAAGGCCAAGATTTGAACACCCGCGATTTCATATTTCAGTGCTCCGTGGAGCAATCGACTCAAAACTTCATTTATAGGTGTAAAAGAGACGAAAAATATTCGAGTTTTGAGACAATTCCTCCACGGAAAACTGATATAAGAAATTGCGGGAATTCAAACGTTGGCCTTGTTCCATTAGATTTTTTCGAAAAATAACACCACATAACAGATTGAAACACACAAGCTTTCAGGTTGATCCAGGAAATGGCGCCATACCATCTGGAAGCGAATGCGCTGAAGGAGAAAGCGGCTGAAAATGAGAAGAAGAGAATTGACGAGTTGAAGTCATCCAGTCCGATCAACAATGGTGTGAAGGCCAAGTCTGCATGATTTGTCATCCCTACTGCCTCTTCAACCTCTAACTACAGGCATAATAGTTTCTTTCTCAGAGCGGCAAGGCTATACTCAAAATCCGGAAAATTGAGCAGTTTTCCTGAGTGACCTTCTTACTTTTGTTGTTTTTGTCCAATAATGATTCGTGCCTTTCTTTTAATTTATGTTATTGTACCGCGTTTCCTCGTGACTCGCATAAATATTATTAATATTAAATTATACTACTGAAAAATCCCTCCTGAACTGATTTGTCTCTGTCATCCAATTTCTATCTAATTTGTTTTTCGTGGATCGCTGCAGTCCTTCCCGTTTTTTTTCATTTTTTTTGATGAATTTGCATAATTTCCACTATTTAAGTTCTGAATTGTAGAATTAATAAAAAAATCAAACACAGCTTGCTAAAATCGTCGTGAATTGCGCGACAATGTTTGATTGCCAAAAATCATTTAATGTGACCGTGCACAAATATAATATAAGGTAGCAGCGGCCGCTGATCACGTGAAAATTAAGAAGAAGAAAAAAAATTAAAATTACCGCTACGGTCTTACCCGGAAACCCCACAACAATGCAGAAAAAGGGCGTCGCACTTCCCTAATTTTTTCCGAAAAATGTTCGATCTTCTCCTCGCGCACCCTCCTTGTTTCCCCTTATCTCTCTGCCTTTCTCTCACTTCTTCTCCACAAAATACCAACTCCCACCGCGAAAAGATTGCAGGTTCAATGTGAGATACTGTAAGAATTCTGTTCGTTTTGGACAGCTTATTAAACATTACTTTATTCAAACTAAAAAAGAAACATGCGATGTTCGAGGCTCTCATCGGGTATTCGACGTCCCATAGCGAGAACTCGGTTGACCAAATATTCGTGGGACACCTTCTTTAATAGAGGATTTAAATTTATTTACGGTGCGAATAAGCTTTTCACTAATGTGAGGCGATTTATTTTCGCAGAATCATGGAGAAGCCTCAGTGGATCGACGCGAACTGATGGATCACAATGTTCTACGGTCAACTAAATCAACAAGCTAGCGATCCGAGCAAAAAGTGCGGGAAAATTTGAATGTTTGTAACGAGAAAATGCGGGAATAATTTTAAAAAAAGAGCAAGGTAAATTCAGGGTGAATCACAGTATATTTTTTGAAAAAAGTAGTGTAAAAATGAGTGATGCCTGTTCTGTCGTGGTGTGACCTATCGGAAAACAGTACTTTCCATACAGTGACAAATAAGAGAAGTCGTTGTGGGAGCCTCTGACATGACTAGTTTTGGTATTTTTAATTACTTTTTTAATATAGTTAATTAATTGCTTTATTATTAATGGATTTGTGTAATTTTTTGTTTAGAAATGTTGTCCATAAATATGAGCATGTAATGGTTCCGGTTTCCGCGTTGTTTACTCAACTAGTGCTCCATTATGAAGGTTTTTTGTTCAGGACGCTTGAAGTTTACGGGAAGTGAGGTTCGACCAGGGGGGGGGGAAGTACTAAGTCCTTTATAAGGCCAGGAGCACTACGTGGGAGAGGCCGAGTGTGCAGCCCCTACCTCAGGTTCGGAGTTGCAAATATATTGTTGTAATGGGCACTTCTGATATTTTATTTCGATGACGATGAACTGAACCGCATATAGGTATTAAATTATTCAAACCGCAGTGTGAGCAATACCAGTTATTTTTTTTCCTTTGTAAGACGTATTTGCTTGTTCTAAATCAAAAATTGCAGGAATGGGAGATGAGGCGAGATCCACGAGGCCGCGTTTACTATGTCGATCGCAACATGGCAACGCCCCACTCACGACATGATTAATGCTCATGAACGCTGGCAGAAGGGTTGTAACGACGCTCAGGCATCATGGGAACAACGTTTCTTTATCCAGGTAATTATTTTCCAATCCAAACTATTGTGTTGCTTCCCTGCAGACCAACAGTGGACTTGCAGGCGATCCTCTCGGACCGCTGCCAGACGGATGGGAGAAGAGAGCCGACCCAAATACGGGAAGGATGTACTTTGTCAATCATGTACATAGAATGACTCAATGGGAAGATCCAAGAACTCAAGGAGTTAGCGACGATCCTTTGCCAGAAGGATGGGAGATCAGGTTTACCGAGCAGATATATTATATTATTTGAGATACGTGTCTAAAATACTCTATTCAGGGTGTGCCGTGCTTCATCGATCACATCAACAAGACCACTACGTACATCGATCTCCGCACTGGAAAGCCCTCTCGGAGTGCTTTCCAAACTATGACTTTCAAGAGAACATTCCGATGGAAAATTGCGCAGTTCAGATACCTCTGCTTGGTTGGTGATTAGGTTTAAGCAGTACTAATTTGAAATAATTATTTCAGTCGAACAGCGTGCCGAATCATGTTAACATAACTTTTGGCCTATGGTTGTATCGCATCATAAATAGCTGTATTAATGATAGTAGTTGGACGATGCCCCAAAAAATTTTCAAAAAATTCAAAATTGAGCTTTTCCGAAATGTTTTTTCAAAAATTAGGCTAACCTATCTTCAAGTTTTAATTTTGTTTCCAACCAAAACTAATTCAGTCGGTTGTATCGCATCATAAATAGCTGTATTAATGATAGTAGTTGGACGATGCCCCAAAAAATTTTCAAAAAATTCAAAATTGAGCTTTTCCGAAATGTTTTTTCAAAAATTAGGCTAAACTATCTTCAAGTTTTAATTTTGTCTCTAACAAAAACTAATACGGTCGGTTGTATCGCATCATAAATAGCTGTATTAATGATAGTAGTTGGACGATGCCCCAAAAAATTTTCAAAAAATTCAAAATTGAGCTTTACCGAAATGTTTTTTCAAAAATTAGGCTAAACTATCTTCAAGTTTTAATTTTGTCTCTAACAAAAACTAATACGGTCGGTTGTATCGCATCATAAATAGCTGTATTAATGATAGTAGTTGGACGATGCCCCAAAAAATTTTCAAAAAATTCAAAATTGAGCTTTTCCGAAATGTTTTTTTCAAAAATTAGGCTAAACTATCTTCAAGTTTTAATTTTGTCTCTAACAAAAACTAATACGGTCGGTTGTATCGCATCATAAATAGCTGTATTAATGATAGTAGTTGGACGATGCCCCAAAAAATTTTTAAAAAATTCAAAATTGAGCTTTTCCGAAATGTTTTTTTCAAAAATTAGGCTAAACTATCTTCAAGTTTTAATTTTGTTTCCAACCAAAACTAATTCAGTCGGTTGTATCGCATCATAAATAGCTGTATTAATGATAGTAGTTGGACGATGCCCCAAAAAATTTTCAAAAAATTCAAAATTGAGCTTTTCCGAAATGTTTTTTTCAAAAATTAGGCTAAACTATCTTCAAGTTTTAATTTTGTCTCTAACAAAAACTAATACGGTCGGTTGTATCGCATCATAAATAGCTGTATTAATGATAGTAGTTGGACGATGCCCCAAAAAATTTTCAAAAAATTCAAAATTGAGCTTTTCCGAAATGTTTTTTTCAAAAATTAGGCTAAACTATCTTCAAGTTTTAATTTTGTCTCTAACAAAAACTAATACGGTCGGTTGTATTGCATCATAAATAGCTGTATTAATGATAGTAGTTGGACGATGCCCCAAAAAATTTTCAAACAATTCAAAATTGAGCTTTTCCGAAATGTTTTTTCAAAAATTAGGCTAAACTATCTTCAAGTTTTAATTTTGTCTCTAACAAAAACTAATACGGTCGGTTGTATCGCATCATAAATAGCTGTATTAATGATAGTAGTTGGACGATGCCCCAAAAAATTTTCAAAAAATTCAAAATTGAGCTTTTCCGAAATGTTTTTTTCAAAAATTAGGCTAAACTATCTTCAAGTTTTAATTTTGTCTCTAACAAAAACTAATACGGTCGGTTGTATCGCATCATAAATAGCTGTATTAATGATAGTAGTTGGACGATGCCCCAAAAAATTTTCAAAAAATTCAAAATTGAGCTTTTCCGAAATGTTTTTTTCAAAAATTAGGCTAAACTATCTTCAAGTTTTAATTTTGTCTCTAACAAAAACTAATACGGTCGGTTGTAACGCATCATAAATAGCTGTATTAATGATAGTAGTTGGACGATGCCCCAAAAAATTTTCAAAAAATTCAAAATTGAGCTTTTCCGAAATGTTTTTTTCAAAAATTAGGCTAAACTATCTTCAAGTTTTAATTTTGTCTCTAACAAAAACTAATACGGTCGGTTGTATCGCATCATAAATAGCTGTATTAATGATAGTAGTTGGACGATGCCCCAAAAATTTTTTAAAAAATTCAAAATTGAGCTTTTCCGAAATGTTTTTTTCAAAAATTAGGCTAAACTATCTTCAAGTTTTAATTTTGTTTCCAACCAAAACTAATTCAGTCGGTTGTATCGCATCATATATATCTGTATTAATGATAGTAGTTGGACGATGCCCCAAAAATTTTTAAAAAAATTCAAAATTGAGCTTTTCCGAAATGTTTTTTTCAAAAATTAGGCTAAACTATCTTCAAGTTTTAATTTTGTCTCTAACAAAAACTAATACGGTCGGTTGTATCGCATCATAAATAGCTGTATTAATGATAGTAGTTGGACGATGCCACAAAAAATTTTAAAAAAATTCAAAATTGAGCTTTTCCGAAATGTTTTTTATACGATACAACCGACCGTATTAGTTTTTGTGAGAGACAAAATTAAAACTTGAAGATAGTTTAGCCTAATTTTTGAAAAAAACATTTCGGAAAAGCTCAATTTTGAATTTTTTGAAAATTTTTTGGGGCATCGTCCAACTACTATCATTAATACAGCTATTTATGATGCGATACAACCGACCGTATTAGTTTTTGTTAGAGACAAAATTAAAACTTGAAGATAGTTTAGCCTAATTTTTGAAAAAAACATTTCGGAAAAGCTCAATTTTGAATTTTTTGAAAATTTTTTGGGGCATCGTCCAACTACTATCATTAATACAGCTATTTATGATGCGATACAACAGACTGAATTAGTTTTGGTTGGAAACAAAATTAAAACTTGAAGATAGTTTAGCCTAATTTTTGAAAAAAACATTTCGGAAAAGCTCAATTTTGAATTTTTTGAAAATTTTTTGGGGCATCGTCCAACTACTATCATTAATACAGCTATTTATGATGCGATACAACCGACCGTATTAGTTTTTGTTAGAGACAAAATTAAAACTTGAAGATAGTTTAGCCTAATTTTTGAAAAAAACATTTCGGAAAAGCTCAATTTTGAATTTTTTGAAAATTTTTTGGGGCATCGTCCAACTACTATCATTAATACAGCTATTTATGATGCGATACAACAGACTGAATTAGTTTTGGTTGGAAACAAAATTAAAACTTGAAGATAGTTTAGCCTAATTTTTGAAAAAAACATTTCGGAAAAGCTCAATTTTGAATTTTTTGAAAATTTTTTGGGGCATCGTCCAACTACTATCATTAATACAGCTATTTATGATGCGATACAACCGACCGTATTAGTTTTTGTTAGAGACAAAATTAAAACTTGAAGATAGTTTAGCCTAATTTTTGAAAAAAACATTTCGGAAAAGCTCAATTTTGAATTTTTTGAAAATTTTTTGGGGCATCGTCCAACTACTATCATTAATACAGCTATTTATGATGCGATACAACCGACCGTATTAGTTTTTGTTAGAGACAAAATTAAAACTTGAAGATAGTTTAGCCTAATTTTTGAAAAAAACATTTCGGAAAAGCTCAATTTTGAATTTTTTGAAAATTTTTTGGGGCATCGTCCAACTACTATCATTAATACAGCTATTTATGATGCGATACAACCGACCGTATTAGTTTTTGTTAGAGACAAAATTAAAACTTGAAGATAGTTTAGCCTAATTTTTGAAAAAACATTTCGGAAAAGCTCAATTTTGAATTTTTTGAAAATTTTTTGGGGCATCGTCCAACTACTATCATTAATACAGCTATTTATGATGCGATACAACCGACTGAATTAGTTTTGGTTGGAAACAAAATTAAAACTTGAAGATAGTTTAGCCTAATTTTTGAAAAAAACATTTCGGAAAAGCTCAATTTTGAATTTTTTAAAAATTTTTTGGGGCATCGTCCAACTACTATCATTAATACAGCTATTTATGATGCGATACAACCGACCGTATTAGTTTTTGTTAGAGACAAAATTAAAACTTGAAGATAGTTTAGCCTAATTTTTGAAAAAAACATTTCGGAAAAGCTCAATTTTGAATTTTTTGAAAATTTTTTGGGGCATCGTCCAACTACTATCATTAATACAGCTATTTATGATGCGATACAACCGACTGAATTAGTTTTGGTTGGAAACAAAATTAAAACTTGAAGATAGTTTAGCCTAATTTTTGAAAAAAAACATTTCGGAAAAGCTCAATTTTGAATTTTTTAAAAATTTTTTGGGGCATCGTCCAACTACTATCATTAATACAGCTATTTATGATGCGATACAACCGACCGTATTAGTTTTTGTTAGAGACAAAATTAAAACTTGAAGATAGTTTAGCCTAATTTTTGAAAAAAACATTTCGGAAAAGCTCAATTTTGAATTTTTTGAAAATTTTTTGGGGCATCGTCCAACTACTATCATTAATACAGCTATTTATGATACGATACAACCGACCGTATTAGTTTTTGTTAGAGACAAAATTAAAACTTGAAGATAGTTTAGCCTAATTTTTGAAAAAACATTTCGGAAAAGCTCAATTTTGAATTTTTTGAAAATTTTTTGGGGCACCGTCCAACTACTATCATTAATACAGCTATTTATGATGCGATACAACCGACCGTATTAGTTTTTGTTAGAGACAAAATTAAAACTTGAAGATAGTTTAGCCTAATTTTTGAAAAAACATTTCGGAAAAGCTCAATTTTGAATTTTTTGAAAATTTTTTGGGGCATCATCCAACTACTATCATTAATACAGCTATTTATGATGCGATACAACCGACTGAATTAGTTTTGGTTGGAAACAAAATTAAAACTTGAAGATAGGTTAGCCTAATTTTTGAAAAAACATTTCGGAAAAGCTCAATTTTGAATTTTTTAAAAAATTTTTGGGGCATCGTCCAACTACTATCATTAATACAGCTATTTATGATGCGATACAACCGACCGTATTAGTTTTTGTTAGAGACAAAATTAAAACTTGAAGATAGTTTAGCCTAATTTTTGAAAAAAACATTTCAGAAAAGCTCAATTTTGAATTTTTTAAAAATTTTTTGGGGCATCGTCCAACTACTATCATTAATACAGCTATTTATGATGCGATACAACCGACTGAATTAGTTTTGGTTGGAAACAAAATTAAAACTTGAAGATAGTTTAGCCTAATTTTTGAAAAAAACATTTCGGAAAAGCTCAATTTTGAATTTTTTAAAAATTTTTTGGGGCATCGTCCAACTACTATCATTAATACAGCTATTTATGATGCGATACAACCGACCGTATTAGTTTTTGTTAGAGACAAAATTAAAACTTGAAGATAGTTTAGCCTAATTTTTGAAAAAACATTTCGGAAAAGCTCAATTTTGAATTTTTTGAAAATTTTTTGGGGCATCGTCCAACTACTATCATTAATACAGCTATTTATGATGCGATACAACCGACTGAATTAGTTTTGGTTGGAAACAAAATTAAAACTTGAAGATAGGTTAGCCTAATTTTTGAAAAAACATTTCGGAAAAGCTCAATTTTGAATTTTTTGAAAATTTTTTGGGGCATCGTCCAACTACTATCATTAATACAGCTATTTATGATGCGATACAACCGACCGTATTAGTTTTTGTTAGAGACAAAATTAAAACTTGAAGATAGTTTAGCCTAATTTTTGAAAAAACATTTCGGAAAAGCTCAATTTTGAATTTTTTGAAAATTTTTTGGGGCATCGTCCAACTACTATCATTAATACAGCTATTTATGATGCGATACAACCAACCGTATTAGTTTTTGTTAGAGACAAAATTAAAACTTGAAGATAGTTTAGCCTAATTTTTGAAAAAACATTTCGGAAAAGCTCAATTTTGAATTTTTTGAAAATTTTTTGGGGCATCGTCCATCTACTATCATTAATACAGCTATTTATGATGCGATACAACCGACTGAATTAGTTTTGGTTGGAAACAAAATTAAAACTTGAAGATAGTTTAGCCTAATTTTTGAAAAAACATTTCGGAAAAGCTCAATTTTGAATTTTTTGAAAATTTTTTGGGGCATCGTCCAACTACTATCATTAATACAGCTATTTATGATGCGATACAACCAACCGTATTAGTTTTTGTTAGAGACAAAATTAAAACTTGAAGATAGTTTAGCCTAATTTTTGAAAAAACATTTCGGAAAAGCTCAATTTTGAATTTTTTGAAAATTTTTTGGGGCATCGTCCAACTACTATCATTAATACAGCTATTTATGATGCGATACAACCGACTGAATTAGTTTTGGTTGGAAACAAAATTAAAACTTGAAGATAGGTTAGCCTAATTTTTGAAAAAAACATTTCGGAAAAGCTCAATTTTGAATTTTTTGAAAATTTTTTGGGGCATCGTCCAACTACTATCATTAATACAGCTATTTATGATGCGATACAACCGACTGAATTAGTTTTGGTTGGAAACAAAATTAAAACTTGAAGATAGGTTAGCCTAATTTTTGAAAAAACATTTCGGAAAAGCTCAATTTTGAATTTTTTAAAAAATTTTTGGGGCATCGTCCAACTACTATCATTAATACAGCTATTTATGATGCGATACAACCGACCGTATTAGTTTTTGTTAGAGACAAAATTAAAACTTGAAGATAGTTTAGCCTAATTTTTGAAAAAAACATTTCAGAAAAGCTCAATTTTGAATTTTTTAAAAATTTTTTGGGGCATCGTCCAACTACTATCATTAATACAGCTATTTATGATGCGATACAACCGACTGAATTAGTTTTGGTTGGAAACAAAATTAAAACTTGAAGATAGGTTAGCCTAATTTTTGAAAAAAACATTTCGGAAAAGCTCAATTTTGAATTTTTTAAAAAATTTTTGGGGCATCGTCCAACTACTATCATTAATACAGCTATTTATGATGCGATACAACCGACCGTATTAGTTTTTGTTAGAGACAAAATTAAAACTTGAAGATAGTTTAGCCTAATTTTTGAAAAAACATTTCGGAAAAGCTCAATTTTGAATTTTTTAAAAATTTTTTGGGGCATCGTCCAACTACTATCATTAATACAGCTATTTATGATGCGATACAACCGACCGTATTAGTTTTTGTTAGAGACAAAATTAAAACTTGAAGATAGTTTAGCCTAATTTTTGAAAAAAACATTTCAGAAAAGCTCAAATTTGAATTTTTTAAAAATTTTTTGGGGCATCGTCCAACTACTATCATTAATACAGCTATTTATGATGCGATACAACCGACTGAATTAGTTTTGGTTGGAAACAAAATTAAAACTTGAAGATAGGTTAGCCTAATTTTTGAAAAAACATTTCGGAAAAGCTCAATTTTGAATTTTTTAAAAAATTTTTGGGGCATCGTCCAACTACTATCATTAATACAGCTATTTATGATGCGATACAACCGACCGTATTAGTTTTTGTTAGAGACAAAATTAAAACTTGAAGATAGTTTAGCCTAATTTTTGAAAAAACATTTCGGAAAAGCTCAATTTTGAATTTTTTAAAAATTTTTTGGGGCATCGTCCAACTACTATCATTAATACAGCTATTTATGATGCGATACAACCGACCGTATTAGTTTTTGTTAGAGACAAAATTAAAACTTGAAGATAGTTTAGCCTAATTTTTGAAAAAAAACATTTCAGAAAAGCTCAATTTTGAATTTTTTAAAAATTTTTTGGGGCATCGTCCAACTACTATCATTAATACAGCTATTTATGATGCGATACAACCGACCGTATTAGTTTTTGTTAGAGACAAAATTAAAACTTGAAGATAGTTTAGCCTAATTTTTGAAAAAACATTTCGGAAAAGCTCAATTTTGAATTTTTTAAAAATTTTTTGGGGCATCGTCCAACTACTATCATTAATACAGCTATTTATGATGCGATACAACCGACTGAATTAGTTTTGGTTGGAAACAAAATTAAAACTTGAAGATAGTTTAGCCTAATTTTTGAAAAAAACATTTCGGAAAAGCTCAATTTTGAATTTTTTAAAAATTTTTTGGGGCATCGTCCAACTACTATCATTAATACAGCTATTTATGATGCGATACAACCGACCGTATTAGTTTTTGTTAGAGACAAAATTAAAACTTGAAGATAGTTTAGCCTAATTTTTGAAAAAAACATTTCGGAAAAGCTCAATTTTGAATTTTTTGAAAATTTTTTGGGGCATCGTCCAACTACTATCATTAATACAGCTATTTATGATGCGATACAACCGACCGTATTAGTTTTTGTTAGAGACAAAATTAAAACTTGATGATAGTTTAGCCTAATTTTTGAAAAAACATTTCGGAAAAGCTCAATTTTGAATTTTTTGAAAATTTTTTGGGGCATCATCCAACTACTATCATTAATACAGCTATTTATGATGCGATACAACCGACTGAATTAGTTTTGGTTGGAAACAAAATTAAAACTTGAAGATAGGTTAGCCTAATTTTTGAAAAAACATTTCGGAAAAGCTCAATTTTGAATTTTTAAAAAAATTTTTGGGGCATCGTCCAACTACTATCATTAATACAGCTATTTATGATGCGATACAACCGACCGTATTAGTTTTTGTTAGAGACAAAATTAAAACTTGAAGATAGTTTAGCCTAATTTTTGAAAAAACATTTCGGAAAAGCTCAATTTTGAATTTTTTGAAAATTTTTTGGGGCATCGTCCAACTACTATCATTAATACAGCTATTTATGATGCGATACAACCGACTGAATTAGTTTTGGTTGGAAACAAAATTAAAACTTGAAGATAGTTTAGCCTAATTTTTGAAAAAAACATTTCGGAAAAGCTCAATTTTGAATTTTTTAAAAATTTTTTGGGGCATCGTCCAACTACTATCATTAATACAGCTATTTATGATGCGATACAACCGACCGTATTAGTTTTTGTTAGAGACAAAATTAAAACTTGAAGATAGTTTAGCCTAATTTTTGAAAAAAACATTTCGGAAAAGCTCAATTTTGAATTTTTTGAAAATTTTTTGGGGCATCGTCCAACTACTATCATTAATACAGCTATTTATGATGCGATACAACCGACCGTATTAGTTTTTGTTAGAGACAAAATTAAAACTTGAAGATAGTTTAGCCTAATTTTTGAAAAAACATTTCGGAAAAGCTCAATTTTGAATTTTTTGAAAATTTTTTGGGGCATCATCCAACTACTATCATTAATACAGCTATTTATGATGCGATACAACCGACTGAATTAGTTTTGGTTGGAAACAAAATTAAAACTTGAAGATAGGTTAGCCTAATTTTTGAAAAAACATTTCGGAAAAGCTCAATTTTGAATTTTTAAAAAAATTTTTGGGGCATCGTCCAACTACTATCATTAATACAGCTATTTATGATGCGATACAACCGACCGTATTAGTTTTTGTTAGAGACAAAATTAAAACTTGAAGATAGTTTAGCCTAATTTTTGAAAAAAACATTTCGGAAAAGCTCAATTTTGAATTTTTTGAAAATTTTTTGGGGCATCGTCCAACTACTATCATTAATACAGCTATTTATGATGCGATACAACCGACTGAATTAGTTTTGGTTGGAAACAAAATTAAAACTTGAAGATAGGTTAGCCTAATTTTTGAAAAAACATTTCGGAAAAGCTCAATTTTGAATTTTTTGAAATTTTTTTGGGGCATCGTCCAACTACTATCATTAATACAGCTATTTATGATGCGATACAACCGACCGTATTAGTTTTTGTTAGAGACAAAATTAAAACTTGAAGATAGTTTAGCCTAATTTTTGAAAAAACATTTCGGAAAAGCTCAATTTTGAATTTTTTGAAAATTTTTTGGGGCATCGTCCAACTACTATCATTAATACAGCTATTTATGATGCGATACAACCAACCGTATTAGTTTTTGTTAGAGACAAAAATTAAAACTTGAAGATAGTTTAGCCTAATTTTTGAAAAAACATTTCGGAAAAGCTCAATTTTGAATTTTTTGAAAATTTTTTGGGGCATCGTCCAACTACTATCATTAATACAGCTATTTATGATGCGATACAACCAACCGTATTAGTTTTTGTTAGAGACAAAATTAAAACTTGAAGATAGTTTAGCCTAATTTTTGAAAAAACATTTCGGAAAAGCTCAATTTTGAATTTTTTGAAAATTTTTTGGGGCATCGTCCAACTACTATCATTAATACAGCTATTTATGATGCGATACAACCGACTGAATTAGTTTTGGTTGGAAACAAAATTAAAACTTGAAGATAGGTTAGCCTAATTTTTGAAAAAACATTTCGGAAAAGCTCAATTTTGAATTTTTTGAAAATTTTTTGGGGCATCGTCCAACTACTATCATTAATACAGCTATTTATGATGCGATACAACCGACTGAATTAGTTTTGGTTGGAAACAAAATTAAAACTTGAAGATAGGTTAGCCTAATTTTTGAAAAAACATTTCGGAAAAGCTCAATTTTGAATTTTTTAAAAAATTTTTGGGGCATCGTCCAACTACTATCATTAATACAGCTATTTATGATGCGATACAACCGACTGAATTAGTTTTGGTTGGAAACAAAATTAAAACTTGAAGATAGGTTAGCCTAATTTTTGAAAAAACATTTCGGAAAAGCTCAATTTTGAATTTTTTAAAAATTTTTTGGGGCATCGTCCAACTACTATCATTAATACAGCTATTTATGATGCGATACAACCGACCGTATTAGTTTTTGTTAGAGACAAAATTAAAACTTGAAGATAGTTTAGCCTAATTTTTGAAAAAACATTTCGGAAAAGCTCAATTTTGAATTTTTTTAAATATTTTTTGGGGCATCGTCCAACTACTATCATTAATACAGCTATTTATGATGCGATACAACCGACTGAATTAGTTTTGGTTGGAAACAAAATTAAAACTTGAAGATAGTTTAGCCTAATTTTTGAAAAAAACATTTCGGAAAAGCTCAATTTTGAATTTTTTAAAAATTTTTTGGGGCATCGTCCAACTACTATCATTAATACAGCTATTTATGATGCGATACAACCGACCGTATTAGTTTTTGTTAGAGACAAAATTAAAACTTGAAGATAGTTTAGCCTAATTTTTGAAAAAAACATTTCGGAAAAGCTCAATTTTGAATTTTTTGAAAATTTTTTGGGGCATCGTCCAACTACTATCATTAATACAGCTATTTATGATGCGATACAACCGACCGTATTAGTTTTTGTTAGAGACAAAATTAAAACTTGAAGATAGTTTAGCCTAATTTTTGAAAAAACATTTCGGAAAAGCTCAATTTTGAATTTTTTGAAAATTTTTTGGGGCATCATCCAACTACTATCATTAATACAGCTATTTATGATGCGATACAACCGACTGAATTAGTTTTGGTTGGAAACAAAATTAAAACTTGAAGATAGTTTAGCCTAATTTTTGAAAAAACATTTCGGAAAAGCTCAATTTTGAATTTTTTAAAAAATTTTTGGGGCATCGTCCAACTACTATCATTAATACAGCTATTTATGATGCGATACAACCGACCGTATTAGTTTTTGTTAGAGACAAAATTAAAACTTGAAGATAGTTTAGCCTAATTTTTGAAAAAACATTTCGGAAAAGCTCAATTTTGAATTTTTTGAAAATTTTTTGGGGCATCGTCCAACTACTATCATTAATACAGCTATTTATGATGCGATACAACCGACCGTATTAGTTTTTGTTAGAGACAAAATTAAAACTTGAAGATAGTTTAGCCTAATTTTTGAAAAAACATTTCGGAAAAGCTCAATTTTGAATTTTTTGAAAATTTTTTGGGGCATCGTCCAACTACTATCATTAATACAGCTATTTATGATGCGATACAACCAACCGTATTAGTTTTTGTTAGAGACAAAATTAAAACTTGAAGATAGTTTAGCCTAATTTTTGAAAAAAACATTTCGGAAAAGCTCAATTTTGAATTTTTTGAAAATTTTTTGGGGCATCGTCCAACTACTATCATTAATACAGCTATTTATGATGCGATACAACCGACTGAATTAGTTTTGGTTGGAAACAAAATTAAAACTTGAAGATAGTTTAGCCTAATTTTTGAAAAAACATTTCGGAAAAGCTCAATTTTGAATTTTTTGAAAATTTTTTGGGGCATTGTCCAACTACTATCATTAATACAGCTATTTATGATGCGATACAACCAACCGTATTAGTTTTTGTTAGAGACAAAATTAAAACTTGAAGATAGTTTAGCCTAATTTTTGAAAAAACATTTCGGAAAAGCTCAATTTTGAATTTTTTGAAAATTTTTTGGGGCATCGTCCAACTACTATCATTAATACAGCTATTTATGATGCGATACAACCGACTGAATTAGTTTTGGTTGGAAACAAAATTAAAACTTGAAGATAGGTTAGCCTAATTTTTGAAAAAACATTTCGGAAAAGCTCAATTTTGAATTTTTTGAAAATTTTTTGGGGCATCGTCCAACTACTATCATTAATACAGCTATTTATGATGCGATACAACCATAGGCCAAAAGTTATGTTAACATGATTCGGCACGCTGTTCGACTGAAATAATTATTTCAAATTAGTACTGCTTAAACCTAATCACCAACCAAGCAGAGGTATCTGAACTGCGCAATTTTCCATCGGAATGTTCTCTTGAAAGTCATAGTTTGGAAAGCACTCCGAGAGGGCTTTCCAGTGCGGAGATCGATGTACGTAGTGGTCTTGTTGATGTGATCGATGAAGCACGGCACACCCTGAATAGAGTATTTTAGACACGTATCTCAAATAATATAATATATCTGCTCGGTAAACCTGATCTCCCATCCTTCTGGCAAAGGATCGTCGCTAACTCCTTGAGTTCTTGGATCTTCCCATTGAGTCATTCTATGTACATGATTGACAAAGTACATCCTTCCCGTATTTGGGTCGGCTCTCTTCTCCCATCCGTCTGGCAGCGGTCCGAGAGGATCGCCTGCAAGTCCACTGTTGGTCTGCAGGGAAGCAACACAATAGTTTGGATTGGAAAATAATTACCTGGATAAAGAAACGTTGTTCCCATGATGCCTGAGCGTCGTTACAACCCTTCTGCCAGCGTTCATGAGCATTAATCATGTCGTGAGTGGGGCGTTGCCATGTTGCGATCGACATAGTAAACGCGGCCTCGTGGATCTCGCCTCATCTCCCATTCCTGCAATTTTTGATTTAGAACAAGCAAATACGTCTTACAAAGGAAAAAAAATAACTGGTATTGCTCACACTGCGGTTTGAATAATTTAATACCTATATGCGGTTCAGTTCATCGTCATCGAAATAAAATATCAGAAGTGCCCATTACAACAATATATTTGCAACTCCGAACCTGAGGTAGGGGCTGCACACTCGGCCTCTCCCACGTAGTGCTCCTGGCCTTATAAAGGACTTAGTACTTCCCCCCCCTGGTCGAACCTCACTTCCCGTAAACTTCAAGCGTCCTGAACAAAAAACCTTCATAATGGAGCACTAGTTGAGTAAACAACGCGGAAACCGGAACCATTACATGCTCATATTTATGGACAACATTTCTAAACAAAAAATTACACAAATCCATTAATAATAAAGCAATTAATTAACTATATTAAAAAAGTAATTAAAAATACCAAAACTAGTCATGTCAGAGGCTCCCACAACGACTTCTCTTATTTGTCACTGTATGGAAAGTACTGTTTTCCGATAGGTCACACCACGACAGAACAGGCATCACTCATTTTTACACTACTTTTTTCAAAAAATATACTGTGATTCACCCTGAATTTACCTTGCTCTTTTTTTAAAATTATTCCCGCATTTTCTCGTTACAAACATTCAAATTTTCCCGCACTTTTTGCTCGGATCGCTAGCTTGTTGATTTAGTTGACCGTAGAACATTGTGATCCATCAGTTCGCGTCGATCCACTGAGGCTTCTCCATGATTCTGCGAAAATAAATCGCCTCACATTAGTGAAAAGCTTATTCGCACCGTAAATAAATTTAAATCCTCTATTAAAGAAGGTGTCCCACGAATATTTGGTCAACCGAGTTCTCGCTATGGGACGTCGAATACCCGATGAGAGCCTCGAACATCGCATGTTTCTTTTTTAGTTTGAATAAAGTAATGTTTAATAAGCTGTCCAAAACGAACAGAATTCTTACAGTATCTCACATTGAACCTGCAATCTTTTCGCGGTGGGAGTTGGTATTTTGTGGAGAAGAAGTGAGAGAAAGGCAGAGAGATAAGGGGAAACAAGGAGGGTGCGCGAGGAGAAGATCGAACATTTTTCGGAAAAAATTAGGGAAGTGCGACGCCCTTTTTCTGCATTGTTGTGGGGTTTCCGGGTAAGACCGTAGCGGTAATTTTAATTTTTTTTCTTCTTCTTAATTTTCACGTGATCAGCGGCCGCTGCTACCTTATATTATATTTGTGCACGGTCACATTAAATGATTTTTGGCAATCAAACATTGTCGCGCAATTCACGACGATTTTAGCAAGCTGTGTTTGATTTTTTTATTAATTCTACAATTCAGAACTTAAATAGTGGAAATTATGCAAATTCATCAAAAAAAATGAAAAAAACGGGAAGGACTGCAGCGATCCACGAAAAACAAATTAGATAGAAATTGGATGACAGAGACAAATCAGTTCAGGAGGGATTTTTCAGTAGTATAATTTAATATTAATAATATTTATGCGAGTCACGAGGAAACGCGGTACAATAACATAAATTAAAAGAAAGGCACGAATCATTATTGGACAAAAACAACAAAAGTAAGAAGGTCACTCAGGAAAACTGCTCAATTTTCCGGATTTTGAGTATAGCCTTGCCGCTCTGAGAAAGAAACTATTATGCCTGTAGTTAGAGGTTGAAGAGGCAGTAGGGATGACAAATCATGCAGACTTGGCCTTCACACCATTGTTGATCGGACTGGATGACTTCAACTCGTCAATTCTCTTCTTCTCATTTTCAGCCGCTTTCTCCTTCAGCGCATTCGCTTCCAGATGGTATGGCGCCATTTCCTGGATCAACCTGAAAGCTTGTGTGTTTCAATCTGTTATGTGGTGTTATTTTTCGAAAAAATCTAATGGAACAAGGCCAACGTTTGAATTCCCGCAATTTCTTATATCAGTTTTCCGTGGAGGAATTGTCTCAAAACTCGAATATTTTTCGTCTCTTTTACACCTATAAATGAAGTTTTGAGTCGATTGCTCCACGGAGCACTGAAATATGAAATCGCGGGTGTTCAAATCTTGGCCTTTTACCTTTCCCTTTTTCCGAAAATTACACCACCATACGTATCATATTATATTTTGCTTTGAAATTCTGATCGCATCGCACATTTCCACAGTGGGCCTTGCCCGTCTACGCCTTGGGAGAAGCTTGTATAACGATGTTATAATAATGCGCTCAAGGAATGTACTACTGTCGTGTGTGCTCTGTTTCTATGCCTTGGCATTTCTGCGTATAGCACAGATTAGCAAAGGAACGATTTATTATTTTGGACGGGTGCTTGAGATTTTGCAATAGGCACAATGCGCCGTTGCCATCGATGTGCTTGTTATGCTGTGTTTATTGTCGCTGAGGGGTCAGAAATGGTCTCGTCATTCCGTACACTCTCTCGCCCACCGACCGACGAGAGAGTGTGGAGAATGACGAGACCGTTTCTGACCCCACAGCGACAATAAACGCACCATTACTCCGAACCTTTGGCCGTGTTCCCGGGTGTAGACGCATTGAAAATTCAATGTTATCCCGATGGGAAGAAAGTTTTTTCGCCTAATATACCTTCCACTCGCACCTAGATAAATAGACAAATGAATAGTGGTAGGGTTGCCCGTTCGGTGAAACGGATTCTCGCTTACCCCCTGGCATTTCTCTCCGTTTCACGCAAAACTTTGGAGACTACAGCCACTTTTAAGTAATTGAAAAACGGAGATCGCAGAAAATTTTTCCGTGAAACGGCCCGTTCGCTCTCGCTTCCCCGTTTCACGGTTACAGACTGCCAGAGGGTAAGCGATAGTCCGTTTCACGAAAACCGAATACACAACCCTCGTCACTGGTAGCTGGGTACTATCGTTTGGTGGAAGTGTCCGCTTGAGCGTAGTCGCAGGATAGTAGGCTAGGATAAACTGGGTCGTGACTAAATGTTGATACATTTCAATCAATTGTTTGTTATGATAATGTATGACATGTGTGAATAGAAAGAAAAGCTTCTACTTACTGTGCGCTCCCACTGTAAATCCAACAGTCAATGAACACGGAGCAAACTCGGCAGGCGAAGAAAAAGACCCCCATGATAAATTGAAGGGGGCTATACGAAGGATCCAGAGAGCCTGAAATAGAAACGCTTCACAAGCACATAATATGAATACACGAACAATTTGTGTGCCATGCACTGGCGGCGACACCTGGCGTATGATACTCTCGTTTTTGCACACTCTTATAGGCTCGTAAATAGTGATTACTTTAGTTTATATTCCCATTTATAGAAACTATAATGTTTCGTGGATAAACTCACATTGCACATCAACTTTGCGGAGCTGAGAGGAGGGAAGAATTTCTTTGCGTGTGCAACGATCGGTCCAACACACAGAAAGAAGAGCTTAATCAAATACATTATTTAAGGATCCAACTTCACTTTGCTCTTTGTGACAACATGGATGTCTGATAACGGAAATGATAAATAACGGGGTTCTGATAACGGAAATCGTTTTTTTGTGTGTGAGAAAAAACACAATGAAAAACTATTTACCGTACTAAACACATTATCAGACCATACTCCTGAAACTGCGAGAATGAGCACGCCGGCCATGGAAACGATGAAATCAATAACAGCCAACACCATCTGAAATTTAGAGAATTTAGAGAAAAAAATTACAAATTCCGTCGCTATTTTTTTTCTCGCACCGTTTGTGAATTGGTAATAGAAAGTAAAGGGAATAAATCTACCTGCAGTAGTGCTGTTAGATCGAATCATTCTATTCGCGGGAACAAAGGGTTGTTCGCGAACAATGTCTGGCTTTTCGCAAATAGGATTATATTCGATATGCAATACTACTTTGCAGGCAAACTGCTCCACTTACAGTCAAGTCCTGCTCGTCCTCGATTCGGTTCAGGAGCGGGATTCGCTCTCTCTTCTGCTCATTTGTCACCCACACTTTGCTCGCGGGTGTCAACATGCTGATCATATCCGGCGAGGTTGTCGAGTTGCGGAAAAGACGGTTGTCCACTCCCACAATGAGCATGCCCACGCGCAGTCCCGCCTAGAATGATAAAAATATGCTGAAAGACCTGTAGGAAAAGTAGTGGTAAAAGCGTGTCTGGCGAATGTCTTCCCCCCGGCATTTTGCGAAAGAGAGACTGCGAGAGGCTACGTGAAATGAAACGACACCATGGATGAGAGTCGAAAAAATGTTAGTTTTATATTGGCCTCTTGCGGATTGATTAGTTACGCCTAAGCAGATCACGAACTGTGTTTTCCTTATTTTGTATTGTTTGTAAATGTTTTTAATGATACAAGTCACTATTTTTTTTGTTAAAAAAGATTCAACTAACCTTGTAGCCGGGCACATTTTCATCCACCCTCTTCAAGACAGGACTCTCTCCGCTTATCCAACACCCGTTCCACCTGTCCTCCGGCTTGCCGAGTTGCAGCGCGCGTGGCGCTTCAGATGCGGCAGCGCGGCGAATGATGTTCGGCAAATGAGGCGAGACGTGGAGACCGAGCTCCTGCAACATTTCTGTTAACGAAATTTCAAAAAAAATTCTAAGAAGCCATTGTAGTGCAGGAGTGGATTCCCACATAAAAAAAGAATACGAGATGATGGTTCATTACCACCGTTATCAGTTTTGTTGTCAAAGCTATTAATGTTTGTTTTAAAAAAATCGATTACCGTACCTTGTACAGTTCCAATTCGTCGCCTAGCAGTGTGAGGACCTCGAAGGTCTTTTCAGCTGAAGCGCATCCCAGAAGATCAAGCACCTGAAAAAAAAACTTTCCTTCCCACTGATGCCATTGAAACGCTGAATGAAACGTTCTGCTAGGAGAACCTTTCACATTGAACTTTTTCGCTCTGTTTTATGCCGCGCTTACAGTCAATACCCTATCATTTTGAGGCGTCAAAACCATCGCCATTTGAGATACTCATTCGAACGATCGAATCTTGCATAAGGGTGCGCATGTATCTAGACGCCCTCTCAGAATGAAAAGATCTATCGATCTGAGTGGATGCGAGAGATCATTCCAATCTGAGAGGGCGATCTGGTCCAGTGAAACTAACGAAACACATTATAAGAGAGGTCTCACCAGAGATTGCAGGTGGCTCGGAACAATTTTCAAAAATTATTTTTGATTTCGATCAAACTTTTATGTGAGAGTACCCAGGAGACAATAATTCAAATAATCCTGGTCCCAGGTCTCAGAGCCGGCTCTTAGGAATTTGCCGGTTCTGTCGCCGGAATCGTCATAACTTGCTTCATTGTTGAGCTAGAAAGTCGTGGAAGACGTGGAAAAAATGCAGAAAAATATGGCGCATAATATTGCTGTTGAGAGTGTACTCCTATCTGGCAAAGCCATGCATTTATATAGAAAAAGGTGTTTTCAGATATCTTTAAAAAATCAAAGAGCATCTAAAATTCTCGAACCCCAAGAGTTTTATTGCATATTATGAAAGTCACGTCAAGTACTGCTAGATAAAAATTTAAGAAAAAATAAAAAGGGGATCACATAGTCCCGAAAAATGGCGTTGAAAGTGAAAAATCGGAAAATTTCGAAAAATCAGTTATTTCAAAATCGTGTGTAATCCATTTTTCTATAGTTATTTAACCTTGATGAGTTCGCGAAAAATGATAACAGCTCATATCGCATGCATATGATCCAGTTAAATTAGAAAATTTCGTCCATATCTGGCCTATAAAAAGCAGAGCGATTTTTTTTCAATTTTGGCAGGTTTGTATGCATGCGATATGACTGTTATCATTTTTCGCGAACTCATGAAGGTTAAAGTACTATAGAAAAATGGATTACGCATGATTTTGAAATTACTTATTTTTCGAAATTTTCCGATTTTTCACTTTCAACGCCATTTTTCAGGACTATGTGATCCCCTTTTTATTTTCTCTTTAATTTTTATCTAGCAGTACTTGACGTGCTCTTTCATAATATGCAATAAAACTCTTGGGCTTCGAAAATTTTAGATGCTCTTTGATTTTTTAAAGATATCTGAAAACACCTTTTTCTATATAAATCCATGGCTTTGCCAGATAGGAGTACACTCTCAACAGCAATATTATGCGCCATATTTTTCTGCATTTTTTGAGCCCTTCCACGACTTTCTAGCTCAACAATGAAGCAAGTTATGACGATTCAGGCGACAGAACCGGCAAATTCCTAAAAGCCGGCTCTGAGACCTGGGACCAGGATTATTTTAATTCTTGTCTCATAGGTACTCTCACATAAAAGTTTGATCGAAATCAAAAAGAATTTTTGAAAATTGTTCCGAAAGGGGGATTTTTCCTGTCTCTCGTGATCTCTCGTGATACCTCTCATAAAGGAAGGAGACCGACCCCTAAGCTTTGACGACAATGGAAAACTTTTACGACCTAGATACGCTTATCCACTCACCTCGGGTTCGCTCATCGTCTCGATACTGACTGTATTGATGAAGCAGATGCGATCACCGGGCACGAGTCCGGCCCTGTCCGCCGCCGAATTCTGAAAAAAAGCATTGCTGCCAACAGCACGAGAGAAGGTACAATTCGAGCAGAATTGCGCCATTTCGGAAACTACGAACACCAAAATTTTTTTTGTAAGAAACTCTGCAGTTGGCGGGAGAGGTCCTGTGTCCTTCACACTCAAAAAATACTTGAAAATCTATTATCCGGTTCATGGTATTATCACGCGCAGAATATTTCCAATTCATTGAACGCCAAAAACTGTTAAAAAAACCCAGTATACCTTGATTATTGCTCCCACACCAAATCCGTTTCTGTCCATCCTGTACACTTCCATGCCGCATTCGCTCTCGTCGCTTCTCAGCTCGACACGAATCAAGCGAGGAGACGGAATCTTTGATCCATTCTGCAATTCAATGCTAATTAAATTTCTAATGCTAATTAAATTTCTTCTACTGCATCCTATTAGGATATGTTAAAAATCGATTACCTCAACATCAACTCCATCTGTTTCGGTTTGTGTTGCAGAGTTGGCTGTTGCGGGTGCTGCAGCTTCTATTGCTGCTTCCTTAGTCAAAACAGGTGCTGCTGCTTTGGTTGCTGCAGGAGCTGTTTCTGCAGCCGTCACTACAGCTGCAGCAGGCTCTTCAGCTGCAGCAGGCTCTTTATTGTCCTCCACTTCTTCGTCAGTCGAGGCAGCATCTGGAACACATTATTGTGGGGCCGAAAGGAGAATGGGCGTAGCGGATAATCGAATAAAGAATCACCCTTACTCAATTTCTCATTTTCCTGTAATTGTTAAAAACTTCAAGAAACGGGTTCAAAACTGGATAGTGTGTGTACAAGTGAGAAATCTCTTTCGTTATGCCCTCTTGCTATCCGCTATCTACAGTCAAAATGACATATTGTGAACAAAGTATTATAAGATATCATAAGTTATTATAACTATTTATAACTTATTTTTCCTGAGGTTCCCAGTGAACCGAAAAATTTGAAATTTTGGCAGTCGCCTTTTTTCCGCTTGTGAATAACTTATTACCGAACAGAATTTTAATAAAAAATCATTTTAAAAAGTTCTGGGCGGTTTTTCCTTAGATCGCAATTTGAAGCCAGAGCCGGGACACGGGCGAGCCAGAGCCGGGACTCCTAACAAGCCGGATCCGGGAATTAGATTGCGTATTCAAATTTCTCGCCTGGATACCGATAAACCGTTCCCACAGTTGGGTGTGCACGAGCGGTTGGAACTCCAAACCAACAATAGCCTGGCGAGGTATTTGAATAGCAGTAATTTCGAATTCTAATTTCCGTATCCGGCTTGTTAGGAATCCCGGATCTGGCTCGCCCGCGCCTCAGTTCTGGCTTCAAATTGCGAGCTACGGGAAACCGCCCAGAACTTTTTAAAATGATTTTTTATTAAAATTCTGTTCGGTAATAAGTTATTCACATTCGGAAAATAGGCGACTGCCAAAATTTCAGATTTTTCGGTTCATTGGGAACCTCAGGAAAAAGAAGTTATAAATAGTTATAATAACTTATGATATCTTATAATACTTTGTTCACAATATGTCATTTTGACTGTAGGTGTTTGGCGTGTGCTTAAACGTAGGTACAAACCGACGATCTCGAAGGACTCCTCTTCTGCGTCTGAAGAAGTGGCCTCATCTAGAGCGGGAGGCGTCGCTCCCAAGAACGGAGAGGAGACGAACGACGCCAAGTCGCACGCTGCATTCAGCATTGATTCCATGGTGAACTCGATGGAAGGAGATTAATCACCCTGTAATGGGGCAGCATGATGGGTTACGGTAGTTCGCTTGGCCGAAATGGTAAGGTGGGGTCAGTGCCGGGGGGGGGGCTCGAGTAAAGTAAAAATAATGAATACGATTAAAAGGAAGGGAGCGGGTGCTCTGGAGGAGGAACATCTAACAGAATGCGGCTGTAAATGTAGCAATTAGCAAGCTCATGAAAGAAACGCTGACAAGCGTTAACGCATCTAATTAGACGCGTTGCGGTTCGTGGTACTGTAAGAACGCGCCCTCTTAGGCCTCAATATGAGTGCCAGAGGGGGATATGAGGATAAGTGAGAGGGAAGACTTTCCTGATTATTAGCTTTTTGCCTATTTTGTATGTGCTAATGAATTCAGTCCCCTTCTTCCACCGCCCCTGCATCCCTCCAGGAAGGGGTCAGGAGCGAGAGACAATGTGTAATTGGGAGAGAATCACTCACACCATTTCGGACGGCGATCGATGATTTGGGAATCTTAGAATCGACACCGATCTTTCAGTTGAAGTCGTGATGTTAATTTCATAATGGAAAAGTCTTTATGCAAACGATAATCCACAACCGCTCATCTCGTAACCAAAAATAATGCACCGATCATTGATCACAATGGGATTAGAATGGTCTTCACAATAACACTCATTTACTTAATTATCGTCTTATGCAAAATGACAGAGGAACAAGGAGATTAGAAACGACGTTTGCGAACCGACATTTGGGAACCGACGTTTGGGAACCAACGTTCTGGAACCGGTGCATTTCAGAACTAACAGTTGAGAACCTCCGATTCGAAACCAATTATAAGGAACCGAGATTTTGTATGCCTACTTTCTGGAACTGAATCATACTTTGGATACAAATTGATCTTATGTATTTGCACGGTATTTATGATAAAAATGTGCGAAAATATATTTTTTTTAAAGTACTATAAAAATACCAGTGTTATTTGTCGTAAGCACAGATAATTGTTATCTATTTCTATCCCAAACATCGGCTACAATTCGCGGCAAATAGTTCTGAAGTGCGCCGGTTCCAGAACGTTGGTTCCCAAATGTCGGTTCCCAAACGTCGTTTCTAATCTCCTTGTTCTTCTGTCATTTTGCATAAGGCGATAATTGAGTAAATGAGGGTTGTTGTGGAGACCATTCTAATCCCACTCACAGGGAAATAAGTCTACGTTTGTAGACTTATATCTAGACTTTCAAAGTCGTCGCCAGCCCCCTGAGACTTGCAAATCTAACGCTTAGACTTGAAAGTCTAACCATTAGACTTTCAAAGTCTATACTCTCCGGTCGGCTCGAATACGGTACCCGCCCCCTACGAATCGCTGAAAATCGATTCATACCGTATCCCCATTCAGTCAGTTGTATGTTTAGTGTGGTACGAGGAGAAGAACATCATTGTGTTGATAGAAATACATTTATAGCACAAAAAATAACAAATCACGAAAAAAGTAGTCGATTTCTGTCTTCTATCTGAAGTAGCTATGCTTTCCGCCATGGTTGCTATACTCCACGAGCACTGAGTAGTAAACGATGTATGATAGATGCCTGCAATAGTGTATCTAATTTAACGGCGATATATTTTTTTCCAGTATTTTCCCCAGTATTATTAGGAAAGACCAAGGTAGGTAGAGAAGGTAGAAGGTACCTCGACCACAGATCGATAAATGATATCGATATATAATTAGTACGCAAAATCTGGGAACCTAATTTCTGATTTTGATTCATAATTTTTCACCGGCATAGCAATACTAGAACTAAAACTCTGCATCCCTTCACTCCCCATGTGAGTATGTGATGGAATGGAGATCACATAATCACACTGGGAGTGAAAGGAATGTTGGGACCGAAAGAGGAAAAGGAATGGCTGACCTGGTCTGTGAATAAAAATAACAGATCAATAAATAAGCTGGCGCAATAGAGCGTAATATTATCATCCTGAAATGAGCATATTTTTACAACTTGAAGCGTACCTGCACGACTGTGTCGACGAATTAATATTGAAGAAGTATTATAAATATTGAAAGAAAATAACACCCTGCAATAGCACCAACGTGAATCAGCCGGAAAACTGATAAGTGAGGTTGAGTATCCATTTTTCCGATACCCAGGGTCCTCGAAATACCCGCTGGTATCGCCAACAAACGGGTAATCACTAGTTTTGACCACTCGAAATAACATTTGAAAATTATTACAATATCGATTGCTAATTCAAGTGTACTACAAGTTGAATACGTTAAAACTATAGTAGGTATGACTGTTTCGCTCCCTTAGCGTCAGACAGTCATACCCCTCCTGGGGGGGAGCTCGTCAGTGACGGCCCCAGGAGTGATTTGGTCAATTTAACTTTTTTAAATAACAAAAATCAGATGATAAACTAGAATCTTATTGCCGAAAATGGTCTAGAAATCAAATTAAGGGGAAGGGCGAGAAAAGGGCGAATGTTTTGGCTCAAACGAGGAATGACCTCTCTCTCTCCCTTTTATAGTGGGGTTGTTATTCTCTCCCTTTGAACTCTTGATCGCGCGTGTTTGTCGTTTGGTCTCTCGTCTCGCGTCCCTTTGCACGTGCGAGGTCAAACGTCTCTGGGGTGTACTTTGATCACTGCGTTTCTTGTCTGATCAGGCGTTCCTTTCTCATTTCGAGAGATTATGGAGATGAGCAATTAGTGTATTACCTAATTCTCCTTTCCTTTTTGCATATTTTACTGAAATCGAGGGATTTCGAGACACGCACTTCAAGATTGTAGAGACGAGAATTTCTTTTGGGTATTTATTTTCTAGATATCTTTTCAGTAAATCTCGCATTTTAATTTCAAAGTCTTGGTAGCGGAAACAATTTCGGAATATTCGTAAAGTTTCTCCGTAAAAAGTGTTTAATCCGACTCTTAGTGGAATTGTCGAAGTGTAGTGAGGGTATCTCACAACGTGAAAGTCATAGCTGTCTGTTTTATTATAAAGACTTGTTAGACATTTCCCATCCGGAGTAATCGAGATTTCCAGGTCTAAAAAGGTTGATTTCACGTTAGTTTCATTGGTCCTCTCAAGTTCCAGAGAAGAATGGTACATTGATTTGGTGAGACATTTGAAATCATCAGCATTTGTAGAAATGTGAATAATGTCATCGATGTAACGGAAAGTGTTTTTCATTTTAAACGCTAGTGGATGATCTCTTTTAATATTCTTATTGATGTATTTTTTTGTTTTTATTTGTTTGAGAACTCGACTCACCTCCCAATAAAATACGACGATATAGTCTCCATTAGAGTGCGCAAAGTGAGACTTCCCGATACCTTTTTGGCCCGAATGATCGGAATGATTGGGAGGATTTCCCGATACCTTTGCTCGATTTCCCGATACCTTTTTGGCTCCGGCCTGCGAAAATAACGTTGATAATGCTTATTCGACTATCATTTGACTGTGAGTACTAGTGCATGCTAATTTCATGCTAATTCACTTATTCCCTCTCATTTCGCCCGTTCGTCATCTCGCGAGACGGTCTCTTCTCAGCACAAGTAGGTTTGAATTTTTAGAGGTCAAGTAGGTTTGAATTATCTATTTACACATCGGTTTCTGCGTTCTATTACTTATATTAACATAAAAAAGGCCGTCGTCTTAAAACATCGGCTTCCGCTCAAAGAGCCGACACCCGGAATGTGACGTTGATTCCTTATTATCCTTCCCCTATATTTCTCAGTTCAACTTTTATCTTTCAGTATCGTCAGAAAACACCCCTGGTCTCGTTACTAATGTGACCTAATACGCTGCGCATGATAACAGATAGAAGACACGACACGTGAACAGAAAAATTCGCTGCAGCTTGTATGATTTATGTACGTATTATATGTATTTTTCAATAATATGCTAAAATAACCGTCTAGAATAAGATTTATAATATGTGATGATTCATTTCTTTACAGAGCCAAACTATATCCCGGAAACATCGAAACATCAGCTTCTTTTAATTTTATAATTATTCTTGTCTTTTTTCTCTTGCTTACCTGAGAACTCGAGATATACTCGAGTCCCGTCGAGTTATCAATGAGTAGTAAATTCGGTGTTCTACCTCCCAAATTTCTCAATACCATTCTAACTAGCGATTACAAGCGGAAATCGTTCAAAAAATGAGAAAAATTGTCTCATGGAGCTGAAATAGCTTTTCACATGATGTTGCGCGGAGACGACCTGATAGATGCAGAAACGCTTCTATCCAACGTTAGGAAGCGTCTAGCATGTTCCCTTTACTATAATGTTGTTCATATTTCACTTTTTATAGCAGTTATGGGCTATTATGGTTGATTTACTGTGCCGGAGATGAAAAGGTATCGGGAAATTTGGCGAAAGTATCGGGTCGGCTCACTTTGCGCAAAATGAGGAAAAGGTACCGGTCATTTCCCGATTTCCCGACCCGACTAGCGCACTCTAGTCTCCATTAGTTAAATATTTGAATCTGTAAAAATAATTATAATCTCGGACAAGTAAAACTCACAGTTACCTTGATTTATGTTGATCATTTTAGCGGCCTCGCATTTCATGTGAGCGCCGTGACCTACAAATGTTCCTCACAAGCCATTTACCGTTTTAGAGAGCTCTTATTTTTGGCACTTCTTAACTTTACGGGCAAGCAACCCGAGGTGGGGTCCTCATCCATCATCTAACTCTGAATTTTATTGGCCACAACTCATTCACTACCAGAGAATGATTAGCATCAAATAGATAGGATTAGTGACTTTTATTTTTCCGTTCAATAAATTGTCATTTCCCCGCCTTCGCCTACAAAAGATCTGAATTCCCTCCCTCCGATTTAGTCTAGCGTTCTTCCTCCGGGAAGAAGGCGGGGTGCTCTGTCCCCAGCAGACTGCTTTCCCCATGAGAGGAAAGCTAGCCAGAGATGGGACATCGGGTTGCTTGTTCCGGTAAAGTAAACAAGTGCCCTAATTTTCAAAAATCCAAAACAAACGGATAAACGGCTCATCTGATCAACATGCAGCTGAGTTAGGCGGACGATTCCCCGGGTAGCACTGCGCGAACGTCGGTTAAGCTGTAAAAACGGATATCAAGATAGAAAATAGCTTAGCAAGTCGAGCAAAGGGGAGAGTGACGAAATGAATATTCCCTATGTGATTTGAGCCTCTAGCGCGGTCAATCAACGATGCTGAGTCGCTCGCAACGTGAAATATGCTCTGTTGATTGACCACACTTGAAGTAGAAACATGAACTACGTAAACAACAAACAAAACAATCGATAAAGCGGAAAATGCGAAATTTTTTTAAATTTCGAAAAACACGGTAAAATTCCGGCGAGGTTTGTGAGAAACAACAGAAACGCACACACGACGAATCGTTAACTGATTATCTTAGACTTTGAAAGTCTAATTCCTTGACTTTCTCAAGTCTACGGGGGTTAGACTTTGGAAGTCGTAGACTTATTTCCCGAGAAAGGGAGCTATCCTAGCCAAAAGACTTCCGATATCGATATTTTTGACATTTCGAAAAGTAGGTTTTTATAGGTTTTCTAGGTGTATTTTGCGAAAAAAATGACAATGAATATATTTTCGAAGCGATAGGAAATCGATGAAGGGTCAAAATTTCAATTTATCTCTGTTTTTCGACAGTCCTGAAAAAAAATTGCCCATCTATTGACAACGAGTTTACGATTTTTGGAATCCTCGTCAAAAACTACATCGGACAGACTACTTCATGGACTCCGGGCTTTGGGGGCGATGTACGTAAATGTGGTCTGAATGTTCGGATATTAGCCGACCCTGGCGCGTACCTGGCGATATTTCTCATCCGAATTGCGAAATATCACATTTATCAAGTGATATAATATTTGCCTACGATTCTGTGAACATGGCTGAAACAATTATGGCATCGCTTGGTTGAAAATTTTTCAACATTTTTTTCGACCATGAACCCATGGAATTTTCGAAAAAACTTTTTTTCTCAAAAGTCGATGTACCTGTTTGAAATGTGTTCAATACTTGAAATTTAATATGTGTGCACCGTTTTTGACTATGGATATTGTAATAATTGACTGTCGTAGTGCAAACTACGAAAGATAAACACCAAGTAAAATTCAACGCAAACACATTAATTCTGGAGGTATATGGCTATTTTATCGTCAAATACGGTGCACACATAATACATTTCAAGTATTGAACACATTTCAAACAGGTACATCGACTTTTGAGAAAAAAAGTTTTTTCGAAAATTCCATGAACTGGTCGAAAAAAATGTTGAAAAATTTTCAACCTAGCGATGACATAATTGTGTCAGCCATGTTCACAGAATCGTAGGCAAATAATATACCACTTGATACACGTGATATTTCGCAATTCGGAAGAGAAATATCGCGAGGTACGCGCCAGGGTCGGCTAATATCCGAACATTCAGACCACATTTACGTACATCACCCCCAAAGCCCGGAGTCCATGAAATAGTCTGTCGGATGTCGTTTTTGACGTGGATTCCAAAAATCGTAAAATCGTTGTCAATAGATGGGCAATTTTTTTCAGGACGGTCGAAAAACAGAGAAAAATTGTAATTTTGACCCTTCATCGATTTCCTATCGCTTCGAAAATATTTTCATTGTATTTTTTTTCGCAAAATACACCTAGAAAACCTATAAAAACCTACTTTTTAAAATGTCAAATAAATCGATATCGGAAGGTGGGGTTACTGTAACTTTTCGGTGCGGAGCCCTGAACCTTAGTTACTTGGCCTAATATCAGCATTCGTGATACTGACTTCACCCCCAAGTTATTGGGATAGGTTGCAAAAAAGGCATCCATGGGGTATGTCCGGCTTCTCGTGGATGGTCTCTTAAATACATTGTCTCGCATTTCTGATTTCACGAGGAAGGTCGCAAAACACAGCCATCGATAGGTGAAAATATTAATATTCTAGGAATTTGCCAGAATCCCCGATACTTTGAAAGTTTGAATTCCGGAGGCTTTTTTCTTCATTTAATTCATCGAATAGTGAACGTTTCGTTTAGTAACATTCGTGCTTCATTGTGAGCTTATAATTTGCCCAACTTGCTGTGTTTGATATTGCCAAGATTTATTCAACAATTTTTGAATTCATTTTTCACTATTTTTTATTAACCAATTCAGCCAATTGAGAAAGTTTAACAACAAAAGGGGAAACATGGGAGGGACTGTGGCGCTCCGTACGATTATACTGAAATAGAAAGTGCGGAGCTAAGAGACAAATCGGTTCCGGTAAGGGATCACTTCATAGTGATTAAGGATAATAAATCAGGTAGACTTCGTTTTCACTCCATTGTTGATTTGACTTTGTGAATACATCCTGTCAAACCGCTTCCTCTCGATTGCAGCCGCTCTCACCTTCAGCACGTTTGCCTCAAGAAGGAATGGAGCCATTTCCTTCTTCACCCTGTATTGTGTGTACTTCAATCGGGTAGTAATATATTGATCTTTCTAATATTTTGAAATGCAATTTTAGGTCAGCTTTAGTGTTCTTATGTTTTTGAGGGAACCTTGATCACTAAGTTAGCCATGCACTTGTTCACCGATTCTAAGAATTTTAAGGATAAGGATTTTATCATTTCGTGAAAGCAAGAATGCGCGAGCCATGTTGCAAAAAGGCCTGACAAGGGGAGACCGCATACTCGATATGGAGTTTCCGAATGAGACCTAGTGGGATCGATTAATATCATAGAAGTAAGAAATAATCGGTGGTTTAAAACTGCTAAATAAGCCCCACCTCTTCTCCACCCTTAGTGAGATTGGCTAATTTTCCCGACCCAATCGCTTCACCCGCAAGGAAATTATGCCCCCCTCTCAGCTTCGCGAAGTTAACGTGCAATGTGAGTTAATCTTCGAATCATAATAATGGTCGAAGAATATGACTATAGAATATAATTGAAAGTAAGCCTTTCTAAAGACTTGATATTCTGCAACTACTCGAGATGCGAATATCTCTGCCCCCCCCTCTCTTAATTGCTCTGACGGTAAGTTCGAGAACGGTCGTAAATACACTGAATTATGTATTATAAATTCACAAACACTCGTCGAAAATAATAAAAGGATCCGATCCTAAACAAAAGATGCGGCTGCGAGAGAGCATGCCAAATCAAGAGACACGCCGAGGTAGAGAAATAGAGTACACCACCAGTAGTTCATTTCGTGGACGTAAAATTTTAAATTTTTGTAATATTCCTTCGGAGTGCAGGTGAAACTTATTTGTTTCTATTGCAGTCCCTCCTGCTCATTCGTCTTGTGCTCTGCTTCAATAAAACATGGGGAATGGTCTTTTTCATCGTCTACAAAGTGTGCTCCGTGTTCATTGATTGTTTCATTTACGCCGGAAACCCGAGGTACGTTGAGGTTTTCCTATCTATTGAGACGTATACACTACTCTGACCGAACAATCATTTTTTCCAAACAAATAAATGTGCATTAATATGCAAAATTATGGATATCAGCATGATAAATAGTCATGGGTGACAATGTGCTAGTGAGAGTAGACGAAAATAAATTCTCTACAAAAACATGACTCACAAGGGGAGACCGCATACTCGATATGGAGTTTCCGAATGAGACCTAGTGGGATCGATTAATATCATAGAAGTAAGAAATAATCGGTGGTTTAAAACTGCTAAATAAGCCCCACCTCTTCTCCACCCTTAGTGAGATTGGCTAATTTTCCCGACCCAATCGCTTCACCCGCAAGGAAATTATGCCCCCCTCTCAGCTTCGCGAAGTTAACGTGCAATGTGAGTTAATCTTCGAATCATAATAATGGTCGAAGAATATGACTATAGAATATAATTGAAAGTAAGCCTTTCTAAAGACTTGATATTCTGCAACTACTCGAGATGCGAATATCTCTGCCCCCCCCCTCTCTTAATTGCTCTGACGGTAAGTTCGAGAACGGTCGTAAATACACTGAATTATGTATTATAAATTCACAAACACTCGTCGAAAATAATAAAAGGATCCGATCCTAAACAAAAGATGCGGCTGCGAGAGAGCATGCCAAATCAAGAGACACGCCGAGGTAGAGAAATAGAGTACACCACCAGTAGTTCATTTCGTGGACGTAAAATTTTAAATTTTTGTAATATTCCTTCGGAGTGCAGGTGAAACTTATTTGTTTCTATTGCAGTCCCTCTGGCTCATTCGTCTTGTGCTCTGCTTCAATAAAACATGGGGAATGGCTTTTTTCATCGTCTACAAAGTGTGCTCCGTGTTCATTGATTGTTTCATTTACGCCGGAAACCCGAGGTACGTTGAGGTTTTCCTATCTATTGAGACGTATACACTACTCTGACCGAACAATCATTTTTTCCAAACAAATAAATGTGCATTAATATGCAAAATTATGGATAACAGCATGATAAATAGTCATGGGTGACAATGTGCTAGTGAGAGTAGACGAAAATAAATTCTCTACAAAAACATGACTCACAAGGGGAGACCGCATAGTCGATATGGAGTTTCCGAATGAGACCTAGTGGGATCGATTAATATAACATAAAACATAAACATAAAAGCGGAAGTCAATTATTATAGCACAGTCTACTCTCTAATCGTTCTCTCCCACCAGCGCCTGCTACTCGGCGCAAGTCAACTGGTGGGTATTGAGAAATGTTTTTTTTGGATTTTCAATTTTCAATTTCAATTTTTCCAATTTTCAATTGATATTTTGGACAACAAGCAAAACGTAATAAGTTTGCATAATATATTTGGTGGTAATTTAATTCATTAAAGGCGCTGCAACTGCGTGTCAGAGTTGCGTTAGTCTTAGTGACGATCTCGAAGCCATGACCAAATATATGGATGCGATGAAACATGCATTCGAGGTGCGCATCTCACAACTCTTAAATTTGGTTACAAATTTGGAGAGTGATCTCACCGCAGAGAAAGCAAAGTCTCGCTCAATTATAAACTCTCGCAATGCAAGGCAGAGGAGAGGAGGGTGGAAACCATATTCCATGGGTTCCACACAGTCAGATAGAGAAAAGCTTGCGAAATTTATCGACTGTCTCCACTCCGTGGTTCTCGAGAAAGGCGACTTTGCCTACTCACACCCTCGTGCGTGTACCAAGAAATTGTTCCAAGACGCGTGGAACAAGCTCTACCACGGCGAGAGTTGGGATCTGCAGTTGTCAATTTCTGAAGACTACGATCTCGTGCGAACGCTGAACCTGCGGTGGCATCAGAGACGCGCGCTTAGTGCCTTCCTCGATAACCGAAATATTTCGGTATTCAGAGGGTGGAATGCAGTGTTCAAGATGCATAAAAGTGAGGTCAAGACGATGAGTGGGCACTACAGACTGGAGCGGGTGTCGCTTGTAGCCGCTACGGCAACGAACACGTCTCCTCCCAAGACAGACTTTGTGCGAGTCAGGTCCGTTAGAGAGCGAATGGAACACGAATTGAACGTGTTCGATTCCAGTGTGATGACATAATCCCGCAAATTTAGCCACTTCCCCACAGAGAGTGCAGATATCACAAGATCTCTTTAGCAGTTTTAAACCACCGATTATTTCTTACTTTTATGATAATGAAAGAGATGCTGGATGGGAAGTTTAACGTTGAGGTGTGTATCGGCGTAGCCGTCGATCATGGTGGAGATCATACCAAGATGATCTCCACCATCATGAACACTCGCTGTTCAAATTCTCCCATGTTTGCAACAAGGCTTGGTTGTTACGCCGCATCGGAGTCATACGCGAACATGCGTGAGTGCCTTCGCCCTCTGTTCAAAAAGTGCATAGAGATGAAGGAGATCAGCTATAGAGGTACCACACTCCCAGTGAGGGTGTTCTTCGCAGCTGATTTCAAACTTATCAATGCTGCCTACGGACTAGGAGCATGCTCGAGCAAGCACCCGTGCCTTGGATGCAAGTGGAGGAGCGGTAGATCGTTCGCTCCGCCTGCTGAAGCTCGAACGCTGGCTACGCTGGCAGACCAGTATGCCGAGTACACGCGCCTCATGAATGTGGCGCAGTCCACTGCTATGGAAAATGATGCAAGATCCGCGTCGTTTTCTGTAGTAAACGAGTCCCTTCTGCAAGTACCCGTGGACCAGGTATGCTGGCCACTTGTTCACTACGCACTGGGTATGGGGGTGCGCCTCGTGATTCGTCTCGAGGCTGCAGCCATGACAAAGGATCTGAGAGAATTGAATTGCCCTCTCACGGTCGAGACGTTCGATTCGCGTCAAGATGTCCTCGCCCAGAAGAGAGATGAGATGGCAGCTGATGAGTCGCTACTCGTGAATGAGTCGCGCGAAAAAGCAGACGTTTCCGTCGTGCTATCTCACCTCGCCGTGGCTAATCAGACCAATCCTAGTCACGCCTGTGCATCTCCGCATTGTGTCATATCCAAAAGGAATGACATAAAGTGGACCAATGCGTGGACGATGGTGCAATGCAGTAACGAGACCGCTCAGTTTGGCGCTTGTACTAAGAAGACGCATGCAATATGCACGTTCCTCTGTATGATCGATACTGATCTGGCAAAGGAGAGACAAGTACACATCTGCCACAAATGCCGTCGCGAGACGCGAGGTACTGTTAAGAAGCGAGTAGAGAACCGAGAGAAGCGCATTGATGCTGAGATGAAACGTCTCAACGACAAGAAGATCGCTGATGCCATCTTGATCATCCAAATTGAGGATGTCATAAATGGTAACGGCGCGCGCTTCAAATCACTGCGAAAGCAAATGGCGAAATTTGGCGCCGTGAGAGCCAAGTTTTATCAGGCGTATAATGGTCGCCAGATTCGCCAGCTGTTCAAAACAGCTTCTCTCGATGTGCTCTTCGCTTCTTTCGGAAGTACTCGAGCTGAGCACTCGCATCTGTCTGCCGCGATGATGCACTTTCAATCGGTCATGAGACACGCTACGGCGAGTTTCCTCACCCAAGATGAAATTGACTTGATGAGAGAGAACATCGAGAAGTTCCGAATCGAGTTCGCAATGGTCCACCCTCTCTGCTTGAATTCGATCAAGTACCACTCTTTTTGTGTGTATCTGATCGAATTTGCCGTGACATGGGGCATGATTGGTCTCTGGACTGAACAGGCCATTGAGCACATGCACCATATGCTAAAGTGCTACCTGGCTCGATTCGAGAACATTGGAGATGCGGGTGCTCGACTGCTTCGTGCGGTCATCGAGAGGGAAGTGGATGTGCATCGCCACTGTAAGTTTTCCGTCAGAGGAACGGAAAACATAGTTTTGTGTTGTTTTAGATCATCAGTCGCAGGCGGACGCAGCTGCCTTTTTTGCAGCACAAGAGGAGAAGGAGAAGGAAGCAGCTGCGATCGAGGATGCGGCGGAGGAGGATGTCTCACGATTTTTCTTCATTTAGTCCAACATAAACAATGGAAAATATAGAAAAAATATCTAGAAATGTAAAAATAAAATTAGTTGGGAAGGATGTAGCATGTTAAATATAAAAAATTAGTACAATATTTTATTTATTTATATTTATTTATTTTCTATTTCTTGAAAGTAAAGTATGACAGAATGTGTAGAATTGAGTTTATAATTAGTGGATAATAATGAAATTTAATAACAATTTAATATTAAAATTTCAATTGCAGTTGGACGATGACGAGGAGTCTATCTCCGACGATTCTGCAGACGAGTCGATCGCAGACGGAGGCAGCGAACAATGAGGTGAGTGGGGAAATGGGGGGGAGGTAACTTACGATATGATAGACTTTTTTTTGGTATTTTTCATACTTTTTCCCCATATCTCGACGGAACTCTGCACAAAAATCAATTTTGCTCCTAGAAGGAATTTTTTCTCCGGTCAAAATGATATAGTATGACGTGCTCGCAACATAAATAGAGGTGCCCATGAAAAACATGAAAAAAATATGCAAAAATTTTGAAATCTGAGGGCGTGGCATGGTTTTTTTGAATTTCGACACAGACCTATGCTGAAAAATCAATTTTGCTCCTAGAGGTAATTTTTTCTCCGGTCAAAATTATATAGTATGACGTGCTCGCAACATAAATAGAGGTGCCCATGAAAAAATTATGCAAAAATTTTGAAATCTGACGGCGTGGCATGGTTTTTTTGAATTTCGACACAGACTTATGCTGAAAAATCAATTTTGCTCCTAGAGGTAATTTTTTCTCCGGTCAAAATTATATAGTATGACGTGCTCGCAACATAAATAGAGGTGTACATGAAAAAAATATGCAAAAATTTTGAAATCTGACGGCGTGGCATGGTTTTTTTGAATTTCGACACAGACCTATGCTGAAAAATCAATTTTGCTCCTAGAGGTAATTTTTTCTCCGGTCAAAATTATATAGTATGACGTGCTCGCAACATCAATAGAGGTGTACATGAAAAAATTATGCAAAAATTTTGAAATCTGAGGGCGTGACATTGGTTTTTGGATATCCAAACAGACCTATGCTGAAAAATCAATTTTGCTCCTAGAGGTAATTTTTTCTCCTGTCAAAATTATATTGTGTGACGTGCTCGCAACATAAATAGAGGTGCCCATGAAAAAATTGTGTAAAAATTTTGAAATCTGAGGGCGTGGCATGGTTTTTTTGAATTTCGACACAGACCTATGCTGAAAAATCAATTTTGCTCCTAGAGGTAATTTTTTCTCCGGTCAAAATTATATTGTGTGACGTGCTCGCAACATCAATAGAGGTGTACATGAAAAAATTATGCAAAAATTTTGAAATCTGAGGGCGTGACATTGGTTTTTGGATATCCAAACAGACCTATGCTGAAAAATCAATTTTGCTCCTAGAGGTAATTTTTTCTCCTGTCAAAATTATATTGTGTGACGTGCTCGCAACATAAATAGAGGTGCCCATGAAAAAATTGTGTAAAAATTTTGAAATCTGAGGGCGTGGCATGGTTTTTTTGAATTTCGACACAGACCTATGCTGAAAAATCAATTTTGCTCCTAGAGGTAATTTTTTCTCCGGTCAAAATTATATAGTATGACGTGCTCGCAACAGAAATAGAGGTGTACATGAAAAAAATATGCAAAAATTTTGAAATCTGACGGCGTGGCATGGTTTTTTTGAATTTCGACACAGACCTATGCTGAAAAATCAATTTTGCTCCTAGAGGTAATTTTTTTTCCGGTCAAAATTATATTGTGTGACGTGCTCGCAACATAAATAGAGGTGCCCATGAAAAAATTGTGTAAAAATTTTGAAATCTGAGGGCGTGGCATGGTTTTTTTGAATTTCGACACAGACCTATGCTGAAAAATCAATTTTGCTCCTAGAAGGAATTTTTTCTCCGGTCAAAATTATATTGTGTGACGTGCTCGCAACATAAATAGAGGTGTACATGAAAAAAATATGCAAAAATTTTGAAATCTGACGGCGTGGCATGGTTTTTTTGAATTTCGACACAGACCTATGCTGAAAAATCAATTTTGCTCCTAGAGGTAATTTTTTCTCCGGTCAAAATTATATAGTATGACGTGCTCGCAACATAAATAGAGGTGCCCATGAAAAAATTATGCAAAAATTTTGAAATCTGACGGCGTGGCATGGTTTTTTTGAATTTCGACACAGACCTATGCTGAAAAATCAATTTTGCTCCTAGAGGTAATTTTTTCTCCGGTCAAAATTATATTGTGTGACGTGCTCGCAACATCAATAGAGGTGTACATGAAAAAATTATGCAAAAATTTTGAAATCTGAGGGCGTGACATTGGTTTTTGGATATCCAAACAGACCTATGCTGAAAAATCAATTTTGCTCCTAGAGGTAATTTTTTCTCCGGTCAAAATTATATTGTGTGACGTGCTCGCAACATAAATAGAGGTGCCCATGAAAAAATTGTGTAAAAATTTTGAAATCTGAGGGCGTGGCATGGTTTTTTTGAATTTCGACACAGACCTATGCTGAAAAATCAATTTTGCTCCTAGAGGTAATTTTTTCTCCGGTCAAAATTATATTGTGTGACGTGCTCGCAACATAAATAGAGGTGTACATGAAAAAAATATGCAAAAATTTTGAAATCTGAGGGCGTGATATTTTTTTGAGATGACATCCCTTTTCCAGTGCTGTGGGGGTGTCTACTTCAGCTAGATTACTGAAAACAGTTATCTATCACCTAGAATGTTTTATCTACATTCTAGCTGATTTACACTTGTGCTGATTCCCGTCTTCTATCTAAATGTTGAAACCTGACGGCGTGCGAATATTTTTTGTATAGCTTTACCATTTTATTTCAGATGTTCTCTTCTGCACTCTTCCAGTTCTCACTCAATTCGCCACTCTTATTCCACAGCTTAGTCTGACCTACCGTATCTTTATTAAATACCATAATCAATCGATAATCATTGCGCTCTTACAGACGCGATTCGACCTCGACCCCGCCCGCCCCACTGCTCCCGATCTGATGTCTTCATGTTGAGAGTCACCGAGGGCAAGAAGAGTACGGTAGTCTACGAGAAGTGATAAAATATCGATAAATTTATCTGTTATCTCATCCAATCTCTGCCTATTCCAAATGTATACTCGTGCTCCTCAATTCTTGTTAATTGTAAATAGTTGTTTCTCTGTAAATATTGCATCTATTCTTTGTCTTTGGATGTCCCGCCACCTCACATTTCGCCATTTTCTTCTTGCTAATGTTGCATAAAATCAGTTTCAAACATTTAGAGAGAGCGGAGAACACTTCACACTGGTTGATTTGTTCTGCACGCAGTGAATTCTACCATTTCCCCCATTTCTTGCTCACATGATAAAGTTATTTGTAATGTATCGATGACTATCGAAGAACGAGCAAGTCTCGGGAATTTTTACTGCTTTTACCACGGATGCAGAAACTGACGGCTGCGGAAACTTTTTTCCTGCCGTTTGCGGCTGCAGAATCAGGGGGCGGAGCTTTCTCGGGGGTCTTCGTTTCGCTAGCTTGCACTTTGAGATATTGTGGGATGCACTGAGCGACTTGCTGGTTATTACAAAACACGCCAAGAACAATGCAACGTTGCGCCGAAATGAGGGTGAGGATACTGTACATACAAGTGAACTTTCAGTTTTAAGTTGTTTATCAAGAGGCTATTCTGGTTCACGGGGAATCGAATGGGAGCTCTGACGACGTCGAAAAGGCTCAGTATCTTCGGTTAATTTTCGTCTGAAGAGCGAGTCATCTTGAATGGTCTTCGGATTGAGGATCGATCTCTCGTCGATGAATGAGTGGAAATCAGAGATTATCCCGATATCGAATCGGCAAAGGCGAAGGATCCATCCGTTAGAATCTCGTGCGAAACAGGGATCTTGGATTGGAGCTTGAGCCAGAGTCCTCCAAACTCGAGTCATCGATCTTAGAGAGAATCAACGAGTATACGGATACTGAGGATCAATTCAACTTGTAGGTCATACCCATTACACGGCGACCACTCCGGCTTGTATGGGGATTCAAGTCTTCTGTAGTCGATAGTAGAGACGAGGGGTACTAGCGAGCCTGGGGCAGAACTAGGGGAAAGTCCACCTCTCCATCGGACGAAATGGAGAGGCGACCGCTCGTGACGACTGACAAAATCGGGAATGTGAATACTGTGTGAGGGGAAAAGTGTCGGGCATCTGTCGCAGTGCTCATTTTACTAGGATTTATTCTATTACATTACATTAATTGGTGCTTTCTTAAGGAATGACTCGTCTCTTTCTTCTCGTCTTAGTTCTTGCATGAGTGAGGCAACCTGAGGGAGGACGGTGTCCTCAGGACACTGTCCCTAAATGAGGGTTGACCTGTGACGGGATACTGTGTCTGCCTGAGAGGGACTGCTATATATTCATGTGACCTGATCGACCACTCTGAAATGCATTTTCTTTCCACTCTCAACAGTTTTTTTTTCAGGTCCACAAGAGAAAATTTCCAAGAAGGGCTAATATAAACAGTGTCCGAAATGGAGTGAGTGATTCTCTCACAATTACACATTGCCTCTCGCTCCTGACCCCTTCCTTGAGAGATGCAGGGGTGGTGGAAGAAGGGGACTGAAAAAGTCACTCGCCTCATTCATTAGCACATACAGAGTAGGCAAAAAGCTAATAATCAGGAAAGTCTTCCCTCTCACTTATCCTCATATCCCCCTCTGGCACTCATATTGAGGCCTCAGAGGGCGCGTTCTTATTGTACCACTAACCGCAACGCGTCTAATTAGATGCGTTAACGCTTGCCAGCGTTTCTTTCATGAGCTTGCTAATTGCTACATTTACAGCCGCATTCTGTTAGATGTTCCTCCTCCAGAGCACCCGCTCCCTTCCTTTTAATCGTATTCATTACTTTTGCTTTACTCGAGCCCCCCCCCCGGCAATGACCCCACCTTACCATTTTGGACTAGCGCTCTACCCCGCCCCATTGCAGGGTGATTAATCTCCATTCATCTATTTCATCATGGAATCAATGCTGAACTCGGCGTGCGACTTGGCGTCGCTCGTCTCCTCTCCGTTCTTGGGAGCGACGCCTCCCACTCCTGAGGATACCACGCCCTCCGGCGCAGAAGAGGAGTCCTTCGAGATCGTCGGTTAGTACCTACATCACAAGCCAACCCCCCAATCAACAGGAGAAAGAGGATGTAACGAAAGAGAGCTCGTGCGTTTCCGTAGGATGCCATTATCTTTACGCATTTCTCGAGCTGATCATGTCATTAGCACTGGAAAATAAGGGTGGTTCTGAGTTCGATTGCCCGCTACGCCGCGGGATACTCTCCATTCGGTTCTCTATCTCATACTTCCAGATGCTGCCTCGACTGACGATGAACTGGAGGAGGACGAGAAACTCTCGGCGGGGAATCAGACCAATAAGGAGAGAAGCGAGGAGAAGATAGAGGTCGAAGAGGCGGAGGAGACAGCTCCGGTCGTTGCATTTGGTGGGTGCAATACAGTATTCTTGGTCACACATTGCCAACCAACGCTTACGAGTTTCCCTATTCTGCCACTGCCAGATGCATTCCATTCTCGATTGTCGTATCGTTTGCTGCTTTGCAGGAGAGCGCGATGCAGCAACACCTGAAGCAGCTAGTGGTGCAGCAACCGTAGCTGCAGCTGCGACGCCAGCAGTTGCTGCAACACGAACCGAGAAAGATGAGGCCGCCGTTGAGGTAATCGATATTTTAAAAATATTTAAATACTGTACCATAATTATAATTACATAACTAAGCAAGTTAATTTTGCATTTTTACATTCCAGAATGGACCGAGGATTCCGTCGCTTCGCTTGATTCGAGTTGAGCTGAGAAGCGACGAGAGTGAATGCGGCATGGAAGTGTACAGGATGGACAGCGACGGATTCGGCGTTGGAGCAATAATCAAGGTAAACGATATAACACAGCGATTCAGGTGTACAGCGAGGCGGCCACACACTTTTTGGCACAATTCCAGAATTTGAATTTGAACGGGGAGAAAAGGAGCACGCAACGCGACCGCAACGCGCGCGTCTCTTCAGAGCGCTGTTGTCTCTCGCTTTTTCTCTCGTTGTCTGGCATGTGGCCGCTCTCGAAATGCTGTGTATCGCATGATGCCATCGCCCGCGCTTCCCAACTGTCTGCGTGAGGCATCGAACCGGAAAGCAATTAAAAAAAACTCGTTTGAATTTAGAGGACACTGGACACTGACGTTAAAACTGTTTTAAAAATCGGATTTCGTTTTACAAAAAGCAGTGCGTTGTGTTGTCATGTGTTTTTGAAGGTTCTCGGTGCATTGCCGTTCGAACAGTGGCTTCTCCTTTTCTCGTGGCTGTAATGTGCGATTGCAGGATTCGGGGGCGGATAGGGCCGGTCTTGTGCCCGGAGATCGCATCTGCTTCATCAATACAGTCAGTATCGAAAAGCTGAGAGATGCCGAGGTGAGTGAATGAGGATGTGCAATGAGGATGTCCCCACTAGCAAGGGGTCTGCATAACCTCACGGAGCGATAACTGAACATATCGTCCAAATGTGAAAATTTGACCCCAGTAGCAACCCAAAACAACTTTTAAAAACTGCAATAATCGCTTCCTAAGAAATATTAACCCGGCAAAAGTAACGCACATGCCGGTCAGCGCATTTGCATATCTCTCACAGTGACCGACCAAAGTGTGCCCCGATGGCTCAGGTGGTAGAGCGCCAGTGCTCTCAATTTTGCCCCGCAGGTTCGACTCCCGGCAAGCGATATCATTTTTGCTTAATTTTCGGAACATTTTATGAGCATTGAACACCTGATTCCACCCTTATTTCGCCAGTTCATAAAGTTCATCAGCTTGAAAAATCTGCAAATCAAAACAGAAAAGAACAAAATCTCGCTGTATTCTCATAGTTTGTGCTCACCATAAAAATTGGTGAAATATGGGTGGAATCAGGTGTTCAATACTCATAAGATGTTCCGAAAATTAAGCAAAAAGCAAAAATGATATCGCTTGCCGGGAGTTGAACTCGCTGGTTCGCCGGGAGTTGAACTCGCTGGCCGGGAGTTGAACTCGCTGGCCGGGAGTTGAACTCGCTGACCGGCATGTGCGTTACTTTTGCCGGGTTAATATTTCTTAGGAAGCGATTACTGCAGTTTTTGAAAGTTGTTTTGGGTTGCTACTGGGGTCAAGTTTTCACATTTGGACGATATGTTCAGTTATCGCTCCGTGAGGTTATGCAGATCACAGCAATTGGTAGCATAAGGGTGCTAAGGACTACTAGGAGGTTCCGTGTTCACTCGCCTTTGCACGAGAGTAACACGGCTGATGATGTGCATAAAGACAGAGCGAAAAAGAAGTCCGTAATTGCACACTATATCATAGTTCGGTTACACTGAGATTAAAATTGCGAAATGATCTCCACTCATAATTTTCACTCAACGAAAATGTTCATTCAGGTGCTCGACCTTCTGTTACGCGTCTCGGCAGAGAAGAGTTTCGAGGTTCTCACACTGCACGGAGTCGACCTTGAACTATACAAGGTACGGTAATCGATTTTAAATGCGTTGATGGCTTCTCTAAAAATATTGGTGCTGATCGATCTCGAATTATATATATATAGGGACCGCAAGGTGTGTTGCCGATTTTATACAAATGTTTGAAAAATATGATCAAAGTATCCGCTGAGGTCCCAATAACATCATCCTTTTTGCCGTTTGTCGATATCTTGTTTCCGAGTCGCGCTATAGCTCGATAACCATTCGCGCCGATTGACTGATTTGGTAACGAGAGAGAAAGGGGCGGAGTTTATCTGCATCTCTAAACTCTGACTGATCATGAGAGCGGCATAGAGCTTCTTTCCCGTATTCCCCGTGGCTCAGGTGGTTGAGCACCGGCTTTATAAACAGAAGGTCGCAGGTTCGAATCCAAGGGTTTGCAATTTTTTTGCTGATTTTTTAAAATACTTAAAATTCAAATGGCAATTCTGCGCATTAATAAAATTCAATTTTTTTTCTTGATATAGATCCCTCGAGCTAATCCGCACAAACTGAGAGCTGTGCCGATGAAATGGAAGTGCTCTAAACACCTACAATCGAAGCTTTCAATCAATATTTGATCTACTAAATGTTGTCAGAACATGGTGCGCGAGGCCTCATTTGTAGAGTTCACCGAGAGCTCTCGAATAAGCTTTTGAACGAGAGATTTGGCTCAAAATGAAGCTTGCCATTTGATCGGGACACTTCTCGCCTCACGTGAAGACAAAAAGTGGGCGGAGCTTGCGCTGGCTATATGTATATACGGTTTTTGGAAAGAGTGATTTTTTCGCGTCTGCTGATTGTGAAGTTGCATGTCCGTGTAAAACTATAAACGGAAATCATGCAGGAGCTCGGTCTCCGCGTCTCGCCACATTTGCCGAACATCATCCGCGGCGCCGCCGCGTCTGAATCGCCACTCGCGCTGCAGGTCGACAAGCCGGAAGACGGATGGAAAGGGTGTTGGCTTCCCAGAGAGGGCTACCCTATCCTGATTCGGGTGGACGAGGAGACACCCGGCTACAAGGTCGGTCCATTTTAGCAACAATAAAAAAATAATCTTGGAAACAACAAATTGAAGTGTCTGTAGAAGTATCAAAAACAAAGAATTCGTGATCTTGTTAAGCTTACCATTTCGCAGAGAACTGACCTGCAAACCTAGACAAAGATAAACACCGCTTTCACTGCTTTTTCTGTACATGATTTATCTTTTTTTTAATATTCAAATACACTTTTCTTATTCAGGCGGGATTTCGGGCGCGCATTGTGGGAGTGGAAAGCCGTCTTTTCCGCTGCTCGACGGCCCCGTTGGATGTATGCGGCATGCTGACGCCCGGGTGCAAACTGTGGGTGACAAGCGAGAAGAAGAGGGAGCGCATGCCGCTGCTGCCTCGTCTCCAAGCCCTCAAGACCCAACTCGTGAGTAGACGTTGGAACAACAACTGTTTATTTATTTATTATTACATTCGCCCGAATTTTTTTTAATATTTGTCGGTGTTGTAAAAAGACGATATGATTCAGATGAAGAATGCTGTTTTCGAATTGATCTGCACGGTGATCGGTATGCTGCTTCTCAGATATATGGGAGTATGGGCTTCCAAAAAATATATTACGGTAAATAGCTTTTTGAAAGCAAATTGGTTCAATTTTAAATAATTGATCAAATTAAGTACACCTACTATGTCTGCGTGGGCATTATCGCTGCTGCATGTGCAGTGAGGATTTTCCCCCGACTACATCTCACAAAGCTGCTGTACAATGTGAGTCTGTCTAAACCTTAATTAATTTAAAGAAATGCTTGGCTGTCTCTTCGTAATTTGATTATGTTTTCTTCAGTGTTACTGGCTTCTTCATCTCGTGTTCAAGTTCGATCAGTCATGGACTATGGCCTTGTTCATCCTATTCAGAGTGTGCACAGTGTACAATGACTACTGCTATGACGAGGAGAGCCAGTGGTGAGCCTAACAATGATGATAAAAATTGTATCACATTTATAGAATGATACGATCAAACAAAATGTCGAACTGGGGACTTCCTGTGTTTACCGAGACGAGAGAGCACGCAAAAGCGAGAGGGTCGCTATGGTAAACAACGAAGTTCGTTATTCGGCTTTTTGGCATGATCGTATCATTTTATAAATGTAATAGTCATGCGAGCTACCTCTTATGCGCGCTATTTTGCTTCGCGCTAAAATTATACAATTTTAATGAACGAAATTGGAATGGTTGGTAGCGTAGTCTCGAATGACGAACAGTAAGCTAAATGAAAATAAATAATATCTTATATAGTAACAATAAATGTCATGCATTTTTTCACTAGCTTCGGTTTCTTAATTATGCATTTGCAGCTTGTACGAAGAATTAACGCCTTATCATCTGGAGGCCAAAAATCTGAAGAAGAGAGCGGCTGAGATTGAGAAGAATAAAATTAACGAGTTGAATTCATCCAGTCAGATCAGTAACGGATTGAAGGGCAAGTCTGCCTGATTCATGCTTTATGATCCCTATGAACTAATCCACTTCCTGAACCGATTTCTCCCTGAACTCCCCCCTTCTATTTGATATACTATCATTATTTGGAGTGCCGCAGTCCCTCACATTTTCCCCGTTTTTTTGATGAATTTACATAATTTCCTCTGTTTTTTTGACTGAATTTGTCCATTAATAAATGTTAATATGAATTTGCGATTGTTAGTGCGCAGTTGTGGCAGAATGCTCGGCAATATCGAAGAAACTCAAGCAAGTTTGGAAATACTACTTTTAAACTTACTTTTACTTTTAAATTAAAATGAGAATGCTAAAGGAGCACTTATTTTAAAGGAACTAAATAAACAAACATTAAGGATAAGACACCAAATACACCTTCCTTCATGAAAATATCTCTTTTTTTCCCGGTGAATCGTCAGTGAAAAAACAGCGAAAATGGTGCGAAACTTTTCAAATAGATACTTGCTAAAAATAAAAAAAATGATCGCAGCCGCGAAATTGGCTCGTTAGATCGTTGATTTCAAGTCCTTTGCACACCCATTTTAATCACAAAAATGAAAAATGTCTATAAATAATTCAAATTTATTTACGATACGAGTGATATTTATTCCAATGCGAGGTGCTTTCTTCGCAAAATTATGAAGAAGCTTCAGAGGATGGACGGATTCATTCATGGATTCAATGCAGTCATCGCTGAGCACATCGTTCTATTTCGACAGAAAGGGGTTGGATGCGAATTCACTTGCGCATTTTCATTCGACAATAGTTTCGCTGCCGCGATAATAGGAAAGAGGTCATGGTGGTGATGGGAACGGGCACTTTACACGAGACGGGGTTGAGACGCAAGGGAGATAGGAACTTGTCGACCTGTGTCAACCCCGTCTCGAGTAACGTGTAGCCGTCTATCACCTTCCTACAGTAGATTTCGTGGTGTCAACCGCACAAAAACGGTAGATTGGGAAATCAACCCCTTTCTGGATGCCATAACGGGCGGTGGAAGGAGGTGGAACCTCGACGTGTCTCTCGCTTTGCCATGCTCTCTCGCAGCCGTATCTGTTGTTTAGCACGGATTATCAAAGGAACCTTTTATTATTTCGGACGAGTGCTCGTAAATTTGTAATAAACACAGAAATGAGGGTGAGACACCAACATCGACTGTTTTATTTCCATCGGGCATTTTCCATTGAAGCTATTGTATGTGCATTTCGGTATTATCATGAAACTGCAGTATTAAGAAAAAAATTCTTTGTCCAACTCTTCCATGCTTTCGTCTAAACGCACCTTTATTTCTCGAAAAATCGACCTCTACCAAAATTGTCACTTTTTCGAAAATTTTGAAAATGTGATTTTTTCGAGAAAAAAAAGTTCTGCAAAAGAATTTTTAAAAAATATAGGATTCGAACCAATGAGCTTTGTAGTGAAGTTCTAAGCCACTACCGCATCGACCATGCTGCTGCTGCGTCTGTAAACGCATTCAGCGGTCGTGTGAAAACACTAAAAAGAGCATAACTTTGTCATGCAGAGGTCAAATGCTTAGTCAAATATAGATAAATGATAAGCGTGAGCTGCGCTTTCTAATGTATATCAACTCGTCTCACGCCACCTCTTCCATCAAAAGTTGATGTTTGTAGAAGAGCCAAACATGATGTCCACAAACACGGACAACGCCGTGAGAAAGAGCGTCAAATTCTGAGAGATTTATTCGAAAAACACGGCGCCATACCGGCGCCATATCGATTCTCATGCATTCTTTTCTCGTCCTTCCCTTTCCTCCACAATGAGATGCGTTCGTTGTCGCTTAGCAGCCGAAAAAAGGAGAGTAAGAGATGGGATCCATTGGAGAGGAAAGCCACTCTCTCCACTCTCCCGCTATAGTAGTTTCGCATCATATATTTTCTCTCACTTCAACGTCAATATTCTTTGTCATTGCAGCTTGAGCAGTCTACATTTGCTCCGTAACATCCCTCTTCTACTTACAAATAACATAAAAGCAAGTTTTTTTTTAAATATTTGAAAAAGTAGATGCAAAATTAAAAAAAGAGAAAACATGCAACGCGGGCGCTATACTTCTTAGGTTGGATTCATTTTTGTTGCAGAGCCGATATCTGCTTCCTCTACTACCGATACCTCGGATCTCCAAGTGACTACGAAAGGAGCGTCTACCTAAAGAAAGAAAGATCGACCAGAAGTAACAATGACAGAGACCTGCGTAACCAAAATGGAACTGGACAAGCAGGAGAACATAGGAAATTAACTTTTGCGGGAAAAGGATTCGTATTTTGAGTTAAACGATGTTGATATAATAAAAGATAATAAAAGTCTCAGACTGTATCCGCTAAAATTTTGAAGGCATTGTTCATTGTGTTGGTCTTATAATAGCACTCCATTACTATTCCGATTCCGCTACGATTTGAGACATGATTTGTCCTTAGACATCATTCCACAGCCAGATTCAGCCTTGGCTCATTTTCCTCCCTCTCTCTAACTTCCCCTCCCTTCTTCCCTCTCCTTTCCCTTCTCATTGAGATGCGTTCATTGTTGCCTAGCATTTAATAAAGTGGGAGGGAATAAGGGGATGGGAAACAGGAAAAAGTCATTTCATTGAATCTTTCACTGTACGATTTTCGTGTCCTCTGTCTCCTGTTTCATCTCAATTCATTTCTTTACAGATTGAACAGTCTACACCTGTTCCCATTTAATTCAATCTTCAGTATGGCGTCAACATCAACATGTTGTGCTGGTTCTTCAAAGTAAATCTCTTCAAAAATGGGTCAAAAAGTGTTAGGATCGTTCTTACTTTACCACACTCTCCGGAACTTTCCTAGATCCATGCCAGTCCCCACCCCCCTCGAGAGAGGGTGGAGCCGACCTCCTGCCCATCCATGGGGAAGGGCGAGAGGCAGTCCAAAATAGCCGAGCAATCGGCATTCAATCGGGCATGGCTGCGCCGAAGAGTTCCAGTACGCACTGAACTGCCTCTGAACTGGCGAGCACTATGTCTAGGGAACGCGCGCTTTACATGAGACGGGGTTGACACTCGGGGAGAGCGCGCTCATGAGTGGGCGGAGTTTGCGCAGCTCCCTCCTTACCGCTCCTCCCCTCTCTGATGTCTCAATCCTGTTAAACCCGTCTCGAGTAAAGCGCGCGTTCCCTAGACATAGTGCTCCCTCGCGTCAATGATGTGCGGCGTGTACTGCAACAAAGCAGCGAAGCTATCGCCGATTGGAAGGTGATTGCTCGGCTACTTGGCATGGATCTAGGAAAGTGCCCACTCTCCCTCCATACCCCTATCGGGAGGTTTGACAGGGCTGTGAAATCATGTGCTGTTGTTGCAGGAGACAATCCGAGTGAAGCTATCGTCACACACCAAAGGCACTCTACGAATGCACATTCTCGAGATGAAAGGCACATCTTCCACATACAACAGTCGGTAAAGTGGTCACCGAATCGTAACTGCTGCTTCGACCATCAGTACTTAATTGTTTCCATCCATAATTGTTTGCCTACACTCAGTGGATAGTCCTCTTTGTCAGTACCGTCAGAGACATGTGTCCAACCACTGCTCCCCTCGAATCGGATTCCCCCGCATTGTACAGAACGATAAACGGTTGTTCCCTATACGAAAGGTTGCGACTTGTATCGTACCGACAAGGCTTACAGGAGGCTTATTAAAAAATTAAAAGTAAACTCGTAAGATATAATGAAATGTTTCGCTGATAAATACAGTAATGAAAGGAAGAGAGCTAATCAAACCGAGAGAGATGTCCTGCTCTAAAAGTTTGCAACCATCCTATGTTCATGCCCACATCTTGTGCAACCACGTCGAAGCAGACAACACGTCATTTACTGATCATGAAGTACAAGTATCTGATCAAGATTACACTACCTTCGTAAGTCCGTGGCAGCTATTACTTGCAGGTGAAACACATCCGAATCCCTCCCTCTAACTTTGTGCAATTAGTATCCTCCACAGAAAAAAAGTGTCTGTGGTTGTTTACAATTTGAAAAAAAGATTGCATTGATAAATACAGAAATGAGGGGAGGGCGTGTCAAAAACAAGAGACATGATGTATGGACAACTAGAACCAAATCAATCCACTAATCAATTTGAATTGTAATGCCAACTTTAATAGACCTTAACTTTAACAAAAGCAAAACTTTAGCTTAACTTAACTTTAACTTGGCTTAACTTTAACTTTAACAAAAGCATGGTTCAAGAAGATCGGTTTAGTTGTCCCTCTACCTTCCCTGCCATTCCCTCTTCTCCACAAAGAGACGCGTTCACTGTCGCTTGGCAACCAAAAATGGAGAAGGAAAAATGTTGGGATTGAGAGAGGTGGATCCATTTGAGAGGGAAGCCACTCTCTATACTCTCCCGCTATAGTAGTTTCGCTTCTTATATTTTCTCTCCCTTCAACGTCGCTATTAAATGTTTATATTCATTTTGCAGCTCGAGCAGTCTACATCTGTTCCATAACATCCCTCACCAACTTTCAAATGCCAGAAAAGTGAGTCAATATTGTTTTAATATTTGACGAAGTATCATATTTTACAATAAAATGTCTGCAACGCGGTCGCAATGCTTTGTTAACTAGTTCCATTTCGTTGCAGGGTCAACATCTAATTCCCAATGCTTCCGTCCAACCAGGAAGGGGAGAGAAATCTGCCTAATTGAAATTGAACTGGCCATGCAGCATCTAACTAACGCGGACATTCGTAGTACAGTGAAAATGATCCTTTGGAGAAAATGAATTTGCATTTTACGATAAACGATTTCAACCAGACCGACAATAGAGAGGAACAAAATAAATGGTCCCAAAACAAGAACATTCGCAATGTATTATATCCAGTTAAAGGATTATGCTTTCATGGGATTGTGACGTCCGACGAAGCACACAATTTTGCTGTTCCGATTTCGCTACCTGCTTTGAGTCAGATGCTCTCAGAAATCATCTCACAGAGAGATTCAGTCTTCTGCTCTCTACCTCCCACCTTTCTCCTTTTCTTGCCGATCCTTTCCCATCGCATTGAGATGCGTTCACTGTTGCTAAGAAGCAGGTAAAAAAGTGGGAGGGAAGAAGCGGAAGGGAAATAGAGGGAAAGAATATCGTTGATTCTCCTATTATACAATTACAATTTAAAATTTACAATTACAATTATTTATTCCGCCAGAGGGCTATTAGCTTCGTTTATGTGTCGTTGATCGTCGTTATAGTAGTTGGCAGAGGTCCGTCGTCTCCAGACGATTCGGTTGTTGTGGGAGAGGGGGGGGCAGGATTTAGGGGGTGCAGCGGGGCAGGGCAAATCAGAGTCGTAAGAGAGACTCTGACGTGAAAAAGATAGACGGCAAGTTCAAGATATGAGATCGGAAGACATTTGGCGAACTATTCACAATTTCTCCCGGAAGTGCGTTCCATCGTTGTACGGTTCTAGTGGCAAACGTAGAATGAGACTTAGGCACAGCGAAGGGAAGAGCGATGCGCAACTTATGGGTATTCCGCAGATACGTGTTAGAGGGGATATTTTGAAAAGAAGGTTGGAATTGAGGGAATAGAAATTATGTATCGTCTTATGAAGGAAAAGGAGGTCAAAAATGAGGCGCCGTTGCTCTAGTGTTGACATAGAGAGGAAGTTTTGCCTATCCGGGTAGGGGGAGTATGGTATGGCGCAACGGAAGAAGACTCTACGGGTGAAGTTCCGTTGAACGTTCTCAACGAAATTGGCAAGTTTTACAGTACGCGGGGACCAAACAACAGTGCAATATTCAAGTAGCGGTCTAATGAAGGCGTTGAACGCTTGCAAATAAAGATGTGGATCGTTAGAGTAGAAGCATTTAAACATAATGTTTACTTTGGATCTAGCATTTGATGTAAGTTTGGATACATGTCACTGAATTTAAGAGAAGGCTGCATAATGACACCGAGATCTTTCATTGAGGGAGAAGGTATTAGGTCGTTGTCATTAATGGTGTACTGTGTTCTAGGCTTTAAAGACCCGTAATTTACTACTGTGCATTTGGATTCGTTGAGGGAGAGATTCCATTCGCGCGACCATGAAAAGACAGAGTCAATTGCTAGCTGGAGTTCGTGGGAATGAAGAGGGACACTTGCGTATATTTTTAAATCGTCTGCATAAATGCCATATTTGACTTCTGGAGACGATTTAAAAATATACGCAAGTGCCCCTCTTCATTCCCACGAACTCCAGCTAGCAATTGACTCTGTCTTTTCATGGTCGCGCGAATGGAATCTCTCCCTCAACGAATCCAAATGTTTTTTTTTCAAATGATTTTCGTGTCCATTTTTTTCTTCCTGGCATTTTATTTATTCTTTTCAAATTTTTTTCTTAAATCGTCAAAAATGAAGTACGTTTCCATTTCCATGCTATTTGTGTGAGTAAAAATAAGCATCTTCGAATCACGGGGAACGCAGTGTAAGAATATAACGAAAAAATGAAAAAAATAGTGATCAACTCCCGCCAAGAACAATTGGGGTAAAAATTGCTCAACATCCTACATTTAGCGATAATTAACTAGTATGCTTGTATTCAGAAGTTGAAGAGGATGCGATTCTAGAATTATGATGCAGAATAACAACTATCGCAGAATATCGACGAAATACTTAAGACCCACCACTGCGAACAAGTTCCAAGGGGCTAACATCCAACACTAGCAAGGTCACCAACACAAAAGAAATGATCTAGTGAATCAAGAGATAATAGAGCAATCCGCGTAAGAAGAAAGAAATTTGACGGCCAAGAAAGAGCAATGGAGAATGGAGAATATTGTGACAGACTAATGAATGCTTTTTGAACAACGACGATAAAAGGTGTAATCCTGTCTGACATGAATGGCATCTTGCATCAGATTTCTGAACAATTGATGTTGTGACATTTTTTTTCAATATCACAGAAAAACGATGTGAAATCTAATATTGGATAATTAGGTTTTTTTAAAAAAATTTTGCATCATAGATATAGAGAACTCAATTCTGTTCGAGATAGAAAGTGTATTTGAGAGACTGGAGAGCGAAGTTTATTCAAAATGAAAGAGTTGGAGTTTTTTTTATAACGAAAATACTGTCTATCTCATCTACGCAACAAATGTGGAAACATAATTCGACGAGTGTGCAGAAACAGGTTTCTCGATCAGGGTGATACTTGGAGGGGGGACGTACGCAGAAGCAGACTATTCATATTCCTCACGCTGGCTACAAGCCATTTTTTCTTGATCTCATAACGTTCTTTTCACAGTGAAAGTCAGCAGGTTATAACTCCTGTCAAATTGCATCTATTGACGCATTTTAACGTAATTTTGAAGCTTGAGCAGTCTACATACGCTCCGTAACATCCTTCACCTACTTACAAATAACAGAAAAGTAAGTATTTTTCTTAATATTTGAAAAAGTAGTTGCAAAATGTAAAAAAAGAAAGTAGTGAAATATACGCAACTCGGGCGCTATACTTCTTAGGTTAGTTCCATTTCGTTGCAGAGTCGACATCATTCCCACTGAACAAAGAAAGGTCCACCAGAAGAATGTATTCTTCGCACTTGTAGCAACCCGGTGCAGCTACTGAGAACTGCGTGATCAAAGTTCAAATGACCAGGCCGATGCTAGCGAACGCGGACTCCTTCAACAGACTGCATCTACCAGATGCATCAATCGGTAGTGAGACAGCAATTCGGTAACTTCTCATACCGTTTGTCTTTCCACTGTTTTCCCCTTGGGAGCGCTTCCTGACTTTGCTACAGAACTGACCGTTAAACGGATGTGTACTATTTGTCTTTGTTGCATCACATGGAGACGAGGCATCACAAACAAAGGAGCACTCTTCCGAAACAATAAAACGTTCCGTGAAACACACAGTAAGGACAGGTATGAGAGCGAATCAAAATATGAGAACCCTACTCACGAAGATTGGAACTGTCCCATGTCCATCCCCAAGCATCTTGTGCAACTACGTCGAAACACAAACGCGTCATCTACATCGCTTTTTTTAAATCATTACATCTGTTGGCGATAAAATAATTTAAAATTATAGTGAGCTTCACCAGTCGTGATCGTACTACCGTCATAACTCCACGCCAGATATAAATTGCGGTTGAAACACTCTCGAATCGGTCACTCAATGTTGTGCAGTTGGCATACTCCCACGGAAAAAGTTAGTAAAATATTTCAAAAATGTACCAACTAGTTTCCAACCATCCCCCGATATGGATCAATCTGCTAGACCCAGGGGACCCAGTCGCATCCGGCTTGGTGCTGTTCCTTATGCTCTTCTCACTCGTTACTATTTGTTGTCCATATGGATGACCCCTGCTACGAATATTCATTTTTTTTAACGAAATTTGCTGAAATATTGATTTCTGCCTCTCTCTTTTTTTCAACAAAAATTGGCGTTCGAAATCGCTAAGCAACAGGGGAGTGGCAAGATGCGGGAGGAGAAGGGAAGAGGGAAATGGAGAAAGTCTCACTTCATCGAATATCCAACTATACAGTTCCCGCCTACCCTTTTTCTCGAGCTCTTTATTAGTATTATTATTCCATTATTTCGTATCCCAGATAACCAGCGTATTATCACATTCTTTTTTTAGGCGGAATAATAATCAACTGCAATTGATACAAATGATTAATTGATGTGTTATTATTGGGACATTTGCAGATCCAGCAGTATACACCTGCTGTCCTTTAGGCGGGAGAATGGGAAGCAGGAGAAAGCCACTTCATCGAATCATTCACTGTACGATTTTCGTATGCTCTATTTTTCCTGTAATTTCTCAATTCTTTTATTTTCAGATTGAACAGTCTACACCTGTCCATCTACAATGTTACCTGTTTCTTTGTTTCCTTCATTCTCAGGTGATATAGTTAACGGCACAATTCATCCCGGGAGAAGTGTTGTTCGAAATAATTTTGTTTCGTGGCAAACTGTTTCAGAACACTCGACATTCCGCCAACTACCATCGCAAAAAAACTGGGACCAAAGAGAATCAAGATGAGACGTGACATTGTGCGACACTGCATCAGCTTCGTTGGATAGGAATCATGGGTGCATCGTCCGAATACACCATTCACAAGAGATCACACGGAATAAGGAACAGTAATCATTCCTAACTACCTCTGCTGACTCCATGATTTGTAATTATCTCCCTCACTTTCTACAGAAGTACCTGAGAAACGACTGTATCCTATGTTTTTTGTGATTTTGCCAGAATAAATAAACTTTATTGTTCATGGAACAATTTTTTCCTGTTCTTTTCATTATTTTCACTAAATCATTCAATCATTTTTTTAATCTACGGATTTCATTAAAGGGACCAGGCAGCCTCCAAAAAGAGATTTTTAATTTCCATAATTTTTTATTCAGCTTTTCTCACTATCATCTAATGGAGAAAGCAGAAAAAATTAAATTTTTAGCATTTTTTTACAATTAGTTATTTTATTTTGAAATTAGACTCAGGAACGGTGCGTCGCCTATTTCCGAAAAGACAGAAAGCTGTTCAATTTGAACTGAGGAATAGATATAATCACAAAAACAGGATGATAGAGGTTTTGACCACTCCCGGACTCAATGAACACAACCACATTCCCTCAAAATTGATGGTTTTGGTGATATCAATTGTGGTGTAGTCGCTACCGTAACCCGCTGTGGTGAAAAAGCGAAACTTTGAAAATTCATAACTAATTTCAAAAAAATCGCAAAAATATGCGATTTTTATCACTCTTCCGGGAACAGAATTTTCTTTTATTTAAAAATAACTTATTTTTTGACTGCCTGGTCCCTTTAAAAATCAATCAATCAATTTATCATATCAGGCGGTAGTCGCTCAAATGAGGATGGGTCGGTAGTCTTCATAAGTTGCATTCCACCAGTTCGCGATCGGTCCAGTATTTATTCTCTCTCTTTCGCGCTCTTCTCTCTCTTCTCCACTATGAGAAGCTCGTTCATTGTTGCTTAGCAGCCGAAAAAAAGGAGGAGGAGAGGATAGAGAGAGAGAGATGGGGCGCATTGGACAGGGAAGCCACTCTATCCACTCTCCCACTATAGTATTTTTGCATCTCCCATTTTCACTTGTTTTAGTGTCGCTATTTTTTAAACAAATATCGATTGCAGCTTGAGCAGTCTACATCTGTTCAGTAGCATCTCACATCTGCTTACTACGATAACCCTACAAGTAAGTTTATTTGTATTTTTGAAAATCATTCCAAAGTTTATTGATTTTATGGATACTTTTTCTACGGTTTCGTGCTACTCAACTAAACCAATTACATTTCGTTGCAGAATCGAACAAGCCTCTGTATTATCTATACTAGATGCAACCTGAAGCTCGGGAGAACTGCAGCATCGTTATTGAATTCAAATCGACTGTGATAATGAAGACATTACCCCGTGCCTCCATTATATAACACATGTTCAACTAAAATATTCACCAATTAGGTGAAATTTGTGAATTTTTGCCCATTTTGTCGTACTGTAAGCCAATTTTCGATTGTCTCCCCTATTTTCCCTATAATTTTCGATTGTCTCCCCTATTTTCCCTATAATTGGCTTACAGTACGACAAAATGGGCAAAAAATCACAAATTTCACCTAATTGGTGAATATTTTAGTTGAACATGTGTTTTTATCCAGGATGCGTCGGTGGTGACAGTCGGTGAATGAGTAGTACACATGCTGTTAAGCGAATGCGACCGCGGCTACTGAGGACCAACGACCCGAAAAAGAATCGTCTCTTTGGAAACACGTATTTTATGTTTTGCGATAAATGATTTCAATCCGAGTAATAATCGAAAGGAGCAAATATATGGAATGACGAAAGTATAATAACCCCACTGTTTCATATTCTCTAAAAAAATTGTGAATACGTTGTTCACGAGATTTTGATGAACTATACTTATCTCAATCTCTATGTCTCTCTCTCTTCCCACTATTACTAAAAAAACCAAACAACCATCCCTTTTAGACTCTCTATGTGTTTATGATATATTATATACCCTTGTCACAACCAACATCATCAAGTCTACTACATCGCCCCAGACCGTATCTTTTGTTTATCATCCGTAGCGAGGCGCGTACACTGTCGCTTAGCAGCCAAAAAGGAGGAGAGCAGCCAAAAAGGACGGACGTTTTTCCGTTTTTCCGCTATAACTCTTTTCAAAGTTTAGCAATCTTCTCACATCCTTTTGCATGTGATAGGCAACGACGAAACACATCGAAATTAATATTTGAAAAATCGATAATTTCATGGCCAAGTCGGTAGCGAGCTCGACTAGAAATCCGAGGGTCTCAGGTTCAATCCCCGCCGGTGCATAGTCTTTTTGCCGCATTTTTTCCAAGTGTCAAATGTGGCCCAAAACCATTTTTGTGTAACGAGATTCACATTTGAGCATCTTTTGCCGAGTTTCGAAGTGAAATATCGATTGATTTCACTTGATTTCACTCAATTTCACGAAATTTTCGTACATTTCGTTCCAAATCATTCCACATGTCGGCAAACCTCATAAGAAGGGGTGTGGTATGAGAGGACGAGTGAAATCGAGAGGGACTCTCTCACTTTGGCACACTCTCTCGCCCCTGACCCCTTTCTGGAGGCTCGGAATCGTGTATCGGGAAGCTTTATAAATCGCTTGAAAATCACTCTGTCTTCTCGGATCCTTTTGCATACGACAATAGACCAAAATCCCCTTCAAATTATACAAAATGTAATTGACCAAATCCATAGCCAAGTGGGTTACGCGCTTGACTTTCAAACCGAGACCCCCAGGTTCGAACCCCGCCGCGGGCAAAACGTTTGCCGCATTTTTCGCAAGTGCCAGAAGCCCTTTCAGCACATTCTTGAGTAACGTGAAACACGATTTCACCTGTTTTGCCGAGTTTTAACACAAAAATCGAAAATTTGCCGAACGTGATTCGCAGAACGTGAGGGAACACAGGAAAAGTGTTTTGCGATGTCGGAAACGTGTTCGAACACGCCCGGGAAATCAACATACGGTATCCTGCGTTTCCGTTGAGAAAGGCTCGTGAGGCTGAGAGCGATCGAAAAAAGTTGCCACTACGCCACTTCATGGCTCCGTGGCAACTTTTTTCGATCGCTCTCAGCCTCACGAGCCTTTTGAAACGGAATAAGCCAGTACTCTTTCTAGAGATTAACATTTCCCAACATACTAAACTTCCCCTGGACCGTACTTGGAGCCGGCTACCGAGTCCTCCTCCCTGGACCGAACCTCTAGCAAGCTACCGAGTTCCCCCTGAACCGTTCCTGAAGAAGGCTACCGTGGTCCCCCTGAACCGTACCTGAAGAAGGCTACCGAGGTCCTCCTGGACCGAATCTTAAGTAGGTTATTTAGCTCCCCCTGGACTGTACCTGGAGCAGGCTACCAAGTTCCCCCTGGACCGAACCTGGAGCCAGCTACCGATCTCCCCCTGGACCGAAAATTTACCCAGAATTGTGCATAGAGCGTAGTGTACGCATAGAGCGTAGTGTACGCATAGAGCGTAGTGTATTTAACCTCAACACATCCCGGCTAGTTATTTGATTTAACGTCTCTACCAAAATCTCAATGTTCATTTGCGTTGCAGTCAGAGCGGTCTACACCTGCTCGGAAACATCTTTCATTTACCTACTACGACACACAACGGTATGTCTCTCTGTATTGACAAAAATTACATCCTCGCTCGGACAATATTCTCACTAACGATTACATCCCGTTGCAGAGTCGGCACTTTCACGGAATACATGCACTCCCAAAGCGTTGGAAGTTTATGACGCTACTTTCCGTATTTGCTATCGAATTTCAAAGAGGCTGGGGGCAGCCACACTCAACGTTGGTCACCGGACGCTTCTACATATTGTTCAAGTCACATGAATACAATGTCCTCGTCGATTGAACAGACTATGGCAATGCCGCAGCAAGCAAACGCGGGGCAAAATTGCAAGAACAAGGACATTTTGGAACCACGCCTTTTTACGATAAATGATGTCAATCCTTGTAATAATCTAAAGGAGGTCGAACAGCAGAATATCTTGGCACGACAACCCTGAACTTCCGTTTGCTTACTGTAAGACAGAGGTTGACATATTTGCGAGAACTCGCCCATTTACATGTTTGTTTCGCCCTCTCTCGCTGTCTACCTCAATTTGCATGGAGTCGGCAGAATGCCTCGGAATCAGACAATCCTCCCTCCCGCTCTTCCCCCGAGGGAGTAAAGAGCACGCAAATTCGACACGGGAGATAAAGTTGACCGAGAGATTTGCTTACTCGCGCACGTGAGAGAACGCCCCTTCCGCGTGCGCGGCAACTTCACCCTGATTGTCCCTGAGCCCTGTAGCTTCTTTGCGCGCGAGTATCTCGGTTCGGAGGAAAGAAAGAGATCTCATTTTTTTTGTATTTCCATTAGGTTTCATAGGTGTAAGCGAATAATGAGATTATTTTGAGATCCTATTTTTGCTGTTCTTCCTCCTTTAAAGGTGCAAATGAAAATTGTACCGAAACAATAAAAATTTCATTTTTTACGAAAAGTGATGAAAGAGTGTGAAGGAGCTGCAAAAAAAATCTTTTCAATATGGGAGAGTTCGAATTTCTACATTTCGGCATGTAAAAGTACTAGATACGCGTGATGTTGACCAAAATTTGGCGTTGCACCACAATACCAACAGAACACACAACTGTCACCAAAAAGCGTCTCCCTTCACAAATTATTTGGTTTCCGCGAATATAGCACTTTGGCCCTTGTCACAATATCCATCTTGCGCCTCAATCAGATGTACTTCGCGAGGCAGCGGAAAGTGGCATTTCGACTATTCTGCAACAGTGACAATCATGAAACACAATATTAATGAGGCATGTTTCCCTGCCTATTCAATTCAATTCAATTTATGTAGGCAGGGAAACATGCCTCATTAATATTGTGTTTCATGATTGTAACTGTTGCCTAGCAGCAGATGTAGAATACTAGCCTGTATTTGTATTTTATGATCAAGAAAACTAACTATTTTTTCGGCATCAGGTTGATCAACGAGAAAGGTAAAGGAGCAGGTGTAGACTGCCTAACCTGATAGGAAAAGAATATTAGATGAATCAGTTAAACAGGGGATATGAAAAAAGTAAGGAAGGAGAATCGGTTGAGCGATTTCTCTTCACTCCCCTCTCCATGTTTCCTTTAAGGTGCTAAGCAACAGTTCACCATCTCTGAGTGGTGCCCAAAGAAGAGAAGGCAGAGGAGAGATAGGAAGAAAGACAAAATGATTTAATTTAGTTAAAAAAGTAACAGAAACAAACGAGGTGATTCAGAGCCAATATTACAGAGGCGTGAAATGCGTCTTCCAAGTATGAAAATAATATTTCATTTGCAATATGTACAACTCAATCTAAGTCTGTTTGAATGATTTTGAATGACCCATCAACAGTTTCCCCATGGGGTTACTTTTGATGTAGAAATCAATGCCATTCAAAATTTAGCAAAAAAAACTTATGGGCGATAAGGCGTCGTGCAAGTTTAGCGGAGAGCCTGCTAAACGTAGGAAATAATCAGAAGTGTCATCGGCGTCGAAGAACAAAATAAAGTTAATATCGAAATTTTTCATTATTTGAAAAAATGCGATTTCCGCTAAACTTGCACGACGCCATATCGACCAGAAGATTTTTTTGCGAAATTTTAAATGCCATTGATTTCTACATCAAAAGTAACCCCATGGGGAAACTTTTGATGGATTTCGATTTTTGACATGTCTCAACCACTTGTTGATCCGAATGCATACATTACATGAGCAAAAATAGCAAAAATCATTCAAACAGACTTAGATTAAGTTGTATTGCAAATGAAATATTATTTTCATACTTGGAAGACGCATTTCACGCCTCTGTGATCATGCGGAATTGAACCATCGTATTTCGGATTCAAATTCAATAGCGTTATCCACTTGGATATGATATATGCTCTTTCTTAATTACAATAACCGTGAAATATAGTGAATAGAAAGTTGTCGGATAATTTTCCGCCCATACTAGGACGGTGAAGAAAAGTTCTATCGAAATATCTGAGAAAAACACATTTTGGCCGCTTATGATACGGTAATGGGAAAATAAGTACCAAGATGGCTGATATCTATGCATGAGTTAATTGCACATTACATTTCAAGTACTCTGGGAACGTTTGGGAGCGAAATGGACTCGAAATAGAACGAAACCGAAAAATTGTCTAACCGAAAAATCTTTACATGATACATGCGATTTTCAAAATTATTTTAAAAATCGTACTTAGGCCTTCACGAATTTTTCACGTTTGAAATTTACTTTGCACCCTAGGCCATCTGTGAAAAAAGTTTTAGTCCGGACCGACCACTTTGAATGAGTTGTGCCACCCAGGGCTGGGATTTTTTGACTCAAAATTTTTTGATTTTTTTTGAATTTTTTGACCATTTCAAAAAAATCAAAAAGTCAAAAATTTTTGAAAATATTTTCAAAAAATTCAAAAAAAATTACACTAGATATTATGGGCATTTTCGGAGAAAAATTTCAAAAAAAACATTGATTTCTAAGGAATTTTTTTCAAATTTTTTGAAAATATCAAAAATTTTGGCAATTATTATCATGATTTCAGAATATTTTAGAAAATTTTTTGTTCCATAATATTTAAATAATAGAAATTTTTTTACAGAAATTTCCGGAACTTTTAAATTATGGATTATAATTGAACAAATAATTTCATATGATCCAATCGTTGTGCAAATGACATTTAAATAGGATTTAAGCAGCAGTAAGAATTTTTTTAACGGATTAGAGAATTTTTTGATTTTTTTGAAATTTTTTGAGCCCATTTTTTGATTTTTTTGATCAAAAAACTTTTTTGAAAATATTTTTTTTGATCCCAGCCCTGGTGCCACCCTATCCGACGGTCTTACAGAGAACGTGTTTTAAAGTGGGAATTCAACAGAAAACTGAGGAAATCTCCTTCCATCTTTATATTATAGATTGGTATTGATTTACCGTTCTTCTCTTTCTCCCTCACATTCTCGAACAATCTCACAAAAGCCGTTTCTTTTCGACAGAATGGACAGTTCAGACGGCCATACAAATCGGAGATTTCTTCGGTACAAGCGAGACAACTAAAGTGTCCGCATGAAGTGAAAACTGCTCTTTGAGATGGATGATCGATGGTGCAGATTTCGCAATTTCGAGAGTAGAGAGGAGCGATGATGTCACTGCATTGATAACATGAATTGTTGAAAGTTCAATAAATAAATACTATTCACGCAGAAATAATTAAGTAACGTATCCGGGACACGGCATCCCCGAATATTTTCCATATGAAGCGTTCGAAAATCGCGCGTTTCCATTTTTAAAGACGTTTTAATAGTACGCCCTCTTTAAAATGCGTGAGACGTTCCCGGATACATCCCATTCTTATATTATCGGCATCATACGCAGAGCACAAATTTGCCAGGGAATCTCCAACCTCCTCCATTTCACGCGCTCTCCCGTTTGTTCACCGGAACAAGAGAAGGCGTGGAAGGCGGAAAGTTGGACTACCGTTTTCTAAGAAAGGAACCCTAACAGAAGGTTCACCTGGCAAATTTGGTCGCATTGTCTAAACTACCCACTTTACACCACTGGCTTCTCTCATCCTTTGAATCCGCTCTTTCTTCTCTTCAATCATATGCGTCACCAATTGATATTGGCAAAAGCAGAGACTAATTTCGAGACGAATTTCCGTCATTTAAAAAATTTCTGCAGATTCGTCGATAACTTCCAACCGTTCAGATCGACTGGGGCATACGAGGGCTGAAAGTTTTGGATATAATTACGTTATGAACATTTCATTTAGTGAAATTTCTGCAATACGAGTGAAGGATACTCTGAATGTTTCACAAGAGAGAGTTCAACGATCATATTGACATAGTTTAAACACTCCTTACATCGGGGAAGTACAAGTCAAGCATGTCCCATGTGAGACTGTGCATATTCAGTGACCAGAGCTTTCCGTCAGCGAAGTAGTAAGCGTCGTCTCCGATTACGATTACGTTCGAACTTAAAGTGAGCTGATATGGGGAATATATCTTTTTTTCATCCACCATAATAGCTAGCGCAAAACCTACAATCGCATATTTCTAGATATAATTTTAAAAAATCATAATAAATTGACGCGTACTCGGATGGGTTGGGAAATTGTTCTGCGTTGGATCGAAGTTCACTGCTCATTTCAATCGTCTCATCAGTCATTTTGTCGATGGTTCGTAATTCCATCGAAAGTCTGTACACACTGCCTTCCCAAGTGAAAGAGAATCGATCAATCCCGAGTAACTCCTAAAGTGATTAGAGTTGTAAAAGCGAGATGTTCGCTTTAATATTTAGAACAACAAAGCAATTATCATTAAAATAAATAATATAATATTATTTAAAGAACCCACCGCAAATATGCCTTCAGAAAGGTGCCGACGAGTGAAAAAAGCCATTCTCAAAAAGGATAATAGATAAACGAAATCTAGATTAACGAAAATACAACAAAAGGAGAGCGAAGTTTTACAAAAACTCGCTTTGATAATGAGTGATGTCCAATACCAGTGATAGGATCGAAGAAAATTTGGCGAAAATCGTTCCTTATACCCAAATGGCTCATGATTGAGTTGATTCAATAAGATTCAATCAGCACAATCATGGTCCTTTGAAAGTTCGGTGTATGATATATTGAGGTGCGTCCTTTCTTACACGTATGGACGCTGTTCTCACTAATCTCTTGTCTGCCCCTAGGTATATGAATAATAGTTGTCTGGGAGGCCGAACATTATATGTCATGCGCCTGTAATCCGGGTAGATCATTCAAATTATCTCGGGAATTGATTCCCCCGATCGATATTTGAAGGGGGTCGCGCTTGCATAAAATATTTTCAGCGACAATTTTTTTCCTGAGGCGGGATCTACTGAATCCGATTGTAAGGCAAAGGGTCATCAAAAAATGTCTATCACACAGTAGGGATTTTTTTAACGCACAAAACATCAGATCAGACAAAACATGTCAAGAGAAACATACTGGTCGTTAGAGAATAAACATTACACATTGCACTACATCATTTATCCAGGACTCAAGCAGAAGAACTACAATGTTTGCCTCGCGAGAAAACACAAGTTCTAGAAAACAATTATAAGAAAAAAGGTATTTGAAGGAACGAAATGAGAATGTGCCTTTATATAGAAATATACGGGAATCCGCTAGTCCTCAATTTCTTTTTTTTTTTTCATAGAAAAGATGGAGCAATGGTTCCCGAGGGTTCATCGATCTGAAAAGAGTCGGTGAGTTTGAATTCTAACAAAAGAAGGGAGCAAGTTAACTCAATCAAAAGCTTTATCAAACCTTTCGTTACAAGTCTGAGGAGTTCTGGCTATTTTTTCGAGAAAAATAACAGATAAATATCTCACCTGCTTTACTTGAATTGGCTGTTCCGCAATTTCCTTTAGTTGAAGTGGTGGAGGCTTAGTTAGAGGGGGTTCATCGATCTGGAAAGGGTCAGTGAGTTTGAATTCTATCAAAGTAACGGAGCAATTTAACTCAATCAAAAGCTGTATCAAACCTTTCGTAACAAGTCTGAGGAGTTCTGGCTATTTTTTCGAGAAAAATAACAGATAAATATCTCACCTGCTTTACTTGCATTGGCTGTTCCGCAATTTCCTTTAGTTGAAGTGGTGGAGGCTTAGTTAGAGGAGGTTCATCGATCTGAAAAGGGTCAGTGAGTTTGAATTCTATCAAAGTAACGGAGCAATTTAACTCAATCAAAAGCTTTATCAAGCGTCGCGTAACAAGTCTGAGGAGTTCTGGCTATTTTTTCGAGAAAAATAACAGATAAATATCTCACCTGCTTTACTTGCATTGGCTGTTCCGCAATTTCCTTTAGTTGAAGTGGTGGAGGCTTAGTTAGAGGAGGTTCATCGATCTGAAAAGGGTCAGTGAGTTTGAATTCTATCAAAGTAACGGAGCAATTCAACTCAATCAAAAGCTTTATCAAGCGTCGCGTAACAAATCTAACATTAAGGAGGGTTTGAAATTTCAGAAGGATATACTGGTTCATACTATCTCACCTCTTTCTTATTAATCTCATCTATCTCAGCCGATATGAAGGGAGGTTTGGTAAGAGGTGGTTCTTCATAAGCAGCGACTGCAGTGCAGATCAGCAGAAGAATAACCAGGAGTTTCATTCTCTAGTGAGAGAGACTTTCAGGAGCTGATCGGAACACCGAATCCCGTCGCTTTTATAGCAGGAACGTCAAGAAGATGGGATGGATTTTCCGAATAAACTTCGGAAATAGGCGGGACTTGTGAGAGGCGTTATTCACGTGAAGAAGCGAAGGAAAGGCGAGAGTAATTTCAGTAATTACCTGTCGAAAGACGAGCAAGATTGGAGAATGCCGTTTTGCGTTTGATTGTTTTTAAGATGAATTTTGAAGTTCAAACTGGGTTTGATGGTACGAGAAGATGCGTATTGCATGAACCAATTATTGCAGACAGTCTGGGCTGCTCAATGCAATGATGGCATGCTGACCCCATGGCGGGTGCATTACTGATTATCATAATCATTGTGAACATTGGAATGTTAGGAAACAATAAGAATGTTGTTTGATAATCGGAAATATTCGGCCTGTCGCTCTTTCCTTCACGTCACGGCCTCGCGGGTCTTTTTGGTGTTTGGATCAAAATGTGAGTGAAGTTACACGTCATTCTGACAAGTGTATGCAAATGAGGCAGACAGTTGGAGAGTGCGGAAATATCGAGTAAATGGGCGTTGGTCTTACCACGAATTCAGTCTTGAAAGCCTAGATGTCTTGGGATAGCTTGGGTTACGTAATCCAACGTTGCAGCTTTACCGGCTTGCCCCATCTAGCGTGGTAGCTCGCTATTGGAAAATCGCTTGACATGGAACACCTTTTTGTCCTGAACATCGTGAGTGAGAAATAAGCTTCGAATGTTTTATCGCTGGGTCAACGGATGAAGAAACGTCGTCTCATCTCTTTTGAATTGTTACCGGACTGATATTCTCGATGGATGCGAATCTTCCCTGTTTGTTTTCCCGATTTGTAATGTAAAAGTATCAACATCAAATCTGCATGCAAAAGTTGTTTATTCTTTCTGTCTTCCCATTCAGGGTCAATCTGATCTCCCTCTCTAAGCTCTGTATCCCTGAGGGGCGGGCTGTTCGTAGGCAGGAGCAGCATGCACCGGCTCGGAGTAAGAAGAGGTACGAGCGGGGCAGGGGCAATAGGCAGCATCGGCACCAGGAAGTCCATCGGATCCGGGCTCTCCAGCCTGTCCGGGGAATCCGTCTCTTCCGTTCTGTCCGGGTCTGCCGTCCTCTCCGGGTCTTCCATCATTGCCAGGGGCTCCATCGGATCCGGGTTGTCCAGCGGGTCCCTGGGGTCCGGGTCTGCCGGGTGCTCCATCTCTTCCGGCCTCTCCAGGAGTGTACTGAACTCCAGGCTGTCCAGGGGCTCCGGCAGATCCAGGGTGTCCGTCACGTCCACGCTGTCCGGGAGTACCAGCCTCACCGGGGAATCCATCGCGACCGGGGTTTCCGGCGGATCCGGGAAGACCGGGGGCACCGTTCTGTCCAGCGGGTCCCTGGAATCCGGGCTGTCCGTCGGGTCCGGGAGGTCCGGGCGGGCACTTGATGCATCCTCCGGGAGTATCGAAGGTAACAGCGAGAGCGATTCCGTTGGCTCCGGGACGTCCAGACTGCCCGGGGTTTCCGTCTCTTCCTCTCTCTCCAGGGAATCCTGAAAAAAAGATGTAGATTTCCAAATCTAGTTTCGAGTAGCCTATTGAAATCGGTATTATAATAGTATATCAGAAATATTAGCGAAGTTGTAGATCGAGTGAAACATAACTCACCAGGAGGTCCGGGAGGTCCGGCGGGGCATCCACGAGACGAGGGTCCGCAGTTGCACTGAGAGTTCGCCTGTCTCTTATTTCTTCCGAGAAGAGTGACGAAAGTGGGCGGGGCATCGGAGGATCCAGTCGGGTTGACGTGCATTCTGACGAGACGAGTCCATGTGTCCTCGGCCATTACCTGGAAATTAGAGGGATAGATAGATTTTCAAAGTGTCAATTTGTCCAAATACTCCAATTGAAAAATGGAGTTAGTATGCGTCTCGATTAGACTCTCGAATCTCGATGTCATTTGTGTTTCAGGGGGCTTTGGTGAAGGATTAATCAAACGAGAGCAGTGCGGTCGCTATTGGTTAAAAATCTAATATTGCTCACCTTGAACTCATCCATGTTCTGTGAGACTTCCTCCTGGAGACTCTGGACGTCGTTGACCATCGACGCGATGTAGAGCATCGAAATTGCAACGAATACGAGCGAACCCGTCGATACGACGCCTACCAACCAAGACATTCTGGAATGAAAATAATTACAATCGAAACAGTCGCATTATTACGTAGGCATTTTTTCTTAAATTGTAGATAAACATGTCATTCATAAAGAAGAAGCTAATAAGGAGAAGAAAGAACGAGTAACTCACTTAGCGAACCGAACAGGGGAAGCCGAGTCGGTGTGCTAATGGTAGGTGAGAACGGCCTTTTATACTCGGCACAAAGTGACCTCGAACTCAATGATTTGCCTCCCGCAAGGGCTAAAAGGTACGCGTCCCTAGTTTACGGCGTCACTGGCCGGGCTGTTAGTGTGACCGGTGATGACCCTTTTTCATCCATTTATTGAATAGGGAAACGGAAGTACGGGATTTGAAGTATAGTGTACAGCAGAGTTGACCGCTCGATATAACCTTTGCTCGTGAACAAAGGAAGATTCCTCCACTTATAGGAAATCAAAATGTCTGTCTGTTTGTCTGTGTGTTGGTTTTTCTTTTTCCGTGCGCGTGACGGACATTTTTTTCGCACATTTTCCGCTATAAATCGCTTCAAACTCAAGCAATCTTCTCAGATCCTTTTGCATACGATAACCCATCAGAAAACATTTCAAAATTTATTTACAAAAAATCGATAATTTCATGGCCAAGTCGGTAGCGAGCTCGAATTCAAATCCGAGGGTCTCAGGTTCGATCCCCGCCGGTATTCTTTTGCCGCATTTTTTGCAAGTGTAACAAATGGCCTAAACCCATTTCTGAGTAACAAGAAGCATATTTGAGCATCTTTTGCCGAGTTTAAAAGTGAATCATCGATTGATTTCACTTTATTTCACTCGACTTCGTGAAATTTTCGCACATTTCGTTGCAAATCAATCCGCATGCCGGCAAACCTCATAGGAAGGGGTTTGGAACGAGAGAGCAAGGGACATCGAGAGGAACTCTCTCACTTTGGAACACACTCTCGTCCTTGACCCCTTTCTGGAGGCTCGGAATCGTGTTTGGGAAGCGTTATAAATCGGTTTAAAATCGCTCTATCTTCTTGGATCCTTTTGCATATGATAACAGACCAAAATATATTTCGAATTTTACTAACCTTAATTCGCCAAATTCATAGCCAAGTGGGTTTCGCGCTTCACTAGCAATCCGAGGGACGCAGGTTCGACCCCCCGCCGCGGGCAAAACGTTTGCCGCATTTTTTCACAAGTGCCAGAAACCGTTCTAACACGTTTTTGAGTACCATGAAACACGTTTTCACCTGTTTTGCAGAGTTTTAAAATGAAAAAATCGAAAATTTCGAAAAGTTACTAATTGATTCGCAGAGCGTGGGGGACCATAGGAAAAGTGTTTTGCGATGTCGGCAACGTGTCTGAACGTTTTCTAACACGTTTTAACGTGAAAAATCGAAAATTTCGAAAAGTTACTAATTGATTCGCAGAGCGTGGGGGACAATAGGAAAAGTATTTTGCGATGTTGGAAACGAGTCAGAACGTTTTCTATTTAAATGCACTGCATCTTGCGTTTCCGATGAGAAAGGCTCGTGAGGCTGAGAGCTCTCGGCCTCACGAGTCTTTTGTAACGGAATAAGCCAGTACTCTTTCTAGAGATTAACATTCCCCAACATACTAAATTCCCCCTGGACCGTATTTGGAGCCGGCTACCGAGTCCTCCTCTCTGGATCGAACCTCAAGAAAGCTCCCGAGCTCCCCCTGAACCGTACCTGAAGAAGGCTACCGAGGTCCCCCTGGACCGTACCTGGAGCATGCTACCGAGCTCCCCCTGGACCGAATCTGGATCCAGTGACCGACCTCCCCCTGGACCGAACCTGGAGCCAGTGACAGACCTCCCCCCTGGACCGAACCTTGACCCACAACTATGCATAGAGCGTAGTGTATTCAACCTCAACACATCCCGGCTAGTTAACATCGAAACAAAAAACTGTTCCGGAACGAAGTCGAAACGCTTTGTTCTTTTTCGTGTCGATTTTTGGAGTGGCCATCTCTAGTATAAGGAAAAATACAAGGATTATTGTCTCGTTATGCGCAATGGGAAGAAAATCATTAACACTTAAAGAAGGAGTGTCAGCTAAATTTCCCACCACGATTACCCTGCCTGGTGAAGATAGAATACTGTAAGAACGATCGTCTGACGTCTGTGATAGAGCACGCTGTCTAGGCAAATGCGCGTATGCAGATGGGCAGAGATTAGGGAGAGTGCAACTCCTCTCTCCCCTCCCTCTTCCCCCAGCGGGGGAGAATGCGCACGCAAATTCGACACGAGAGAGAGAAAGTTGACCGATAGATTTACCTAATCGCGCACGCCATAACACGAGTGCGCGGCATTTGAACCTGATTTCCCTGAGCCCTGTAGCTTCTTTGCAAGCGATTTATATTATCCTTCACAGTGGTAAGCGATTAATATTATAAGTTCCATATCCTATTTTTGCTGACACTCCTTCTTTAAATATTTGTTCTATGCAAAGCGCAAAGTTCCGGGAAGCGCTTGGATTATAACTAACCGATGGCGTACTATCTCGGTGTTTGCGGAATCGTCAGTCAGTCGTAACTACTCGTATAAGAGGGAAATTGAACCCCCACACTTTTAATTCCCTGCGCTATCTCTCTAAAAAAACGGTCAATTTCCTTGTTATGCGGGTACTTGTTTAGTAACCTTTCAAAGTCTACACCCGGCCCTTTAAGCACTGCATCGATACAATATTTCGGTCTCCCTCATGTTCCTATTGTTCATTTTCCTGTCGCCCCGACAGAAACATTGAGCACAATCAGGAACATAAATATTTTGAGATTGTCATTACGACAATGTTTTTTTGATTGGAGACGACGCACGTTTTGTGTAAACATCCTTAAGTCAGAAATTCTGTGAACGTGATGCTATCGAATCTGCACTGATTTGTTTGCTGTTTTGGTTCAGCTGGTGAAACCTTTTACGTTCCCGTGAACCAAGAATTACAAAATGTGCTTTTTTCATGCACCTGTCCAGGTAAGTATTACTTGCCACCGTCTCGCGTTTTTTTCCATCTGCTCTAAACAGAATTGTGGGAATAAGTGAAACGAGCCCAAACTACTCTCGTACATTCTCGTCTTTTTTTCCAAAACATGAGAGCTCCCTCGGATATTCCGCCGACTGTGGAAAAACTGAAGATTATTTGTTTCTACATAGTGGGCGTCATTTCATTAATTGCAAACTCGATCACAGCTATAGTTATCGCAAGAAAACATGAAGTTTTGACAAGAGAAGTGCGAGTGATCACACTTCTACTGCAAGTACGTATTTTAATATCTTTTTCGTGCATTAAAATCATATTTTATCAGTTGACTTGTCTTGTCCACAATGTTTTCTTCACGCTCTTGTTCATTCCATTTCTTTACATACAAGCAGGTACTACTTTTTGCATGATACATTTCATTGTAGCAAAGTAAACGGATTTAAAAAGTGAACACCCTTTCAACCAGGAGCGGGATATTGCGTCGGAGTTATTTGTTCGTACGTACCATATCAACCTCTTTTCGTAAGTGATCGTTTGGCCGATCAATTGTTATTTTGTCACATGATTCCAAACCTACAAATGAGGGTTAGAGCGAGAGAGTGTACAAAAGTGAGAGAGTCCCTCTCGATTTCACACGCTCTCTCACTCCAAAGGCCTTTCTGGAATGTTGACCGGTCTGTGGAATGATGTGTTTTGACAGGCAGTTTTCGTCTTTCTAAGCATATCCATGTTTGCTTCTTTCGGAGTGCTCATCATTGTTCGACATCAACTCCTACTATTTGACGGATCACTCTTTAAATTGAGCTCGCCACTCAGATATCGTTTGTATCTCAGAAGAATCGTATTCGATCTCACCTATTTCAGTCTCATACGTTGTTCTTTTTTGCACCTTTCAAATAGTCACTGTCTTCGCAGTATTGACCATTCAATCGGACAGTAACAGACAGATTTTCATACTTGAAACGGTGAGCATCAAACGCTTGCAGAGTGGAGAAAAGGATAGAGAAAGGGCTGAGCTGCTTAAAGGGACCTGGCACTGCTAATGAAGTGAATTTCAGATTAAAGAGAATTTTATTCCGATTCGAACGAAAAAAATCGTAAAAATATGCGGTTTTTTGCGTTCGAATCGGAATATAATTCTCTTTGATCTGAAATTCACTTCATTTGCAGTACCAGGTCCCTTTAAATTAAGGTATAGATTAGGTTCCCTAAAGAGCAATGTTTTGACAGATGTATCCCCAACTGAAATGGCGGGAGAGGAGGCTGAACTGGAACCTCTTCGATGGATACTCATTTCCAAACGTGCTAAAATACAGCACCTTCTATAACTACATGTTCGTATCCTTCTGGTTCGCCTTCATCATCTTCCCATTTGCTCACATTTTATTCATCGTGATTCGGTTCGTCGCTTTTTGTGCCTGAAAGAACTGTCGCCAATAGAGAAGACCACTCGAAATATCCTTTGCCCGAGAACAAAATAGGCTTTACTACGAAACAAAAAACTTTCCGGAACGGGGTGGAAACGCTTTGTTCTTTTTCATTTCGACTTTTCGAGTGGTCATCTCTAGTCGCCATACGCGCGACATTCAAATGATTAAACTGCAACTACAAGAGCATTTTAATTTTCGTGACACCTCTATTCCAGATCGGGTAGAACTCTCAACAAACACAAATCGAAGAGAACTCATCTAAGGCAAGCCAAAACAGTCATTGTTCAAGTAAGACTTTCACGGGGCTTTGTTTTACTACCCTACCAATTTGCAGTTTCTAGTGCTGCTCCTGTTTCTGGCTATGCCGGTGATGTTTGGATACTCTTCCTTCTGGAGCGATAACATATATGCCGAGACCCAGAGTTCGTGCTTGAAAAGAAGATTCAAATCGCTAATATCTTCTTCGTTATCCACATCATTCCACAGGCCGGCCAACCTTACAGAATGGCCTTTGGAGTGAGAGAGCGTGTGAAATCGAGAGGGACTCTCTCACTTTCGCGCACTCTCTCGCTCCAACCCTGGTCTGTAGGTTTGGAATCACGTGTATCGTTTCAGTTCTGATGACAATCGGTGAGATGCTCTTTGCGTGTTCGACTCTCGCAAATTCGTGCGTCATCATGTTCCGAAATCATGCTTATGTCGCTGAACTCTCATCACTCTTTTCCTTTTGTTTTGGTCGATTAAGTGTGCAATCAATCGCAAATATATCATTGATGTGAGGCGAGAACTAGAGACTCGATCAGTGCTGTGCGCAAATCGATTAATGTGGAATTGTTATAAAAACAATTGCATTTTTAAAATTATTGGAATCTACACTTAATTTTTACTCAGCTTTTTGGAATATTATTGCTGATTTGAACAATAATGAAACAAAAGTCAACCATTGCTCTTCAGTCGATCTTATGACGGCAAAAGTCAAGAAAGCGAAGACAACAAAACTGAACAGTAGAAGCAACGGTTTATCTGCTATGTTGCACATCGTAGTCGGTTCGCTCCACGACGACGTACGGCATCACTGTTCTTAAAAGTAGTAAAAATTAAATTAAATCTCAAAAAAATATATCTTATCTTGATATACCGAGACGAGTATTTGAAACACTGTTTGAAACTCAGTTTCAAAGAACGTGCGAACGCAAAGAGCGTCTCTCGATTTCACACACTCTCTCTCGAAAATAAGAGTTTCAAAATTGCAATATATGTAGCAAATTCCTAGAGTGTTCTCTTTGTGAGCAGTTTTGAAATGAACTTGAATATCTTCATGTCTCATCATCTCTCACCACCGGGCAGTGGAAAAGTGTGCGATATGAAGAGACCGAAGTTCGTTTTCATTAACGCTAATTTGTAATTTAGAAATTAAGTAAAAGAGTAAAGTAGAGAAAAATGGGCGACGGAGAATCAGCGGATGGAATAATGAACATTTATACGACCCAATATTAAATATTAAATAATTTTTGTTAATTTTTGTACATGTTGTCGCACTCTTGTGGTGTACGATAAATAAATACAACAAATTATAATCATGCAACATCGTAATGCCGCAATGCAAACAAGGGCGAAGGGCAGAGGGAGCGTACCCCGCTAATGTGGCAATTGATTTCGTCTCTGACCCTCACTCGACCATAATATGATAACGGAAAAGAGATTTGATAACACAATGATAAGAAATGGAGAGATCTCACTCGAAAAGTTAGACATATTCGATTCCAGTGTTTCGACTTATTGACGTCCAGACATATTGGCGTTCTCTATGGTGGTGCAGGCTCTTCCAAGCTACGGTAGACATCACCAAGCACACTATTCCAAACCTACAGACCAGGGTTAGGACGAGAGAGTATGCAAAAGTGAGAGAGTCCCTCTCGATTTCACACGCTCTCTCACTCCAAAGGCCTTTCTGGAAGGTTGACCGGCCTGTGGAATGATGTGCAAGCCACCTGGGCACTGTATCAATAAAAAGAACGCCTGCTTTCCGCGCTAATAACAGAACGCAGTGTAATCACCCGCCATTTGCTCGCACTGTGCTCGAATAAGATAACTATAAGGATGTCAAAAGCCGTAAGTTTTTTTTTAATTTTAAAACAAGTATTTTCACTGATTGATTAAATATAAAACGGTCTTTCTATAAATTTCACTTAAATTCAGATAACATTCAATGATCTTCCCAGCGAAACACTCTCACACCTCTGTACGTTTCTATCGGCTGGCCAACGAAGAAACTTTGGTAATAAATTTCACAGTCCGGTCTAACCTTTGGGAAAATGAGGCATCGAAAAATCTGGAGATGGTTTTTCAAAGTGTTAAAACTCCCTCGTTCGTGATACCTTTCGGAAGTTTTATAATAGTGTGGAACGATGTTGAGCTTTCAAACCAATTTTAGCACAGAGACTCCTATTTTCTCCAAATTTGTTGTATCAATACTATTGATCTTAGGAAGAACCTGTCGTTGGATCAGGGAGGTCGAGCTGACCACTCCTCACAAGAAGATCGCAAGAATAACGATAGTTTGGGTGAGTAACGGGCCGTCACAAGCAGACACTGAGGAACCCAATGGGTCCTCTTGGGTGCTCGACCGTTCTCTATACCTGTCGAGTAATGCGTGTCGAGTATCCGATTACCCTAACCTATTTCACGCACTCTAATTTCAGACAAAGGAATCGCAGTCCGTGAAGGCCACCCTTTTTAACGGTGGGAGATTTGTCTATTCAGCGGAGGGAGGAAACGACGGTCCTCCCCTTGAAGTAGACCGAGACATGGCCATGTACTTCCATCACGCTTTCACCAAGGAGCTGCAAGTCGAGGTTAAATGTGAAGGAATGATAATCGATCTAGAAAATACAGGGTGCGGCTCAATTACCTAGGCTAGTGTTTCATAAATATGATTATGAGAGCTGTAACTCATGGTCTACTTGTGGGCACTGAGGAATGGTAAAATTCAGCACGTTCTTCGATACATTCCGCAATAAAAAAAAAAACAAAAAAAACTTGCTCAGTGATCTCATCTCCGTGCATTTCATTTTGAAATTGCAGTGTGGTTCGTATTTTTTTCTGCCATGAACGATTGGATAGACCAAAATAACTTGATATGTCGAATAGTTTCAGGACATAAGTCAATAGTCGCAAAAATGAACTGAAGTCATACATAACTCTTTTACTGTTTTGGAATTATCATGCAAAGTTGAGTCTATAGGTAATTTTGGCGCACCTTGTAATGTCGGATCAGGACACTTGCACTCTTAGCATCAGTCGAAATGCCATGATTTTGGAACTGGGACTGATAGGAATTATCGAAATAAAATTTAAATTCAGAAGTTTAAAGTAGTTAGTTTGAATACAAAGTTCAGGGGTAATGATCAGACTCTCCTCATTATACATGCTCTCTCATCGATCAGAGCACGAGAGAGCATGCAGATTTGAGAGGGTCAGACAATTACTCAATTTCAGAGTGACTGCAGCGCCGAAGCCGATCGGGCGCTGTGCGAATTGTTGAATACAGTGACTTACAAAACTTTATGGGTGATATTCAGCGCCAATCACGACGATTCATGGAAGTGCGTGTCTAAGTGCAATTTTACAATAAAAAATTACTAAAATCAATTCATAAACAGCCAATCTAGTATTCTACCGCGCAGAGGAAAATATCGGTAATATATAGCTCCCGGGCTGCGTTTGTAAAGTGTCCCGTTTTTGCACACATTGCGTGCAGAAGAAGGAATTTCATAGTCTTTCATTCATTATTACACATGATCAGGAGACCGAGTGGAAAAGTTCTCTGATCTGTAAGAGAACATTTTTTCTCAGATTAGGTAGCGTTTACTCTTTGATCCGACGTAACGCTTACGTAACGATTTACTTTATTACTTCGGTACGAGTAGCGTATTTGGAGCCATAAAGGTGCATCCGGAGGAAACTCTTTCATAAATTCCTTTCCAGGATGGTCCGGTTATCCCACTACTCGACGATATCTCTCTACGTCTCGTGATAGCCAGTACGGGAGTGGACCAAATTGATTTGCGCTATTCTATCTGCTTGATTAGGGGTATCTCTGTCGAGTCCCGCCAGTACATCCTTAAAGCTGCATGGCAACGTTTTTGAAAACCCCTAAAATTGTTCTTTTTAAATGTTCGCTCAAATGTGATATATTGATGTGAATGGAATAAATGTTCAAGTGTTCGTTATATGCGAAATCGCTAGCAAAAAGAGATATTGGAGAGAGAGAGATAAAGAGATATGTAATACAGAATATATTAATTGGCACGTTACATGATGAAGGGTATACGCTGAAACATTTTTGGAGTTCTCAAGGGTGGTACCGATTTTTTTGCAGCCTACTCAGTGCTCCTGTGCTACCGCAGGCAGGGATCATAGCTAATTCAGCTAGAAGACATAAAACAGCGCTAATATAGCTGTACAAAGCTGTACAAAGTACAAATCTTTGTACAGCTGAATTAGCGCTGCCTCCTAGCTGTTTTATGTCTTCTAGCTGAATTAGCTATAATCCCTGCCTGCGGTTGCTATACCCCAGGAGCACTGAGTACTAGGGATGCAAGTTCGGTTTTCGTATTACGATTCTCTCAGCGAGAGATCGGTAATACGGCTGATAAGGAAGAGAGAATTAGAGACAAAGAGACGCCGTATTACCGAAACCGACGCCGAACGGGCAACCCTACTGAGTACAGTAGAAAAAACAAAGCTGCGTTGGCACTGTTCAAATAAAAATGGACGCCTGCACTGCCAAGTTCGTAATCCACCATTTGCCATTAATGTGACTGAACAAACAACGACTAAATATGTCTGCAGTGGTATGTTTTTGTCGCTTTTAAACACCTTATTTTCAATGTTTAAGTAAGTAGAAGAAAAAATTTGAGTCTGTATATTTCACTTATACATTCAGATAACATTCAACGATATTCCCAGCGAGATAATCTCCCACATCTGCACGTTTCTATCGGCTGGACAACGAGCAAATTTGGGTATAAAATCATTTCATAGTCCGGAATATGCTTCGGAAAAAGTAGGCATAAGCAGGTGTACAATGGAGAAGGCTTCTCAATGTATTCGCTGACCCCTTTTTGGAAGCTCGGAATCATGGAGAAGTCTACTATTGAGCATATTAAAGAAACCTAATTTTGTTTTTTTTTCAATTTTGTTTGTATCCCAAATATTTATCTTAGGAAGGACTTCTCGTCGGATCAGGGAAGTGGAGCTCAAAACTGCTCACAGGAAGTTCGGACGGATATCGATTGTTTGGGTGAATGTCGATCAATTTTCATCTCTTTACTCGGACGAATGAATAATGCCGAACATGGCCTCTACGATTGAAATTGCTTGCTTAGATGGGTGGACGCGGGCAATAATGTTTCAGCCGATTCCTGAAGTATTCATTAATTTTTTAAAATATTTTCGAAAATATCACTTTACTATATTGCCCGATGAATTACCGTGCAAAAGTGAGGGATCTTCATTTTCATGAGCTATTCACTCGCTATTGATATTTTCTGGAAGCACCGAACCAGAGTATCACCCATATCAGACCAAGGAAGCGCAATCCGTGAGGACCACTCCTATTAACGTAGGGCGCATCGGAAGATTTCACTATTCCGTGGAGGGAGGAAACGGGAGTGCTCCCCTCGTAGTGGGCCGAGACATGGCCATGTACCTCAGACGCGTTTCCACCAAGGAACTGCATGTCGAGGTGAAGCGCATATAATATTTAAAATAAATTATTTCGATATTTTGTATTGAACTTTCGAGTATATTTATTTTAGTGTGACTGCAGCATCGGAGCTGATCGGGCGCTTTGCGCAATACTGAAGACAGTATCCTACAAAGATGTATGGGTGACGTTCAGTGATAATCAAGACGCATCGTGCAAGTGAGTTTTCATAGAATTCTTACTAAGGATCAGTTAAAATTCCAGAAAAGAAAACTCGTGCTAGGCACTTTTCGCACATTTTCTGAAGGATTGAAATTATGGGTGTTGAGTGCGAGGTATGATGCTTCTGAAACAGATCTGCTGTGACTAGAGCATTACAGGTTCTGGAAAGCGCTGATGGATAATTGTGAAAGGGGAGAGTGCGCAGTCACTGTATCGTGGAACACCGGTCGCATCGCAGATTTGTCCGTTTTCCGACCTCTGATGCTGCAACTTCCGAGGCTGAGCAGCCTTCAACTGCGTACGTACTCGCAACCGGTGAGTAGGCCATTTTTACATTTGGATTCGTTGTTTATCAGCGGAACGTTTTATTGCTTCGAAACGAGTAGCGAAGCTGCAGTCAAAGAGATTCAGCAACTCTTTCATAAATTCCTTCCCAGGTTGGTCCGTGTATCCACTGCTCGACGATCCTTCTCTACGTCTCGTGAGAGCCCGCGCGGGAGTTGACCAAATTGATGTGCGCTATTCAATCGACTTTATCATAACGGACATTTCGAGCGAGTCCCGCTCGTACATCCTTGAAGCAATATGGCCACATTTTTTCTGAAACCCTTAAAATTTATTTTATTTGCTGAAATTTGTTTAAATTGCTGTGCGTAAAATAAATGTCCAATTGTTTATCATACGCGAATCCGAGAGCAAAAATCGGAACAGTTTATTTCAGAATTTATGAATTTGTCGGTTGAATGTGATGAAGGGTATATGCTGAAACATTATTAGCGTTCTCTAGAGTGGCGCCCTTTATCCAGCGTACAGTGGACAAAACAAAGCAGCGTTGACACTGTGCAAAGAAAAGAAGTACGCCTACGTTATACTTGTACCCTCAAAACGGAAGAAAATGCACCGTGTCCGGGAATTTCCGGGGTTTTCCGGGAAAACTCCGGAAAGTCTGGCAAATCGTTGTTTCTCAACGAAATCGTCCAAATTTTGGGGTACGAAGGTTTCTCTGAAATGTAAGAAATGCATTTAAAGAACTAAGAAATTTATTGATTGGAAGGTACTGTATCAGAATTTGCGATTTTCGTTGTGTGTCGTGTACCACATGCGATACGGTAGTGTATTGGTGTGCCTCCGGAGTTTCAACGCACGATGTGCGCGCGATTCCAGCAAAAGATCGTGTGCGCGCGATTTTACATGACGCGCGCGAGATTTCCACCATCTCGCGCGCGGGCCTCATTCAGGCCCTATAGGAATTCCGTAATTTCCGTTCAAGACCTTCAACAGACACGCGATTTCCGACGTCGCGCGCGACATTTCCGCTACTAGTTTTGCATGACGCGAAACTAGTAGTGGAAATCGCGCGCGCATCGTGCGTTGAAACTCCGGAGACATTCCTCTTTCTTTCAGAACTCTTTCTTTGCACTAATCTATTTTGATGTTATTTGTCGGTATTTCGTTTAATGAACACTCTCGTTAGGCGAAGAAGGCAAAATAATGAAGAATATTATCAAAATAGAAGAACTAAAAGAAAACGTTTTGAAAGAAAGAGGAATGTACACCAATACACTACCGTATCGCATGTGGTACACGACACACAACGAAAACCGCAACTTCTGATACAGTACCTTCCAATCAATAATTTTTTTAGTTCTTAAAATGCATTTCTTGAATTTCGGAGAAACCCTCGTACTCCAAAATGTGGACGATTTCGTTGAGAAACAACGATTTGTCAGACTTTCCGGAGTTTTCCCGGAAAATCCCGGAAATTCCCGGACACGGTGCATTTTCTTCCGTTTTGAGGGTAGATAATAGCGTCATCATCCGTAATTTGCTATTATTGTGCCTGAACTACCAACAATAAAATATGTCTGCGGTGGTAAGTTTTTTTGTCTTTACTGAACACACTCTCAATGTTTGAATAAGTAGAAAAATTTCGAATGAATTCAGATTGCATTCAATGATCTTCCGAGTGAGATAAAATCCCACATCTGCACGTTTTTGTCGACAGGCCCCAAGCGACGGTCCCGTCGGATAGAAAGCTACCAATAAGTACGGAAATTCTTGAAAATATTAGATTGCTCACAAGAGTCGGGGAAAGATGATTCTAATCATTTCCAGTGTTACATTACCCAACTCCCGGCCGATGTGATAGCTCATTTGCATTCGTATTTGAGTGATGTGGACTAGAGTTGACCACTCGAAATAACCTTTGTTCGGAAACAAAGGAAGATTAACAACGAAACAAAGAACTGTTCCGGAACGGAGTCGAAACTCTTTGTTCTTTTTCGTTTCGACTTTTCGAGTGGTCATCTCTAATGTGGACAGAGCGCGGCTTGGAGGAATGAGTCAGCGAATTCGCTCGATTGACAAAATAGTCGGGGAGAGGCAATTCAGCTTTGTGAAATTGGAAGTGGTATGTTCTATTGTCACCTTAGTTTCATTACATTTTTTTTACTATTTCCATGTCTTTTTACGTATTCACAAATATTTTTTTTTGCAGATGGATGCTGCAAAAAAAATCATTTATAATTCTGGAAGACGACGTGTGTGCCGGCCTCAGTCCCTTCTTCCAGTTTCAGAATTACACCGGCGCTGATGACGAGACCATTGATTTTCTGTCACGCTTCTTTGGGAATTCTCACATTGGCGAATTGCGCATTATATTTTATCGATGCCCGAGGGCGCAACGAGATAATTGTTGTATCGTAGAGTGACATCTACTCACAGACAGTGTGTCGACTGAGCGCCGAGTGTAATTTGCTCACTCAAGCTATTTATAGCTCCTCTCTCGCTCCTCCTTGCGTGTATCGATTGACGGCGCGCGCTCTCTCCCCTCTCCCTCTCCCTCTCCCCATCTCCCTCGCCCCTGCCCGTCTCAGTCGAATCTCCCGGTTAGTTAGAGACTGGTGACTTCTCTCTAATTACTATTGATCCCCCTCTTCGTTATTGTCGTGGATAAACCTATACCACGCAGCCATTGTGTTCGGGTACAAGACAGGGACACAACAATAATGAATGAAACCGTGAGGTAAAATCAGTAAATTATGACTCTCTATAGAGTAGAGATTATTGAGGTATCATTTGGAGTATACTTTTACTGCTTATTATAAGTAGTATTATTTTTGCAATCCTTATCCGCCATTATCATATTTTTACAAATATTTGAAAAGCAATGTTGCAGATTCACGCCAGCAACAACTTTGATACTCGGGTGCCAAATATATTTTCAACTGCACTCTACAACTATCTTTTGCTGCCTGAACTGAGATAAATGCATGGATCAACTTCGCTCGTGTTTAGTACCAACATGTAGTCCATAGAATAAAAATAAACAATAAAAATAATTTTATTTTCAATACAAAAGACGAATATGGGTAGAGGTGTGGCAGGAGCAGAGCAGCTGAAGCTCACAACGTTCATGGGTCAGCAATGATTTCGACAATCCAATAATTGAATAATTGCCTGCATTTTATGATCTTTTTGGTCATCGAATCGTGCATTCGTAGGCAATCTCGCCGACTCAAACAGTATGGATCTTCAGTGAATCGACTTGGATCTGCGTACATGAGATTTTGAAGCTCATCAATCGTAGAGTGCGACACTTCCAGCTTCAATCCAGTCCTGATGTCTTTGTTGATCTGCGCCTGAACGAACTGATTATTGTTATTTATTTATTGTTTGTATAAATTTAATTTATTATATAAATTTATTATATAAATTTTATTTATTGTCTGTGATTCCAATGTTCGTCAAAATCGGTCCATATAATGCTTCTGTTCGTCTCATTCCGCGTAGTGCACATATTTACTTCAACATCCCGATTTCAATTTTTCTTAAATTTTAAGTTTGTGATTTTTAATACCTCTGCAGCATTTAATATCCCTTGCCCACTGAATTGAACTCTGCGCATAGTCAGCTCAAGTCGATTGGTGTGCTTGGCAATGTGAAGCAATGCGGCGTCGTCCAACAATGGCTCGTCATTCGGTGCCTTGATAAACAAATATCTAGAATGATTTCCAGCGTGCACGAAATTTCAAGCACGTGCATGAGTTATTCTTCGCTATACGAAATACTGGTGGCCGAACCACGTCTCGAACTTAATACTTAATACTTAATACTTAATACTTAATACTTAATACTTAATACTTAATACTTAATACTTAATACTTAATACTTAATACTTAATACTTAATACTTAATACTTAATACTTAATACTTAATACTTAATACTTAATACTTAATACTTAATACTTAATACTTAATACTTAATACTTAATACTTAATACTTAATACTTAATACTTAATACTTAATACTTAATACTTAATACTTAATACTTAATACTTAATACTTAATACTTAATACTTAATACTTAATACTTAATACTTAATACTTAATACTTAATACTTAATACTTAATACTTAATACTTAATACTTAATACTTAATACTTAATACTTAATACTTAATACTTAATACTTAATACTTAATACTTAATACTTAATACTTATTGATCTAAAATGCTGTTTGTGATCGCGAATTCATGTTTCAACCGAAACATTGCTAAATTCGAGCTACATCTATATGTTACTAGAAAACTTACATTTTTATCGGGATATACAATGTGAAGCTCATCCATTAACGAAATTTCAGCAAGCAAGTTCTTGAGCCATGGGGCTTGATGCGGTTGTTCCCATTGGATTGAGATAGAAGATCGAGTTAGATCGCGATTTGCGATTAGCGCTTGCATGAAACTGGAAAGTGTATAAACCATTAATAATTATTTTTTACTTATAGTACAAAATTAAAATTTACAAAACTCGTAATTATCGGCATGCTCACTGTCCACAAAATCCCACTCTATTAGTATTCACTGGTTGAGAAAATGCTTAACATAAAATGGAAACGTCAGCCGAAGATACAGTGTCAGGTCTCATTTTATGAGAGGAATCGCGAGAAACTCGAGCATGGCTGGGACGTAGAATTTTATGATTCTCAATTTGGCTGAAAATATGGCCTAAGGTATTTCAAACCTTCCTCTATCGAATGGCGTTTTCAGAATTTCGATAAATAATTTCGCAATTGCGTGAAACACAAACAAACCTGGTGGCTCAGCGGAAAAAAATAGAGAGTGGCATGTTTGAAAAATCATAACATGCATCAAGATGATGATAGCGACTCGTTCTTTTTTAGGTTAGATAGGGAATCACTCCGACTACAAACTACAACTATTGAACTCATTCCTGGCTGATGCACCGGTGCGGGGCGGTCGGTTTTGTAAAAATTTAATTATTTTTCTTAAAACTAAAAACGCAATGGGTTTTGTTGCTTTTTATTATAGTCACTGTGTGTACTATTTAAAACCAAGAAATGGGCCAAATCCGTACAGAACTTTTAAAGACGCCCACCATTTCATGCGACAAGCCAATGACATCTCATGGTCAAATTGTTGGAATCATCCAAGTTAGTGATGAAAATGATCGTAAATGAGCTAAAAACAATATTCCTATTAGTTTTGAGATGATTCTTTTTCGAGATTTTTTAGGAAAAAAATTTCAAAAAATTTCGAACGAAAATTTTTTTTCATCAAAGATGCGGTTCAATTAAGCGCTAGTGTGTCAAATCTGTATACATATAATAAATTTTGATAGATCGACATTGATTTACTCGTATTTCAATGTTTGTTGAGCTTTAAATGGGTTATTTCTGTCTACATATTCAGTAATCGAGATCGACATTTTAAATTGGTCCTATTCTGACGCTACTTGGTAAGGAGTTTCCTCATAATGCCTCAAACATTTTCCTTTTTGAAAGTGAATGGCTATCTAGTCGTACAAAATAACTACGGCGCTTAGAAAACCGTACATGCGCAAAATCCCGCACGCCCTGTTTCTCTACCACTCTATCACTTCCGCGCACTCTCTCGCCAGTTTCGGCGCCCGAGCCGGGCACAAATCTTTTGACGGTACTTCTCAAAGTCCGAACGCTTATTTTCTGGACGATTTACTTCGTTTGATTTACACCAAGCTATGGCAAAAGATTTATGCCCGGCTCGGGCGCCGAAACTGGCGAGAGAGTGCGCGGAAGTGAGAGAGTGGTAGAGAAGCAGAGCGTGCGGGATTTTGCGCATGTACGGTTTTCTAAGCGCCGTAGTTATTTTGTACGACTAGATAGCCATTCACTTTCAAAAAGGAAAATGTTTGAGGCATTATGAGGAAACTCCTTACCAAGTAGCGTCAGAATAGGACCAATTTAAAATGTCGATCTCGATTACTGAATATGTAGACAGAAATAACCCATTTAAAGCTCAACAAACATTGAAATACGAGTAAATCAATGTCGATCTATCAAAATTTATTATATGTATACAGATTTGACACACTAGCGCTTAATTGAACCGCATCTTTGATGAAAAAAAATTTTCGTTCGAAATTTTTTGAAATTTTTTTCCTAAAAAATCTCGAAAAAGAATCGTCTCAAAACTAATAGGAATATTGTTTTTAGCTCATTTACGATCATTTTCATCACTAACTTGGATGATTCCAACAATTTGACCATGAGATGTCATTGGCTTGTCGCATGGAATAGTGTGCGTCTTTAAAAGTTCTGTACGGATTTTGCCCATTTCTTAGTTTTAAATAGTACACACAGTGACTATAATAAAAAGCGACAAAACCCATTGCGTTTTTAGTTTTAAGAAAAATAATTAAATTTTTACAAAACCGACCGCCCCGCACCGGTGCATCAGCCAGGAATGAGTTCAATAGTTGTAGTTTGTAGTCGGAGTGATTCCCTATCTAACCTAAAAAAAGAACGAGTCGCTATCATCATTTTGATGCATGTTATGATTTTTCAAACATGCCACTCTCTAATTTTTTCCGCTGAGTCACCAGGTTTGTTTGTGTTTCACGCAATTGCGAAATTTTTTATCGAAATTCTGAAAACGCCATTCGATAGAGGAAGGTTTGAAATACCTTAGGCCATATTTTCAGCCAAATTGAAAATCATAAAATTTCTACGTCCCCGCTATCCCGGATATGCTCGATTTTCTCGCGATTCCTCTCTTATGTGGATAAATTAGGCTACGGGTGGGGCAAGCACAATGGTGGTAAACTCACTTAGGCGATAAGTCCTCAAGTCCACAGAATATCACTTCCAACGACTTGCATTTAATCGTTCTGAAAATGTCGGAAAGCGATGGAACCGCTCGCTTTGTGCTTCCGTACTGAAGATGTCAGAATGTTGTCACTTTTTTCAAAACTATTTGAGCCTTCAACACTCATACATATAGCCGGATTAAAGTCGATGTAACTATGCACTTTAGGAAATTAGTTCATATACCTTGATTCTTAGCTCGTCAGTGAACGCGTTTCTGAAGTAGTCTCCAATTTGATTAATAGACTGGGAACGAGCGAGACGGTAATACCACAATCCAGATGAGATGTACAACTTGAGCACGTGAGTTTGGGCCACCTTCAACCAAACTTTAGGGAATTTTCACATCAACCCCCGGAGTCGACATCCCTCATTGGAGGGAGTTGGCCCCAGTATCCTATTCGATGCATTAATTTTACTGCGAAACAGATACACATTGATATTTGACTAAAATATCGAAAACTGTCTTTTCTCACGAGCGCTAGAATATCGTACTTGCTGAAAATATCGGAACGTTTACCGGAAAACGTGAAAAATATTCACTATTTGCATCTTTGCGAGTACACATTATCATGATTTGCGTTTATGCTAATTCGATTAATCCGCATCGATTTGCGGGAATCTACCCGGACATGCCCGGTGAAATGTGTAAAACAAAGCAGCAAATTCGATTCCAATAATAGGACAGAACCGCCAATTACTTGAATTTCCTGGCTGTATACGGTAATGATGACAATTCGCTAACTTGGTCAGTTTTCGCATCGAATTTTCTCCTTCGTTTTAGACATTTCACCGGGCATATCCGGGTAGTTTCCGGTAAATCGAGGTGGATAAAAAATATGAGCCTACTCTCTCGTTCGTAAATAATTTTCTACGCAAAGTTACAAAAAGTGAATATTTTTCACGTTTTCCGGTAAACGTTCCGATATTTTCAGCAAGTACGATACCCGGCAAAGTGATGCACAAACATAATTTGGTACTTTTAAAAAATGCAATTGGTACTACTCACCCAATTGGCTTCAACGAGTTTGAACCTTCTGCCTCCTGTACCTTGCTCAATCGTTCTGATGCGTTCACTCGCTTCCCGGATGCAAGACCGGCTCTTCATATCAAGATGCTCGCAGATACGCGAAATAATATCAGCAGGAAGAGTCTCGAAAGTGACCTGGATAAGGAGCTATACTCTCTTTAAACGAAAGAAATGTTACAATTATTGATAGCGTATTTCCAAAATAATTAAAATGATCATACCATTTCAGAATGAAATCGAGATTTCTTCAGTGGCGGGGACATGATGCAAATTCTGAAATTTGTTCTTTTTCAAGTATTTCGATTCGTGAACAATACAAACGCGGAGTTAAAGTAGTATCGCAGCTTCCTGACGAAATTAAACTGTTTAAGGTGGAGGGCATTAAAGCAACGCGCATTGGCTGGGTGGGCAAACACACTGTGAATAGACGCGCGCGTTGCAAAACTAGTTTATAATGGAACTACAGTATGCGACTGCGTCTATCAGAACTTGTGCTTTCCCGCGTGGGACGCCGCGTTCGCCATGCGGTGTATTATTAATAAAACGGAACGTTCATGAGATGGACTACTGTTGTGTGTACTCTAGACTTCGAGAAATAACGAAGCGAAGGGTCGCCTAAGAGGCAAATTACTATTCGCTCTCATCATTTCTAGCACTCTCTCCTCGCTGGAGCAGTACATTTGCCTCTTAGGCGACCCTTTGCTTCGTTATTTCTCGAAGTCTAGTGTACTCTATTTCTTACCTGGGCGTGTCTCTTGCTGTATAATGCTTTCCCGCCGATAATTTCTCATTTTATTTTTCTGTGGAATAGTAACATGAACGTTTTATAAATTTTTAACGAGTGTTTGTGAATTCATAACACTTTCAGTGCACTGTTGTACAAGTTACTCTTGCATTCACTTAACATTTTTGCGGTTATATTTTTCAAAATTTCAGCATGAATATGGCACCGCTGCACAAAGGAGACGATAATGAACTCATTCCAGAGGTATTGTACTATGGAACTGATCATGGGGAGAAACTGGGGGGGCACCGAACCATATAATCCTTGTAGCGTTTTTTTCAGTGTCACTTCACTAATCTTCCGGATGACGTCATTGCTCATCTGATTTGGTATCTGAACGTTGTTGACAGAGTGAAATTTGGAAAGACGAGTAAGCGAATTCTCACGATCGATAACGCAATTGGAGAGCGATTCTTCAGCTCTGTCGTGATGAATGTCACATGATTCCAAACCTACAGACCAGGGATAGAGTGAGAGAGTGTACAAAAGTGAGAGAGTCCCTCTCGATTTCACACCCTCTCTCACTCAAAAGGCCTTTCTGGATGGTTGACCGGCCTGTGGAATAATGTGATGTGGTACGTTTCTCGGCACGAACTATTTAATAGAAAATGCAAACTTCATGTGCCCAAATGGAGAGTGCGCCTGGGCATATATGAAGTTTGAAACATCATGGGATCAGCTCTCGCATTTTCTGCACTTTGCTATAAAATTTGAAATTTGGGTAAATAATTGGATTAGCACTCTTTCTTTCGTACACTCTCCACACTGGTCGATTGGCGAGACAATGTGTGAAGTTAAGAGCTCGAATCCAATTATCAAACCCTACTTTTAAAAATTGTTTCATTTGAATCTGTTTGCCGATTTCTCTTACTATATAAATTTCCCCGAGGCATTTTCAAAATTATGTTAACGCCCCGGTCGGATAATCAGATCTCGTACAACTTCCAGGAGACACTGGCGAAAGAATATTCCGAAAGAACTCGAATTTCAAATGAATCTTTTCACGTTGAATTTCACTCCACTTGTTTGAGAGTTTTCATTCTTGAGAGTCTTAAAAATAGGCTCCATCGGTCATCAAGAATTGTATGTTGTCTAGCTGTAGACACAGCACGGCTAGAGAATCAAAAATATATAGACATTATATAATATAAGGAAATTTATAATATGATAATTCTAGTTCGCCACATCGATAGTTCTGCATTGCAAAGACCCGGGGAGCGCCAGGCACATGTATTACATGACGCGGACAATTTACAATGACGAAGAAAACACAGACGAGTATCTGTCTCGTTTCTTCAAGCGCTCACACATCGAACACTTGGATATTGTGGTCCGTTTTATAGAATTCATTTCATTTTTCACATTTTCGCGCTGAAAGCGTTTTAAATCTTTCGATAAACGTGATTAACTGATTTGAATATAGTTTTAGCCAATGGTTGAGAAATGTGTGCAAGTTGTGCCCTGGGGCGTCGACAAAACAATACGCATTCCAGATTTATCACCGACCCCAGTTCGACCTAAGATTCGATTATGTTTTCTCCACCGCACATTGCTGCAAGCTCGAGCTGCGCGTGAATACGGGTCAATTATGTGATATAAGGTGATGCGACACATTTTGGGGATTGTTATATTTGTATCCCAAATGAAGGGAACATTCATATACAGGATAGAGTTTTTCACATGTCAATTTCAGTTTTCTTTTCTCACTAGTTCAACACCGGAATCTGAGCAAATCGGAGCTCTGGCTTAAAGTGCAAACGGCACAGCAGCAATTACCGTTCCTCGAGATATTCGAGCAGATCCAGAGTGTCCACCTAGTACAATTCCATCGATTCATGCATTACGTGAGAATTAACAATTTATTTATAATTTTTTTAATCCAGTGTGAAAGTGGCATTCGACTTAACAATATACTTTTTTTTTTAAATTACAGTGGAAAAATTTAAGCATTTATAATTTAGATTGATAAAAAATAAGAATTTACAGTTTAAGGTAAGCGAAGAAATAGCCGACGCGACTCTTCTTTCACTTGTTGGTATCTCGGAAAGAACGGAACTGAGCATACACGAAGTTAGCAGCCAAGGACTGATTAAAGCATTCAAGGCAAGTGACTTAATCAATTTGCCAACACAACGCAAGAGCAGTTTAACTATTGCTCACTAACAATGAGCAAGGACTTAATATTTAAGTTCGGTCTAGTAGATCTAGAGGTAGGAAGTAATATCGTAAATAATCGTAGAAGCAACTTTTTAATTTACATTTCCCAAATTCAAAATAATCGTTACTGAAACATTATCATTTTTTTTGCAGATTATCTGCGCATCTGACACTCAAAAGTATGCCCGCCTCACAGCTACTGAACGCGTCGTTTGCGAAGTAGACGAAATAATGGACAACGATACATCCATGAAGCGAGTCGACGAGAATAATTACATTCATACATCGAGTGGCAATGGATTTAGGAGAAAAAGATATATGAGCATCAATGGGGGGTTCATTCAAATTGTTATGGGAGCAGCAGGCGGGATAGAGGCTCGGTGGTGGTGTAGTGGAGCTGCAAGTTGAGGTTAAATGTGAAGGAATGATAATCGATCTAGAAAATACAGGGTGCGGCTCAATTACCTAGGCTAGTGTTTCATAAATATGATTATGAGAGCTGTAACTCATGGTCTACTTGTGGGCACTGAGGAATGGTAAAATTCAGCACGTTCTTCGATACATTCCGCAATAAAAAAAAACAAAAAAAACTTGCTCAGTGATCTCATCTCCGTGCATTTCATTTTGAAATTGCAGTGTGGTTCGTATTTTTTTCTGCCATGAACGATTGGATAGACCAAAATAACTTGATATGTCGAATAGTTTCAGGACATAAGTCAATAGTCGCAAAAATGAACTGAAGTCATACATAACTCTTTTACTGTTTTGGAATTATCATGCAAAGTTGAGTCTATAGGTAATTTTGGCGCACCTTGTAATGTCGGATCAGGACACTTGCACTCTTAGCATCAGTCGAAATGCCAAGATTTTGGAACTGGGACTGATAGGAATTATCGAAATAAAATTTAAATTCAGAAGTTTAAAGTAGTTAGTTTGAATACAAAGTTCAGGGGTAATGATCAGACTCTCCTCATTATACATGCTCTCTCATCGATCAGAGCACGAGAGAGCATGCAGATTTGAGAGGGTCAGACAATTACTCAATTTCAGAGTGACTGCAGCGCCGAAGCCGATCGGGCGCTGTGCGAATTGTTGAAGACAGTGACTTACAAAACTTTATGGGTGATATTCAGCGCCAATCACGACGATTCATGGAAGTGCGTGTCTAAGTGCAATTTTTATATATATATTAATTCGAGCTTTGTACAAACGACATAAACACAAATGTACGAGCCGCACCGGCCGATTCCCCCATTCTTTGACCCTCCCCAAGCAGACGATATTCAATTGTGATCGAAAGACGAACAATTTTTTTTTAAATTGTAATTTTGTAATTGCAATGTTGTGAAATAATTTATCATTTTTCTCCATGCTATCGCAATCTGAAAGAATTCTTCTCTATGCACGTAATTGAATAAAAATTGTATTTTATATATAATTCAACAACACGCACTGCAGAGATGTGAAATGGAGAAAAATGTCATCAGAAAAGTTAACATTCATTCATTATTCCGTCAGAGTATCGCATACAAGAAAAATAACTGTGAATGGGGGCAAGAAACGGATGTCCGTCGTCGTAACATGTATAAAATTACGAATCCCACATCTTTTGAGAGATCAGAAGCGAGAGAGAAAAATGAATTGCCAAAGTTGAAGACTCAGAGTGTGCGCCTAAACGAATTTAAATTAATTATACACTATATTTGGGCTCCTTACACGTCCACTATAGCTTGCTCCTTTCTTGCACGAGAGATAAGCGATTGCAGAAAGCTGAAATGGCATAATTTATAGTTACAATAATATTAAGTGGAATAGGAGGTACTCTATTACATTTATAAAATGAAACGATCATACCAAAATGCCGAATAACGAACTTCCGTTGTTTACCATACAGGAACATTGGCGACCCTCTCGCTTTTGCGTGCTCTCTCGTCTCGGTAAACACAGGAAGTCCCAGTTCGACATTTTGTTTGATCGTATCATTTTATAAATGTAATAACCTAGTAGACGAGTTCTTGGTTGCTGACCAGAACACTGTTAAGTGCTTGAATTCCACCAAATTACAGATGTCTGAGAGGAGAAGGCTCGATCCTTCACAGTCCCTGCACTGCAAAACATAGGGGTATCATAACAAAACAAATTCACAATCGAAAAAGGTACAAGTGTGCAAATGTACAAATGCATGTTCAATGTACAGTATCGACCGAAAGTATTCGCTCAAAATTTTGATTTTATGTCATTCTTGTGCCAGATGAGATATCGGCATGAAATTTTGGCAAGAAGTAGTGCATCCATCCCTGCTTCAATTAGGAATAGCATGAGATGATGATCTTTTATGGTATTACATAAGGATGATGCAACTGGTGTCGTGGTTTTTCAAAGTCGAATATTTGGTCGGAAGAAATTTTTCATGGCACCCTAAATTCAGAGGTGCAAGAGGACACCCAGAGGTCCCCGAGAAAAATTGTAGCATAATTACCCTATGCAGTATTACATTGTATTATAAATTGATAACATCACGAACCTCTAATTCGAGAAAGGTCGCCGACGCTTTTCTAAAGTAGTTGGTAATCTCTCGAGAAGACTCGATCGAGAATATGCCGTTCCGCCCAATTACATAGTATGGCGAACAATGGTGTACCCTTCTTGCCAGGAAGCAACGCGGACGCCCAAATTTCTAGTTCACATTTAGTCTGCAAAAAATTTCGCCAAACATTGCTAAAAAAATTTCGAGATCCACTTGTTTTTTTAGGCGGAGATGGAATCACTTGATATTTCTCCCTTTCAAGCGTTCCCCAAATTTGAGGCGACCTTTGCAAATATCGTACACAAAGTCCACTTTCCATGAAAGTGTTCCACTGTGTTCCATAGTGGAACACATTTTCCACTATTTTCCACTTACTCCAGTTCATGGTGACAATAACTGTAATCACAGCTGTTTTTCGTAGTTATCGGTTCTTTATGAACTGTTCTATCGATTTGATAAAAAGATATATCAAAATAAAGCCATTTTGAAGAATATTAGTCGGTTGCAATATCCTCCCACTGTCCACTTTCGAGGCGTGGTGTTCCACTCTGGTGTAGTGTATACGAAAAGTCGGCGAGTCAGCGCGCACCATGTGGAACACTACGCTTGAGAGTGGAAACGGGAAGCTAATTGCAACCGACTAAAATTCTTCAAAATGGCTTAATTTTGATATTTCTTTTTATTAATTCCATAGAACAGCTCATAAAGAACCGATAAATGTGAAAAACAGCTGTGATTATAGCTATTGTCACCATAAACTGGCGGGAAGTGGAAAATAGTGGAAAAATGTGTTCCACTATGGAACACAGTGGAACACTTTCATGGAATGTGGACTTTGTGCACGATATATACAGTCGCGCCGGAATGTATTCGTACACTTTGTTTTTCTTGTGTAACTTTCGCAATAGTTGAGCAATTGAGCTGAAAATTGTATTGGAGCTAGCCAATCCATTATCTAATCGGATGCCATTATTGCGGTGTTTGGAGCCAACCGTCTGGATTGCATAGTGATAACGCAACTAAACATCACTTTTTCGAAAAATTATATTTCGGAGGAAAAAATTCTCCTACATGTCAGTTTAACAGTAGTTGTAGATCTACCCATGGACTATCCAGAAATAAAATTTCAAGTTGCTGCGATTTTTCTACTTTGCAGCAACCTTGCTGCAAAATTGACGCCGCAAACTCATAACTCGGCTCCCAGATAAGCTAGAGACCCGTTCTAGTGTTCAAAATGATCCATTTGGTGAGCCCAGACATCTCTGAAAGTTTGATGCAGATTGGTCAATATTTGCCTTTAGGGCACTAAAAAGTCGCTTTTTTGAATACCCCAACTTTGAGGGTGCTCAACTCGAAGGGTGAATTTTCTAAAAATATGGTTCCTGTGTAGGAACGACCCAAAACCATCCAAGAATCGATGTCCAACTTTTTGTAGCATCAGCATTTTTTTCCTGCATTGCGCGATCGCATCCCTGGCGCGCGCTGGTTTCGAAATGTATCGTCTCTCCCTTTGCATAATCTCGCCCCGCCTCGTTTCCGAACACCAGCGCGCGCCAGGGATGCGATCGCGCCATACAGGAAAAAAACGCTGAGATTGTGCGAAATGAAGAGGTCCGGACTCGTTTTTAAAACTCTAATATTAGGTAAAAGACGCACCCATACGACATGCACTGCCGTGAACTTTCTACCACCAACATGTCTACCAATAGCGGCCATTCGTGTATTTGTTTTTGCCAATCGAGCCCTGCCCTTCAGCCAGAGATTTTCGTAGATCATATGAACTATTTCTGTCGGAAGCGAATCAACCATGCTGAAAATATGTAAAAAAATGTAATGTAACCTAATTGAAAATATGTAATTTATGTAATTCGGCTTGGGCTACGAGCAATATTTGCATCAAAGGGATGGTGATGTGTCGGTTCTGACCAATAGTACGCACGTTGATTTTTTGCTGTAAAGCATGGGATAGTACAACAAGAACAGCATGGACAAAACGAGTCTTTCCGGAAACTGTAGATTGATTCTTCAAGGGAAGTGTGTTGACGCTTTGAGAAAAAATCGTACATTATTGTTGAAAACTGTAGCTCACCTCATTATTTATTACATTTATAAAATGATACGATCAAACAAAAGGTCGAACTGGGACTTCCTGAGTTTACCGAGACGAGAGAGCACGCAAAAGCGAGAGGGTCGTCATTGTTCCTGTATGGTAAACAACGGAAGTTCGTGATTCGGCTTTTTGGTATGATCGTATCATTTTATAAATGTAATACTTCTGCAGTGTCATTCGAAGATTTGAAAAAGCGAATGATTAGAGCGCCCATGCGCAACGAGGAATTATTAAGTTGATTCACAGCTTATTGAGGTATAGGGGCTTATATAGGGGCGGAATGGCCGAGTGGTGTAAGCAACTGCTAGTCATTCGAAGGGTCACGAGTTCGATCCCCGCCCAGGCCAACCAAGCCTTCCATCCACCCCGGGGCGGTAAATTGGTAGCAACTTTGATTGCGAAAGGTAACGTGCCCTAGATGCCTTGGGAAAGCTTACCGGCTTGCCCCATCTAGCGTGGTAGCTTGCTACTGTAAAATCGCTTGACATGGAACACCTTTACCTTTATTGAGGTACTACTAGCCCAAGAAGATGCTGGACAGACGCTTACTAATCGACGCCAGTACATGCAAAAACTGTGTCTCCCGTAATTTTACCCATGGTCTCATCATCTTGTTTTCTCACTTGGGACGCCGCTTGGTTTTCAAAAATATCCACGCTGTGAATATTACTTTCAATGCACTATTATTCTAATTATCCGTATTTTATCGTGATTTTTTCCCTTTATTTTGCTTAAATTCAATTTCAGGATGAACATCTCATCTGACCTGTGCAATGGAAAGGAAGATGAAAGCTCTCAAGAGGTAGAACAATTTTGAAATACTCATGTGTGATAAACCATTTATCTTGCGACTTTTTCAGTGCTACTTAACCAATCTCCCCGATGACGTCATTGTCCATCTGCTTTTGCATTTGGATGCTGTGGATACAGCAAAAATTATCAAAACGTGCAAGAGAATTCGTTCTGTGGATAATAAACTTGGAAAGCGATCATTCGATTTGGTTTTGTTGGAAGTGGTACGTTTTTCGGTGTCAACGTTTTTCTCTGACAAGCTATAATAAAAATAATTAGCAATATAATTAGCCATAATTTGTTTGCTATTTCGAAGAGTAGTCCAAGCTAATTATAATTAAATGGTCACAACTGTTATGGTCCTAACGGTTTCGCTCCCTTAGCTCCTTTCAGTTTAGTAAACTCTAGTCATTGCCGAGTAGGTTATAATCCTATATTTATAAATGGTTAACGAAATCGGTGTTCGTTATATAGAAGAACCTACATATTAATGCAGACAAAATACAGTATTATATTAATGACTATATTAGATATTAAAGGCACTGATAGTAAAATAATTATAGTTGGAATCCTCGATCGTTCTGATGTTTACTGACAAGGGCCGCAGCGGAAACCAGTATTACGCGACATATAAAGAATATGTTAACAATGACGAATCAGAATTAGTCGAATATCTTTTCCGTTTCTTGCAGCAATCACATATCGATAATTTAGGGATTGTGGTACGTATATTTTACATTTTAATAAAATAACTATAATTATAAATTTCGCATTTTTTTCATTTTTAAATGACGTATTAAATACTTTAAGAATTCCAGATTTGTCCCAGACCGAACGTTGACCAACAAATAATTGATGTTTTCTCCACGACCAAATACGACAAGCTTGTTCTGCACGTGGAGAAGTCTCAGTTCTGTGAGATGGGGTGAGGCACAATTTGGTCTTGCTCCGACGCCTGGACAGTTGGGTGGGGGGCGGGGTTTGTATTGTCCTTGTAAGTAGCCCTGGACCTGCACTTGTGTACAACATGTTCTATTGTGGATAAATGCAATTTCCCGAGAATAGATGATTCAGACTAGGGTGGCCTAAACCGGGTCGGGAATTTCAGTACCCGGGTCCAGCCTGGACCCGGGTACTTCCTGATAAGTGAGAGTAAGTTCCCGTTTGTACCCGGTACCCGCGGGTCCAAAAAGTATCCGCGGGAACAGCCAAGTACCCGCGGGTACTTTTTCGACCCGCGGGTACTTATCGACCCGCGGGTACAGCAAATCACATGGGTCAATACTTTCTATTTTTTGTGTTGTTCTTATTTCCTTCCATACCGTTGTGTTTTCCTTAAACACTTTGTAAACTGGTATGTTTAACCACTTTTTACAGCTGCTCTAGCTCAAAATCCTACTTTGATATCGTTGAGTGAAGAAAACAAAACAATATGTATCTTCCCCAAACGATGCTAAATGAGAGACACGAGAGTCATATGTGCAAAAAGAGAACAAAATACGAAAAAAAAGAAAAAAAACTAATCGAACGGAGTAGCACTGTTCTTCTTCCCTGTACCCGCGGGTACTGCAGTACCAGCGGGTACCGGGAACAAAAGGGAACTCACGGTCCATTTCTGACCCGGTCCCGGGTCCCGGGTACACAACGGGTACTGTTCCCGTTGTGTACCCGTTCCCGGGATGTTCCCGGTTTATGCCACCCTAATTCAGACACCCTAATTCCGACAATTAAAAAAAAAGATTTTTTCAGTTTCCTTTCCTCGCTAATTCAAGATCGCGATCTCAGTAAATCGGAGATAATGATTGATGTCCAAACTTCACAGCAACAAGCAGAGTGCATCGAAATATTTGAAAAAATACAGAATATTCGCTCAGTTCGATTCAACCGAGCATTGCCTTGTGTGAGAATTTACAGAATTTGCACTTATTGAAATTGTATTCAGGTTAAAATTATAGGTAAATGAGGACTATCCCACCACGATAATCCTGGCAAGTTAATGGGAAAAAGTAGAGAGGGTGGGGGGGTATCATGGAAGTTTGGGAGGCAGAATGCACTCATGAAGGTCCAAAATGGGGTCGGGGTCGGGTCCACCGAACCCAAAGTGACCTATGGTAACTTACCCGCCGGGGTCCCGCAACGAAAAAAAAGTACCGTAACCCGGTCTACCGTAATCCGGAAATACGAAATTGAGAATATTGACCCGGTATACGTTGCATGAGGTAGGCCTCGAGTAGTAATTACCCGGACGGCATACGGTGGTCTCGGCACGACATCGCCGATACCATAACCGCCTACAGTATGCTGAAATTTCAAATTCATCAAATCAAATCGGGATTTGTTGCATGACCTAGACCTCGAGTAGTAATTAATCGGGCGGCATACGGTGGTCTCGACACGACATTGCCGATACCGTAATCAAGTCTACAGTATTCTAAATGCTGTATCGTAGAGTGACCCCTACTCACAGACAGTGTGTCGACTGAGCGCCGAGTGTAATTTGCTCACTCAGGCTATTTATAGCTCCTCTCTCGCTCCCCCTTTCGTGTATCGATTGACGGCGCGCGCTCTCTCCCCTCTTCCTCTCCCTCTCTCCCTCGCCCCCGCCTTTTCCCGTCTCAGTCGAGTCGCCCGGTTAGCTAGAGACTGGTGACTTCTCTCTATTACTATTGATCCCTCTCTCTCTCGTTATTGTCGTGGATAAACCTATACCACGCAGCCATTGTATTCGGGTACAAGACATGGACGCAACAGTGGCGATCAGGAGCACTTGTACTCACTCTCGTCCCTTCCCTTGTGTTCGAATCGGTGGTCGTGGAAGGTTGTTGTTCTTGAGTGTGGCTGGGCCAACTCAAGTGTGAGTGTACAGAGTGTGGCAAGGCCGACTCTGGAGAGGTTGAGTGAGTGTGGCCGGGCCAACTCAGAGTGTGTGGTGAGCAAGGCTCCCCCACGGACTGTCAAGAGAAAGTCTCTTTGACGAGTCAGAGTTGTGGTGACTTCAGCAAGGCTCATTTCACAAGATATCGATCGATAAGAGATTGAAGTATTGATTGAAGGGATCAAAGTACACAGAGAAGAATGGTTGACGTCAAGCAGGAAGAAGGGAGTGAGCCCTCGGCAAGTCAATTAGTAAGGACAATGATGATGATGATGGAAACAACGAAAGCAGAAATGGCAAATTAGAGATTATCGATTGAATCACAGAGTGAACAGATCAAGGCACAGAGTGAACAGATCAAAACACAAAGTGAGGCACTGCAGACACAGAGTGAGACACTGCAAACACAAAGTGGTGCAATCCAGGCGTTGTTGAGTGAGAGAAACGAGAGAAGTTCGAGTGGATCTGAGAACAGTGCACGGCGAGGACCGTCTGTGGATGCATTGGAGACCTCGAATAGCCATTGCTTGTATTTGATCTGTTCGAGGCGGTATTTTTGCAGGGGCTAGACCTCGAGCGGGAAATTCCAGAAGGGATACCGTATCGATTCCACCGTACCCAGGGTTACTGTAGCGAAGTTTCAGTATGGTGAATGTATTCAAAAATGTATTCAAAAAAAAAATTCAAAAAAAAGGTGAATGTATTCAAAAATGTATTCAAAAAAAAAATTCAAAAAAAGGTGAATGTATTCAAAAAAATCGATCAAATCGGCTCGGGATTTTTACAGGAGGTGGACCTCGATTTTCGCGGCTACCGTTCCCAGGGCAACTGTAGCGGGGTTACATTATGACCACAGAGGGGTGTACTGAATTGATTTTACCGTGTCCCGGGGATGCGGTATCACATTTACATCACACCAAAACTTTGAAACCGAGCATATCGAGTCGAAAGTTTTGGAGTTGGCAACCTAATACTAGTATTGTCTGCGAGTCTCATCTGTGTGCTTCTGCTGCAACTGGGGTTACCGTAAAGAAAATTAATTTAATTGTTGTATCTTTACTTTGAACAACTTATAAAATTTACACCGATTCTTTTTTGAAGTTCTCTTCATGTGCACATCCGACATAATATCTGAATACTCTACGGTGATCCTGGATGCCTTCAAAAGCTCAAAGAAAAACATCGCAGACAATAACTGAACTAGGTCTACCTACTCCTAAATTTCCGAATCGGTATGCTCGATTTCAAAAGTTCGGTATGCTGTGAATGCACTTCAGTATCCTCGGATATGGTAGTGGTAATACGGTACACCTCAATGACTTTGCCTGCTCGAAGTCAACCTCGTACAAAAATCCCGAGTAGATATTATTAATTTCATGAATTCGTCAAACCGTAACGCGCTACAGTATCCTCGGGACACGGTAGAATCAATATAGTACACCCGAATGCATGGTTACGGTATCGGCAATGTCGTGCCAGGACCGCCGTATATGGTCCGATTATTTTCTGCTCGAGACCTACCTCATGTAACAAATTCCGAGTCGATTTGATCAATTTGAATTTTGAGCATACTGAAGGCGGTTACGGTATCGGCAATGTCGTGTCGAGACCACCGTATGCCGTCCGATTAATTACTACTCGAGGCCTACCTCATGCAACAAATCCCGAGTGGATTTGATCAATTTGAAATTTTAGCATACTGAAGGCGGTTACGGTATCGGCGATGTCGTGCCGAGACCACCGTATGCCGTCCGGGTAATTACTACTCGAGGCCTACCTCATGCAACGTATACCGGGTCAATATTCTCAATTTCGTATTTCCGGATTACGGTAGACCGGGTTACGGTACTTTTTTTTCGTTGCGGGACCCCGGCGGGTAAGTTACCATAGGTCACTTTGGGTTCGGTGGACCCGACCCCGACCCCATTTTGGACCTTCATGAGTGCATTCTGCCTCCCAAACTTCCATGATACCCCCATCATGGGTGCATTCTGCCTCCCAAAGTTGAGCCTGCGGCCGTGGACACGTATACGTGTCCACGGCCGCAGTCTCGCCGATACTGTAATCAAGTCTACAGTATGCTGAAATTTCAAATTGATCAAATCGACACGGGATTTGTGGCATGAGCTAGGCCTCGAGCAGAAACTAAACGGGCGGTATACGGCGGTCCCGGCACGCCATTGCCGATACTGTAATCAAGTCTACAGTATGCTGAAAATTCAAATTCAGTCAATTCGCACGGGATTTGTTGCATGAGGTAGGTATTGAGTAGAAATTAATCGGGCGGTATACGGCGGTCCCGGCACGCCATTGCCGATACTGTAATCAAGTCTATATTCTAAAATTTCAAATTGATCAAATCGACTTGGTATTTTTACAAGAAGTGTACCTCGAGTGGCCATTGCTTGGAGGGTATACCGTTTCTCCCCTACCGTACCCAGGGTTACTGTATCGGGGTTACAGTATGCCGAATTTTTAAATTCAATCTATTCGAGTCGGGATTTTTTCAGGAGCTAGACCTCGAGCGGGAAATGACAAAGGGGAATACCGTATCGATTCCACCGCACCCAGAGTTACTGTAGCGGGGTTACAGTATGACGAATTTTTAAAAGTTATTCATTCGAGTCAGTATTTTTGGAGGAGTCATACCTCAAGCAGGAAATTTCTTTGGGGTGTACTGTATTGATTATACCGTGTCCCGAGGATACTGTAGCGGGTTACGCTATGAGAGGGTTACGATATGAGTGCATTCACAGTATACCGAATTTTGAAATCGAGCATACCGACTCGGAAATTTAGGAATAGATAGACCTAGTTCAGTTATTGTCTGCGAGGCTTACCTTTTTCAGAGTATTGCTATATTATGTCGGATGTTCAGATGAAAAGAAATTCAAAAATTAGTGTAAATATTATAAGTTGTTCAAAGAAAAGAATCAACAATTTATTTTTTTTCCTTAATCCCGGTTGCAGCAGAAGCAATGATGAGCCTCGCAGACAATAATTGCACTAGGTCTACCAACTCCAAAACTTCCGGCTCGTTATGCTCGATTTCGAAATGTCAGTGTGATGTAAATGCGCTACAGTATCCACGGATACGGTAGAAGTTATACAGTAACCTCTAAAACATTACCTGCTGGTATCAACCTCCTGATAAAATCTCGACTCGAAATGCTCGATTTAATAAATTTGTCATACCCGCTCCAGTATCCCGGGACACGATAAAATCAATACAGCATACCCCCCGTCATTGCCTGCTCGATGTCTAGCACCTACAAATATCCCGAGAAGATATTATCAAATTCATTAAATGTTCATACTGTAACCCTCTACAGAAAGCCTGGATACGGTGGAATCGAATCGGTATTCCCCTCTGGCATTTCCCGCTCGAAGTGTAGCTCCAGTAAAAATCAGGAGTGGATTTGATCGATTTGAAATTTCAGCATACTGTAAACTTAATTACGGCAGCGGCAATGTCGTGCCAGGACCGCCGTATATGGTCCGATTAATTTTTACTCGAGGACTAGCTCATGCAGCAAATATCGAGTCGATTTGATCAATTTGAAATTTCAGCATACTGTAGACGATTACGGTATCGGCAATGGCGTGCCGGGGCCGCCGTATACCGCCCGATTAATTACCACTCGAGGCCTAGCTCATGCAATAAATACCGAGCGAATTGGCTCAATTTGAATTTTCAGCGTACTGTAGACTTGATTACGGTACCGGCGCTGTCGCGCCGGGAGCCACGAATATCGTCCAAGCAACGGTTACTCAAGGACCACCTCCAGTAAAAATCCGGAATCGATTTCGTCAATTTCATATTTTCACATTACGGTAGGTAGGATTACGGTACCGGCGATATCGCGCCGGGAGCCCCGAATATTGTCCAAGCAATGGTTACTCAATGTCCACCTCCAGTGAAAATCAGGAGTGGATTTGATCAATTTGAAATTTCAGCATACTGTAAACTTGATTACGGTAGCGGCAATGTCGTGCCAGGACCGTCGTATATCGTCCGATTAATTACTACTCGAGGCCTAGCTCATGCAACAAATACCGAACGAATTGGCTCAATTTGAAATTTCAGCATACTGTAGACTTGATTACGGTATCAGCAATGGCGTGTCGGGACCTCTGTATACCGCCCGATTAATTCCTACTCGAGGCCTAGCTCATGCAACAAATACCGAACGAATTGGCTCAATTTGAAATTTCAGCATACTGTAGACTTGATTACGGTATCAGCAATGGCGTGTCGGGATTTCAGTATACCGCCCGATTAATTTCTACTCGAGGCCTACCTCATGCAACAAATACCGAACGAATTGGCTCAATTTGAAATTTCAGCATACTGTAGACGGTTACGGTATCGGCAATGTCGTGTCGAGACCACCGTATGCCGTCCGATTAATTACTACTCGAGGCCTACCTCATGCAACGTATACCGGGTCAATATTCTCAATTTCGTATTTCCGGGTTACGGTAGACCGGGTTACGGTACTTTTTTTTCGTTGCGGGACCCCCGCGAGTAAGTTACCATAGGCCACTTTGGGTTCGGTGGACCCAACCCCGATCCCATTTTGGACCATGATACCCCCATCATGAGTGCATTCTGCCTACCAAGATTCCATGATACCCCCATCATGAGTGCATTCTGCCTACCAAGATTCCATGATACCCCCATCATGGATGCATTCTGCCTACCAAGCGGGACTGCGGCTTGGACACGTATGCGTATGGCCATAGCATCTCCGGAGTTTCAACGCACGATGTGCGCGCGATTCCGGTAAAACATCGTGCGCGCGCGATTTTCACACGACGCGCCGCGAGATTTCCACAAGTCGCGCGCGGGCCTGATCCTGAAACCGTAATTTCCGTTCAAGACCTTCAACAGAGCACACGATTTCCACACGACGCGCGCGACATTTCCGCTACTCGTTTTGCTTGACGCGAAACTAGTAGTGGAAATCGCGCGCACATCGTGCGTTGAAACTCCGGAGATTGCACGGTCGACTAATTGCGAAGTGACTACGAGAGACTATCTGAGCGGATCGAAATAGTGTTGGCAGTTAACGAAATTTCCGATTGAAGACTAACAACGTTATGTTGTAGTGCATTTGGTGAGAGTTATGAATTTGCTATTCCGGAAGTTCAAAAATGTTTCTACGCCTCAGGGCAAAAATATTGGTACTTGTGACGTCACAAAACTTTTTCTTCAGATCGAATGGAATCTTTCCGATTCTTAGTGCGATCGATAGCCCATCGAAATACAAGAGTTTTTTACTCTCGCAACTTTTTTGATCAGAGTTCACGCAGCCCAGTTATTCATCAAAAACAGTTTCTCACTTAATTTTCAATTCTCCTAGAGGTCCTGCAAAATTTTCCCTCGTCCTACTACATCGCACGGCAGTTGCACACAATCTGTGAAAAATAGAGAATTTAAAAGTTTCTGGCAGGAAGTCAAAAAAGGAAAAGTATAAGAAATTCTTAATAAAATATGAGCCGTCCGCTTCCGGAGCGATAAAGTACTGTAAGTATTTTCTTCAAACTTTTTAATTTTACGGAAATTCCTGAATACTTTCGCGTTTTTTCACTCTTAGTATACACTAATGTGACCGGAAACATTGCAAACGCTAACTAATATGAGAAATATTACAGTTTACACAGAATTTGACCCATATTACTTTAATCGAGAACTGATTATATTCAGATTTTTCGTATACTTTTCCGTTTTTGACTTCCTGCCAGAAACTTTTAAATTCTCTATTTCTCACAGATTGTGTACAACTGCCGTGCGATGTAGTAGGACGAGGGAAAATTTTGCAGGACCTCTAGTAGTATTGAAAATTAAGTGAGAAACTGTTTTTGATGAATAACTGGGCTGCGTGAACTCTGATCAAAAAAGTTGCGAGAGTAAAAAACTCTTGTATTTCTATGGGCTATCGATTGCACTAAGAATCGGAAAGATTCCATTCGATCTGACGAAAAAGTTTTGTGACGTCACAACTACCAATATTTTTGCCCTGAGGCGTAGAAACATTTTTGAACTTCCGGAATGGTAAATTCGCAACTCTCACCAAATGCACTACAACATAACGTTGTCACTCTTCAATCGGAAATTTCGTCAACTGCCAGCTTCCTGAAGAAATATGTCTACCCACTCAGATAGTCTCTCCTACCAACTTTTTTTGGTAGTCACTTCGCAACCATGACCCGGGGTTCATGGTCAAAATCGATATTTTCGATTATCGATTGATCAACCCAACCTATGGTGGGATGGTACCGTATGGTCTACAGTAACTCAAAATCGATAATCCGGGTTACTGTACCTTTCGCTGCGGGACCATCATTTTACAAAGTTGCACCAAATGAGCCGGTATTGCTTGTATGAGTTGGTATTCGGTGCGAAATTGCTCGAAATGTATACTGTAGCTCGGGCACCATACCCATGGCTGCGCTACGGTAGCTTTCGCTGTAGGACCATCATTTTACGAAGTTGCTCAAATCGAGTCGCGATTGCTTGTATGAGTTGGTATTCAGTACGACATTGCTCGAAAGATATACGGCACATCGCCTACTGTACCGCGGGTTACGGTAGCTTTCGCTGTAAGACCACCATTTTACAAAGTTGTTCAAATCGAGCCGCAATTGCTTGTATGAGTTGGTATTCGGTAAGAAATTGCTTGAACGGTATACTGTAGTCCGGCTACCGTACCCATGGACGCGCTACGGTAACTTTCGCTGTGGGATCACCATTTTACGAAGTTGCTCAAATCGAGTCGCGATTGCTTATATAAGTTGGTATTCGGTACGACATTGCTCGAAAGATATACGGCACATGTACCGCGGGTTACGGTAGCTTTCGTTTCGAGACCACTATTTTACAAAGTTGTTCAAATCGAGTCGCGATTGCTTGTATGAGTTGGTATTCGGTACGACATTGCTCGAAAGATATACGGTAGCTCGGCTACTGTACCGCGGGTTACTGTACCTTTCGTTTCGAGACCACCATTTTACAAAGTTGTTCAAATCGAGTCGCGATTACTTGTATGAGTTGGTATTCGGTAGGAGATTGCTCGAAAGATATACGGTAGCTCGGCTACTGTACCGCGGTTACTGTACCTTTCGTTTCGAGACCACCATTTTACAAAGTTGTTCAAATCGAGTCGCGATTGCTTGTATGAGTTGGTATTCGGTACGACATTGCTCGAATAGATAGCCTGGGCTCGAACGAATTAAAAAGTTTGAAGAAAATACTTACAGTACTTTATCGCTCCGGAAGCGGACGGCTCATATTTTATTAAGAATTTCTTATACTTTTCCTTTTTTGACTTCCTGCCAGAAACTTTTAAATTCTCTATTTTTCACAGATTGTGTGCAACTGCCGTGCGATGTAGTAGGACGAGGGAAAATTTTGCAGGACCTCTAGGAGAATTGAAAATTAAGTGAGAAACTGTTTTTGATGAATAACTGGGCTGCGTGAACTCTGATCAAAAAAGTTGCGAGAGTAAAAAACTCTTGTATTTCGATGGGCTATCGATCGCACTAAGAATCGGAAAGATTCCATTCGATCTGAAGAAAAAGTTTTGTGACGTCACAAGTACCAATATTTTTGCCCTGAGGCGTAGAAACATTTTTGAACTTCCGGAATAGCAAATTCATAACTCTCACCAAATGCACTACAACATAACGTTGTTAGTCTTCAATCGGAAATTTCGTTAACTGCCAACACTATTTCGATCCGCTCAGATAGTCTCTCGTAGTCACTTCGCAATTAGTCGACCGTGCAATCTCCGGAGTTTCAACGCACGATGTGCGCGCGATTTCCACTACTAGTTTCGCGTCAAGCAAAACGAGTAGCGGAAATGTCGCGCGCGTCGTGTGGAAATCGTGTGCTCTGTTGAAGGTCTTGAACGGAAATTACGGTTTCAGGATCAGGCCCGCGCGCGACTTGTGGAAATCTCGCGGCGCGTCGTGTGAAAATCGCGCGCGCACGATGTTTTACCGGAATCGCGCGCACATCGTGCGTTGAAACTCCGGAGATGCTATGGCCATACGCATACGTGTCCAAGCCGCAGTCCCGCTTGGTAGGCAGAATGCATCCATGATGGGGGTATCATGGAATCTTGGTAGGCAGAATGCACTCATGATGGGGGTATCATGGAATCTTGGTAGGCAGAATGCACTCATGATGGGGGTATCATGGTCCAAAATGGGATCGGGGTTGGGTCCACCGAACCCAAAGTGGCCTATGGTAACTTACTCGCGGGGGTCCCGCAACGAAAAAAAAGTACCGTAACCCGGTCTACCGTAACCCGGAAATACGAAATTGAGAATATTGACCCGGTATACGTTGCATGAGGTAGGCCTCGAGTAGTAATTAATCGGACGGCATACGGTGGTCTCGACACGACATTGCCGATACCGTAACCGTCTACAGTATGCTGAAATTTCAAATTGAGCCAATTCGTTCGGTATTTGTTGCATGAGGTAGGCCTCGAGTAGAAATTAATCGGGCGGTATACTGAAATCCCGACACGCCATTGCTGATACCGTAATCAAGTCTACAGTATGCTGAAATTTCAAATTGAGCCAATTCGTTCGGTATTTGTTGCATGAGCTAGGCCTCGAGTAGGAATTAATCGGGCGGTATACAGAGGTCCCGACACGCCATTGCTGATACCGTAATCAAGTCTACAGTATGCTGAAATTTCAAATTGAGCCAATTCGTTCGGTATTTGTTGCATGAGCTAGGCCTCGAGTAGTAATTAATCGGACGATATACGACGGTCCTGGCACGACATTGCCGCTACCGTAATCAAGTTTACAGTATGCTGAAATTTCAAATTGATCAAATCCACTCCTGATTTTCACTGGAGGTGGACATTGAGTAACCATTGCTTGGACAATATTCGGGGCTCCCGGCGCGATATCGCCGGTACCGTAATCCTACCTACCGTAATGTGAAAATATGAAATTGACGAAATCGATTCCGGATTTTTACTGGAGGTGGTCCTTGAGTAACCGTTGCTTGGACGATATTCGTGGCTCCCGGCGCGACAGCGCCGGTACCGTAATCAAGTCTACAGTACGCTGAAAATTCAAATTGAGCCAATTCGCTCGGTATTTATTGCATGAGCTAGGCCTCGAGTGGTAATTAATCGGGCGGTATACGGCGGCCCCGGCACGCCATTGCCGATACCGTAATCGTCTACAGTATGCTGAAATTTCAAATTGATCAAATCGACTCGATATTTGCTGCATGAGCTAGTCCTCGAGTAAAAATTAATCGGACCATATACGGCGGTCCTGGCACGACATTGCCGCTGCCGTAATTAAGTTTACAGTATGCTGAAATTTCAAATCGATCAAATCCACTCCTGATTTTTACTGGAGCTACACTTCGAGCGGGAAATGCCAGAGGGGAATACCGATTCGATTCCACCGTATCCAGGCTTTCTGTAGAGGGTTACAGTTTACATATTTACATATTTATCCTGACATCAAGGCAAGGGCCTGCAGGAGGCATTATTCGGGGACAGAGGTGGTCGGGATCTTCGAATTCGAGGCAACTGGGTCAAGGGAATGGATCTTGCTTGGCTTCTTTGGTCAATTGGAGTGTCGATCTTGGACGATTGACATTGAGCGTAGAAGTAGATCTTCCAGCAACCATTAACGTCCTGACTAGCGTGTATCAACCTAAGTGGGAACTCACGTCGTAGTCTCGTCGACTGGAGCCTTTCTTGAAAGTTGGCGACTTGAATTAGATGTAGGCGATCCGGGTCCTCTTCTCGAAGTGGTAACAGGGTTACAGTATGAACATTTAATGAATTTGATAATATCTTCTCGGGATATTTGTAGGTGCTAGACATCGAGCAGGCAATGACGGGGGGTATGCTGTATTGATTTTATCGTGTCCCGGGATACTGGAGCGGGTATGACAAATTTATTAAATCGAGCATTTCGAGTCGAGATTTTATCAGGAGGTTGATACCAGCAGGTAATGTTTTAGAGGTTACTGTATAACTTCTACCGTATCCGTGGATACTGTAGCGCATTTACATCACACTGACATTTCGAAATCGAGCATAACGAGCCGGAAGTTTTGGAGTTGGTAGACCTAGTGCAATTATTGTCTGCGAGGCTCATCATTGCTTCTGCTGCAACCGGGATTAAGGAAAAAAAAATAAATTGTTGATTCTTTTCTTTGAACAACTTATAATATTTACACTAATTTTTGAATTTCTTTTCATCTGAACATCCGACATAATATAGCAATACTCTGAAAAAGGTAAGCCTCGCAGACAATAACTGAACTAGGTCTATCTATTCCTAAATTTCCGAGTCGGTATGCTCGATTTCAAAATTCGGTATACTGTGAATGCACTCATATCGTAACCCTCTCATAGCGTAACCCGCTACAGTATCCTCGGGACACGGTATAATCAATACAGTACACCCCAAAGAAATTTCCTGCTTGAGGTATGACTCCTCCAAAAATACTGACTCGAATGAATAACTTTTAAAAATTCGTCATACTGTAACCCCGCTACAGTAACTCTGGGTGCGGTGGAATCGATACGGTATTCCCCTTTGTCATTTCCCGCTCGAGGTCTAGCTCCTGAAAAAATCCCGACTCGAATAGATTGAATTTAAAAATTCGGCATACTGTAACCCCGATACAGTAACCCTGGGTACGGTAGGGGAGAAACGGTATACCCTCCAAGCAATGGCCACTCGAGGTACACTTCTTGTAAAAATACCAAGTCGATTTGATCAATTTGAAATTTTAGAATATAGACTTGATTACAGTATCGGCAATGGCGTGCCGGGACCGCCGTATACCGCCCGATTAATTTCTACTCAATACCTACCTCATGCAACAAATCCCGTGCGAATTGACTGAATTTGAATTTTCAGCATACTGTAGACTTGATTACAGTATCGGCAATGGCGTGCCGGGACCGCCGTATACCGCCCGTTTAGTTTCTGCTCGAGGCCTAGCTCATGCCACAAATCCCGTGTCGATTTGATCAATTTGAAATTTCAGCATACTGTAGACCTACAGTATCGGCGAGACTGCGGCCGTGAACACGTATGGCCCATACGTGTCCACGGCCGCAGGCTCAACTTTGGGAGGCAGAATGCACCCATGATGGGGGTATCATGGAAGTTTGGGAGGCAGAATGCACTCATGAAGGTCCAAAATGGGGTCGGGGTCGGGTCCACCGAACCCAAAGTGACCTATGGTAACTTACCCGCCGGGGTCCCGCAACGAAAAAAAAGTACCGTAACCCGGTCTACCGTAATCCGGAAATTCGAAATTGAGAATATTGACCCGGTATACGTTGCATGAGGTAGGCCTCGAGTAGTAATTACCCGGACGGCATACGGTGGTCTCGGCACGACATCGCCGATACCATAACCGTCTACAGTATGCTGAAATTTCAAATTGATCAAATCAAATCGGGATTTGTTGCATGACCTAGACCTCGAGTAGTAATTAATCGGGCGGCATACGGTTGTCTCGACACGACATTGCCGATACCGTAACCGCCTTCAGTATGCTAAAATTTCAAATTGATCAAATCCACTCGGGATTTGTTGCATGAGGTAGGCCTCGAGTAGTAATTAATCGGACGGCATACGGTGGTCTCGAAACGACATTGCCGATACCGTAACCGCCTTCAGTATGCTCAAAATTCAAATTGATCAAATCGACTCGGAATTTGTTACATGAGGTAGGTCTCGAGCAGAAATTAATCGGACGGCATACGGTGGTCTGGACACGACATTGCCGATACCGTAACCAAGTCTACAGTATGCTCAAAATTTAAATTGAGCCAATTCGCTCAGGATTTGTTGCATGAGGTAGGTCGCGAGCGGGAAATGCCAGAGGGGAATACCGTATCGATTCCACCGGGCCCAGGGTTACTGTAGCGGGGTTGCAGTATGACGAATTATAAAAAAAAATTTATTCGATTATTTTTGGAAGAGCTATACCTCAAGCATGCATTCGGGTGTACTATATTGATTCTACCGTGTCCCGAGGATACTGTAGCGCGTTACAGTTTGACGAATTCATGAAATTAATAATATCTACTCGGGATTTTTGTACGAGGTTGACTTCGAGCAGGCAAAGTCATTGAGGTGTACCGTATTTCCACTACCATATCCGAGGATACTGAAGTGCATTCACAGCATACCGAACTTTTGAAATCGAGCTTACCGATTCGGAAATTTAGGAGTAGGTAGACCTAGTTCAGTTATTGTCTGCGATGTTTTTCTTTGAGCTTTAAAAGGCATCCAGGATCACCGTAGAGTATTCAGATATTATGTCGGATGTGCACATGAAGAGAACTTCAAAAAAGAATCGGTGTAAATTTTATAAGTTGTTCAAAGTAAAGATACAACAATTAAATTAATTTTCTTTACGGTAACCCCAGTTGCAGCAGAAGCACAAAGATGAGACTCGCAGACAATACTAGTATTAGGTTGCCAACTCCAAAACTTTCGACTCGATATGCTCGGTTTCAAAGTTTTGGTGTGATGTAAATGTGCTACCGCATCCCCGGGACACGGTAAAATCAATTCAGTACACCCCTCTGTGGTCATAATGTAACCCCGCTACAGTTGCCCTGGGAACGGTAGCCGCGAAAATCGAGGTCCACCTCCTGTAAAAATCCCGAGCCGATTTGATCGATTTTTTTGAATACATTCACCTTTTTTTTGAATTTTTTTTTGAATACATTTTTGAATACATTCACCATACTGAAACTTCGCTACAGTAACCCTGGTACGGTGGAATCGATACGGTATCCCTTCTGGAATTTCCCGCTCGAGGTCTAGCCCCTGCAAAAATACCGCCTCGAACAGATCAAATACAAGCAATGGCTATTCGAGGTCTCCAATGCATCCACAGACGGTCCTCGCCGTGCACTGTTCTCAGATCCACTCGAACTTCTCTCGTTTCTCTCACTCAACAACGCCTGGATTGCACCACTTTGTGTTTGCAGTGTCTCACTCTGTGTCTGCAGTGCCTCACTTTGTGTTTTGATCTGTTCACTCTGTGCCTTGATCTGTTCACTCTGTGCCTTGATCTGTTCACTCTGTGATTCAATCGATAATCTCTAATTCGCCATTTCTGCTTTCGTTGTTTCCATCATCATCATCATTGTCCTTACTAATTGACTTGCCGAGGGCTCACTCCCTTCTTCCTGCTTGACGTCAACCATTCTCCTCTGTGTACTTTGATCCCTTCAATCAATACTTCAATCTCTTATCGATCGATATCTTGTGAAATGAGCCTTGCTCAAGTCACCACAACTCTGACTCGTCAAAGAGACTTTCTCTTGACAGTCCGTGGGGGAGCCTTGCTCACCACACACTCTGAGTTGGCCCGGCCACACTCACTCAACCTCTCCAGAGTCGGCCCTGCCACACTCTGTACACTCACACTTGAGTTGGCCCAGCCACACTCAAGAACAACAACCTTCCACGACCACCGATTCGAACACAAGGGAAGGGACGAGAGTGAGTACAAGTACTCCTGATCGCCACTGTTGCGTCCCTGTCTTGTACCCGAATACAATGGCTGCGTTGTATAGGTTTATCCACGACAATATCGAGAGAGAGAGGGATCAATAGTAATAGAGAGAAGTCACCAGTCTCTAGCTAACCGGGCGACTCGACTGAGACGGGAAAGGGCGGGGGCGAGGGAGAGAGGGAGAGGAAGAGGGGAGAGAGCGCGCGCCGTCAATCGATACACGAAAGGGGGAGCGAGAGAGGAGCTATAAATAGCCTGAGTGAGCAAATTACACTCGGCGCTCAGTCGACACACTGTCTGTGAGTAGGGGTCACTCTACGATACAACATTTAGAATACTGTAGACTTGATTACGGTATCGGCAATGTCGTGTCGAGACCACCGTATGCCGCCCGATTAATTACTACTCGAGGTCTAGGTCATGCAACAAATCCCGATTTGATTTGATGAATTTGAAATTTCAGCATACTGTAGGCGGTTATGGTATCGGCGATGTCGTGCCGAGACCACCGTATGCCGTCCGGGTAATTACTACTCGAGGCCTACCTCATGCAACGTATACCGGGTCAATATTCTCAATTTCGTATTTCCGGATTACGGTAGACCGGGTTACGGTACTTTTTTTTCGTTGCGGGACCCCGGCGGGTAAGTTACCATAGGTCACTTTGGGTTCGGTGGACCCGACCCCGACCCCATTTTGGACCTTCATGAGTGCATTCTGCCTCCCAAACTTCCATGATACCCCCATCATGGGTGCATTCTGCCTCCCAAGCGGGCCTGCGGCTTGGACACGTATGGTGGGGGCTAATCATGCGTCCCTATTCGTCACAAGCATGAGACGCAGCAATGAAACCACAGTTGAATTTTTTTTTGCATCAGCGGCGAATTGTTAGGGAATGTAATAGTAGTTGGGTGCAAGAAGATAGCGCACACGCCCAACGCGATAAACATCGAATCACAATTTTTTTTATTCGAAAGCTACTGAGGTATTGTTGGCCCAAAAAAGGTGCGGGACAGACTAATCGCTTACTAATCGACGCCTGAAAAGGCAAACAATGTGCAGTAGCTTGATCGTTCTAGCTTATCTGTATTCTCTCTCGTGACCACCATTCAGAGCTTTATTCCACGCGTGGGACGCCGCTTGGTTTTCCCTTCCCACCACACTGGGTACAGTACAGTTCCTTGTTATCCTTTTTCGTCTCATTTGCTTTATATTTTTAAAATAACATTCAATTTCAGCATGGATTTGGCACTGCCTGTTGACAGAAGAGAGGAATGCGAAGGCTTCCAAGAGGTAATTCAATATTTAAGAAATCTTGGGTAGTATTTAAATCATTTAGCCGTATATCTTTTCAGTGTCACTTCACCGATCTTCCGAATGACGTCATTGCTCATCTGCTTTTATATCTGAATGCAATCGATCGAGCAAAACTTGGAAGGACGTGCAGGATAATTCGATCTGTCGATAATGCAGTTGGACAACGATTGTTCAGTTGGGTCGTGCTGGAAGTGGCAATATAATAATGTTTATCATGCAATTTACAGAGCAAGTTGGAATATAAATTTGAGACTAAGTGAAAAAGTGGTACGTTTCTCTGTGCCAAATTGTTTTTCTGACAGGCTATAATTGAAATAGTTTCCCCATACACTCAAAAAAATGTTTGTAGAAAACATCCTGAAGAAACCAACATGTTTGTTATACGGGGTGCATTTGTTTGCTATATTTCACAAACATGTAAGTAGAAAGCTGCAAACATTTTTCTCTGTGCATCTCTCGCCATTTCGAGGTGTTCTGCAATTATGGCCCCAACTGGTAAAGGCTCGTTAGAAGAACCATTGATGTAGAGAATACACAATATTGTATTAATTAAATAATAAATACACTGATAATACTATAATTATAGTTGGAATCCTCCATCTTTCTGCTCTGTGAAGACACGGGTCGGAGTGGAAGCCAGCATTATATAAATTATACTGAATATGAAGATTTAGAAATAGCCGATTATCTTTTCCGATTGTTCAAGCGATCACATATCAATCGTTTGCAGATTGAGATACACCTTTTTATTAATGAAATAACAATTCTAAATAAAAAAAATTAACTTTTCTCATTTTTTTCATTTTTAAAGTATTAAACGCGTGAACTATTCCAGATTCATGCTAGGCCACGGTTCGACCCACGAATCATTAATGTTTTCTCCACGACAAAGTACGATAGGCTGGACCTGTGCATGGAAAAGGGTCAATTCTGTGAGATGAGGTGAGACACAATTTTGTCCTGCTCAGACGCCTGGACAAGCAGGGGGTTCCGTATAGCACTCGTACGCAGCACTGCACATGATTCACATGACACATGATTCCAAACCTACAGATCAGGAATAGAACGAGAGAGTGTGCAAAAGTGAGAGAGTCCCTCTCGATTTCACACGCTCTCTCACTCAAAAGGCCTTTCTGCAAGGTTGAACGGCCTGTGGAATGGTCCCAGAAGCGAAAAAAACTGGTCCCAGAAGCGAAAATCTACAGTCAGCAACAATGACGCTCAGAAATGTTGGAATCATTTCCCCGGAATAGAGCTTTCAGACACCCTAATTCAGAGATATGAGAGAGTTAACCAATGTTTCAGTTTCCTTTCCTCGCTAGTTCAACATCGTGATCTAAGCAAATCGGAGCTGCATCTTGATGTGCAAACTTCACAGCAGCATGCAGCTTGCATCGAGATATTTAAGAAAATACAGAATATCCACTTAGTACGGTTCAACCGGAGGATGCCCTGTGTGAGAAATGAAAGAATTTGCACTTTGACATTTTATTTACTTTTAAAAAAGCTGTTTATATTAAAATTAAAATTAAATGAGGAGAATCAGCTGATTATTACACCATGATAGCGAATGGGAAACGTGAGGGAGATGTAGTGTATTTGTGAAACAAAACCTTGATCCCCCTTACCAGTTAATCTTCTCCAATTTTTTTCAAAAATCGCGCGGCAGGGTCAATTTGGCGCAGATCGAAAGGCGAAAGCAGTTCCATAGAGAAAACTCTTATAATATAAACAGCTGATACTCCTTCTTATATAATATTTTATGATATTATTATTCACTGGCCAATATTATTAACCAAACTAAAGATTGAATCGTATCAAATTAATCGCTTTTAGTGTCTGGACGGTCAGAAAAGTGCAGATATAGCGGACGCGACTCTTCTTTCCCTCGTTTCTCGGTCGGAAACAGTAGAACTTCACATGCATGAATTTAGCTGTCAAGGGCTGGTTGAGGCATTCAAGGTGAGTAGTTCAATCAACTTTCCGAGAGAAGGTGAGAGTTATCTAACTTTGGCTTGATCAAAGACTTTTGATAAACAATAAAAAAATACTTGATACTTTGATTTCTCAACTGCCATTGTTTTCCCTTCTATTCATGATTCGTGATTTTTAAAAGTTCTCATTGCTCTTAAATGTTATTATCTTAATATTAATATATATTAATAATATCTTCATTTTTTTGCAGATCATTTGCTCAGCTGACACACACAAGTCTGTCATTCTAACAGCCAGGAAAAGCGTCGTTTTAGAAGCGGAAAAAATGTTGAGAAACGATTCTTCCATGAGGCGACATCGCACGAATGCATTTATTCATACTGCAAGCGGAAGTGAATTTCTAAAAATGTCCGATTATACGAAAATCGGTACTGATTTGGTCAAGATTGTTATGGCATTGGTTAAAATTGAACCATGAACCGAAGACGAATCAGTAATTTTGTATTGAATTTTGATTCTTTGTAGTTTTTGTAATGACCGTTTGAAGTAATGAGATGGAAACTTGCTCCATATAACGACAATCGAATAAAGCTCGGATTAATGTTTCTTATTGAATAAAATTTTTTTATTATGTTTCTTCATATACTATGTTCGAACAAATCTACATAAACGCGAAACATCAAGGCTTCTAACCAATTTTGAATTTTAACATTTTTGCAGAAAAAAGTGTGCCCGAAGCGATTTTATAATAGCCTAGAGGTCAGACAACAAACGCCATAACCAGCTAAATAGGCAGAAAATTTACTGGCACGCTGCCAACTTGATACTGTACAAGCTTCCAACACAAAGCGATAAGCGTCAGATGTTATAATCATAATAATGGGGAGATAAGTTTAAGATGGTCCAAGCTATTACATTTGCATACGGTGCAGAGCAACGCTCACTACGCTTGCTTACTCTGGCTTCTCTGTGTCATCCATTGTCTCTCACACTTTCTGATCGTCCCGGAGCGTTTTTTTCCTTCCGCTTGGAGACGCTACTCCCCTCCCTTCTCTACTCGTTTAATATGCAGGATATTTATACTGTGTCCAAATTTATCGTATGCTAATCTGCTGCATCTCATTTCACTCATTATTCCGTTGTGCCTTCAGGCTTTTTTGAGATATTTTTTAAACCACAACTGTTGCAGAATGGACTTTGCGCATGATGTGGTCTGCGAAGAGAAATGCCAAGGCCATCATAAGGTTTAAAAAAAATTGTCTTGATAACTATGTTTAACCATGTTACTTTTTTCAGTTTCTCTTTACTAGCCTTCCGGATGAGCTCATTTCTCATTTGCTTCAATATTTGAGTGCGTTGGACAGAACAAGGATGGGATTGACGAACAAGCGAATTCGTTCAATTGATATCACAACCGGACATCGACAGTTCAGCTGTGTAGTGATGGATGTGTTAAGTTGCACAGACCTTTCTTAGATGTCGCCATCAAGAAACTGGGTTTTTTTACGAGATAGTGTATGAATTTGAGAGAGTGGAGGGTGAAGTATCTTGAATATTAGAGAGCTGCAATGTTCATCATCAATGATAACTAATTTTATGGAAACTATAGTCAGACAATTCCATCTTTCTGCTGGTCGAAGATACGGGTCGCACCGGGGGCAAGCACTACATCAAGTGGAAGAATTCGATAGGTATCAACGAGTCAGAGATTGCTGACGATCTCTCTCGTTTATTCAAGCGAGCGCACATCGAAAGATTGAAGATTACGGTACATTTTCTTGATTTTTCAAACTACTCTGCGCACTTAAAATGTCTTACTCACAGGGAATATGCTTACTAATTGTAAGTCAGAAATCTGAGCTGGAGCTCAACGACTTACACAATCTGAGCGCCTTTCTTGCGTAGACTTTGAAGTCGTCGCTGGCCAGCTTGGACTTTATTCTTTTATTCATCGTACACCACAAGGGTGTGACAACATGTACATAAATGTGCGAGTAAAGGAGAAAATTATTAAGAAGGGGTTTCAAAGGGGGTGACTAAACAAGCCGCAGACTTATTTCCCGCGTGTATTCTCCAAATGATCCCTTGGGAAATTGCAGATTAATCCTCGACCCCGGTTCGACCCCCGAATCATTCAAGTTTTCTCCACCGCAATGTACGAAAAGCTAGAGCTGAATGTGGGGAGGGATCAATGCTGCGATATGAGGTGTGATATAGATCAGAAGCCATTAGATTTATAAATTAAGACGAAAAACGAAGATGTGATAATGCTAATACTGTGTTACCGAAGGCTAAGGAGCAATCAAAAAAGGGAGGGTCGAAATCCTTACTATTATGTAAACAAAGGAAGTACGTGTTTTACGTTTTGGAACGATCCTATCCTTTAAAAGATTTTCTCGTAATTCCTTGTAAGCAGCCAACCTTACATCATGCAGCGTATAATCGTTTTCATTGCATTGATTTTGGGATTGATCTATTTATTCAAGAAGAGCGATATTATTGAAATAGGAGAAAATGATCAGATTTCAGCTTCCTTTCGTGGCTAGTTCACAATCGGGATCTGAGCGATTCGCAGCTCTTGCTTGAAGTGCAAACTTCACAGCAGCAAGAAACTTGCACCCACATTTTGAAGCAGATTCAAAGCATCTACTCAATCCGATTCAACAGAGATTGCGGACTATTAGCGTGGTAACATTTTCCGACTATTTCGCGCTATTAATTATGCAATTCACACAGCCTCTGATAGATCAGCAAAATAAAGCAAACTATACTTTAACATATTTATTATTGGAAAATATTCAAAAATGTAAAAAATGTGATAAAATTATTCATTTTTAGCCTCTGATCGGTCGAAAAGATGAAGAAAGCGCGGACGCCATACTTCTCTCCCTCGTTGCACGCTCGAGCACAATCAAATTCAATTTGCGAGAATTTAGCAGCGAAGGGCTAATTAAGGCATCCAAGGTGCGTTCCTACTCTCATCGCTAATGTCAATGCGAAATACCGTAATGGGTTTTTACTGAAAATGAAAACATCCTATTTCCGTTTTTCTCATCGGCAATTTAAAAATATATTTGTCCTCATTTTGCAGATCATCTGCGCTCCTGGAACGCCCAAACAAGCGCTTCTGACAGCCAGAGAGAGTGTTGTTCGAGAAGTGGAACAGATATTGAGATATGACCCATTGATGAAGAAGCGCGACTCGAACGAATTTATTCATGCAAAGAGTGGCAACGTATGTACGCGAGTTTCCGACGGTACGATAATCGACCCGGGTGAGGTCAGGATTTTCATGGGAATGATTTACATTGACACATAATCGAAAGAATTTTTTGTTGTAATTTATTTGCTTTCTTCGTACTTTCGTGATCCCAATTTGATATTGATTATTTGAGCGCGATAATGGCATTCCAACTCAAATCGTTAATATGTTTCTAAATGAATAAAAAAAAGTTTGACTTATGCCTTCATTGTGCCTCAAAGACGAACAGAAAACATGAAGAATAGAGACATAGAAAAAAATCTCGCTAACAATAAGGATACAATTTGGCCAAGAGTTCAGATAACGAAATGAGAGAGATTGTCGTAGCTGACCGAGTACTGTACATCGCTAATGCGCGACAAAACAACGCTGACTTTTTGTATATGTATTGTTGCGTCTGTATGACGCTTTTTGCGTTAGGATCAACAAGTGTCTAGAACAGGTCAAAAATTGAAATCGCTGAAAATTTGCTGCTAAGGGTAACTTTCGACGCTGAAAACCGTGGTGTCGTCGATTTCGCAATAGGACGCCTGTGGGCGGCTTTTCAGTGAGTTCAATTTTTGACCTGTTCCAGACCCCTGTTGAGCTCTTGTTGATCCTTACGCAAACAGCGTCTATATGACGCTGTCCGCGATAGATTCAACAAATCTAAAGAGTGCTCCGCACAGCTAAAAAATGAAATGTCTCCCTAGAATGCCCCTAGGGGTAGTTTTCGATGCTGAACAACGTGGCGTCTTTCATTTTTCATGAATTTAACTTTTGGCGCCAAAATGGCGCCGCGCCAGAATACAGTGAAATCTACAATGAGTTCGCAGTGTGCATGACAATTTCCTTCTTGCTGTATACGTTGATAATTTTGAAGACCAGCTCGTAATTTTTCAGCGTCATTATTGTGAGAACTTTTCTCTTGAGATGAGCACTGCAGAGGAGCATCTTCAAGAGGTAAAAGAGCATTGGTCGAAGATAGATTACTATTACATTTATAAAATGATACGATCATACCAAAAAGCCGAATAACGAACTTCCGTTGTTTACCATACAGGAACATTGGCGACCCTCTCGCTTTTGCGTGCTCTCTCGTCTCGGTAAACACAGGAAGTCCCCAGTTCGACATTTTGTTTGATCGTATCATTTTATAAATGTAATATTACATTGACTCATAAAACGATTTCAAAATGCTAATAAATAAAAATAAAAAATTTCAGTGTCACCTTACCAGTTTTCCGGCTGATGTGATGGCTCATCTGCTTTTGTATTTGAGTGCGCTGGACAGGGCGCGGCTTGGCGAGTTGAACAAGCGAATTCGCTCCGTAGATAACACCATCGGACAGAGACAGTTCTATTGGGTCCGATTCGACGTGGTCAGTTTTGATGTGCAAGTTCCGATATGGAATTGCATAGTGCACGAATTGCTGATTAGTATGGTGGACATCCTTCATTTCACGACCACTGTATACCCAGAATTGGTTAGTAGATGTAAGAGACGAGATCGCAGTATCTATCCGAATTTCAAACTACACTATTTGTAGATGGAAAGGGGCTTGCGCTTGAATCTTCAAGGCTCTGGTTGGGCAGGAGATTTCTCAAAGTTCAAGACTTATGACTGCGACGCATCAAATATCGATTTTCTATCGAGGTTTTTCGAAAATTCGAATATCAAGGAGTTGCGGGTTGAGGTATGCTATAAAGAGTATTTGTGCTTCAATTCCTATATATTTTGCTGAATCATGAAATCTAACCTGTTGATCGATCTGAGTCTTTCGTTGATTTCGAAATTTTTTTTCGAAAATTGAATCATCTGTTCGTGCAATTTCACAGGAATGCATCGCGACCAATTGTAAGAACACAATACCAGTCAAAAAAAGGTATCGATTGGGCATTCCTATGTTAAGCAGGAAGTTTCTACACTTCCACATTCGTGTGAAAGTATACACGCTAATATACTTAAACAGGATATTTCAGTTATATCCCACAACCCGTTTCTCAACGGCACTGATTGACATCTTCGCCACTACAAGATATAGTACCTTGAAGTTATACGCGCGCGAGGGCCAGCATTGTGACATGAGGTGAGGTAAAAGGTTAAAGTGAATTCGACAAATTCAGAGGGAAGTCTGCCGAACGTTTAATTTCATTTTGTATTAATTTGGCACTCATCGTGGTAATGGTTCGAACTTGTTTTAATTATAAAAAAAAAGAGTTGTGATGCTAAACATATAGGATTCATTCAAGAGTTTAAAAAATAATTCGAATCTTTTCATTTCTCACACTCTCCTTACTCAGAGAGCGAAGTCTCCAGCTTTCCTCACTCTAGAGTGTTCACATCTCCAATTATTTGGAGAAGTGATGTTTCCATCTGTCGATTTCTCATGCTCTCTCAGCTGGAAAGAACATCTCCAGAGCAAGGAAAGCTGGAGACCACAATGTTCTGGTGCCTCAGAGAATGCAAGGCAAACGAGCAACGAGTGTCTTTTCCCAATTGGGAAAAGGCGCCCAAGAAGCGCTGTTCGGCGCCTTTTCCCAATTAGGGAAACACACTTTGTGACCGCTTCCATGACAATCCGAACATTGTGAGACTAGTGAGTGCGCGAAATGGAGAGATTCTGATGCGTTTTTTAAAAAAAATAATTCTAGTTACGTATAATTGCGATCAGTCGCGCAATCTAAATCTGATCACTTCATAACGTTTTCTGTATAATTTCATTTTAATAATAATAATGTTTTTTTCAGTTTCCTCTCTGCACTAGTTGAACAGCGGGACCTCAGCAACGCGGAACTCTCAGTAATCGTGCAAACTTCCCAACAGTAATTCCCAACTCTCAGTAATCGTGCAAACTTCCCAATATCCAGTCGTCCCTTGTCCTGTCTCGTGGAGTGTGACTCCTCTTACTCTGTATTATGTAGATAAACTCGGTAACACAGATACCTCTGAGTAGTGAGCTGACAGGTACACAACATTTTTTTTTCTGATTCGACGACCGACTGACGAATCTGACGAATCAAGATCCAGCAATGCGCCGAATGAGCTCAGAGTGGTTTGTGCACAGAGCTAGTGGTATCGACTTCAGAATATCAAAACCGGATCCCAGCTCGTCTATGCGTACAGTATTCATGGGAAGATTTGGCGAATCTTTCTTTAGTTTTCTTTACATTTAATACTGCGGTGTACTGAGTTTCAGCTATCCCGTCATGCAAATATTGGCTGCGTAGCTTACGAGCATTCCCGCTCTTTTCCTACATAATTCATTCTTGTCCTCCGCTCGCGTAGCGAGACGTCGCTATTCCTTTTGCTCCCGTATTATAAATATATTTCCTAAAACACTCGCTGCGCACAGACATAACAAATACACTGATGATCTGACACGTCACTTGCTCTTTCCAAATACAATGTTAAAATGAAAGCTTCCCAATTAATTCGCAAAGTTCATTGATAAGCGAATAACTTTCTATTTATCCACGCCACACCAAATGAAAATAGCGTATTGTTGAGATAAATGAATGAACACATTATTCCACAAGAAGTTGGCTCACATGGAAGAGGATCATGGTATTATTGGCATATTTGAATCGACTATTTGAATTATTGGCAAATCATCGAAGCTCTTTGCCACCCTTTTCTTTTTCTCCCATTCTCCGCGTGTAAACTTGCCATACACCATCGAGATGATCAAGCCATTATGTTGGCATAATGCCAAGAACGTATCACGCTGTATGACCCTCTCATTTGGCCCTCAATTTCTCTAACTCGTTCTCGCCGACTCTGTTTCAAATACTGTGATTATGTCCCGTGGATATGAGAGAGAACACAGCGAGAGGTCAAATAGCCAGAGGCTTTCTTGGCAAGCTGCCAACTGAGTATACCAACTAATAGGACGCGAACCATGTGCTTGAGTCATATTTACTCCAGATTGTCTTCCTTTATTTCCTCACACGGTGTCTCTATTTTTGCAGTCGCATTACCTATATTTTCAAAAATAATTTATCTATCTTGTTTTATTTCGAAGGATATATTTCCCGTCATGGCCTCGCCTTGCAAGATGCCCCGACTCGACGAGCTGACAGTGACGGAGAAGGTAAATGCCTAAGTTCAAATATATTTATTGTTGAACAGGATAGTAAAGCAAAAATGATTTTACTAAACAACCAGAAAATTCATATCGCGTAAGTCATTCCCCCTCGTAAGCAGCCGACCCTACCTCTCCTCCTCCTCAACTGTACCTTCATCCTTATATTTCAGCCCGCTCTAGACACCATGCCGAGTGACGTCATCAACAGAATCTGCCAGTATCTGTCCATGGACGATCGCGTGCGAGTGGGAATGGCCAGCAAGAGAATTAGAGATGTCGAGCGGACGGTCGCTCACAAGGAATTCGGATGGATCTCCATTGCATGGGTGAGTTCATTTGTAATAACGAAACACAGTGATTCAGCTACAGCGAGTAATGGTCTCTGACCCTCTCAATTCTGCATGCTCTCTCGCGCTGTCTAATCGATGAGAGAGCATGTAGAATGAGGAGAGCCTGATCATTACTCGCTACAGGGCTACTACCAGAGAGACCTTGGTACAATTCCAGAGCAATTTTGAATTTTAATGGCCCTGTACGGTAGCTTGCAGTATCGATCGAGCGCGCTCCGCTTACATAGAGTAGAGAGAAGGCGGTCCCGATTTGAGCCGGGTTTGAAGAGAGAGGAGAGAAGCGGTATCTCACCCCGCCCCCTTTTCCACTGCGGTACAGAGAGGGAGGGAGTTGCCGCAGCTCAGAGTCTCCGCCCCTTTTCTGGAGAGAGTTCTGAGAAACCAGTCGACCCTGTCTCGGGTAACGCGCACCCTCAGGGTAAATGCCGACCCTCAGGGTATCTGCTGTTTTCCCCGGTTGAGCTCTCTCTTCAGCGGACGCTCTCTAGTGTTGTCTAGCTATCTAACCCATGCTTCCGTTTCCGAAATGCTGCGCAATGCGGTTCGAATTCAATGAATTTCTGTGCTTTAAACATTGCTAATCGAGCACTATCAGCCATTCTGAGAACTGTGACTTACAAGGACTTGTGGGTGACCTTTACCGACATGCAGGACATTTCCCTGAGGTAATTGAGTTGCACGGTAAAATGGTGAGGTGATTATGCCGTCCCGGACATTCTATCTCACATATCATAAGCCGCTCATAAAGCACACTGTATTGTGAATGTGTTTGGCATAATCACAACGCTCAAAGAATAAATCCTCCTTTTGCAATCTTACTACTGATCCCTTCAGTTTCGTTGAATCGCTCATCGCGAATCATGACGTTCACTTACGTTCTCGTGGAATACTGGGCGCATCTTCGACCTATCCGTCTTTTACCCGCTGATGACGCAATTGACTCCTCTGAAGAAGCTGCAACTAAGGGCCTACACAGGCATGGTAAGCTATTACGTCATCTGCGGTTTTTAGAAAGGTCTATTTAGGCAAAAAAGAGCAATATTGCAACGAGCAAACGTAGACTTATTACTTATTGACTCATTCTATGACGATTTCGCGAATATTTAAAACTGTATTCCTTTTTCAGCCGGGGCCTGAGCCCAGAACTGAGTGCTTCCCGCTCTTCGACAATGATTCTAAGATCATCCTGCAGGAAAGAATCGGACGAACGGTCAAGTTTCAGCAACATAATATTCCTGACACCATCTTCACTTTACCGCAATAATGTGATATGAATATGAGAACTGCTTCTTCTAACTGTCTCACTCCTTACTTATTCATCTCGATTCTGTTCTTTTTCCAGTTTTGAATAAATGTGAGCAACGTTTCGGTGGCATATATATGAGTGTTAAAAACAATAGAATATCGCGAAACTAGAAGCAGTGATTTACAATGCTCTCACCTCGACTGATGCAACTCATGCTCTGTTGTATATTGCCAGGGTGGATACTGATTCCATATCAGACAGGGAAAGTTATTTTTTCCAATCACAACCGGACGATAGCCACATAGGACTGAGGTCCACAGTGTCACAGTGCGGGAACAATTTTAATGGCTCCTAAGTTCCCTTCGAGATCGAGTGGGGAACATTCGCAATGGCAAAATTCCAATGCACAGTCTCCCTCACTTTCTATCCTCTCTCGCTGGCCGCTTCCCATGGCTCACTTTTGATCTACATCTATGAAGCACCCCCTGTAAAATGCTGTGAGGTCCAGGACCCCGTGAGAGATGAGTGCTGTAGTTATTTTTTTGTGGATTTCACGCCTCCCGATCACGAACAGTGTTGAATCAACCATTATGAACAACATAAATCAAATGATAAGAGTAGGTAACGGAAAATGTATGTTGCTGCAGGTTTTATTCGGTTATTTGCAATCATTTTTTTTAGATGCGCTACTTCTCATTCGCTCAGTTTTTGTAAACATGTGAAGGAATGATGTAAAAAAAATTTCCCACAATAGGCGAGTCTAAGATCGATGGCACACAATATTTATTCATAGATAAAATACGCGTGAAACATACTACATTTCACATCCGATCTCAGTATAGCGAATTTCTTTCTTGATTCTAATAATCAATTTGCATTCACTTAGATCGATCGCTCTACGCGTTTCCCGATCATTTAACCGGTCATTCGCACCTCCTTCCCGCGTCTTTCTACCCCGTCGGATAGTTAGCTGTCAGTCGTTTCCTTACTTTCTTCAGCGTTCTTTTCTTGCACCAACGCTTAGGTGCCTTTTGCTAGCCCCAAGATTGCTCTCTCTCTATCCTATGTGCTGATATTATAGATCTCCTACCATTAATCAATAGAGATCAAACATTTTCAATGATTTGCCTTTCAAGAGAAAAAATTCCAAATAATTTTCTTCAATAGCTTCTCGCCATTTAGTATGTAGAGCCATGTATGTAGAGAGTTTAATCTTTCTTTAGCAAAACGCATAGTTTTAAACTACGACTATCAATTTTTCATGTAATTTTTTTTTCAGCGCAATGACAGTCGACGACGTCGCTCCTGTGAATCGTGGAGAGGAAGTCGTCGAATTGGAGAGAAAAGTCACCCAGATGGAGGAGGACCTGGAGATGTGAGTAATGGTGCACTTACTTGATACGTGAAAATCCTACTTATTACTCGGTAGACGAGTCATCATGTTATTCATTACAACGAATGTAATTTTATATAAAAATAATGATAATCTCGTGCTTATAATTGTAGTTTGACCTCGCGAAGAGTACTGCTAATCGAGGTTTCGCAGAGAACCAGAAGAGAGCAAGTTTATCACTATATTAAAATATTCATTAATTTAAATTTCAGAATACTCCTCGTGGGGGAAGCGCTCGCAGCGATCGGAGCTACGGCAGAAGCAGCAGCAGCGGCTGCAGAAATGATCACAGCTGTAAAATTCGATCAGCTGCAGCTGCAGCTGTCGCAGCAGCGTGAGCGGCTGCAGCACCTGCTGCACGTCCAGCATGTGGTTCAGCAGCAATCTGAGACGCTGCAGCAGTGCAACGACTACATTGAAGTCGAGCGCCAGTGAGTGTTTTCAATTTGTAAAATTTAATTATTGTATTTCGCTTTTGTTTGATAATGAATGTTGAGCACATCATTACGTTGAAATAATCAATAATATTTTTCAGAGTTCTGGTGGATCGGGCAGCCGAGCTCGGTCTCTGATTATTGACAACATGAGCAGAACCCTTGCTCCCATTTCGCACCTCTAATCTGAATCAACTATTTATGCAAACTCTATTGTAATCAATAAAGGCCTCATCGTTGTTAATATTGTTCGTTTTCGTGATGCCTAATGGTGTCATTATTAATGCTGGGGAAAGTAAACGAGTTTATGGTAGTGGTCTTTTCACAAGATAAACAACGGAGAACGATTTTTGCATGGATAGTACAGCAGTGATCACAGTTGCATGCACACTTATTGTGATTAAAAGAATATCGAAACTTCAGATTTCCTGTTACTCCCTACATAATCAAAATCAGTCGAATGACACACTGCAATCGCTGTTTGATTACGCGTTGTTGGCGACGACTGGGATCGGCGCGGGCGCTGGTAGTGGCGCTGCCGCCTGCGCCGGCGCCTGCAGTACATTACACTTTCGGTGCTCCAGCCGTTTTCGGTCTTCCATCGCGTCCTGTGGAACGTAATATTATGAGAGGAAGAGATTCCAGCGAATTTATAGAATTTTTAATCAGATGTCACAGTTGGTACTAATGTCAAGAAATAGTCGAAATGGTCATAAAACTAATAAACAAAAGCGAATGTGCAATACCTCCATGGTGAAACACCACAGGAAAACGAGAGAAGGCATCGTGAACATTCCAAGAAAGCGCGCGCGCATCTCTAGCGGTGCGCCAGCATGATCCGCCGCAAAAGCGCTGATCTCGCAGTATCCGAATGACGCAAACCAGCAGACGCAGGTAACGAGAAAAACCCAGATATTGATCTAAATGAGAATAATAATTAAATTGATATTATATAAATTCAGGAACGTGCCATAGGGATGTTAAAACGTTCTTTTCATAAATAAAGAAAAGAAATGAGAGACGGTGAGTTCGAGAGAAAGAGAGCCAAAACACCAGCCGCCGTATTAAACACCTTGGTTATTTGGGAAAGCGAGAGATACGCCAATATGCACTCTATACTCTCCGCTCCCGCATCTTTATAAAATGATACGATCACACAAAATGTCGAACTGGGACTTCCTGTGTTAACCGAGTCGAGAGAGCACGCAAAAGCGAGAGGGTCGTCATTGTTCATGTATGGTAAACAACGGAAGTTCGTGATTCGGCTTTTTGGTATGATCGTATCATTTTATAAATGTAATACGAGGTGTTTGTTGTTGTTGTAAAACTATTGCTGCTTATCAAAATTACGCTGCAGCTATCAATGTAGTGTACGTATCTTTTTTTAAAAATTGTAAATATCGGATGCTCACCAAGACGCGAACGGCATTGAGAGTGTACATAAGCGCTAGGTACATCAGAGCGAGGAGAACCATCATTGGGGCAACGAACGCAGGCAGCGATGCCAAGCAGAAATTGATGAAGAATAGGTCGGCGATCTAAAACATTGGTAGTAGGGTGGCTAATAGCAGTACAGCACTGCAGTGCACTTGAGTCTCATGTGCACTTCAGTACTTGATTTTGAAGAAATGAAATGTATCGATACATTCGGAAAAGCGAGAGTGATGTACTGAAATGCACTGTGCACTGCAGTACACGCTATCCCACACCCAGAATGAATATACTTACTATTGAGTATATTCTATACTGAGATATGACACCGAGTATATGATATACTCAATATTGAGTATATTCTCTCGTTTTCGCACGCTCTCTCGACGCGCGAATATACTCAATATTGAGTATATCATATACTCGGTGCCTCATCTTAGTATATTCATTTTATGTGCACAGCGCATCGTGTACTAGCAGTACACAGTGCATTAGCAGTACACGGCGCGCATGTACTGCAGTGCATACTGCTTTTAGTACATCAGGCTCACTTTTTCAAGTGTATCGATACACCGGTGTACTACTCAGTGCACGTACTGAGAATGTACAGTGTATCGATACTGAACTGATTTCGCCACCCTAATTGGTATGTGAAGCCATTCGAAAATTAAACTACTGATTTTTAGCATTGGACTCCGCTTCTTTTTTTTAAAACTATGAGCACTTAGAGTTTCTATTTCTTTATCCCTGAGAATGGAGTCAATTCTGTATCCGGCGAGCCACCCAACAACCCAGTTCTATTCTACCTATTGGATGCACTAGATACTCCGCCGAAAGTGCGCGGCGCCATACCGGCGCCCAGAGGCGCCCTATTGCGAAATCGATGTCACCAGCGTGTGCAGCGTCGAAAGTTAGCACTAGGAGTAACTTTTGAGAGAATTCGAATTTTGACCTGTTCCAGACCTCTGTTGAGACCTTGTTGATCCTAACACAAACAGCGTCATATAGTATAATCATTTTGTGGTTTGAAATTCCGACATGGGAAATATTAGACATACCATGACTAGGACAATTGCAATAGTAGCAACCATCAGAAAAGTGTACTTGACGTTGAACGAGGGCGCAATCTTGATCGGATCCTGGCATGAAATCAATGACTTGTATTACATTTCTAAATTCCCACACACTCACAAAATTTTCATCGCGGAATCGAATGTGCAGCCTAGAATTATGTAATGCGCAACTTTTCACAGCAATACTGTATGCTTACTAGAGTGCGCAAAGTGAGACTTCCCGATACCTTTTTGGCCCGAATGATCGGAATGATTGGGAGGATTTCCCGATACCTTTGCTCGATTTCCCGATACCTTTTTGGCTCCGGCCTGCGAAAATAACGTTGATAGTGCTTATTCGACTATCATTTGACTGTGAGTACTAGTGCATGCTAATTTTATGCTAATTCACTTATTCCCTCTCATTTCGCCCGTTCGTCATCTCGCGAGACGGTCTCTTCTCAGCAAAAGTAGGTTTGAATTTTTAGAGGTCAAGTAGGTTTGAATTATCTATTTTCACATCGGTTTCTGCGTTCTATTACTTATATTAACATAAAAAAGGCCGTCGTCTTAAAACATCGGCTTCCGCTCAAAGAGCCGACACCCGGAATGTGACGTTGATTCCTTATTATCCTTCCCCTATATTTCTCAGTTCAACTTTTATCTTTCAGTATCGTCAGAAAACACCCCTGGTCTCGTTACTAATGTGACCTAATACGCTGCGCATGATAACAGATAGAAGACACGACACGTGAACAGAAAAATTCGCTGCAGCTTGTATGATTTATGTACGTATTATATGTATTTTTCAATAATATGCTAAAATAACCGTCTAGAATAAGATTTATAATATGTGATGATTCATTTCTTTACAGAGCCAAACTACATCCCGGAAACATCGAAACATCAGCTTCTTTTAATTTTATAATTAGTCTTGTCTTTTTTCTCTTGCTTACCTGAGAACTCGACATATACTCGAGTCCCGTCGAGTTATCAATGAGTAGTAAATTCGGTGTTCTACCTCCCAAATTTCTCAATACCATTCTAACTAGCGATTACAAGCGGAAATCGTTCAAAAAATGAGAAAAATTGTCTCATGGAGCTGAATTAGCTTTTCACATGATGTTGCGCGGAGACGACCTGATAGATGCAGAAACGCTTCTATCCAACGTTAGGAAGCGTCTAGCATGTTCCCTTTACTATAATGTTGTTCATATTTCACTTTTTATAGCAGTTATGGGCTATTATGGTTGATTTACTGTGCCGGAGATGAAAAGGTATCGGGAAATTTGGCGAAAGTATCGGGTCGGCTCACTTTGCGCAAAATGAGGAAAAGGTACCGGTCATTTCCCGATTTCCCGACCCGACTAGCGCACTCTAATGCTTACCCACTAAGGTTAAGCTGGGATAAATGTTTTGTCTCAAAACATGACATCTTGATTTTTGTTCCGAGATTGGCTGATGTGGATGGAATGAGAAGAATTTAATAAGTGTTATGAAGATACATGAAACACAGGGGCCAAATTTATATTGCTTTCAATGGTTATGATCATCTTGAAATCCCCTATCCCTTCTCGATATCATTTCCTCTTTCATTCGCACATTTATGTGCATGTTGTCGCACCCTCGTACGATAAATAAATGGTAAATAAATACACCTATCGTTCTCGATTGTTCAGCCTCACCTCGTTCCAGCTGTTGCTGACACTGGTGAGCAGGCCTGCTATTGCTACGACTACTCCAACACTTGCTGCAAATAGCCAGCCACTGAGCGCCGGCTGCGAAAGCAACCAGCCGGAAACGCAGGCACAGAGCAGGAAAAAGATGGAGAGGACTTCGATATGAACGTGAACTGCGCGCTGCAAATGACCGTATTCGGGAAAAAATATTTAAAAAATATATATATATTTAAAAAAATATTTTTTAAAGTCGTTAGTTTACGAACCGTAGCGAGAAGAAGGTGGATGAATATCAGCACGTAGCAAGAAGAGATGGAAGCGATTACTAGTGAAGGAATTAGAAGAGGTAGGTAGAAGTGGGAGAGGACGCAGCCAGAAATATAGAGAATGGTGGGACCGAGGCAGATCCGGAGCCAGAACCGGAGATTCAGCTGTGAAGCATTTTTGTTCTTTGCCTCCTGAAAAAAAACTACCAACCGGTGCTTACCTTTGTGCGCAGCGCATAGAGACTTGTGCAAATCATGTTTATCGTCATCACTAGTACGGTAGCCACGGGGATTACGGTTGTCGAGTGATGATCGAATGCAAACCCGCACGCAATTACGGTGAGAACAATCAAAGAAATGCAGATAGCGATAAGGCGGTGGTTGAACTGCAAAACGAATTTAAAATTCACTTTAGCTTGCGATATATATGGCGATGACATTTTAAAAACAAACAAACAAACCTTGTGCCTTATCCGAATGTACATGCATAAATGGGGCAGTGTGAATGAAATGAGAATGAGGTTGAGCGTCCAAACGAAAATGGGAAAGTAGAACGTACAGAGGAGGGAAGCAATAGCAAAAATGAAGGAGAGATCGGAAACAGCTGCGAAGTGATGTCTCTGTAAATTAAAAAAAACTTTCCCCATCTTTAATAAGGTCTTACTGGTCTTGTATAATGCGGCACCCATCACACAAGATACCAGTTTAGATACCAGTTTCGCTAATTCTCATTTTGATTGATGTTTCGAGCTTGGTGGACTCAAGTGCAAGAAAGATGCGCCACCCGTTCGTCAGGACTGCCTTCAGCCTCACGTATCCTCCCCTTTCTTCCTACGTCCATGGTCCTAAGACAGATCTCGTCTATTCCTCCAGCAACTTCAAAGAAGATGGTCTGTGAATGGGAAGAAGACCGATCCTCTACCTCGACCCCAGCCGAAATGATCCGTGAATACTGAGAAGAATGATCCTAACCCCTGAAACCACATCCTCACCAGATAGCGTTACCGCCTGATGTGATAAATAATTCAATTGAATTGAATTGAATAACACAAAGTTATATAATCGTATTTCGGACGCTACAAGAAGAAGAAAAATAGATTACAGAGCAATGAAATACCGTAATCAAAGAAGACTTACCGTAACCTCGCCATCGATTGTTAGATCTATGAGAATCAGTTGGATAAAGTATTCAAGCATGAAGATGCCGAGAAGAAGAAGTACGGTGACCAGCAACGAGATATCGACGAAGACGCCTGAATATGTCGATTATTTATTTCTCATATTACAATACTATTAATTATTCTTGTATGCAAGTTCCTAAATAGGAACACGAACGTGATATTGATGAAGATGTGAATTTAATTCTCTCAATGTTCTTGAGGTCGCCCGTTTGCCTCAAGTTTACATGTGTTTCAGGCGAACTTCATTTGAAACTATTGAGGAACACCGCTGCTTTGTGATCCTCATAACGATAATAATCTCATATTAATATAAATATTATTTGCCTACAACCACTTTATTTGAACCTTATTTTTATTTGGAAGATAACTAAACTCGCTTTACCTGTAATTGTGCATGCTGTCAGAAGACTCGCGAAGCACGCAGGAACTGTCCATTTGGGTCGAATCACAGAACAGATTCGATCCATCTAGAAATTCAATGCTGTTAACAACAAATTGTGCGTACATTGGAAACTATTACCCATGGTGTAGTTTCTTGGAGTTACGATTCCAAGAAAGGAAACCGATCTAGTAATAAATTAGTAATAGTCAATCGATCTAGTAATAGTCAGTGCAAACAAAACTAGTATCTAATACAAGAAAAAAAGAAAATGCATGTAAAACGTATGCTATACAAATATGGGGATTCTTGTGCCATTTCCTTCAGTTAATACTTGAATCGGTGATATATCGCTGGCGCTAGAGTGCAGAAAAAATGCTGACCGGTGAAGAAAGCGTGCGGGATGAAGAGACCATTGCCCCACATTTCACACGCTAATTGCGCGAAAGCGTCCTGATGCTCAATCATCCCACCGTTCCCTAGCCAGTGGGGAAATTACGGAGGTATTGAGTTATTCGATGAGAACCAGTCCTTTTTGAACATAAATTTGCACAAAATCGTTTTTGTTTTCGAATTGTTGCCTAATTTGACAATCATTTTCAAATTTGAAATTGAATAGGTGGTGGAGAGCATTAGATTGAATCCGCACATTCAATTTACAAAGAGCTCTCTGTAACAGCGCAGAGCGTGATAACACATTGACTGAAAATCGTGACAGGTTTGTACTTGGTGGTTAGAGTCCCTAGAGGTGGGATTCACTTCAGCCAAAAAATGGCACCAATTATTGTTTTTTGACCTCCAAAATTCGAAATATTTATCGTCCTCTTTTAATGACCGGCGAGAGCTCAGTTGACCAAATATTCGTGGACACCTTCTTTAAGAGAAGACGCTTTAGCAGACGCGAGTTTTAGCGTTGCGTTTTTTGGTGCTAAGTAAAGATCACACTTAGTTTCGTTCTTTTGGTTGTTTGTTTTCTTTTGGTCCGTCATACAGTAGAAAACATAACGCTGCCTTGCCATTGTGCAATGACGCTACGTTTGCCACGCTAGTCATTCAAAACTGGCGTAATCATCCGTTATTTGCTATTATTGAGTCTGGATGTACAACTAGTGAATATGTCTGCAGCGGTAAGCATTTTATCTCTTTTCTGAATAAAGTATTTTCAGTGTTTGAATGAAAATGGAAATTCTTCTATAAGTCTTTATAAGTTCAGAATACATTCGACGTTGTGCCCAGCGAAATAATCTCCCACATCTGCATGTTTCTATCGACTGGCCAACGAGCAAAATTTGGTACTATATCATTTCTCATCCCGATTAAGCCTCGAGAAATGAGGATGCGTGTAAAGGGGATAAGGCTTTTTACAGTTTTACCATTGCCTCGTCCCTAACTCAGAGAGCAGAGCTATGTCACAATCAGCTTATAGAGCTGAATTAGCCCTGTTTTCTAGCTACTTTATCGTCGATTTCTGTCTTCTAGCTGAAGTAGCTATGCTTTCCGCCTGAAGTACCTATACCCCACTAGGACCAAGTAGATTATAATTGAGTAGCGCTTACAGTTCAAGTGATTGTCCGACTCTTAGGCAGTCGTCCTCATATTTATTATTGTAAATTCACAAACACTCATCCAAAATAATAAAACGTTCCGCTTCTAAACAACAGATACGGCTGCAAGAGTGCGTGACAAAGCGAGAGACGCGCCGAGGTATAGAAAGAGAGTGCACCACCAGTAGTCCATTTACATGAACGTATCATTTTAAATTTGTAATATCATAGGAGAGACCTGTCATCGGATGAGGGAAGTGGAGCTGGCCACTCCTCACAGGGAATTTGGACGGATTTCGATCGTTTGGGTAAGTGCCAGTTAATTCCCATCTTATTGCTTAATGATATGTTCCCTGGCTAACCACGCTTTCCGCTGGCGTTAGAGCATGACACAGCAAGAGACACTCCGAAGTATAGAAAGCGAATGCACACACCAGTAGTCTGTTTCGGCATGCCATTCTATAGCCCAATATGTTCCCCTAAACGTGGTTATGAGTTGCGAAAGCGAAAAGAATCTCCACTGTAGTTAACTATTTTCTCGATCTACTGATCAACGTCTATCTCACCTTTCAGACTAAGGAAGCGCAGTCCGTGAAGACTACTCGTGTCAACGAAAGTTGTTTCGGGAAATTTCTCTATTCCGTGGAGGGAGGAAACGGGAGCGCTCCCCTCGAAGTTGATCAACACATGACCACGTACTTCAGACGCGCAACCATTAAGGAACTGCACGTCGAGGTGAGACGCTAACAGCTTTTACTATTTAAAAAATAATCGATTTTCAATATATTTGATGAACAATGTGAAATGTTGAATATGAGAATTCCAGTGTGACTGCAGCACGATTGCGGATCAGGCTCTATCAACCATTCTGAAAAGTGTGACTTACAAGGATTTATGGGTGACGTTCACCGACAAGCAAGACGCATCCCTGCGGTGAGTCGGGTTTGCTGTCCAAAGAAATTATGTAAATCATGACACCATTTAGTCCAGAAACTAGATAATTACGTGTGCATGGTGAGTAGAGACCGTCCAATAATTGGCGAAACCGATATTAAAATGATATCGATTTGAGTCAATCAGATATCCTTTGTTACACGAATGGATGGCGCCCCTATCACTTTTCCATTCAAATATCCCATTCCCACTGAGTGGTCGCTCACCATCTCCCCTCTCACCATCGAACCATTGTTACTCGATTGGCCAAACGTGTAGATACTCGAATGCCATTCATATATTTCAGGCATTCATATATTTTTCCATTCGGATGACCGGTCATTCGTATATCCGATCCATTCATGTGGTTCTCATTTTTCGCCATTCACGTATCGAGTATATCGGTTTGGCGGTCTCTAATGGTGAGCCTCTACCTAGTGCACATTTCTAGTACTAGTTTTATCTAAGTATAAACGATAGAAAAAGGGTCAGATATTAAAATAAACCATTCTAATTTTCACAGCTTCCTGAAGTCGCTGATTTCGAATCGTGATCTGGTAGATAGCACGCTTACTTTCTCGTGGAATATCGGCCGCATCTACAACCTTTCCGTCTTTCGACCGATGATTATGCTATTGCCACGTGTAAAGATGCTGTATATGCGACATTACCCAGGCATGGTACGCTTTTTCGTCATCTGTTTTTCCAAAGTTTGCTAAGTCACGAACATGAAAATTAGATCGACACACGAACAACTACATATTTCAAACTGCAAGACATTTGACTATTTTTAAAATCTCGCTATTTGTCGATTAATTCAATTTCGATTTCACCAGTATCGAAACCTATGTTACTTTTTCAGCCGGGGACGGAGCCGAGAGGCCAGTGCGCCCCGCTTTTCAACAGGGAATCTAAGAGAATCATGAAAGAACGAGTAGGAGCAAACGTAGATTTTATGTTTCCTCGTAGTGGAATTTTCTTCTGAACACCGTCCACATTGTTTGAAGTTATTGATTATTGATTAATTATTGAGTAAAGAGAGTGTGCGATCACTGTCCAAAATTCGCACTCTAATAGGCGCGAAAGCGTCTTGACGCCGAATCACACACTATATCCTAGCCAGTGGGGATATTACGGTATATGAATGCTCAAAACAAAGCAATTGATATCACTCTCGTTCGAACTGTTTATCATGAGAGAAAACATGAGAATGTTTTTAGTTTTATTTTAGTTTAGTTTATAAGTCGTTTATCAAGAGGCTATTCGGGTTCACGGGGAATCGAATGGGAGCTCTGACGACGTTGAAAAGGCTCAGTATCTTCGGTTGATTTTCGTCTGAAAAGCGAGTCATCTTGAATGGTCTTCGGAGTGAGGATCGGTCTCTCGTCGGTGAATGAGTGGAGATCAGAGATGATCCCGATATCGAATAGGCAATGGCGAAGGGTCCATCCGTTAGGATCTCGTGCGAAACAGGGATCTTGGATTGGAGCTTGAGCCAGAGTCCTCCAAACTCGAGTCATCGATCTTAGAGAGAATCAACGAGTATACTGATACTGAGGATCAATTCAACTTGTAGGTCATACCCATTACACGGCGACCACTCCGGCTTGTAAGGGGATTCAAGACTTCTGTAGTCGATAGTAGAGACGAGGAGTACTAGGGAGCCACAGGGAGAACTAGGGGAAAGTCCACCTCTCCATCGGACGGAATGGAGAGGCGACCGCTCGTGACGACTGATAAAATCGGGAATGGAAGGAAAACATGAGAATAGAACTATTAAAAACACTTTCGACCTTAGACATTGAAGAAATTTGAACATACGAAATTTTTGAATATAGAATGCAGCGCTGCGGTCTCGATTCGAATATGGAAGGTACGAGTAGCTCGATCCAGTTGATTTTATTGTGCAATAGCAGTTCAATTTGAAAATATTTTATTTTATTATGCCTCAAAATTAGCGATGTTCTCTGTAAAAGTTTGCAAGAATTGACGTGCTGTCATTACTACATATCAATTGTGCAACAGGAGCGCATTTATCCGCCACTGGAGGAATTGAGCGCTTGAAAATGGTACATGATCTTAGGAAAATTCAGCAAAAGTAGTTGCTCCCGGTGAGGCTCGAACTCACGACCTTCAGATTATGAGACTGACGCGCTGCCTACTGCGCTACGGAAGCAGACGCTCTGTGTATTCCCCTATCACTTTATCTCTCTTACAAACTTTCACTTATCGACTCGATGTTATCACATTAACAAGTATTACACACTCGAACGCTATTTAGGCTGGGAAGGGAGAAAACGAGTTAGCCAACTAGAAATATGTAATCCATAGTTTGATGCAGTTCAATGATGCCTGTAGAGAAGTGTTAGCAAAGTGTCTCCTCAATAGGCGGTTCTATGCTTCGCCCTCATTAAAATAACGAGTCGTTCACGACGATACAATTCGAGTAATCGTTAGAATTTATAAATGATATGATCATGAAAATAGCTACATGTATGAACTCTATTTGTAACAGGGCTCTCCAGAGATTGCAGATGGCTCTGAACAGTTTTTGCAAAAGTTTTTTTTCGTTTCGATCAAACATTTATGTGGGGCGAATTCTTCAGGTGGTTATTACAATATTCGCGATAATGAGTGCAATTTAGACGCATTAATCATGAATCAACGATAGTCAAACAAGATGCTTCCTGGCCGCATCGTTAACGCAGTCCAAGTTGTATCTGATGGTTTTGATGCGTCGAGACGCCTCCCCATCCGACTTCTGCTCCAGTCCTGTTCATATTGTGTTATTGCCCTTTTTTTAGCTTTTTACTGAATCGACATGGTGGAAAAACGAATCTTCTGTAATTTCTCAAAAGGGCCCACTTAATGTCCGACTTTTACGTCTTTCAAAAATGATAATATTCAGAAATATTCTCGTTATTTGTTCCCATTTGTCACTGTGATTTCCTTCTTCTATGAATTCATATATTACAAAATAATTATCATATTTCAAAAAAAGCTCACTCTTCTCCGCACTGTCTACAATAAGCGACGCTTTGACGACCAACTGGGGATCGAAATTGGCCGATTCGGCGAGAATTCGAGTCAGTTTCTGCAGTAAAGTGAGCAGAGCGACGTCATCTGACGCCATTGAATCTGACAATTATCACTAATTAATAATTTCAATTAAATTGTAAAGTTGTGTTCAGTTTCAAGTTTTTTAAAACACAGACTTTCTGCCCGTTCCAGCAGCTCGGCGTAGTAGTCAATGGCCTGGCGGTACATTTCCGAGCGCTCAGCGGGATCTGCAAATTGTCCTATTTAATTTAAATCAGTTATTTGTGCTGCCATAATGATGAGAAATTGAAAACGGAGTTGGCTGTAGCGTAGGAACGATAGTGCACTGGAAACATGATAAACATACCGCGCCATTATTTGAGAGATTTAATATTTTTTTGCTCGAAACCATCTCGCTTTCACATACTGTCATGCCTCTGATAATTTTCAGGGGTGTTTGGCGGGGTTGCGGAATGACCTACCTCTAACTGATCTCGCATGGAACCAGTAGGCGTCGGCCTTCATTATCATATGGGCGAGTTTTGTGTAAGGCGAGCCACAGAGGAGAACTCTATCGATGAGAGACTGAAAAATTATGTTATTTGTGTTTATGTAAAGTGAATTGATACATATATTACCAATCGAAGATCGATAAATGAATGCAATGAAATGACAATATGCGTCATTTTTTAAAGATAAGTGTAGCGAAACAGTATCAACACGTATGTTTCACAGGCAAGACAAAGAACTAAATGAATTAAGAATTGTAGGGTCCGCAGTTAGTTCAATCGCTCTTGTATAACTAAATACAAAAACATGAATAAATAGATAACCTCATATCGCAGGTACTCATCGAGAATATCCCGTTCTAAACGCTCGATCTCGTGATTTTCGCCGGTTCTGAACAAAAAAAGGTTTAAAAAAGAGGATTTTTTTCTTCTTTTTATCTATTGTGGTTGCCTGATTAGCTCCTTCCACTTACCTCCTTCCCTTCTTTCCACTTTTCTCCAAATAACTCTTCTTAAAATATTTAAATGATTTTCTAGTCGATGCATCCCCTGCACCCCCCCCCTGCTGTACAGTAAACATAATAATAAATAAGGATAATAATAATGACCTGAACTTCTGCACGGCTCGTAATCGCTCTTCCAGAGGAATAACCCTTCGACAATGCGCGTTTTTGAGCACGAAAAGTTCCGGCCAGTCTGCAAAAGATTACAATATTGTTTACTATTTCCACCCTTTTGGATTTGCCCTACGGTATACCGAAGCTTGATTGTAAAGGCACCGCACACATTTAAAATTAATTTTCACAAACCCACCAAGCGGAATTCTCCTGTCGACTTTCTCCTCCACGATATCGATCAGTTGCAGTTCGTAAGGAGCGATTGAGGCTGAAAAAGTTCAATTTGCGAAAGAAATGGAAACCGTAAAATATGTTCAAGTTCGAAGTTACAGCGTTCAACAGCTTTGCTAAACCTCCATAGTAGAGTAAAGAGCAAGAATATGTGAAATATGAAAGGGGCTTCTATATTTTCACAATTTCTAGTTCACCCAGCAGCAAACAATCGCATTCACATTGAAGAGATCCCACTCTTAAAAAGTAATCTCTATCTCACTTGAATCCAGGACAGCCGTCGATTCGGACCTTCTGATGTCCACATTGTGGTCGACCGACCCGTTCTCCTCGGAGGGATCTGGAAATGTTATTTTAAAATTATTTTAATTATGATGCCAATAAAAAAAAGCTCACCAATCCATCGAATTATTCGAGCTATCTCATCGACTTGGATGATTGCTGCCTGAAAAAATTGAACCTCTTTCGTTTCCTTGAATACCAAGTGTCATCAACACCATTGTTTCACTGAACAAGCAATCATCCAGTGTTAGGATAGGAACGAGAGAACTTCTAAGACAGGAATCACGAGAGATTGCATGAAAACACGCCCATCGGGGAACATTTTTACATTTTACATTTTTTTTTTACATTTAAACTTTATCAGCTTGTTTTGGGTGTTAAAGCTGGGTTGCCATGAGAGATCTCCATTGCTTGCGATCGTTTCTTGCGAGTTGCACGAATTGTGGTCCAGCAGCGTTGACGAAATCATCTCTCCATCTCTTTGCCGGTCGGCCTCGCTTCCTCTTCCCTCTTGGGGTCCAATCGGGGAACAACTTTCAAAAAAGGATTTTTGATTTCGATCAAACTTTTATATAGATAGGGGCCACAACGTGGACAGCCGATTTTCGACGTGAGGGTGGAAATCATATAGAATAGATGCATCATGGTCCCATTAAGACAATACTTTTTGCCGTTTGTCAATATCTTGCCTCTGAGTCGAGATACACCTCAAAATCTGCACGTGAATTACTAGTGGGAGAAGCATCAAACCGGGGAGAGGAGAGAAAGGGGCGGAGACTTCTTTCACCCCTCTGGTCAGGCCCTCTCCATTCCCCACGCTCTCTCATCGGTCAGACGGTGAGCGAGAGAGTATATGAAATGAAGAGGGCGCTCCCCTCTCCTCTCCCTCGATAGGGAGGGATTTGCATGAGTTCAAACATCCCTATCTGCACTCTCAAAAGTGCACGCTCTCTCGCCTCTCTCTAGCCTCTCTCGCCCCCGCGTCCGAGACGGCGCTCTCTCTCCAGCGCTGCTAACCAGCACAAGTCGTCATTCCACAGTCATTTCCGTACTGAAATATTGCAAAAGAGTAGCACAATTCACGATTAGATAATTACATCTTAATTTTTGTTGAAATGTCACTGATAGCATCATGAGAACCAAGATCTTCTTGGGCAAAACATGTAGCATCACTCGAAGCATAAAAACAAGCACTTTTATTTTTTGTAACTGCATTTTAGCCACATTGCCGTGGACGGACTAACTTTGCCCAGGGCGCATTCGATAGAGCAAACCACTAGCTACAAGACAAGACCTAACTCAATTCAAACGGCTTAGAACTAAGCTTGTGCTACTCCATGGCGTTTCTGTGCTTTCTCCTTCAAGAAAAAGTGGGCGGAGACTGCGGATGCTATATATAGAAGTACTCTGGGAACGAGAATTCCATCAACCCTGGTCCCAGGTCGCAGAACCGCATTTTAAGAATTTCCCGGTTCTGAAGCCGGAATCGACGTAACTTTGTTCAAAATGTAGTTACAAAGCCGTTCAAGAGCTCAAAATGTTCGTAAAAATATGCTCAACATTTCTTCTGTTATCACATTTACTTCAAAGAGTGAACTGCGAGCGGTAAAATTGAAAAACCGATATTAATTTTGAAAATTTTTTAAAATAATTTTTCGATTTGAGCTTACGCAGAATCTGAAAGCAGATTATTGAAGAGCAAGTCAATATTAGTTATATAAAAATATAAAATGGATAAGAAAGGTGGGTTCACACATCCGAAAAATCGCGTTGAATCTCGGAATACTGCGATTTTTGAGAAAAAATATTTCTAAAATCTCGAATGTGGATACCAAACATAATGAAGTAGACTCTAAATTGGTGAAAACCATGAAATAATGTATCCTGAAAAGTTTCAGCAATGCGTCACAAAATCTGCGAAATTTTTTAAAAAAATCGATTTTTTGACGAAAAATAATTATTTTATTAGCAAATCTAATACGAGAGGTGTAATTTGCAAAAAAAAAACATGCGTGGCTGATTAGGGAAAGTATATAGGCCGATTTATTTGTTGTTTATATTCTATTTTTACCCTCATGTATTTTAGGGGGGAAATTGATAAAAATCTATCAAAAGCATGAAAAAAACATCACTAAAGAGGATTTATATGTAGCAAGTAGAAGTGAGTATTCCTTCAGAAAATGGTAATTCCACATGCAAATGACTCTATTTGACCGTTACAATCGTTTTCAGAACAAACTGTAAAAATGTTTTACAAATATTAATACTTCTTCATCGAAAAATCAATTTTTTTTAAATTTCTCAGATTTTGTGACACACTGGTGAAACTTTTCAGGATACATTATTCCATGGTTTTTACCAATTTAGAGACTATTTTATTGTGTTTGGTATTACAAATTTACGAGCACTCGTCCGAAATAATAAAACGTTCCGTTGATAATCCGTGCTAAAGAACAGATACGGCTGCGAGAGAGCATGTCAAAGTGAGAGACACGCCGTGGTATAGAAAGAGAGTACACCACCAGTAGTCCATTTCATCAACGTATCATTTTATAATTGTAATATAGACATTCGAGATTTTAGAAATATTTTTTCTCAAAAATCGCAGTATTCCGAGATTCAACGCGATTTTTCGGATCTGTGAACCCACCTTTCTAATCAATTTTATATTTTTATATGACTAATATTGACTTGCTCTTCAATAATCTGCTTTCAAATTCTGAGTAAGCTCAAATCGAAAAATTATTTAATTTTTTTTTCAAAATTATGATCGGTTTTTCAATTTTACCGTTCGCAGTTCACTCTTTGAAGTAAATGTGCTAACAGAAGAAATGTTGAGCATATTTTTACGAACATTTTGAGCTCTTGAACGGCTTTGTAACTACATTTTGAACAAAGTTACGTCGATTCTGGCTTCAGAACCGGGAAATTTCTAAAATGCGGTTCTGCGACCTTGGACCAGGATTGATGGAATTCTCGTCCCCAGAGTACTTCTATATAAAAGTTTGAGCGAAATCAAAAATCCTTTTTTGAAAGTTGTTCTCGACCTCATGCAATCTCTCGCGATATCTGTCCTAAAATGGAGCGCGACCATCTCAATACGCACCCCCCAAAACAACCGAATCGTCTGAATACGACGGATATCTGCCGACTCCATTATCGACAATCTACAAAGAACTCACACGAAAACCCTAACCCTGGCGGAATAAATAACTGTAAATAATTGTAATTGTAATTCTTGCTACTGACTGCCTTCTCGGTATATCACAGGCCCGCAACTCACACATCAAAAACTTGAGAATTTGTTTTCTTACAATTCGCTCATTTCTGACATCCATGCGAACAGCATCGTAGCAAAAATGATTCGTAATAATTTCAATCTCCGGTGAAACTTACAGGAATGAAAAGGTAAAGGTAAAAGGGTTTATCTAGGCTCAAAATCTAGTTCCACTTCAAACTACAGACATAATAGTTTCTTCCTCAGGGCGGCAAGGCTTTTAGTGAAGTCCAGAGAATTGATCAGTTTCGCTGAGTGACTAGTTGTTTGATTGTCATTGTCCTGAACTCCCTACTGAGTTCGTTTTTTAATTTATTTTATTTTTTAAGGTTCCAATCTCTTCTTCGGATATATTTACCTTCATGGCTGCACTACCACCCATTCGGGCGCCTTAGTGGGGCCGTGGCGATGCGCACAACCGGGAATCGAACCCCGGAAAGGAAAGAAAAGAAAAGAAAATAAAAAGAAAGGAAAGAAAGGAAGGAAAGGAATGAAATTGGGAGGGCGCCATTGGACGATACACGAATGATACACGAAAAGCCAATTATAAAAAGTGGAACAATAGAAATTTTTTTGTTCTACTTTTTATAATTGGATTATCGTGTATCATTAAGGGACTCTAGGCGCCATAGACACTACACCACTTCAACCTCAATACGATAATAGGATCAACTAATTTTGTTCTGCCAGCATGCACTGCGAATAAATATAAAAAATAATAAAATAAATATATAAACTGCATCTCGCCTTTCTGCCATTCGAACATCTCAAAATCGTTGTTTTCACAACGGGCGATGGCAAGCCTGCGCCGGATCTGGACACCTTCTGCACACGCGTCGGGTCCTGTTTGGGAAATAGGAGAATACGGTAGACTTATCGATCGATATTACGCAACATAAATTGATTGTAGCTGTCGCACCCCATCGAGATGCGTCGACAGAAGGCGTCGGATGGGCGAGTCCTGCGCGGACATCTCGGAGCTGGTGGATACGGTGCGCAGTAGGTTCGATCGATCGACTATTCGCGCGCCAGGAGCCTCCGCCGGTGGATACTGTAAGCGGGGCCAATTTTTGTTGACGGACTTAATTGATTATTTATTTTTGATGACATTCGTTTAGAACTTGCCCTCAGTAAGATCAAGAAACGTATTAGAGGGGAAACGGTAGATCTAAATTATCGAATGAATTGGTGAACGGAAGACTCACATCGTACTCATTTGGCGCCTGCCTGACGCGTACCATCTCATCCGGGATACGGTAGACGATCTTCTTCCTGGGACCTTGCGCAGGAACGGGACTGCCATTTGTGAAGACCTCATCTGAATTTTAAAAACAATTATTTAAAAATATGTATAAAATGTGTTTGCACAATTGATCGGAATACTAAATGAATCAACACTTCTACAAAGATTTACGATCCAAAATCATTTCAACATTTCTAAATCGGTTTCACGCACTCCAAAAAAGGATTAGTGAGGGTCGGGTATCAATGGTGAACAGTTGGCTTCCGTTAGAGAAAAATAATGTCGAATGAGAGCCAATATTCGTAATGAAAAACCTTGTAGTGACGGCGACTGAGCAGGCGGAGCGGTCTCGAAACTTCTTCTTTCGATTACAACATGTGGCCGTGTCTCGTAGTTCCTCACGGCATCTCTCGAAACTTCCCTGGTCTCAGCAGGCGTAGTAATGGGAACAGTACGGTAGTAGTCTCTCGGCTTCTCCTCTTGAGGCCCATTCGTTCGATAATTCGCCTCACGCGGTAGGTCATTGACAAAGGCGGTCGATCGATAGTTGTTGACCTGTCGAGGCTGATCATCGCGTACTGAAGGATGAATGGGATGATGATTGACTAGTGTAGTTGATCGATAATTGGGTTGATCACCGACAATCGTGCTCGAACGATTAGGGGGTTCATTGGGAACTGCCGCACTCGATCGATAATTGACGGACGGCTGGTCCCCACGGGTATCAGTCGATCGATGATTAGCAGGTCTCGAATCTGCGGAACCTCCGGTCTCATATACCTCTTCCAGGTCAATAGTGGGTGTGTCAAAACGGGCCGTTCGGGGTGCCGCTCGTGGATGCCCCTTCCACACAGTACCGTAAACTGGCTCGAACGTTACGGTAGACGGATTACGGTAAGCATGCTGAGATGCGTGGTAGGCCTGCTGGTTACGGTAGTTGGTGGGGTCGCGATCGATTAGATTGATGCCGGGCGAGGGGGAGAGATTGATGGAGCGATCGTCCACGGTGGAGAGGCGACTGCAAAAATATGCAGTCAGTTATTGTTTTATTGTTTTTATTATTGTTTTTACATTTGAGCACCGTAGGAAATGGAAAAATACTGGAATACATGTAAATATAGAGATGAGATGAATAATACAATTGTCAAAATTAAGCTAAAGAAGTATTCTTACTTGTTGCGCTGTTGAATTTCCGACACGACTCGTTTGCGATTTTCTTGCACTGAAATGTGTTTTCGTAAATCATTTTGTAATTGACGAAGAAATCGATATGCTATCGTTGAAGTATGGACACACTGATGTTATAGCTCCCCTATGAAACATAACCAAATTTCGAACAAAATAAATTTGTTTGTGAATTCAGAATGAAAAAAAAGAAAAAGAAAAAAGAAAATAAAAAGGAAATAAAAATTTTCGAATCGTGAAATTTCACTTTTTTTCAATGCGACTTGATTCAATCCAGTTATGCTCATTTTCTAAGCTCCTTTTCGGATTTTTCTCTCAGTTCTTACCGTCCTCTTTCGCCTCTCCGGTAGTTCGTCTCCGTCCTCTTAAACTCTTCGGCAATTCATCCTCACGAAACAACTCGAACAATTTGTTGTACGTCGATCCCCACACATCGAACTTCTTCTGCTCCCCAAAGGGAGTCGAGGGCGAACCTGATATCATAATAAAATGCAAATATTTTAAATTTATATCGAAGAAATCAATCTTGGGAAAAGTAAATTAACTCTTTCAGAAACTGTACACGTTTGAAAAGTGTGCTTCAGTTGATTACGAAATATAAATGATTCGGAAACGACGGCGGTGCACGGGTGACAAATATATGGCAAACAATATTAATACAATTGGCTCGCCAGCAGCGTTATTGCAATTTTATCCATAATTCTTGTAGAATTAGTTTATGATACAACAACTATATAAAAATCAATTACCCAATTCGGTCTGCCGTCTCAATCGATACGACATTTGCTGTCGAAAAAACGTCAAATCGATGGAAGAATGGGCGACCTTTGCCTTTCGTATGAGTGAATGTGACTGATAACTGTGTGTGTGTGAATTCGGCTTGTGACAACGATATGATAGAGAAAGAGAGGAAAAAAGGGGGTGAGAAGGAGACTTTTATGGTTAGCAAACAGCAAGATGGGGAATGCATGTATTGGGCGTGTTTGGGGTTGAAAAAGAGGAGAAGTTCTGCGGGGGAGGGGAGAAACAGCTCGAACATCTACAAATTCACAAACACTTATCTATTAAAAAAATTATCTATTAAAAAAACCCAGTGGCTAACATACAAAAAAGTAGGCCAAAACATCACTGCAAAGGAAGACTCAATAGTAATTTCGCGGGGGTGTTTAATTGAAATCATCGTATTTATTCATTCATTATAGACAATTCATGTGAATTGTGCGACGTAAAATTCGCCCCTCTCTCGGCGTCAACCTCTCCCTCTGCTCTGGCGGCGAATCACGATTACTCGACAAGGTGCCTTCTCAGGTCTGGAACCCATTCAACTTTCATGGTAACCTCGCCCCATTCCACGGAGTAGCCGCCTGTCCACGTGCCTCTCCTGTCCATTTCGTGCGTGATTTTAAGCTGAATATGTATCATTCATAATGTTAATTTCATAATTAATAAACACTTCATAATAAACACATATTATTCTTAAAAAAATAAGCTGAACAAAACGCGCGTTTCCTCGAATGATCAGTCATTTTTAACATCCACTTTCATTTGTTTCCTCCGATTTGGGATTTTGTTACCCCGTGACGCACTGGGCATGGATATTTTATATATTTATGTTCTTTTGTTGAAAATCATACATGTTCAGCTCGTGTCTCCTTGACGATGCCTTCCTGCGTCCAAAGCAGACCCACGACCTTCATGAACCTCTCGTAGAAATTATTAGGCACAGAGAACCGAGCGCTTTGATAGCGTGACGAGAGAGAAATCGTCTGTGATGTTAATAATGAAAATATGCACATTATTTAATTTAAAAGCGCTCGAGCTATCAATAAGCTTAGTTACAATCGACGATTCTAACTGACACTAAAAGTAAGATGTGTAAGACGAGCGTCCCTCATTCTAACGATCCTGAATTCATTCTGGCGGTTGCGAACTGCCCCTACGGTGCTGATTCTGTGATAATGTGTTTTATTTCGAGTGTGAAATGTTGACATCTCACAGTTCTTCTCTCACACTCTCTCATTCGTCGACTGGTGAAGAGAGCGAGCGAAATGGGGAGGTCGTGCGCTCACATTTCGCACTATTGTCACAACCTCTCATATTTTCTTCCCTTTTGATAGCGTGACGAGAGAGAAATCGTCTGTGATGTTAATAATGAAAATATGCACATTATTTAATTTAAAAGCGCTCGAGCTATCAATAAGCTTAGTTACAATCGACGATTCTAACTGACACTAAAAGTAAGATGTGTAAGACGAGCGTCCCTCATTCTAACGATCCTGAATTCATTCTGGCGGTTGCGAACTGCCCCTACGGTGCTGATTCTGTGATAATGTGTTTTATTTCGAGTGTGAAATGTTGACATCTCACAGTTCTTCTCTCACACTCTCTCATTCGTCGACTGGTGAAGAGAGCGAGCGAAATGGGGAGGTCGTGCGCTCACATTTCGCACTATTGTCACAACCTCTCATATTTTCTTCCCAGTGGTTCCCCCTTTCCACTGGGAAAAATATCAAAGGTTCCGACGGTTCCCCCACTGGTATCCGAGTGACATCAGTGGGAAACCAGTGGGGGAAACCGTCCGAACCTTTGGTCTTTCTCCCAGTGGGAGGGAAACTGGGATACCACTGGGAAGAAAATACGAGAGACCGCGGGGTTACGGAAGCGACTACACCACGAGTCATATCTCTCCAAAAGCAGGCATTTACCTCAATTAGAGTGAGTATGGTTTCGGGTGATTGCAGTTGCACGGGCACATCGCGCATAATTTGACCTCTTCTCAAGAGGTCGATCATGTCCGAATCGTCAAGCGGCGACAGGGCGGAATGCTTGCGCTGAACCTACGTGAATTACTATTGCTCTACATATTTTCTCGGAACAACGTTTGCATGCTGCACAAAAGAAAAGCCCACATCGATTGATACAGTATTAGTTGTTATGTTGGGTGTCAAATATGAGAAAAGGCATGGACAGTTGATTGTACGAACCGGACAGTAAAGGAACTGCGCGGGCTGCCGCAACGCGATCAGCGTCTCTCGCGCAAGCAGACGGTCGTGCATGTCAAGTGTCACGAAAGCGGACGAATGTTTCGAAAGCCAATTTTGGAACCTGCAAAAAGCAACAACATTTTTTTTGGTTAATGGGAAATTAATTTTAAAAGATGAATAGGCTACCGCAATATAAGAAAGCCTCCTGACCTTGCGTTAAACAGGCCTCGATCTTTCACGTAGATTTTGATGTGGGCACTGGTCAAACATCGCGTTTACCGTCTTTTCCTCCCATTTCTCGAATCGCTTCTGCAGCGACATTTGATTGTGTTATGGGAGCACCAAAAAATCGCAGCAATACTTTTCTATTGGGAGCACTTGCATTCTATAAATGTATTTCAGATATTTTGCAACTAGCGTAAATGTCCAAATACATCGGCTTTTGAATTATCATATCTACGCGCTCGGCACTAACTAGAAAATGCACGGTTCAATCAAACTACAAACCAATTGGAGACAGAGTTTGGCCGCGACTGCTCCTCTGAACAGCGCCCGACGCTTGCGTAATGCCTCCTCTAGCGTGGCCTCGGTTACTATGAGAAAGAATTGTCCGATATGGACACGCAGTGCTCCATCGTGCGCATTATCCAAGATGAGGGCATTGTATAGCTCCAGAAAGGGGCCAGGGGCAGTTCGCGTTCGTGTATGTGCGCGGGTGTGTCTCACTTCCGAAGATCGTTCTATCCCGTCACTATTTCTCTCGCTCTCTAATCGTCTCTGACCGACAAGGGACTTGTCTTATTGTTAAGGTTATACAGGATTCCGGCAAGGGACGCATATGTGAAAAATAAATATATACTCGGTCTCACCTTGATGAAATATACTTCGTCGACGTACAAATCGGCGTCTGCTACTGCTTTTTGCATTAATCTTGAAATGGGAATGATTTTTTCTAGGATGGACGTATAATCTGAGCCAGGACAACCATCTAAATGCTCAGAACTCGAGGGCAGATTAGTTTGCCAGCAAAGGCAGAGAGTTAGATAGATGTCAAAAGGCCGGAGGCAATTATCTAATTCAAATAGTGAAATACGAATTATAAATCAATAATTTCTAAAAAAACATACCTGCTGACGCAGAGCAGACGAAGGCGCTGGCGATGCGCCAGATGTTCTATAATGCGAGTTAGGATCTCCGAGGGAAAATTGTCGAGGCTGGGCGAGCGCGATCTATCCATGTAGAAGATACTATAAAGTGCGGGTTTGAAATTCGATGTAAAAAACAACAAAACCCATAAACAGAAAAAAAATGTTATCGTAATTATCTCGAAAGATGAAGAGGGTTGGACATTTAAACAACCCAATACTGGCAGACAGAGATGGGGGGGGGTGAGGAAAATTCGAGGAGGAGAGTCACTATTGCAGTTGCCCACGACAACAACAGGGAGAGTGCGAAATGTGAGACCACGGTCTCTTCATTTCGCACACTCTCTCACCTACCGACCGGTCGAGAGAGAGAGTGTGTGAAATGAGGAGACCGTGGTCTCACATTTCGCACTCTAAACAACAGGGAGAGCAAGGCTCCGTGGGGGGAAGTGTAAAGAGAAGATGACACAATGCTGACGACACCACATCATTGCACAACCTTTTCGACTCTACACACATCCAAACACACGTGCACACACGCTCTTACCCATTTTAGTATTATTTGTTCTGTTGGACCATTGCGAGAATAATTGCGTTGGTAATAACTTGACAATGAAACATATCAGAGCTTCTTTTTTTCGCCTTCCCTAATCTGATCGTGAAAACATATGAGCGAGGAAAATGAGAAGAGGAGGGAATAATTCGAAAAAAATATGAAAAAAATATGATGTACTCAGCCTGTTCCAGTACGCAATGACCTGGACTATACTTGGGTTGAGAAGTGTGGCAAGGGGGTTGACAGATGGGCCTCTTTCCAAATCCCAAAACTCGAAAAGTAGATCATTAGCTCAGGAGAAGATCACCCCCGCACAAATGTAAACCCTATTTGACCAGCGCTCACAGAGAAATTGGGAAACCTGAATATTATGTTTTTTTAGAAATGTAATTGCGGTCAGATAGGGGGGTCGGAACACTTCATTCCTTGGTAAACAATTAATTTTTTTATATATTATCGTATTTACGAGAAACGACTTGTAATGTATGATATTAATTCTGTTGAATTGTTTATTTATAATCTTAATATTTTCGATATGACTATAACTCTATGAGCGTCCTTTGTCGCGCGCACTCTCATATTTGCCTCATTTCTCCAATCCAAATCGTAGAGACCATTCCATTTTCCACTGTCTTTCAGAAAGTGCGTCACGTGAATGTCCTGCAAATTTAGATTACACAGAGAGAAAACGTACTAGGAATACGACATCAAGTTGGCACGCCTACTAATATATAAGTAGGGCCTACTAATCGCCTACTTATATATTAGTAGGCGTGCCAACTTGATGTCGTATTCCTAGTATGTTTTCTCTCTGTGTAAATTAAGAGTATATGAGAAGTTTGGAAGAGCATCATTAGAGAGTATAACCGGAGAAATCCGTTTATGAAAATTTGCTATCAATTCTGGCAAATTCACATCGTAATGAAACATTGCAGTTCATAAAAATTGAAATATATTTAACACCATTGGATAAACACGCACACATATATTTTGAAATTAGATTAAAATTATTGTTATTATTATTATTATTATTCACCTCTTCGGCGTCGGCCTCCCTGGCAATTCCTTCCCTCGTCCATTGTAATCCAAGGCGCGCCATGAACCGATCGAAGAATGCATTGGGCACGCGGAATTTTGCGCGAGGAGTGAGAGGAGAGACTGCGGTTGTCTAAGAAATAAGGAAGGATTTGTTGAAAACAAGACTGGTTCTAGCCTTGCGGCAGCGGAGAATTATTCCCCTTTTGATAGAGGGGAAATGAGATAGTTCTTGCGGAGCAATATTAGTATACTGAAGTCGATTGAGTGTTCAAAAAGGAGAGCGAAGACGCGCGAAATTTTGTACACAGAGAGAAAACATACTACGAATACGACATCAAGTTGGCACGCCTACTAATATATGAGAGGAATCGGGAGAAACTCGAGGATGACAGGTCACTAGGAAAATTTATGATTTTTGAATTTTCTGAAAAACTAATGCAAAGTACTACAACGTCTCCTCTATCGAATAGCGTTTCCAGAATATTTTTAAAATTTTTAGTTTAGGCGTGAAACACAAACAAACCTGGTTACTTTGTAATTTTTTCCCAAAAAGTCAAAGTTTGAAAAATCATAACTCTCTTCAAAATAAAGAGACGGATTTGCGGTTTTGTTCATTAGATAGAGAAATACCTCGGCTACAAATAAAATGTGATTTCGTCATTCGCGGCTCATGCGGCGATGCGGGGCGGTCGCTTTTGTAAATGTTGTTGTAATTTTCTTAAAAGTTAAAACTAAGAACCCCCTCCTAGCACATCATTGTGGTATGTATGGACACTTATTCCAACCGGAATATGGGCTTCGGGATAGGCTGTATTGTAAAGAGGGCGAAAATAATGTGGTGTAGCGCTAAAACAACAAATCGAAAACTAGAGCCGGTCAGTCCCTTTTCTTCCTTTTATCGATGAAAATAATTTATTAAAAATATATAAATTTAATTAGCGACATTCCATTAGCTATTTTTTTGATTAAATTTTTTTGAAAATTTTAAGACATGAATTTTTGTGAATTTTTAATTTCCATTGTTCTACATTCAAATAAATTCAGATCATCTTCAAATTGTTGGAATATATTTATGAACACAATTTTTTACGGATATTATGCTCTAGTCAACAGTTTTCGAATTTTACAATCGGAAGGAGTTAAATTTTTCTACATAAATACAAACCCCATAATCTTTGTCAATACTTCATCAGCTGTTTCCTCAGCATGTATACAACATTTGCCTTTTTGAAAGTGAGTGTCTATCTATTCTCAGAAACGAGTTAAAAGCTCAAGAAAGCCATGTGTCTGGCGAACGACGCGCGCTCTGCTTTCTCTAGCACTCTCTCATTTCCACCCGCTCTCTAGCGTGGTTCGAACCCCTAGCCGGGCACGAATCTTTTGCCAGTACTCAACAAAGAAATTTTAATCATATCCCTTGAATATTCAACTGCTTCCGATTTCACAAAGCGCTGGCAAAAGACTCGTGCCCGGCTCGGGGTTCGAACAAGGCTAGAGAGCGGGCGGAAATGAGAGAGTGCTAGAGAAAGCAGAGCGTGCGTCGTTCGCCAGACCCATGGCTTTCTTGAGCTTTTAACTCGTTTCTGAGAATAGATAGACACTCACTTTCAAAAAGGCAAATGTTGTATACATGCTGAGGAAACAGCTGATGAAGTATTGACAAAGATTATGGGGTTTGTATTTATGTAGAAAAATTTAACTCCTTACGAATGTAAAATGTGAAAACTGTTGCCTAGAGCATAATATACGTAAAAATTGTGTTCATAAATATATTCCAACAATTTGAAGATGATCTGAATTTATTTGAATGTGGATCAAGTGAAATTAAAAATTCACAAAAATTCATGTCCCAAAATTTTCAAAAAATTTTAATCAAAAAAATAGCTAATGGAATGTCGCTTATTAAATTTATATATTCTTAATAAATTATTTTCATCGATTTAACAAAGAAATGAGACTGGCCGGCTCTAGTTTTCGATTTGTTGTTTTAGCGCTACACCACATTATTTTCGCCCTCTTTACAATACAGCCTATCCCGAAGCCCATATTCCGGTTGGTGTAAGTGTCAATACATACCACAATGATGTGCTAGGAGGGGGTTCTTAGTTTTAAGAAAATTACAACAACATTTACAAAAGCGACCGCCCCGCATCGCCGCATGATCCGCGAATGACGAAATCACATTTTATTTGTAGCCGAGGTATTTCTCTATCTAATGAACAAAACCGCAAATCCGTCTCTTTATTTTGAAGAGAGTTATGATTTTTCAAACTTTGACTTTTTGGGAAAAAATTACAAAGTAACCAGGTTTGTTTGTGTTTCACGCCTAAACTAAAAATTTTAAAAATATTCTGGAAACGCTATTCGATAGAGGAAACGTTGTAGTACTTTGCATTAGTTTTTCAGAAAATTCAAAAATCATAAATTTTCCTAGTGACCTGCCATCCTCGAGTTTCTCCCGATTCCTCTCATATATTAGTAGGCGTGTCAACTTGATGTCGTATTCCTAGTATGTTTTCTCTGTGTGTAATTTAAATAATGAAAAAGTTTTTTTAAGAAAAACCGGATGAATACGAATTACACATATTCGCTCTTAAATTTGCTTCAATATATTATCTCAATTGCTCACCTTTAGCAGTGCAAGGAGTGTCTCTGGATAACGGAAGTCCACGGGCAGACCGTAGACACCGTGGCCTCTTTTGAAGAACTCGATCATGAGCTCGTCGTCGACTCTCCAACCATCGTAATCTCCCATCTGAATGCAATAAGCTCATTTGTCAGAGAGAGAGAGGAAAAAGGAAAGGAATGCGCGAGAATTTGACCGCATTTACAGAGCAAATGAAAACTCAATCAGTTCCTCCGGTATCACGCAGTTTACTTTGATTTAATCCTTCGCCACCGTTAGGAGCGTACGAAGCCGCATACTACGTTATAAAATTGTTATCAGCTCTTGTGGAGATCTTTTTATGCTGGTATTTTTATGGGAAGTGCCAAAATTCTAAATCATTAGCCAATTATTTTTATCAATAAGTGAGATTCACTAATTCAAAGTCGCACACTGACAGAGTGGAATCGGAATTCGGCCGGTCGTTGGAAGGAGAGAAGAATCTCACTGTCAAGCAGGCAATTTTTCATATCGAATTTGATGAATTTCGTGGAGTATCTTGAAAGCCATTTTCGGAGCCTGAAAATTATGAAATGAGCAAATCCGCTTTTTACAGCTAACTATTTGGATAGTAACGTGTTATACGGCTCTTTAATTGTAGATATTCCAAATATTTAATTGACACACATACAGTTATTTTTAATGAAATTCGTTATTGACAGCGGGGTGTTCCATTTTTGAACTGACCGTCTCTCGACACATTAAAACATCTTTAGAGAATACTAAATCAATTCGCACCTCTTTTTTATTAGTTCATCGCAAAACACGCATGCATACTCATGTAGTATTATTTCAAAAATAATAGTAAACTGACAACATTGTACCACGCCGCGGTCTCTCTGCCATACCACTCCTCATGTCCGGTTATTACAATTGCCCAGGATACGAAATAGACTGAAGGATTCGCTTATTGGTTTTGAAAAGAGATAAGTTTTTACCGATTAAAGCGGCACTTGCAAGAGTAATCTTCAGGTAGAGTTGCGACTTCAGACTGGGCTTTAGCTTCAGTTCCATGTCAAGAGAGTGGAAGGTTTTGAGGGGAAAACTCAAGAATCCGCAAGAAGTGATGTACCACGAGTCAAAAGAAAACAAGAAGTGATGTACGAGTCAAGAAGTGAAGTCGCGGAACGAGCCGAGTTCATGCGTATCAGCGTATCTTTTTCTTATCTCCTCTCTCTCTCTCTCTCTCTCTCTCTCTTCCCGTGCAGCTGTTGGCCGTGTCTCGATCCATCAACAATCGCCCCCACTCTCTGTCCTCCCTCCCCTTCCCCCTGAGGCGACGAGTGTCAACATCCAGTGTGAGATGTGTCCGAGAACACGCTGGAGTAGGAGCACATCAATCTGTGGGAGTGTTTAGGTGTGAGAGAATCTTTCGATCACTTTCACAGACTCTCACCCATGATAAATTTTGGGGCTCCGAACTTTATCGCATGAACAATATGAAGCCATTCGCCTAAGAATCTATCTTGTTGTCTGACCTCTAGGCCATTATAAATTCACTTCGGACACACTTTTTTACTGCAAAAATGTTAAAATTCAAAGTTGGTTAGAAGACTTGATGTTTCGCGTTTATGCAGATTTGTTCGAACATAATAAATGAAGAATCATAATAAAAATGGATTTATTCAATAAGAAACATGAATCCGAGCTTTATTCATTATATGGAGCAAGTTTCCATCTCATTACTTCAAACGGTCATTACAAAAACTACAAAGAAACAAAATCCAATACAAAATAAGTGATTCGTCTTCGGTTCATGGTTCAATTTTAACCAATGCCATAACAATCTTGACCAAATCAGTATCGATTTTTGTATAATCGGAAATTTTTAGAAATTCACTTCCGCTTGCAGTATGAGTAAATGCATTCCTGCGATGCCACATCGAAGGAAAATTTCTCAAAATTTCTTCCGTTTCTAAAACGACGCTTTCCCTGGCTGTTAGAATGGCAGACTTGTGTGTGTCAGCTGAGCAAATGATCTGCAAAAAATGAAGATAATATTAATATTAATATATATTAATATGCAGATAATAACATTTAAGCAAGGAGAATTTTTAAAAATCACGAATCATGAATAGAAGGGAAAACAATGGCAGTTGAGAAATGAAAGTATCAAGTATTTTTTTAGTGTTTATCAAAAGTCTTTGATCAAGCCAAAGTTAGATAACTCTCTCCTTCTGTCGGAAAGTTGATTGAACTACTCACCTTGAATGCCTCAACCAGCCCTTGACAGCTAAATTCATGCATGTGAAGTTCTACTGTTTCCGACCGAGAAACGAGGGAAAGAAGAGTCGCGTCCGCTATATCTGCACTTTTCTGACCGTCCAGACACTAAAAGCGATTAATTTGATACTTTCAATCTTTAGTGTGGTTAAAAATATTGGTCAGTGAATAATAATATCATTAAATATGATATAAGAAGGAGTATCAGCTGTTTATATTATACGAGTTTTCTCTATGCAACCGCTTTCGCCTTTCGATCTGCGCCAAATTGACCCTGACGCGCAATTTTTCAAAAATGGAGAAGATTAACTAGTAGGGGGGATTAAGGTTTTGTTTCACAAATACACTACATCTCCCTCCCTCCCGTTTCCTATTCGCTATCATGGTGTAATAATCAGCTGATTCTTCTCATTTAATTTTAATTTTAATATGAACAGCTTTTTTAAAAGAAAATAATTGGAAATAAAAAGTGCAAATTCTTTCATTTCTCACACAGGGCATCCTCCGGTTGAACCGTACTAAGTGGATATTCTGTATTTTCTTAAATATCTCGATGCAAGCTTCATGCTGCTGTGAAGTTTGCACATCAAGATACAGCTCCGATTTGCTTAGATCACGATCTTTAACTAGCGAGGAAAGGAAACTGAAACATTTGTTAACTATTTCATATCTCTGAATTAGGGTGTCTGAAAGCTCTATTCCGCGGAAATGATTCGAACATATTCCAACATAATCTACAGTCATTGTAGCTGACTGTAGATTTTCGCCTCTGCGACCAGGGCTGCTTACGAGTGCTATACGGAACCCCCTGCTTGTCCAGGCGTCTGAGCAGAACAAAATTGTGTCTCACTTTATCTCACAGAATTGACCCTTTTCCATGCACAGGTCCAGCCTATCGTACTTTGTCGTGGAGAAAACATTTATGATTCGTGGGTCGAACCGTGGCCTAGCATGAATCTGGAATAGTTCACGCGATTAATACTTTAAAAATGAAAAAAATTAGAAAAGTAAATAGTAATTTAGAATTGTTATTTCATTAATAAAAAGATGTACCTCAATCTGCAAACGATTGATATGTGATCGCTTGAACAATCGGAAAATATAATCGGCTATTTCTAAATCTTCATATTCAGTATAATTTATATAATGCTGGCTTCCACTCCGACCCGTGTCTTCACAGAGCAGAAAGATGGAGGATTCCAACTATAATTATAGTATTATCAGTGTATTTATTATTTAATTAATACAATATTGCATAAAAGGTTGTTCTAACGAGACTTTACCAGTTGTGGCCATAAAATATCAAAGAAATAAATAAATAAATAATTGTAATACACAAAATGGCGAGAGATGCACAGAGAAAAATGTTTGCAGCTTTCTACTTACATGTTTGTGAAATATAACAAACAAATGCACCCCAAATAACAAACATGTTGGTTTCTTCAGGATGTTTTCTACAAACATTTTTTGAGTGTGTAAACTATGTCTATTATAGCCTGTCAGAAAAACAATTTGGCACAGAGAAACGTACCACTTTTTCACTTAATCTCAAATTTATATTCCAACTTGCTCTGTAAATTGCATGATAAACATTATTATATTACCACTTCCAGCACGACCCAACTGAACAATCGTCCTCCAACTGCATTATCGACAGATCGAATTATCCTGCACGTACTTCCAAGTTTTGCTCGATCGATTGCATTCAGATATAAAAGCAGATGAGCAATGACGTCATTCGGAAGATCGGTGAAGTGACACTGAAAAGATATACGGCTAAATGATTCACTACCCAAGATTACTTAAAGGTGGTGTCCCACGAACTTTTGGTCAACTGAGTTCTCACTGTCGGGTTATGGTAATCGGTTTCCAGATAAGAGCCCCGCAAACCGCATTTTCAGCCGATAGGTTTGAAAAAAGTGGATAAGGGTGGACGAGGAGAAAGCGACCGCGCCATTGAAACATATGAGACGAGGAATGATAGAGCAGGAGATTCGTGATACTCCTTCTTTAAATATTGAATTACCTCTTGGTAGCCTTCGCATTCGTCTCCTCTGTCAACAGGCTGTGCCAAATCCATGCTGAAATTGAATATTGTTTAAAATATATAAAGTAAATGAGGCGAAAAAGGATAACACGGACCCAGTGTGGTGGGAAGGGAAAACCAAGCGGCGTCCCACGCGTGGAATAAAGCTCCAAATGGTGATAGAGGAGAGAATACAGAGAAGCCAGAGTAATCAAGCAACTGCACATTGTTTGCATGTCTTGGCGTCGATTGGACCGCAAAGGTTTGGAACTTGGATTGGTTTAATAAGGTTTGGAAATTTGTGGATTCTTCGGCTCATAAACTAGCAGTTTTTTTATGGGGAATCACGCGTGTCTTCTTGCCACAGTAATAGCAAGGTTTTAAAAAGGAAATACGGTAAACAAGAGGAGAAACATCGGGTACCTTCATTTGCACTGTCTTTGGTGCGGCTCACTGGAAGCTATCGCCTCCCTCCAAATGGTGCAACTCGCATGTTTTCTTGCTAGCATCGAAAACATACGCATCGCAGGTTTCTCGTCCGTCGCATAAGTTCTTACACTCGGGTTCAGTCGCTGTTTCACTTCGTGTGATATTGAAGATCGTCGTCGCTTGTCGAGTTACGTATGCGAACTTTGTCGACTCAGCCGCCGATGGTTGAATAAGAAGAGGAAGAAAGAGGAGAAGGAGCGGGCGCATCGTACTACTCTACGAACACTGAAGCAGTACAGGGAAGAGGGAAGGGCCCTCCTTTTTTCCATTAGCATTGTCATGACAATTCCACACGGGAAGCCTTGTCGACTCACTAAAAGGTGGCGTGAGAAGCAGTAGTCCTTTTTGTGTGCGTAAGTGTGCAGATACATGTTACGCTTTACGATTTTACGAATGCTTACAAAACTATTTTTACAGATTTCTGGCGCCCGAGAGAAGCACAAATATAAATCGACTGTGAAATCGAATAATCCATATGTTTCACCAGTTGTTCAAGTAAGGAATTACTATGAGCCGAACACTATTGTGAAGTTATTTCTCGTCCATTTTACAGTGAATGAAGTGTGTAAAGTTCTGCCTTTATGGAGGCTCCCAATCCATAAGGAATCCCTAAATACTGCTTGAGGTGAGCCTGCGCAGAGAAGAATTCATGCGAGAAAAGTGTCTGGACATTTCTGAAAGCCGCACGATTTCTTATCAATGCACATTAAGTTCAGTAAAGCACACCAGATATATTAATTTATTTCAATAAACATTTATAAATAATGTGGTGTTAGTTTTCGGAAAAAGGGTATGGAAAAAGGCCAAGATTTGAATTCCCGCAATTTCATATCTCATTTCTCCGTGGAGCAATCGCCTCAAAACTTGGTTTATAGGTGTAAAAGGGTAGAAAAATGTTATATTCGAAATTTTGAGTCGATTGCTCCACGGAGAACTGAGATATGAAATTGCGGGAATTCAAATCTTGGCCTTTTTCCGTTTCCTTTTTCCGAAAACTAACACCACATAAGCCCAAAAATCGAGAAAAAAATCGAGAGGGGGAATAACAATGTGGATGTTATAGCCCCTCACAATTTTTGATTCCACATCTCTCTTTCACCCCTCATTCAGCCATTTCACTTTGAGAACAGCTGGTCACAAGACAATATTGCAAACTCAACATATAGCAATTCGTACGACTCTTCGTCCATAACCGTTTATCACACCGTTGTAATGTGGAAGAATGACCAGGGATTCTCTCCATTTTATTCGCGTATTGAATCAGCCTCTGACATTTTGGGGAGAGAAGAATGGTTGCATATGCTATTACAAATTTAAAATGATACGTTCATGTAAATGGACTACTGGTGGTGTACTCTCTTTCTATACCTCGACGTGTCTCTCACTTTGCCATGCTCTCTCGCAGCCGTATCTGTTGTTTAGGACGGATTATCAACGAAACGCTTTATTATTTCGGACGAGTGCTCGTAAATTTGTAATAGCAATACGAATAAGAGTACGGATCTCTACACATACTGAGATTGTATATAAATCTTGATGTGGGAATCACGACACAACATTTCTGGAAAACCAAGCTACTTTATTCTTAGAACACTTGGGGAAAATGCTGTGTGATATCGAGAGAGCGTTAGGTCCTGAATCTTTCATGACAGCAGTCTCCAAGGAGTTTTTTTAAATTGTGATTCGTGCTCTCATCTTTTCTCTCTTCAACCTCGCACTCTTCGCTCATGTTGTTTCGCTAACAGCTGACATGAAGGTGCTAGAAGATCTCTGATAGAGGCAATAACAAACACCCGAGTGCGCCCCCCGATTGCGCCATTTGTTTGCTTGCTGACAAGGGCAGAATGTCGGTCCCCCCGTGACTCACTCTAATCTGTCCACACAGATAAGATACGAGTGGACTGTGCCTGTTTGTGCCCAACAGCTAACAGACCACAATATTCTCTATCACGAAATAACGCGTTTCCTCACTGACGCTACTTCCTGTTATCTGTGTTGCAATGCACATAATAAAGGAGTCTCTTGAATAGACAGCCACTTCTTATTTCTTTATCTATTTGTTAGGAGTCAACTGCACCCAACTGTATACCTGTGATCACAACAAACTATCTCTAGTGTCCTTCCACTCTGCCTCTACTTTATTTGCTTTCCTTTCTTCGCTAAATTACCTCACATTGTGAGGAATAAAAGCACCGTCCTGCACGGTTCCCCACCTCACCACTGCTTCATATTTCGGAAAGATTTCAGTCCATCCATTATCAAATGCTTTGATAATGCCATTATTTCGTTTCCAAATGTATTCTCCAAGTTCCTCTCAGATGGGCAATCTCTTCTCCTACCCCGATTCTCGGGTCGTACAAACGGCGCAGGGAAAGGTACAGGGACGACGACTGATCTACACGGGAGAGAAGCAAGTTGACGCGTTTCAGGTACTATTTTTTTTATTTATTTTTTTATTTTCCAAAATTTACACAATTTTTTGCACACTCTATACAATTTCAAGTTGAAAGCAAATACTGTGATCCATGACCGATGTTATCAGTTCAATGAAACACACTTATTCATCATTGTCAGGGAATTCCATACGCTGCGCCTCCTGTCGGCCAACTTCGTTTCAAGGTGTGTGCCACATTTTTCCTGTTCCAATAAAGGACCAGTAAATTCCTCCACTACTAGGGAATCGAAACGTCTGTCTGTTTGTGTGTTGGTTTTTTTCCTTCCGCGTGACGGACGTTTTCCCGTTTTTCCGCTATAACTTTTTTCAAAGTTTAGCAACTTTCTCACATCCTTTTGCATGTGATAGGCAACGACGAAACACATCGAAATTAATATTTGAAAAATCGATAATTTCATGGCCAAGTCGGTAGCGAGCTCGACTAGAAATCCGAGGGTCTCAGGTTCAATCCCCGCCGGTGCATAATCTTTTGCCGCATTTTTTGCAAGTGTCAAATGTGGCCCAAACCCATTTTTGCGTAACGAGATTCACATTTGAGCATCTTTTGCCGAGTTTCGAAGTGAAATATCGATTGATTTCACTTGATTTCACTCAATTTCACGAAATTTTCGTACATTTCGTTCCAAATCATTCCACATGCTGGCAAACTTCGCAGGAAGGTGTTTAAAACGAGAGAACAAGGGAAATCAAGAGGGACTTTCTCACTTTGGCACACTCTCTCGCCCCTGACCCCTTTCTGGAGGCTCGGAATCGCGTATCGTGAAGCTTTATAAAGTGCTTCAAAATCGCTCTATCTTCTCGGATCCTTTTGCATACGACAACAGACCAAAACCCCCTTCAAATTTTACAAAATGTAATTGACCAAAACCATAGCAAAGTGGGTTACGCGCTTGACTTTCAAACCGAGATCCCCCGGTTCGAACCCCGCCGCGGGCAAAACGTTTGCCGCATTTTTCGCAAGTGTCAGAAGCCCTTTCAGCACGTTCTGAGTATCGTGAAACACGTTTCACCTGTTTTGCCGAGTTTTAACTTGAAAAATCGAAAATTTCGAAAAGTTCTCAATTGATTCGCAGAGCGTTTGGGATCACAGGAAAAGTGTTTTGCGATGTCAGAAACGTTTCTGAACGTGTTCTAACACGTTTTAACGTGAAAAAATTGAAAATTTCAAAAAGTTGCCAATTGATTCGCAGAGCGTGAGGGAACACAGGAAAAGTGTTTTGCGATGTCGGAAACGTGTTCGAACACGCCCGGGAAATCAACACACGGTATCCTGCGTTTCCGTTGAGAAAGGCTCGTGAGGCTGAGAGCGATCGAAAAAAAGTTGCCACGGAGCCACGAAGTGGCGTAGTGGCAACTTTTTTCGTTCGCTCTCAGCCTCACGAGCCTTTTGCACTGTAATAAGCCAGAACTCTTTCTAGAGATTAACATTCCCCAACATACTAAACTCCCCCCTGGACCGTACTTGGAGCAGGCTACCGAATCCTCCTCCCTGGACCGAACCTCAAGCAAGGCTACCGGGATCCTCCTGGACCGAATTTTAAGTAGGTTACTTAGCCCCCCTGGACTGTACCTGGAGCAGGATACCAAGTTCCCCCTGGACCGAACCTGGAGCCAGCTACCGATCTCCCCCTGGACCGAACATTTACCCAGAACTGTGCATAGAGCGTAGTGTGCGCATAGAGCGTAGTGTACGCATAGAGCGTAGTGTATTTAACCTCAACACATCCCGGCTAGTAGGGGTTTTATTTTACATACACTCAAGAGCCAACCCAGTTTCGCTTACGATGAAATGCATGATTCAAATGATTAGGTGTGTGCATGCTTATCAATGATGGGAATGATCGAATTAATAATATTTCAAATGTTATTGGTTCTAATAATTTAGTAATAATGGTTTATTAATAACGAATTAAAATGTTTATTAGTATTTTTTTTAAATTTTCATTATTCAGAAGCCGATCGCTCATGAGACATGGGAGGGAGTGAGGGCTACGAAGAAGTTCGGATCACGGGCAATCGTCGCTCCTTTCTTCCACTGGATCGTCGATAACATTATGGTAAGATTTTCTCAATTGCCTACCTCGCAGGTCTTGGCGGGATCAACACTGAAAATACGTTCACCGAACCTGTCCACCCTTCATTGTTCACTCTTTTTTGCCATCAAACATTCGGAGCTACAGAAAGAGAGTATATTTGAGTGAATACCTTGTAACCATAAACATGAGCCAAGCTGTAATGAGTGTCCATTCTCAGCGTGGAGCCCCTTCAGAGGACTGCCTCTCACTCAACGTGTTCACTCCCTGCTGGGAGGCGCCCAAAGAGGGTTAGTACAGGTCTTTTTTTCATAAGTTCAAGACAAGTATAATTTTAGAAGTGTTAACTCTAAAAAATCTCATATTATGTCACCCTTTTCAGGTTTCCCAGTGATGGTGTTCATCCATGGAGGAGCCTTCGAACTGGGCGATGCAATTTCCTACGGAGATTTGAACATCAGCGAGAATCTCGTATGTCTTGGGCAACAAAAAATCATAAAACCATTTTTTAAAATCATAAAACCACACTTTCATGTTTCATGCAAGGTAGTTTTAGAAGCCGAAGTCTACTTCAAAATGATCTACTTTTTTTGCTAAATACCTTCCTTTCAGGTGACTCGGGACGTCGTTTTTGTCACAATTCAATACCGCCTCGGCTACCTCGGATTTATGACTACTGGTATTGACAAGAAAATTTAAATGTGTACAAAATCAATAAATGTCCAGGAGACTCGACATGTCCTGGCAATCTCGGACTATGGGATCAAACTGCGGCCCTTCAATGGGTTAACGAAAACATTGAGGCGTTTGGAGGCAACAAGGTTTGATCACTCCTGCTCTATTGCGTTCTAAAAAAACAATAGTTCAGCACATTTTCAAAATATTCTTTCTGATAGTTCAAATGACTGCGATTCTATTGCCTAATAATGACGTAATCCATCACTGCATACATACATATTACAAATTTAAAATACTACGTTCCACTTCACGTACTACCTGTGGTGTGCTTACTGTCTGTTTATCTCGCTTTCACATGATTTCTCGTCCTTATTTCTGCCGTTTATCAGCGGAACGTTTTTTTTTAAATTTTGGACGAGTGTTTGTGAACTGTAACAGTTTGTTTTTGCAGAACAACATCACTCTGCTCGGTCAAAGTGCGGGCGGCGCGAGTGTTGACATGTTACATCTCAGTCCCCATTCGACCAGTGAGCTTAGCAGCATAATTTATGCAAAAACGATCACTGTGCAAAAATGATCTCTACTGAACTTGAACGTAATTGAAATGAATCACATGAATAAATCATAAATGTCACATGAAACATAACCCAACGTGTCTGTCAGAGGTAGCGTAAAAGTTTTTTTTAAAAATATAATTCTCTTCATCTCAGATCTCTTCCACAAGATCATCCCGATGGCAGGCAGTGTAGAGTGCAGATGGGCGACCAACAGGTTCGGCTTTTTTCATTATTTTTTACCTTGCAGTTAAATCCATTTCCACTGCTTTACTACAATGATTCAGCTCCAGAAATATAGGGGCATGAAGATGCCGCAATGAGCATCGAAAAAAGTTACATTTTCACATCAATCAATGGTATGTTCTTTAGAAACATGCCACAACAGTGCATCAATAAGGCGAAGCGACTGGGAATCACGGAATGGAAGGACAGTGAAGAGGTATCAATATATTACATTTTTTATGTCCGTATCTAAATATTTTTTAGACAAGAAAAAATACGAATTCGACAATCTCCATACTTCAGTTCTAAATTTTTCATAAAAATTACAAAAAATACCACTTTTTACTAAATGATTACAGTTTCTCGACAAGATGCGACAGGTGCCGGCATACAAATTGGGCATAGACTTCTTCAACCGCGAGAAGGAGCCCGACGTGGACTTCGGTGAGAATTCAGGAAGTCCAACTTTAATAGATAGTATCTATTAGCTACTTTCTCACGCAACGATAGAAGGATGTTATCGATCTCTTATTTTGTCCCTTTTTGCACGCATTATCGCAGAATTCTGGGACTGGCTAAGCAAATTGAGGCAGGTGATTAGAGAATGCGAATTTCGAATTTAACACTAATATTTACTCTTGAAATTTGATCAGAAAGGTGAAAATAAAACCATTAAATACAAATAATGCCCACCTCCATTCAGAGACGGTCCCCCACATCGACGGGGAATTCTTCCCTGCTTCATTTGATGAATTGAGAAAGGAAGCGACGCCCAAGCCGATGATGACTGGAGTGACGAAGGAAGAGGGACTCATGCTCAGTTTGTTTCTAATCTATGTTTTCTTTGCAAAGTTCTGGATACCCTGTTTCACCATGCCCCAATAGCTTTCCGCCACTTATTATCAAATGAAGATGTATTTTTCGGCATTCGCGAACAACAACAATTATTCGTGAATACACTGAGCCCGAAGTTACTTAAGAAAGAATATACTCACTGATATACTTAAGAAAGAATATACTCATCCACTTGAATATACTCAATATTGAGTATATTCGAGACGGGGAGGGGCAATATGCTTAAGCGAGTCAATATACTCAATATTGAGTATATTGGGGGGGGGCGGGGAGGGGAGGGGCAGGAAGGAAGGGGTACACATAGCGCGAAGTCTCCAGGAGATATTGTCTCCAGCCTACATCTCCTGGAGACATTGTCTCCTATGGAGGGCAAGTCTCCAGATAGTAGTGCACTGAGAGAAAACATACTTAGAAGTGCGCCTACTAACTTGTAAGTAGGCACGCCTGCTTATATCCGGACGTCCTCCCGCTTTGAGCGCGCTGAGGTTGTCAGAATGTTGTCTATGTTTAATACTTTTGCGCTATTGCAGTATTATGCTATGTAATGAAGTGTGTGTATCGTTATTATTGCTTGTGTTGTAATTGTATTCACTTTTAGTTGTTTCTTGGCTTATTTCCCTTATTTTGTGTTATTTTAAAAAGGTTCAATCATTTTGAAATTAAAATAAATAAGTTCTTAAATAATAATTTATAATAAATAAAAATCAATGTTTCGTAACTACGGTACCGAAATATGAAAATTCATTAGCTCCCACCACGACTTCCCTGTCTAACTACAGCATTCCCAATTTACGTCATTTTTGAAATTGCCGCTCTTTTATTCTCCGTTTTATCGATTTCCTTCCGTTTCTTTGTTGATTTTACTTTCATTTTCTTACTTAGTGTCATGCCGGCCGGCATCGGAGAGGGCCGCACAAGCCAAAGAAGGCTGACAAGAAGGAGAAGAAGACCTTCCAAGGTACGAAAGTATTTCGGATTTAATTTGAATTGAATAATTTCTCTGATTACTGATCTATTTTGCGCCACCGTGTCTAGTTAGTGCTTTAATTTGCGTTAAAGCACATGCTCGAAAGTTGTGACGAGGTTTGAGTTTGCGCTTTGCCTATAATTACGCCTGTTCAAAGTTAGCTGTGTTTCACAGCAGTGGCCAAACCATGGCGTTATATGTTTTAGCTGTTTGTGTAATACCCGCGGCTAGATAGAACGGTCGTTGTATTAGTGTAAATGCACTTTGCCTCCTTTTCTTCGCTGTTTGCTTAGATGAGCAATTTAAGGGGCTTCGAGTTTTGGACGATGACTGGGCATAATTTTGAGCCGTTTAAAACTAAATTCACAATCCCAATGGCATGCAGCATTCTCCCGAAAGGCGTTGACCGAAAAATAAGGCACCCGTGCACTGAAGTTGTAAATTCTGCTCGTGTTTGTGGCACACATATTATTTTCAAATTATCAGGTCAAACATGAGCCAGGACGAGACGTATCTTGCTTAGCTTAAAGGGACCCGGCACCGGAAAATGATTAAGGTTCAGATAACGCAGAAATGTTGTGCGATATCAAAAATGTAAAAAAAATAATTTTAAAAATTTTTCCTGAATTTTCCGCAATGTTCAAAGTTTATGACCGGGAACCGTCTTTGAGACACCGGTACATTGGGAAAAGGCGCCACGGGGCACACCACTTTTCCCCCTCGCGTTTTACTGTAATTTTATTTATTTCTTACTATATTTTATATTTATTTTTCATGTTTTTCGTTTTTATTAGTCCAATTACGAAGATTACTGACACGCATGCGTGGAATTCACACTAAATATATTTGCAGAATGAGCGGAACGGCGCGCAAGAAGAAATGCTTCTTGTGCGGGGAGTTCACCGATCAGACTAGGACTTTTCCACCACACGGACGGTATGCTGCGCAGCTAGAATGGATTCTGAGGCTGAGTTTGGATACGGTTCGGGCCGCCCGAGAGCTGCAGCGACACCGCGCAACCAAGGATCCAAGATGGTGCCTGAGGCACTTCCGGTTCCCCAACGACGCAGTTCCGATTGACGTGAGTGGCAGTAGACTAACAATATTCGGCATACTGAAAGGCTTACGGTCTCCAGTCATACCGTAACCTCCCATGCATATCTCGACTAGTAATTAGTATCCTACCGTAATCCCTACCAGTAGAATTCTTACCGTAATTTCTGCGAATCGTCGCATCCTGCCGTAAACGGCACTTACCCTTGTTCTACAGTATTCGAAAAAAACTAGCATTTCCGAGTAATAGATCATACATCACGGATGAACAACTGAAAACGAGTATAGGACTACAGTAATCAATATTTTTGCTTAGTGTACTCCTTGCTACCATTTTGATTACCGTATTACACTCATTTCCGAATATGTTTCTTTCTTCCGCAGAATCGCCCTGCCCCAATTCCTTCTTTCTTGGGAACTCGGCTAGTTATTTCACTTCGAACGACTCGACCAGCTGATTTGGCCGAGCCCTCATCATTCTCCAAACCCTCTTCAGTTAGTGGATTATTTATTCGGGCAAACAAATAGGGAAATATTTATAAGCACAATCAATTACTTACAAAACGTAGCGAAAACAAGCGAAATCTCTTATAATCAGATTTCCCCTCTTCCATCAAGTCGTCTCACTTTCTCATCAGATCAATCACAATCACATGACGATTCTCGTAGTGAACAAGTTAGTGTGAATTAACTGATTAGTCTGAATTGACAACAACACAGAAATGTATTACAAAAATAATGTAATAACAGCTCAATCAATAAGAGTGATCATACAATCTAAGAATATTCACGACCGAGATACGAATTCGGAAATGAATGATAGCTTGCTTTGGTGGGTGAAAGAGAACTCGTGGTAAACAACTGTCGTTTAGCCAGACAATGGCAAATGTTCGCCGTAAACGAATAAGTTCGTTTATCTTTTCTAGATGTAGTCGATTCAAACCGTGGTCAACGCGTGTTTGCAGTGGTACATCCAATATCCATGTGAGCTGATGTCCGCCACCTACCGTACACAATTTACCGTAACCAGGATACAGTAACCCGAATTTCTGTAATTAAAATGTTTTTTTTGTAATTTCTGAAATTGTTGTCACGAGTAGTCATCGCCAGAGAGTGCTGTATCCCATGTACAGTAATCCCGGCTACAACAGACCTACCGTACCCCCATCGACCAATCCGCCCCCTCCGCCACAGCGAGTGAGGGGAGTAGTCAGAGAGACAAAACGGAACAAATCAGACAAGTTTCAGAAAGTTGTGATCGGAAAGAGTAAGTTCTGTAATTAAAATGGGTAATACTAAAAAATAATACTTCGAATGATACCTTGTTTGAATTTGATAAGGAGGACGACGCGCATTGATTTCACAGAGCGATAATAACTTCTGCGAGGGCATTCATTTTTCTCATTACTTCAGAAATACGGGTTACGGTAGGTCTATTGTAGCCGGGAGTACTGTACATGGGATACAGTACTCCCGGGCAATGACTTTTCGTGGCCACAACTTCAGAAATTACAAATAAAATTTAATTACAGAAATTCTGGTTACTGTAAATTGTGTACGGTAGGTGGCGAACATTAGCTGGCATGGATATTGGATGTAACCCTGCAAACATGCACGTGGATCAAGGCCACGGTTCGAATCGACTACATCTAGAAAAGATCGAAACTCTCGTCCAAGCCCCTTTCTGGAGCTTCCACTAGGATGTGGAATGTGGTAATCTATAGTACGGCAAATCATTCGCACATGCAATTTTTGTGATTTGGCATTGCTTCCACAACCAAAAACAACATGATGAAGAAAGTCAAAGACAATGAGTACGTGCATACTGTTTGTAACATCCTTTCACGAGAGGATCGATCTAGCGAAAATTAGTTTTTTATTGGATGTGGTACTCTCTGGGCACGCCTGACAGCCTCCCGAATTCTCGGAGCCCGAATAGCATTTTGTGGCTCGGTACACCTGGTCGGATCCTCGGGTACCCAACTTTGGTTTGTGCGAAAAATCATGCGAGAAGTACCTATACTCTTTTTCCATGCTTTATCGATCTATATACTTTATTTATTCTCATTTATTCTTCATTTATATCTATATACTCAACTTCGAAGATTTCAAAAGTGTTAAAAAGCAGCTAATTTTTTCAGTTATGGCCATCTTGGGACCACGACATGATTTGAACGAAAAACGAGGTCAACGTTGGGTACCCGAGGACCCGAATCGATATACCGAGCCACAAAATGATATTCGGGCTCCGAGACTTCGGGAGAATGTCAGGCGTACCCAGAGGGTACCAAAACCAAGAAAAACTCATTTTCATTTTTTGGCACCATTCCCTAGAAATGTTAATTTAGCTCGATCCTCTCGTGAGAGGCGTGATACACTATTCCTAATTCAATTTTCAACATCAACTAAATTGTTTAAAAAATACTAAAATACAATATAGGGCGTTCTAAAAACTATGTGGGCTTATAACTATTTACATCTACTAGCCTCCTTCGACGACGCCTCTCTTTCTCGACCCGTCTTCTCTCGATGAAGGGGTACCCTGGAATGACGAATCAATAAATGAACTACTGCCGCAACGTATGAAGTCCGCATTTTCGACAATTTCAGTGGAACCCGCGCAATCACAAGTGAGAAAATGAGGAAGGGAGTATATAAAATAGACATTGTAGGGTTCAGAGTATCGCGTGTCTCAAGACATTGAGGGGATGGAAGGGGTAGAGGAAGAGAAATAGAGAATTGAAGAACAAGAAGAGGACGAGGAGAGAAAAGAGAACAATCGATATGCGATAGTAGAAATCGATTGTCTCCTTTCTCTCTTCCATCGATGTAAAGGGTGTGGAGCCCGACTAGATACCAGTTCGGTCGCGGTCGCTAGAGTTGGTAGTGCATCCATTGTCACGTACGAGTGCCTCGGTTGTACTGCCAACGGACGGTGGGAGAGTCAATTCAAAGTGGGAAGTGGAAAGGGAAAGGTATACTCTCTCAACCACTGGATCCCCATTGGAGCGTTTATTACTGGGACCCCCCTGCCGGTATTAGATCCTATGTAGGTTACTCTAAATTACGGTATTACAGAGATTGATTGATATGGCGAAGGAGATCGATATCGCGTTTCCGAGTGACAGATCAATGCGCAAAGTTATACGAGACACGGGTGCGGTAGCAATCGATCGCGTCTATGAGTCTTGGCAGAGAGACGCGCGAGAAGTCGCATTGAGCGCGGCGAAGGTATTAGAATACAAACAAATGTATCAATAAAAGTTCATTTGAAGGAGGAGGGGTTGACAGTATCGATAGATGGGCAATATGATTGCCCTGGATTTAACGCGCCTAACTGCAAGGTTACGGTGATCGATTGCGAGACTAAGCTCGCCCTGTCCTCCTCCACCGTCCACAAGCATGAACCCGGGATAGGTGATATCCGCAAAATCGAAATTGCGAAAATAATCAATCAGTTTAGATGGTATTTCGATCAGAATGGAGAGCGAGGGAGCAAAGCGAGCACTTGTTGAATTAGTAGACGATGGAGTGAAAATACGGTATCACTTTTTTTTTCTAATTAAAGGGAATTGGTACTACAAATGAAGTGATTTTACAGTGCAAACCTTATTTTTATATAGTTGAATTTTTAAAACCGCACATTTTTACTACTTTTTTTTGTTGATCTAGTTTTGAATTTTTCTTTTTTTTTCTATTTTTTGGCTTGGATGACTGAAATCATTTTTTAGCAGGGAAACACAATATCACCGGGCAAACCCAGGTGAAATAAAAAAAATTGAAAATTACAATTTATTTCTAAATTGTAATAATATGCTGGTTTTTCAATACTCTAATTAATTTGTTTTTTTAAAACTTCATTTGCAGTACCAGGTCCCATTATGAAGCCTCAGAGAAATATAAACAGATACAATATATAATATTATTAGCGCGCGCGTTGGCGATCAGAACAACATGGTCAACAAGACATTGCGAGAAGAGCCCAAGACAGCCACCATCGAGATGTTTCTCGACTGGTGGCATGTTCAGAGGCCACTACGCAAAGAGTGGTTCAAAGTGAGATGATGCAACAAAAAATATGCGCAAACGAGTGTATTTGAAGGTCATTAAATCGAACCCAACGATGACTCCGATTTATCGTTCCTTCTTCAATCACTTATACTTTGCCCATCACAAGTACCCCAATAAGGAGGATCGTCCGCGTGCCCTTGAATTAGTGCGATCTTTCTTGAAGCACATTCAGGGACAACATTCATGGGCAAAGGTAAATAGACGTATGCAAAAAGTGATAGGAAATGAATTATAGGATAAGGAATTCAAACTGGTGAAGAGGTGTGAACACGAGAAATTGGGCAAATTGAAAAAGGGGGAGAAGAGATTGAAGCTGTCGAAGAAGGTACAGCATGATAAATATATTTAATACTTGAATATCTAAATATAGAAGCACTCTGACTTGCTGGGAATGGTGAGGGAGTTGCTCTACAAGCCCTCTTTCGAAAAGGCGTTCCTCTCTGCGACCGCTCTCGCAGATACGGCCATAAACGAGTCTTTTCACTCTCTCTCCCTCATGTACTCATCGAAACGCTTCCATTGGTTAGTCAATAACAAATACAACAAGAATGTGGTTTTTGGCTACTTTCAGCTCGCCCCACTATTATCGGCTCAAGACGAAGCTTTCGGTGCTCCACTACAACAGTTTAGTAATGCAAGATTTGTTGGGAATGAGATGGGAAACGGGCAACACGAAATTGACAAGGAAGGGCAAGGTGATCATTGCCGTGAAACGGAAGAGAGGACCCGGAGTTCACGAATGGAGAAGAGAGGCAAGAGGAACCTAATCGATATTGATTGATCGAACCAATTTCAGATCATGATGGAGAGTTTGCGAGTGCGTGAGGAGATCAACGAGCAACAATACGCACGGCGGATTGGGATTCCGGACGACGATGTCTACGACGAAGTGATCAAGTGGTGGGAGGAGAAGGAGGAGGGGACACTGGGCGAGTACGAGGAATGGGAGGAATGGAATGAAGAAGACGCGGATGAAGGAGAGGAAGAGGAAGAAAACGAGGAAGAAATTGACGGGAATGAAGAAAGAGAACGCGAAGCAAGAATAAGCGATGAAGAGGGAATTTAGAATGGCAAGAACCACCCAAACCAGTTGAACTCGTTGCAAATATGTAACCTTGTACTGAAATTGAATAAACCGAATTCAAATATACCGGTTTCTTAATTCAAATATACCGGTTTGTGAGTAACGCAAATGAGTCGCAAAGCGTGACAACTGGTGGGAGAGGTGGGATAACAATAACTATCCGCAGGTTTAAGCCGAAATAATAAGAAAAATCGATTCAAAATGATGAAATAAGAGAAAAGAACCGCCGCGAGGGAGCCAGGTGTAGGGCCGGCAATTGTCGCTGGCACTTTGCCAACTGGCTACAAACTACGTACCGAATCATGCGCTGCTTATCAGTACGATAGAGATGTACCGGAACGCTTTAATCAGTACCGTACTTTTCATTTTTTTAAATAAATTTTCAGAATTTTTTTAAAATTTATTTTTTTTCATTTTAGTTGTTTTAAGGCAATTTCTGATCAATAGTGCGTACAACATGTAGGTCTGCCAGGTCCCTTTAAGAAAAAGAGAACTTTCCGCGTTCTCTTACCGTGGAGTTGATCTCGACCAGCTCCTCGACATGGACAGGTACTTTCATTGACATTGGCTTGTATTGTCCTTAGAATTTAAAACTGTTCATGCATTACACAGCAGTTTTCAGATAGAAGCTCGTCGAGCTCTTCAAGTCTCGCCCCCGCAGACGTCTGTCCCGCTGACTCAAGGGCAAGCGCCTCGCTCTTCTTCCCCGCCTCCAGTAGGCCAAGAAGGTGAACTTTTTAAAACTCATTATGAGCGTTTGCTCGACTGAAAATTAATTTACTTTTTTAAACAAATTGCGTGGCTAACGTCTCAGTTTTTTCTAATATTCCACTTTTTATTATAACATGTTAAACCCAGTGTTCTCTGTGTATGTACATTCTTCTGTCTGCGACGCTACCGAACTTCTCCAAAACGGGAAAAGATTCATTTCAAAAGAGAGGGGCTTACTTAAACGAAACTATATTAATGTGTATTCAGGAACGCGATCTGTTCGAGAAGGAACACCTCAAGAGTAACTGGTTCAACTTCGACTTCTCGCTCTACCTCGTGAGAGCAGCCAGGTCGGTATCCCTCCATAATTGCTTAAAATCATCCACCCGAATTTGCCATAAGGACTCAAAGATTCTTATGTTAGTTTTAAATTTTCACGCCTTTCGAAACATTCTGTATCTGGATGCGCAGGGGAATGGGTTACTGTAGGTGAAGGGGTGCGGTAGGGCACACATATTATTTAGTAATCAATACATTCGTTTCAGAGTCGAGCTTCTGCTCAACGAGAAGATGCTTGTGGAGAACCAGCAGTGATTGACGATCCGCAAGGGAACGACGACCATTGGAACGGTCGTGTTCACGGAGATGCGCCCCGTGCAGACAGGGGCAGAGAAGGTATGGCATTCGATTATTTATTGGTTGGGCCAAGAAGGTACGGTAGTGTAATATTGATTGATTAAGCCCAGAAGGTACGGTAGTTGTGTTACCGATTGATTAGTTGGTTACGGTAGATATCGAATAAATTAGTTTACAAATAACCACGTCTCCTTCTACAATGGTTTATGTCGGGGGATGATCCATGATCAGCCATGACAATTGAGGCACTATAACTTTTTATGTCATAAAAGTGTTAGGGTGAAGTTTTTTTAAAGTTCCGTGAGTGAAAAATAAAATATTTGTATTTTACGAATTTGACGATTTTACGACTTTTTTCGTAAAAAATTTACGTCGTAAAATTTTACGAAATATTTTAGTAAAATTCGTAAAAGTTTCCTGAGAAAAAAAGGTTACTTTATTGGCGAATAGCGCACTTCACTTGGTATTTTCTCAACAAAAAAAATTCAATCTTTAAAATCTCAGTGAAAAAGTGCAGGTTTTATTGTTTTTTCCTAATTACTATTTTTTTACCGCAACAACACAGGCTGCGAATATGTGATTAGGAATTGCGTATCATTTCAAATAATCGAATTTCGAATCCCAGCGTTCGATCTAGTTATAACTTTGTTCAAAAAGCAAAATCAAGACGTTGTTTGAGCAATTTTCTGTAAATTATTTGATTTAGAACAATTTTCAAAATTTTACGAAAATTTTACGATTTTTACGAAAATTTTTTCGTGAAATTTACGTTTTACGAAAATTTTACGAAAAATATTTTACGCACAGCCCTGGCTCGAGCAGACTAGTAATCTCGATTGAAACAATTATATTTGTGTTTGTTTCTTACATATTTCCAATCATTGTAGAACTGTGGCTTCCCCTGCTTTTTATTTAAGTATTTTTGAATCTTATCCAAGCCGAATACGTATGTTTGCATTAAACGGATGTGAATACTGTAGCATTTATTCGCTAATTGTATGTTGCTTTATTTTATATTCCGAATTTCGCGTTTTGCTTCACTATTTGTGTTGTTTCAGTTGTTGATCGGCCATACCGTAATAAATCGATCACTGACATACCTCCTGTCGTTGTGAACATTAGTACAATGATCAAGGTAGAAAATGGGAGGGGAATGGAGGAGGAGAGGGAGGGGAGGAAGGAATGGGGAAGGGGTGGAGGGCGAACGGGGGAAGGGGAGGGAGGGAGCGCGCGTCCCGTTCTCAATATACTCACTATTGAGTATATGAATATACTCAATATTGAGTATATCATATACTCGGTGTCACATCCTAGTATATCATATACTCAATACTGAGTATATTCGCGCTCAGTGTAGAGTTATTCGTTCTAATAACATTAGTGGCCAAACCATTTTCACTCATTCTCGGTTTCGGAGTTCTTTTTTTGAATTGGAGTTCTGTGAAATAGACGGTAATACGCTTTCGGAGGATGAGCGAGGATCTGAATTAGGGTCAAACCCAACGAAAAGGGTTTCACTTGAATTCTGAAATCTCCTTCAAAATACTTGGGGAAGAGCGCCAATCCTGGAAGAATCAAATGAAGTGAACATGCTCGTTGCTTTCCTTTTTGAACATTTTCGGTATGTTTCGGAAAAAGGATTAGAGAAAAAAATGTGAACCTTCCTGAATTTGGAATCGTTGTCCGATTCTATAAAAATAACATATCACGCCTCTCACGAGAGGATCGAGCTAGGGATGGGAATGGGGCCAAAAAGTGAAAATGAGTTTTTCTTGGTTTTGGCACTTTCTAGGCACACCTGATAGCCTCCCGAAGTCTCGGAGCCCGAATATCATTTTGGGGCTCGGTACACCGGGTCGGGTCCTCGGGCACCCAACTTTGACCCACTTTTTCTCGGTTGTGGGTGGTATGTGTGAAAAATCATACGAGAAGTACTTGTGCTCATTTTTCATGCTCTATCGATCTATATGGTTCACTTATACTCAAATTGCACGTGTAACGTGCTACACTCAAGGTGGGAGAACTCAAAAGTGTAGGAAAAAAAGCAGCTGAATTTTTGATATGTAATAGAGCACAATGAGATCTTTCGAATGAGCAGTTTACGCTCATCATAGCCGAAACCTGGTGAGACTTGTGCCATTTCTACATCTCTGGATGATTTGAAGTTGAAATACAACGTGCGAAAGACCGCTAGCCTCTCATTCTCAGCGAAGAATGACATTAAAATCGGTGAAACTCTCTCATTCTTCTCAAATTGGGCTTAGAAATGTGGTGTAAAAAAAGCTCAAATCATCTCGTGGTCCCAAGATGACCATAACTCTTACCAGGTTTCGGCTATGGTGAGCGTAAACCACTCATTCGAAAGATCTCAATGTGCTCAATTACATGTCAAAAATTCAGCTGCTTTTTTTTCCTACACTTTTGAGATCTTCGAGCTTGAGTGTAGTACGTTACAGATGCAATTTCAGGATACGTGAACCACATAGATCGATAGAGCATGAAAAATGAGCCTAAGTACTTCTCGTATGATATTTCACACAAACCACCCACAACCGAGAAAAACGGGGTCAAAGTTGGGTGCCCGAGGATCCGACCCGGTGTACCGAGCCCCAAAATGATATTCGGGCTCCGAGACTTCGGGAGGCTATCAGGCGTGCCTAGAAAGTGCCAAAACCAAGAAAAACTCATTTTCACTTTTTGGCCCCATTCCCTAGAAATGCCAATTTAGCTCGATCCTCTCGTGAGAGGCGTGATATACTAAAGTTACCAGGAATCGAACCGAAAATGTTGAATTAGCGGGAGGACGAAAATCTGGTGTGGTGCGTGATTGTTGCGGCGGGCCTATTCAGAAAGCTCGCCTCGCGTTGCGGTCTGCGTCGCGGTTATAATTTCAGCGCCTTTTTTCTCTTGATTACGTTACTTTCTGAGCGCTGGATGATAAACATCCGTCGCCGGGACTTAATACCGAAAAAAGAACTAGAATACAAAAAGTGATAATACGTAAAATAAAAGATCACAAATGTGACACAGCGCACTACCGTAGTAAAAAAATCACATTTTGAATTTGCGCGCTTTGCCTGAAAGACAAGATTCTCGGTTCGTCCTTTCCGTCCTTTCCCAGGACTTGATTATCGATTTTTGATATTTTTTAATATTCCTTCCTTTCTATTTCGACACTTCTCTATTAATTTCCGGTACAAAATAAAGAGTGATTTTTTTCGATTCCCGGTAACTTTAAATAAGGAATACTTGCATTTTTAATGAATGATGAACGATTTTGTGGTTGAGGCAATAAAATACAAAAAAAGCTTACAGTTCCGGGCAAGAAAGCAACGGAAGAGGACCTGAACGAAGTCATCACTCTCGTTGTTCACGAAGCAAAAGACAAGGACGCGATTGCAGTGAGTTTCACAATCGCTATAAAATGAAATTTTCCAAATTCGAAGTAATCTGCAGGCGCTATGATCGTAATAGACCAATCACATTCGAAAACATCATACGAGTTTTGCCGTGTAATCATTTTGCATGAGCTTTAGGACTGGATTTGACTGATTGATTTTCCCACAGTGCAAGAGAATCCAGCTATTGATTGCAAGCTCTATCATTCCCGATACCCTTTCTGGAGGTTTTTCTTGTCATATGGAATGATGTGATGTTCTAGGCCGACGTCCGCACTGCTTATATGGGCGAGAATCTTCCCGAGGACAAAGATGTGATGCTCAGGAAGATTGCTAATGTCAGTTTACCCGCAATTCATTCCGATTATACATACTCAGAGGCCGAGAATAGATTTGAACACTTCCACTGGCTTGTCAATTCACGCGAAAAAATTCCGAAACGGATTTTGAATATTCCCCCCCCCCACTATTTTAATACGTCAATCTTGAATAGAGCTTAAGAAATACGAAGTTTAGATTGCATCGGATTACTGGTTCAACGCGGGAGTTCTAGAAATGTGCAGAAAGACCGTTGCTCTCCAAGGTAATGTTGATACCAATCGAATTTTTTTTTCAAATGCATCATAATTTCTATATCATACGTTCAACTTTCAACGGTTCACTGAAAGGGCTGAAAGTTTCTGAAACTTTCAAAACTTTCAAGATTTTTCTGAGGTTCTGATGCATTTTCACATTTCCTCTTTATTTTCATTGAATTTTTCATGGGCGGTTATCCATTTCCCGTACGAAATAAAATCAATACAACGCGGATAACGAGCGGGGATGTTTTTAAAAAAACCTACTGTATATTGCTGACAAATATGCCCTATTCTCCGGCTCCTTATTCCGGTCATTCGCGGATTTTCCCTCATTATTCCACATTTCTCGTTATTGATCATAATTTTGTTTTGTTTCGTACGGGAAATGAATAATCGACCATGAAGAATGCAGTGAAAATAAAGAAGAAATGTGAAAATGCATCAGAACGTCAGAAAAGTCTTGAAAGTTTTGAAAGGTATTCAAAAAAAAGAAAGGTCACCTTTTCATTCAAGAAATGATTATTTGCAGATCAACCCGTCTTCTTCTACCTCTTTGATCATTTTAATCCGAACGTCCTGGGATTTCTGGGCAAGCAACTGCCCATTCAGGGTGAGTCTCAATGACGATCCCGTGAGAGAAGATAACACGGCGACGTTTTTGATGCCCAAGCGGCTTTCAAACAGAAAATAGAGTATATGAAGATGGTGAGAATACAAGTACATAGTAGGCATTATTACATTATGACTAAGCAATTCAGATACGACCCATGCCTGTGAGCTCTTCTATCTCTTCAAGAAGGCGCTGTTTTCGAATCCCGCCCGAATCCCTGGAGATGATGAAGTCACGCATCAATTCACCACGGCGTTTACTAACTTTGCTAAATACGGGTAGGTAAATAAATAGGCAGCAGGGTTGAATTGGCAGAGAACTTGCATTAAGTTGCGTAGTTTTGGCACATTTAGAGTTGAAAATATATGTTTCATACGGCTGTTTTAAATGGAGATCCACTCGCCAGTTAATTCTGTCGCACTTGACTCGTTTCAAAAATTTATACTGTGAATTTGTGTTTCACACATTTATTATTAGCCGAACTTCAATCTGTCTTTAATTTGATCGCGTCTTTCCCTAAGAATACAACAATAACTTCAGAAACCCTAACGGCCCGGACGCGGGCAAGAGTGACCTACCTCTCTATTGGGAGCCCCTCGACAAGCAGAATCACAGTCGTAATTTCGTCTTTGCCACGAGAACTCCGCGCATGGACGAACACTTCTTTGAGGTATGATAATTAACAATTCATTAAAGTATATTTTAAAATAATAATGTACTTATCACAGGGACGAACCGCCAAATTTGTGGAGATCGTCGAGAATCATCGGGCTTGAAGAGTGATTCTTACTTTTCTTTTTTAGTGCAATAAATTGTATATCTGTGAATAGATTGAATTGGCAGGTACTGTAGCGTCGTTCGATATGTTGTATTTACAATAAGTTGATTGTAACGTAATGAAGATCGCTAAATCGAATGAAAAAAATCAATTATGGAACAATAGAATAGTTAGGGGCCGCAACGTGATCTTCCAATTTCATGCTAATTGAAAGAAAATGTGGTCAAATGAACCGCTAAGGTCTCAATAACATCATACTTTTTGCCGTTTGTCGATATCTTGATTCTGAGCCGCGCTACGCCTCAAAAACCGTGCGCGTCATTTGACAGAAAGTGGTGAAAGAGAGAAGTGGGCGGAGCTAATCTACATCTCTAAATCCTGACTGATTTTGAGAGTGAAAGAGCACTCATTACCCGTGCTCCCCCATGGCTCAGGAGGTTGAGCACATGCTTTATAAACAGGAGTACGCTGGTTCAAATTCAGCGGTTTGCAAAATTTTTTTGCTGATTTTGCAAATATCTTTAAAATCAAATGACAATTCTGCGAATTAATAAAATTTTAATTTTTTTGTTTGTATAAATTCAGCATGCTATTCCACCTATACTGAGACTTGCGCAGCTGTGTCGGTGAATTGGAAGTGTTCTAAACACCTACTCTTGAGGCTTTCAGTCAATTTTTGATCTACTAAATGTTCTCAGAACAAGGTGCGCAACGCCTCATTCGTAGAGAAGATCGAGAGCTCTCGAATAAGCTTTTGAACGCGGGATTTGATTGAAAATTAAGCTTGTCATTCGATTGGGACAATTGTTCCCTCTCGTCGAGAAAGGTAGGGGGCGGAGCTTGCGTCCCCTAACAATAGTGTCTAATCCAATCACCACCCCTCATTTCACTCTATTGATTTGTTTTCTACCCTCATTTCCCCAAATCTCTTCAATCAACCGTTCATTTCCTCTCTTTCCCCTTCTTTTGAGCGGCCGCCATGCTCCGTTCGCCCACAATTCGCGTCCCGCAACTGAAGAAACTGCTCACCGAGGTAAATTTACACATTATCCGAACCATCCAGATAGCGTTTAGAGGCGAGAAAGTGTGCGAAAGTGAGAGAGTTCATTCTCTCACAGCTTCTCATTATACAACATTGGAAAATAGCTGGCATCTTTGTCACCATGTATTTATGTTTGCGGAAAAGGTATTGGCGACTGGCAAATATTGTATTATGTATCTGCCCCGGTGTTGTGATGTTTCACAGTTTCTGTAAAGGCTGTCATCTTCTTGAATGACTAATGGTGTCACATCTTTTTGTAAGTAGATCTACTACTGTTATCACTTTTCACTCTACTTACCCAGTCGTTTCAATAATTTTCTCCAATAAATAATTTATAATTCAATAATTCAGAAGTCTCCTCTCCGTCTCCTCGACGTCGCTTACACCCTCAAAGAACCCGCGAATCACTACGAATTCGCTGAGACAAACTACGGAAAGTTCGAAAAACTCATGAAAGAGAAGGTTGCGTCATCACTAGGTAATCAGGCAATAAGCCGGAAATGCTCAGGCCCATCCCGACTACGTCAAGGAGCATATTCCCGGCGCCACTCACTTCAATCTGGACATTGCTTCGTATCCCGGAAAGTTAGATGTTGTCTATTTTTCATAGAGTTTGAAATTCGGGTAAATAATTGGATTAGCTCTCTTCATTTCACACACTCTCTCACCTATCGACCGGCCTAGAGAGTGTGTGAAATGAAGAGAGCTAATCCAATTATTTACCCGAATTTCAAACTCTAATTTTTCATGTGGTTTTAGCTGTTGGCGTGATAGATTTGGTGCAAAATACCATTCCGTTAGATTCACTTTGTAAAATTCCCATTTCCTAGTGTCATTTCGCTCCAGAAAATCACGATTTCATTCTAACCCAGGTACGAGCGTGCCTCACTCTACCCGCCCGATCTCTTCCAAGAGTACATTCAGCGACTGGGCATCAATAAAGTCAGTTATCGATTGTTGAACTCAGCTACCGTATTCTTTAAGGGAGATACAGTGGTGGTGTACGGACGAGGTCACTCTGCCGGCATGCTGTTCGCCGCGCGCGCCTGGTGGCTGCTCAAGGTACGGTAGCACGAGGGAGTCACTGTAGTCTGTTTGATCCACACTGGATTACTGTAGCGTTCATTTTCATATCGATTTAGATGTACGGTATGCACACGTCGGTGCTCGAGGGTGGACTGGAAAAGTGGAAGGAGGCCGGAGGAGCAGTCACGGATACGGTGGACAAGCGAGAAGTGAGTTTTAAAAAAAACGCGTGCTCTATTCGCATTTGTCCCTTCTGTTTACTCTCCAAGCTTTTCGATCTCCTTAGTTCATGAATTATTGACAATGCAGAAATCAGATACGTTTCACTCTCATCGTAAAAAGGAAATTTAAGTGAAAAGCAATTGGATCGCGAGATCGGATTTATCATTTATAAAGAATATGTAGTCATAATTCCTGCGAATCTGTGAATTTAAACATGGACAAACGAGAAAGAGATTAAGAGAACTGGAAAGCGATTTGAATGTGGTACAGTACGAGTACACACCCGCGGGTTCCAAAGGGGAACATGCGTTTCACGCTCCTTGTAAAGAGACAAAGCCATGTTAGAAACGATAGTTCGAACATACTGCGTCCAAATATAAGTATGGTTAGGTATTACAAATTTACGAGCACTCGTCCGAAATAATAAAACGTTCCGTTGATAATCCGTGCTAAACAACAGATACGGCTGCGAAAGAGCGTGGCAAAGTGAGAGACACGTCGAGGTATAGAAAGAGAGTGCACCACCAGTAGTCCATTTCATGGACGTATCATTTTAAAATTGTAATATACTTACTGATTAATTAGCAGCTCGGTAATTGGACTGCCTCTGCTCCCCGTGAGGACCTCATCGTACTCTACGATGATTTGATGAGAGAAGGAACGTTTGAGAAGTTGGATCAGGTCAATTTGAAATGAGACCACGATTTCGCTTTGTTCTTCACTCCTAAAACACAGCTGAAAAAAAAGAAAAGAGGGTAGACTCGAATTTGCATTTTTTTTGCCGATTCTATCGATTGCCTTTGTAGGTGAACATGCTGGACTGTCGACCTTCGGAGGAATTCTACGGCACCAAACCACTCGCTTTCCCGCCCAATGGTAAAATCCATTTCTAGAGTATCAATTTGTGGCATTTCGTTGAACCGCGAGGAGATTATCAGAGTCTTGTATGTATAAAATGCAGTAGTAATCATAAGTTGTCAGGCGCCCCGGGTGCGCGCATCGCCGGCAGCAAATGCGTGCCTCTCTCGGCGATTCTGTCGACCGACGGAGAATTGAAGACCACAGGGGAGATCAGGGAAGTCCTGGTGAGTGAGAAACTCAGAGGGGTGAACTAACCCTTCCGTGATAGTATACTTGTTGCCGGTAGTGAAACATGCCCACCAAAATTATCATTTTTAACAAATATTTTGATAATTTCAATGTGCATTATTTCATGCAGAAGCTGGCCCGCCACGATCCATCCGTGCCCACGTACACAATCTGCAATGGAGGAACGCAGGCCGCACTACTCGGTTAGGAATATCCTTATTTTGGATGAGATTTACATTAACATTTGAGTAAATAATTGATTTAGAACTCTTCATTTTACACACTCTCAAGTCCTGTTTCAATTACTTACCTGAATTGTAAAATCTAGCATTACAGTCGTGTTGAGAGAGTATTCTTGTTAAAAAAATTGTGGTTGTAAACATAATTTGTAGGTCTCGCCCTGGACAAGGCCGGCGTCAAGTGGAGTCTATTCAACGTTCGTATGCAATTTCATTTTTTCACCTAATCAATACCGTAATTTGCAGGGAAGTCTGCGCGAGGTCTCGAAGCGAAATCCCTCGCTGATCAATACGAAGGGATGAAGAGGAGACAGATGAAATCTCCAAGAATATCGATAAGGCGACATTCCCACTAGATATTGAGTTAGAATAAACTGAATGTGAATACAAATGCCACACAACGTAATGTTAAACATTGTCAGAATCGGGGACATTTGCAATCAACGGCCGTTACAGATGCCTCTTCCAATTATCTGATTTATCTGATGTAACCGGGAATGGAATTGTTTATCGAAATTATGTCACTGCGATTGCGTTGTGAAGAGAGGGAACGGGATCATGGTTTGGGTGGGTGGAGTGGGCAATGGGATAGTGGGAAGGGGGAGTTGTGGTACTGGACTGGTACCGGCCAGAGTGTTTTGGTACATCTGCCGGAGGGAGCAAGTCAGCTGTTTCTTCCACTTGGTACTGAAATATATTGAACTTCGGTCCGTCCTCGGCACCAAGTAACCCGAACGTACCGTCGGTTCTGGAACCAAGTCTTGATCTGGGTCTCAGTGAGGTTGAGGGACTGTGACAGGTGCACGCGCTTGTTGACAGAGAGGTACTTGTGCGCCTGAGCAAATAGAAATCAATGAACGGCTATTAGTGCGAATATGAGACCACGGTCTCTCTCCCGCGCACTCTCTCCTCCACAGAAAAGCGAACAAAGTGTGCAAAACGAAGATAGATATCATCTATCATTCGAAAAGCAAAGTATAATTTTGTGTGATTAATATCCACTGACGTTCAACGGACCACTGATCGCAACACCACCGTTCCCTTTTCTGTTAAAACTGAAACTCACCTGGAATTCCTTCTCCAACCTCTCCAATTGCTTGGTAGAGTAAGCCTGGCGTGGCTTGCGATCGCTCACTGGCTTTCGTGACCTCTTGTAATCGTGCTTTCGCGCTGGAAAGTTATCGAAATCGTTAGAAAAAAAATCCAACTGAAATTCTTATAAGAAGGCCTCCTCGATTGTCTTATTCGTTGGTAATATTGATTGACAAACGGTACCTCCAATGCCCAGCAGCATTTGCAGCTCGACAAGCGATGGAGATTTCTCTCCGTCGTGGAGTGAGGCGGCTGCAATTCTAACATTTATTTAATCAACTTATTTAAATAAACTTATTTATTTATCGTACATCACAAGGTTGCGATAACATAATATTTCCCGATAATTACCGGAAGAAAATACTGCTGAGAGCTCGTTGTTTTGAGGCTAAATTACTGTTCGATAAAATTGTACATACAAAAATAGTTAATTTACTTAAGTAGAACTGAAACGCGTACCAAGAAGGAGTGGTGCCGCGGCCGCTAATGGATTCATCAGTGACAGTGAAGTGAGAGGAGGAGAGGGTGAACCTGATCAGATAAATTAACCAAAAAAAATTAACCCATCGGCTTAGGATGTAGTTTAGTATTTTTTGAGTAGGTTTCAACTCCTAGTTATCTTTCCAAATTTATATCTCCTCCGATTTTTCGGTGAAACTAACAAGTCATTCAATACACAATAATATGACAAAGACACAAATTAATTACGTGATGGCGAATCCTCAATTGTGTCCTGATCCTCATCCCTTTGATGGTCAGAAATCGGCCGACTTGAGGCAAGAATAGATGCCATGTCGAAAGACATTTCTCCGGTTTCGACTAGAGGTTGACTGACTTCAAAATCAGAATAAGCAGGAGTGGAATGACTTTGTGTGTAATGTAATATCGCCACTACTTACCTGCCTTTCCACACAAAGCTTTCAACCGTGGGAAATATGAACGAGAGCCCACGGCCAATTATGGATCCCATGTGAACCCCCGTTAGACTACACTCCGCAAACATTGCCGATATTTAAGCAAAACAAGTGAATTACAAAATTTAATGGCAGTCTCGAAAATTAGCAAATAAGTGATATTTATTCATTAAATATAGAGAGCCGATGTAATTTGAGTAATAACAGCGGTTTCCCTTACGCTTTCCCACAGTAGATTTGTTGACTATTACTTAGCCGATTGTCATGAAGGAAAATATTACTCCATATGAGCAAATATACGAGGATATTTTGAAATCTAATTACAACCATTTGTGTATCACAAAATCACACAAAAAAATTTGAAACTTATAATTTGACAAAACAAAGATTTACTTTTTTTTGTGCTGAATGCACAAATCGGAATTCGTTCGGCGCTCTGGTTGTATAACTATTCTTTATATTATTCTTGAGATATCTCGTTGCTGAATCTCAAGTTGATCTCAACTGATACATATAGCGATTTCTATTTTCTTTGTTATTGATATTCTCCGTTCAGATATGTTTCTGCATTACATAAAGTAGGCCTGTGACTTCGCGTGATCAATGATTCAGTAGGGAATATCATATCTAAAAATAGTTATTTTCGTAAAAGAGAAGTCACGGTAGGAGCATAGCTCTTTTTCCTTGGAAAATATTTCATCGATTGTGAAATAACTATATTTAACAATATTTCCAGCTCATCATCTTTATTATTGTAATGTACACAGACGAGATCAGGCTGAATTATCCGATATTTTTAAAAGTGCGGAAAATAAACAGGTTTGGGAAAGGTGACTCTATCAAATTCAAGACTACCTGTACAACAAGTACAACAATAGTCCGAAGCTCGCAAATACTGTTAGACATTAGAAATTAGACATTATTTATCCTGACATCAAGGCAAGGGCCTGCAGGAGGTATCATTCGGGAGCAGAGGTGGTCGGGATCTTCGAACTCGAGGCAACTGGGTCAAGGGAATGAATCTTGCTTGGTTTCCTTGATCGATTCGACGATAGACATTGAGCGTAGAAGTAGAACTTCCAGCAAACAGTGATATAAGATATAGTGACAATAAGCAATCAATACCACCGTACTCCCCCTCAAACCACCTAGCTATGAAATGGGAAGAGCAAAATTTCGCCGGGAAGTGCCTTCCATTGCCATCAATTTTTAATCGCATATTGGTTTGCATGCTACAAACATCGACTCTCAAATGGTTTGTTTTTTTTCACTCGGAAGCATTCGTTCGTGATTAGTTAGTTCTCCCGCTCCAAATCTTACGTAAGCATCATGAAACATACATATTTTAAAATTTGTTTGCTAGCAGAAATAACTCAGTTGATCAAATGTGCTGTTCTTGGCTTAACTCTCATTACCATCTCGAGAGTGCCGTATTTTTCTAATTGATTTGTTTTCGATAGTCATGCTTTTCGATAGTATGGATAGGCTACGATTGCAGAACTTCTTTATCATTATGATTTATTGCGGAAATAACAAACGATACCGATTATATCGCCTGATCATTTCGTCTCGGGGATGCAAGGGCACTTTGGCACATTGTCTGCCTGAATGGATAATATTGATTATCGTAAATCAAACATACATTATGATAATTATCTCGGCACCAAGGCAACTGCGCCTGCAGGAATTGCAGCATAGGTGGCCAGGATCTTCGAACCAGGGGGGGATCATGCTTCGCTTCTTTGTCAATTATAAATGAAAGGGGTATAAACAAAAATACGTTATGTTACATACTCACCGAGAAATGAGTAGCCTCAAGACCGCAGCAACTCTCAACACTTTCATCCGGCATGGGGCTATTTTCACGATTAATTTTGTACTTCTGAAAATCTACCTTACTTATCTTTCTATAGCACATTGATCAGAAATTTTGGATTTTGGAGCGTAATAGATTGTCATTTTACGAGTATTATATCTTAGTATTTTGAATTTTGGAAATTGCACTCACAACATTCATCGTGTCCACACGGATAGTATTAATGTGGAAGAAGTCGATTGCGACCTAAAAATCGATAATTCAAATGATTTATCGACTTTTTTAGCTAACCGGCAGCCACGCGTAATTCTCTCCGTTGAGCTGGATCAGGAACTGCATGGTGTGGTCGTCTATCTGGATGAACCTGGTAACATCGGGGTCAAAAAACATGCGAATATATTTGCTTCCATTTAAAAAAATTTTCGAACTCGAGGCAACTGGGTCAAGGGAATGAATCTAGCTTGGTTTCCTTGGTCAATTAGACGATAGACATTGAGCGTAGAAGTAGATCTTCCAGCAAGCAGTGACGTCCTGACTAGCGTGTATCAACAGACTCACAATCATTCGGCAGTTCACGCTATCAAAAAACATCATTTTTATTTCTCTCTTTTCGCTGTTTCTTACTGATTATGAATGAATGAGCCACCAACCAAACGTCCATCTGCACTTTGTCCGACGCAATTGTGTTGAGTACATTGGATATGATCCTCGCGTTGAGAGCCGTGTACAGACCGTCCTCCTGAATACTTGGGTTGCCCGTTCGGCGGTTTCGGTAATACGGTAACACGGTAATCCGATTCGGTTCGGTAATCCGGTTCGGTAACACGGTTTCGGTAACCGTTTCGGTACATCTCTTTTTCTCTAATTCCCTTTATCATCCATATTACCGATCTCTTGTGGGTCGTAATACGAAATCCGGACTTGCATCCCTACTGAATACAAATTATCTATGCTAATTAGTAATTTTGATTACTCTCTGGCACTTTTGCAAGACATCTCTGTTACCTTTACGACTATTTTGTGACTATTTTGTTTCTATAAATATTTAGAATATTTTACGCGCGAGATGAAATGAAACATCTGAGAGGATTATAAAATAAATTCCGTCACTGTGTGTGATTTTCGCACGCTTGGTTCTCAATTCCACACGCACTATTTCGCAGAGAGTGGGAATCCAGCAGGGCTCAACTTTCAAAGTTCGCACGCCGCGTGGAGAAGAAATTTCTATTTCAAACACTTTAAAGACACTTTCAACTTAAACGTTTGCTTTCGCATGTATTCTCTTTTTTCCTTTCCCTGAACATAAAATGACGTAATATTTGTTTTGTTCATGGTTCATGGTGTTCAATTATAAACTGACCTGTTTCCAATAGAACTGTAATGTGCTCTTTCCCACTTCGTCACTAGGGGTGAAAACAATATCCAGGGCGTGGTGGCAGTTGGCCAGGAACCGGAAGTTCACGCTGAAATTGGGAACCGGCAAATCTCGGAGCCGCAGGTTAGCCACTCACGGGTAGTGCGCGAACTCCGCGACGTTCTCTTCGCCGATCGCCTCCAGATGCTCCTCCGAGTACGTATCAAGCATGAAGCGCGCGAAGCGGACGCGCGGCAGCGTGCGAACCTAGGTTGGCCGTTGGAAATTTTAACACAGTTTTAGACGAATATCGAGTGTTAATTATAATATTTCATTGTAATTTTTCGATAATCTTAAAGGAGATAAATTCGAAAAGCACGATTATTGCATAGGAAATGGGCCATGTTTCTTGGAAAAACAATAAAAAAATGAACGTATTCCTTCGGAGGATTAGTAATGCGGGAATAGAGCGGGGCTCGCACGTTTCATGCAAAGAAGCCGTGAATTCCAGTAGTCGGAGCCGGGAAATGCTCCCGCTCCCACCACTCACCACACTATTGTCGTCTTTAGACTCAAGGTCTTGGGCTCGATGTGCTCCGTCAGATAGTACTCTAGCAACTGCAACTTATTATTTATTGATTTTATTAATTGACTATACAAAATCATTCATCATAACTGTACTTAACGATAATGTACAGCCGTATAATTTATGATAATCTTTGTTGTTGTTGAGAAACATCGCCAAACACATCAACAAAACCTTCTTTTCCATCCTATTATTGTAAGCGCGAAACTCATCAGAACGGTCTAGCCCTGTCCCTAAATGTTATTTCAAAAATTAAATCGAATTATACAGAAGTGGACAAGGAAATTAGCTAGACTTCTCAAAGAAAAACAGCTAATTAAGCAAAACCACGAGAAACAAGAACCGATTGGCTTCTGTTTTCTGGGGCAACGTGGTATTCCTCCACGGACGTGTATGAAAACATGGAATATCACCGAAAAACAGTTCCGGTCTCAAAGAGAGTGCCAGGAAAAAAAATATAAGAGAAACAAAAATAAGCAACCCATATTGTACCATCAAAATTTGAACTCTTGCAAAACAATTTCCCTCATTGTTTTGCGAGCGGACGTTCAACTTTTGATGGCACAATAGGCAAGAGTTGCTTATTTTAGTTTTTCTTGTTTATTTTTCTCGTTCAGAAGTTAACCCATGCCTACTGGTCCACAGTGTGTGAGGGTAAAACGAAGGCATTTCGTCGGCATAGCTTTGTGTATTTCTCGTAAATTCCGTTTGAGAAGCCCCCTAGAGGATTTTTCGCTCTTCTAAAGTGTGACGACTGGGCTCCCTTGCAGGAGATGTTCTTGCAGTCCCAGAACCACAAATTGCAGAATGGGTGTCCCAAGAGGATTGGTGCATCCACCCTCTCGTTTTACGACGATTTGTCGCCCAATTGCTGGAGTAGAGCTATACAAAATCGCTAGGATTTGTTTGGTGAACGTTGTAACTTTGCGACGCATTTTTTGGATATTCTGAAAGCAATCACCGTATCGCCCCTCTCGAGTAGTGCTGCAGTAGTGGCGAGAAGGAAGGGGAAGAACACCGGAAGCAACATGCTCTTTCGCGAAAAAATGATAAAAATGAGCTTGTTTATGGCTTGGAATCTGCATTTTCCCACGCAAATCATGCAGCGTGAGGATGATTTATCGATCGATTTATCGACCTTTTTCATGTCCACATTTCAAAAAGTGGGCAATTGTAAACTCTGAAAGCCACAGTATTTAGTAACAAATGCCTGCTGGGCTTCTTCCTGTTTTCTCTTCTTATTGTTAGACAAAACACTCACGAAACATGCATTCCCCCCACACAAAAATATACGATAGAAAAAATGTATATCGCGTTACATTGGTTTTTTTTGTTGAATTTTTTTTGTCGAACAACATCGATATTGAACTGGGATTTGACATTTCAGTTTCTGCTATCGTGTGACAAGTGCACACATTTCCCGTGCTCTAAAAATATTTTTCAAAATAACATTGTTATGCTCATCGCTCTGTTTTCGAATACAGTCATCTCACATTTCAGTCGTTTTACAGAGCATGACAAAATACGCAAAGCCTCGCTTACCTCAGTATACTTTGCTTTTCGTTTTTTTTCAATTTACTCTTTTAGTCGGACAGAAATTGCCTCTTATCTCAGCTGCTCACTATTTCCTTTGCAGGCTTGCTATTCCCCCACAGGCAAAAATGTCTCTTGCTTTCGACTAGCGCGTTTGTCAAATTTATCAAACAAATTTGCCCCATACACTACAAAAACTTTTTGTGTGCCTTCATACAAGAATCAAATCAATTTCCTTTTTAAATTCGCTCAGCCCGACTGTTTTCGCAATTAATCTTTTCAATTGTCGCAGTTAGCTTACGATTCAAGGACAAAATATCCAGAGGAAAAAAAGGTAGTTGAGAAGACCTCCCACTTCCCATATATCCACATGCACTCGTAATTATCGGTCTGGTGCACCCTATAGGCCCATTTATCTCGCAGTTCGCATTTCAACTCACTCTAGTTCATCGCTTTTTGCTGAAACTCTCTGTTTTTGGTGCTTCTCTATCTTCATCCCTTAATCCCCGCCTTTTAGAGCGCTTGCTCTTTGCTGTTTCCGAAAGGAGGCGGAGTCTCTGGGTTGCGTGTTCTCAAACAGCCACTCTTCTACTCTATTTCGGCTTTTGCTCTATAAAAGTCTCTCGCGGAACGGGCGGAACTGACGGACTCATTTTATGGACCCATTTATAGACGATAACCAAACGTTGAAAAGGTGAGTGCACGCGATCTACATTTCACTACTGAAAACGTGGTCGTTTTCGCATTTCTTGTAACAAAGCGTTTCGGCACAGCATCGGAGCAGGCCTCTGTTTCGTTGTTCATCTCCCATATTTTCTAGTTTCCAGGTCAACGATTCTTTCGGGTGGTCAAAACCACAATTTTTAAATATTAGTAATAATTTACACTGAAAAATTCGTCGAAAATATGAATTTTCTCCTGAAAATTTCCGGAATTATACCCGGGAGTACTTCAGACACCGTTCGTGAGATGTCCATTCGTTCGAAGAAGTCCAGCCTGTCGCGGGCGACAGCGCGTGACAAAGTCAGTTTGCTACTTTTTTATTGAATGATTGCTGTTCTGAAAATCGTGTAATTGCGTATACATGCACTATACACGCGAGTGGTAGCGACCACTACCAACGCGCGATCTTTTATAATAATAATAATAATAATAATAATAATATATTTATCATGCAGTTTACTGAGACTAAGTAAGGGGAGAAATAATAAGTTAGTCTAATAAACAAACGGCATTATGAATTCATTAGAGTATCCCCGGCCATTCGCTAGAAAATGAAGCGGCGTCAGGTGCATATTAACAAAAAAAGAAATTTTGTATTATAGAACGGTCATTATACTTTGAAATATGCTAATATACTTTGCCCTCCGTTACAATAATATTTTAAAAAAGGGACTCATAACCATTTCAATTGTGTATCAATCAAACGATTCAGCAGACAATTCCTAACTGCGCTCATGAAAATGTGGTGGGTCATGGGTTTTGCCCCGCAGACCACATTTTTATGTCGACCCGCGTCTATCAAATCTCCCCGCTTTGATGTGCTGTTCTCTTGGCATCGTCCCGACTTTGCTTGTTGTGATGCGCCTCTCCATTCCTCTTTCTCAGTATCCCAACCCGTTCTCTCTCTCTCTCTCCCTTAGGCCTATGCTCTCTGGTACTACTAGTCAAATCCGTCCGGCCAGAGCCGCGGAATGGTTGTCGAGTGTGTGTATGTCTGGTGTAACAGTATAATGAGATTTGCTCTCTCGCCGGGAGCCCGAGGCGACTTTCGGCTTTAAAGACGAACACATAGGAGGAAACGGTATGGGAAGTCACTGAGGGAGAGGAGGAAGATGGGGGGACCTCCGTAAGTGAATTAGCATCAGACACAGCAGCAGCACACACAGGGGATGTGTGACATGGCAAGAGAGAGAGAGTGTCGGAACTCACTGTCTTATTGCACAGTGTTCTTGGCAAAATGCCAAATTATATTCGTGGTGAGACCAACGCCTACGTGCATACTATTGTCGCGCGCTCTATTACAAATTTAGAAAGATACAATCATGAAATGGACTACTGGTGGTTTACTCTCTTTCTAAACCTGTCTATCGTTTTATCATGCTCTCTCGCATCCTTATTGTTGTTTAGGAGCGGAACGGTTTAATATTTTGGACGAGTGTTTGTGAATCTATGATAACTGTCCGCCTCAATTTGCATAGACTCGCAAAGCAGACAAAGAAAAGAAAATTGCCTTATTGAACATATCTGTTCGTTCAGTGAAGCGTTACCCTACACTGCGTTCATTAGAGATGCTACTCGAATTTCCAGCAACTTTGTTATTGCAAAATTGAAATAAATATTAATATTTTCGTAATATTCGGTTATTTCTTCCCCAATGAATGTCCATTATAGCTAATTTGTCAATAATGATGGGCCTAATTTGTCAATAATGACGGCTCGTATGGATATGATTCAGCATTCTAACTAACATATTCGCTTAGAGTGGGAAAAAATGCGCTTTGTTCTATGGATTCGCACTCTTTTTGGAACTGCGTGGGTTTTCGTATTTCGCCGTAAATTAACCGACGCTCCATAGGGATTCAATTTAAAATTAGACAAATTGCGAGTTATTTTTACGCTTAGGCGACAATGCCTGATGTCCTATCATTATCCCACTCTTTTAATCCGTTATGATGATAATACGTCATTACGTTAGTAAAGAGCTTTAGTTAAGCGTAAAAAGAGTATCTTTGACGAAGTGTTATGGTGTCCGTGCTAATAGTGTTGTACTGTCACAATATTGACGGGGCATTTTCTTGATTTCCACAAGCCGCCTTTGCACATTTCACGGTATAAATTAGAGTAATTATTGCTATTCTGTTCGACTATAGAAACCATTAATGCGCTAGCCTTATCTCAACGAATAGCGTTCTTTCTATATTAGAAAACTTCTTTCTTGAAAATTGAAGAAAAATATTAATTCCGCGTAGTTTACTGCGCAAGACTGTAACTTTAACGGCCTTGTTTCGCTGGACTACTTTTGCTTAGATTCTGAACGTTTTCACATTTCTCGCAACACAATAATGTTGCTAATTTGCTCCCGTTCCAAGCGTAATCCAGACAATTCGCTTAATGTTCCTTGTTCCATTGCACTATTTTCTAATGAAACAGCTGCACTAATTATCACAGCATTCGAAATACAGTGGGCGAGACCGAGTTAGAGAAAGAGAGAGATGACGAGAGAGCGCGCCAAACGTGAGAGCCAGACAACGAGAGACGTTCTTGGCATGGTGCCAAATGGATGCTGTGATTATTGCCATTTCCTGCGAATCTAGACAACAATGGCTAATGTTCCTTGTTCCGCTATTTGTTTCATCGGATTGTTCTTTTATATTATTTTTTTTTCAGGAATTGGTGTTCATATTTTTCGTACTTTAAAGCGTACCTAGACTACGAAGTTAATGCCCCTTGTTCCATTAGTCTGTCATCACAGGAGAAATTAATGAGAAATGCACTACTTATCGTTATTGCGTTCGAATCTAGACAACAATGGCTAATGTTCCTTGTTCCATTGGAATGAGGGGGCATTGGGCGCTCCTTTGGGGCCGCCTAATTCAGTCTACAACAACGAGCTCTCTGGCATTCTTGATTGCCCGAGATCAAGTTAGAGAAAGAGAGAATCTGTGAGAGAGTGCGCGAAACGAGAGAGTCAGACAACGAGAGACTTTCTGCCCCGCAAGCCCCCCCCCCATCACATCGCATCAGTGGAATGTTCCCTTTCCCCCATTCTAGAACAACCTAACGTCTCTCGCCATTTCGCATACTATCTAATCTACTTGCCGACAAGAGAGCTTCCGAAACGAGGAGGGATTTGAAATCCCCGAATACTACGCCATTCAATCCCGGATATTTGGAAACATTCCTGTGTTTAGCAGTTTTATTATTCAGCATCATTTGTTAGCATCGGCTGTTTTTTTACCCAGCCGTTCCACAACCCGAGGGCCCTTTCGCATCTGATATGTGCGTATGTCTCTTATTCTTGCAGCAGTATGTTGCTCTCTAGGGACAGGGAAGAGAAAAGGGAGAGAGAGGCAGGAAATGGGGGAGAATGAGGAAGGATAGAGACAGAGACAGAGAGAGAGAGAGATGAGGGAAAGGAGTTGAGTATCCAAAGTGCCCAATGCATGGCCATTTGCGCATATCAGCGCGCTCCTCATCGGTCTCTTGAGAGGCGAAAACAAGACTAAAACGAGAAAATCTGAAAACTCCCGATATTTTACCGTCTCTGGCCAAAATAATGATAGAGAGGGAGGAACACACATAACAAAGCGCAAGTTTCTTCGGAAAACATGCGAATTCTCAAAACCAAACCGGTGTAAGAGCGTGTGCCAAAACAGATCGAAAAACAGCGTACTTTCGCGTGAACTTTGATTTATCGCCAGCTGGTGCGTAAAAGGGGTGACTTGCTAGAGAGTGGGGAGAGAAAATAAACAGCCGGAAGGGAAAACGGGACTGAGAGTAGCCGCAACAGAGTAGCAAAACTCTAAAAGCGTGCATTTCGAGTGTGGCACTTGACAAAAGTCCGAACCTCGGAAGAAACCTTTCCTTTTTACTCTCTGTTTTACACCTCTCGCTCCGACTTTCTAATGGTTCGAGCGGTTTGTACAATGATGCAAAATAGGGATGCCTGTTCGGTATTTGTAATACCCTCTGATAGTCCCATTTTCTCTGACTCTCTTTTTCTTATCAGTCATAATACTGATCTCTCGTCGAAAACGCCGAAAAGGAATAGCGAACTTACGTCCCTAATGTGAAATGTTTGTTCAGTTGCCGCTAGTGATCGCACACGAAGCACGCTTCAAAATTGGACTGTCACATTTTTCCACGTGAATCGACTCATCACGTTTTCCGTTAGAATCTTCATTTTCCTCACTGTTTTTTTCCTACCGGTATACGCATCTTCACTAATTGCAGCGTTTAATAGTGACACGCATCAAAAATGCGTTGAATTTATCAAAAACGCGCAGTGTTTTGCCCTAGAACTCTCTTGTTTGCCCATGTTTGGAGAATGTGTGAAGAGCGCCAGTTCGGTCGATTCAAACTTGACCTGCCCACTTGAGGGACAGCCATTCAACCGAACACTTTTACTCTTCTTACTCAGATTATTCATCACTAACTTTTCTAGAGTCAACTCCTCTCTTTCATTGGTCAACTCTGTTGTTCACTTTGCTATGAATTAAAGGTAAACGCGAAGAATTACTTTACTTTTATAGGTGTTACTAGGGCTTTCTAGAGTCAAATCCTCTATTTCACCGATCGCCACTGTTATTTACCGAAGAAAATACATTGCAGAGTATAAAATGGCTCTACAAATGTATAATTATAATAATTATCGCTGTAAATTAAGGTATTTTAGGGCTCTCAGTCGTAGAAGCCAGTGTTACCAATTAGAATATGTGCGTATTTTCCCTTATCCTTTTCCTCGCCACTTGGCATCTTGCAAACCTACACGATGGGTAGTTCTATCGGTATTTTCACCGTTTCATTCTCCCGTCCAAACCCGCAACCCGTTGGTTCATTATTACCCGATGTCTAGATCGAAACTAATGCATCCTTTAAACGACTAAGGATTAAGGCAGAGACATCCCCTACTTGCCTCTTAGTCAGCGAAACTAAGACACCCTTCCTTCAGAAGAAAGGATTAATGCAGACCTTGGTCAATGAAACTAAAGAGCACTTCACTTCTTTAGTTAAGGATTAAAACAGACATCCTTAGGATACACGTATTATTAATCAACGAAACTGAGGAACACTTCCGAGATACTTCCCTAGACCTAGTCAACGAAACTAGTGCGCACTTCTTCATTCTCGTTCTCCCTCCACATTCACCGTGTCAATCTCCCCCTGTCCCATCATCATCCGTCAACAATACATTGCCTTTCTCCTCTTCTTCATTTTTTCTTCTTCTTCTTCTTCCTCTCATTTTCGGTTTATGCGTGGGAGTCTGTGTCCCGTAGCTAGCGCAGTGACGATTTGTGCACTAGACTTCGCAAAAATTTCACAAAATTAGCTCAATTTCGGCAGTTCGTCGAACTGTATAATCTTGAAATCGCGTAGTCATTCCTCTTCATCCATATTGTTTTTGAGAAAGCGTCTAGCGAATAACCCCGCCGCAATGCGCTATTGCATATTAGGATTTGTAATTTGAACAGCAAATAGGTCGTCGGCGCAAGGTGGGCACTCCGAGCTGAATCTGCCCATTGTAATACTTGCCTAGGGAGTATGCTGCCGCGAGCCCATCTAGAAGTCGGGAAGTACCTTTACCACGTTCAAAGAGTTCCCGACTGCAAGAAATATTGGATATTAGCAACAGCCTGGAAGTCCAGCAGTCTAAGTCCGCTTTTCTTTCAAATCAACCCGCCTTCCATTATTTATGGAGTATGATGCGATGCCAAAACTGTACTGCTGAAACTCAGCGAAGAATGTCTCAGTGTCATCCATGTTTTCTTTTCTCCTCTCTCTCTCTCTCTCTCTCTCTCTCTCTCTCTCCTCCCTCGTCCTCCTTTTGCTTATCAATTCCCCCCTATAGCACACCAACACAAGAAGGTGTGTCGCCCTGTCATCCATCGTCTATCTCTTTTTTTTGCATCGTTCCCGTCCCATTTCCGACAACGATGAGCGTTTCCCCGTTCTATTTCTCCCAAAATCAATTTCGTAAAACCTAATTTTTTTAGAGATTTGAATATTATTTTCGTTACCAGTTGCAACTAGACGATCAACAATTTGTAATCACAATTATTGTTTTTCGCTCTATTGCGATTTAGAAGGCAGAGTCCTCTTTGTATACTGCAATTGTATTTTCCAGTTAGGTTTGAATCAAACCAATTCAATGGATGTCCAATCATGTCTTTGCTCATTCCCAGAAAGCTAGTCTCCAACAATTTCCTGATATTGCAATGAAATTCAAGTTATCAGGTGTCTTTTGAGATATGTACAGACAGAGCGAGAACTCTTTAGCATGTGCCTCGCCGGATCTCGATCATCTAATGTATTTCTACTCTATGCAGTGCACACACTCTCTGGCCCAGTACGAAACTTATGTTCCCTAGAGTGGCACATTCGTCAGTACACAGAGCGCGAAGTCTCCAGCTTTCCTTACTCTGGAGATGATGTCTCCAGGTGAGAGAGCGTGCGAAATAGAGAGGTAGAGACATCACTTCTCCTAATAATTGGAGCTGTGAACCCGAGTAAGGAAAGCTGGACTCTTCGCTCTCTGAGTAGAGTGCGAAATGTGAGACCACGGTCTCTTCATTTCGCGCACTCTCTCGTCTATCGACCGGTCTAGAGAGCGTGCGAAATGAAGAGACCGTCGTCTCACATTTCGCACTCTATTCGTCAGGGTTCGCGCCCGGTGTAGTAGCAATAAAACGTCACTTTTCCTGATTACTATCATCATTGGCATGTCGAGAATCTGTTATCGCGTTAAACGCTCATTATCGCATTTATCACTCCCGAATCATTTTACATTTTTACATTTAAACAACTTTGTTAGCTGGTTTTGGGTGTTAAAGCTGGGTTGCCATGAGAGATCTCCAGTGCTTGCGATCGTTTCTTGCGAGTTGCACGAATTGTGGTAATAACCCGAATTGTATAACCCGAATGGTAACGGCCACTAATAAGAGAAATTTATATCAATTTCTCCAAGATTACGCTATTTTCTTCGCCGCAAACTTACTGTAGCTGAGAATCCAGAATGAGGCAAATATTTTCGAATGTGTGGGTTTCTTTCCTCGAATCAGTTCACTCCAAAGCCCTATAGAAACTCCAGAAAGGGATCAGTGCGGAACAAAGCTGCAGAAACTCTTGTTTTCGCACGCTCTCTCTTCCACCTCTTCAAAACTTCCGGACCCCTGTCCGGAGGTTTTGAATTTCACGGGGTGTTTCGATAGTCGCAATAGGTCCATCCATCAAAAACACATCTGCTGTCTTATTCGTAGAGAATGCAATCTAGTACTAGTCCTAGTTCGCTTCTCATTATTATGAGCCATGTTTCTTTCTTCATACGCTGAATGTCGAGTTTTGCGCAATCTCTGTACTTCAACTTGCGTAATCTGATAGACTTTGATTAAAAAACAACTACTCAACTAGTGGAATAGTATCCCACTCGAATGTTTCAATTCGGCAATTGTTTCATGTCAATCTATCGTTCAAGTATCAATGACCACCCGTCCATAATTTGTCCATTTTTGCTGATGGTTCAACTTCATTCCTTGAATTGATTATGCGTAATCTGTTCCAATTCAAAAAAGGCTTGCATTATTCGCAGACAATTCAGTTCACTACTTGCTAAACGCAATTTCTGCAGAATTTCTGCGACATGTCGCCCGTTCGTGTATTCCACTTCCTTTCGAAGAAAATAGTGTCGTTTCCTCGTAGAGAATTCAGTTCATTTCTCGCTAAACACTATTTCTGTCGCCCTACCGTTCGTGTACTTTCGCTCAAAAACCTCCTGTTGCTTCTAGAGAATTCAGCCACTGCAAGAGTCGAGCAGCAAATAGAAGACCGATTCTTCCATTCCTGTTACTTTTACTCTGTCGCTCTGTTCTCACAAACGGTGTTCATTTTTGTGTCATTCCAATGCTTCCTATGCACTATTTTCGTCGCCCTATCGTTATTCCGGTCAAGACCAGTCGCTCCTTCGCAGAGAATTCAGCCACTGCAAGAGTCGAGCAGCAAATCGCGACGACCCGGCGGCGTCCCGATAATTCCCGCGCATGACATGCGAAATGAGCGAAAGAGACTGGCGAAGAAGATCTCGTGGATCGGCGCGGCGTATAATGCCACTGAGAATGTAGCGATGATCGTGAGTTTAACTAAAATTTTGTTTTAAAATTTTTTAACTATGCATGTAGAACATTTTTTTCTCAAATATAGTTGTGGTCGTCACAATCACATATTGATTTTCACGATTTTGCATTACATGTGATGTTTACTAATACTGCAATGAGTTAGTCTCGGTGTTCTCGTATAATTCTACTGAAAACTAAAGTTGTATGTTTATCTCACGCGTTTGAACACGCAAAGCTATGTATCATTATTGTTGCAAGCGCGTTCTCTGACCTCCCATTGACGCAATTGTTTCCATGCACACGATACTTCGGTACCAAAACTATGACGCTCAAAGCCGCGCCGCTCTATTCTTATATTCTCATCCTTTGAGATTATAATCCGATTTGACGCGATTTCTTTGCGCAAAGCGACACCGCGGCATCGATTTCCTTTTTCCTCCCATCCTTTTCTGATTTATAGGCGACGCCCTCAGCTCACAGTCAGTGTCTCTCTCTGACCATCTCTCTCCCCCGCTCCCTTTTATCGGCCTTATCAGTCTCTCTCTCTCTCTCTCTCTCTCTATCTCTCTCTTCACCCCACTCACGATCACTGATAATGACCACGAGAAGTAGAGGTCCATTAAAAATAGCAGCAGCAACCGTCTGATAATCGGATTCGTTAAACAGGAATAGAGTCTTATGAATATTATAGCAGACTATGAATAACCAAGTGAGTAGAAGTTTCGAAAATCAAAAGCTGTAAAAGGCGAGCAGGCAAAAAACAAACATGAAGAATAGACAACGAGGTCGATAAACTCCCAGCGAACAGACCTTTTTCGCGCCCAGTTGTCTTGGCAATTCGAAGGATTCACATGATTCCAAACATACAGATCAGGGTTAGAGCGAGATAGTGTACAAAAGTGAGAGAGTCCCTCTCGATTTCACACGCTCTCTCACTCAAAAGGCCTTTCTGGATGGTTGACCGGTCTGTGGAATGATGTGGGAATAGAGTCTTATGAATATTATGACAGACTATGAATAACCACGTGAGTAGAAGTTTCGAAAATCAAAAGCTGTAAAAGGCGGGCAAAAAAACATGAAGAATACATAACAAGGTCGATAAACTCCCAGCGAACAGACCTTTTTCGCGCCCAGTTGTCTTGGCAATTCGAAGGATTCCCTTGGAGATGCGAGGGAGAAGTGAGAAAAGGAGAAGGGGACAAGCAACGAAATAATAGCGTAGTTTGAGACGCCAGTCGGGCTTTCTAAATAAAAATTGTTGTAACTGATAATTATGAAACGCTTCTAACATTTTTGTACAACAAGTTCCAGATATTATCATATTTTTTGTGCGCAGGAGAAGGGACAAATTGCGACACAGAGCGCAAATTTGCTAGGAGAATGGTTCTCCAGGGTTTTCATTTGTTAGAGAACGGTTCTCCAACCTCCGCGTTCCGCACGCTCTTTCGGTTTCTCTCCGAGGCGAGAGAGCGTGCGGAACGCGGAGGTTGGAGAACCGTTCTCTAACCAATGAAACCCTGGAGAACCATTCTCCTAGCAAATTTGCTTTCAGTGGAGAGATAAGCAATCTGAATGCGCGTGTTTCTCATCCTTTTCACACTCTGCATTGTGACTCAAATCGAATCTTGAGAGGAAAAAAAGATCGATCACATTTCGCATACAATCGCATCGCGTTTGATTGCTCTTTGAGTGTTTGCTTTGCCTTTTGCACTTTTTGATGATAATTGCATTTCTTGGTGGAATTTCCCACACTTTATCGATTTTTTGGCTCATAATTTCACTAGTTATTGTTTCTTAAAAGTAAATAGGATGAGAAAATTACTCTCTTTATTGCGCGCAGTTAGCCAGTTTGGTCTACCACATGAATAATCAAAAAAAATTTTTATTGTTTCATTCATCAATATTTTGAAAATGAGCACCCTCACTAATCAAATGTCCCATGACATTCATGTGGTATGTCATTTATTGGTCTTTTTTCGTTTTCTGTTAAAAAGAAAGCCAGTCAGCTGTTGAGAAACTTCCGCCCGGCATCTCTGTCTCTAGTTAGCCAGTCTGGCTATCTCTATCTCCATCCCTTTGTCCAATGCATGAGACCAGCGACAATCGGCATGTCTTCATTCATTCCTTGGTCTCTTGGACTTTGTCAGGCGCTTTTTAGCGCAAATTCGAAAAATTTCAGGCCATTTGCGAACTTTTCTCCCTACGTCTTCCACTATTACCGTCCTAATCTATCTCTCGTTCGAGAGAGAGAGAAGGAGAGAGAGAGAGAGAGAGATTTGCTCTCTGATCTTCGCCCCCAGCGAGAAAACAACACGGGACTGCTCCCTTTGCCTCTGACGACATCTGCCCAAATGCAATAACTTGACCTCCTGCGCTTTCCCGTTCTTTCATTCTCTGCCAGACCTCTTTTCCCCATTAACTTACGATAAAAATTCGGGATACGAACTCTCTAAGACAGTTGTGATCTCTGAATGCGCTTATCACTTTTGTTTTTGAATTTGTTGTAATCAGACTGCAGTCTATTTTCCGATCACCCTTTTGACAGATCTGGTCTCTCTAGTGTCGTCTCAATGACGCTCTCGCTTTATGATTGATGCACATCCTGATCCCCCCTTGTTTCTTGCATCGTTTTCGCTAACGTGTCCGGGAAGGCTGGCCACATGGAGGAACCTTACTTGTATGAAACCAGCCTTGCCGGTGGGTCCCGGCAGGAACTTTTTCTCATTTTTTAACCTTACCTTTTTGGTCTAGTATGTTTTCGCCCAGTCTTGCGATCTTGCCATTTTGCTGAATTCTCCGTTCACGCTCAATTACCCGTACACTTCCTCCTAGAGTGCGAAATGTGAGCTTGCGGTCTCCGCATTTCGCATGCTCTATCATCCAGCGATCCCCGATGGAGAGAGTGAGCGACATGAAGCGGTCTCACATTTCTCTCTACTTCCCCAGTTTTAAAAACTAGTCCGAATCTCCTCATTTCATACACTCTCTACACCGGTCTGTCGATGAGAGATTGTGCGAAATGAAGAGGTACGGACGCGTTTTTAAAACTCTACTTCCCCCTCATCTCGGTTCCTGATTGCCGCTCACTCAAATCTAGCGCTGTTAGACGCAATGCGCAACTTTTTAACAGCTTTTTATATAAAAATCTATCGACTAGGATGGCTAACGGCGGTACGCGTACCGGTACGTGTACCGCGGTAAATCTGTTTTCCAATAGAACACAGTTGATGAACTTTTCAAAAAGGGAAAAATTGTACCTCAGATGATGTTTTCTGTCGTTTTCGAAGTATCATCTCAATCTACCTTGCTAATAAAGGGTCGATGTACTGACGGTACATTCGTGTACCGTCGGTACACGTGTACCGCTTTCGCCACCCTACTATCGACGTCAAAGGGTGCAACGAGATAGGTGGGAACTCTATGACTAGACTTTGAAATGCAACTATACAACTACCCGCATAAGAGGGAAATTACACCCCGACCCTCTTCATTCTCCGCACTCTCTCTTCAAAAAAAGCGGTCAATTCCCCTGTTATGCGGGTAGTTGTTTAGTTACCTTTCAAAGTCTATCTATGACGCTATGGATGAGCATTGGGCGTACAATTGAGGAAATAAGTTTTTTTTATAAAGGCGTTGCACTCTTCAAAATCTTTAAAAAACAGAACCGTTCTTCTCACTAGCACATCTTGTGCTCCTGTTTGTACTCTCTGAACTTTTGCAGGACCCTAACTTTCCAACTAATTCCCGGTCCCGGTCCCGGTGTCAAAGTACCCGCTCACGCCTGAAAACATCTGTGCCACCGCAGTAGTCGCTCAAGGAGAAATCGGAACCCGCCCCGGGTTTTCCGTGTGCAGGGAGAGAAAGAGAGAGAGAGAGAGAGAGAGAGAGAGAGAGAGAATAGATACACAGAGTAAGTGTAAAACGAAGATGATTGAGAGGGGTTTTGCGTAGTTTTGCGTCAACGCGCGCGCTCTCCCGTCTCATATCACCCTCCCCTGTCACTTTTTGCGTGTGAGCTGATCCAGAAGTGTTCCCTGCTCTACTCCTGACCCCTTTCTGGAAGTCGATACCGCCACAAAAGGGGTCAGAAGTAAACACTAAAAAAACTGGTGTCAGACAAAAGGGGTCAGAAGTAAGCACTAAAAAAAAACTTTCCCCATCTCACACATTCTGGTCTGACCAACGACATCAGAAGCGAGAACGTTCTTGCTGACCCCTTCTTTAGTCCTTCTTTAGTATAAGTAAAGATGTGTCACTCGTGTTTTTTTCATGTTTTCAGAGTAGTCACCGGTGTTGTCCAAATTTGGCCGTGACTCATTACTTCGCGTGTTCCGTAGTAGTGTTTCCCGCAATTTCTCATTAGGGAATTTTCGAAAATTCGACTTCTTCCGAAGACAATTCTCATCATTTCGCGTGTTATTCACTCCTTTTCTTCACACTTTCCCGCATGAGAGATTCTATTGTCATCAGCAACGGCTAAATAACCCATAAATATTTCAGCGCCGACATAGTTGCGCACTAACCTTTGCGAAGCGCGCGCGCATAGGAGTTCGTCCGTGTCTTAGGCGAACCTTCCTGCTTTGTTATTATATTGGTTTTGCAAGCAACTAAAGTATTGTTAACACTTAGCTAGCGACCATTGTTTAAGAGCGCGCAACGTTCCTTGTTATCTTGGAAATTATAGATGTTTTTGCAAACTTCATAATTATTGCCACCACTTCTGATACTAGTTCTCGCTCTGTAAAAAAACCTCTTTTCCGAGTTCGAGAACTCTTTTTTGCTGTTTCTTACTACCTTCGAGTGTGTACAATGTTCCCGGACATATTTCAGCTTTTCTGCTTATTCCTCCTTCTCCTCCGCTTTTGCCAATCCAAGTTTTCGCACGCTTGATTTCCCGATTGAATGCGTGGTAGCGCATAAAAAAGTACGGGCAGCCCTCAGAAATGTTCTCAAGAGTGGTGAGGGAGAGAAAGGCGAATGATTGTTCATCTGCCTCTATTGTTTGGGCTTTCCTCTCTCTCTCTCTCCGCCCTTTTTGTTCCTATTTCTCTCGCCATCCGTCAATTTCTCACTGCTCAAGAAAAGTGCCGTGTTTCGACAACATGATTGATCATGGGTTCACGCGGGTTTACAATTTTACTTCACGCATTCACAATTGTATTTTGGAGCACGCGCCAGAGAGGGCTCTAGAATTTTGTTCTAGAATGTTCTAGAATATTCTAGAATTTTGGGTTTCCGAAAAGGCCCTGATCCGCGCGGATTTGTGAAACTCTATAGGATTTTATATATAACATTCCCAGATCTCTTCATTTGCATGTATGCTCACTTCACCTTGACGAGCTAGCGCGCGCGACAAAATAAAAAATTCGGACTTTCGCATTCCGGAACTTCCCTTTTACCCCCCCCCCCCCCAACAACAAAACGTTCCATCTCAAAATAATATCCTCCTCGCAACTTCCGCATTTTTTCCACGTGCGCATTTCCCAAGAGGATATTTAAGCTATTCTAGAATTTTGGGTTTCCGAAAAGGCCCTGATCCGCGCGGATTTGCGAAACTCTATACGATTTTAGTGAGCGCGGTTTTGTGGGGGAAATATTGAGACAAGGGAGAGAGAGAGAGAGAAAGTGAGACAATGCGACACGAAAAAAGAGGAAGGAAGTCATGCCGAGAGGGGTTTCCCTTAGCACCCCCCCCACACGAAGAGTCCCACACTCAACCACTTTGAGCCTAGGGCCAACGATACACTAGTCTCATGTTTCAGATGCTCTAGTCTGATGAACAAATCCCGATTTCGCCCGATATGAACTTGGTCATTGCTTAATCATTGATATCAATCAATGATAATCATTCCTCTCTGAATTTCCGTCCGTTTTTTTCTTCAAATTAGTCGAACATTATTGCCTCGATCTACTGTTCTGTCGTCTAAAGCGCGGAATCCGCGAAAAATCATCGTCGTTATTCGGTCGAAAGTATTTTTGCAGTTTGCCAAATATTCACTTTTGCGCGAATAACGGTATCTCTCTAAAACGATTGTTTAAAAAGTGCGGAATCCACTCGTTTATTAGAGTAAGCAGAATAGTGTGTGTAGTGAATTTTCATCTAGTCTCAAGGAGTGCTTTCGAATGGTGTATGGCTCATCATCTCAGAGGGAAATAAGTCTACGACTTCAGAAGTCTTGGCTACTGAGGGACGACTTTAAAGTATAGAAAGTGCCGCTCCCCTGCCTCTAATCGAAGCGAGTAGACATATGAAGTCGTCTCTCGGTAGCCGAGAAGTCTACAGTCGTAGACTTATGTCAATGTGAGATGAAAGCTCGTTGCCGATTTCTGGTGCCCCCTTGTCAGTCGATCCACTTTTCATCACTCATCTTTTTTTGCAATTCGCCGTTTCTCGGGCCAATGATGTACATTTTTCCTGTTTTGCATGCTATTATTTAAAAAAAAAGATGTCCACACTATCAATTACTACTCTACAGTTACTTCTAGAGCGCCAATTACTCACTGCAGCGTTTTTTCTTCGCGTAGCATTCTTATTTTTGCATCTTTGCTCCGCCTGAGCGACCCTTGCTCAGTGACGCTTCTAGAACGCCTTTTCTTCAAAAAGACGGCCGAATCCACTCGCTGATTAGTGTGTGTCTCCTTTCTCAGTCGGCGCAGTCCTCATCACTCATCTCTCTCTCTCTCTCTCTCTCTCTCTCTCGCTCTCTCTCTCTCTCTCTCTCTCTCTTTCTGATCTCTCTCTCAGCTCAGTTCTCTTCATTTTCCAGTTGGCCAGCTCTATTTTGTTATTCTGGTAGATGCTGCTGCTGCGTTTCCCCCATCTACTGTCAACGATGGACTAGAAACGAGGCACAAATGGTTCTATCTCGCCAGAATGGGGCCAGGGCGAGAGAATGTGCAAAAGTGAGAGAGTCCCTTTCGATTCCCTCTTTCCGTAAGGTTGACCGGTCTGTGGAAGGGCGCGGAGAGCGGCCGCGTTAGCCCGCTCTTGCGCCTCCTTTTAGTCGAATTGAGAAGACGAATTGAGAATGGAGGGAGATGGTACGCGGAGTCCACAGATTGAAATAATAGAGAGAGAGTGACCTAGGGCGACAGCCAGTTTACATATAATGGTCAAAATTGAACTATACAATGTGCTGCTAATGCATTTTACTGTATTCAGTGCTGCATCTCTCACGATTGATCAAAAACCAACCACTCGCAAAGAAAAAAATCACTAGGAGTTTGCAACTCCATATTCCCAGAGTGAGGGTTTGAATCTCTAATATTCGAGAGAGTGCACGAAATTGAGAGTCGCGCTCTCTAATTTTTGCACGCTATCCAACATTAGAGTTTGAAACCCTCGCTCTGGGCATATCAAAAGTAGCGTTTTTTTCTTTGTGAGTATTCTTCTGCTGGTTGAGTATCGCGTTGTGGTGGTATTACATTTATAAAATGATACGATCACACCAAAAAGTCAAATGACGAACTTCCGTTGTTTACCACACAGGCACGTACGCGCCCTCTCACTTTTGCCCGCTCTCTCGCTTTGGTAAACACAGGAAGTACCATTTTGACTTTTTGTGTGTTCGTATCATTTTATAAGTGTAATATTAGCACCGACAATGCCACCACACCGGGGCGAAGCCAGTGAAGCCTCTGCCGTGCAAATTGTTGTGGGTGCTACAGTTTTGGCAACCGGAGATCAACAGTCAAATGAACGATCTCGTACTGCATGCATATTGTAGAGGAGGAAGGAGTTGAACAAGCTGCTTCCTTATTAGGAGATCACGCTGCTTTTTAGCTGCTAAACACAGTAGCCATTTATCACTAATTATTCAATTTATCTTAAAAATATGCGATTTGTTTGCGTACGATTATTTCATTTATAAAATGATACGAACACACAAAAAGTCAAAATGGTACTTCCTGTGTTTACCAAAGCGAGAGAGCAGGCAAAAGTGAGAGGGTCGCGTACGTGCCTGTGTGGTAAACAACGGAAGTCCGTCATTTGACTTTTTGGTGTGATCGTATCATTTTATAAACGTAATAGTAAGTAAATTCTCTGAAAGTCACTTCATTTGCGGTCCCTTTACATGCGTTCATAGTCGATGAGGAAAGATAATACTACACACAGAAAAAAACAGTATTATATGAGGCCCATGACCCTCTAAAAAGTCTTATATTTAAGACTTAAGTTCTTATATATAAGACCTTTGAAAAGGTCATGGGCCTAAAATTCTGTGTGTAGGGCTAGGCAGTCTGTAGTAGCACAGAGAGTATCGTCAGGTGCTGTTGCCTGGGTCATTAACACTTTAAGCGCTCTCTAAAACAAAAACATTGTTCTAAAATCAGCCCTTCCTGCACTTGTCGCCTCTTCTCATAAATCAATCGTTGCTTCAAAAACCGCCGGGTGTGTCGTCTTTCGCCAATAACAAATCACACCTGACTGAACAGCGAGCCGCCTCCGCAAAAACATGATTGAATCTGTGCGAGAAATTTGATGATCTTGTTGCCACAGTTTTGCGAGGGAGAATTGTGAGATTGCTGCTGCACCTTGCAACTTGATATTTATTTCAATTGTAATATTACTAACACTTAATAATTGGGTAATGTGGGGACAACAAAAGCACTAACAATTAGAAATCAGATACCTAGCTTCATGACGTTATTTTTTGTTGAGTATATTGCATCAGCGTCCTTGAAGCAGAACGAGAACTTCTCAGAGGGAAATAAGTCTGTCGACCCTAGACTTATGGACTGGACAGCGACGACTTTCAAAGTCTAATCGCGTCGCTCCCCTGCGGGTATTAGACTTTGAAGTCGTCCCTAGCCAGCTTAGACTTCCTTGCCCCTCGCGCCCGCCCCCCGACGCGCACCGTTCCTGTTGTCAAACGCAAAGTGGAGTGGACAGGCAATTGTAGACAAAAGCGCCGCGCCTCTTCAGTCATTTGTCTCTTGCAACGCTTTAACCTTCATTACATGACGTGGAAAATTTTCTAGTGGTAGAAAATGCAGAACTCGGCTGCCGGTTTGGTGTAGTACTGCGCACTACATTATAGTATCTCTTGTCATTTCAGCCTGCACTTTGACATCTGATTGTGGACCTGCAGATACACAGTCTAACTAACATTAGTAGCGCTAAGGAACTGCATATTGCGTATTCATTTTTCTATAATGTTCGTTTTTTTTCTGCTTTGAAAACTGCGATTCGCGTCTCCTCGCCCGCCCTTTTCACACACTTCATGATAATATGGGCACACAGCTCCACACAAAGCAAAAGCTGCTCCCGTTTAGTCGATCGCTGTCGATTTCTCCACTATTTCCTCTTTTCTTTCTCTATCCCTCTGTCTCGATTGAGAGCCATATATGCATCATACACATTCAAATTTTACGAGCGTATCTCCCCCCTCCCTAAACGGGGGAGACAGCGCTTTTCGTTGTTGTTCTTCATCCCAATCCTTCTGTGTTGCTCTTTGGCTCGTGCGCGCGCGCGATTTTTCCGCTTTAGTGACTTGCCAATCTGATGACTCTCTGTCTCTCTCTCTCTGTGTACTCCGGATGCCTGGTTCCCTTCTCGTCCCTCTTCTTGGTATTCTTTGACGAACTGAGCCCCTCATCAGACGCGACTTCTCTTTGATGCCACATCTCAGATTCTGATTCTGGCCCCCATTCTCCGCTCTTTTCCCAGTATCTTTTGTCCTTGTTTCTTCGGGAAAACGCGCGCTCTTGTACAGCAGTACAAATCTCCAGAGAGGGATCAGGAGTTGGAAGGCGAGCGTGAAAGTTAGAGAGCGTTCTCACTTTCACACGTCCTCGACACCTTTATGAAGGATCCAGGGGCTGCTAGACTATGAAAAAAACAAGAAGAAGCACTCTCCGAAGTTTTCTGGTGTGTAGGGGGGCGAGACACGTAAAAAAGATTAGGAAAATGTGCTGGGAAAGACTGAAGAAAATAGTGGATTCAATTACTCTGCCCCCTCTTTCTCACTTCCTTTTTTCGCCTGTTTTTGTCATGCTCTCACACTGTGTCTATGTCCCGATTTTCATGCAGAACCCACGCTCCGGTTGATTCTTTCTTAGTGAATAAAAAACCGTTGTTTGAATGCCGCCTGGATGCTGTCTAGTCGCACAATCTTTCGAAAGTTATTGGATATGAGCTAATCATTTTGAACCCCCGAATGTCATTCTCTCTAAGAAAATACTCCTGCTTCGTATGTTGCGATTGGTTGTCAAATCTCAGATATATTTATTTTTCTCGCGTGTGTTGCAACCCTTGAGAGAAGTTTGACGAGTTGATCCAGGTCTGTCCTTTTTCCGACTCTTCACTAGACGAAATGTTGATCCAACTAGTAGTCTTCTCTGTGCAGTATGATTCGCGCAAAAATCTTTTCGCTACAAGTGTTTTCAGATATTATGTTTCGGAAAAGTATCATATCTTTATTTTTTTTTCGGTTTCCTGATAATGCCTCAGCTGTTTTGCGATGAAAAAACTCTTTAAAGTTTAAAAAAAGAGATCTGGGGAGGGGTGAGGTCGATTTTACGAGCGCTCTCTCACTCATGATCCTCTCCCGAAGCTTCTTCTTTTCGTCCTCATGCCCATTCGAGTAGTTGATCCTCCCTCCTCGTCTCGACCGCCCTGTGGATATTCCCACGACGTGTGCGCATCCTTTAGAGAGTCTCGCACGCCGCTCCTATTTCTTTTGAAAGTGAGGCTACGCAGTCCAGTCATCTCCCAAGCCCATCTTCAGACATAATTTTGTCTTGCCAGTTCTGTAAAGCTTTTCATAAAATTCGTAAACTGACCACTTTCTTTGAGTAGCCCTATTACATCTGATCGATTTCGATTCATCATTGTTGCACTGCGATTCCTCGAGATTTGCATGAACGCTAAAATATTTGTCTTGATTATGCACCCCCTTGTCATCACGAACTTGGTCAAGCGCGAAGAAATCGAACTGTTCTAAACGCGTCATTGTGGTGTTTTCCGAGTTATTATGAATCTCGCGCACTTACTATGATCATTTACGTAGAAGGAGCTTTTACGTAGAATGGGCTGATTTGGCACATAAAGAAAATAATCGCATATTTGGCTTTCATATTGCACGTTCTTAGAGTTCTTAGATAATGGTAATTGAATAAAATAGATTATTGCTATTCCTTGTGGTTTACAATGCATTTCACGATATCTTTTACTTGATAGAAGATGAACAGCTATTGATAGTGAAGTTTGCTTCTTGTTTATTCTGTGCTGTTGAAACATATTTGAAATAGCAGTGCGCTATCACACTGCTCCATTGTCGCATCATTCAAAGTATATCCCGAATCAATTATTTGGCATACTGAAACTATTACAGTTGCATGATTTTTTTCTTTAATTGCCGCTACACCCTTCGCGGGTGTATCAAATAAATAAATAAATAAATAAAAAGCATGATTTCTGGGCCCCTCTATCACTTCACTGACTATCAGTTCAATTCCCTCAAATTAGGTCGAGTAAAAACACGAAATTTCATCCTCTGATTGATCCTTGGTCTTTATTTTTTGGGTCTTTATAGCATTTTGACACATACCATAGGGTTGTCTACTGACGAGGCCCACCTCCATGGATGAAGTCAGTGTCTAGTTACCAAAGGCCGAAGCACTGACCGCCATCTCATTCGGCTGATTTGTCATCTCACCTATTCTATTTACTAACTAACGTATTACAAATTCACAAATAAAATATTAAAACGTTCCGCGGCTAAAGACAATTTCCGCTAGCGAGAGAGCATGGCAAAGCAAGAGACGCGCCGAGGTATAGAAAGAGAGTACACGCACAAGTAGACCATGTTATGAACGTATCATTTTAAAATTGTTATACCTAGAATGCACAACAGTTTTTCACTGAATATTCAATCGCTGACCTCATCTCAGTCAGCCGAGATGGCTCTCGGGCGGGAGGCGCTGTCTCTCGAGCCGTTGTCAGGCGCGTCCGGCTGCTGGAACGGCCCGCCGCAGTTCAGCGAGGAGCTGCTGGATAGACTCAATCAGGGTGAGTGATCTCCAATTGATTTATTTTTATTTTTTCAAGACATCAAAGTTCTTGCTATCTTGCAAAAATCAATTGTTCAAGAAGTCTGCTCGGCAATGACTAGAGTATACTCAGAACCCTTGTGAGTCCCCTAATCAAATCCTCTTAAAGGGACCCGGCACCGGAAATTAATTAAGACTCAGAAAACGCAGGTGTGTTGTGCGATCACAAAAATGTAAAAAAAAAAATTTTTAATTTTTTTCCTGAATTTTCCGCAATTTTCAAAGTTCAGGACCGGAGCCGGCTTATATACACCGGTACGTGGGAAAACACACCACCGGGGCACACCACATGTACCGGTCGCTTTTTACAGCCATTTTTATTGTTTTCCTACTGTATTTTATATATGTTTTATACATATTCCGCATCCGAATATTGATTTGCGATTGTTCCCGACACGTATGCTTGGAATTCACACTAGATTAACCTGGAGAATGAATGTAAACACATGACGAGAGAAATGCTTCATTTACGGAGAGTTTGCGATCAGACGAAGACTTTTCCGACACATAGACGACACTCCGCACAACTGGAGCGGCTGCTCTGAGAGAATCGCGGTATCTTTAGGACTTGCCGTGAGCTGCAGCGCCATCAAATACCAAAGATGGCGCCTGCGGTTTTCCCAACCCCGCTCTACCAATGTGTGCCAGTAATCTTCCCAATTCAATGGAAATATATGTTCTGATACGAAATATGTACAAAACGTATATAAAATACCGTAGGAAATCAATAAAAATTGCTGTAAAAAGCGACCGGTACATGTGGTGTGCCCCGGTGGTGTGTTTTCCCACGTACCGGTGTATATAAGCCGGCTCCGGTCCTGAACTTTGAAAATTGCGGAAAATTCAGGAAAAATTTTTAAAATTATTTTTTAAACATTTTTGAGATCGCACAACACACCTGCGTTTTCTGAGCCTTAATTATTTTCCGGTGCCGGGTCCCTTTAATGCACATGATTCTAAACATACAGACAGGGGTCAGGGCGAGAGAGTGTGCAAACTTTAGAGAGACAATCCTTCTCGATTTTACACGCTCTCTCACCCTTTCTGTAGTGAGAGAGCGTGCAAAAATGAGAGAGCGTGTTCGGCCTGTGGAACGGTGTGAATTGAGTTGGCAACACAATTCAACACTCGATAAAGTTATCTCAGCCAAAATGATGTTAAAGTTTCGGTAACTGGTTTCAATATGCCAAGCTCAATAATGTCTGAATAAAAAACTACAAAAACACGCATTACCATTGTTCAATTTGTAAGAAGTATTTGAGTGTCTTCGCTTCGAATTCTGCGTAAAAGTTAAACGTACATCGAATTTTGATATTCAGAATCGACCTACTCGCCCTCCACTCCCACGCCGACCTCACAACGGCGAAACACGCTCGTCGGAATGGTCTCGTTCCTACGGTAACTTGATCTTTGATCTCTGACCTAGCCGTCTTTTCAATCAATAATCGTCGAGCACCAATTTTCTTCTTCTGTGACCGTCACTTTTTATAGCCACATTTTCTCTTGATTAGAAGATTAGCCATAAATTGATCAATTTCAGAGACGTCGTTCGAGAGGACAAGTTGTATCCAATGTACTTTCGGCATTTAAACGCAGGCCGAATGCAGGTGAGGGAACATTTCATTTTTTTAAACTGTGTTGCAATATTTATGCTAATGTGAGGAATTGCTTATGCAAATATAGTTTTCAGTTCGCGCTCTTATTCCTACTCGTTCTATCGGTCTGGCAAGGTGCGCTGGGCATTCTGCAGGGGCAGTGGTGGTCGGCGGGTGAGTCTACAATTTATCAGATTTGCAATTTCGACTGTGCACAGCAATTCATTTGTTTCATGTTTTTCCCCAGAGCCGAAATCTCCAAAATTGAATTACTCGCACGGACATTTTCATTTGGCTATTGTTGAAACTCATTGGGAGTGTGTCCGCGATTATCCACTATACCCTCTGTAATGCACCGAGCCTGGCGCGGATGTTACCGTGGAGAAAACAGCAAAATATAAGTATTTAAATACGAGGGGTGAAATGAACAACTTGAATATTTATTTAAAATACGATAATTCCAGTAGCCCTGCTCGTATCCTGCTTGCTCGTAGCAGTATTGATCGTTCTCTACCGAGGCAACGCGCAGATCATTTCATGGATACTCGTGGTCTACTCATTGGTAACACAATATTCCCTGAAAATTTAGTAACAAAATTGGCTGCTCCGAATATCGTTATGCGAAAAAATTTGAATATTTATTTGATTTTCAGATACTGGTCGCTTGCTCGCCTCCCGTTCTACACTCCGCGCTTACTTTACTCATCATCTTCATGTGCTACACTCTCCTGCCGCTGCCGTTCATGCCGACGGTGAACTCTCATTTATTGCATCTTGTCTGCTGACGGGACTCAAATAATGGACTGTCAGTGGGGTATAATACAACATTTATCAGTGTCGTCTTCTTTAGAATGATTCATTTTGCCCAGAATTGAGCGCCGGGAATAGACTTTGAAAGGTAACTAAACAACTACCCGCATAACAGGGAAATTGACCGCTTTTTAAAGAGATCGCGGGGAATGAAGATTGTGGGGGTGTCTCTTATGCGGGTAGTTGTATAGTTACCTTTCAAAGTCTAGCCAGGAGTCGGTCTCCTCTACATATTTTTCAAATGGGGATGAAGAGACCAATATCCGTCGGAGGTGTAGAATACGGAATATTTTCGTCTTCATCATTGATGTTTGCCACACAGAGAAAAATGTTTGTAGTTTTCTACTAACATGTTTGAATAACAAAACATATGCGCCGTACAGCAAGCATGATGGCTACTTCAGAATTTTTTGTACAAGCATATTTTCGAGTGCAACTGTCTCTTCTCTTCTCAGGTCATCGCAGCCCTTCTCATCTCTATCATCGGCATCCTAGTGCAGTTTATCCACAAGGGAGGAGGAGTGCAGGTGGGCGGGGCGAACTGGAATTTATCATCCGTAGAATCAGATAAATACACATTCGATCCCTGAGCTGCCATGAAATGTATTGCATAATGAACACAAAACTAGCCGGGATGTGTTGAGGTTAAATACACTACGCTCTATGCGTACACTACGCTCTATGCGTACACTACGCTCTATGCATAGTTCTGGGTGCAGGTTCGGTCCAGGGGGAGCTCGGTAGCCTGCTCCAGGTTCGGTCCAGGGGAAGCTCAGTAGCCTGATCCATGATTGGTCCAGGGGCAGCTCGGTAGCCTGCTTCAGGTTCGGTTCAGGGGGGCCTTGGCAGCCTACTTCAGGCTCGGTTCAGGGGGAGCTCGGTAGCCGGCTTCAGGTTCGGATCAGGGAGGTGGACTCAGTAGCCGGCTCAAAGTACAGTCCAGGGGGGAAGTTAGTATGCTGGGGAATGTTAATCTAGAAAGAGTACTGGCTTATTCCGTTGCAAAATGCTCGTGAGGCTGAGAGCGATCGAAAAAAAGTTGCCACTACGCCACTTCGTGGCTCCGTGGAAACTTTTTTCGATCGCTCTCAGCCTCACGAGCCTTTCTCAACGGAAACGCAGGATACGGTGTGTTGATTTCCCGGGCGTGTTCGAACACGTTTCTAACAGCGCAAAATACTTTTCCTGTGACCCCCTACGCTCACTGAATCATTTTGGAACTTTTCGAATTTTTCGTTTTTTCATGTTAAAACGTGTTAGAACACGTTCAGACACGTTTCTGACATCGCAAAACACTTTTCCTGTGACCCCCTACGCTCTGCGAACCAATTGGGAACTTTTCGAAAATTTCGCTTTTTCAAGTTAAAACTCGGCAAAACAGGTGAAAATGTGTTTCACGTTACTCAAGAACGTGCTAGAAGGGCTTCTGGCACTTTCGAAAAATGCGGTAAAACAATTGCCCGCGGCGGGGTTCGAACCTGGGGGTGCCGGATTGCTGGCGCATCGCGTAACCCACTTGGCTATGGATTTGGTTAATTAAAATTTGTAAAATTTGAAAGGTATTCTGGTCGGTTATCATATGCAAAAGGATCTGAGAAGATTGATTGAGTTTGAAGTGATTTATAGCGAAAAAACGAAAAAGTCCGTCAAGTGATTAAAACTCGGCAAAACAGGTGAAAACGCGTTTCACGGTACTCAAAAACGTGCCAGAACGGTTTCTGGCACTTGCGAAAAATGCGGCAAAAGGTTTGCCCGCGGCGGGGGTCGAACCTGGGGGTCTCGGAATCACAGTCTGGCGCTTAACCCACTTGGCTATGGATTTGGCTTATTAAATTTTGTAAAATTTGAAAGCTATTCTGGTCAGTTATCATATGCAAAAGGATCTGGGAAGATAGCGCGATTTTGAGGCGATTTGTTAGGAAGCTTCCGGATGCATGATTCCGGCCTCCAGAAAGGGGTCAGGGGTGAGAGAGTGTGCCAAAGTGAGAGAGTCACGCGATTTTGAAGCGATTTATAAGGAAAATGCGAAAAAAATGTCTGTCACGCGTACGGAAAAAAAAACAGACAGACAGACAGACAGACACAATGATTTCCTATAAGTGGAGGAATGATCAAATGATGATGAGAAAAGATAACAAATAATGTGGAAATCAATCATCTCAGTTGCTCTCTGACGCACTGCTCTTCATCGGCGTCAACATTGTCGGCTTCGCTGTGTACTACCCGACGGAGCTCGTGCAGCGCAAGACGTTCAGAGAGACGCGGTTAGTGTGTCGTTGGCGCACGAGTGGTGCGCAATATGTTTATTATTTTTTTATTAAATTTGCACCATCTCCAGTGAAATTGAAGTTCACAACACTCGAAAAGAGACGTTTGAAACATAACCAAGTTAGAGCCGTTTTGCTTTCCTTTCTCCGCTTATTATTGTAATATTTAAATATATAATAGGCATCTCATCAGTGTCTGGTACTGTAAATGTAAATGAGATCGAATGAGACGTTTACCTTTTAAAAAACTGTACAGGCGCTGCGTTGAGACGCGTATTATGCTCTCGAGAGAGACTGACAAGCAGGAACAAGTGCTACTCTCCGTTCTGCCCAAGCACATCGCCTATGAGGTACGGAGAATTTATCGTTCCGATGCGAGACGAGAACGCTACTTGCTAAACGGAGTAAACCTGTTCCAGGTGCGCAAAGACATGGAGGACCCATCTCATCGGCAGCAGGAGAGAATGTTCCACAAGATCTACATCCGCAAGCACGACCATATCAGGTACAATTTTATTTAAACATTATGCCCAGACCCTAATTTTTTTTTAAAAAACACATAATTGGTATTCGGTTGGCCGGAAAGTCTTGATAACTTTTTCATTCGTTTATTTCTCGAAGCAAACACAAGTACATTATGGGTTATATGCTCCATCATTATCGACGATATACTGCCAACGTTGTGTTAGCTTGTGGATGCCCTGTCTATAGAACCCTGCTGGGCGTGAGGCGAAATATTGCTTCAGTGCGGCCTCCAGACTTCCTCGTGTTGTGAACGATCTCTCTCGAAGGGCATGGGTCAGGTCCGAGATAAGCCAATAGTCACTTGGGGCGATGTCTGGGGAATACGGTGGGTGAGGGAGAATCATCCAGCCATACTTTCCCAGTTCCTACTTGACGAGTTTGGCGACATGTGGACGAGCGTTGTCATGCTGATAATATATTTTCTTATCTTTCAGGGCTGAACTATCGACTTCCTTCTTCAAATTACGTAGTTGTTTCACATAACGGTCGGCGTTTATGATTTGACCCTCGGGAAGGAGGTCCCAGTAGATGGGCCCATCCACTCCCCACCATATTGAGAGCATCACTTTTTTGGGGTGAAGGTCGGGTTTAGGGACATCCTGTGGCGTCTCTCCTTCTTGAATCCACTGGGCTCGCCTGTGGTGATTATCGTAGAGGACCCATTTCTCATCTCCAGTGATCAGCCGGCCAACCATCGATCGCCGCCGTGGAGAGTGAGAAGACTGTATGCATCATCGACTCGGTGGTCCAGCTGGTCCTGGGTCAGATCATGGGGTATGAATCGACCAAGAACTTTTCTCATCCGAAGAGATTTCAAGCCTTCCTCAACAGTGCTATGGGCAACCTTCAGTATGGATGCCAGTTCACGAGTGCTTTCGAATGGATCCGAATTCACCTGGGCTCTCAACGCATCCAAATCCAACTCACGGGGCCTTCCAGAGCGGTCCTGGTCATCGAGTGAAAAGTCGTCTTCTTTGAAGCGATGGAACCATCTTTGTATGGTTGGGTAGGAGGGAGCATGTTGGTCATAAATTTTCTTCAGGAGAGTCTCCGAATCCTTCAACGTTGTGTGAGATAGGAAGAGGTAGAGCAGAACATGGCGGATGTGGATTACACTGGGAATATACATCGTGCGTCAACTTCAGCACGGAGAAAGAGAGGGGAATGGGGAGTTGTTTACTACAAGGGCCCTAGTCTCCTTGTCATTTGTGAGGAACGAGGGGACACCAAAGTTCGAACGCGGCACACAGTAGAAAAACAAAAAGAGTTATCAAGACTTTCCGGCCAACCTGATACTAGAATTGTAGTTACCATATCTACTCTATACAACTACGTATTCTGCAAATGATAAATGATTGAGTACTCAGAGCGGGAAGTCTCCAACTTTCCTTACTCTGGAGACGTCTCCAGCTGAGAGAGCATGCAGACTCGAGAGAGCGGGCGAGAGATAGTGAGAGATGATCTCTCGTTTTTGCATGCTCTCTCAGCTGGAGACAATGTCTCCAGAGTAAGGAAAGTTGGAGACTTCCCGCTCTGTGTACAATTAAGCAACATTATCTTCCAGCATTCTCTTCGCTGACATCTGCGGCTTCACCAATCTCGCCTCTGAGTGTACAGCGGAAGAGCTTGTGAAACTTCTGAACGAACTCTTCATGCGCTTCGATCGGTTGGCGACGCGCAATCAGTGCATGCGAATTAAGGTGGGCTAATATTTAAATTGCGTCAAGGGATGCAAAACTCCCCAGTAGCACTACTATACTAGAGAAACTACTAGAGAAAAGAGAAACTACTATCTACTAGAGAATAGTGCTTGAGAAATGAGATCCGTAAATATGGATCTTCGCACAACAGATTTCGTAGTAACTCCGCAATTTAGTGTTCTTCGTAGGATGGCCTCTTTTTCATAGACGATAGTTTATTGTTGCAGATTCTGGGTGATTGCTACTACTGCGTATCTGGCCTACCCGATTACCTCTCGGACCACGCGAGTTGGGCGGTGCAGATGGGCATTGAGATGATTGAGGCGATCAAGTGAGTTTTTTTATGATTCGCACACGATCGGAAATGCCGGATAAGAAGCGAGCATAGCCAAGTTTCATTATGTTTCAGCCAAACTATTTTCACGCGATGTGACTGCTGCGGCTAATAAGTCTTCTGACGTCTTAAAAATGTAATACAACGATTTTTCCTTTTGTCAGACTCGTGCGCGATGTGACAGGCGTCAACGTGGACATGCGGGTGGGCATTCATTCGGGAAGGTGGGCGCATATATTAATAATTCATGTTCGGCAATTTTAAACCACAATACCCGTTCTTTCATATAAAGACTCTTGTTTTGTCTGAGTAAAGAGTGCGCCATAAGCGGTTGTATACGGTGAATTAAAATGTAGACTTTTTTATTTAAAAAAAATAAAAATTTGCAGAGCACACTGCGGCGTGATTGGACTGAAAAAGTGGCAGTTCGACGTGTGGTCTGACGACGTCACCATCGCCAATCACATGGAGCAGGGCGGACTACCTGGGTGCGCAAGAATTTCTAATTATTGGCATTAGGCATGCAATTTCTGATGGCCCTCGTCAGTTCTGCATTCTATAACAAAAAAATTGGAATTTTAAAAATCCTAAACCTTATTCGTTGAAGTCGCGTTCACATCACTGAGGCGACGCTCAATGCTCTCAATGGTGCCTACGAAGTCGAGCCGGGATTTGGAGAAGACCGGTGCGTAGTCGTCTTTTTGCTGTATTCATTGATGTATTATTTGGCAAAGTGTTTGATAATCTTGTTTGTTATGACAATTGTGCAATGTGCAGATCGAGCTACCTCAAGGACCACCGGATCAAGACGTACCTGGTTGTGGAAGATGAGACAAGAGAGGTTAGTCTGTCTTTTGTCTTCTTAAAAAAATTTTTGAAAAATTTTAAAATGAAATACCAAAAAAAGGAAACTGAAATGGGAAAAATACTCCATTAAATGGCTGAGGCATTTTTCGCCATCATTTTTCAATTTGCAGATGATTCCTCTACGGCAGCCGCGTCAAACGGGTAAGGAGTTGCGCACGATCGGGTACGACGCGGGCGGCATCCGACGCGGAAATAGTATACGGTAGGTGTCAATGGAGAAAATGAATCGCGAACTAGCTTTCAAAAATTGTTTACAGGCAAGTAATGAACAAGAAGATCGAGAAGCCGGTACAGGAGGAGGTCGAGAGCTACCTCATACAGGGCATTCAAGTTCGTTTATTTGAAAATCGCTCATGAAGATGTGTGTATTTCCTTTTAAATCCTTCCTTTAAAACCCTTTAAAACCAGTTTTCCTTACATCAACATCACAACATCGATTTGGTCGTACATACGTTCCATCTGAGAAACATACTCGAATTTTGTTTATGGTATTTTTATAAAACAATGCCATTACAATTATTGTTTCAGGCGATAAATAAAGAGACGTGGCGGAAGCAGTACTGCGACAAGCTAACCCTTGCCTTTCGACAGAGGAAAGTGGAGGAGAAGGTGAATGTTCTTTAAAATATCGATTTTGTTGAAAAACAGTTTACCATCATAATAACGATTTTACGGATCGCGGCAGAACTTGGAAAAGCTGTGAAACATACTCGAAATTCATATGCGGCCGTTGCATTGTAATGAGACAAAATTTAATCAAGACAAAATAATGATTTGCCTAGTCGCACTACATTAGTGAAAAAGTGACATCTTTTGCAGCTTTGCTCATCAGTTTCGCCCAAAAAATAGCTGAATCACACTGTAAATTATTTCCATTGCAGTTCCGCGAGACAAAGGAGATTTCTCTTCTGCATCAAATCTCCTGCTACATTGTTCTCTTCATTCTTACCTCACTCGTAGTCATCGTCGGAAATATGCAGTAAGTTATCTCAAAATCGGAAATAATGAAATATTGAATCTCTGGATAATTACTGCTGTATAATTATCTCTGGATAACTTGATTGATCACCATGCGCTGTCATTTCCCTAACGAGTTCAATACCGAAATGTGTTTCACTCGCAGTTCATTCGTGACTGATCGTAAAAGCGGTGGTTCTGGAAGATATCTAGGCAGCAATAAAATATAAACGATTTAAAACGCATGAAATGTATACCAATCTACCTAGAAATTAATTGCAGCTCGAAGATCCTCTTCGCTTTCCTTCTCGTTGGATGTTCCGCACTACTGGGATGCATCGCTCTCATGCTCATTCGATCATTCGTGGTGAGATATTTGACCCTTATACTCCGTCAGAAGTTCGCGAACTTCTGACGGATTATAAGGGTCGATTAATGAATACTCATTTCGAAAGGAATGATTAAGAGGATCGTAAAGTGCGCATTTATTTGATCCTATTGCTGGCACATTGTCTCATGCCTGTCGTTTGCCCAATTTCTTCCTATTGGAAAATCGTGTCGAGGCCAGCGGGATTTGTAGGGATCGAGCGTTGTCTTTATTGTTAATTGCCAACCTTACAAGTAGCTCGAAATACTAGAGACTGGTCTCAAGTGTTTTACGCAATGAATATTTTAGTTTTTTTTTCTATTTTTTTTTTTAAATTAAGTATATCCGTGCAGGAATCTCAGCGGCTGCGTCGGTCGCGCAAGCGTGATTCCCTTCCGACCGTGCGACTCTCACGACCGCTCCGGCTGCTGCTCGTGTCGGCGATCATCTGCCTATTCAACGGATTCCTAATCGCCGGAATTCGGGTTCGTTTAATATGGTTTTCCACTAGGAAACAGTTCAAATTAAATATGTTTCATCCACTTAACTTTAGTTTGAGTACCGCATGCCCATTGATCATTTCCACTCACCTTATTCGAATGTGATATGAGCAAAGATGTGTAATGATAGCGCTAGGGAGCCAAACAGTCGTAGATTTGTTATTATCATACTATTATTTTACTTCGCTGCAACTACCGTTATTTCAAAAAAAATACGATACTATTTCAAATGCGCGTTTCAGCGTATCGAGCCGGCAACGTGTACATTCGACTGCGCTAATCTGAAGTCTCATGGATCGATTGCTGAAGTACATCCACAAAATTGCGAAGAGATCGAACGGTTTCAGATCGAGGTGAGTTACATCTTCTTCCCATTAAAACTTGCACAAAATTTCATCTTGAGTGTACTGGAAGAGTGTAAATTGAAATAGAAAAGACCGCATGAAATAGTGACTATAAATAGTCGTCGGAAGAGCGCTGAAAAACAAGATAATGGTTTGATCAGAATTTCGAAATGTCAACAATAAAGTGTTTTCCAGCTCTTCTTTGAATCCGTTCTTCTTCTGTTCATCTCGGCCTGCGTGTACCTATCGCTGCTCGCCATTTCTAAGGTATTTGTTCTCTTGTTTCGACGTAAGCGGCTAGACAAGGAAGTTTAGTTCGCATACAAAAGTCTTATTATAAATGTTCCAACTCGGAATCACTACAAAACGAACAATATTCTCTTTAGATGTTCATCATGTCAATTCTGTCCATCGCCGCAATCGCTCTGCTCTGGCTTGCTCGCACGCCGCAGCTTAAACATCGGTAAGAATTTTAATAATCTATTCCTCCACTTATAGGAAATCAAAATGTCTGTCTGTTTGTCTGTGTGTTGGTTTTTTTACGTCGCGTGACGGACATTTTTTTCCGCATTTTCCTTATAAATCGCATCAAAATCGCGCTATCTTCCCAGATCCTTTTGCATATGATAGCCCATCACGAAACACATCGAACTTTATATTTGAAAAATCGATAATTTCATGGCCAAGTCGGTAGCGAGCTCGAATTCAAATCCGAGGGTCTCAGGTTCGATCCCCGCCGGTGCATAGTCTTTTGCCGCATTTTTTGCAAGTGTAACAAGTGGTCCAAACCCATTTTTGAGTAACGAGAAACATATTTGAGCATCTTTTGCCGAGTTTCAAAGTGAATTATCGATTGATTTCACGCGATTTCACGCGATTTCATGAAATTTTCGCACATATCGTTCCAAATCATTCCTCATGCCGGCAATGTCGCAGGAATGGAGTTAGAACGAGAGTGTAAGGGAAATAGAGAGTGACTCTCTCACTTTGGCACACTCTCTCACCCCTGACCCCTTTCTGGAGGCCGGAATCATGCATCCGGAAGCTTCCTAACAAATCGCCTCAAAATCGCGCTATCTTCCCAGATCCTTTTGCATATGATAACTGACCAGAATAGCTTTAAAATTTTGCAATATTTAATTGACCAAATCCATAGCAAAGTGGGTTACGCGCTTGACTTACAATCCGAGACCCCCAGGTTCGAACCCCGCCGCGGGCAAAACGTTTGCCGCATTTTTCGCAAGTGTCAAATGCCCTTCTAGCACGTTCTTCAGTAAGGTGAAACACGTTTTCACCTGTTTTGCAGAGTTTTAACATGGAAAATGGAAAATTTCGAAAAGTTCCCAATTTGTTCGCAGGGCGAGGGGGAATACTGGAAAAGTGTTTTACGATGTCGGAAATGTGCCTGAACGTTTTCTAACACGTTTTAACATGAAAAATCGAAAATTTCGAAAAGTTTCCAAATGATCCGGCGAGCGTAGGGAATCTTTGGAAAAGTGTTTTGCGATGCCACAAACGTGTTCGAACACGCCATGGAAATCAACACGCGGTATCCTGCGTTTCCGTTGAGAAAGGCTCGTGAGGCTGAGAGCGATCGAAAGGAATAAGCCAGTACTCTTTCTAGAGATTAACATTTCCCAAGATACTAAACTCCCCCTGGACCGTACTTGGAGCCGGCTACCGAGTCCTCCTCCCTGGACTGAGCCTCAAGCAAGCTACCGAGTTCCCCCTGAGCCGTACCTGAAGAAGGCTACTGAGGCCCCCTGGATCGAACCTGGAGCCAGCTACCGATCTCTCCCTGGACCAAACCTGGAGCCAGCTGCCGATCTCCCCCTGGACCGAACCTGGAGCAAGCTACCGATTTCCCCCTGGACCAACCTAGAGCCAGCTACCGATCTCCCATGGACCCAACCTGCACCCAGAACTGTGCATAGAGCGTAGTGTACGCATAGAGCGTAGTGTATTTAACCTCAACACATCCCGGCTAGTTTGTTTTACAAAATAGACCAAAATATCTTGAACTGCAGCCAATTCCACATCTGGAGTGAGTCGCGACCCGAAGAGAACCTGATCAATGCGACGGTCGTAACGATTGCTGCACAGCTTAACGAATTCTGCGGGTGCATTTTTCTTGTTATTCATTGTGATGTGATTGGGATTCAGCATTTTTCATTCATTTCAAATTGGTATTGTTTCTCTTTCCCAACTGTTCTTTTCAATTGTCGATTGGTTTATCTTCCCTTTCTAATCTTATAATTACAGTACTTCCACTCTCGTGTACGATCTTCGTCTTCACTTTACAGTCTTCTTTCTCATCGCTTTAGTGCTCGCAGTAATGCAGAGCCGACGATGCGAGCTCATTTGTCGATACGACTTCATCTGGAAACTGCAGGTATACGGTAGTGAAAAAATGGCAATATTGCGAGGCAAATTCTAAATTGTATTATTTTTACTAGTTTTTTTTATATTATTTCAATTTATGATGAGACATATGATTTCGTATGAAGAGACATTAATGGGGTGTGCTTTTGACGATTTACTGTTAGTATTTGCCATTATTGTTATTCATGTCACCGGTAAAAACTTCAATAGGTTTAGCACAATTCTAAACATACGTATACATCGTGAAACTCAATACACATCGCAAGTCTTGTGCATTCCCGGATGAGCCTCGAAAAAGGTATATTACTTACAGGCACTTGAAGAACAGCAGGAGATGCAGCGACGGCACGCCCAGAATCGAATGGTGACTTACATTTCCATAAATTTAAATATTATCGGATTAACCATTCCACTCTCTAGATAAAAAAAGCAAAAATATAAATGTATTTTTCTGTTCAGGTTCTTGAAAATGTCCTACCATCTCATGTCGCATCCAAAATCATGGAGGACCGAGTGAAGAACGACTTGTACAATGAGGTAATTAATAATTAATAATTAATTATGCATCCTTTGGAACCTTTTCTTTGATTACTGGGCGTGATAACATATACTATGAACATCATTCCGAATTCATCTTTCACATATGTTTCATCGAGCGATTACTTACAAGGCCCTTCTCAGCGCATTCAGTGATAGTCCGGATTTCCATGGAAAATAAATTCTATATAAAAACACATGATTCCAAACCGACAGACCAGGGTTAGAGCGAGAGAGTGTGCAAAAACGAGAGAGTCCCTCTCGATTTCACAAGCTCTCTCACTCCAAAGGCCTTTCTGTAAGGTTGACCGGCCTGTGGAATGATGTGAAAAAGTAAGTAAATAACAGGCGTGTCCCGACGCGTGCATCGTCTTCATAACCATCACCGAATTCTCCAAGTTCTACATCGAATTGGACGGAAACAACGAGGGAGTCGAGTGTCTGAGACTGCTCAATGAAATCATCAGCGACTTTGATCAGGTAAGAAACGAAGACGTTAAATTCCGCAAAACAATGGTATGTCCTAGGGTGGCTAACGGCGGTGCACCCTCGGTGCACCGCGGTGCACGATAGAGTGTGCGGGGAGGGGGAGTACACAACTCTCGTTTTTTCTCAACCGTGGTACTGCACCGTGGTACTGCACCGTTTTCCACATCCAGTATGGCCGGTAAAAAAACCAGGCAAAACGAGGAGGCACTCTAAGTACTGTTTTGTATTGAGTTTGCTCGAAGCGAAAGTTGCACAATCTAAAAGTAGTCATGAGCCATATCACGAACTGCATATATTCCTGGCAGATATTGGACGAGCCCGAATTCTCCACGATCGAGAAAATCAAGACCATTTCCACTACGTACATGGCTGCCAGTGGATTGAGAGAGAAGGTCGAGGGTGAGTTGGTATTACAAATTCATTAACACCCGTTCGAAATAATGTCCGCTTTTAACACATAATGCGGAAGGCGAAAGACCGCGTGAAAACAAGAAAGATTCCGATGTACAGAAATAAAGAAAACCCCACACCAACGAACATTCGTATTTCGTTGTATTAACGGTGATATTACGAAAACGATAATTTCGTCTGCAATCCCGTTCCTCCATATTACTCTTTCAGCAACTACTGAAACACAATCAAGAATGATCGATTTTCAGGATCGAAGCACGTTGTCGAAATCGCCCGATTCGCCATGCGCTTGCTGCGGAAGATCAAGGAGATCAACGAGCATTCGTTCAACAACTTCAATCTGCGCATTGGTAATGTACATTTAATTATGTATTTCAATTAAAATGTCTTCTACTTTTTTCTTTGGGGACATTCCTTCTACGCTGCAGTCTCATTCATTATTCCCTGTCTACCATTGCTGAAACATATCTCATTCGCATTTTTTCTGTTTTAAAATGTCTAATTGTTATTGATTCTAGAATTATTCAGGCATCAATGTCGGTCCTGTGGTCGCGGGTGTTATCGGCGCTCACAAACCGCACTATGACATCTGGGGAAACTCTGTGAACGTCGCGTCTCGAATGGATAGTGGCGGGGTGCCGGGCAAGATACAGGTACAAATTGGAGATTATCCGCATGTTAGTCGATGTAACAAAAAACATATCTTTTTTTTCTTATCGAAATTTTTGTCTTTGTCGACAAGCGGCTGAAATGAGTTTCAGAGGTGAACCAAGAGCCCCCAATCAATTGGCTTGTTAGTTAGATCAAGTTAAGTGAAGAAAACGATTTTAAAAAAAAACTAAATTGCAATATGAAATTCAACAATATTATGATTGCCTGTAGGTCACCGAGGAGACGGCCAACATTCTCGAGAATGAGGGTTTCAAACTGGAATGCCGGGGAGAAATCAACGTGAAGGGAAAAGGTGAGCGTTTTCAAATTAAGTATCTGTGTACAGCTTACTTTTCGTTACTCTGATGTAATAAAAAGTCGTTTTACATGTCTAAAATATGATTTTCCAGGCCGAATGACAACCTACTTCATCGAAACGGAAGAAGAGGACATGTAATCAATTTCATCATCAAAACCAAATATTCAATTCAACCTGTACCGGCCAAAGTTGTATTATTGTATAGCGATCTCAACTACTTGACATTCTAGTCAATCCGACATTGGTCCATTCCGGTAGTTTTTTTGTTGCGTTTTCAATTAGACTGTGAGACCGGTCGATTTTGTTCATAGGCAGAATTGCTAATAATTGCATCACTTTTTTGCCATTAATATTATTAGCATTTTCCAAAATTGCCCATCAGACGAGTAAGTGCCACGGGTGAGAATGGGAAAGGTGGGAGAAGTCTCATCGTTAAAGCACACGTATCAATTGTGAACGATATTATGAAGTTGTATAAATTATGATTGAACTCACTTCCAACGGACCATCGCAAGAATTGTTTCTACATTCGTGAAAGACTGCCTATGAAACATAACCGAAATAATCGAATTCATAATTTAGTGAAATTTTAATCATGATCGATTTGATATTGATTGAATGCCCTCCCTTGCCTCCCTTGCTTCACGAGTGAGGGGATTACTCTCGCGCCGCTCTCACGCGCATAAATCAACCCGGACGAGTGATCAAATAATGTAATTTTGAAGAGAGAAAGAGTGATCACTGGGTGTCACCGTCCGTTAGCCGCTGGTTATTTTACTTTATATAGTATATTGTTATTGTCGTTACTGGCCTCCAAATAGAATGTGATAACCGGATAATTGTCTCATTATTTATCACTATTTTTTTCTGCATCTCTCAACGGGTGGGAGCATGCGTTAAACAATCAGACCATTACCCGAACGCCAACTGTATACCTTCGAGCTTTCAACATTTCTAACTTTTCCAATAGAGCAAAATGACGAATATAAATCTCTCTCTGTGCAAATGGTCGTTTGTTTGCCGGTTATTTCCCCTTCTTTCTATCAATCTCCCGCGTGTTTAGTGCCATCAATGTAGATGGTGTGAGCGATACGTTTTCAGCTCGGCATTTCTCGCAATTCGCTATTAGATCGAGAAGCGACCTCAGCTGGACAAGATTTCATTCGAAACGAGTCTTCCAATAGTAAAGGTTAGCAACCACGTATTTGATGGGCCAATATTTCATGTAAACCCATTGTCAGAAAAAAAACATGTAGTTATTGTACTTTCAGTGCACAAAGCGAACTAGCTGTTGGCTGTAAGTGAAAGATCGCACATTTCTCTGGGTGGTTTTCTGTGAACACAACTTAAAACGTACTGTTTAATTTTAAAGTAGTAATCATATTGAGTCATGACGATCTCATACAATCTTGATGTGTCCACTTCTCATCCGTGGACAATAATACGACTGCTCTACAGGTGGAAGGGCTCAATATGGAAAGTAAGTGTGCCCATCTCGCGCTGAAATGATAGTGACTCATCGCATAGTCATACAAAATCACTATACAATACAATATTTATCACGTCAGACGATAACGTCAGGTGAGGATGTGGTTTCAGGGTTCAGGATCATTCTTCTCAGAATAGACGGATCATTTCGGCTGGGGTCGGGGTAGAGGATCGGTCTTCTTCCCATTCACAGACCATCTTCTTTGAAGTTGCTGGAGGAATAGACGAAATCTCTCTTAGGACCATGGACGTAGGAGGAAAGGGGAGGATACGTGAGGCTGAAGGCAGTCCTGACGAACTGGTGACGCATCTTTTTTCCACTTGGTTCCACCAAGCTCGAAACATCAATCAAATTGAGAATCAGCGAAACTGGTATTTGAGTAGCCAACATCTGACGGTCATACCCATCCACGGTGACCAGGCCGGCTAGGACGGGGATTCCAATCTTGTTGAGTCGTTGGTAGAAAGACGAGGGGTCCAGGGAACTAGGGAAGTCCCCTCTCCATCAGAGCAAAATGGAGAGGGACCGCTCACGATGACTGACAGAAACGAGAATGTTTACTGATGTTTAAATCACTATTTACTGATACAATTATATTTTTTTTCTGCACTTGGATTACGTAACACTATTAGTTTGTGCATTTCCGAGGCGAGAAATGGTCTGGATGAAACGTATTTCAATTATATACACAAACAGGAGTAGTTTTAGTTTTACTTTCAATATTTCTAGGCCGCCTCACTGCCAATTTATTCACTTCATTGTCGCAGTATAGATAGCTAGAAGTAATTACCCCCTAAAATATCTAAATGCACAGGCCGTCTACATCCAATACGGCGTCTGGCTAATGCTCTACTTTGCGATGTCCGGGCTCTACCGATTTCTGCTCTCGGACCACCAGAAAGAGTGGGTTTTAAATTGATTGCAAACTCTGCAAATTTAATTAAATATTATTCTAATTACGAAACTGCAAATTTAATTAAATATTATTCTAATTACGCTATAGACGCGTGACGATTGTTTACTTAAGTATCGTTCTAAATTTAAAAAAAACTTTATCTGCAGTGTCTTCACATCGGTAGCCACATACTTCAACTCGCGACTGTCTTATATTCCCATGGACTTGATCCTGGGTAAGTTCAAGTCGAATTTACACTATATTATCTATCCCTACCGATAAGATTGCTAGAGGAGAATTGAGAGAGAGAAAAAGCTGTTCACAATCACACGTCCAGGATTCTTCGTCACAGCGATTCTCAATCGTTTCTATACAATTTATAGAATCATCGGATTCATGGACAAGTCAGTTTGCATTAACTTGTCATTCAATTTTCCACACCACGACCAACTTTCGTAGTTTCAATGGACAATCTTGCTACTGTGCTACTGTGCTATTTCTACGCAAGTGTCAATATTTGTAGTATTTTAGCAAAGAAAGGAATGATCTAATTTCAGCATCGCCCTGCTCACATCCATCTACGTTCGTGGCGACTCCCGTCGCGCGGTCTACTTCCGCCGAGGAATCATCCGTTTCGTCCAGATCAACCAGGTGAATTGCCGCCTCACTGATTCCTGATAAGTATCAAGTGTTCTATTCGAATCGGTAATACAGTGATGAGCCGCTTCAAGGAAATCACAATTTCACAGTGGTATGTGGTAGTGCTCTGGGTAGAGGCCGCAACGTGGTCAGCGGAATTGACTGAGTGGGATGAAATTATGTGTCAACATGTCCCCTACATGTGTGATTAAGATGAATCTTTTGGATTTAGGTCAATATCTTATCTCTGAGCCGAGCTACACCTCCAAAACCACGCGCGCTTCGACTGTTGTGAGAGGGGGGAAAGTCGCGATGGGGAGAGGGGGAGGCGGAGCCTATTCGTCCTTCTTTCCAGGAGCATTTTACATTTACATTTAATCAACTTTATCAGCTGGGTGAGGGTGTTAATTCAGCTGGGTTGCCATGATAGTTCTCCATTGCCTGCGATCGTGTCTTGCGAGTTGCATGAACTGAGGACCGGCAGCGTTGACGAAGTCGTCTCTCCATCTCTCTTCCTCTCTTTCGCTTCCCTCTTGGTGTCCAATTGACCATCTTCCGATTCCACCGATCGTGGGACAATTTCGAGATTCTCTCTACCCATATCCATTTCCGCTTTTCCGCCTCTCTAACAACATCCTTCAGTTTTGTGATGCCACGGAGCCGGTCATTGGTAACATGATCGAATACGGTGATTCCTATCATTTTGCGTTCAAGTTTGCGCTGGGCGACAGAGAGTGTTTGTTTTTCGCGTTTACAAAGGTACCAGGCTTCAGCTCCGTACAAGAGTGCGGGGAGAACTACACCGTCGAATAAGCGCTTTTTGAGCGGCATGGGACATCCTCGCTTTCGGAAGAATCCCGAGTATTTAGAAAATGCCCAATTCGCGCTTCTGACCCGCCTATGCATTTCTCCTCTAAACCTATCCGGACCAAGAGTAACTTCTTGCCCAAGATACACCACCTTATCCACCGTCTTAACTACTAGACCTCCTACCACGACCGATCTGCCCATTGGATTAGTCGTCAAAGCGACAGTTTTTGAGCCATTAAGTTGCAAGCCCACCGCAAGTAGTTCCCTTTCTAGTTCCGTTACCATATTTTGGATTTGGCGTGAGTCGTGGGAAATAAGTACGCAATCATCTGCGTAGAGAATATGTGAGAGATATTCGCCGTCTATGCATACTCCTTTTCTACGCCATTGGACCCTGTTGAATACAGTATCCATCACCGAGACAAATAGACGCGGACTCAGGAGCATAGCGCGCTTAATTGGAAATATTTTGATATTGTGCTAGAAGAGAAGTAGTTTATAAAGGTATGGAGAGTACATTGGCGTCTCAATTTGGAGGATTTGGAGGATGTCAAAGCGCAGCGGGAGTGGAGGAACATAGCGCGCAATAGCAGAGATAACGCAATTGCCTGCATGACGCAGTGGGTTGCGCGTTTGCCTAATGAACGCACACCCGCAAGTTCAATTCCCCTTTTGCGAAAACCATTGCTATTTACAGTAAAACGGAATGTCGATACTCTCGTACTCGTATTCTTGCAGTTTTTTTTTTGCAAACGAGAGCACAATTCAGGGTCGCCAATTTAGATTTCTTTTTCTCTTGTAATATTCCCAGAAAATTCAAGAGAATAAAATGCGGGTATATCAGGAGTTGTGAGTTCAGTTATAAGCCCAATTTCAGCGATTTTGAAATTAATTTTCACTTTTTCGACACCTCAACGTTCTCTGATCATCCCTGACATTGGCGCAATCGATTGCGCTCTCCAATAGCTCCAAAACAAGCCATAATATGACTCATAACGTTTCGAATTACGCTTGTGCTCTCGAAATTTCATATTTTGTCAAATCCGGTGCGCGAGAAGTGGGCGGACGTTGTGGACCCTAGCTATGGGGAGAGTATTTTACAAAATCGAATAATCAGAACTTACTGTATGCTCGTTACAGGTCCTCGTCTTCCGCGACCTGAGCATGCGAGCTCGCAAGCGATTCCCCACACTGGACACCGTGGTGGCTGCAGGTATGAAATGCTACTGTGTTTCTCCCTCGATAGTATGCAGTTCCTAATTGAGTGCATGCTTGTTTTCTAATCGTTTGCGTTTTGTTACGCGTCGTTCTATGGATAGTGACGGAAAAAAGAATACAAATGTATTGGTTCCCCGTTACTTGCAGGTTTCATGACGGAACACGAAAAGGCACGCTTCGACGAGATCCAGTACCGATTCAGGTGACTATGGGAACCTGGATGTGGCAAAACTGAGAACGATGAAATGAAACAGTTGATTTGTTATAATGAAAAATAATAGATATGACATTTTGCTTCATATGTTTCAATAGTTTGTAAAGACTTAACGTGCTTTACTGGATACAATAGTCTGGAGAATTGGGGCGATAAAAATATTAAATAATTAGCTTATCCATGAAATGCCGAGCTTGTTCGTGTTTTTTCTCTTGTTTTAGATAATAGTAAGTTTGCATCGCATATTGTGGAAAAAACAAATTTCTCAAAAATTCTGCACACTCAGAAAGGTTTACATATTTATGCAGCAGTAGTTTTTTTGCAGCAAGTACTGGCTGCCGATTCAATGGGCGCTCGCGACAACCTACAACGCGAGAAGAGAGGGATTCATCGAGAGCGACTACTACACGGAATTCCTGTCGCAGGCTGGTGACATGAACTCTCTTCCTCACATGATTCCAAACCTACAGAACAGGGTTAGAGCGAGAGAGTATGCAAAAGTGAGAGAGTCCCTCTCGATTTCACACGCTCTCTCACTCAAAAGGCCTTTCTGGAAGGTTGACCTGCCTGTGGAATGATGTGCCTCTCTCATTACCGCTTTTTGGTCCATTCGAACAATCTCTTTGCAGGAAATCAAGCAGTTCCGGACGGACATTGCCTGGCTGTGCAATTATGACTGGGTAAAACCGAGATCGATAGCAGTTTAAAACATTTTTTTTTAGAATTTTTTTAAAATTAATTTAAATACATTTAATTTTAATAATAATAATAATAATAATAATAATAATATAATAATTTTAAAGGGACCTGGCACTGCAAATAAAGTGAATTTCAGATTAAAGAGAATTTTATTTGGATTCGAACGCAAAAAATCGCATATTTTTACGAATTTTTTGAAATTAGTTATGAATTTTCAAAGATCTCATTTTCGGCTAGGATGCCCCGGCACTACTGTGTTTAGCCGCTAAACACAGTAGTGCTGGGGCATTCCAGCCAAAAATGTGATCTTTGAAAATTCATAACTAACTTCAAAAAAATCGTAAAAATATGCGATTTTTTGCGTTCGAATCCGAATAAAATTCTCTTTAATCTGAAATTCACTTCATTTTCAGTGCCAGGTCCCTTTAAATAAATTAATTTTAATTTAAATTTTTTTTTAAAACACATACTTTAAAAGTGGAATTGTTGTTAAAAACCCCTCAGATCTAACTTCAGGTGCCCCTTCCCATCATCTACCCCACTATTGTTTGTCTCCTCGTGCATGCCTACTTCCTGGTGTGTGTAATAGCGCGACAGTTCACGCCACCCAATGAGAAGGTGCAGTTAAATAAGGAGTATTTCGATCTCGCGCTCAGCGTCAGGGTTAGTTAGGCACAGAGCCAAACTGGAATAACTCTGTTCAAACTTATCACTTGAAAGTGCGGTTTGCGGGGGTTTACCGGGGAACCGAGCGTGACAGCCCCACAGTGAGAACTCAGTTGACCAAAAGTTCGTGGATACCAACCTTAATTCCGAATAGTAAACCGATTATATAACACGTCATACGTTTGAATCATGTGAGCGAGATTTTAAAAAAATGTTTTAATAAAAAAATTATCTTTTTCAGATCGATCTAATCTTCCCCTTCATGACGTCGATTCAGTTCATTTTGTACATGGGATGGCTCAAGGTGACGCCATTGAAAAAAAAACATGATCAATCGATTTGTCTCTGCAAATTTGAATACACCAACATATCGACAACAAAATAATGCTAATCAAAGACATCGGGCAGGTCGGCGAGCAACTTCTGAATCCATGGGGCGAAGATGACGATGACTTCGAGACTAACATGCTCGTGGACAGGAATTTAGCGGTGGGCTACTATTTTTCTAATATTATAAATATCATTTTGTAATGCTGTAGCTATGCGGGCGCTCTAGCAACGAGCATCAACGGTTTCTCTCTCTCGCATAGCTCCCTACACATGCATTTGTCCTTCGATATCAAATTTGGGATAGGTTTCAATAACTGCTCAAAGACGGTCACAATATGTTCGCTATAATTTTTTCGCGAAGATCGAGATTAATAAACAAATTGTAAAATAATGACACATTCAAAATTAAATAGTTTGTCTTCGTTTAATTAGCGTCAGTTATTAGTGGATACACAATCATCGATAAATATCCAGATGGGACTCAAAATCGTCGACGAGGGTTACGGTAGGACGCCGAAATTGATGCGGGACCAGTTCTGGGACTCGGAGTGGGAACCGAGTGCGTCGATGGCGCATATGGACGTCGCCCCTGAAGGGTCTACACTAAATACTGTAAAGTGAGAACGAAAAAGCATATTCTGTTTTGAAACGCAGAATACGAAATTTCAACAAAGCGGCTTCTCCTTTAAAAAAGAAACGAACATGAAAGTCAAGAAAACAAGTGTCATTAACAATTTCAGAGATTTTTTGGGAGAAAAACTTCCTGATCGAACGAAAAAAGTTTATCAGAGATTGGGGTAGTTTTGCTTCCTCATTGCACGATCCGTTGTTTGACATGACGGTTCGAAATAAAGAAAAAGCCAACCCTCGAAGTGACCATTTCCAGGCTACCCAACTCCACCTCGATGGTTCGCATGGTGCCCCAGGCCAGTTCCGCCAACATCTCGCGAGTAGAGAGCCGAAGCAAGCTGGTTCCCGTGAAACCGTTAGTTTGTATTACTTTCCGACCTATTTTCTTTCTCTCTTTCAACATATGTTTCAGTTCCAGTTCAAATCTGTTATGCCTTCTCATGTATCAGTTAGATATGCACCGGCAGTTTAAAAAATCGCCTATATTAAGGATGAGTTGACTTTGCAGTGAGGAAACGCGTCGAATGTCCTCGTTCGACGTCGTCCGTGTCGCTGTCATGGCCAAGTCATGGGCGAGGAGGGGATCCACGTTGCAGCAAGTTAGACTGTTCAATTATCTCATGTTTTTACGTGCAGCTCTAATCGCCTAAAACTTTATCTTTTACGTAGTCAAGTTTTTGGTTTATGAGTCGTTTATCAAGAAGCTATTCGGGTTCACGGGGAATCGAATGGGAGCTCTGACGACGTTGAAAAAGTCAAGTATCCGAGTTTGAATTCCCGGAAGAGGGTCGGAACACACAAACATAATGGGGGAAATCGAGATGACTTAGCTGAGTAGTTTTGGAGATTATATAAGTAGGGTAATATTTGCATTTTGTAGTCGTTCCCTCCAAATGAATTCGAGTCCTCGTCCGCGTGTTCGAGTCGACGCGGCAGTGCGGCACTCAATGCTTTTGGCGCATTCAGTCGAACGAATGACGGTGAGAAAATACAAGACAACTTTCACTGCTGTAAAGGTTTTAACGGTAAATGCTAAAATAAATTAAATGATGCAATTGAACGTTCCTGAGGGAATCCTCTTATTTCATATTCGTCATATCTATCTCGTCTAAAGCAGTCAGACAGAGGAAATGTGCGAGTTAATAGAGTGCTGAAACATATGTAGGATGCGATTTGTCATAAAGTGAAGCGCTTATAGGCAGACAAGCGAGAAGATCAAAATAGTATCAGCTGAATGTTTAAAAATACTTATGTGCTCTTGTTGGCATGCGTTTGAGGCACATATTTTACAATTTTTTTTCTTCAGACAATGACAGTCCCAGTGGCATCTCCAGAGAGCACTCAGCAATCGAATTGCGGTCTTCTGTCGAGGTTATTTCACATATCACATCCACAGCCCGGTCAACCTTACAGAAAGGGCATTGGAGTGAGAGAGCGTGTGAAATCGAGAGGGACTCTCTAACTTTTACACACTCTCTCGCCCTAACCCTGATCTGTAAGTTTGGAATCATGTGATATCATTCCGCAGATCGAGAGTGAGAGAGTGTTTTCAAAATGAAAAAAAGCGTCTCGCACTTTCTCTCATTCCTGACACCTATCTGGAGGTCTGATACAATGAACTGACTCACTCAATTAAGCAATCATATGACGCAAAAATAGATTATTCCGCAATCTGATTATATCGTACACCGAGTCCACTTTGCAGGAAAGTGTTCCACAGTGTTCCACAGTGGAACACATTTTTTTCCACTTTTTCCACTTTCGTGAATTCATGTTGAAAATGACGATTATTGGGGCTCTTTTTTGTGGCTACTGGTTGGGTGTCGAGAATGTTTCTCAAAATGACAGAAATAATGAATAAATACAACCAATTTTGAAGGATTTAATGCGATTGTTGAATTTTCCACTTTTCCACTTTTCCACACAGTGGTGTGCTACAGTAAAGTACGGTAGTTTCCGTGTGTGATGCACTGTGAACATTGCAATTTGCCTTGTTTTTCCAGTTCAAATTGAAATTACTCGTTGTTTCAAGTTTTCTCTTAGGTTTTTATATTTATTACTTCTTAAACTTCCTTCCCATGCTATCTGGACCACGATTGACATTGTGCCATCTTCCGATTCCCTGCGAGACCACTTCTTTGTGACGTATAATATAAATATCAATTATTATAATTATAATTATAATTATAATAATTTCAATAATAATAACAACTAACACTTAATGTATTATGACTTTCCACATTCACATGCACTATAGCACATCATAGCTATTCGCGTTAGCATAGCGTTATTTCAAATATAAAAAAAATTCTAGAGACTTCTATTCCATGTGATTATTCACCCTCAAATTACTGTAAGAAGCGAATGGGCGTTATCTGAAAAAAAACTATTGGTGAAAAAACGACGCAAGCTACTTCTGCATGATGGCCAAGAGGGAAACTAGGTACGGTAACGGATCATCGATTAAATAATTGAATGAGGATTACGGTAGGTGCTAGAACAGTTAAATATGATTTTCGGTAGCTAATAGTTAATTGATCTCGAATGAATTTCGAGTAACGAGAATCTTTTAAAACCGTTCTAAAATTGGAGAAAATATTGAATTATATTTCGACAACAATAAACTATCCTAGTAGCTACCGTAATCCTCATTCAATTATTTAATCGACGATCCGTTACCTTACCTAGTTTCCCTCTTGGCCATCATGCAGAAGTAGCTTGCGTCGTTTGTTCACCGATAGTTTTTTAGATAACGCCCATTCGCTTCTTACAGTAAGTTGAGGGTGAATAATCACATGGAATAGAAGTCGCTATGCTAACGTGAATAGCTATAATGTGCCATAGTGCATGTGGATATGGAAAGTCATAATACATTAAGTGTTAGTTGTTATTATTATTGAAATTATTATAATTATAATTATATTAATTGATATTTATATTATACGTCACAAAGAAGTGGTCTCGCAGGGAATCGGAAGATGGCACAATGTCAATCGTGGTCCAGATAGCATGGGAAGGAAGTTTAAGAAGTAATTAATATAAAAACCTAAGAGAAAACTTGAAACAACTAGTAATTTCAATTTGAACTGGAAAAACAAGGCAAATTGCAATGTTCACAGTGTTATTATCACACGGAAACTACCGTACTTTACTGTAGCACACCACTGTGTGGAAAAGTGGAAAAGTGGAAAATTCAACAATCGCATTAAATCCTTCAAAATTGGTTGTATTTATTCATTATTTCTGTCATTTTGAGAAACATTCTCGACACCCAACCAGTAGCCACAAAAAAGAGCCCCAATAATCGTCATTTTCAACATGAATTCACGAAAGTGGAAAAAGTGGAAAAAAATGTGTTCCACTGTGGAACACTGTGGAACACTTTCCTGCAAAGTGGACTCGGTGTACGATGCATCAGAATATTTTTAATAGTTTTCAATTAATTAAACAATTCTACATGTCATCCACTAATTGCATCATTGCTAGGTAATCGCCCGTCCGTCTTCCCTTCTCGAGGACACGGAATGCGAGGAAATGCGACAAGCCAAACAAGATTCCGTCAAGGTCCTGGCGACTTGCGATTTCTAAATTTCGAAAATCTCGAATCTCTTCTTGATATGTTTCACGACATTTTTATATCCATAGTATTGTGCCCTGTTCGTTGAGATGTTGACATGCGATTTATAATTACACTCCCAATTTGTATTGATTCTTCTGTAATCAAGCGCACTTCTTGAACGTTGCGAGAAGCAAATCTTTCATTTCCTTCATTGTCAGTCATGATTGATAAATACAATGATGAATGCTCCGCAATGAAATGTCATTTGTAAGTACACAATGTTGTAATGTACACCTATACCAGAGTAACACGTGGCAAGATGACCTACACAAGATGCTGGCACTTTCAGAAAGCGATTTGAGAGTTTATCTAACCCCTATCAATGTTTTACAATAGCACTTCGCTAAATTCAGGCCAACAATTTGGCACCGTCGACTCGTCGTCGCACATCTTGTCGCATTTTCCGCATCCGAGCAGATATCGAATTATCATCCGCCTCACGGCTCCCTCCCGAGTGCGAAGAGGCTACTGACGACACCGAATGGCCGTCGCAGTTCTTGCACGAGAGCCGGAAAATAAAAAAAAACAAATCCCGGAACCGGAATTAGGTCAATAGCGACAGTTGTTTATCCTCAGAATCGCCGACAGTAGTACTTCTAGCGGTCAATTTAATAAGTAACTAATTATTTATTAATTAAAGGAATTAACTAATTAATTAGACCACCTGCACGCCTCGTTGCGTATCTCCTCGTACGTCTCGCAGTTGCCGAACATTGCCCAGAAGGGACAACGCCAGTTATCGTCACGGCACTTTCTCGAAGCGAAATAAAAGCCGCTCTGTGATTTATCGAGTATATCTGATATCGACTATAGTACGAATTCTTGTAGTGTGCGGGTTGCAACAGCCTCGCAAAATATCAAGCCGATGCAAACTCAAGGAGAGATGAAACACACTTTTGCCAGTTCGAAATATCAGACTGGCTTGGTGGATGTGGGAAGTGGAAATGGTAGTGGGTGGGTTTGCATAAACCAGGCAAGAGAGCGAATTGAATGTGAAAGCGCATCAACTTTATCGCAAGGCCGAAGTTGTTTCTGATCTCGTACCCACCACCAGGTAGCCGTGGGCCGATTATTTTATTTGACATTCTGCATATGTTTCAATACTTATCTAAACTTCACAGATTCCATGCCGTTTTAATACCATCATTTATTTCCCACGTAGAAGACCACAACTAAATCGTTCTTACTCCAACACTATTCATAGTCAATGCGAAACTTAGTCGAAGCAAAGCATTTGCATTTATCCGAATCATTGCATACAAACCCGCATAACATAAAACTGAATGAGTGAAAGCCCACAAGCAACATATCACAGGCGAAATAATAGATAATAAATATTAAGTTAACATATAATCAAGCACCTATCCATATATGATCATGCGACCCTGCGTGAATCTCTGATTGTTATTATTGAAGTTATTATTGCCATAATTGCCGATCTGGTAGACCTGAGCGTTAGCGTGCGCGGGCTTGATGTAGCCAAAGTTGTTGCGGGGCTGGGTTGGGGCGTAGGTGATGGGCGGGTACTGGACCATCGGTGCGGCAGGTGCAGCAGGTGCTGCGGGTGCTGCAGCGGCGGTTCTCACTTGTCGCGTCTCAATCGAGTTGCCGACCAGCGTGTTCCCACTGCTGCCGCCCGTATTAGAGCCGCAGTTGTACAGTTTGTTGATCTTGCGCAGGTCGATGGGAGAGAAGGCGACGCTGACATTTTTTATTATATTTTTATGCCATTTTTTCAATTATTATCATAATTCGTGCCTTTAGTAAATCGCAATATTAATAATATTCATACAATATTAATAATATCGACGGGCGAGAAAGCGACACTAAAAATATATCGATTTTTCGCCTTTGTTAATAAGTCGCGATTGAAAGGCATTCGTGTGTGACTCATTGTAATACCGATATTGTGAAATAAAAAGCACCATTTCGAAGATTGCGTTATGCTTAGGCAACTTACCGCTGCCCCATCCGCTCCGAGCCGGACTTTTTCGCGGCGATGGTCTTCTTGCCGGAACCGGAGAACGCGTAGGGGCCGTAGTGCATGATGGACGAGTAGTCGTACGGCTCCTAAAACATTTATGTTATATCACTAATTCACGAAAAATAATTTCGTAATATTGAAATGTTCTGCTTATGAGCACTAGAAATTAAGGGTAGAGATCACGCGAAAATAAGAGAATCAAACGATAAAGACATCAGAGGTAGTCGTTGGAGTGATACTTTTTTCCAAAATTGGAATTGTTATATGTTGGTTTTGGTTGGCACATTGCAAGTAACAAATATTTTCATTTGCATTTCATAACTATATTGACAGTTAAAAAACCAAGGAATGATTACAGATGTGTGTATGCTGCCCTTTTCAAAACTAACTGAAACCACGATCTCGCAGGTGAATTCCCTTTTCCACACCTTCTAACGGCACTCTGTTTGTCTGATTTCTCATTAACCTCCGTAATTTGATTAGGTGAATCAAGTGAGAGAGCGATTATTGGATCTGACCTCTAATGCTATGAGTGCATTTCACAATTACCTAGTGGACATCTTCTTCTGAATCATTGATATGATAACGGAAATAGGAACCCTTCGTGCCATGATAAATTTGGTACATGAAAACTGAATTGACATATTTTTCCATGAACAAATTGCTAACTCGAAATCACATGATTCCAAACCTACAGACCAGGGTTAGAGCGCGAGAGTGCACAAAAGTGAGAGAGTCCCTCTCGATTTCACACGCTCTCTCACTCCAAAGGCCTTTCTGGAAGGTTGACCGGCCTGTGGAATGATGTGAAATGAGCAACTAACATTGAGGTGCTCGATCACATTCAGATTGTACTTCTCGAATTGATCATCCGCGCCGTTCATCACATTGCGCCACTCGATATCGATGAACTCGTCACGGTCGGATCTGGGAAAAAATCAATAAAAATAAATCAAAAAAATCATTTTATATTCCGCCGGGAATTTCTGCCCACATTGTATACTATTATAGATAAACAACACCTATTCATGGTGATCCTATTTAAACAAACTCTCTCCAAATGACTTTGAAAAAGGAACATCACAGCTCCAACTAAGATAACTAAAACAATATTATGAATCCAAGAACAGCTAACCTGCTCTGTTCGTGGAAGAATCCCACGGCGTGCATCAGCTCGTGAACTATGGTGCCCACCTGGAATTATCCCATTTCTAATCCTTCCAAGTTTTCTATTGCTTCGTACGGGCTTATCTGCCGATCTGTACTCCTAATGATCTGTGCATTTCCCCTAATTTCCGCTGGATAAAGTATGCACGCAGCTCCCGAACATTGTGTTCACACAAATCTTCACGGTTTGCTCTTGTCAGTTCTCTATTTATTCTCATTTGCAGTTCACGGGTGGTTCTGGAGCCAAAACAAACGCAAACGAACCAATTGCGCACCCTCTTGCCCCCCTAAGGTCAGTGATTGTTTATTTACTCTCTCACAGCTCGATTGAGCCTTTCCCGTCTAAGAAAAGCGCCCCCAGACAAAAGCAGCATCAGCATCACCCACAAGCCACAATGAGCCAATGCAAACAGACAAAAAGAGAACACTGTGGTGGGGATGAGGAGAGCCTAGGGGGAGGAAGCAAACGCCATCTCCCATCGGAGAAGAGGAGAAATGCCACCCGGCGTTTCCTGTTTTCTCCCGAATATGGGTAAAACGCGCCTGGCGGAAGAGAGACATGAGATTCTCGCCACTCGGGAAGATCCGCACACATTGTTAAAACACGGACGCGAAAGCTTGTCTTGCCTAATCCTCACACCTAAGTGCCACCGAAAATGTACACGGAAACTTGGCAGGTTTGAGTTTCAGACACACTGCAATTTGTTTGACTTGTGTTATGGAGCAATGCAGTAATTATATTTGTTGGTAGAGTTTTAAATTCGAAGGTAAATAATTGGATACGATCTCTTCACTTCACACACTTTCGCATCCAAAAAGTGTGCGAAATTATGTGACCCAAATATTTACAATTATAGGCTCAAAAATAGTCGAGATTGGACAGCGCGGAGAATAGCCTAGGGTTCTCTAATTGGAATCCAATGATATTTTAAGTTGGGCGAACAAAGTAATGCGGTCTTCGCCACGCTTGAGACAGCGCTTGAAAAGTCGACAGTGATCAATTCCTATGTTTACCAATAAGACAGACCTAGTACTATTTTAGCGCGCCCGAAATGCAAAAAGTATTGAGTTTCAGACCGCCCTTAATAAAGGGTCTGAGCGATCGGATCAATTTTCTTTCAATTCATCCGTTTTATTAAAAACACACAATCTGGACAACATGAAGCGTCGCTACTGTAATATATGCACTAGGCCCTTTACGCGACAATGTATCTCTTTTTGGAGGCATAATTTTTTTGAATTTCTAATTTGCATATATTAAATTATTGTAATAACATGCTTACCTGAATGCATCCGGAATCGAGCGAGAGCGGCTGTCGACCGCCCGTCTTTCCCACGAGTGAGTAGCACCCATCATCGGGATGGATGTACACGTAGTCCTGATACATAACTTCGATTGTTACCTCCAGAAAGGGGTCAGAGAGCCAATCAGCGCATTTCGGCGACGGCTAGCACGCGCATTTACTTAAGTTCCTAAGGAGAGTCAACATTCGAATATGGATGACGGGTTAGGGCAGGAAGAAACTCTGATTTGGATGTGAATGAAGATAGATTGCAGGCTCCAGAAAGGGGTCAGGGAGCCGATAGACACGTTTTGCGTACACCCACCATTATCATAGAAACACCGAAGGAGAAATAAGCCAAATAAGAAAGCAAATATTGGTAATTTACGGGAGAAGCGCTGATTTTTATAATTGAGTACTCACGGGATGTCTCGAGGGATCGCGCGCGACGAAGCGAATGCACGTCTTGTCGTGGTATTCCTGTATGAATTAGATTTATTTATTGATCATAATTCAATTATTGATTTTTTAAAAATTAACAAACAATATAAAATACCTTCATCGCCTTAGCGATGACGCTCCTCGCGTATGATCCGTACTGCGAAGACATCGTGTACGGAATCTCGCCGTTAGGCCAACGGCTGCAAATCATTTTTTGAGATTCGATTTGGAAATTGCGAAAGACTGATGCAAATTTCAATTCGCAGCTTATTTTACGACTTTGAAACATATTTGGATAATTCTGAATGATAAATAAGAAGAATAGTACAGTGTTTTCAATGAAAAGACTAATATCTTTTTTTAAATAAAAATAAATTTAAAAAAAATAGTTGACCGGTAGGGCTGTCTGATGGCGTTCCTGCCCAACTTGTTGTTCGCATCGACAAAATCCTAAAAAATAAATGTTTTTAAACGTTTTAGTAGAAAAAACATTTGCCTGGCGGTAAACGAGTTGATCAACACACAGAAAAAGGCCCATAAAATATGGAGGTTCTTAACAAAATGTCTTATATATAAGACCTTTTGTTAAAGGGACCGTGCATAGTTAGTGCACCACACTTATTTGGCATTATTTTGGTCGACAAATAAAGGGAAAAATAAGAAAAAAATTGTTCGGACCCTTTGGGAGTGGTTTACGGTGACTCCCAGAGGCACACGCTCTGGGATTCGACGTTTCCTAATTTCTTTTCAAAAGTGTTTCAGCTCCAAAAAATTGTGGTGGATGAATGCCTACGATGTCCTGAATGCTACTAAGCAGAATTCAGGGCATGTCATGTTCATTCCTCGAAGTTATGACCACAATAGGAAACGTCGAATTCGTACACCACGACAGTTCAAATAAGCATATCCCGAAACACAAAGTTCCGAGATTTTTTTCACTATTTTTCCAGTTATCAGCATGACATATTTGACTAATAGAGATCAAGTTGTCAATCTCTGCCGGGTCCCTTTAAGAACCTTATGGGCCGTATGCAAGACCTTTTTTTTCTGTGTGTACTCAACAAAGACTATCGTAATGTAACTATGAACTAGAGGTTTCTGTAATTAGGTTAAATATTGTTTGTAAATACTAAGAAATCTCACTTTAACAGACGGAAGAGCGATATCTCCCTCTTGCAGATTACCAATCGTCGGGTCATCCTTCACTTTGATTCCTGCAATTGATTAATAAATCTTAAGAATGTATAAAAATGTAGGCACAAATGCAATGAATCAATTGACTACACAAACAAATTTGTATAACTTAATGTTTTTTTTAAATGGCTCATTATAGAATAACTAACCTATCCTGTTCAGGTCGATTTCGCTAACCAAAGAAGACGTGGCAAAATCGGCTTCTGAGAGTGTAACCTCGGCTTCTGTTGCGGAAGAATCGACAACCTGAAAGAACATTCAGTATTGATTTTAAAAATTATTGTTTTAGGACTTTTTATTTCGTATCTACTCTAGACAAAAATTGCAGCAAAAACGCTGTGGAAATGTGATAATGAATATTGAATCATGTCTCTTGGTAGTAGCAATAAAAAACAATAACAAAACGTTGAACTCACATCTTTCGGGGTAATTATATTAACAGCCGCGGCGCAATTTAAAACAGCGATAAATAGACACAGTGATCGGCGCATCTGAAGTGTATTATAATAAACAACAAAAATAAAAATAAATCTGAAAGTACAGGAAAATTTTGCAGACAAAAGTACGAGCTGATTCATGTCGACCTCTCCTAACCCACCAGGAGCCCTCGCACTTTTATAGGGCAGTCCCATATTTGAGCGCCGGGGTGCGTACCGAATGAGGTGAGAGAGTGGAGCGATCGGGGGAGAGTGGTCAGAGATGGAGAGAGAGAGAGAGAGAAAGAGAGAGAGAGAGAGAGAGAGAGAGGGGGGGGGGATTTCCTCAGTAGACAAAGAACGCTAGAGGCTACAGAAGGAGCGCGAGGAACGTGTCATCCCCGTGATCCGATCGGTAACCGAAGCAAGACCGACATAGCGAGGATTAGGAGTGCTAAATCTAAACTCGCAAACATAAGCGAGAACAATGCGTCCAAAGGAACACCCTGAGCACAACGCTTTTCATAGTTATTTTTGAGACGGAGAAACGATAGAGAACGGCGGATAATTTCATTGGCCTCATGAAAAAATGCCAAGGGTGGAATAGGGAGTGGTCGAAGAGAAATAGAGAGTGAGAGAGTGAGAATTTCCTGCGTAGACAAAACTGATATGAAACTGGCGGTAAGTATCGACGCAAGAAAATCGCGCATTAGTGTTTTTTTAAATATTTATTTTTTCGATAAAGGCTGCAGCGAAACTATTCATGTCACAACTTTAAATAGGAAAAGGTAACGCTGAAACTCAACCGAAACTGCGTGAAACACACTCACATTCGACAACTGCCAAGGGGGGACAACTTCTCGGTGAGAAAGAGAGGGCCGGCAAGCAATCACCACTCTATGGCATCATCATCATCGCGTGGGGTTTGGTGGCCTCGAGGCGTATGGGCAAAAAGAGGGGCGCGAACTCTCAAGTGTACTCAAGTGCCCACTGTCTCTCAGTTTGCGATTGCACCGGCGAGAGAGTGTGTGGAATGGAGAGAGCAAGAACCAGAGAATGGTAAGATTGTTCTGCACCAACTGACCTCTCGAGCTTGCAGTGATCTTGGAGAGTGTGAAATCGAATAATATGGTGCCCCTCCATTTCATAATTCCCCAGCCCGGACATACCTTCAGAGAGGGTCGGGAGCGAGATAGTGTGTAGAAGCGCGAAAGTCTTTCTCGTTTTCACACGCACTCTCTCGCTCGTTGCGGACGATCGTTCAATGTTCTTTCCCCCATCATCGCTCGATGCTCATAAATTCCCATGTAATAATGACGAGACAACGCATCATCATGACCAGACAGACCGGTTCGGACGCTCAGCTCGATCACATAGTTGCACACAGGTCATGAAAGGCTAATGATGATTCTTCCGACACTTGGTCTAGACGAAAACGACCTCTCATAATGAAATGATCACTCCTCTATCCTCAAACCGATAGTCCATTTCAGTTTAATAGATCAGTGACAGCAATTTCACAATTAAAACGGTACGAGGTTTTAACGCGTGGCTCTTGTGCCTACCGTATTTTGTAAATATCCATTTTAATATTTTTGTTTTTTAATCAGCGGACGCCCAACAGGAATATTTCTCCCGTTGGTTTCTCCTGAACATTTGATAGTGAAACCCATCCAAAGTCGATGGTCGCTACTCCTTCTCATTTAACCAGAGAAATGAGAATGGTGTTTATTGTCCTCTAAGCTTCGAACTTCACATGGTCTCTGCCCTATTGTGTAAATGTCCGTGATGCTTACGACGGGAGAAACAAAGAGAAACGTATTTTAGCCGCAGGTCACGACGCGGTTTCTGGAGTGGGGTTCGGTCTCTCTCTCTCTCTCTCTCCAAGGGTTTGAGAACGAGTGAGTAAGCCGCTCGGACAACAGTAGGATGCTCTTGAACTTCTAAGCCGAACGCACTCTTTCCCGTTTTCGCGCACGATCTCTCGTCATTGCTTTGTTAACAACCGGAATCCTTTCTAGTTCCAAACTCTGGGATAAAGCAAGAATCAAGAAACTGAATCAGAATACCGAATATTGGTGATCCTAGAGAGAAAAATATGTGGCTTATTTTTCAGGATGTCTCGTTTCGGTTTCTGAAGACTGTCGGTGGACTGTCGGCGCAAGCAAGTTTAGTGATTCAGCATTCCAATATGTTTTAGCGTCTATGTAACATTGGATTGATTTCAATTTTGCATTCTGCAATTCGATTAAAATATCTTTCTATGTGTAGTCATCCTTCGAGGCAATGCTATTTCAAGCAGTCGTGTTTTGCAGAGTTCTCTTGCGAGTGTTGCGCGAAAGGACAAGCGCGATGCGTAATGATCAGCCTCTCCTCAGTCTACATGCTCTCTCGCCGATCAGACAGCGCGAGAGAGCAGGCTGAATTGATAGGGTCAGACCATTCTTCCACGGGAGACAGAAGGGAGAGGAAAAGGTCAGTTATTCCCCTCCGCCGCCTCGCGGAAGCTGCTAATCTGCACAGTACGAGCAAATATTGGCCGTCGTTCACGGGAGATTACGCCAGTCATTCTGCACAGATCTCACCAATTCCTCACACCCTGCACCAAACAAGTGATGAAGCCACTCCAGAAATTGATGAACGTGTATATTTATGGAGCCTTAGTGAACGAACCATGTAAAATGCCAAGAATAAACTACGCACACGTACATTTTCCACACAATTTTCAGTAATCGCTCGTTGAGTATATTTTGTAATTCCACAGCAATCCCCACAATCAGCCGCCCTAAACTCCCTGGAGACTGCGCCTTCTAGATGATTTCTGCTAGGGCAGAGCGAAATTTTCTTTCCCGAAACGCATGTGCGCACTTCAATTTTGCGCCCCATCTCGTCTCGTCACTTTCCATTTGCGGACTCGACTGAACGGGCGCAAAAAAGGTAGAAGATGGACGAGGCGCACTCCAGAATTATGCATGATGTTTTCTCCTCTCACTGTCTCTCTCACACGCGCGGAAAGGCCTAATTTGCGAAGCCAGGGCTCCGGAAAATATGGAGACTCCACGCATTCTTTTCCCTCGCATTTCTTATGAATCTCTCATGAGACCCCCTCCTCCCTCTCTTTTCCTCTCTCATCTTATGGGAGAGGGAGAGAGGGTGAAACCCTCCTTCTCCTCCTTTTCTCCCTCTCCTCTGCCTCTCCAGTTCCATGCAATTTCTCTTCCTCCCTCTCCTCCTCCTCCCCCTCTTCTCCCCCTTTTTTCTTCTATAATCGATGTCTGGCCGTGCTGCGGCCGCGCATTTGACTCCTTCCTCTCTTACTCTCTCTCTAGCGCAAGTTGAAATCCGAGACGCACAATCTGCGCTTACTTTCCGCCCAAATTAGCGTGCGCCAATCGGCAACTGACTTCTTCTCGCTACCGTTTTTATGCGTGCGCGCGCGCTGTCTTGACGAGATGTTTGATTGCTTCACTTCCCCGTTGTTGGCGCGCGTCAACAATAAGCGCGACGTTTAGCGCTTAGCGCACGCACGCTACATTGCGGAAATGGCGCGCGCGGAAATTGGCGCTAACACAATTTTGAATAAAAAAGTCCAACTTTCTCTGTCGCAATATCGAAAAAAATTCGCAAAGTTTGCTGGAAAAAAAAGACTCTTCTCGATTTGCTTCTCTGGCAAACTCGAGCTAGTGTGCTACAAATAAACGAAATATCATGACTAAAAGTCCCTTGGAAATTTGTGTTCTGAATTTGTAGCAGAACCAATTTGTCTCACACTGCAATGCAATTTTCTCTGTGCGATGCTCTATCATAAAAAAGTCACAGTCTCATACCAATTTTCTAGTACACTGCCAATGTATATTTCGATGAGAGAAATGATGAGAGAACGCCGGATATTGCACAGAGAATTAATGTACTAAGATGAGACACCGAGTATATGATATACTCAATATTGTGTATATTCGCGCGTAGAGAGAGAGTGTGCGAAAACGAGAGAATATACTCAATATTGAGTATATCATATACTCGGTGTCATATCTCAGTATAGAATATACTCAATAGTAAGTATATTCATTCTGGGTGTGTTACATCTCTTCCTCTTCTCCTTGAAACTATCAAATTACAGAGTTCTCGTTGAGAATCGTTGCATTGAATTCACTTTCATTCCAGCAATTTAAAATCTTAGCATCAACCAAAAATGCTCACCTCAAGTGATATTATGCTCCCCCTCCCCTTGTCCCCCTTCTTAATAATTTTACTTTATTCGCATGTTTGTGTGCATATTTCCGCACGGTGTACGATAAATGAATAAATACATTGTCTGTTTTATCATTTTGTATTTTGTTGCACAATCTGCTCCTCGGGGCACATGATTCCAAACATACAGATCAGGGTTGAAGCGAGAGAGTGTACAAAAGTGAGAGAGTCCCTCTCCATTTCAAACACGCTCTCACTCCAAAGGCCTTTCTGGATGGTTGACCGGCCTGTTGAGTGGTGGGCGCGATGCAATTTCCGAGCAGGCTATACACAGCTCCTACTTTATTTCCTATTTCTCTACACGCAAGTACCAATCGCTTCTTTTACTGTTTTATTGCCACCCACCAGATTTACTACTATGCTCCATCTCTCTCTCTCTCGCTCCCTCTTTTCGGGATTACATCTGTTGAGCCGCGTTTCCGGTTGTGCGAACTGGCGTGTTTTCCCCCATTTCACACCACATCGTTCGAAATATAGTGGTCAAGAGGGCGAGAGAGTGTTCGATTCTGAGCGACTCCATCTTGATATTTTCAAGATCTCTCACCCTGAACCCCTTTCTGGAGTGTTCTGTGAAGTGCTCTTTCGCACGCTCACATCGCCGATATCTCTCGAGGAGAATTGTTGCACAATACAACGGCTTTAAAATATATTATTATTATTATTATTATTATTATTATTATTTCAGGGCGCGGAATCTCGCGTGTTGCGTGCTTGAAGGAGCGAGAGAGGACAACATACGAATGATTAATAACTACCGCAGGTCGCGTCAGCATGAGTAAGCCACATAATAAAAAAAAAGTCTTATATTAGGCCCATGACCTTTTCAAAAGTCTTATATATAAGAACTTAAGTCTTAAATATAAGACTTTTTAGAGGGTCATGGGCCTCATATAAGACTTTTTTTCCTGTGTGTATTAAATGCTCTAGAAAAATGTTGCGATCGAAAAAGTTGCGAAAATGAGAGAGTTCTCATCATTTTCTAAAATAAATGTTAAAAAAAGCCCTTTTGTCAGTCGACCGAAGAGATTCGGATTCATTTTTTTTTAAATTTTAGTTTTTGCCCTAAGCACCATTGTTGCCGAAATTGAATCGGCTTTGTGAACTCACACATGCTATTTTCACCCCTTTTGCCAGAAAGGTGCGATGTTTCGGCACACACACCCGCATGATACAATTTCGTATTACAATTTATCGGCCCGTGAGAATGTATTACCTCTATCTCTTTCCCTCGCTGCTTTGGAACGAGCGCGAGTGTTTTGTAGTGTCGCAATTTCCCGGAAATTGTGCACGCTCTCTCACTTTTGCACACTCTCAAATACTTTTCTCACCCTATAGAAAACTAACACCCGATTAATCTCACTTTCCCCGCCCGCTGATACACACGAGTAGTCGACGTGTATTCTCTGTTTTTCTTTTTATTTTTTTTATTTTTCATGTCTTCGATACCCTGGTTAACCATCTAGGAGCAAAGTTCTCTTGCCAAAATATGTCTCGGTATATTTCGAGCATAGAACATAGTCTGGATCTTTAGTTGCTCATGAACGATGAGGTTGAACCCCCCCAAATAAATATTCCGCAAAATAATTGATCTTTGATCTTTCAGAAACTCTCCGGTCGGTCCGTAAGGCACCGCGGCCATGGATCGACAAATGTATCATCAGGTTTGGCTTCATCTTTTGTATATTCAAATAAATCGCTATATATTTTGCAGACTGTTTTGCGATTAGTCCTGATTTTATTTTGGCTTTTGCGTTAAAGAATGAGGGACTATTTCCCTAAACAGATGCAATCTCGTCATGTCTAATCTAGTAAAAAAAGCACCGCGTCTCAGCAATAATAGTAATACGAGCAGACGTTTTCCCCCCACGAGAGTGAATGTAACTCCCCCGCACACAGAAAATGAATATACTAAGATGAGACACCGAGTATATGATATACTCAATATTGAGTGTATTCGCGCATCGAGAGAGCGTGCGAAAACGAGAGGATATACTCAATATTGAGTATATCATATACTAGGTGTCATATCTCAGTATAGAATATACTCAATAGTAAGTATATTCAGTCTGGGCGCAGTATATTTATTGCTCCCATTGACTTTTTGCCTGAATCACTATATCCTTGCTTCAGAGAATCCTCTAGAAAATCCCACCACCCTGTTGTGATATTCTATGCGCAATATCAACTTGCCATAGCTTATGATTTTACAATTTGGCGCACTGTGTATGTTTCAAAGAGCATACTAAAATATTAGTAAATCGCTATTTTCAATGACTTTGAGTGACCCAAGAAAAAATGCAATTTTGTTTTACAATATTATAGAAACCACTTAGACCAACGGTGGGATGAGTGAGGCGCCGCAGCACCAGCCGTACGTCCGCTTCGTCGACCAGCAGCAGCAGCCGCCCGGTCGGTCGGGGAGTTATGCGCAGCTGCAGCAGCAGCCGGTGCAGCAACTGCAGCAACCACGACAGCTGCAGCCGCAGCGGTCGCCATTCCAGCCGCACTGCGCCCTGCACAATCCGGAGAGAGGTGGGTGCAATGCAACTGACCATCTAATTCATGCAGTCTTCGAATTGGATGGCATGCCTAGTAAAACATGTGGACTCATCAATATCACTTTCAATTCCAGTAATAAATTTGCATTCATTCGTATATTGGAAAGTAGTATCAATTCCGTTGGTTGAACATCTTTTCCCATTTGTTCTTCCGGAAATGGCGAAAAGCCTCGCGAAGGCGTAAAACAAACAACTTCCGACATGCGCGGCGCTAATGTAATTTACTGACAAATCGGCCTACCGGTTCCTAGGAAAACCGAATAGGAGGTGTTCCAGCAAGTTTTTGAGCAAGCATGTTCGTTCCTTAACTCTTTCTATACCCTTTTATTGGAAATTTGGAATTCTACATCCACATGTTAGCTTGATTTTGGTCAGAATGAAATATTCGCAGGCCCTTCCGTCTTCTTCGCTGACGATCTGCAGCAGCAGCAACAGCAGCAGAGGCGACAGGCAGAGTTGCAGCAGCAACAGCAGTACCTGCAGCACGTGCAGCAACATCAGCAGCAGCCCGACCCCTACTGGAACCAGGCCCGGAAACAATCTGTGGTGAGGAGGCTCATCGTGATTTTCATCTCTATTCGATTCCCAGTACACAAGAGAAACATGTATTTAGGACAATTGAAATTATATCATATGACTCTTGTTTATTGAACATCTGTTGCTTTAGCTCTTCGAGATTTCTCGTTGTTGTAATTCCAAAAAAATAAACGAAAATGCACCGCAATCCCATCACTCTTGCGCGCAATGTAAATGAGAGCTAGACGATGGATGCAACTAGCCTTTCTGCTGAATTAATTGCGCGCATTTACAAGCGCATTCGCTAAAATATACAGCTATGTTCGCATCACCCTCCGCTTCCGCCGGGCATAGCAATGAATCAGGCGACGGGGATGAAAAGTGCTTTATGCGACAGGGATAGATTGCAAGCCCGTTGCTTTTCAGGCCTTCCGACCATCAATCTCCCCCGCCACCGACGTTTTGATGCGGCGTCTCAGGCGGTTGCCCGGATTCAAGAAGTGAGAGTTCTTTTCTCCTTTTTTTCTCTCCTGGCTTTTGCTTAGAATTAACGACAGAATGAAAACTGGCTCGGATCTCGCCATTTGTTCTAGATATGCGACAGTGTACCCTCAAAACGGAAGAAAATGCACCGTGTCCGAGATTTTCCGGGATTTTCCGGGAAAACTCCGGAAAGTCTGGCAAATCGTTGTTTCTCAATGAAATCGTCCAAATTTTGGAGAACGAAGGTTTCTCCGAAATTCAAGAGATGCGTTTTAAGAACTAAGAAATTTATTGATTGGAAGGTACTGTATCAGAAGTTGCGATTTTCGTTGTGTGTCGTGTACCAAATGCGATACCGTAGTGTATTGGTGTATATTCTTTTTTCTTTCAAAATGTTCTCTTTGTTTTCTTCTGTTTTGATAATATTCTTCAATATTTAGCTTTCTTCTCCTAATGAGAGTGTTCATGAAACGAAATAACGAGAAAATTGCATCAAAATAGAAGAGTACAAAGATAACGCTTTGAAAGAAAGAGGAATGTACACCAATACACTACCGTGTCGTATGTGGTTCACGACACACAACGAAAATCGCAACTTCTGATACAGTACCTTCCAATCAATAAATTTCTTAGTTCTTAAAACGGATCTCTTGAATTTCGGAGAAACCTTCGTTCTCCAAAATTTGGACGATTTCATTGAGAAACAACGATTTGCCAGACTTTCCGGAGTTTTCCCGGAAAATCCCGGACACGGTGCATTTTCTTCCGTTTTGAGGGTACTGAATACTCGAATTGTTTATCTTAACTAGCAACATTGAAATGCTTCCATTTTCATGTAATAGTATTTTGCTTGCTGTTTGCTTCGATGATGTCGAAGTACCAGCACTTTTGCCAAAATATCAGATTAACTTCTAATGTGATTCGATTGATCTAGGGCACATGAAAGCATTGGGTGAAGCTGAAATCAGAAGATCATCAATTGTGGCTTAAAATATAGTAAACTTGTATGTTTATGAGCAGAACTTGCATGTTTCTAAGCAGATTTTTGAAAATAATGCAATGATCTACTCTGAGAAAAAAGTCACTAGGACACACAGATACATTTCACTTACAGGTAAGCGAACATGTTCACTTTGCTCCTGATCCTTGTGACTTTTTATGAGTGTAATTTGCAGTATTCCCGACAGCCTGCTGCTCGGGCTGCTTGCCGGATCGGCCGGACTCGCTGACAAGCTGCAAGAAGGAGTTACACGTCAGTTTTCAAGTTTTTAAAAGCTTTTTATAAACAATTATTGCACAAAATATGCGTATTCATTTTCTCCAACACTTATCAGTTTCTCTCGAATTACAAAGATAATGCGCAGCAAGACAGATCGATATGTAACTGATTTCCTAGCACAAAAATATTAATTGAGTGGTACTACCATATTTTGCTCTAGAAAATACATACGTTCACTATTCTTATTACCGCGCGAATGGATTTTACGGCACATAGGGCGTAGAGTTAGAGAAAACGCATCCCCCGAACCAGGGTCCCTCTAATTACCTATTCGCCGTTGTTTTGCCTCTTCATGTGCGCAATCACCGGAAGCCGACGTCGCCCATACTTAGCGTGGTCACCTGGAAACACTACTCAACGACTGCTTCAGACCGGAAATTCACCGATTTTGAATCGCGAATTTCTCCCGCCCCCTCCCCGCAAATGGTTCCGCACCGCCAGGCTCTCACAGAGTGCGAAATATGAATACGAAATCTTCATTTCACTCACAATCAATTTCTTCAATGTCGAAAGATGAGCGAGAAATGAAAATATCGTTGTCTCCCATTTCGCTACCCTTGCATTTCATCGCTTCTGACCCCTTTCTGGAGTCGTGACTGATCGCTGCTTTGTTCCGACACGTTGTATCACGAATGCATAGCTCTACGGGGGGCAACCATAAACGCGCTAAACAATTCAGATATCTCCCTCTAATCCTCTTTCTCTACAATATTATCTCGTCTTTTCATTTTTTCCACTATTTATGCAAATGTTGGCGCACCCGTGTGATTTACTATAAATAATATTTATTAAATGAATAAATAGGATATCTCCGCTCGCTCATGTGGGAAAAGTGTGTGTGAGCGTGCGTGTTCAATTGCTCCGCATTTCCTTCTTTTCTTCTTCTTCTTCTTTTTTTCTTTCCTTCGTTCTCCTCAATTTCCAATCTCCATTCCAATTTCACTGCACGCCCGCCTCTAAAATTGATTTCTTCCTCCTCCAACCTCCCGTTATTTCGGGCAGTTCGCTCAATTTTTTTTCCGAGTGAGCAAGTGGTCTGAAGAAGTGGCGTTAGTTCGCCTTCTTCATAATGCAAGAGCTATAAGGAAGCAGATTCAAAATACCCACTGGTTGTTTCTTTCGCATCCCAGCTATTTGCTCCATGTAAGCACTGAACTCGCGCTGAACGAGCAAACTCGTAAATCTATCAGTGACTCATGCATGATTTGATTATCAGTTAAGGCATTACTTCACTTAATTTGATGATTTTTTTATTTGTTGTTTATTTCGAAACGGTCTTTTTTTGGATTTTCCTCATCTAACACACAGATTATTAGTATTCATCTCTCTCTGTCACTGCGTCCCGTGGCCGGTCTATTGTTATGTGTGCGAGCACATTCCTTCTCTCTCTCTCTCTCTCTCTCTCTCTCTCTCTCTCTCTTCCTTCTGTCTCTTATATTCATATCCCCCACCACTTCAAGCTGTTGTGCGGGAGCCCCCGGCCGATTTGGCTCCCTTTCCCCGTATTTAGTCTATTCATTCTTAAAATCTTGTCTGAGAATATTGTCTGATTATTGAACTGACTTCCGATTAGACGGTAACTGAGATCCCATTTTATTTTTTTCTCGAAAATCATTGTATTATTTGCAGTGTTCCACCAGGGCGAGCGTACGGGATTCTGGTACCTCCTATTATCCGGTCAAATCGAGGTCTACCTACCATCAACAACGCATGTAAGCTGTATTCAGATTGTTTAAAAATCAAAAACTACAAAATAAGTTAATTAAATCATTTAGATTTATTATTTAAAAATGCAATTCCAGGGTCTCGAGGCATCGGTGACGCTGAGTGTGCTGTCGGCGGGCTCGCTATTTGGTGAACTTGAAGTATGATATTTTAAATATCGTATCTTTTTTTGTGAAAAATGAACAGTGAATTCTCAAAAGTTTGAGTCAAACTTTCTCTTCACTCTTTCACGTTGAAAGAAACACTTCCTCGCATGCTTAAGCTATTTCTCCGGGGGGATGGAACCTTATCTAATCGTCTGATCTTTTTTTTATGTGCTCTACAGCAGTAATTAATTACACAATGCATGTTTTTTTTGCGGCGCATCAACAGGTGTAAAACCTGTTTTCACAGGGCATTTTGAAATTCAGGAGATTTCATAATTTTGGCTGCCCTCTTTTCATTACACACCGGAACACGAATTTCGGATGAGTTTCGCGTTCAGTGGAAAGGCAAAACGCATCAAGGAAGATTGATTTGAGAAAACTATCGTAAATGTTTGAGGAAAAAATATTACTCTGTACTTCTATCATACTTTGTTCTAAACATATATAGCAAATTTGTCTGGTGAACGGTTCTACATGGTTTCGTTTAGGGTTGGTCAAATCGGTTCCTGCTCTCTTCATTTCACACACTCTCTCGCCCACCGCCTAGCGGAGAGAGTGTGTGAAATGAAGAGAGCAGGAACCGATTTGACCAACCTTAGTTTCGTTCCTCAGTGAACGGTTCTCCAATCTCCTCATTCCGCACTCTTGTTCACGGAAAATAGAGAGCGCGTGGAGCGAAGAGAGCGGAGATTTTTTCTAAGAAACAATACCTTAGAAAACCGTTCTCCCGTCAGATCTCGTTCAGTAAAAAGTCGTGACATAAATGACACAACACGGTTAGCAATCAATAATTTGCCTTACCTCTCTTTTCAGGTACCAGTGCACACTTGTTCTGCGCGCACACGCAAACCCTCCGAATTCATTCGCATTTCGCAATCGAGTTTCGTCAATCTTTACAATGTCAGTTTTATCCCTCTTTTTCTCTGATCACCTGTTTCTAGGATTCGTTTTTTGGTGAAAAAACGTCGAGGACCAAGAGAACGTTTACGATCGTTTACTATAATTAGAAGGCGTATTTCAAAATAGTAGAAATATGATATTAATAAAGTCGTGAGACGTCTCTATTGTTGTACACACTAATGTCTTGTCTAGGGTAGGCGTATTGGAGTTTGTATTGAACTCGTCACTACTCTTTCCATTTCTTTAACTATCTGCTAGGCGCAGTGAGAATTCCTTTGACCTCCTATTAATACATAAATTCAAATATGACACCAATCGTAATTAATATGGAGCCATTCCGCGTTCCGTTTAGATATCCCTAATTCAGATAAGTACATTCGTCTATCACCTCTTTCCAATTGGTTTTCCAACACAATTTGCACATTTGCTCTGTTGCATAACACTGCTGCTGGGTTCGCTGACATCTGCCTTCATTGTTGATCTATTTCTGTTACACAATCAACAATCACTCGAATAAGGATTCACATCATTCCACTTTCCGTTCAACCCTGCATACAACACACAGAGCGCGAAGTCTCCAACATTCCTTACTCTGGAGATGTTGTCTCCAGCTGAGAGAGCATGCAAAATTGAGAGATGGAGACATAAAGTCTCCCATTATTGGGAGAAGTGAACACTCCAGAGTAAGGAAAGCTGGAGACTTCGCGCTCTGAGCAGTTACGGGTGAGATAGTGGTTAAAATCGAGACCCTCTTACTTTGAGCACTCCCTCGCCCTGCCTTGAATCTTGTGGATTCACTGTCCAAGCTGTTCTCCGACAAAATTTCCATTCTCACCAGCTCCCGATCTCTCCTAATCTTCGTTGGGATCTCTCCTAATTCAATTCTTCGTTTCCATCCCTCCGTGTTGTTTAGTCTTCTGCATCCAGTGTTCCCTCTCTTACGCATCACTCCACAGTGTAGACCTCCAGAAGGAACTTAGGACGGAAGAAGCCGTGAAAGAGAGATGTTATCTCACTTTCTCTCGCTTGCTCGATCCCGTCTGCAGGTATGCAATTATGGGATTGGTGTAGTCACTATTGCATGCCACTCTGAATATTTTAATTTTTTATATCTCGGATGAGAAACTTCAAAATTGGTACACCGAGATTATTAGTAATGAGCAGTGTCCGAAGCCTCTTCTAGTTCTCCTCTTCTCCAGAAACAAATATCTACGAACAGTGATTTATTTGTTAGGACTTGTACACACTACTATATTCCTTAGTTGCTCTATTCGGCATAGCATACGATCTCCAAGGTTCCATCGTAAAAATGGTCAGACGAGATAATTATCAGTCTCCGCGGCTTACGACTGCTCCTAATTCAACGTCCCTGTCCATAACACCCCGATGTTTAGTCCCTTCTTCCGGCATTGATTGCTTACTGTACACAGTATTGCGCAGATTTGCCTCTGTTTCCATGCGTATTAGTCGATCTCCTGCATAAGGTTCCACATTAAAAATTGACTTCCGAGATGATCACCAGTCTCCTAGTTTTACGACATCTCCTAATTCCCCCCATATGCAAAACCCCGGTGTTTAGTCCCTTCTTCCGGCATCCTATGTGTACATAGGATATGTGTATGTGACTTTCTTCCCTGTACACATATTGTATCGCGACTCTCCTACTTGCATCTGTCGATCTCTCATCTCTCACATACATATCTTTTCTTCTTCGTTCTCCCCTGTTATTTTCCCAGCGACTTCTTCTCCCTTCTCGCATACAACACACTCAATTATCCGGCGACGCTCGTAATTCGATTTTTGCGCTCGCTAGCGCCTTTCCTCTTTGCTCTTGCGTGTGTGTGTGAGCAGACACGAAGTAGTTAACGAGTGAAAAAAAAGAAGAGAGAAGGGGAGGAGAATACACAATGAGTGCGAGTGCTACGGATACTTGAAAGTATCTTGCAGTTGTAGATCCATCGATAGAATCCTTGCCATTTTGTTGCATACATTAGAATATTTTCCCTACGAAGACATTACTCGTATCGACGTAGAAATATTTATCCGGCTTCTCGTATGTCTTTGATTTCCAACCAATGCCTGTCCTGCCTTTCGCAACTGTCATTCTTGCCAAGAAATCGAACCGTAGTTTCGAAATACAAGCGATCATCTCTGTTCATTTTTTTATCTGTTCATTTCGCAAGATCTGAGAGCATGAGACATTGGATCTGGAGCATAAGACATCTGAGAGCATGAGACGGTGCAGTGTGCGGAAATTTTCGCAACCTGAATGCTTGAGTCGTATAATAGGTTCTGTGTAACACGCTCCATCAGCAACATACATTTTATCAAACAAGTGTGGGCTAGAAAGTTGCATAATAGGGAAATCGACCGATTTCGCGATAAATGTGAGACAAGTCAGTAGTGTGTGGGGAAAATCAACATGCTGCATCGTTATTTTTTTCCAAGTCTAGTGATTCCACGAATTACTAATGCTGCGCAAATTTCATAGGGTGCAAGGAGCAAAACAGTTTTATGCACCCTTTCATAACTTTTTTCCTAGTGAAGCTACAACTTCCAAACTTGATACAGGGATTGCAAGCCACGTTTGGAATATTTTCCTTTTTAATTGGAGAGAGTTTGTTCATTTTGAGCTGAGTTACACGAGTTTTCCACCTTTTGATGGGGAAATTTCCCCGAAGAAATTAGCGCAGCATAAAATGCACCCAACCGCACCGAGGAATCTGTTGTTGCGTAGAATCTCCATTTCCCCTCATTCGCCTGCTTTCACACTGCGCTGTAATGCATTTCGAATGCGCGCGCCATGACAGGAGAATTCAATATACGCCCTCTCCCCATTGAAATCCGTTTATTTTTCTCTCCTAGACTCTGAGGAATAATCAAGATAATTTATGCAATAGTGTTATAGTCGACCGCTAGCACTGAAACTAGGTTGAGATTTCTCACGGTCATTTACTCACAATTAATCACTTCATCCTTGTTTCCCAATGCATTCTACAATTCATGAAACATATACGTAGAAAATTCTGTCTGTGTTCTCTTCATGATTCATGTGAATACAATGTTAAAGCTTAAATGCAAATTTAATTTTAAATTAATTATTTTATTTTATTTCATTTTTTTTAGAAAAACGCGGACGTTCTGCACTCGATCGTCGTCGTCATGCAGGATATGGTGTCGGAGGAGAAAGGTATTTCATTGATTTTTTTTTAATTTATTGATTTTCAAAATTTATATTGATTAATATATATAGTTTATATAGTATTTATTAAATACATTTAGTTGCCACGCCGCCCATGGAGACGAAGATTGTCGAATTCGGCGCAGTAAGACAAGGTGGGTCGCGGTTTCAGACTCTCTTCTAAACTGATCCCTTGAATACAAGGACAGTACGTTTCGGGTGGCCGATATCAGAAAACGAATTGCGAAAGCCATCTAAATTTTATAATTTTATTAAAATCTTAATCTTATTAATGTAATATTACAAAAAATCTAATAATCACATTTTGTTCAAATTGCAGGAATACCGACAGAGACGGCCATCATGCACCCGTCTCATCTACCTCATCAACCACCGCGCAATGGAGACGCGGTCTACGATCGATCGCTCGAACTGGACCAGTTTGGCAATGATGTATGGTCATTTCTCACCGATTTCGTCACAAATTTCTAGGACATTTAGCTTTCCACATCACTCCACAGGCCGGTCAACCATCCAGAAAGGCCTTTGGAGTGAGAGAGTGTGCGGAATCGAGAGGGACTCTCTCACTTTTGCACACTCTCTCGCTCTGACCCTGGTATGTAGGTTTGGAATCATGTGGTTCGGCAATGAAGTATGGTCATTTCTCACCGATTTCGGCACAACTTTCTAGGACATTTAGCTTTCCAGCAAAATTTCAAAGGCGTTATAAGATGAATTCTATGATACTTGAACAAGATTTTGCCCCTGATGATGTAATGTCACTTTGTTTTTTTCTCAATTACTGCTCTTTCAGATGGAATTCACTGCGTGTGATCGGACAGCATCACTGCCGCAGCACGAAACACAGTCGATTGTCGAATTTACGACAGCGATGGTGAGTATTTTACCCATAATCATTCTACTTTTCACCTTAATTTGAAGGGGTGTCAATGTGTAAACCACTATACGAGGATTAGTAGCAAAAACGTTTTAGAATCGGTGAAAAAATGCGCAATCTACGTTTGGTCAGTATCGCATCTGAAGCATCAAACTATTGGGTATTTGTTTTCAATGGCAATTCATGGATGACAAATTAGCTCTGTTCTCTGTGCGAGTACTGATGAAATAGCAGCGAAAAATATCCGAACAGTTTAGCTTTGCTCACCTATTCCTAGAGGATCAATGTGAACAATTTCAAAAACACTTCATTGACCACATGATTCCAAACCTACAGACCAGGGTTGGAGCGAGAGAGTGTGCAAAAGTGAGAGAGTCTCTCTCGATTTCACACGCTCTCTCACTCCAAAGGCCTTTCTGTAAGGTTGACCGGTCTGTGGAATGAAGTGTGATGGCTCTTTTTCACTGGTTTCATAGGCTACACGAATGTGTTTTGAACAAGATCAATACTTGGAGCAAATTCGCGAAAACAAAAGTCTCTTCACACACTCTGTTGGGATAATGCATTACCGCGCATAAGGAAGATATCTTTGTACCATACTTGGACTTTCCCTTAATTGTATTTTTATTTTATTTTAATTTTAATAATTTTTCCCTTTTTCAGGGTCTCTTCTCTCGGCTGCAAGAGGTCGGTCGGATTCTTCAGCGAGAGATGGCGGCCACAGCGCCCACCATGATCTCGGACAGGACGATACAGGGCAGGGTAAGCACACAGAGAGAAAACATACTAGGAATACGACATCAAATTGGCACGCCTACTAATATATACGTAGGGCCTACTAAGGTTTTCTCTGTGTGCACAAGGGCATACTATTTTCGCTATTCCCTCCCCAACCATGAAGACTGGAATTGGTCATTCTCGAATTTTCCAACAATATCGATCCTGAGACTAAAGGCGTGCGGACTGATGCGTTTGGGCTTTGATATTCTCTTTAAAAAAGGGAACCTTGCAGCACTACATGGAGAGCATGACGGGTATCGATATGGTCGACTGGTTGCTGCAGCTCACGCTGCGACTCTCCACGACAGGTACTTGCTGCAGCTGCAGCAGAGACTCTTTTGACGGCATGGTGGTTGGCTTAATTATGAGATCTGAACGTAGTGAAAAATCACCTAACGACTGAGATATGGGCAACTGCTGAAACACAATTCAATTTCCTGAAACCCGCTATTGCGCTATTGTTCTATCCACGACAGGTACTACTGCCGTAGCTACGTAAAAGGCCATTGATTTATCGTTGCTGGATGGCAAACAAATATTGCAATATCAACAAGAGAAAGCGAGTTGAAGAGCCCCTGAAACACAACTCAATTTTCTAATACGCGCACCTGCTCTGTTACTTTCGTTAGAAATTAACCAAATCTAATCTCGGTTTGCTGCATTTCTGAGAATATGAAAAAAAATATTACATGCAAAGCCGATTTCAATTGTGTTCAGGGGCAGCCATTTCTCGATTCCAAATCTCCGGCATGTGGCAGGCGTTGTTGGAACACGACGTAATCACGCACGGTGAGCGTTCCCACAATTATTATTGGCTCTGAACTTACCTTGAATTTATGGGCAAAATTTTTTTTTCAGTTACGAGCGAGCAGCACTTTGCTGACAAGCAGCTGCTGTACCGCTGGTCGCACCGGCCGCTCGTACGACCTACCAGAGGTTCGCGAAGACACTATAATCTAATTTATCAGTCTAAAGTGAATGTAAAATTAGGTATGGATATGCTCAAGTGCAAAGAGCATAAGGCAAGATAATTACTGAGAGTTGAGAGCTCGCCACCTCCATTTTACGAGCTTTCCTAATCCCACCAAGGCGCTCGAATGAGTAATGATTGGTAGTGGTGTAACCACGAAGGTAACTAGATCCGAAGAAGAGATTGGGCCCTCCGGATAGAACTGGCCTATTCTGCGCTGGCCCTAGCAGTGACTCCTTCAGGACTTGGAGCCTAGATAAGGGGATGCCTTTACCTTTTACCTAATCCCGATTCCCTCTCATTGTCAGAAACGGCCGAGGACAGTGCTGACGAACTCACATCTGCTATCTTTCTGCTCACAACGATCGGGCCCGATTCACTGTTCCGGATGATCCTGGCCAAGCCGTAAGAGGACATTAATTATATTACTTTATCGAAACACGCGAAAACGATGTGAATGCTTGTTTTTCTCATTTCCTACTATACATTTATGAATTGTATTTTGCGGTAATGTCGGGTCCTGCAAATTTTCAATTACTGTTTCACTGGTTAGCCGAGCACATAACTTGCGAATCCAAAAGAGGAGATCATACATCAAATTTGTTGCAAAAAACGGAACAACATTGATGATCGAATTCTTGGTGAGGAAAGATGAAATGCATGGAAGTTTCAGCGCCTCCGATTTAGAGAGAGAGAGAGAGAGAGAAAGAGAGAGACTACCTTACCGGCGGGCCCCGGCAGATCAGAGTAGTCGCTTGTCGACGTAAAGTCCTCTTCCGGTAACAACTTTACCTTTTTAGCGCCTCCGAAAGAACTCCCGAGGAGCTGGAACTGGTGTACGAAGAGCTACTGCATGTCAAGGCACTGGCGCATCTGAGCACTATGGTCAGTACTATTTACATTATTTTATCGATTTCCGAAAATTGTGAATTGTGTTCCACGATAGAAAAAGAAATTAGTGATAGTCCGCGCTCAAAGCCTTATACATCAATTGTGAAACACATTCAGAATTCTTTAGTGCGATCAGCGCTAACCATTGAATTTCTAGGTAATGAGCATGCAAATAGCGAAGCAGTTAAAATTTAAATTTTAAGAGAAGCGCTAGGCGTAATTTATATTGATGGTGTTCCTAATATTAGAAAAACAAAAATGATTCAAACATTTTAAAGGTTGTAATTATTTATACTGCGCGTAAGCATGACATGGCGAGAGTGGTTGAGTTCACTGTGCCACATCATTCCACAGGCCGGTCAACCTTACGGAAAGGCCTTTTGAGTGAGAGAGCGTGTGAAATCGAGAGGAACTCTCTCAATTTTGCATACTCTCTCGTCTTAACCCTGGTCTGTAGGTTTGGAATCATGTGATGCGTCATCGGTCCCTCGCTCACTTTGCATTGCAAATGTGCATGTGTCAGCAGAGTGATTTCATTGTTCAGGTGAAACGAGAACTCGCGGCGGTTATCAACATCGAAACGCACACTCACGCGGGCACTGTCATCTTCCATCAGGTTTGTTGGCTTTGTAGTACACTTGAATTAGCAATCGATATTGTAATCATATTCAATTTGCTCTCTTCTCCTGGAAATTCCGTCGACTCCCACAAAAAGAGTTTCGATGTTGATAATACAATTTCAAAAATGGAATTTCATAAATTTTAAAAATTGATTTTAGGGCGACCCGGGCGCCTGCTGGTACATCATTCTGCGCGGCGCAGTGGACGTGAGCATACGGGGCAAGGTATGTTTTTTTTTAATTTATAAATTTATACATTTATTGTATATTGTATATTTATAAATAAATGTGTTCACCAAAATGACAACCAGCTGAATATTAATTTCTAAATATACGTTTGCTCTTATGCCGAACGTGAAACACAAACGCACCAAGCACTGATTACTATCCCAAACTCGGCCAGAACCGTCATTGGATGGATCGGTATTTCTTTACAGTAATTCATAAATAACAACAATTTCGCGATAATATCTTCATTCCAGGGCGTAGTGTGCACGCTCAGGGAGGGCGACGACTTCGGCAAGCTCGCGCTGGTCAACGAATCGAAACGAGCCGCGACGATAATTCTGAGAGATGACGAGGCGCAGTTTCTGCGCGTTGAGAAGAACCACTTCAATCGGTCGGTGGTGAATATAGAGAAACGGGTTAGGTTGAGAGAGTGAGCGTAAAGTGAGAGAGTTCATCGATTTTACACACGCTCCCGCACTCCAACCCCCTCTTTCTGTCGGGTTGGCTGAGGAATGATGTAAAAAGTAGCGATCCAACTGTTGTCAACACACTGAGTGCCTCAGTGTCATACTGCCCATTGCTCGTTGCCTTTTGCTCGAAAGCATTCGTTTTTTTCTTGACCTATCAGTTGAATCGTATCTTTTCACATTCTAGTCAGTGCTTGAACTCGGAAAGTGTGAGGGAAAATGGAGAGAAAAAAGATTAATCTCCCGCACTCGATAAGTGAATGCGTAATAGTGTTCCTGCCGTGTGAGGTTAAGAGTGATCATGCGTGTGTCGATAACTCCATGTATCAATCGAATTCACAATCGATTGTTCCAGAATATTGCGAGATGTCGAGGCGAATACCGTACGACTCAAGGAGCACGGACAGGATGTCCTAGTGCTGGAAAAGGTATGCATCATTAATTAATCGATATTTAGCAATCGAAAAGGTGCAGGTGTTCACGCCGCGCGGAGCTGCTGTGCAGGGCAGGCAAGGTAAACTTTTCTCCCTTTTGCAGACCGTAGTGAAGAGCAAATTGAAAGTAGATCACATAGCTCATTAGCAATCAGAAAGTTCATTAGTAAGTTCTTTAGTAATGATCCCTAATATGTGACTGTCAAAGAGACCGTCGCTCAATGTTTCCACTGAAATATCGAGATACGTTTCACCACTCGCTATAATTGCGTAGTCGTCTTAAAGCCGCATTGAGCTGCTTGCATCACGTTGAGAAGATTTCCATATTACATTTCAAATCTGTGAAAAACAATCGATAATGCTCAGAGTCGCACTGCACGTACTCTGTCATGGCGGGACTTGCGGAAAAGATGCTCGAGTACTTACTTGAGACGAGGATCGATGCGCAGGAAGAGGTATTTATTCAATTGAATTTCTTTCATAATTAAAATATGTTTAATTTCATTTTGTATCACTCACGTTAGTTGTTTTATATGGTGCGAGAAGCCGCAAGGATATCCAGTGCTAATTTATTGTGAGTGTTCCTTGTAAGCAGCAGCTGAAACAGTGCGGGTTCGGGAAAAAATGCGTAAATACTTTCGTGTTAGCCTGAATCTTATCCGAGTGAACGGATAAGAGGCAAAAATATTTCCTTGTATTTCAGGACGTTACGAGCGTGAATCCCACGCTGCAAGACTTCCTACTCACACATCCCATCTACATGCCGACGAACATTCTGTGCCACAGCCTAAAGAAGTACTACACGCGCCATCCCATGGTGAGTTTTTAAAGGTTTATGGCAACTGCAGAATCACAATCGGAAGTATTCGGAGATCAGTTTTGCAATTGCATGCGACAGTCTGTAATGCTGCCTTCAGTGTTCATCAATGTACATTTATGTACTCATCATTTCACGCACTCTCTCGACCGATTGGTGGACGAGAGAGTTTGTCAAATGAACAGTACATATTATAAATTCACAAACACTCGTCCAAAATAATAAAAATGAACGTATCATTTTAATGTTGTAATACATGTACATTGATGAACACTGAAGGGCGCATAAAATGGAAATGCAGGTCACCTCCATTTTCCCCTCAGCCGACGTCGTCATTCAAGAAGACACGGAGCAAATTTTGACTGCAAAGCGACGGTAAATTATTGATTTTTTTTATTTTAAAATGTTTTATAATAGTTTTGTAATTATTTTGCAGCTGTTTTTGAATACGACCAAGCTTTAAATTTTTTTCTCCATTTTTTTAAAATAAAAATATGATAATTCTCAGCGTCGTCACTTTCGTCGCGCTATGGGTGAAGACACTCGGCCTGCACTACTTTCTCGACCCATCCGCCAACTCTTTCATTGAGGTAAACTTTATTGTTTACTACAAAAACACATCAAAAATGTGTTTACACGATACACTCCCTGATATGCTTCACACGGTATTCATTACACGAAGATGGCTCGGGAAGCAATTCCCCTCCACGACTTATTCAAATACATACATACATATTTATTCAATATTCAAGGTCATGACCTGTTGAATGATGCATTGTCTCCATGCGTGGGGGTCTATTCTGCAAGTATTTGCCCAGTTCACTCGAAATACTCCAACTATTTCGTCGGGCCATTTCATCTTTGGTCTTCCAACTAGACGGGTTCTTTTTCTAGGATTCAAATAACAAAAAGAAAATGACCAAAACTAATGCATGAATATATAACATCCAACATATATTACATCCAAGTGATCGCAAAAAAGGAATAAGTTTCTTTATTGTCGAATTTTTTTTGTTGATAATTGCATATCTACAGAATGAAGGAGGAAGGCAATTACACAATTTAGGAACTGTACTGCTGCGTGCTGGAGGACGCTCAATCCATACCCGGAATGTCGCCCGTCCTGTCGCGAATGAAGAGCTGCAGGGAGGCCAGAGATGTGAGAGAGATTGGCAACTTATATAGGCTCAATAGTGCACATTTTACTTGCATGCATTCTTCAATAGGCACTCTGTTTTTTTTCTTCAAAACTCATTAGTTATAGAGTGATTTCACAATCTATTGCAGCGCGTGATGCTGTCGCTCTCTCGCCACTCGCAAATTGTGCTGGACTGCGGCGTGTACGCACCCACCTCAACCGCGCCGCACATCCTGCCCATTGACACTTGTGAGTTGCACGCGCATATCGACGAAGCTCTCTTACTCATGGCGCTCGCCGGCTCATTGAACGGCAGTTGGTTTGCAACTTCGACATCCGATTTGAAGAAAATATAGAAACAATCAAATATGTTTCGCCGTAACCATAACACATTAATGTGCTCCTTGCACGACAATTGTTCTCTTTTGATTGAGATTTAGATAGTTTTTTTCTGCAGGTCGTCAGCTCATCCGCCATCCCGATGCATCATCCTTCGTGCTTGCTGTGAGAATGGACAAGCGGGTGGCCGAGGTCATCGAGATGTGCCGGTTTGTAACCACGATTACCTAATAATTGTAACTAAGTAGCTTTTTTTGTAAGGCTTCATTATTATTGTTGATATATTTCTGAAAAAAAATCAACGAAGAATTTTTCAGACCTCACATTCGGTCGGGTAACTCGCAGGAGACCCTCGTGCTAACAGAAGTGAAGAGTAATGGCGGTAGGTCGTTCATCTCATTCCTATGTCTAAGCCCGAATTCATTACAATCGCAACCACTTCGTATCCTTTTTTGTAGAGCGTCTCGTCCTCGCTCCCAACGACATTTCGCTGCCCACGATGCTCACACTCAACGGCAAGTTGTTCGTGTCGACCAGGGAGGAGGTGGACTTGCTGGTGTGTTTTCATTTTTAAATGCTTCGTTGAAATTCAGAGTCTCAATTAGTCAAGAACGAAAGTGTGCATTAATTCCCGAATTGAAGAGGTCATTATTAATATTAGGTAACGCACAACGACGAGAACGGCCCTATTCCCAACAGTACTTCCCTGCTCGATCTCTACGGATCGGCTGAGGTGGCAACGCAGCTAGCCTTCTTCCACATGGAGTTGTTCCATGCAACCAACGAGCTGGAAACGATCGCGCAGGTTTGAGAAAGATAAAAGCAAAGGAAGAATAGAATCTCGAAAATAGAATACTCGACAAGGAGCACTTAGATCATACTTGTCGTTGCTGCATTTAGACCTGATGGGGTGCACTCTCTAACAATTAGTACTGGGGAAATCTACAATAAATGTTTGAATGTGTTGCAGGTGTTTGGTCGTGACTCCTTCCCCGGTCATCTCCCTTCTAATCTCGATCTGCTCCTGCGGCGATTCAATGAGGTACATCGAAAGTTGCCGTGATCATGCTGGCGATCTAATGTTATGTGAAGCCGGTTTTGGAAATCGATTGAACCAGTTAACAATAAAATAAATCAAAGATAGGCCTAAAGACACGACGATCGGTGTTTCGGCCCTCGGTCTAGACACTAGCCGCCTCCAGATGAACGTCTACACAGAGAAAAATTTCTGTCATATATGGCTCCTGAACTGCGCTTGTATGTTATATATGACATACAGTATGTTATATATGACATACAAGCGCAGTTCAGGAGCCATATATGACAGACATTTCGCTCAGTGTAACTTGTCCTGTGTTCAGGTGCAATACTGGGCGACGACTGAAGTTCTGCTGACCGCTGCTCCGAAACGAGCGCAAGCGCTGCGGAAGCTCATCAAGATCGCGCATTAGTGAGTTTTTCATTGAATTAGTGTCCAGACAAGAGACAGGTACGTTAATGTTCGCCATCTCTAAACGTCGGTTCCAACTTGGAGTTCCAAGACATTTACATTTGTTTTGAGAACTTTCTGAGAGGTTCAAAATTAATCAACATATTATTTTGATTTATTGCAGCTCCAAGCAACAAGGCGACCTACTATCTCTCTTCGCCATCGTGCTCGGCCTGTCGAATGTGTCCGTCTCGAGACTATCACTCACTTGGGAGAAACTGCCGTCGCGCGTCAAGAGGTGAGCAATCAGTTCCTGATTCTGGACAAACGAGCAGTTACACTCCCAATTAAGATCACTATTGTTTCCCCTCTCCATGCAAAATGTCATTAAACCGAGGAGATTTGTTCTATACGTTGTCGTCTTCAAGGTTGTTCGCCGAGCTGGAATCCCTACTCGATCCGACCCGCAACCATCGCGCCTACCGCGCACTCGTCGCCAAGGTATTTCAGCATGGTTTTTCCCAGTTGTTAGAATAGTTTGTTACTTTGGTCTACAATTGTTTGGTCTTTTAAAAGCTCAAGAATATATGGCAGTGCGTGATTATTTGAATACCGATCTTAGTTCGTCTTATTTGGTGCGTAAAACTCAAATGCACTACTCATGTTACTGATGCAACATACTGTTACTGTAGTTGTCGTGAATCGTTTTTCAGTATGATGCGGGTAAAAAAAAGGTTAGAAAGCGTCAAGTTGTCGTAAAAGATTTTAATATAAAATATCGTTAATTATTACTACTTCTTCGAATAACTCGATCAATCTCAGATGCAACCTCCCTTCGTTCCTTTCATCCCGCTTCTTCTCAAGGATCTCACATTCATTCACGAGGGCAACAAGACCTTCTTCAATGGACTCGTCAACTTTGAGAAAATGGTAATTTCATTGTTACCTTATTTTTCGAAACAATTGTAATCATAAATGACGATGGCACTTAAAAGACCAAACAACCACATTCACACGGGACTCATCATCTGTGGGAAAACGGTTATCGGAGAAGAGGGCTAGAGGGCTAGACATCACACCCAAAAAGTGACATGAGATGCCCACGTACGCATAATCTCTAAGACTTTACTTTTGACACATGACTAAACACAAAAACTTTTGCAATTCTGACAGCGAACCTGTAGATCTTTCGAAGAATCAGTCATTCCCTCTCCCCCGTGTTGTTCGGGAAAATCATTGGGCTAAGTTGAAAATTCTAACCCAGGACATGAATATTACAGTAGTATATTCTCGAAAAATAATAAATACTAAAATTGCAGCACATGATCGCGAATGTGATTCGGACGTTCAAGGAGTGCAAGGCGTCCTCGAGTGTCTCCGGTGGGTTTCCAACAATCGTCTCAGCATTTTTTTGAATCGTAAATGGAATAAGTTTGGCGATTGATACGGAGTTTTAGTCGAATCCCATTACTTCGAACCTAAAGAGGAAGCCTGATAGGAGAGATGTGAAACATATCCGTAGGAATGGCCGAGCTGGTGCTAATTGAACTATAATGATGTGCAGGCATTCTTCACCGTGACGAGAAGCCGGACAGCCAGTTGCTCGTGCGAAATCTGCGCGTGATCGATGACCAACGACGTCTGCTCGATCTCAGCTACCAGATCGAACCGAAAATGAGCAAAAGATAGGAGGAACAGCACTCAGGGGGAAAGTCGACTGTAGACTTCTGGGCTGCCGTCCGACGACTTTCAACTAGGGATGGCATCGCAAGAAATGCCCTCATCATTCTGCATACTATCTCGTCGGTCAAACCGGTGTGAGAGTGTGCGAAATGAAGAGAGTGGTTTCTTGCGAAGCCGTCCCTAATTTCAACGTCTAAACGACCCACTTACGCCTATTCTGAAATTATGAGGAACACAGAGGGGAGATCCATATTACTTCTTGATTTTGTCTCGTCCCAGAAGGATTGGCTAGGAAGTGGAATGATGTGGTCAGTTAGATGAGTAAGATATAGGTAGAGTGCAATTAGTGATCGTGTAATGAAGGTAGAAACGGTTTAGGATTATCGTGAAATGATTATTTATTTATCGTTGTTATACTATATACTGGGCACGCCATTTTCTTGCGAACACATCTTCCCCCGGCTAGCGCTCTATTACTCAGTTGTTGTATGTATATTATTTGCAATTGTACCATGACATTACTCTCACCTTTTGCGGTTTGATAAATCTTTTCTGAGGCTCAGTTGATATTGTGCAAACTGCAGTTCAAAACGGCAGCATCTAAGTTATTGGTGTGCTCCCGATAGAATAATTTAATTTTTTAAACTAAAGTTCTTCGTATATTCATTTTATCGAGAAAAAAAAACTTGCTCGTGAAAAGAACGCTTTTCCCGAGCAACGAAAGTTACATTGTGCAATTTGTCCCCGATCAAATGTGTCCGCTCGTATTGAGTATAGTTTGAGTGTACACAAACTCTGCCTCTCATCCGTCCTATTAATCCCTCGTTTCCTAACTACACTGCGCTCAAACGGCGGGATCTGGTAAAGAAGAGGGAGAGAGAGATCTCAGCTATTCACCTAGCGGAGTGCTAAACACTGTTTACCCGCGTCTCTGAGGTGTTAAAGTGGCGGGAAATACGATACGCGGTGACGATCATCAGCAAGCGAGAAGAAGAGGCGCCCGAGTTTCAGCGACTTTTGGCAGACGAAAGAATTTCAGTGCACACCCACTCACAATAACCCTACGTCATCTCATCAGGCAAGCACATCATTCCGCAGGTAATACCAGTACTTAACGCCGCTCGAGTAAAAAAAAGGCCATGAAACCCTGGCCGATTTCGACATTCGCTAATCCTGATCATCTGCTTCTTGATGTTACAGGAAAATCATGATTCGGGCGTTGACGATGCTCATGCTGATCGTGCTCTTTCCTACCGTATACGCTGCGAGAAGGGTGGTGTCTACGGAAGCTAGTGTCGTCAAGCACCTGCTGTCCAGGTACGCAGACAACAACAGATTCCTGATTTCTCAATTTCGCGCGCTCCCTCGCCCACCAAGCCGTTTGTCTTGAACAATCTACGATAGTTTCTTGCGCCTTCGAAAAAAGCGATCACTTTCATCCGGAGCAGTTATATGAAGCTACCGTGAAACATTTCCAATTGTTGAATGCTGTTTCGTTCGAATATATATCTTTATCACAAGCCGGTAGCTCGGAACCGACATGGATAATATTTAACGATGATCGGGGAGCAGTGAAGTAGACAAATGTTTTTCAGGGGCTACGACAAATCGACTCGACCCTCTCTCGTCGAATCGGAAACTACACTGCTAAACATTTCAGTCAACTCGTTCAGCCTTTACCAAATGGTTAGATTTTTCGAAATATGAAAAAAATAGAATAAAATATTTTCAGGACCAAGCAAAAGAGGTAGTCGAGTTCTCTGCTGAGTTCTTGCTGGTCAGTTTATCATTATTATTTATTTAAATACACGAATAAAAATCAATAAATGAGAAATAAACAAAATTATAGACGTGGTACGACCCGTTCATGGCATGGAACCGCACTCGCTTCAACGTGACCTGGATCAAGATGAAGGTGAATCGATGTTTCATTATAGCTTTGATGCGATCCTATAATTCGTTGCTGTAAAAAGAGTGAGTTAATTGCAGGAAATGTACGTGTGGAAGCCGGACATCCTCGTCTCCACAAGGTATTCTTATTGTATACATGCACTTTTTTCTTCGAGATATAGTCAAAAAGGCATGCTGAATGATGCAGTTTCCCATAGGGCATATTTTGCTTCTAATCTTATCGTGTTCACAAAAATAGTTCAATTTTTAAGGGACATTTTAGTTTTTTTTAGAAAAAAAAATATTTATTCAGTATTAAAACGGAGTTCCTTCTCGACGCCGATGAGCGATACGTCGATGTGAGATACGACGGTTACGTTCGACAATCCTACTACGGCGTCTTCTTCAACCAGTGCAAGATGAAGGTGAAAATAGGTTTCATGCCAACCATATCTCGAGATCCATCATTCCTTATACGATGCCATGTAGATTTTATCTAATTGTGTTCCTCTGCCAAACACCGTCTAGTGATGTCCACTAGGGTTGCCCGTTCGGCGTCGGTTTCGATGTTATCGAACCCCTGGCGTCTCTTTTTCTCTAGTTCTCTCTCTCTTATCAGCCGTATTACCGATCTCTCGCTGAGAAAGTCGTAATACGAAAAGCGAACTTGCATCCCTACTGTCCACTGGGACCATTGCGGCGAACGGTTGGAACCATTATTGCCCTCAATATTTGGATGACACTGGGAGTAGCATTAAAAGAATGTGCGTCCACATCATTCCACAGGCCGGCCAACCTTCCAGAAAGGCCTTTGGAGTGAGAGAGCGTGTGAAATCGAGAGGGACTCTCTCACTTTTGTACACTCTCTCGCTCTAACCCTGGTCTGTAGATTTGGAATCATGTGCGTCGTCCTGAACCTGGTTCGCCTCCATACAAATGTGTTGAATTGTTTTCAGGTCAACTGCTTCCCCTACGACGCTCAGGAGTGCGGCGTACTGATCGGGCCGTGGAGCTACACAGTATGGTTTTTTTTAAATCCCGCTCCAGCGTTTCCCGGTTTTAAAGGGACAGTTAAGACAAAAATAAAATTCAAAAATACAGTAACCCAGAGAAAAAGAATTTTAAAGTGGGCTTCCGTCTCACCACGATTGCTAGCATACGGTAGGAATTCGCGGCCTCACGCGCGGTGCGGCGCGTTTTCCTGGCACTTTGCCAAGTCTCACCAGTTTCTCTTTTTTCCGTTTTGTTCTCGTTTTACGTTTTGTTTGTTGCTTTCACGTTTTATTTTTTCACTCCAGACGCGCGTAGTACCTCATGGTACTCTTCTGTGATAAGTGGAGGACGGCGGCGATCCGTGGCTGATGAGTATGGAGGAGAGAAGAGGATGTTAAGGCGAGTACTTTAGTTTTCACCTTCTTTATTGAATATAAATCGATAGAAGTTTAAGTTCACGAGATGAATGGTTGTTCGTGTATGCGTACGGATAGGATCACTGCTTATTGGCTAGACGGTTGCTGCTTCTGACCACTCGTCTAGATCGATTTCAATTCGGAATTAGCTTTCCTCTCTTTTTCCTCAAATTTATTAACATAATTCAGGCTTCTTCTCCGCATCGAAGTGTTCGCGGAGGACCCCACGAATGTTGAGGACCTCCTCGAGCGTCGTCTTCAGTCCCAGGTATGTGGTTAGTTTCGGTCTTCGTTAATTTTGTTTGGCACTACATTACTTGCATTGCAAATAGTTGAGCTGGAAATAAGTTCTTTCTGTGGGACAATAGGTATCAATTACCCGATACTACCCCAAAATACCATGTTTCCATTTGTTATACGATTGAAATTATGAGAAATAACTTCAAAAAAATCCCTAATCTACTGTATCTAACTTTACAAACTCATTCTCTCGATGTGGGAGTGGAATTAGTGAGAGGCAGAAAGTCGGAGAAATCAGAGATTAGGAAGGGACGAGGAGAAAAGTGTGCGTTGCATTTATGTTTTACCAATTTCTTGACTTGCAGAAGCACATCAATTTCTCCCTCAAGTCGCTCTTCGGAGGTGGACGCCCCGACCGCGAGACGAAAAAGAGACGAAAGGCCAAGAGAGTTGAGGCGCAGCTCATAATTAAAATAGCAGTTGTTATTCGTTTAGCCCATTCCGTTACTTCGTCTGATCAAATAAATTGTTGTTTTTTAACCTGTTCGAAGAGGAACATCTCGTGGATGGAGATTATATTGCTAGGAGAACGTTACACGAGCTGTTCGACATGAGAGTCATGTCTACGGCATATGTGAGGGGCGAAGTTACGGTAGAAGTGAGAAGTAGAGGAGATACGGTAGTGCAAAAAGAGGAAGTACGGTGGATATGAGAACAGGTACGGTAGTTATGATAGAAGGCATACTATACGGCATCCACGAAACTTTTAAGGAATACTTTTAAAGATAATAGTAGCTACTCTTTAAAGTCGATAGATAATCGACGCCGAGGGATCATCCTTGATTTGTTTTGCGTACAATTCTCCCGACCGTGAAGTGATAGACGATCCTTACTAGTTCTCAGCTATGTGACTGCGTGGTGTACTGCCAGTGTTCTGGACATCCCACTCGGCTCACGGTGGTTCAATCCCCGCCGTCGCCTGGTTGTTTTGCTTTATTTCCTATCTTTCCCCAACCAAATGACAATCGTTGCGGGACCAAGAGGGCATTTGCGGGAATTCAACGGTGACTTAACTGTCCCTTTAAAGAAGTTCGCCGACTTAGCTATTTACCTCTGCAGAGCGAGCAAGTCTTGTCGTTTGCGGGCGACGCCATCACCGAGCCGAGAGATGGATTCAAGGTATTGACCCAATCTCTATATTGCACGTTCTTTTCCACTTTTCCAATTCAATTCTAGTTCGTAACAGTATCTTCGTAAGTGTGAAGGTCAAACCCACATTCTTTCCCAATACACACAGTTCTACGAGTTTCCAGAAAATAAGAGATTGGCATTCACAGGGCAACTCCGAGTGGGAGTTCATCTACATGGTGCCCGAGGTGGTCGAGGAAACGGATACCGATGTCGGCTTCAACTACACGTCTGTACGATGGAAGGTTAGAAAAGTATTTCGCATTCCATGATTTCTCCGGAAAGGGGTCAGGCGAGGGTGTTTAAAGTGAGCCTTTCGCACTTTCGCATAATCCTGACACGTGAGTCCATTCGGGAGGTTTGTCTCGTGAATACACATAATACATCGAGGATTCTTTTATCTGCTACTCAGAAAATGGTATTCGGAATCTTCGTTGAACCTGACGATGGAGAATCGATTTCCTTCTCGCAACATGATCCTTGAAATACTATTGAAACATATCTGTTTGAAAGATATCCCTAAATAAACTCGACATTTGCAGTATTGTTGTTATATCGAACATCCCGATTCGCGAATAACACAAGTAATTTGCGAATAACCCTTTGATCTTGAGAATCTAAATATTAGATCTAACAACACTAATTTGCAGACAATGCTCAAGCGCAAACCGGAGTTCTACGTGTGGGTGCTTCTCGTGCCCTCGTTCATCATCACCACAGTGTCCCTCTTTGGTATTTTCATCCCCACCAACCATATGGGAGACAGGGAAGAGAAGGTTCATTCGATTTCACACTTTTCTTTTTTTCATTCTGATTTCGGTAGAATCGGTCGGTAATCTGAATATGTTTCACAGATGCGCTATGATACATTCATTAGAAACATAATCACTCGTGTCTTCCATCTTCTTCACTTGTGTTTTCCAGTCTTCCATCGACTGTGCAATGCCCAAAAATAACATAAACGATCAATAACTACAGTAATCCACGTCTTCAGACGACGCTCGGTCTCACCACGCTCCTCTCTACCGCCGTCATTCTGGAGATCGTCGCGTCGACCATGCCCAAAGCGTCCGCACTCCCGCTGCTCGGTCAGTGTTTTTACAATTCGAAATAAAAAAGGGATTCGATGTGCACCCACTGCCAGTATTCCTTCCCTCAGTTTTAATAGCGGATGAGCACTGAAATACCGGATTCTTTATCGCAAGAACTCGTGCTGCCTTCGACATGAGGCGGAAGTTCCCACGACAGTGAAAATCCCTAGAATTTGAGAAATAAAAAACGCTTTGCAGGCAATTTCATCCTCGCCGAGATCTTCATCACAGCGATCGGTGTGTTGTGCAGTGTGGCCGTGCTCACCTTCCACCATCGGTAAGATAAGAAATGATGATCTTCGATCTCGGAATTCCAACCTCAATTTGGTTCTCTGATTATGGTCGTGATAGGAAGGAGGAAAGGACGATGATCTTTGATCTTTGGCTTCTTGATTCAGTTTGCTCTTCCCCTGAATTGAACACACAGAGACTTTCGCATACAGGTACACCAATTGCTCGAACTTTGATGTATAATATCGCATTCAAAGTGGTATAGAAATCAGCGTGACCAAGCGTCGAAACCGTTGGAAAATAACATCGCATGATATCGAATTGCTTTCCAGAGCGCTCACTCGCCAGTGGGACCCGCCGATGTGGATCGTGGGCATCTGCGAATTCCCCTTCAAGAAGACCAAATTCAAGTGGATCGACTCGAGAAAGGCGACGAAATCATCGATGAAGTCGACTTACACGGACGAGAAGAAGTGGGATTTCTCCATGTTTTAAAACTGATCTTTCCCGATCTTTCCTCTACAATCAGAATCAGAATCTCGACACTTTCTAAAAAAATCATTTTGCAGGAGCGCCCTGGTGTCCGAATTAGAGGACATGATGGTCCGCGTGGACCGGTGGCTGGAGGTGCTTGTTCAATAACTATTTTAATTAGTAAATTTTTTAATTAATCTATTCAAATAATTAAATATGATTATTATTTGAGGAAGAGGATGCTGAACGTGAGCGGGCGGATGCGTGGGCGATCATCTTTGATCGTCTCGACATCTTTCTTCTTATTCTGTTCCAAGTGGCCAATGTGATTCTTACCTTGACGATTACGTGATAATGAAAAACGGGAATTTGAATAAAGGATGTTATTGATCACTCTTCTATAGTATACCTACACAATGCACGAACTCGCGAACTTAAAGGGAGAGTTACCCCATGTTTGAATTCGCGCGAATTCCTATGGTCTCGCCACGAAACGACAAACACACCACCCCGTTTCCGGACTAGTGTGATTCCCTGGATGCGAGATCACCTCCCCTCTCTCGCTCCCTCTTTGATCTACTCAGTATCTCTCCTCCTCTCGCATCTCTCGCCCCTCCTCGATTCCCCAATCTCTCTTTTATGATCACTCCCCTGTCTGGTGCTCTCTCCAAGAGAGAGAGGGGAAGAGAGGTCAATCTCTAGGTCTTTTTTAGGGGTATTTCTCCCTTTAAATTTGTCGTAGACCTTTGTTCGAGTAAGTATACTAACAACATATGAGAATCGTACCATAAGCAACCCTCTCGATAAGACTGTTTAGCTCAGAATACTTTTTAAATTAGGACAGAGTTGACGCGTACCGTAGTCCGGCGACCGTACACCCTGAACACACTTGGTCACACTTTTAACACGTCTGTCTTCTTACTTCCAGACATCGTCACCGATCTCTTCCCGCATTCATTTGCACCTCCAGCTCGCAAACAAGTAGGAAAGCGACGGATCAGTTTACCGCCCACCTCTCTCACGTCCCTCTTCCCACTCTCTCCATCCTCTGCCTTCCCTCGTCTATTTTCCTGTAAAGAGCGGCCTCAAACACCTTCCTCGAGACTATGCTCTACTCTGCCTCATGACTCGCCCACCCTTTTTCACACCCTTTAGATCGCGTAAACAGTGACATCGAGATGCCTCTTGCAGGCACTGTCGTCATGATGCTTCTGCTGATTTTGGTGTGTGTCGTATCTCAAAGTGAGCGAATTTGAGTATCTATTAGCGTGGTCGTCGTACTTGCTTCTGTTTTTACACCTTTCATCCTGATATTTGCAGCATTTGTCGTCACAGCAAATCAGAAGCTGCTGAACCAGCTGCTCAACGCCAGTGACTACGTGAGATTTTGAAAGAAATAGCAAACAGAGTAGCGTGCGGAAACCTGCTACAGACATTCGACAGCTTCACTATTCCATCAAAATATTGATCTAATTCTTCCTTCCCGATTAGGTGATGTTCAGGACCGAGATGTGCGACCGTACAATCCCAGTGGCGGTCCGCTGGTCATTACTATCATCCCCAATCAGTTCCTACTGCTGACAATGGTGATTTATCTTTTCCTTCATATTCGTGTGAGACGACACTTCAGAATTATGTCGTCCGCAAATTAATACTTAATAATACTTAATATTTTATTCTCCATCGGGAATGTAAGTGTTATCTTGACGTGATGATGGATTCTTCGGTGTTAAAAATCTTTATTACGTTACAAAATCTCTTTGGTATGGACAAATTTTGTAAAATTTTCATATAATTCAATTTTTAGGACCAACAGCAAGAGACGATCGAGTACTTCTGCGAGTTCATGATGGTATTTTCTTTTCTAATAAACACAGAGAAATCCTACTAAGAACAGGCACTCAAGTTTGCTCACCTACTAATATATTAGTAGGGCTAACATATATATATTAGTAGGCGGGCCAACTTTTGTGCCTGTTCATAGTAGGATTCATCTCAGTATAGTTTAATAAGAATTCAATATTTACAGAGTTGGGTGGATCCGCAGCTTGCCTGGTTCCGCGACGAGACGGAGTTCACCGACGATTGGGTCAAGGTATATTTTTGAACATTTATTATGAAAAAAAGTAGCACGTAGTAAAAAAGTAATAGTAGTATAAAAATCGTTGTCACATTGGGCATTTGTCACATTGGGCATATCTATGAAGTGTGAATGAAACTCATTGCAAATCGTTGCTGAGACTTAACTATATTTCTTTATTCAAAGTCGATCTTTTTTTTGAAATTTAATATTATATTTTATTTACTATTTAATATTTTTATTTATATTTGTACTATTATTTATTATTTATTTTTATTATTTCTTTCAGATGCCAGAATCTATGATCTGGGTCCCGGACATTGTCTTCGATCGATCGTATGCATTTGTTCTAATGTTACGCAAATTTAATAGATCGACAATTTGAATTTCCGCATTTGGGAATCTCGGCTCCCAGTGAATCACCATGATCCACAGGGAGACGAGATCTCCAATTGCACGAATTAAAATATGAGATTCCAATTATTATGAAGGCAACCGTAAAACCATTGAACCATTTTTGTTTCTTATGCGTTTAAAAGAATAAAGTAAATCTACTTTTCAGGCTCTCGATTACTGAGCTCATCTCCAAGTCGAGTCGCATGGTGGATGTGAAGTACGACGGTACAGTAAGGTGAGCGCTCGCGTCGCTTTTCACTACATTGTTTCTTATGAGAAGAAGTCTTAAAAATATATATTGCCTTACTTACTAGCACACTCTCGGAATGATATTTGTTTAGACAATCTAATCCCTCGGTAGTTGTCACCACGTGCCGCCTCGACATTCAGAGCTTCCCTTACGATGATCAGGTATAAAAGGGACAATGGTAACTGATACGGCGAGTTATGGCGAGTGCATATGGTAATAGTTAAATAGAATATATGCAACTAATGTGATTGATAGAAACCGCTAAATTTCTAAAATGCCCAATTTCCTTGAGGATTGCACCATCTCCATCGGGTCGTGGATCTTTGATTCATCCGAAGTCATCGTACGCTCCTTCTACAAAACGATCGAGCCCAGCGAGAAATTTGAAGTGAATGCACCATTTCATACCGCGATAAAAACTGCTACTTTCTTCGCTCTCAGAAATTTGCTCAAGCAATGTGGCGTTTTAGTTCAAGATACTCTTGCATAAGGGTCGATAAGTTTCGAAAGATTACTACTTAACCTAAAACGACAAGCCCTGTCCGTCTGTGAGTCTGTCTGTCTGTGAGTGAGTCCGTCCCGTCCGTAACTACGGTAACAATTGCGCTGGGGCGACCAAACGTCCTTGGGTCAGATACATGCTATTTGTCAAAAACATGAAAATCAATAAATCAATAATCAATAAATTAATCAATACTACCGTAACCTACAGTACCCCTCAAAAAGTTCGCTGGGGCAACCACACTTCCTTGGGTCAGATACATGATTTTTGTCAAAAACACGAAAATCAATAAATCAATAATCAATAAATCAATCAATACTACCGTAATCTACAGTAACCCTCAAAAAGTTTGTTGGGGCAACCACACTTCCTTGGGTCAGATACATGATTTTTGTCAAAAACACGAAAATCAATAAATACTACCGTAACCTACAGTACCCTCCGATGAGTTCGGTGGGTCAGACCGCAGGTCAGATTCATGATTTTTCTCAAAAACATGAAAATCGATAAATCAATCAAAACTACCGTAACCTACAGTACCCTCCGATGAGTTCGGTGGGTCAGACCTCAGGTCAGATTCATGATTTTTCTCAAAAACATGAAAATCGATAAATCAATCAAAACTACCGTAATCTACAGTACCCTCCGATGAGTTCGGTGGGTCAGACCGCAGGTCAGATTCATGATTTTTCTCAAAAACATGAAAATCGATAAATCAATCAAAACTACCGTAACCTACAGTAAAAAGTTCGCTGGGGCGACCACACTTCCTTGGGTCAGATACATGATTTTTGTCAAAAACACGAAAATCAATAAATCAATAATCAATAAATCAATCAATACTACCGTAATCTACAGTAACCCTCAAAAAGTTTGTTGGGGCAACCACACTTCCTTGGGTCAGATACATGATTTTTGTCAAAAACACGAAAATCAATAAATACTACCGTAACCTACAGTACCCTCCGATGAGTTCGGTGGGTCAGACCGCAGGTCAGATTCATGATTTTTCTCAAAAACATGAAAATCGATAAATCAATCAAAACTACCGTAACCTACAGTACCCTCCGATGAGTTCGGTGGGTCAGACCTCAGGTCAGATTCATGATTTTTCTCAAAAACATGAAAATCGATAAATCAATCAAAACTACCGTAATCTACAGTACCCTCCGATGAGTTCGGTGGGTCAGACCGCAGGTCAGATTCATGATTTTTCTCAAAAACATGAAAATCGATAAATCAATCAAAACTACCGTAACCTACAGTAAAAAGTTCGCTGGGGCAACCACACTTCCTTGGGTCAGATACATGATTTTTGTCAAAAACACGAAAATCAATAAATTAATAAGTGCTACCGTAACCTATAGTAAAAAATTCGCTGGGGTAACCAAACTTCCTTGGGTGAGGTAAAAAGTTGCCACTACGCCACGAAGTGGCGTAGTGGCAATTTTGGGCCGAACTGTACCCGGCGATTGAAGCCCCCCTGGACCGAACTGTACCCGGCGACTGAAGTCCCCCTGGACCGAACTATACCCGGCGACTGAAGTCCCCCTGGACCGTACTTTGAAAACGTAGTACGCTTAACCTCCACGCACCCCGCTAGTTATTTTTGCGCTGAATTTTGCATCGACCTGAAGATAATAGAGTAAACTGAATCTGAACTACTGATACTGCCGAACTCAGACATTTGTGTACGCACGCAACAAGATCTCGCTCACTTCCTATAGAGAAAGTTTGCGCACGCGGAAAAAGAGAAAGTTTGCGCACGCGACCGATTTCGTGAAAAAAAGTGCGAGAAAAGAGGAGAGTGTGGAGGAAAGCAACTAGTTGTTTTATTACAGTGCATTTTTTTCATTGGGCGGGAGACGCAAACTCCTACTTTAATTTATTACAAAATGAAATAATTGGCTCCCGCAGGGCAACAACGAGTGGGAGATGCTGGACATCGTAGCTACTGCCGTCGATTCCATCGACGACGATCGCACGTACTCAATTACAATTACATACAATTATTAATTCCACCAGGGTTAGGGATTTCGTGAGAATTCGTTGTAGATACTCCATGGTCGAGTACGTGCTGCAGCTGAAGCGGAAACCCGTCTACTACGTCCTCGTCATTCAGGTGTTTTGCGAGTAATAATCTCTCCTCATTCTGCATGCACTCTTATCGATCAGACAGCGCAAGACAGCATGCAGAATTGAGAGTGTCAGATCAATACTCTCTTTTGCGTATTCCCTTTTTCGAAAATGTTATTGCTAGAGGGATATCACGCATATTACTTAACATAATGCAAGATACCGCGAGATATTGAGGAAGACATAAAATTGTCCAGGCTCCGACATTTATCATTGGTACGATGACGATCTTCGGCATCTTCACGCCCTTCTCCATTCATGGCGAGAGGAAGGAGCGGGTGAGATATTCATCATCTTACTCAAAGATGGTGTAGTGCTCCACGCATCGTCTCATGCGATATATTGATTTGAATCCCATATATGGATATATTAGTTATTGAGTATCCAATACTGAATCCGATCAGGTGACGCTCGGGCTGACTATGCTGCTTTCCATCTCGATGATGTTCAATCTCGTGTCGGAGATGATGCCGAAGGCGTCGCGACTGCCTCTTTTAGGTTGAATTTCCTGATCTATTCATTTATTTATGAACAGAAAATTTGGTGAAAGATCGAAAGTTTCAACGATTATTTGGCCTTCACTGTTCTGGTGGGTCGGTTGAGTTTCAGCGGGTTCATATCTTGCAATGGTACTTGCAATGGTAAATTCACTTCATTGGGTACATGGGTTTTGTGGATAAAAACTAGTAAAAGACCGTTCAAGACATAGTGGTAGCACGCAAACAATATTAACTGCTAGTTTAATTTCTATTTACCATCGATTTTAAATTTATATTTATGCCCATCCCTGAAAACAGTTTTTTTCATGCCAATACGTAGGAAAAGTTGTAATAATTCTTTGGGACAATTCGGTTGAGGTTCAGGACCTTTATAACATGCGATGATGCTTCTTCCCTACAATTTGGTTGTTGGTTTTTTTGTTAAATATTTAACACAAGACGGTTCTAAACAACGATTTTGTGATGTTACTCTCGGCAAGCCAAATGATGCATTTCAATTTGACATAATATCTGAACCTGCCATTGTTTTTGACACTTTTTTGACACTGAAAATACGCTGTGCTATCGGTTGACTTTCAGATTCCCATGGAAGCTTACAAAAATGGTCAAATTTGCAATTGCCGATTTTTTTCAATTCGTAAATCTCGAGTAATGGTCAGACCCTCTCCATTCGACATGCTCTCTCATCGGTCAGGCAGTGAGAGAGAGCATGTGAAATGGAGAGAGTCAGACACTTGCTCTAAATCTCAGGTAACTACATTCTCATCGAGATCTTCATGTGCGCGGTCGCCGTTCTCATCTCCATCGTCCTTCTCTACGCCCACCACAGAGTGCACACGAGGACCATCGCTCCGCCCAAGTGGTAATTACCATACTAATTAGCCCACCCAAGGTAATTAGCATACTAATTAGCCCACCCAAGGCGATTAACATATTAATTAGTGATTTATTATATTTTAGAATAGAAAAGAGTGAAACGCGAAAAGTAAGCACTCGAAAAGAGTGCACACACGAGAACGATAGCCCCGCCCAAGTGGTACATACTAATAAGGCACTTCGTAAATTAAACTGTCGACAGCGGTGTTGTATTGTTACGTAAAATTAAAAGAATACTGTGAGAAGCACTATGGTTTTTAGGATCTAAAGCAAAACTAAATATTTGCAGGATTCTCAAGTTGCTGCGTATTTCTGCGTGCGGATGTGTGCATCGACCACGGCCCCTCAAGGACTTGATGCCGGCCAGCCAGACTTCCAAGCTCTCAGGTGACCGCGATATCAAATATAATATGTCACCGTACTAGGCTTTGAAAGGTAACTAAACAACTACCCGCATAACAGGGAAATTGGCCGCTTTTTTGAAGAGAGAGGAGAATGAAGAGGGTGGGGGTGTAATTTCCCTCTTATGCGGGTAGTTGTTTAGTTATCTTTCAAAGTCTACACCGTACTCAAAAGACCGGACCATGGAAATTTTTAGTGAGCACTCCGGAAAGGGGTCGGATACGAGAGCATGTATGAATATGGCAGCTCTTTCTCTAACTTCTTCTCTCGGTCCTAACCCCTTTCTGGAGAAGGGCAAACATTCGCTCTCAGGGCGTCCTCTGATGCTCGAGACGGACACGTCGTCGGCTCTGCAGCAGCTGATGCGGCTGCGAGTGACCATCGCCAAGGTCTATTACAAATGCACAAACATTCGTCTAAAAAATAAAAACGTTCCTACACGACAAAAAAGATGTGAAAACGAGAGAAGCAGATTAAAGTTGGCATACTCTGAGAAAGAAAATCCCAAGGGACACGACGTCGAATGAACATTTTCACTCACCTGGAAGTGATATGTACAATATTTTAAATAAAATAGATTTTACTCATGAGTGAACATATTCACTTGATGTCCTGATCCTAGCCACTAACTGTATGATTAGTGTTGACCACTCGAATTAGCCTTTGTTCGAGAACAAAGGAAGATTAACAAAGAAACAGGGAATTGTTTCGACACGGAGTCGAAACGCTTTGTTCTTTTTGTTTCGACTTTTCGAGTGGTCAACACTAATAATGATGTATCTACCTGCGAGTAACGTAATTGTATCTTATAATTGTACCACCGCAATCAATGAGACGAGCATAGCCCTTGATCACCATTGCTTTTACTTGTCTTCTGAAACATGTCACATGATTCCAAACATACAGACCAGGGTTGGAGCGAGAGAGTGTGCAAAAGTGAGAGGGTCTCTCTCGATTTCACACACTCTCTCACTCCAAAGGCCTTTCTGTAAGGTTGACCGGTCGGTGGAATGATGTGATGTTTGAGTTGATGTATTTTTTAAACCGAAAATGCTTACCTAATAAATTGCAGACCGTCTCATTGCTGTCCGAAACCATGGCTAAAATGGAGTTCGCGAACTACACTCAGTGAGTTTTCGCAGACAGCGGCACTGAACCTCATATCTGTATCCACCGTTTTTTTTCTCGAATTGTGAAAACGAGTAAAAATCTTCTAAACATAGCAATTAGTCCTACGAATTGATTAGGAGTATAGTCTGCAATTATTGAAAAAAAAGCTGGATTGGTGGTAGTGGTTCAATGCGAATATCAAATCGGAGGAGAGCCGCGAGTGATCAACGATTGATTCGCACATAGCAAAATCCTACTAAAAACAGTCACTCAAGCAGTTCCGTCTACTAATATGTCAGTAGGGCCTACTGCAAGGGGCCAAACTGATTGTGAGTGCCTATTCTTAGTTGGATTTCTCCCAGTCTGTTCACTAGACTTTGAAAGGTAACTAAACAACTACCCGCATAACAGGGAAATTGGCCGCTTTTTTAAAGAGAGAGTGCGGAGAATGAAGAGGGTGGGGGTGTAATTTTCCTCGTATGCGGGTAGTTGTTTAGTTACCTTTCAAAGTCTAGTGTTCACTGACAAATTTATCGATCGAATTGCAGGGCAACATGGGGTCGCGTGTTTGACACTCTCGATCTTCTCTTCCTTGTAATCTTCCAGATTTTCAACGTCATCATGGCCGTGGCTTACATGAAGTGAGTTCAAAAATATATTCAAATTTCCAATATTCTATTTGTAAATGCTGACATTAAAAACGAAAATTTTAAAACGAAAACAATATTATGTTATGCTTAATATTAGGCGTCATAAATTGTTACAACTCCCAATCAATTCCCCCGTGAACCCGAATAGCCTTTTGATAGGCGAATTGCAAACTCGAAACTAAAAAAAAACTATAAAAAAACGAAGAAAAAAACAAAACAAACTAATTCGCCATCGGCGCATTGGGATCGCTGCCAAATATGTTTCATGGTGAGCGCAAAATCGTGAAATCCACTACACTGATGTTCACTCAGTCGTTTCATGTTTCACAAAGTAATAGTTAAATAAATAATTTTATAGTTAGATAAATAATTTTAATAGTAATTAACTTTCAGGTCGCCCGAAATGCTGGTGTCCATCATCAACCAGACGCTGTCCAATCCCGCCATCTCTGGGACAACGGCGATCCTGATGAACACCACTGCTGCCACCCCCGAACTTGTAGACCTTGTCTGAAATCAGGTTCAGATTCTGAGCTGCGTTACTACGATAAAGGAGTTTGCACTATCGCAATCTATTTTTATTTCGATGGTTGCAATCACTTATTCACACGCCTACTAGTTTCGACAGCTTACGTTAAGTGAGCGAAACAGTCATACCTACTGCAGTAGTTTTGAACTTGTTATATTTGTAGTTCACTTGAAATAGCAGTCGATATTGTAAACAAATTCAATTACAACGAAATTCCCCTGATTCCTGTCAACCCATTTGTTCTCACCCTTCCCCAATCGGGGGAGGGGGACACCGCTCTTCCTTCAATGTCCCGATGTCTTGATGAGCGCGACAACTGCGAGTTTACGATGTGTGGCTCTCTCTCTCTCTCTCTCTCTCTCTCTCTCTCTCTCTCTCTCTCTCTCTCTCTCTCTCTCTCCCTCTCGCGATATGACGAGAATGCGGGGAAGGACAGAGATGGGCCAGGAATGTGTAGGGAACACCGGGGAGAGGGATGAGAGGGATTGGGTGACAGATCCATTGAAGGGGCAGGCTCCGATCGGCAATGTTACATCGGTGCGCTGGCCCACCTCACCCTCGCGCACCTTGCTCTCGGGCCTCGCACTGATTGCTGTTAATCCATAAATTCGATAATTGCCTTGGGAAATTTGTATTTCGCCTATAATCATTCCGCTACAATTGTTAGAGTAACTTGTTTGACCATGTCCAGATGATGATATTGGCCATATAACTGTATTAACCGTTTAGCGCCCTGATCGAACTGGCTCTTTGTACCTGCTCCGATCAATTGACTGCTCCGAGTGCACGGAGTTTGCTCCAGCCGGTAGGTGTCTATTTCTTATACCATTAATCAATCACAGATGGATGCAGAAGAAAGAGGACGAATTTTATCAATTGTACATACAGCGCAAAACGCATTTTTGACGACTTTTTTTTGACAAAAAGACTTTTTTGACAAAAAAAATAAAGTGACGATTGCAGGACACATGTTCTTTCCGCACACGTGTCCGACTCCGACGCCAACTAAAGGTGAGGCGTGAAGATTGCATTTTTCAAATTTGCATTCTTTCTCTTTCAAAAGACTATAAATATTTCTAAACTAATCCCATGGATGTGCAATGATCCGGGCAATACCGAAAATGGCGTGAATAAGTAGCACTAGCATTCCACATGATTCCAAATCTACAGAGCAGGGTTACAGCGAGAGAGTGTGCAAAAGTGAGAGAGTCCCTCTCGATTTCACACTCTCTCTCTCTCACTCCAAAGGCCTTTCTGTAATGTTGGCCGGCCTGTGGAATGATGTGATTCCATGTGTCGCTGGATCAGAATGCACCACTTACCTGATCAGCATAACTGCTGTTTAGACTTTCAAAAGCAACGGTTCATGTAGTTGCATAATAGGGACATCAGCCGATTTCGTAAAAAAGTTTGCGAAATGAGGAGTGTTCGGAGAAGAGAAGCTAGTTGAATGGTCGAAATCTACTGCTAATAGTTGAATGGTCGAAATCTACTGCTATGGTTTTCAACCCCTACTTAATACGTGACAAAGAAATCCTTGAAAATGTTCAGAATTATTTCACTAGACGACTATTTATGAGATGCCACAAATCAACCTGGCAAACAATGCCGAATTTCCCTAATAGAAATATGCAGTTAGGTCTAGTCTCATTAGAAAAGCGTAGAGAGGAAATTGACCTGAAGACAGCCAGTAATCTCCTGAGAGGCAAATACAAAATATCTAAAAAGACACCACATCACTTTAGCTATTACTTCACTCGACATGGGATAAATTTCACTAACGCTAGTTCCACTTCAAACTACCGACATCATAGTTTCTTCCCCAGAGCGGCAAGGCTATTAGTGAAGTCCAGAGAATTGATCAGTTTCTCTGAGTGACTCGTTATTAGATTGTCATTGTCTTCCTACTGAATTCGTTTTTAATCTAACTTAATTTTGTACCGCGTTTCTTGTGATCGCATAAATATATATATATATATATATATATATATATATATAATAAATTTTATATTCCTTAAACTTTACATGTTGCAGCAGAGCGACTATCGCGCGACGCCCTCGACCCGACGAAATATGACAATTGGAGGTGAAAACTTTATTATAATTTACTAAATACATAGCGAAAAGATGAATAGGGAAAGTATCGTGACAACTTGCGAATAATAGTAGGGAAGAGGAAACGCGCCTCCCTAGAAAATGCGGGGTCGTGGTTCAAAATATGACCAAGGCCCACTGATCTGTCAACGTGCTTCTGGCGAAATTGTTTACTGATGGATAGTTTGTGGCTGATTTGTGAACCGCCAAAACATTTAGTGTACCTCTCTGCTTCGCTGATATCTCATTATTTTCGTTCCCGAAATACTCGCATGACTCGAATCCGATTACAACAAATGACTCGCCGTCCTTTTCTCCAGAGATCTTTTTGCGGGGGAGAGCGAGGGTGTGACCACCACCACATTCCACACTTTCTGAAAAGAAACGATAGAGGATGAATGTGAGATGGTGAGTATGTGAGTACTCATTTTCCCCACTATTTCGCATGCACAGCGGGTACTGAATTTGAGGCGCGGATAAAAACATAGATAAAGTAAATCGTTCTCGACTGAGGCAATCTGGGTGACCTTTTCCGTCGTACTCAGTGGGTTATGTCTCCTAGAATGCCTTTCGATATCCTTCTGATATTTAGTGCCGAAACTTCCGCTTTGTTGATTTCAGGCTCAGTGATCCATGCTTTTGAGGTATACGCTGGCCTCATCAATTTATAAACTTCAATTGGGCTTGTCATTTCAACAATATGTCATTATTTTTAAATTGCGTCATGGCAACATGGTCTACGCGACGATCGCATCATGATTAGAGACTATTGTTTCCTAGACTAATTTCTCTGCAAGAAAATATTTATGAACACTGCAGCCAGGATTAGAGGGGTGTGAGCGGGGAGTGAAGACACACCATTCCACAGGCAGGTCAACCTTCCAGAAAGGCCTTTGGAGTGAGAGAGCGTGTGAAATCGAGAGGGACTCTCTCACTTTTGCATACTCTCTCGCCCTAACCCTGGTCTGTAGGTTTGGAATCATGTGAAGAGCTGCCGTCCCCATCTCGCCGACATTTAACCACCATCGTTTCGACATGTGGTGTAAAGGGTTGGGAGGCGGAGGGGATTGGAAATGCGAATCGAATCGAAGCGCATTTTCCACTCAGCATTTCAATTTCTCGAAGATCGTATACTCATGTAGCCCAAAATCACAAGAAAACGGGAAATTTGTAGCTATTTTGATCAAAAAAATACAATATTTAAAGTTTTTAAAAAAAAAAGAAAAGCCAATGAATTTGTTTCGGAATATTCGATTTCATTAATTAGATTTGTCTGATAAGTTTCAACCTATTCTTAAACACGGAATTTGCACGTGCTAAACAATTGTTCCCTCCTGCTGCTTTATAAAAACATTTCCAATTTATCATCTCGCTGAAGAGCTAGGTACAGTAATCTATCGAAACATCCATCTCTAGGGGCGAAATATATCTTCATTATGGTCGATCTAGTTTTGATGATTAATCACGAATGGTCTCATTATTTCGCTCACTATCTTATTGACCGGTAGAAGAGTATTACATTTATAAAATGATACGATCAAAGAAAATGTCGAACTCGGAATTCCTGTGTTTACCGAGACGAGAGAGCACGCAAAAGCGAGGGTCGCCAATGTTCCTGTATGGTAAACAACGGAAGCTCGTTATTCGGCTTTTTGGTATGATCGTATCATTTTATAAATGCAATATGCACAATGATGATTCCATTTCGCACCCCACAGCGACAACGAACGCAGCATTATTGATTCACGCCCATGATTCCGTTGATTTTTGACTGTCGCCTAGGAAGATTTGTGATCTGGGAGGGGCAGCGGAGGAGTGGAAGTTTTGTTATTGGCTCATTTTTCAACTTTGCGTCGTCGTTCCACAAACCGCGCCCGCGTTCTCTGTCGAGTAAACCAATGAGTCGAACTATGATCGATATTTAGCCCATTATCAAGAGAGAGAGAGAGAGAGAGAGAGAGAGAGAGAGAGGAACACAATAAGTGCACGATGAGATCTACTCTTCGATTTTTACCGTGTTTTCGAAAATGAAGACCCCGAAGTTTCACCACCCACTATCTTGCCCAATTTGATTCCTTTGATTGTTTCAACCAGTCATGCTTTTAGATCCCAATATGTATTATCATTTCCTGTATTAGCACATCTTTGTACTTGTTAACGCACTACCTTCACGTTCAAGTTACGTTCAATTACGTACATTAGGCTTTCTCCAATTTCCTTTAAAAACAATAAAAATGTCCACTATTCGCAGGCCCAGCTCCGTGCTCTCCTTCTCTACATATTCAAGGGCAGTTGACCGATCGACAGCTTCAATTTCCGCCCTCCTAACCGTTGAAGAAGCGCCGCCCAGTAGGAAGAGCGTCGTGAGACCCCCACTTTTAAAAACTCTAATTCTTAATTCCACCGCTTAATTAATTCTTAATGATAATTCTCATTTAATTCTCAAGTCTGCCACTTAACCCACCAAACATGTAACACGAAATTAATTGAGAACGAATATCATTCATTCCAAGACAACTCTTTTCTACATCAATTAACATGTCCTAACATGTATAAATATCTATCTATCTAACACTTAGTTAAAATTGAAAAGTATTAGAAATAGTTAACGCAAGCTTCTTCAGGAAATTTCAAGGAAATCAAGCTTTGCAAGACGTTAAAGCGACTTGAATTTTCCCGATATTTTATTGATCGTAAGATTTCTTGACGCGGTAGTCTATCTCGAATGAAAGTCTGCTAAAAGTAACTTTCACATCGGTAAAGGTAAGGTAAGGTAAAGGTAGTTCCGTCTTCAGCATACTTTCATGCGCGGAACAATGCGCTTTTCAGTGTGCACGCAAACTAGGCATATACGGCATAATCAGTCACTCAGTTGCCAGCCGGCGACCACCGCCCTTTACTCCTAGTTTTAACACCAGTACCAACTTGGACCAGGCTTGGTAGACCTGTTGGGGTGGTCTGATCTTTTGCGGGAGTCGAACTCGTGACCTTGCACCGCTCTGTCGAGCACATCACATCAGTAGCCTCTCCGAACCCACTATACTCTAACGATTGTGGGGGTACTCCACCATGTCACCTCAAAAAACTTTAGAATAAGTGCCTAACAGTAACTTTGTCATGAGTAGTTATTAGATGCTTGAGCGTAAGTAGTTGTTAGTAACTTTTACCATCAGTAGTCTCTCCGAACCTTTTACCATAGGTAGTCTCTCTAACGAGGTAGGGACACTCCTCTATGTCACCTGTCTGTCAAACGTTGATGAACTTCTTTCTTCTGTGGGACACCCGCGGAAATGATCGATGAGCGTTTTAGAGACGCCCATTTTACTGCTCTGTCGTAAAGATTGTTTGAACTCTTACTCTTTCACTCGCATCCTGGTCCATTCTCTCTGGAATACTCTGAGAAAAAAGTCTCTTTTATGTTAATTGTAAAGCCCACTTGAAATAAGAGTGATAAGGGAGCATGTTCTTTGTATCATCCTGCTCCGACTGATTCTGGATGCACCCAGAATGAATACACTTACTATTGAGTGTATCCAAATCTCTGGTTTTCGCACGCTCTCTCGACGCGCGAATACACTCAATATTGAGTGTATCATACACTGGGTGTCCTATCTCAGTGTATTCATTCTCTGTGTGTACCATTTAACTTCATACATTTACTTTTACTTCCATTGGTATCCTGTGACCACATTGTCTCGCATCCATTTGATCTCGACGAGATTTATTGCGACGTTTGTGCCGTTCCACATCTTTATCTGATCAGGGGGCCTCGAGGGAAGGGTATATTTATGTGATCTCTATTCGACTCTGAATCTCTTCAATTCACCCACTCTCTCACCAATCTGAGGAAGAAAGAGTGTGAGGAATGATGAGATCGCGGCTATTTCAAGCCTATTTGTTGTTCCCTTGCTCTTCCCACCTCCACCTCCTCCTCCGCTATACGACGTTACTGCTGCTAATGTGTGCCGGTCAACCACTTCGTCGCTTTTCAATGAGGCACCGCAGCTGTTTTGCAACGGAGAGCTACGCTGCTTTGTTTTATCACTCACTCTCTCTCGCCCAGCTATCAAAAAATAACAGTGAGAAGCGGCGCTTGTCAGGTGTCAGCAGGAATGCCCGCTCTCCTCGATCTGCCTGATCTCTCGTCGTTAGAGTTGAGTAGAGAGCGTGTGAATCGGGGAGAGTGTTTTACTTAAATCCCCGCACTCTGGTGTGGCAGTTGTGAGGAGGGGGAAGGAGGAAGCGGAGAATAGGTGGTGATAGATCAAACACCCTCTGGTCGTCACTGAGTCAGAGCTGTTGCGACAAGGGCGGAATGCGACTTTTCGATAATAGAGCGCGAATAGTGAGATCTTGATCGCTAAATGCAGTAGTCAAGGTCTCAAACTTTGCTTTCTAAATGATAACACTTTTCTTTAAAAAATGTATTGTGAAAGTGAATCAAGAAACTTTCCCCCCTTTAAAAACATATTTCCTAGTCGCTTTGCAATGTGAAATCTGCGAAATGCGAGAGATCGCTTATGTCAGAGTAATTTTTTTCCTGGTTATGACGCACTTCCCCGCTGGTAATTCGAACGGAAGTCTTCGTTATTTTCACATTTCCCCCTTATTTTCGCGCATATCTTTGAAATTGGATCCGTTCATTTTTCCCTCCTCTCCAATCGCTCAGTTCACCCCTTCACGTTGTGAAGTAACACGATACCCCTTTCTTCTGCCGACTGATCTTTTTCACTTGCGATCTCTGATTTCACCCCGGTCCGTCTAAAAACCTATCAATAGCTTCACGTCTAGCGGCGTGACTTCGAAATTTTGCGTGTCCAATTCCGTGAGCCCCATTTTTTCACCAATTAAAGTTGGAAAACATTAACTAATTATGTAAAATATGAAATATTGATTTTTAAATTTTGCAGATGTTCGCGGCGGGGGCGCACCGGGACAGCTGCGCGAGCATCGCCTCTCGGTTGACACTCGCCGTACCGACAGGAAGACTGGCCAAAGTGGGACTCCGGTTTTTCAGCGCAGCTTGCGCGCGCGATTTGTGTAGGGTAAGACGCGGCATGCGCCGCACCTTACACAAATCGCGCGTTCTCTTGAAAGGTCTCGAACGGAACAAGCCAAGTCCGGCAAAAAGTCCGGCGCGCGTCTTGTACAATCCCGCGCGCAGCTTGTGCAATTGGAATCGCGCGCACAAGCTGCGCTGAAAAAACGGAGGATGCTTTTTGATTCCCTTTCGATCGAAAAACAACCAATCGAGATCACCACAGAATCATTTTAGCGAAATAATACAAAAACAAACAAAACACAGTCTATGTAGATACATCAGTTTATTCCACTAAGCGCTGCAGTTTACAGCACACGCTTTCTGCAAATACCCTCAAAACGGAAGAAAATGCACCGTGTCCGGGATTTTCCGGGATTTTCCGGGAAAACTTCGGAAAGTCTGGCAAATCGTTGTTTCTCAATGAAATCGTCCAAATTTTGGAGAACGAAGATTTCTCCGAAATTCAAGAAATCCGTTTGCGATACGGTAGTGTATTGGTGTATATTCTTTTTTCTTTCAAAATATTTTCTTTGTTTTCTTCTGTTTTGATAATATTCTTCAATATTTAGCTTTCTTCTCCTAATGAGAGTGTTCATGAAACGAAATAACGAGAAAATTGCATCAAAATAGAAGAGTACAAAGACAACGCTTTGAAAGAAAGAGGAATGTACACCAATACACTACCGTGTCGTATGTGGTTCACGACACACAACGAAAATCGCAACTTCTGATACAGTACCTTCCAATCAATAAATTGCTTAGTTCTTAAAAAGGATTTCTTGAATTTCGGAGAAACTTTCGTTCTCCAAAATTTGGGCGATTTCATTGAGAAACAACGATTTGCCAGACTTTCCGGAGTTTTCCCGGAAAATCCCGGAAAGTCAGGGACACGGTGCATTTTCTTCCGTTTTGAGGGTATGCTTCGCAAAAGTGACATATGAGAAGCGGCGCGTCTTCTTGGATGTTATTAGGATTGAGTAGTTGGCCTTATTAGTATAAAAATTAATAACCAGATTCGGCACTACTACTGTGCCACTACAAACTACATAGGGTCGTAATTATTGATTGTTAAATAGCATCAATGATAATATTATTGCGATTCGTCACTACTACTGCGCCACAACAAAGTGGCAAAAATGCCTCGGGTCGATAAAATATATTTTGATAGATAATAATAATAACATTTAGATTCGTCACTACTACGATCGGTGGGGCTGCCGCAAGTTCGTTCCCGTCGTTCTTCTCATTATCTACTCCTTCGCGGGCGCAGCAATGTTCTTCGCTATTGAGAATGACAATGAACAGATCGAATTGGAGTGAGTACTGTGGCTTACAACATTCATTTAAAATTTATGTTGTGTTGACAAAAGACCGTCTGCGATAACTAGTCTATAAGATCAAAGATCGGTCTAATTTGTCGACCAGTCTTGGCACAAACTTTAATAAAGTGTGAGAATAACATCGATTTTTCAGGAAGGAGCACATCAAGTTGGAAGCAATTCGAAATGAGACACTGGCGAAGATTCGCTTGTCTCGATCATTAACGGAAATGAGGTGAGATTATTTATGCTGAATCGTTGTTCTTCATATTTTGTCCACATTGTGCAAAAGATCAAAGCGCATCTAACCGTTTATCAGTCTACAAAAGGTTCATAAAATTACCAGAAGATATTCAATCTTCCATTAGTTTTACGAACCTTATTTCATTGGCAGGAGTCTTCTCGCAGATCACGAGAAGCGCTTCGACAAGGAACGTCTCATGCCCGGCCTCCCGTGGGACTTCTGGGGCGCCCTGTTCTACGTCGGAACAGTTTACACGACCATTGGTAGGCGAAACACAGTAGAGTGCGAAATGTGAGACGACGGTCTCTTCAAAGCACCACTCGGTTAATTCTAAAGCACTCTCTAAAAAAAGTCTCTCTAAAGCACCACTCGGTCAACGCTTCCTTCCAAAGAGAAAACGCTGTTGACGATTCTGGCTCTCCTCAGCTAGATGCTTTTTTGAAATAGAGAAGGATGATTTTGAGAGTTGACGATTTCTATTGACGCCGTTCAGGTTACGGTAACATCTTCCCTCGGACAGTGCTGGGCAAGGCGCTGTCAATCGTGTACGCAATAGTCGGCATTCCACTTGTCCTCGCGATTTTGAGTCAGGTATGTGAATACAATAATTACAAAATAGGTACCAAAATTCCTCCTGGAAAAAATAAATCCCATTCTTCCACTGTGTTCTTTCATCTCACTTGACCAAACCACTGTACAGACTTCCCTCTTTAAGATTAAGTTTCACTATGCTTACATATCATTTCGAGCAGGAAATGAAACCGATAAGTTCTTCCCACTTTCCCTTCGAAAATAATTACACATTTGAAATCATTGAGAGTGATAACTTAACGAGACAAAAAAATCGACAATCGAGGTGACAGGAGAGGGGAAAAATCAAATATTAAAATCGATATTCCACCGTAATCCTTTCCTCAGTGTGGTCGTGCGATGACCAATTGGCTCACGGAGTGGTGGCAGCGTCGGCAGAACTTGTTGAGAAAGAAAAGCAACCAGTGAGTTTGACTCCCTTTCCAATCTTTGTTCTCTTCGTTTATTATCTCACTTTACTATCTCAAAAAACCGGGAAAATTCCTTCTTTTGACTATTCATGCCTCAAGCTCAAACACCTATTTATTACCAATTTCTGAAACCATACTTTGTGAAAGAATAAATTTATGAACGCTCCTCAAGAATTCCCCTTTTCTGTTGTAAAAATTCCAACGTGGACCTGAATGTGATCTGGTTCTCTTTGTTGATATGAATCGCGATATCGGGTCCAATAGATCAATGAGTCCCGCCAAAGTGACAAATAGCCGCAAGATTGTTGACGATTTTTTTTTCAGTCAGGACCCTGAGGCTGGAAAGAAAGAGGAGGAACTTGAAGAAATGGAAAGCAGGTGTGAATAATAATATTTTTGTTGACCGAACAAAGTTGCCAAAATTACGGAGAGGAATCTGCGCTATGAGGACCAAACAGTAATACGACACCGTGCGAAAACTGTTGATGCTGAAGTGCAACGGTGTCATATGCTCACAGTATACTTTGAACGATCGAAGAACAAAAGTTCAATTGAAAACAACTAAGAAGTTATTCGAAAGCTCATAGGAGAAAGGAACAATTTGCAAATGAAAAAAACTGCGGATGAAAATTTTCCTAATTGGTTGGCTTTTCGAAAGTCTTGGTTAGAGTTTGATAAGATTTCACTGTGATAGTTATACGACTGAGGGGAGTACTCAGAGCGCGAACTCTATAACATGTGCATCTCTAGTGAATTGGAATCTCTTATATTTAAGAGAGTCCGCTATCTACTCTCCTCATTACGCGTACTATCTCAACTATTTAACTATTTAATTCTATTATATAATTATTAAAAAATATTTAATTATTCGACAACTATTTAAGAGAGTTGAGTTTACTTGAGAGGCACACGTTAGAGAGTTCTGTGTGGAGATGGAATTTCTTATTTCTTCCAGAACGATTCCTGTCTCGTTAGCGCTCGGTTTGTGCATCGGATGGGTGTCTGGATGTGCCGGGCTGTTTCTCATTTGGGAGTCGGAGTAAGTTAATTGCGATGGCCACTAGTGTTGAATACTCGAAAAAACGAAACGAAAAAGAACAAATCGTTTCTTTTCTGAATAGTTCTGTGTTTCGTTGCTAATCTTCCTTTGTTCTCGAACAAAGGTAATTTCGACTGGTCAACACTAATAGCCACTCTCCAGAACCCAATATAAAAAAAAACATTACACTTGAGAGAAAAGAGATACAAGACAGAATGCGTTATTATTTCCACTAACTTCGGAGAAAAACTGATTTATGTACTTGCTGATTATCTTCAAGATGCCATGAAACGCATTACGAATGCGATATTCGTGTTATTCGTATGTCAAATCATTGTTTTCAAAAAAATCAAATTGTTAATTGCAATCGATGGTCGTTATAGGTGGTCCTACTTCGACTCACTCTACTTCTTCTGCATCTCATTGTCGACGATTGGACTGGGTAAGGATTTAGAGAACAAAAGTATTCCATATTTTCAATGAATTTTCTTCCCTTTTAAGTTTAAAAACTATATCGGCAGTAGGAAAAATAGCGAAATCCATCTTGAATTCTGAAAAGAAGAAAAAAATGGCAGAATAACGAAATATAATTGCAGGAGACGTCGTTCCGCGTAAGCCGCACATGCTCATTATCATGTTCTGGTAAGACGTGATTTTCAATTTAAAATTTGGACTTTTATAATTTAAAAATACAATTTTAGGAAGGTCATCCAGGCATGACTTTTAATAAAATGACATATGTTTAATTTTAAAATATTTCTACTAATTTCAGGCTGGTCATCATCGGTCTTACAATTAATAAAACAATTTTAATCTATTTTAAATCCTCAATTTTAATTTTATATTTTCCCTTATTTCAGGCTGGTCATCATTGGTCTCTGTATCGTCTCAATGATGCTCTCTGTCATCCAAATAAAAATGGAGGAGTATCTGTGCAATTTCATGATTCGGATGCAGAAGAAATACAAGGAGGCCCTGGAAGACGGCAATTTCGAATCTGGTGAGTTGTTAAAAAGAGAATTCGACCAATATCACAATCTTGAACGGTCCCACTCTTAGTGAATATATGCTGAAACGTATTCAAAGAAGAAGTGATATTATGAGGAAGATTTGAATTAGGGGAAAATGTTTTAATTGCAGGTCAATATTTGTTTATTTTAATTAAGTAATTAATTAATTACCAGCCGATCACATTCTCAACCGAGTGATGGAGGATCAGCCTTGGTTTATGCGAAATCTCGCGCCGGTGCTGCTTAGCGACAAGCAGCAACAGCAGATTGAACATCAGGTTTTTACTTTTTTAAAATTTAATTTGTTTTATTTATTAAAAAAAATAATTACACAAACCGAATTTTAGTCCTCAGGTCAAATTGTGCTCTTTCATAATTAATTTTCATGATAATTTCTTAAAATTTAAACTGAAAAGGGAATGAAATTAATTATTGCCCACTTGTAGAATTGACAAATTTTGTTTTTATTCGAACTTCGACCGAACGGAAGGTGCGCGTATTGATTTTTATCATAGCCCAGTGAAACACACTGGGAAATCACTATACTATATTGGGCTAAAAATTTAAAATGATAAGCGACGGATTATTGTTTGTGGAATATTTATGAAATATGATACAAAGAAATATATACCATTAATTTTATATATTGAATTTTGGAAATGAAAAAAAAATTACCTTTTTAATTTTACAGGCGGAAACGTACGAACGCGTATCACGCGAATGGAACAACAAGACTGTGCAGGTAAAGTATTTTTAAATGATAATTACTCATTGCATAACTTAATAGGACTGTACCTGAAGTTGACTCTTTTAAAAGTAGAAACATGCGATATTCGCGCCTCCCATCGGGTACTCGATCCCCATTGCCCCACAGTGAGAATTCAGTTGACTAAATATTACTGAGAAACCTTCTATAACGTTGTGTTCTGACCTTCATTAGGTGCATGTTCTTTATCATTTTCCCCTTAAAGGTGGTGTCCCACCAACTTTTGGTCAACTGAGTTCTCACTGTCGGGTTATGGTAATCGGTTTCCAGATAAGAGCCCCGCAAACCTCAGCCGATAATTTTAAACAAAGTTATTCGCGTTTGGCTCAGTGCCAAACTGACCCTGAATGCAGGAATTCAAAAATGATAGGGAGGGATAAGGGCGGACGAGGAGAAAGCGACCGCTTCATTGAAACATATGAGATGAGGAATGATGGAGCAGGAGATTCGTGATACTCCTTCTTTAAATCAGAAATCTCAGGCCGACTTCGGTCCGACCTTCACGACAGCCAATGCTGCCGCACAAGCTTGCGAAGCTGCTGTGGTGTGTTTTTATGTATTTATAAGTGAAAATACTTAATTATATTAATAGTTAGGTCATGTTTTACCTTTTTATATTCACTTCAGTCCATCGCTTGCGATCCCATGACACCCTCAATCAAATCTGCGACTCCGCGAAGAGGCGTTGAATTGTCTACTCAATGGAGCGTGTGAGTAATGCCTTCACATCCCCTTGCTCACACTCCTGAGACATATTCTCAAAACTCATGTGGAACCGTTTCGATAAGGTATCGTAAGTAAAATAATGTTACAATGTTTGAATTTAAAAAAAACATATTTTTCAGTCAATCGGGCAGTCCTCCATCTATCCTTCCGGCGCCTCCTCTAGTCACGCGAGACGACGATGACGATTCAATTTCCGATGCGCCCTCGCTACCGTACGACTCGGAGAGGTATAATGTATACGGTAGTCTAACCATCGATTGTCTACATTCGCCATTTTCTAAGCTCGATTCACTATAACTTTTGCGGCATATTAACATAGAAAGGTGAAGAAACCCTGAAGACATGAAAAAGAAGCGCAAGAAAAATAAATAAAAATTCGAAATAATTCAGCCCTCCCCGTTCGAACGATCGCCGTCGCTCATCGGGTCTGGAGGGTTTCGTCTCGGTTGCTTCATCTTTTGAGGAATTCAATAACAACACCCGCAAGTCTGCTCGAGTGGCCAAGTTAATCGAGCAAGAGGCGCAAACGAGTAGGAGAGATGGGCGAAAGGTGGTTAAGTTCGATTGAGTGAAGTTTCGATAAATTAGCAGATAACTTACGTCTAATGAAGTAGAAAAATATAGCTAATTACGGCAGGAAATTAAGCTAATTAATTGAGAACATCGCAGATTGATCGTACATTCGGCACCGACGTCAGTCTCTCACTGAAGACGACGATGAGTGCGGGCAATTTGAAGAGGAGAGAGAAGATGGGAGATCAGGTGCGAGCGCTTATTTACATGTTTGTTTGAATCTTTAGGACATTGCCAATTCATGTTAATTTACAGATGACGTTAATGTCTTTTTTATCATTTTTATGTACGATACACAAATAAAATTAAATATCTGTGATATAAATAATTCTAATGTATTCGACCAGCCGTCAATCATTCATAGATTGCAAGAAGGTTATATGAAAAAGTAGTGAAACATATTGCATTCATCGCTATATAATTGTCCTAAATTAAAATAATTAAATGATTCGACTCTGAAAAATACTAGACTACTGAAATATTTTGTAGTGCGCGCAAACCGACATTGCTCAGTTCCAAATCGATGAGATTCTACTACGTTTACACTCGATGCAGGTGAATTATTTAATATTATTATTAATATTATAATTGTATATTCAAATGTTATCACAAATTTGGCACTAAATATGTTATGACCGCTCTTTGCTGCACGCGTCACTATTCTTATTTGACTCAAAATCACTCAAATTCGTTTTGTAATCAACATTTTCTGCAGGAGCAAACCCGCGAGAAGTCGATTCCGAATAAGAAGACGCCGTCGATCATGGAACGATCGGTTAGTGACAATAAAAAAAAGGATTTTTTCTATTTCCCCAAAAAAACTGATCAATGCAACACAGCACAGAGAATTTTTTTGAATGGGCAAACAAAAAAATTAGCTCTTTATTTTCGTTTTTCATTCGATTCTTGGATACAAGAAAAGTTCAGGCGGAAACCACTGCTTCCCTTCTCGATATGATGCTCGAGGAGAGGGATGACAAGGGCACGCAGTATGACCGAGCCGCGGAGACCGCTCTGATGGTATCTTTTTTTTCAATCTTCGAAAGCCGCTTCTAAAGCACTGACTGTTCTGTCTCATCTTTTCTTCAATATATGGCCATAAAACGCAGAGGGAATAAGTCTTAGATCATGTTACCTAGTGATGACGCAATCTCAGGACCAAGCCGTGCTCACGGACGTGCTGCACGTGCTGCAACGGTCGTCGGCGGGCGTGCAGGCGAGTGCGGCCGGCTGCGATAGAAGGGTAAATTGATTTCATTATTGTTATTACTTGTTTTAAATGATGCGAAGAAAATTATTTATGATTGTTTCGTTTCAGAGCATTGGAACTGAAGCGTTCGGCGCTGAAACGCGCTCCCACTGCACGAGTACCTCACCCACAATCTTCTTCCCTGATCGTGTAACTATTCTTTTTTTTTAATTTAAGACAATTGCCAACTACAGGAATGGCGAAGTGAACCAGCGTGATGCAAATATATGTTCCGTTTTATGAATAACCAATGATTACCTAATGATGACTAAGCCAACCTCTTCAGGACGAACCTCCAGTCGATACGAGCGACGCGAAAACACAGAGTTGCGTCGACAGTAGGGTGAATTTAATTTTTTTTAAATTTTTATTTTTTGTTGGTGCTTTGTTTCCTTTCTAAACGGCTGAAATGGTATTGTTTACTGCAATCAAATCACCCTTTTGGCCGCTCTGTGAAGCATAGCTGATATTTGAGTGCGAAGCGTACTTCTTCTTTCCAGTGCAGGCGAATCTTGGAACTTATTTATAGATCGAAATTCCAGGAAATTGCCTGCTCTCCGATTCTTGCCACTGCTTCCTCTTGCGGAACAGGCACCAGTCCGCCTCCAGATCGGATTGTGATATCGACTCAGACATCACTGGATAAGCTGGAGGAGGTCTGTTTCAAGATCTGTCTTATTTGTTTGACAGTCTATACTTACCGTACTCTCAATTGCAGTATATCGGCGGGACAAAACGATTACCATAACCCTTTGTGTAGAATTTTGAAAAGAACTTCGTTTCATAAAAAAATATCTTCACCGTTAAGATATGCGGAGCCGTTTAAAAAACGCCATTTCAGCACTCTCCTCCTCCTCGCCGAAAGCCGACGATCGTCTGTGAAGCGGAAGTGTCCACGGCACTCACCGAATCGATGATCAGCTTCGGCGTCGATGAGGGGTGAGCGTGCACTTTTTATTACTAGGGGTTGTTAAAGGCATCCCGTAGCCTAGATTTTGGAAAAGTCCTGCGTAGAATGCATTGGGTGGACACATATCCGGGCAATGCAGTATCGCTTGAGTTTCACCAAACTTAGATAGCGGAACTTACTGGTGTTCAATAATCTCTTCTTGAGTGTCCGTGGACATGTAGGTTATATCTACACATATTTTCAGAACACAAATGACGCCCCCATCGCCGCGTCGCAGCGCCCCGCACAATTTCAGGTATTTCCCCTCCTCAAGTAATCGATAATGTGCCTTCTCTTTCTTTAAAATCAACCATATTTCAATTTGAAAAATCAGAAACAGGCAGATTTCAAAATGATTTTTTATATTCAGTCCGCCGCTGGGTCGCTCCGACTCACTTCAATCGCTGTGCGGCAGCATCGCGCCCATGGTCGAGTGCGCCGTAAGCCAATTAATATTAAATTAATTATATAATTAATATAATTAATTAATATAAATATAATTAATCAATTAATATTAAAATAATTATAAATAAAAATGCGTAGATTGTTATCTACGATCGCGATAATGTTTTATTGGGGATCAACGACAAGCCAAGTGTTCTTGAATGATTCTGAATTAGGTAGGGTCGCGTTGAAACACAACAAAGCAGCAAGACAATTCGTGAAAAGTTTGTGAAAATCAATCTATCATAGGAGGTCGTGGTACAAACGGACGATTCGTACCTGAAGATTGCGAGAAGACTGGATCAGTACAGGTAATTGAACACATCACTCCCGGGCAAAGCTCCAGAATAGGGTCAGGTGGGAGGGGGCTGCAAGTACATTGCATCGAAATGAACTTTCCTCGCATAAAAAATCAAGTGAATTTTGAAATCCAGTCTGTAATATATTTTTTACACAGGAGTAACAAGACGCAGTTCCTACCGGTCTGTGCCGCTGAGCCGTTGTCGCCCAACTCTGCAGCAGCTGCAGCAATCAGCTCAGCGGAGCGGTCGCAGGCGTGAGTTTTGACTGTCCCTTCGGGCGCAAAATCCCCATAGCCACTAAAGGTGCTGCTTTCGAAGTGCAAATCACAAAATTTCATTGGCTTGACCAAGATTAATCCATAAATCTGTTCCAGCCGCAGTTACTACTCGGATCCAAAGGATCGCCGTCGGTCCAGTCGCGCGTTCTCATTTAAGAAGAAGAGGGACACCTGGTGGGATTCGTTTAATTTAAAAAAAGATAATGTATCCGATCTGAGTTGAAATTTTGAAAAAATAATGGAATATGGTTTTTATAAAAAAATGATTTGCCACTGCATGATTTGAAAACTATGAGGATAACAGGGTAAATTACATTTCAGGAACCATGCTTCGGCGCAGACCTCCATGGACCCGGACAGACTCGCAGCAGCGCTCGATGGGGATGTTGTTAGTGTTAAATATATTTTTAAATATACTGTATATACTAGATTTCGAGAAATAACTAAACAACGGGTTGCATGAGAGAAAAATGCTCCGCTCCTCCAGCAGTGAGAGTTTGTGAGAAATGAAGAAAGCCGAGAGTGATTTGCCTCTTACGCAACCTGTCTTTTCGTTATTTCTCGATGTCCAGTAATGATGCTCATTTTAACGGCTTCCTTCCAGCGTAGAAAATGATTTGTCATCCGCTTCGCTTCATTCAATATTTTTATACATTCCGGCAAGTTTACCGCGTGTCCTAAACTAATCAATACTCAGTTTATTTTGGGGTTTGAAATTCGAGAAACTTCTGGTACGATTACTTTCCCGAATTTCAAACTCTAGTTCACTTTCTCAGTTTTAGTAGCTTCCTATGTTGTCATCACGCCTAACGCTTCTACTGTAGACGCATGCTATATATACATAGCCAACTTCTGCTCATCATTGATTGTCGATCAATGATTAAAATCGTTGATATTCATTTTCTAATCTGTACCCTTATCAGAATCGCGCCCGTTCCATCTCTCCTCCCCTCTACGACGATAACTTCCTCATGGTGGACGCTCGTGAAAGAAGAGCAGCGCTCAAGAGAAAGGTGAGAATATTGGACTCACTTATTACTTCGAATATTTGGGAAAATTGTGGACACAAAATTAGCCCTGAAATAATTGTCGCACTCTTATGTTTACGGACCAAGCCGTGGGCACTTCTATAAGCCCTCACAAACCTGAAATGTTCGGAGGTCAAAATATGTTTCAGCAGGAAGTAGAAACTCCAAGAACATTGCCTGTTTGTTTTGAGCATTGCCGAATCAATAAAGTTATATTATTTTTAAAAATACACGATTACTTTTACAGGCCTCCCTTCCCGCGGGAATTCCTCGCGGGCGCGTCGCCGAATTTGTGCTCGCACATGAGAAAGGATGCCCGAATCCGGGTGTCGAGGCGGAAAAGCAACGACGGGTGACTATTGTCAGGCAACACTCGCTAGGAGTGGGCGGGGATTGACTGGGAGTACGGTAGTATTGATTGCTTAATGAGCGGGCGAGGACGACTACGGTATCCATGTAACCATTACTGAGCTTGTTGCATTCATTGGCCACTGTGCGTTTGCCGTTCGTATTCTAGAATTGCATTTAAATACCTTGTATTGTCCGTAATAATCGGGTAGTTCGACCTTTCAAAGCCTGATCTCAACTTTGTACATTCCAATAATAAGGAGAAAAAACCTGAAATATGCATGCATAAAATAATTTCACAAAACTCTTTGTTCGTTGTTTGTTCGTTGTATTTTTTTATACAATTTGTTGTCCCAAACATGTTTAAATACAGCCCTGGTTGTTTCCCCAATGATAACTTTCCGGCCCGGCCGGGCCCGGACGGCCCAAGTGGATCCACGCAATTTGTGGCGCGAATAGAGATAAATTCGAGACAAACTCTGTGCAGTCAATGAATTCAGGTCATCATCGGTAAGTGTCAACACAAATTTAAATAACTATTTTTTTAGCAATTTTAAATTCATTAGAAAATTTCGTTCTATGAAAAATCAGTTCGTGGTTAAAGCAACGAAATGAAACATAACAAATAATTCAATTTTCAATCAATAACATTCGATGACCAATGACTTGAGCTCGTTCACTGCACAGAATTTGTCTCGAATTTCTCTCTACTCGAGCTACAAATTGCGTGGATCCACTTGCGCCCGTCCGGGCCGGAATGTTTTCATTGGGGAAACAGCCAGGACTGTATTTGTTTATATTATGTGCTTGAATTTACCGATGCCACTGTAAAGATAAGCTACAGTCGTGTGCATTGTTCCATTAATTATAATGTCAGGCTATAGTGCCCTCGATGTTACCTCTAACTGGTCAGTGCAATGGGATCTCTTCTTATCCGAGACCAAATTATGCACAATGGCCTCCACAATCCTTGTAGACAGTTTCATATAATGTGCCCCTTACACCCAAAAAGACCGTTAAGAACTTAGGAGTCGTTTTCACCCCTTCTCTTTGTTTTTCCGAGCAAATCAAAGAAATTATTAAGAATCAAATTCTAAAATGCGCTTCCCTTTCAAAGCTTTCCGTAGTAATTGTATCGAAATTTATGTGAAGTCGTTCACAACCTTCATTCTTCCTAGCCTCGAGACTTGTTCTATTATCTGGAACTACATTATCTCCGTTGATTTTATAAAAAAAATATTGAACGTGTCCAGCGCAACTTCACTAGAAAGCTGTATTTCCGTTGTTCTTCACCTCGTGTAAGCTACCGTAGTCGCTTACATTTCCTAAATCTAACAACTTTACAACGCCGTAGATGTGTTATCGATATTGCCTTTCTCCATTCCATTCTTCATAGGAAGTATGAGCTTGATGATTCTTCCTTTCTCACTCGTTCCTCTCTTACTGGATTTGTCTGTAATTCACATCACTTCCGTATCTCTTTACCTTTCTTCCCTCCCAATTCCCACACCACCTTGCCTCTGGTACCATATCCATTTGGAATTCCCTCCCCTCCTCCTCGGTTGATTTATACCGAGATTCCTTCCGGAAAGAAACCGTTCTCAGCTCCTTTTTCCCTGAATCAATTGTTAAAGGAGGCGTAACACGAATCATTGAAACATTGTATTTTCCCCGATGTTCAGTGTTTCATTTCTGCTATCAGAAGTTGGTGAAACACAAATTCAACGCGCGTTTCCCTCGCGCACCCTCCTCGTTTCCCCTTGCCTTTCTCTGACTTCTCTCCACAAAATGCCATCTCCCACCGCGAAAAGATTGCAGGATCAATGTGAGATACTGTAAGAATTCTGGTCGTTTTGATAGTTTATTAAACATAACTTTCTTCAAACTAACAACTGAAAAATGCTATTTTCGAGGCTCTCATAGGGTATTCGATCCCCATTGTCACACAGTGAGAACTCAGTTGACCAAATATTCGTGGTACACCTTCTTTAAGAATTGGCTCTGACCCTTTTCCCCGCACATCCTTGCTGCCACGCATAAAACTGTTTCGACCCGTTTCTTGCCCCCATTCAAAGATTGCTCTCTTGTATGCGAAACTCTGACGGAATACATAATGAATAGAATAGTGCTCAGATGAGGGGCACTGAGTAGGATTATGTTATTGGTAAATAAAGAACGCAAAAGTCGTATTTTCTGCATTCACAAGATTATTCCATGAAACGCAACGACTTGGTAGTCGACTCGGTAGACTCGGTAGGTCCCGTTATTCTAGCTGAAATGCATTTCTCCCCGTTTTAACGATGTTTCGGGCCGTATAATTCAAGAACTTTTTTCCAGGCCTCCCTTCCTGCGGGAATTCCTCTCGGGCGCGTCGCCGAATTTGTGCTCGCACACGAGAAAGGCTGCCCTAATCCGGGAGTAGAAGCGGAAAAGCAGCGACGTGCGATGATTCTCAGACAACACTCGCTCGCGGAGTGGGCGGAGATTGAAGGGGAATACGGTAGTATTGATTGATTATTGAGCGGGCGAGGACGACTACGGTATCCATATAACCATTACTGAGCTTGTTGCATTCATTGGCCACTGTGCGTTTTCACAAAACTTTCCTCTTTGTTGGTTGTACGATAATATTATGAATTTACCGATGCCCCAGTACAGTAGAGTGCGAAATGTGAGACCACGGTCTCTTCATTTCACACACTCTCTCGACCGGTCGGTAGGTGAGAGAGTGTGTGAAATGAAGAGATCGTGGTCTCACATTTCGCACACTCTCTGTACAGAGCACATACAGTCGCGTTCATTGTTCAATTATTCATCATGTCAGGCAATAGTGCTCAGATGAGGGGCACTGAATAGAGCTATGTTATTGGAAAATTCACCAACGTCGTATTTTCCCCGCTTTGACAAAAACAACTTTCAAAGGCAATCCCCAATTTTGTGAATCTTTTTATTGTTGAGAATTTGGGTGATTCAACATTCCCGTTATTGAAATGTTGTTGAATTTAATTTCTAAATAAATTAACGTTTTGCCTGTGGCAGTTTCTTTCTATCCTACCACATTTTGTTTCAGCGTCATTCGATATACTCAAATAACTACGCGAAGACTCGGCGAGAACTGCGAGATAGTGTGCGAAACGAGAGGGTCAGACGCGTAAATATATTCTGGCGTTGTACCAACTCATCACGTTTAGAGAGAGTCTGATTTCGGGAGAGTAGATAGCGTTGCACGCTGATTGTAATATTGAATATAGATATTGAATATATTTATGTTGAAAATTTCGAAAGACCACAATTTTGAACAAATTCGATACAAAAGAAGAACAATTAGAGAACAATCACAACTAACACTAAATAAACAGATAAACATTCAGACTAGAGTTGACCACTCGAAATAACATTTGTTCGAGAACAACGGAAGATTAATAACGGAACAAAGAATTGTTCCGGAACGGAGTCGAAACACTTTGTTCTTTTTCGTTTCGACTTTTCGAGTGGTCATCTCTAATTCAGACTAAATGCTATCGAAGCTCCTCGAATGCTTTTATGAACCCCGTCTCTTTACGGCAGAACGGACAATCTAATAGGCCATCCTCATTGGCACGTTCAATGGCGCAAACAAGGCAAGAAACATGGCCGCATGATGTGAAAACTGCTCGTTGAAGGGGATTCTCAGTGCGACAAAGCTCACATTTTCGCGAGTAGACGAGAGGAGTGACATCACTGCAAATTAAATTTTTCATAAATAATAACTAATTATATTTTTGGCGCGCTCAAAACGCCAATTACAATTGAGTTGAGAAGAATATTTTTTTCCATTTTTTTGTATTTCACTCTCAAATATACTATTACAAAAATGAAAATAGTAGGATTGAAAAATGAAATGAAAATAAATATTTCTAGTACCTCTTCTCGTCCTCTTTCCTCAGCTGTCGAATGTTCTCTTTCTTCCGCCGTTCTTTCTCCTCTTCTTCCTCACGAAGCCTTCGGTGCGTCTCGATAAGGGTATTATCGATCTCCCACGATTTCAACGGGTAGTCGTCATGGGGAACGGTAGTCTGCGGTAGGTATTCGGAGCCGCTTAATCGGAACCGGACTACGTACAGCATTCGCTCCCGATAGAGCATGGTGTGCTCTATGACGTCACCGTCTCCCTCGTCCAGCAACCGAAGAGTTGCCCCAAGTGGACGAATCGCCGGCTAAACTTTTAAATAAGTAAAATAAAATATGAAAGAAGAAAACAAAAATGAATTATTATCATTGTTTCATGGAATTGGGTAAAAAAGGCAACGGCCAAAACTGGTTGATTATTTTCATATTTTTATATTTATCTTTTCGCAGTACACAGAGAATGAATATACTAAGAGAGGTATCACGAGAGATTGCAGGAAAACAACCCCCTTTCGGAACAATTTTCAAAAATTATTTTTGATTTCGATCAAACTTTTATATTAGAGTACCCAACAGACGAGAATTCGATTTATCCTGGTCCCAGGTCCAAAACCGGTTTTTAGGAAATTTCCGGCTCCAAAACCGGAATCATCATAACTTTCTTCATTTTTAAGCTACAATGCTCAAAAGGGGCACAAAAAATGCGGAAAAATATAGCGAATAAATTTTCTGTTGAACATGAAGTGCGCGGAATGACAGAATAAAAGTTATGGCAAAAAAAGTGCTTTTTATAAGCATGAAAAAATTCATAACAATTTCATAGTGGGTGAAACTCAGTAGTTTCTCTGCAGAATATGGAAGAGCAGTTCAAGTAATAGTATAATAAATTTTCAGAAAAAATAAAAAGGGGGTCATACAGACCCGAAAAATGGCGTCGAAAGTGAAAAATCGGAAAATTTCGAGAAATCAGTTATTCTGTATCATGTATAATCCATTTTTCTGAGATTATTCAACCTTCCTGAGTTCGCGAAAAATGATATCAGCTCATTTCGCGTGTATATAAACCTGCCAAAATTGGGAATTCCCGGCCAGCTTTTGAAAGGCCAAATATGGATGAAATTTTCAAATTTAGTTTGTTCATATGCGTGCGTAAAGAGCTGATATCATTTTTCGCGAACTCATGAAGGTTGAATAATCTCAGAAAAATGGATTACACATGATTTTGAAATAACTGATTTCTCGAAATTTTCCGATTTTTCACTTTCGACGCCATTTTTCGGATCTGTATGACCCCCTTTTTATTTTTTCTGAAAATTTATTATAATACTACTTGAACTGCTCTTCCATATTCTGCAGAGAAACTGCTGAGTTTCACCCACTATGAAATTGTTATGAATTTTTTCATGCTAATAAAAACACTTTTTTTGCCATAACTTTTATTCTGCATTCCGCGCACTTCATGTTCAACAGAAAATTTATTCGCTATATTTTTCCGCATTTTTTGAGCCCCTTTTGAGCATTGTAGCTTAAAAATGAAGAAAGTTATGATGATTCCGGTTTTGGAGCCGGAAATTTCCTAAAAGCCGGTTTTGGACCTGGGACCAGGATAAATCGAATTCTCATCTGTTGGGTACTCTAATATAAAAGTTTGATCGAAATCAAAAATAATTTTTGAAAATTGTTCCGATCCACCTGCAATCTCTGGTTAGACCTCTCCTAAGATGAGACACCGAGTATATGATATACTCAATATTGAGTATATTCGCGCGTCGAGAGAGCGTGCGAAAACGAGAGAATATACTCAATATTGAGTATATCATATACTCGGTGTTTCATCTTAGTATAGAATATACTCAATAGTAAGTATATTCATTCTGGGTGTAGCCTCTTTTAGACAATATAGAAATAGTGCATGTTTAGCTCTTTTTCATGTTTGCCACAAAACTTTGTCTGATGAGATTTTCCGCACTTCCGGACAAAATGAACACAACAACTTTCCATACAAATAATTCATTTCTCCAAAGCAGCCATTGATGCAAAAAATGGCTGCTTTGGAGAAATGAATTATTGCGTTGCCGCTACCGTAACCCGAGGTGAAATGCGAAACTTTGAAAATTCATAACTAATTACTCAAAAATGGAATAAAATAAGCGGTTTTGAGCGTTCTTCCGGGAACAGAATTTAATGGTAACTTATGTTTCACTGCCTGGTTCCATTAAATAATGTTTGAATATTGATCGATAGCGAAACTCACCATGCCACCGCGAATCTCGACCATCCTCCATGTGAATCCGAACATATCCAGAAACCACAAGCGATGTCCGGCCCAGGCATAGACCTTGTTGCCGACTACTACGAGGTTGGACATCCTGTGAAATATTGATTAATTTAGATCGATTTTCTGATTATCTAGTTATAATGCAAAATTTATGCCCTTGCGACAAAAAAGGGCCGAGCATTAATAAATTCATGTTCTAATAACAATACTAACATTTTGTTTGCACTTCAAAACAGCTGTCAAAATAAAGCAGATATAAATTGACAAAAAAGTTTTTCGGTTAGTAATTATTGAAAAATAACAAAAATGAGACCTCTCAATGTCGGGGAATCGGCTGGTGTCCGAGCGAGCGTCGAACCAGCGCGGTTTTCCGTTCCGCCATTCACAAATTTCGGAACTGTTGTCGAGAAGTTCGAACAACTTGTATTTCCATGTGAAAATAAACTCCCCAGAGTTCTCCTCCCATTCATGAAATTAATCGCATTAACATTGGGCAAAGGGTAGAAATATAATGCACCCATGGGTGCATTATATTTACGCATTATATATTGCAATAACGTTTCATGCAAAGGCGCGAAACGGTGTCACGCGATGTGTTACTTTTTTTCGCAATTTTACTTTATTTTTCAGTGAAATTCGCATAAAAAACGATTTTCGCAGTGTTTTAACGCCTTTGTTTCATCCAGTTTAACACAGCAAACGGATTAGAAATAATATAACTCTAATGACTCAGCAGCATGGGTCGAAAAATACATATGGTGAGTATGTTTTTTTAAAGCAAAGAAGACGGAAATATGAAAACATATTTTATTTTTTGCATAAACTAATGCAAACTTCGAAATGGAAAAGGTGCAAACGAGACACACTCGCATCATGTAAGGGGCACTGATGGAAATGCCAAAAAGGAGCACTATTGTCCAAAGTGTTCTATGCGGTCACATTCTTATTATTGCAATGATAACTATTCGAAGGAAAGCGGGTTCTCTCATAGTCTCTCCTAGTCTCTCGAACTCTCTCTCGCTCATGACCCCTTTCTGGAGCACGATTATAACTTGAAATTCGTACCTCAAACACGTTGTCGACCTCCTCCTTGTCCGTGACGATTCTTCTGTTGATAATCGTTGCCATTCTGGAAACGAACACTTAGACAAATAAAAAATAATAAATTAATTAACGAACTAATTAGATAAAATTGACTATTTACTTAAAGAAAAATGAGGAGAGGACAGAGCGATGAGATGCTCGGTGTGGTGTTGATTCTCGTCCGGTTGCTCATTTTATGCCTGCTGATGTTGGAAGGCCCGGGTTTGGTCGGTACCTTCCAGTCTTTCCTTCGCTTGCGCATCTATCTCGGCGAGAGCGTGCTAGGCAACGAGAGGGAACGCGAGAGAGCACGTGAATGAAGAGAGTCAGAGAGTGAGAGACGCTAATGGTGCAATTCGAAAAGACGCTGTAGACCGTTTGACGGGGACGATGCCAATGGGTTTGCTTTTAAAATTTGAAAAAATTTCAACTTTAAAAATCTTTACGAAATTAGCAGAATTCAGAGTTAATCATTTCGATACATGATGCAACGATACATGACACATGATGATATATGATGCATGCAAATATTTTATGCATTTCACATAAATATTGTACTAATGTTACAAAAAAAATTCTCGAAAAAAAAGTTCTAGAAAAAATCAGAAATGTCCTGAAAAAAACATGGGTACTCATGCACGTCTTAACGACTGCATACGTGAAGGTAAAGAAAAGTTGAACCGATATCGAGGGGACTACGTCGACATGCCACCACTCTGCATGAGCTAAACGGAAAAAAAGGATTGTCATGTCGTTAAGATTCCGGTACACGACACCTTCCGCAGTTGAGTTTGCAAATTTTGCCACCGCCGATGGGGATTGAAGGTTTAGAGAGCGTTGGTGGTGATCAAAATTCGTGAATCACTGACGAATAAAGACGAATCGAAAATTGTATACTTAATCGTGTGTGAAAAATCGGCGTATTCCTATCATGGTAGCTAATTCGCTTCTTGTGGTTATTCCGAACTCAAAAAAATCAATTACTGGAAATCAATTAGCTTATTTAAGAATGTTTGGGAAAATTCTGAAAATCTTCTCATTTCACATAAATAAAATGGATGAATTATTTACATACTTTTCGATCATCGGTCATTTTTCAGGGTCCTCGGAAAACATCATTTTGACTCAGAGTGACTAGTCACATCATTCCACAGACCGGTCAACCTTCCAGAAAGGCCTTTGGATTGAGAGAGCGTGTGAAATCGAGAGGGACTCTCCCACTTTTGCATACTCTCTCGTCCTAACCCTGGTCTGTAGGTTTGGAATCATGTGTAGTAAATCAAAAAGGAAGATCTTGAGAGGATTCTGATCTTCGCAAGATTTTTCAAGCTATCGTAAGAATATTGCGTCTTTCGTAATTTTATTATTACGTAAATATTATTTTATTACACTTTATTATTACATGATACATGTACAATCCCTCTTTAGCAAACCCACATTAAGTCGTCATTGTTTTTTTTACAAACGACGGGTTTTTTTCCAAATATGGATTACCTTCCCAAGAATACTCCCCAATCGTTATCCTCGCCATAAAAAGAACACCAAGGTGGGGGCTTCCGCACTCGTTTCGATCGAAATTTACGATCTCGTTGTGACGGAATATCTCTGAAAATTTCATTTAATCACAATTACAGTAACTGTTTCATTTTGAAATTCAATTTCGAAAATCTTGAAAAGCTTTTTGCCTGTGGCATAACGTCTCTCCTGCTTACGCATACGGTATCATTTCAGTTTCAAACAAAACACCCAAAATAATGACGCTAAAGTTAGGCCAGAACTGCGTTTGGAAAGAGAGGATCAGACGGTTAGAGACTGTTCTGGCGTTGAACCAATTCGTCACTCAAACGAGATAGTGTGTGATATTGAGAGAGCACAGAGCGATTGTACTCACTCTCTACTGTGCCCCGTGGCTGCGTTTCATCACAAATTCGAGAGGGCGGAGTCTCAAACTTCCATCCAGGTCCTATAAAAGCTGTTCAACTCCCCACAGAATCACAAACCTTCTCATCTTCTCTTCTCATCTCTTTCTCTTCCCATTCAAAATGGCCTCTCCTCGTATGATCAAGCTAACCTCCAATGACGATCAAACCTTCGAAGTCGAGCGTGACGTCATCAAGCAGTCTGTCACCGTTAATACCCTCATTACTGTAAGTGTCACAGTCTACCGTAGTTTAAATCGCAGAGCGTATTAAGATACAGTAGTATACGATTGAATGATTGAAATATATTCTTACGCTACACCCTACCTTATCATTTAAATTTTTTCCCTTCAGGACCTCAATATGGACGATGATGATGTGAGTGTGGAGAATCAAATGGCAATTCCTCTTCCCAATGTTGATGCAGCTACTCTGAAGATGGTTATTGATTGGTGCAATAAGCATAGAGACGATCCCCCTCGTACTGAAGAGGATGAGAACAAAGAGAAGAGAACGGATGATATTCCCGAGTGGGATCAGAAGTTCCTTGAGGTGAGTGAAGGGTACTGTAGAAAAATATAAAACACCTTACTGTGTCCGATAGCCTATTTTGTATAGTATTAGAAACTGTGAAGCAAGTCACTCCTAGCGAATTTTCAATCAATAATTTCATCTCAGGTGGAACAATCAGTGCTTTTTGCGCTCATTCTTGCGGCCAACTACATGGATATCAAGGGACTTCTTGACAATTGCTGCAAAACTGTCGCCAATATGATCAAGGTTGGCATAATATTCTTTGTTTATCTCTTACAAGACGAATTATAATCATTCTTCACATTTTTCTTTGTTTTTCGAGTTCATGTGAAACATATCATGCTCTTCCTGATGACGATTTAGCTGCAACTCAAATGTGAATTGGAAAATTTTAAGATTTTGTTGTATTCAAATAATTCTCATATTTTGCAGGGAAAGTCTCCCGAGGAAATTCGCAAGCACTTCAACATCAAGAACGATTTTACTCCTGAGGAAGAGGAACAGATCAGAAAGGAGAATGCTTGGTGTGAGGACTAAACCAGTGACAGTTAACTGAAAAAAAGTGACTTCAGTCGATTTCATAGAGCTTGTATATCACAGTATTTGTTCCCACCCTTCTTCAACATGTTTCCTATTTTTTTCGTGACTATCGTTATTTTGGCCCTATGGATGCAGGTTCGGTGTTCATTTGACTACATCTCTCACATGAATCCAAACCGACAGGTAGGGCTCAGGGTGAGAGAGTGTGCAAAAGTGAGAGAATCTCTCTCGATTTCGCACGCTCTCTCTCTCTTTAAAGCCCTTTCTGTAAGATTGAGCGATCTGTGGAATGATGTGTCAGAGGTGCCGTAAAAAGAAGAAAAAATAGTAGTCGGCATTAGAGTGCGAAATGTGAGACCACGCTCTCCTCATTTCACATACTCTCTCGACCGGTCGGTATGTAAGAGAGTGTGCGAAATGAAGAGACCGTGGTCTCACACTTCGCACTCTAGTCGGCATGCTCCACATCGAACCTGCATCCCTACTGCTATTGATTTGTGCTCTTCATTCCTTTTCTTGTACCGGATGTTGATATCAAATAAAGTGTTCTGCATTATCGAATGAGGCTTTCTCTAAACGCAAAGCACGAATTAAATTCTTCAAAGTATGGTCCAACTAATAAGAAAGACCATAAAAGTGACCGCTTCCACGAGACATTTAAGAGAAGAAAGGACTGAAGAGAAGAAAATAGTTGCAGGTTCACTTTACCTAGTCTCTAGAGTGCGAAAAGTGAGACCACGGTCTCTGTATTTCGCACACTCTCTAGACCGGTCAATAGACAAGAGAGTGTGCGAAATGAAGAGACCGTGGTCTCACTTTTCGCACTCTACTAGTCTCTCAGAGATGTTGATGAGGCGAACAGCATTATGCGGATCGCGACACCTCCAGAAATGGGACAAAACTGACATAGCGTGGCAATGTGAGAAAGCATCTCATGTTCGATTCATAAGCTTACTCTTCTTTCTCTTTCACCGCCAATCAACATTGTCCCCCTCTCTTTCACACACCCTCCCTCCGCTGACCCCTTTCTGGAGGTGCAGAACGGAGCGCCCTTCTTAGATCTTCTCATTCTAATGGTTATCCGTCGAATCCGCACCATCTGTTAAGTGCTTCACCTTCAGTCATTCATTCATGCCCGTTGATAGTAAGCCAACAGTCGATAATAAATCAAACCCGTCAAAAGAGAATGGAGTCGAGAACAAAGGAGAGACTGTGGTGAAAAGCAACTAATAGAAACGTTACTTGTCACAGTCCCGGTTGGTTCTTGCGTACATCCGGCGTCTTGGATGATTCTAGAATATAGACCACACTCCGGGATTTCAAAGCACGATGCGCGCGCGATTTCCACTACTAGTTTCGCGTCGTGTAAAACTACTAGCGGAAATGTCGCGTGCGTCGTGTGGAAATCGTGTGCTCTGTTGAAGGTCTTGAACGGAAATTACGGTATCAGGATCAGGCCCGCGCGCGACGTGTGGAAATAAAAAAAATCAGGTGAAAATCGCGCGCGCACGATGTTTTACCGGAATCGCGCGCACATCGTGCGTTGAAACTCCAGAGATATTGTTGTTTCGATAAGCAAATTGAACAACTGACTTGCGTTTTCGCCTTTGACTAAACTCTTCTCCTCCCCATTTCTAGTCCACTCTTCGAGCATTGCCTTCCCTTCTTCTGTTGCCCAGGCGCTTCTTAGTTCTTATTGAATCTAGGCATTATCAATAAGAACTAAGAAAACTTGAATTTTCAAAAATATTGTAAAAAAAAACCACTCGACGACTTCCCCGTTTCGTCTTAAAAATCAAGCATCACTTCGCAGATAAGAAAAAAAACATTGCGTGATGAAAACAATGATTGAGACGGCAATAAGACAGCGAGTTGTTGAGACGAAAATAGATATTGTTGAAGTCCTAGGTGAAACTAGAGTTCAAACGTTTCTTTGAATTTTTCATCGCAAACAAACTAAGTACGCAGTCTAGACGTAGTTAATTTTTTGCGCTAGTCAAGAACGGTTGGAACATTTAGTGAACTTAAGAGAACCTATTTGTACGTTTTGTTCACGTGCATGACGGGAAAACTTCCGCGAACTTGTCTCTCCTTGTCACTACTCCTCCATGAGATATTTTCGAACGTGTTCCTCTCTGTTTTCAGTTATGAGAATAGAGTGGACTCTCTCAGAAACGCTCCTTTCTAACTACACTCAGAGAAAAAGCATGGGAGTTAGCAAATGAATTACTTACTTTTTAGCATAGAGAGCATGGGAAATGAGGAGAGCGTAAGTAATTTATTTACTAACTCGCATGCATGGCGAAGTAATTTTTCTCTGAGTGTAGCCCCGAGTTGCGGCGTATTTGTGTCAAGAGGCAAATAAGCCATGATTGCCTCATTAGTTGATTAGTCCTAATAAGGTAAGTTTCAAGTGCTGTTCTGTTTATGTGAAACTAAATTCGCCATTTCTCCTCGCGTGTAGGCTTTTTCTGTAGTGTGACGTCTTTCATTTAACGCTTATTTTCAACGACCAAACTCGGAGATACAATATTAGCGTGCAGCTTCTGAGCGTCGTTATTTCTACACACTACGATTGTCAGCTTTTCCCTATTGAGCGCAACAATACCAACTCTTGCCCAAAGTACGACATTCGAGTAATTCAATAATTTGGCATCGTTATTTTGCACAATCTCTAAGTCATTCTGTGGCCGAGAGATAGTGCGGAACGAGGAATCTATTTCGAACATGATAAAGTTAGGAAAAAGATGCCTGGATTCTTTTTTTTCAATGCTTTTCAAGAATTTCTCCTTCTTTTTCCTTAATTTATAACCAAAAATTGGGAATATGCAATTAATCTTTTCGTGCGTCTAAAGTAAGTTTTGATAGTACTCAAATCTCAATATCAAGTAACCAAAAACTATTCGCGATGTGGCTACTGATTTAAGTATATCAGAATAATTTCGCTAGCAAACGTCAGGAACTTTTCCCGTTTCGGTTTTTGATTTACGACTACATTTGTCAGGCCTTTCTCCTTAGAATCATTCACAGAACGAGCTTGACACAACTCACGTTTACATGTCCTTTATCATGAATGGTTCGGAGAACAACGGAACGACTTCCCTGATCCCACGTTTAAAAAAAACGATTCAGTCATAAGCATTGAGAAATGTAGTTGCCATATGATTATAATCTCTAACTTTGCGCACTAACTAACTCGTCTTCCCTTAAAAAATATTTTTTCGCTAAATTTGTAGTTGACTCTCCTAACATTCGTCACTTTCTCTCCGTTTCATCACGCTTTTAGACTCGTCATAATTTAATCGTAATTAAACTACTTTTCAATGCCAAAAGTTTACAACGACACTCCTTCAGCATGGTTTACCCTATCGATTATCTATTCTTCGCAATTTGCATCTACGTTACCCTGCTCACAACACTCTACGTCGTCGAAATATGTGTGGTCCTGAGGGTAAGTTCATTACTAAAATCGATAATATTGATTTTCCATAAGTCAGAGTCGTTCTCAATTCAAGAGCGCCTTTTACGTCCTGTTTGTGGCTGGCTCCGTTCCGGTAGGTTATTTTCTGCATTAGTTATTTTAGTTCATTGCTCATTACTTGAAAGTGAATTGATAGTGTATTTAGAGTGAAGAAGGCTTTTAAAGAAAGCCTTTTTCTCTTTTTTTTCCTTTTTTTTCATGTTTTACCGAGGTTTTGTTTCAATGGTTATGAGTCGTTGCCATTATGACGTAGTCGCGGAATAACCGCTTCGGGGGAATTTGTATCCCGATTTTGATAAAGGAGTCAAGGAATATAACTAGGTGTGTAGATCAAGCGCAATAAGTTCTTACGACTTTTCTGATTTTCCCGCGGAAAGTTTGCTTTCACTCTGGGAATATTGAAAAACGAATTTAGGTAGACAGATAGCCCTCGGGAGGGGAGGATCAACTGGGGAAGGGACCAAGGCGTGAAGTGAAGAGATACGGGGGGAGGAGGAGATATGGAAAGGGAGGGAGGCACATAAAGGTGCGGAACGTGCACTACTTCTGTGCATACTTGGATTTCCCCATGAGGAATGATAATGTGATACGGCAATAGGATTTCAACAACAGATGTTTCAAATGGAAATATCTTCCTGCAAAAAAAGCAGCACGAAATCAGAGATATTCCGATTTTCAAAAAAAAATTTAGGATCTCGTACTCACTGCGATCATAATCAATTTTAAAAAAACTACACTCCGAATGCATGGGCCAGTATCTCATATGCGTAAGCGATTTCTTTATATTTTCATTTTTCTATTTCGTATTTTCATTAAACATTTTTCTACACCAACAAGACCACAGTTTTCTTTCAAAACTTTCAGATGCTCTCTATTATAAAGGCTGATGTTTTCACTGCATCTTTTACGAGAAAATTAAAGTACAAAATAAGAGAACCTCATCCGAAAATCTCGCTTTTTTCAGGCTGACGTTCGTCTGCCCAGTTACTCAATCTCTGCTCAATTGTTGCATCGCGTGGAATCGACTCACTGCTATTACCAATGGACTAAATTACCAAAGGGTAATTTTTGTGGGCGTTCCTTTGTCTAATTTTGTATTAAAATATCTAAACGAGCCAAGCCTAATAATTTCACCTCACTCTCATAAACAACCCGGTGAAAAGCGTGCGCGAATTGAATCGATTTGGGCTCTAATCTAAAAAAAATCGTTCAAAAAATCATCGTTCATTGTCAGATCTGGGATCGCATTCTTCCATGGACAATTTTATCATGCTTCATATTGGGAATTGCCCCCTTCATCCTTAACGCCACAGGGTTTGCTGATTTTATTTATTTTTAATTCTATAAATATTCCATATAACAAATCAATAAAGATATCGTGAAATGAATATTATAATTAGAGAAAATGCAGATCCGTTCTCTACATTCCAATTCCGAACGGAGCCTACACCATTTACATAGCGGTTAAAGGAGAGAAAATCGATTGGGTGAGGACTAATGTACTTTCATGAATTGGGAATATCTCTTTTATCCGTAATACTACATGGAATTCACTGATGTACTGATCCAAACCGCAATAACGATGCCCATTGCAGCCCATTTTCTGAAAACATTGAGGAAGAATTTTCAAAAAAATTGTATATTTCAGTACAATCCGCACATGATTATGGCCGCAGTTGAAGTCTTAACGAGCGTGGCCATCATGGCACTCTACAGCATTGCTGCGCGAGCTATGAGGAAATCATCTGTGAAAAGCCAGGTCGCAAAATCCCTAATTAACCCCTAATTAGTAATTAATTTGCCTGAAATATCCCGAAATTCAAATTGCATTTTTCCGCTCCAGGACAAAATGCTGCTTCGATACGGCTTCATCTCTTTCGCTGTGAACGTACCCGGAGTTGTCTTTGAGGCGAGAATTTTAGCAAATATTTTTTTCGAAAGTGAAAAATAATCCTTTCTTGGATTCGTCAAATTCTAGTAAAATTTTCTATAAAGTGAACGATCCTCTTGCTAATAGTGAAAAAACAGGGAAAATGTTTTGAAAATATTATAATATTGTAGGTTATCATTGGCACCAACATCTTTCCCAACATCGATGTCGCTCTTTTACAATATCTTCTTGGTTTCATCATCGATGTAAAGTGTGAGTTTCATAGCCTTGTTCTCCCAGAGGGAAATAAGTCTACAACTCTAGACTTATGGGCTGGACAGCGACGACTTTCAAAGTCTAAACGACTCGCTTCCCTGCCTATTAGATTTTGAAGTCGCCGCTGGACAGATTATATTTGTGGAGTCGTAGATTTATTTCCCCTTGAGATGTGCCATAGATATCATTCCATTATTTATTCCGGAAGAGCATCGCAAACAAGAAAATAAATTGCAAATAATCAGTGCAAGAAACGGTTCTTGTATCACATGATCCTCCTTTCTTTTGTAAATGTAATTTACACACAAAATAGCAGGTTTCTGCGCCCCAGTCACAATGGTCTTGGTCAACAGGAGCTTCCGTCAAGCTGTGTTTAACATTTTCATCCCACGAAGAAAGAGGGTCGTGTCGTCGCAGAAAACCCACTTTTCTTCTAATGGAAATGTCACGCGGCGTGTAAAGTAATCAGTACTCGACTGCTCAATTCTCCGAGTTCTCCGATCGCACTGAGCGCGGCAAACATCCACGTTTCCTTATCTGGAGATATTTCCTCCTGCTGAGAGAGCATGCAAAATTGAGAGAGCGGGCGAGAGATAGCGGGCTAGAGGCAATGCCTCCCGTGTAAGGAAAGTTGGAGACTTCCCGCTCTGAGTACCTCGTCCTACCCGTTACTACTCTATAGAAAATCATAATTTAATCTTTTAACCTGAGGATTCATACATTATCTCGTTGCGCCTTCGGGCGTCGATAAAATCTACTTCAAACCTCCAGGAAGGGGTCGTGGAGCGAGATAGTGCTTTGTTTGCCCATTTTGTCGCAGCAGTTGCAATTTCGCATGAATGGAGAGCAACGATCTGACGTGCAGATAACCAATTCAAACATAGGCATAATTATTTTTCTCTCAGAGCGGCAAGGCTATACTCAAAATCCGGAAAATTGAGCAGTTTACTTCAGTGACCTTCTTACTTTTTGTTGCTGTCCATTAATGATTCGTGCCTTTCTTATAATTTATCTTATTGTACCGCATTTCCGTTTGACTCGCACAAATATATTTATTATAATTATTTATTATAAATATATTATTATTATATATTAGTTGCCCTGAGGAATACGATAATGCAGAGCACTTTATCTGATAAACAAGGGGAAATCGATGTGAAAAAACGAGAATAAAGCCTTGAGAAACGATCGAAATGAAGCCGGGTTCATACTATTAACGGTAGGCGATCTGGGGGTCAATTCAAGTGCAAATTCGCACTTTTCAGTCCTCAAACCATGCATTTTCCTTTCTTTTCCCGATTTGTTCCTCTTCCTCGGGAGTGAAATCATTCTTGATGTCGAAATGCGTGCGCATTTCCTCGGTAGTCTTACCCTGCAATATGTTAGATCAAAAAATGGTTTAGACGAGATGTTGTCACAGATGAGTTGTATTTAAAGTATTGCAAAAATATTTAAAGAAAACAATTTGTCGTGTTTCTAGTTTCTAATGAAATAATATGCTTACCTTCATCATATTTGCGATAGTTTTGAGGCAATTGTCCATGAGCCGCTTGATATTCATGTCGTTTGCGGCCATGAGAATGGTCAAAAGCACCGATTGTTCCACCTGAGATGAGATTATTGACTTGAGTTCTTAGAACATCGAACGTCAATCATTGTCCCGCCTAATATGAGTAATGGTCTGACCCTCTAAATTCTGCATGCTCTCTCGCGCTGTCTGATCGATAAGAGAGCATGTAAAATGAGGAGAGTCTGGTCGTTACTCCCTATTCTACAGTATAGCGTGGCGTCTTAAACCCCTAACATTGTAAAATAAGTTATTTCTATATGAAGGAAAATTCCTTTCTGGTTGGAATAAAAAATCGTATATTTTTCAGTTTTTTAAAACATCTTAAACATTTTTCAAATTTAATTTTTAAAATAAAAGTAAATTATTTTGTCGTACCAGGTCCCGTTAAATGGCATCTACAGTACCGTTTTCACTCACATTAAGAAATTCCTGATCCCAGGGGGGAATATCATCCGTTCTCTTCTCTTTGTTCTCATCCTCTTCAGTACGAGGGGGATCGTCTTTATGTTTATTGCACCAGTCAATAACCATCTTCATAGTAGCAGCATCAACATTGGGAAGAGGAATCGCCATTTGATTCTCCACACTCACATCATCATCGTCCATATTGAGGTCCTGAAGGGAAACCAGATTATAAGGATACGGTAGGGAGTACTGTATAATAGGTCAATATACTACTATATTCTAATTATATATTGAATTTAGACTACGGTAGAATACGGCACTTACAGTAATGAGAGTGTTGACGGTGACGGACTGCTTGATGACGTCACGCTCCACTTCGAAGGTTTTGCCGTCTTTGGAGGTTAGCTTGATCATACGAGGAGAGGCCATCTTGAATGGGAAGAGAAAGAGATGAGAAGAGAAGATGAGAAGGTGAGTGATTCTAAGAGATCCTGAGCTGCTTTTATTGGGTATGGATGGAAGGCCTTCATTTCGTGGCGAAGTTAGGCCACTGGGCATATTGAAGCGTGGGTACAACGCTCTCGCGCCTTTCAATTTCAATTATTGAATCTTCTCAGAGCCAGAGTCTGAATTCTTCTCTACGTAAACACATCCATAAATATCGATTATCGATTTCCATCTCAATCCTACGTGTGAATTAAGAAGACAATAGGGGACCCGGGCATTTCTGGAAGAATAATTGATTCAATTACAGCATCCGTTCCCAGCTCTCAAAGGGAGGAGGGTCCCGGCTAGACTTTGAAAGGTAACTAAACAACTACCCAAATAACAGGGAAATTGACCGCTTTTTTGAAGAGAGAGTGCGGAGAATGAAGAGGGTGGGGGTGTAATTTCCCTCGTATGCGGGTAGTTGTTTAGTTACCTTTCAAAGTCTAGTCCCGGCGTCATCTGCGGATAGTGAAATGCTCCTTTGCTACGTCGTATTGACAATGGACAACAGACGTAATCGCATAAAACCACAGCTGTATCGACTTCCTTGTGTTCAATAAACAGGAACGCAAACGATGTAAGAGAGTTCACCGCATAATCGGATCATGAGCATTCTGGGGAGTGGGATAAAAATGTACGCAGGAACGGGTCTCTACCGGATTAAAAATATTTTTTAAAGAACATACTAAATCACACTCAAATTCCATATCAACTGCAGTCAGGAATGTGTTCTCTCACGAAACTCGAATAAAATCATTACCATTCGGAGCAATAATAGATAAAACGCTGAGAATACTCATGTTGGTAGTAAAGTATAATTAAACTTGTATTAATTTAAAACATTTTTTTCGATGAACAAACGTGCCCACGGGCAATCCTCCGAGGAGAGGGACGCAGATACAACATCAATAAATTCTCCAATCGTTTGGCTCTCTCATGTTCACGTACTCTCTCGCCATCTCTCCCTATTGAGGTTGGAATCGGTCGCATGTACCCTTCCGTCTTCGCCGTACTAAAAGGAGGGATCGGAAGAGGACTAATACCTATCTGGGTCTCTCTTATTCCAAAGTGTTCTCATATTCTTAACGTTAATTAGTGTTGCCTTAATTAATTAGCTAGTCACTTGTTAACAGATGGCCTGTCTTTGCTTTCATTTTCCGCTCTTTCAGAATGGCGACCATTGTCCGCAGAAGACTCGTCACTGACAAGGCGGAGGTCGGCAGTGCGACAAAGGTATGCGTTCAGGGAATTATACACAGAGCAAGAAGTCTCCAGCTCCCTGGAGATGTTGTCTCCTGCTGAGAGAGCATGAGAAATCGAGAAATGGAGACATCACTTCTCCTAATAATTAGAGATGCGAACACTCCAGAGTAAGGTGAGCTGGAGACTTCATTCACTGGGTAGAAAGAGGCATAGAGATCAGTAAAAGAGTCAAACACTACAATTCTATTGCGATAAGACACCTTGTTATTTTTTTGCTTAACCACGAATTAAATCATAGAAATAATCGAGAACAACATTAATTAGTCGCAAGGCGATCACGATTTTTGCATTTTCTGCTGGAGTTTACGGCCACTATCTCGTGTCATTATTGATTTTTGTGTTTTTCGGCATCCAAAAATCTTTTTTCGTTTGATCGTGTTTTTTTGTGTTATCTGATATTAGAGAAACCTTGACACTAGTTTCAAAATTACAATGTTTTTTGGCCTGTAAATGTTAAATAAATGTAATTAATATTTTCCAGATATTTCTTGAAAGCCAACCCGTCTTCACTTCGTTCACGTGGAATGGCAGGCTGCACAGACTGACGAGCAGCTACAGAATCGAGGTACTTGGGCTCCCGAAACCCCCGTAGGGCTCCGAAAAAAACCAATTAGTGATGACCACCTCCCGAATTCGTAAGTTGTGATTGTGACACGAACACTGCCTGATTCTCCAAACTAGCAAAAGCCGTTCGATCCTGAGTCGAATACTAAACGATTACGTCAAGGACCCCTATTACCTACATCACCGATGGAGTATAAAAGGTAAAAAAAGGTAAAGGTGTTCCATGTCAAGCGACTTTACAGTAGCAAGCTACCACGCTAGATGGGGCAAGCCGGTAAGCCAGCTGCACCGTGGGATTACGTAACCCAAGCTTTCCCAAGGCATCTAGGGCACGTTACCTTTCGCAATCAAAGTTGCTACCAATTTACCGCCCCGGGGTGGATGGAAGGCTTGGTTGGCCTCGGCGGGGATCGAACTCGTGACCCTTCGAATGACTAGCAGTTGCTTACACCACTCGGCCATTCCGCCATCCGATGGAGTCCCCTCTCTCGGTCCGAAGGAGAGAGAGAGCAAAAAAGTAAGATGGTCGCAAACGTTCCTGTTTTGTGAACAACGGAAGTTCGTGTTTTGGATGCTTTGCTATGATCATTTGTAATATTAAGATGTCGCTCAATGGCACACAGAGATCATTCGAGACGCGCTCAACGACCGGAGAATTACCCATGCTCGAAACGTGAGTACTTAAAGGAACCTGGTACTGCAAATGAAGTGAATTTCAGATTTTAAGAGAATTGTCCTCCAATTCTAATGCAAAAAACCGCATATTTTTATGATTTTTTTGAAAATTAGTTACGCATTTTCAAAGACCACTTTTCAAGCTAGAATGACCCGGCGCTAGCTGTGTTTAGCGGCTAAACACAGTAGGGCCGGGTCTGTGCAACCAAAAATGAGATCTTTGAAAATTCATAACTTTTTTTTAATCGTAAAAATATACGGCTTTTTGCATTAGAATCGGAAGAAAATTCTCTTTAATCTGGTAATGTTTCTATTTATCACAGGAACGCTCGGCCGAGTGTTCTCGTGACATTGGAACATTGTCAGGAGCAAGAAATTCTTGATTATACTCAATTTTAAAGTACATTTTTCCGATTATTATTGGTGGCTTTGAATTTCAAGCTCAAAAAACTTTGCTAGTAAGGGACTGGGATCTCCCGGAAATTCGATTTGCTAATAATCATATTAATCAATAGCCATGTGCACATATGCAACAAAGACCCGATAAATACCTATAACTTGTAACTTGAATCTTCAATGAATATTGTTCGAAATTTCAAAGAATAATTTCCAATGTCGTCGTCCACGAAACTTATTATGAGATAGTACTTATTGTTAAACAACTTTGATGATTTAATTATGATAAATGATTAATTATAATTAACTAACATAATTAATTAATAAAATTAATTAACAGAGTGTCCAATTTCGTCGTCGTCGGTGACAAGGCGTACACATGGAATCCAATCGGACTCTGGTCACTCGACCTCTTTCGATTTGTATGGGACATTGTGGGTGTGGACGGTGATTTGGTGAGTTTTAATTATATCGATTTTTAAAAATATTGATGAATTTGTATCAATCTCAATGAATTTGTTTTAACCTAAATGATTTTTAAAAAATGAATTTATCATGAAGAACGAAAGATAATTCGTAAAAAAAAGGTTTAAAAAAAGATAATTCGTAAGCTAGGCTAAAATAACACATTACTATACATGAATAAGGTGCCAAATGAGAAAAAGAGACGAGGAACAATAGGTTAGGAGTGTTTTGGTGAACCTTACGTTCGTTAACAATTATTTGTCTTTTTGCATCTCTGCCGGTAAGGGGCTGGGAATGAGAAAATGCGTGAAAGCGCGAGAGCACCTACTAGTCTTGCACAGTTTCTTGCTCCTGACCCCATTATGGAGGCGTTGAATCATGAAAGCGATCAGCTTAATGTGTTTTAAACACTTATTTATCGATTAATTTTCCTGTAAAATTATTTGTTAATTAAACTTCAGCCGCAATTGCGTGAGAACGGCGCGCTGCTGCGTACTGTAGATACGGAGCGTGACGTCATCGAGCTGTCGATGCTCTATCGCCCGCACATGATGTACGTTGTGCGCTACTACCTGGGCGGCGACCCACCGCAGCCTACCGTAATCGACGACCACCGGGTGACGTGGCGAGAGCTGAACCTGTTGTTGAAGGAGACGTAAGCAAGAGATTTGAGAGCATCCAAAATAGTGCTACTTATAATTAGATTAATTATGGCAATCGAAAAGAAAATCAGAAAATTTGACCGATCGATATTTCCTATACAGGCGGGACCGGCTTGTTCTCGAAGAAGCGGTAAAGAAGCAAGAGAAAGAACATCAAATCCAGAAGTTGAGGGATGAGGACGGAAAAAAGTAAGCAGGGCAAATAATGTTGATTATTTTGGCTACCTGCTTGTAATGTTGTTTTTTTTATTTTGGGATCCGGCACAGTGATATTTGTCATGCTATATGGCAATTAATTTCCAATATAAAATTAGTATGATAAATAAGTGAAATTAGTATGATAAATACATCAAATCAATATGGAAATTGCAAAATTGCGTAATCGATATTTCAGTGCTACCCGCCCCCTCGTCTACTCGCGTCGTTGCGGCGTTTGCTTCACAGAAAATCCGGTTCAGCGCGCATTTTTCACATCATGCGGCCACTTTTCGTGCCTCGCGTGCGCCATACAACTGTCCAATGATGTGGGGCGATTCGACTGTCCGTTCTGTCGTAATAAAACAGGATTTCTAAAAGCATTCGAGGAGGTCCGAGACGAGGAAACCAACGATCCCTGAGAACGTTTTTATAAAATAGAATTTTTGAAAATTGTGATTTCGTCGATATTTTTGGTGTACAGTATCTATTGTATTCATTTATTTTACATATGTGACCACATGGATAAATATGTAATTTCTCAATAACCTCAGTGCATCTGTCTTGACAATTCAATGTGGGTTGCATTGTTGGTCAATTGCAGTCAATCGATGAAAATGGACACTGGTGAAGCGACGCCTTTGAAAGAACACACAGTTGATTCGAAACTAAAAAAAAACGCCTTTGAAAGAACACACAGCTGATTCGAAACTGTAGTTCGGCGGCAGATCTAATTGTTTTCTTCTCCCATCCCAAAACCCTCACACAACAGTTACTTTGCCTTTTGTATTATTGTTGTTTTATTCTTTCAAAGTTTGCAATACAGTACTGTTTCCCGCTGCGCCATTGACCATCGGCAAAATGTGAATGTACAAAGCCAGTTTCAAAATAAATTAATCAAGAGCCAACTAGCCGGGATGTGTTGAGGTTAAATACACTACGCTCTATGCGTACACTACGCTCTATGCGTACACTACGCTCTATGCATAGTTCTGGGTCCAGGTTCGGTCCAGGGGGAGGTTGGTCACTGGCTCCAGGTTCGGTCTAGGGGGAGGTCGGTCACTGGCTCCAAGTTCGGTCCAGGGGGAGCTCGGTAGCCTGTTCCAGGTACGGTCCAGGGGGAGCTAAGTAACCTAATTAAGATTCGGTCCAGGGGGGCCTCGGTAGCCTTCTTCAGGTATGGTTCAGGGGGACCTCGGTAGCCTTCTGCAGGTACGGTTCAGGGGGAGCTCGGTAGCATTCTTGAAGTTCGGTCCAGGGAGGAGGACTCAGTAGCCGGCTCCAAATACGGTCCAGGGGGAATTTAGTATGTTGGGGAATGTTAATCTCTAGAAAGAGTACTGGCTTATTCCGTTGCAAAAGGCTCGTGAGGCTGAGAGCGATCGAAAAAAAGTTGCCACTACGCCACTTCGTGGCGATCGAAAAAAAGTTGCCACTACGCCACTTCGTGGCTCCGTGGCAACTTTTTTCGATCGCTCTCAGCCTCACGAGCCTTTCTCAACGGAAACGCAAGATGCAGTGCATTTAAAGAGAAAACGTTCAGACACGTTTCCGACATCGCAAAACACTTTTCCTATGGTCCCCCACGCTTTGCGAATCAATTGGGAACTTTTCGAAATTTTCGATTTTTCATGTTAAAACTCGGCAAAACAGGTGAAAACGTGTTTCACATTACTCAAGAACGTGCTAGAAGGGCATCTGAGACTTGCGAATAATGCCGCAAACGTTTTGCCCGCGGTGGGATTCGAACCTGGGGGTCTCGGATTGTAAGTCAAGGGCGTAACCCACTTGGCTATGGATTTGGTCAATTAAATATTGCAAAATTTTAAAGGGATTTTGGTCTGCTGTCGTATGCAAAAGGATCCGAGAGCGATTTTGAAGCAATTTATATAGCTTCCCGATACGCGATTCCGAGCCTCCAGAAAGGGGTCAGGGGCGAGAGAGTGTGCCAAAGTGAGAGAGTACCTCTCGATTCCACTTGCTCTCTCGTTTCAAACCCCTTCCTGCGAGGTTTGCCGGCATGAGGAATGATTTGGAACGAAATGTGCGAAAATTTCATGAAATCGCGTGAAATCAAGTGAAATCAATCGATATTTCACTTCAAAAACCGGCAAAAGATGCTCAAATGTGAATATCGTCACTCAAAAATGGGTTTGGGCCACATTTGACACTTGCAAAAAATGCGGCAAAAGACTATGCACCGGCGGGGATCGAACCTGCGACCCTCGGATTTGAATTCGAGCTCGCTACCGACTTGGCCATGGAATTATCGATTTTTTGTAAATAAATATTGAAATGTTTTCTGATGGGTTATCATATGCAAAAGGATCTGAGAAGATTGCTTGAGTTCAAAGCGATTTATAGCGAAAAAACGAAAAAAATGTCCGTCACGCGGAAGGAAAAAAAACATACCAACAGACAGACATTTCAATTTCCTAGTAGTGGAGGAATACCACTTTTTTCTGTGATTTTCTACCCACATCAAACAGTTGGATACATGTCGAGAACATCGCTCGTTGTCTGAGCTTCTCGTATGGCGGTCTCTCTCTCGCTCTCACTCTCTCTCTCTAACTCTATTTGATAAATATAGATTGCTAATTGATAAAGTTCGGATATTGTGGAAAGGCCGAATCTCTTCACACTCTTCGCTGATTAAACCTACAAGAGCATCGTAGGTAGGAAATTGATTTGAAGTCGTCCTGAAATTTTCTCATATGCAAATACCAAATATCTTAAAGAAACAGCTTCAATTTTGCTATTACTTCACTAGGAATGAAATTAAAAAAAAAACGCCTATTCAATATCTATCTACAGGCATGATAGTTTGAGCGGCAAAGTTATACTGAAAATCCTGAAAATTGAACAATTTCCTGAGCGACCTTCTTGTTTTTGTTGTTGTTGTTCATTAATGATTCCTGCCCTTCTTTTAATTTATCTTATTGTGCCGCGCTTCCTCGTGGCATGCATAAATATTATTACACGTTCAAATGAATATTTATCTTGTTTAAAAACACCTTGAAGTGTACGATAAGTTAATCAATGCATAAAAAAATCAAAAATCAAAATTGAAGCTAATAAAATATTATCTCGTCAAGTAAAAATTACGAGAGAATTCGTGCTATTTATAGGCAAACTGAAACATTGATAATTTTCTAAAATGCTAATGCATTCCTGTCATGACACTAAATAAATGATTAGGTGTGGTAGACTCGCCACTACCGCGGCTCATAATTCCAAACCTACAGACCAGGGTTAGAGCGAGAGAGTGTGCAAAAGTGAGAGGGTCTCTCTCGATTTCACACATTCTCTCACTCCAAAGCCCTTTCTGTAAGCTTGACCGGCCTGTGGAATGATGTGGCGGCTCATGACTAGGGACGGCAAAGGAAGAGGGAAGAGTGAGACACTGGCAGGCTAATGGATCTTGCTCTTCACAACTTCCTAGCATCATCCCAAACGGCGAGAAGGCCTTCCTCTCACAGTTCCTTTTTCATCTCTAGTCAAGACTAGCGTATACTCTGGCCAGGTCGAGTGCGTGCACCGAGCGGGCGTACCACGGAATGGGCATATTGACTATGCCCAGCGTGCGGGTGGCACCGTAACCATACGATTCGAGATATCCATGCCGCCCTCCGTCCATCCGTGAGATATCCTTGCCGGTGTCGAGAAAATACAAACTACGCCTATCCCACTCTAACCAGAAGACGGGAGAATTGGGCTCCGAAACATCCATCAGTACATTTCCCTCCTCACGTAGACCAATGGAAGAGAGAAACCGATGAAAGACGGTAGATGGAACAATGATTTGCATCTCTAAAATGAGATTGCTCGAACGAACCATCTGCAACTCTTCCGGTTTTGCCATTCATCATTTTTATCTTCACCTTATGGTTTAAAAACATACCTGTATGAGTCGAAGTAGAGTTGTCGCATGCGATAAATCACCGCGTATTGACGCGGTTATATGTTCTTTTCGTGCTATTGCCAGCACTTGTTCATCGGAGAAGCCTGGCGTCATCTGCATAAGTTCGAACAATAATGATTAGTAGATATTGAGTACTTCATTTTCTCTTACAGGGTACGGCATCGAAAAATAAGTTATTTTTATTAAATCAGAAAATTATAAGAATAACTGTGAAAACCGCATATTTTTTACGATTTTTTAAAAATTAATTATGAATAGCAAAATTTCGGTATACGGTAGCTCTCGCATCCGCGGACTTACGCTGTTTAGCGGCTGGAGAATCTCAAAAGGGATGATTCCGTAATATTTTTACATTTCTTTCTTCTGATTCGTCCTCTCGGATACTCGCCATAGTCGAATCAATTGCAAAAACACTTATTTTAACATTGCTAAGGCCTTTGTAATTTTTTTGCAGCCGCTAAACAACGTAAGATTTGTGGATGCAGGAGCTACAGTATACGTTTGAAAAATGATTTTTGAAAATTCATAATTAATTTTTAAAAAATCGTAAAAATATGTGGTTTTTGCAATTTTTCTTAGAATTTCCAGCTCCTTTGAATAAAAATAGAATTATAAGAATATAAAATTATGATTTTTTGGCTGCAAACTCCCTTTAAAAAGAGACATACATGGTCCACTTGAAGGTCGGACATCCTCGGTAGTTCAATTATTTCATGGGGATCGGGGGAGAAATAATAAGCACAGAAGGTGTCAATGCGCTTCTTCGATCGCAGAGCGAAATTCAGCACGCTGGAATATATGTTATGCCCCTTCAGTGTCACATCAATGTACATCAGTGTACATCGATGTACTCTTCATTTTACCCACGCTCGTCCACCGACCGGTCGAGAGAGTGTGTGAAATGAAGAGTACATCAATGTACATTGATGAACACTGAATCCCACATTATGCTGTGCAAATTTCATGGGGTGCAAGTTGCAAAACAGTTTTATGCACCCTTTCATAACTTTTTTCCTAGTGAAGATACAACTTTCAAACTTTATACAGATATTGCACGCCACATTTTCCTTTTTGATTGGACAGATTTCGTTCAGTTTGAGATGAGTTACACGAGTTTTCCACCCTCCGAGGGTGGAATTCCACCCATGAAATTTGCGCAGCATCAAATTATAGCAACCACAAGAAAATATGTTGACAAACCCCTGCTGGTTCCGGGAATAGAATTGAAATTGGAAACTTCTGTAATCAAATTGAGCAGCAATATGTTCTAGAATTGATGCCTCGACCAGCTCACTGCCAGACTGAAAAAAATATGTTATTGTTACAGAGAAGAGTTCGTTAATGATAAAAAATTAATATGCGAAAACCCAATTATAAAAAAGTGGAACAATTAAATTTCTATTGTTCCACTCTTTATAACTGGGTTTTCGCATATTAATGATATCATTAACGAACTCTTCTGTGTCCCGTTTTGTTTCCTAATTGACGCTCAGTGTGCATCTTTTAACTAAAACCTACGCATGCAATCTGTAGTCGGTCAGCAATCAAACGGCGGAAGAACAAGCGTTTCCTCAGGTTACTCAACCATCTTCGAATCGATTCAGAATCGTTTCTGTCGACGTTAATTGATTCCGGTATGTCGTCAGGGGAGACTCCGACCGCTATCTGCAGATCGTGTGACTGAAATAGAGATCAAAGTCATAGAGATTCAGAAGTTCACCATAACATAAAATAGTTCGGCTATGCCGTAGAACATTTTCGACATCGTTTTGCAATAGATACATCTATGCTCTCTCAATCTCTCTGAAAGATTGCATGAAATGAGGTAGTTGGAAAAAAAACTTGCAAATTGACGCTCAGTGTCAGTGTGCTTCTTGTAAAGGGACAGTAAATGCAGAAAAATATGTCTAAATTAACCCACGATCCCCAACCGATGTAGAGATAGAGGTAGTGCGCGATCTATCTGCTATCAGCCCATGTGGAGCAATTTTATAACGCTTGCTTCACCAACGTAACGTCGTTGGTTCAACCCCCACGCTATGCATGTCTTTCGCCTTATTTCTTCGCACGGGCCGGAATTCCAGGCGGCACCTTTGAAATTTGCGGGAATTCAACGGCGCCTTTACTGTCCGTTAATTAAAACCTACGAATGAAATCTGTACTTTGTCAGCACTCGAGCCGCGGAAGAACAAGCGTTTCTTCAGGTTACTCAGCCATCGTCGAATCGATACAGAATCGTTTCTTGATTCTCTTTTCTGGATAGAGGAGACATCAACCTACAGATCGTCAGTGTGTGACTGAATTAGAGATGAAAGTCATAGAAATTCAGAAGTTCACCATAAAATAAAATAATTCGGCTATGCCGTAGAGCATTTTCGAAATCGATTTACAATAGATACCTTTTCAAAATTGAGGTAGACATATTTAACATAAAGATCGCTCTGTTGCACCGCTTCTTTCAACGTTTCACTGCATTCATGAAGAGTTTTCCGATCGCGAAGCGTGAGAAACGAGATAATTTTAAAGAGATTCTCTTTAGGTAGCATTTCAAGCGTAGGCGACGGATAGTTCTGTAAACGATTTTTTAGAAGACAAAGTTTAAAAAAAAATGTTTTTTTAATGTTGTGACAGTTGGTGTAATAGATGTTGAAAAATAATATTGCCGGAAATCTTGGCACATTGTTGAAGCAAATTATTCCCACGCATAACGACTAGCGTTTTGATAGTGCGGTATACGGTTGAGAGCAGAATAATACCCGATATATTGATTAACACGGCACTAACCGTTGGATGCTCATCTTCAGAAATCATTGCCGGTGCTCTCGGAGTGTGGTTCAGTAACGATGTAAATTAATAAACTGGACCCAGACCTGCAAATGTAAAATACTTGTTTATGAAATATAACTGCGAAAAGTTTTTAGTAAGAGTGAGGAGAACGCGTACAATTTCAAAGCGCGCTTAAAGGGACCTGGCAGAGATTGACAACTTGATCTCTATTAGTCAAATATGACATGCTAATAACGGGAAAAATAGTGAAAAAATTCTCGGAACTTTGTGTTTCGAGATATGCGCAATTGAACTGTCGTGGTGTACGAATTCGACGTTTCCTAAAGTGGTCATATCTTCGAGGAATGAACATGTCATGCCCTGAATTATTCTTAGTAGTCATTCAGGACATCGTAGGCATTCATTCACCACAAATATTTCGAGCTGAGACACTTTTGAAAAGAAATTAGGAAACGTCGACTCCCAGAGCGTGTGCCTCTGGGAGTTGCAGTAAACAACTCCCAAAGGGTCCGAACAAATTTTTTCTTATTTTTCCCTTTATTACTCGACCAAAATAATGCCAAATAAGTGTGTTTGACTATCTATGCATGATCCCTTTAAGTGAAACAAAAAGGAGCAAAGTGAAACTGATAAATCACAGGCATATCCAAACTCACAAAACATTAACAAAGTAGAATTTGGAAAGGCAGTAGCACACCGTTTCGAGCGTATTTCGATGTTCGCACATGCTTAAGGTCACTATGATTTCTATAACTGTGACACAACTCGACGAACAGAAAATTGAAGAACATCATACGCTTTTATACGGCAATAACATAACAGAAAACGCGAAAACAATAGCGGTTAAATACGACTCTCTGCATGCGAGTGATTCATGAAATGCACGCCGCCTAAAGTGCACGCGCACACACAGTAATACACCCAAGAAACATCGCGTACTGAGTTTTCTCTGTTCGCGCTCCACTTTCCCACCCTAAACGTATTTGTAAATCAGTGCTGTTGATTTGTAAATGCATATTTATATTTGCGACCAAAACCATGTTAGTCGTATAACTCTAGTCTTTTTTAAAAAAGCGTTTCACCCGACTTTACATCGTCAGTTGGTGTCCTGATCCTAGTAACTTTTTTCGCAGAGAGTGTTCATTGCAAGAAAGAAGTGCTGCCGCAGCGTGCACTGCTGTGTAAAGTTTCACAAACCATGATGTTGTATACAACGATGTGAGGCAGTGGATCCCATGGGATGCGGAGGCTCTCACGGTTCTCAGTTGCCTCCCTCCCCCTACCATGCTGAGCAAATTGTGGACGGTAAGAGGAATATTATTTTTCACATCCCTTTGATCATTTTATTCTAATAGATGATTCGCAGCTTTTGCGCCCGCAATCACAACTACTCCACATCATTCCACAGGCCGTTCAACCATCCAGAAAGGCCTTTGGAGTGAGAGAGCGCGTGAAATCGAGAGGGACTCTCTCACTTTTGCACACTCTCTCGCTCTAACCCTGCTCTGTAGGTTTGGAATCATGTGACTCGGTGACAGCAAGCACCTTCTATGTAGATTTTTAAGTAGGTTGTACTTACTCATAAAAAATTACGCCGCGCGTATAAAAGGAGTCAATAACTACTGTGGAGTTAGTTTGAATTAATCAATTCCTTAGGTTGATATTCCAACGTGTTGCCACATTAGTAATCTGTTGCTTCATGCGTCGAAGTAATTGTTCTCTGATCGCGAATGCTTTCGATAGGGAGAATCAGAATGTAAACTAGTACAACACTGCGTGTCATGTCTTCTAGTCGTGACTTCTGGTTCGTTGGTCTCATAATAGAGCTAATCGAGCGCATCTGCAAATGCAGTAGTAAACGAGAGCGGAAATGGGGGTGGATTGGCTTCAATTACACCGCGTCATCTCTCTCTCTTTCTCTCTTTTTCTCGCTCTCACTCTCTCTCCCTCTTTCTAACGATGTACGTTTCCAGACAAAGTTCCGGGCGAATAATTGGAAGGGGGTAACCGGTGAAGGGCAAAGTTTGAAAGCCGTGCGCGCTCGCCTTCCTCATTTAACAGCTAGACAGAAGAGAGCGAAAGAGACAAAGGGAAATGAATAAACGCGCGCATCGCAAATATAGTATTTCAAAGTCTTCGGTGACCAGGTCGCGTGCTGCCGGCTTCCCTACGATCCTCCCGCAGCATGGATGGTTAAACCCTACAGAAAGGGGTTTCGAAGTGAGAGGGGGATTAAAATAGAGAGGGAAAAGTAAAGTTAAAGTTGCTATCGAAATCAAGAGTGCTTTCGACTTAAATATTGTTTATCATGCAATTTACATAGCAAATTGTAATATAAATTTGAGACTAAGTGAAAATACCGGCATACATGAGATACGATGTCACATATAGTGACAAAGAAGGTGTACTCAGAAAAGCTGAGAAAAAGAGATAACATTTGATGAGGTAGATGAGGTACTAGCGACAACTCCGCCGTGGCTCACCGGTTTGGCCGGTTTGCTAACGAGGTCTACGTATCCCCTGCTGACCAGGCTTCTGGGGCACGTTACCTTCAGCAACCAACGTTGCTACCACCGAGAATGGAAGGCTTGGTGAACCTGTTAAAATAGAGAGGGACTATCTCAATTTTCCGCACACTCTCATTCCCCATTTATGTAGATTGGAAATAATGTGGCGCAACGCAAACACTCTATACACGCTCGCAAAGGAATGTGTTCGCAAATGCACAAGGCTAGCAAGTGGCGAAATTAAATGCTCTCCCTGCGGTGAAAACTTTGCAGTCGTATCTGGGTTCATAGGCGTATTTCATTGTGGGCACCTTCGCCGTGTATTTCGAATCCACAAATTTGACCCCTTGAGTGTTAGCAATTTTGCTTGTTTTTTTTGCAGTCGAACAATAATTTCCGTCCCCCCACTTATCAGATACGGAATTTAGAGACGCTATCGTTCGTTCACATTCAAAGCACGAGAGTTAGCAACTAACTTACTTGTTTTAGCATAAATAGTTGTTTTACCGATTAGCATGCAAGGCGATGAATTTTTTCTCTGAATCCGATAGATGCTTTATGAGAGGAATCGCCAGAGAATCGATCATAGTGCGGCGGTAGAATTTTTCTCAACCAAATTTGCTCTAAAGAGAATGCAAAGTACTGTCAACCGTGCTCTTTCTAATAGCGTTTACCAATTTCCACGAAATTTTTCGAGTACGAGCGTGTCAAAGTGACGATCCTTTGACGTTTCGCATCGAGTGTGCCTCAGCAGAAAAAATATAACTTTCTTGGAAGTTTAGATATCAAGTTCTAGTTTTTAACATTCGAAAGAAGAATAGTTTTCCCTCATTTCGCGTCATTCGTGGATGAACGGCCGGTCGGGGGCCGCCACTTTTGTGAAAACTGTCGTAACTGTAGTGCGCTAACCTCTATGCGCTAACCACTATGACCCTGATCACTGAAAAATGGCTTTTCGATTTTTCTTCAAAATCTATCTCGCGTTCTCTACGGTCGATATTTTAATTGAAAAGGCCGTGTTTTGTTATCATTAAGAGACGGGATCGGTAAGACTCGACCATATCCTACCTTTCCCGGACGTGGCCCCCCAAATTGAGAACTGAGGACCCATACTCGAGTGGGTGGAGGGTCCCAACACTTGATTGCACAAAACACCACTTATTTCTATTTGCCGGCTCCGGCTTTGGAGAAAACTGGTTTTGAGTCGGAAAAAATCGAAAAATGAAAATTTCTCAAATTGAAAAGATAGACATTATTTTTTATTTGGGTTATGTTTGGGATGCTCGGACATTATAAAACAACTGTATCGATCGAAATTGTCATGGGTACTAAACCACTTTTTTGACTCAACTTTTTGAATTTTCGTAAAAAGTGTATCATTTTCCGACCTGAATCCAACCAATTCTCAGCAGACCTAGTAACCCGAACTAGTATACATCCATTCCACGTATTGACAGGTTCGTCCCCGGCTGCGCTTTTATCGAAATTAATCTTCGAAAAAGTGTTACATATGCAATCTCAAACGACAGTTTCATACCGCAACGATTCAACCGTCCAACTTCAACTGCCATATCAAAAAATAAGTTCCAATATTCTCAGAATACTTGATTGAGCACGTCAGACCAGTGATCTAGCCTTTATTAAACGAGACGTTTTGAAAGTATCAGCGCCATTTCCCCGAAATACCTCGTAAACTTCATCTCAATTATCTCAGCTCCCCGATGAGTTACAGAGGTCTGGTGTAGCTCAAAATGTTGGTACATTTTCCCTGAACAACTTTACTGTTGACGTCGATCAAATATGGGTTTCGATCAAATTAGGAAAAAATTGAGAGCTGAAAATGAAAAAAAAATTCTAAGAAATTGTGTATCCTGAAAATTTCTGACAATGGCAAATTCTTATATAATCATATTTGAGTTGCACTCATGAGGCAGCACTTACCGTACAAAAATCAAATTGGTCCGGCAACTTTTGAAAAAAAATTTTTTTTGAGAAAATACCATGTCATGGTGGAATAGCTCAAAAACTTTTTGTCACATATCTCCCTTGCTATTGAGTTTGCGCAATCCTAAACTAGTATGCATTATATCTGCAGCCTCAAAAGATTCATTAGAGGTGGTTGGCAGGCACTATGAGAATTTTTCCATTTCGACATTTTTGACCCTGACCCCGGGTTCATGGTATTTTCTCAAAAAAAATTTTCAGACCAAGTTGATTTTTGTAGGGTAGGTGCTACCTCATTAGTGCAACTCAAATTTGATAATATAGGAATTTGCGACTTTCAGAAATTTTCAGGAAACAAAATTTATTAGAAACTTTCAACCATTTTTAGCTTTCGATTTTTTTCCAATTAAACCAAAACGCAGTTTTGAACCATGCCAACGGTAAAGTTTTTTAAGGGAAACTTTTCCAACATTTTGAGCTCCACCAGACCTCTGTAACTCATCGGGGAGCTGAGATAATTGAGATCAAGTTTACGAGATATTTCGGGGAAATGGCGCTGATACTTTCAAAACGTCTCGTTTAATAAAGGCTAGATCACTGGTCTGACGTGCTCAATCAAGTATTCTGAGAATATTGGAACTTATTTTTTTGATATGGCAGTTGAAGTTGGACGGTTGAATCGTTGCGGTATGAAACTGTCGTTTGAGATTGCATATGTAACACTTTTTCGAAGATTAATTTCGATAAAAGCGCAGCCGGGGACGAACCTGTCAATACGTGGAATGGATGTATACTAGTTCGGGTTACTAGGTCTGCTGAGAATTGGTTGGATTCAGGTCGGAAAATGGTACACTTTTTACGAAAATTCAAAAAGTTGAGTCAAAAAAGTGGTTTAGTACCCATGACAATTTCGATCGATACAGTTGTTTTATAATGTCCGAGCATCCCAAACATAACCCAAATAAAAAATAATGTCTATCTTTTCAATTTGAGAAATTTTCATTTTTCGATTTTTTCCGACTCAAAACCAGTTTTCTCCAAAGCCGGAGCCGGCAAATAGAAATAAGTGGTGTTTTGTGCAATCAAGTGTTGGGACCCTCCACCCACCCGAGTATGGGTCCTCAGTTCTCAATTTGGGGGGCCACGTCCGGGGGGTGGTCGGGTATTACCGATCACGTCTCTTAATGCAAGCACGAACAAGCCGAAACAATTGTGATTCACACAATAATTTATTTGCCTTTTATGTCCGGGATGCCGGGCTTGCCACAAAAAAGGCTTACCTTGGCATCTTCTTGAGAGTTTGATCATAGTCATACCACGTGCAAATAAAAGAATACCGAGAAAGCAATCCATGATTTGATTCGTAAATATTATGTTCTGTTCTTGAGAAATACATCTTTTTTCATATCCGACGTCTAAGTGGGCCGTATTTTGAAATTAGGATAAACAATTATTTTAAAAATATTTTGCCGCTGTAGATGGCACCTCCTCCATTAAAAAATCCATAGCACAAATACTCTTGCCTAAAGAGTGGCATAATTCACAATCAGAATAAACTGAATTATCACCTCAAAAATTGGTGAAAATCACAAACAAAGAAAAAATTTCAAGTTATGGATCTCTATCGAAAGAGCCGATTTAATGTTCAAGTGGTCAGAGTATTATAACAAGGACGTAATTAATATATCAGTGCGTTCGAGTAAGAATCGCAACCATAGTCGTATAGCAAAAAGAGAGAACTTGAGTTTTTCACAGATCCTTCACAGATAGCCCTCGGTGTGCTCAATCAATTTCTGTTTCATACATGATTTGAAGTTTCGAATTCTCATAATTATGCGTGTTCAAAGTTCAAATATATTCAAAGTTTTTCAAATATATCTCTTCAGGGAGACGAGCTAGAAGTTTTGTCTAAACATAAAACGCAAATGACCGCCATGACGAGCTGCATCTACTTATGACAGGTATCACCAGAGAATGCATGAGGCCGGGAACAACTTTCAAAAACATATTTAAGATTTCGATCAAACTTTAGTGTGGAATTACCCTGGGTGCGAGAATTCCATCAATCCGGGTCCTAGGTTGCAGAACCTGCTTTTAGCACTTTTCTGGTTCTGAAACCGGATAAGGCGTAACTTTGTTCAAAATGTAGCTATAATGCTGTTCAAGGGCTTATTTATCTGTTGATCACTTGTTTGTAGATAGTGGTTTCGGAAAGTTATGAATTAAAAACTGAACTTGAAATTCGAAAACAAATTCTGGTTTATTGAAGATGCCAAAAACAACAGAATTAATGCACATAGTATGAAAGAGCAAGTGAATATGCATCTAGGACACCGATCCCTTTCCCTCCCATGGAAGATAAATCAAAGACGCCGACGGTTTCCCCACTGGTATTCAAGTAGTGTGGGAAAATGGAAGTTGTTCGTTTGATCTCTTTAACTGTCCCGATCGCATTTGAATGAACGCCGAGGTATTACTATTTTAAAATGATACGTTCATGAAATGGACTACTGGTGGTGTACTCTCTTTCTATACCTCGACGTGTCTCTCACTTTGCCATGCTCTCTCGCAGCCGTATCTGTTGTTTAGTACGCATTATCAACGGAACATTTTATTATTTCGGACGAGTGCTCGTAAATTTGTAATATTCCGATTCTCCTCTGTATATAATCCGCTGAACTCCGCGTGGTAACATTGTCACACCAAGTTCTCGTCAAGACCTGTTCATTTATTTATTGTTTTATTTTTGTTCGATTGAATGTTCCATCGGGAACGCATTTACCTTCATTATTACCATTACCTGCATACCAGTCTCCGCCAAATCTACAATTAATTACAGTTTGGAAATGCCGAACCGTTCGCCCCACAATCTATCGCCTCACATCGGTTCCGCCCCTCCGACTCGCGACCACATTGCTGTCACTATGGAGCCTGAGCAGCTGCAGCAAAGCGAGAGGTATTGCTTTTGTTGTGAAACAGGAAACAGATATGTAGCGCAGTACGACAATATGATTAGTTCTATCCAAGAGTGATTTTCTCATATCATTTTAATTAATTGGGTTTTCGCATATTAATTTTTATTAAGAAAAAATTTCGCTGCGATGTCTGTGCTGCCCCTGAACGCGCGACTTTTACAACTTTATATCATTTTTTTTAAATAAAAAAAAGTTCAACATTCCTGTTCCCGTGTTTCCCAAAAGCGATCTAGCGCACAAAAACGAGAGAATTTTAAATTTAGGTTAGAATCTTTTAAATATGTTCTATCTTATAAGTTCATTACCAGCTATACTCGTCGTTGCGGAATCTGCTACGACTCCAACACCTCTCAACGTGCCGCGCTCACTGCCTGCGGCCACGTTTGCTGCATCAGCTGCACGCAGCATCTGGCCGACAGCAACGACCTACTTGACTGTCCCTTCTGCCGGACCGAAACGAACTTTGTGCGAATTTTCGAGGAGAAAACAGAAGTCGAAGTGAAGAAGAAAGAGAAGAAGGTGAATGGTTTGAGCAGTGAACACAGAATTATCCTTGAGCGAATTATAGAGCGAAGAATGAAGAACGATCACATGGATACTTGTTGTACCGTGTTTCTAATCATGATGATAATATTTTCTGTTCTCGTGTTCCTCCTTTATGTTTCCATGTCATGTTATGTTCATTTTATGCGGCCAAAATAAATTTAAAGTGCTATTGGTTTATTATCACATTGAAGCAAATGTTCAATCTATTTCATAAACATCGTTCACCTCAAGAACAAAAGTTAACAATAACTATAACTAGACTATCCATAACTTCCGGCTTGTTAATGCTGAAAGACTCCGTACTGTACTTTCCGAATTTGCTCACGACCACCATCTCACAATCAGAAAAAAGTTGCTTCGCCAAGAGTGGAAGTCAGTGAACATAGAGCGCAAAATGTGAAACCTTTTTTTCATTTCGCAAATTCTCTCCAGCCGTGGAAGCTTACCGTAAGTGGAATATATCGACCGAGGTCTCACTTGTGACACTATAAGACAGGTATCACGAGAGATTGCATGAGGCCGAGAACAACTTTCAAAAAAGTATTTTTGATTTCGATCAAACAATTATGTAGAAGTACTATGGGGACGAGAATTCCGTCAATCCTGGTCCCAGGTCGCAGAACCGGCTTTTAGTGATTTTCCGGTTCCAAAGCCGGAATCGACGTAACTTTGTTCAAAATGTAGCTACAAAGCCGTACTTACTTCAAAGAGTGAACTGCGAACGGTAAAATTGAAAATCCAATAATCATTTTTTGAAAATCTTTTCAATCTTTTTTTGATCAGAGATTGCGCAGAATTGAAAGCAGAATATTAAAGAGCAAGTCATTATTAGTCATATAAAAAATAAAAATGGTAAGAAAGGTGCGTTCACAGACCCGAAAAATCGGGTTGAATCTCAGAATACTGCGATTTTTCAGAACAAATATTTCTGAAATCCCGAGTTTTGACTCCAAACTCATTGAAATAGACTTTAAATTGGTGAAAACCATGAAATGATGTATCCCAAAAAGTTTTAGTATCGTGTCACAGAAACTGCGAAAACGTTGAATTTTTGTTGTTGCTTAAATTCAAAATGTCCCCTCCTGAATTTTAGAAGAAAAAAAGATTTAAAAAATTATCAAGTACTATGAAAAACATCACGAATGAGGATTTGTATAAGTAGAAGTGAACATTCCTTTTGCAAATGATCATTCGATATAGGAGTAAATCTATTTGACTTTTCTATTCGTTTTCCGAACAATTTGTTTAAAAAAGTATCAAAGATTAATAATTCTTCAACGAAAAATTCATTTTTTCAACGTTTTCGCAGTTTCTGTGACACGATACTAAAACTTTTTGGGATACATCATTTCATGGTTTTCACCAATTTAAAGTCTATTTCAATGAGTTTGGAGTCGAAACTCGGGATTTCAGAAATATTTGTTCTGAAAAATCGCAGTATTCTAAGATTCAACCCGATTTTTCGGGTCTGTGAACGCACCTTTCTTACCATTTTTATTTTTTATATGACTAATAATGACTTGCTCTTTAATATTCTGCTTTCAATTCTGCGCAATCTCTGATCAAAAAAAGATTGAAAAGATTTTCAAAAATGATTATTGGATTTTCAATTTTACCGTTCGCAGTTCACTCTTTGAAGTAAATGTACTAACAGAGAAAATGTAGAGCATATTTTTACGAACATTTTGAGCCCAAGTACGGCTTTGTAGCTACATTTTGAACAAAGTTACGTCGATTCCGGCTTTGGAACCGGAAAATCACTAAAAGCCGGTTCTGCGACCTGGGACCAGGATTGACGGAATTCTCGTCCCCAGAGTACTTCTACATAAAAGTTTGATCGAAATCAAAAATACTTTTTTGAAAGTTGTTCCCCGAAGGGGGTGTTTTCCTGCACTCTCTCGTGATATCTTTCATAAGTAACACTGTATCTGCTGCTGAACAATTTTATTTTTTGACAAGGTTATTCGCGTTTGCTCTGTGCCAAAGTGATCTTGCCGCACAGGAGTTCAAAAATGAGGGCGAGACATAACGGGAAAGAGAGCGACAGCGCCATTAAGAAGTGGGAGGGGAGAAATGAGGGGGGAGACATTTCTGATACTCCTTCTTTGAACAATAAAGCATATCACAAAACGCAATCCAATAAACAACACATGTAATAATTAGACAAAAGAAACCTGGATAATTGCAACTGTTTATAGGAAACACATTATTAAAAATGAAAATGATACTAGCGGAGAAGAGTAGGCCTTCAGAAATAACTTTTTTCTCTGACGATGATTTAGCGTTGATAGACTTTTAAAAGTAACGGTTCAACTAGTCGCATAACAGAGAAATCAACCGATTTCGCGAGAAAGAGTGTGTGAATGAGGAGTCTATGGAGAAAAGCAAGTAGTTGTATCATTATTTTTCAAAGTATAGTTATTGACCACTAGTCAGAGCAGTGCGAGAAAGCAATGAAGGGCGCATTTGATTGGGATGGGAGAGTGGGAGAAACACGACTGCTCTTTTCGTCGAGCATATCATATTAGCGTAGTGTGCATATAGCCAATGCTCAGGTGCCACACTCCCTTACCGCCGTACGCCATCGGTTCGCCGATAACTTGTTTGTCCGTCACTTTATCAACGGAAAAGAGCTCATCCGAGGTGAGAATAGTGCGATCGAATCGTTCTCCAAATTTGCGCAGGAACTCGTACACTCGCCCGCGCTCAGATCTGGTGAGGCTTAGACGAATTCCGCTTTCGCCGCACCGCTTCTCTATGATTTGAGCCTGCAATTGAACGCTGCCTGCGACGACAAACTTAATTTATCATTTTGCATCGCGTTTCCGACTTCAAAAATCAATTCAATATTTATCAGTGTCGCTTTAGCAGCGCTGATCAAAATGGGGTTTCGTATTGGTTTAGACATCAAAGATCAAAGGGATCGTTTTATCATTTCGGACGCAATATCGCAAACCTCGCTAGCATCGAAAATTCCCTGCGGAGTGTAGTCGCCGACGCTCAGTATGACTCGCTTTGCGTGCTTCGAAAGGTGAAGAAGCGTGACGTCATTTAGCGGAGATTTCACTACCCCTTCCTGTGAAGTAATGCAAAATTAATTTAACAATCTTTTCCAAAACTTGGTTGAATTTGTAGCAAAATACGAACTACGATGTCCCAAAAAAAAGATGTAGATTTTTTATGAAATCAAAGCATACGTTGGCAAAGTGATGTAAATGTATCTCCACTCCTCATCCTTGGAAGTTGCAGTAAAAACTGCTGGATCCTCTCAGCATCCACCCTGTATCCTTGAGCCCACACCAATTCTAATATCGAGTCTTCTAGATTCCGGTTCGAAATCAGGGCGGGAAGCATGCTGAAATGTAATTATCCCTTTCAAAGTCTATTCAGCATTGTTTTCTCAAGCATATTCGTTATCTTTCGAGGTCTATTATGGTGCGCATAGTGCCACTGTTCCGCCCTCTCAATAATGAAATGATCTCTCGCTCTGAGGTTTGGCGAGCAAAATTTTCATTTTGAGAGGACAGTCTCGTACAGACTTTCTGATATCAGAATTTTGTCAAACACAAATTCAGCGCGCGTTTTCCTCGCGCACTCACCTCGTTTCCCGTTGTCACTATGTCTTTCTCTGACTTCGTTTCCGCGAAGTGCCAACTCCACGGCGAAACATTTCGATTTCAATTTGAATACTATGAGCATTCTGGTTGTTTTAGGCAGTTTATTACAGACAACTTTCTTCGAACTAACGTTTTAAACTAGCGGGGATGTATTGAGGTTAAGAGAGGTATCACCAGAGATTGCAGGAAGGTCGGAACAATTTTCGAAAAAATATTTTTGATTTCGATCAAACTTTTTTGTGAGAGTACCCAGGAGACAAGAATTCGATCAATCCGGGTCGCAGGTCTCAGAGCCGTCTTTTAGGAATTCTCCGGTTCTGATGCCGGAATCCTCATATCTTTCTTCAAAATTAAGCTAGAAAGCTCACGTAGGGCTCAAAATGTGCGGAAAAATTAGCCGACCAATTTTTCTGTTGGTGATGAGTGCGTAGCTGGCTGACCCAGAAAGTTGTTTGAACAAATGTAATTTTGAGAAGTATCAAAAAATCATAACATATTTTCGATGGTCGAACCCAAGAGTTTTCTGTATAGAATATGAAAGAGCATGCACACATTAGTTATATAAAAAATTAAAATCGATAAGAAAGGGGCCCCTTTCTAGGCGCAAAAATGCTCTGAAACCAAAAAAATGTAAAATTTTTGAATTTTTGGAAAAATCGAATATATTAAAATCGCCCCAAATATATGTTTTCGAAGACTCTGAGTAGTATTGTGTTCGGAAAAAATGATTTCGAATAACAATATATGCGCACTGTTTCACAATAAAATGTAAAATCGAGTCAAAAACGATTAAAATTTTGAAGAAGTTTATTATTTTATTGTGATGTAGTATGCATATATTGTCTTTCGAAATAATTTTTTCCGTACACAATATTGCTCTGGGCCTTCGAAAAAATACATTTCATGCGATTTTAGAATAACCGATTTTTCGAAAAATTCAAAAATTTCGATTTTTTTTGGTTTGAGAGCTATTTTTCGCCTAGAAAGGGGCCCCTTTCTTATCGATTTTAATTTTTTATATAACTAATGTTGGCATGCTCTTTCATATTCTGTACAGAAAACTCTTGGGTTCGACCATCGAAAATATGTTATGATTTTTTGAAACTTCTCAAAATTACATTTGTTCAAACAACTTTCTGGGTCAGCCAGCTACGCACTCATCACCAACAGAAAAATTGGTTGGCTAATTTTTCCGCACATTTTGAGCCCTACGTGAGCTTTCTAGCTTAATTTTGAAGAAAGTTATGAGGATTCCGGCATCAGAACCGGAGAATTCCTAAAAGACGGCTCTGAGACCTGCGACCCGGATTGATCGAATTCTTGTCTCCTGGGTACTCTCACAAAAAAGTTTGATCGAAATCAAAAATATTTTTTCGAAAATTGTTCCGATTTTTTCTGGATTTTTCCTGCAATCTCTCGTGATACCTCTCTTAAATGCACTACGCTCTATGCGCACACTACGCTCTATGCATAGTTCTGGCGAGTTCGGTCCAAGGGGAGCTCGGTAGGAGGCTCCAGTTTCGGTTCAGGGGGACTCACGGCATTTTACAGGGGGTGTAGGAGAGAGGTAGATCAAAAGAGAGTCATGGGAAGGGGTCAGCGAGAGAGGAGAGAATGAGAGAGAGCCTGTGTACTGGCATTTTGCCAATCCCTGATTCTCTTGAAGGGAAAATACGAGAGCCATTCAAAATTGTTCCCGCCAAAACGCCGTGGGACTCGGTGGCCGGCTCAATGTTCAGTCCAGGGGAACTCGGTGGCCGGCTCAATGTTCAGTCCAGGGGAACTCAGTGGCCGGCTCCAGGTTCAGTCCAGGGGCAGCTTGGTAGCCGGCACCAGCCAGGCCAGACTGAGAAGCCAGGTTCGGTCCAGGGGACCGAACCTGGAGCCTTCTTTTTTATCGCAAAACATTTTTCCTATGACCCCCGAGAATCCCCGATTTCTTTGACAAACATTCGAAAATTTCGATTTTTCACGTTAAAACGCGTTAGAGCACGTTCAGACACGTTTCCGACATCGTAAATCACTTTTCCTGTGATCCCCTACGCTCTCTGAATAATTTTGGAACTTTTCGAATTTTTCGATTTTTCACGTTAAAACTCGGCAAAACAGGTGAAAACGTGTTTCACGGTACTCAAAAACGTGTTAGAACAGTTTCTGGTACTTGCGAAAAATGCGGCAAAAGGTTTGCCCGCGGCGGGGGTCGAACCTGGGGGTCTCGGATTTAAAGTCTGGCGCGCTACCGACTTGGCCATGAAATTAGCGCATTTTTCTTTTTAAATTTTGAAAGGTTTTCTGGTCAGTTATCATATGCAAAAGGTTCTGAGAAGGTAGAGCGAATTTGAAGCGAAATATAAGGAAAATGAGAAAAAAAGTGTGACCGGAAGGAAGGAAAAAAAAAGAACGGACAGACATACAGACAGACAGACAGACGTTAGCATTTTCTAATATATAGTAACATGCGATATTCGAGGATCTCATCGTGTATTCCATCCCCATTGCCCACAGTGAGAACTGAGTTAACCAAATATTCGTGGGACGCCTTCTTAAATGTACAACACTTACTTCACCGAAGAGTCTTCAAGTCCCGTGAACGTCACTTTCAAAGTCTTGAATTGAATCTTCTTAAAAATTTCCGCGAGATAGTTATTCGCACTGGCACAGTGGTTGCACTTAAGCGAAAATATCTCATAATTTTTTTAAACTGCTTAGCTTTGCCGATTACGTAACAAACATACATGGAGAGAATCGGACGCGGGGAAAAATCCAAAATTATGTTTTCTCCTCATTAAATACTGGTTGATTTATTGATTGATTTAATTTAAAGCCCACAAATTGCTACAAACCGTAATGAAGAGACTTTCAGTCCATGCGCTTCGGAAATATTCACACAACTGTTGCCACTCCGTAGAGCCGAAGGGTCCCTCCCTCTGTAGCACGCGCGCATAACTCTCCTTCTCCAACCCAGTATTAGTTAGTTCGGCAGTGGCGATAATAGTTTGAGCAGTGGCGTCCTGAAAAAAAAAATTTAAATTGCAGGTCTGTTTTAGAAATTAATTGAGTGCACAGAGCGCGGACTTTCTAACATCGACCTCTGTAGTGAACTCAAATCTGTTATGTTCAAGATGGTACTATATGACGCTGTTTACGTTAGGATCAACAAGGCCTCAACAGGGGTCTGGATCAGGTCAAAAATCGAAATCGCTTAAAAGTTCGCCCTAGGGACAAATTTTGACGCTGAACACGCTGGCACCGCAATTTCGCAATCCGACTCCTCTGGGCGCCGGTATGGCGCCGCGCCGCTTTGGCGCCAAACTTGTTTTTTCGAATAAATCTCGCTTCAGAGTACCGGTAGAGGCACGAAATCTCGCGTGTACTGACAGAATTTGACGCTCTTTCTCATGGCGTTGTCCGTTTGTGGATATCGTTTTTGGAATTTGACGCTCTTTCTCATGGCGTTGTCCGTTTGTGGATATCGTTTTTACAGACGCCGCAGCCGCATGGTCGATGCGGTAGCGATTTAGAACTTCACTACAAAGGTCATTGGTTCAAATCCTATCGGTTTCCAAATTTTTTTGCGGAATTTTTTTTCATCGAAAAAATCACCTTTTCAAGATTTTCGAAAAAGCGACAATTTTGGTCGAGGTCGATTTTTCGAGAAAAAAAATTCTGCAAAATAATTTAAAAATCGATAGGATTCAAAACAATTACCTTTGTAGTGAAGTTCTAAATCGCTACCGCATCGACCATGCGGATGCCGCGTCTGTAAACGCGTTCCGCGCTCGTGAGAAAACACTAAAAAGAGCATAACTTTGCCGTGCAGAGGTCAAATGCTTAGTCAAATATAGATAAATGCGTGAGCTGCGCTTTCTAATGTATATCACCTCGTCTCACGCGAAGACTTCGATCAAAAGTTGATGTTTGCCGGAGAACCAAAAACGATATCCACAAACGGACAACGCCATGAGAAAGAGCGTCAAATTCTGTTAGTACGCGCGAGATTTCGTGCCTCTACCGGTACTCTGAAGCGAGATTTATTCGAAAAACAAGTTAGGCGCCAAAGCGGCGCGGCGCCATACCGGCGCCCAGAGGAGTCGGATTGCGAAATCGATGGTACCAGCGTGTTCAGCGTCAAAAGTTGTCCCTAGGGCGAACTTTTGAGCGATTTCGATTTTTGACCTGTTCCAGTCATTTGTTGATCCTAACGTAAACAGCGTCATATTTACTCTCTTTGTTACATTATGCCTGAGTAGCAAGAAAGATCTCATTCGGAAATTCCATATCCTCTCCCCTTGTTATGCTGCGCAAATTTCATGGGGTACAAGGTGCAAAACTGTTTTATGCACCCTTTCATAACTTTTTTCCTAGTGAAGCTACAACTTCCAAACTTGATACAGGGATTGCAAGCCAAGGTTGGAACATTTTCCTTTTTGATTGGAGAGATTTCGTTAAGTTTGAGCTGAGTTAAACGAGTTTTCGTGGAATTCCACCATGATATTTGATATTTGATATCATGATATTTGCGCAGCATAAGTTCAGGAGTGAGGCGCGTATTCGAGAGTTCGCGCTTTGTGTGGAATTTTGAAAAGAATTACCCAGTCAACGATAACTGTCCAGAATCTTCTTCCGCGTGAGGCCTTTTCGACTACATGCAATCGTTTGTTCGTTCGACTCAGTCGAGTCCGCTCTCTCATCGGTAGATACCCACAGATTATCGACAAGATCTCGGAGGGAAGAGTACTGTAATCGTGCTGAAAAAATAACCATGAACTAACTTATTTCCGCTAGATGCACTTTCCTATATTAAATCTGGACTGAACTTCGACATTCCATCTCAAACGTATGGGGAGGAAGAAAAGGGAAGAGGGGCGTGAGGCAGTAGTAGGATGTAGCAACTTACATTCAGAGCATCATAGTTTCGGGATTTCTTGCAAGGCGGAGAGTTAGTTGCGTTAGGGAAAAGTGGGAACGATGGAGTAGAAGGAGCACTCATTAGTGAGCACAAGGATTGAGTGAAATAACTATAACCGGCTATATTTCAATGAGAATGACGCCACTCGTGACAATATGATTCCCCGCGTGCGTAAGAGCGTCGCTTTTTCTTTGTTTTCTGCCGGAAATGGTATGCCGATCAAAGCGCATGATAATACCAACAGACGCTAAAACGTTTCGAACGTGAATTGAATTGGGGAAAGCTAACAAACGGAAAGACAGAGAGACAAGAAGACAGAAGTTATTAGATGCATTATATAAAAGACGTGCAAACTAGATCGCCCCGAGTATTGCAGTCAACTTTTCACACGGTATCTTTTTTTAGTTACAGGGACCAGGCAGCGTGCAACACAGATTTTTATTTTTTATAAGTTTTTAATGAGCTTTGTTCGCTGTGATCTAATGAAAAGTAAGAAAAAACTATTTTTTTTATGATTTTTTTTACAATTAATTATTTTAATTTGAAATTAGCTTCAGGAACGGTGCGTCGCCTATTTCCGAAAAGACAGAAAGCTATTTAAATTGGTCGTATGATTAGATGATGCAACAAAAAGAAGAATGCACGGGTTTTGACCGCTCCCGGAATCATTGCGCACAACCAAACTTCATGGAAATGGCTGGTTTTCGAGAAATGAATTGTGGTGTAGTCGCTACCGTAACCTGTCCTTAAGAAAAGGCGAAACTTTGAAAATTCATAATTTTTTTTTTAAATAGCAAAAATATGCGGTTTTTAGCATTCTTCCGGGAACAGGATTTTCTTTTATTTAAAAATAACTTATTTTTCGTTGCCTGGTCCCTTTAAGTTGAAATGTTATTTAAATGTTGTAGCTCATTCTTTTGCGATATTTATTCACTGACTTCAATTGAAAAAAAAATAATAGAATCGGACAATGCGAAAGACGGTGTCTTTTCTGACAATGTTGAAGTTAAAAATATTCATGTCCGTTAACTTCAAAAGAATATTGATCAAATACAAATGGCGAAAATCGTTAGATGAATAAGTATGAACATTGTAATCGGCCAAACTTTCAAAATGCAAATCTAATAGCATGGGTGTCTCGATTGACACTCGTCGGCTATTTCTTCGTGGCGCTACAGTACTTGGTCAGCTCCTCGTAGGGACATCGGTTCCTGCAGCACTTGGTGGCGATGCCGGACGAATGCGAGCGTACGGTATTGAGCTGATCTCTGGTGGGCCGATGATACTTGTGGTCGCAGACGACGGACAGCGCCTCGGTCAGACGACGACCACACATTCGTAGACACTGCAATCATACGGTAGCACCACGGATAGAGTCAGTCCTCGACTGGTTGCCCTAGATCTAGACGGGTTGGGTTACGGTAAAGGGCTTACTGTTGAAGTGGGGATGAGGACGGAGAGGAGGAGTACGAGCAGGAGTCGGGAGTACATCGGGGAGGTGTAGGGCGAGGAGATTGAAATTGATGTAAAAGACGAATAAAATAGGTGAAATAGGTTATGGCGAGAACTGTATCTAACGCTGCGCGTGAGGTGATCTTATAAGTCGAATATTCGGAATAACCCGGCGTTCTTCTTATGGTCCGTTTACTGTTGCCTGACCCGTCAAGAGTGGGGTCGGAATGCCGATTCCGAGGAGTAAGCATGGCTCTGCCTGGAGGTCACAATGTGACCTTCAAAACGACCAAAAAGACGAATAAAATAGGTGAAATAGTTATAGTTATAGTTATAGTTTAGTTATAGTTATGACGATTACTGTTTCTAACTCTTTCTAACTCATTCGAAGAAGAAAAAAATATGAGAAAAACCTGTCGTATGGCAGATGAGTTTCCGTACCGCTTTTTTCATTTAATTTCATTCCTTTCGAAGTCGTGAGTCTTATCTACTGTCTCTACGACCTTTGAGTGCCTCCATTCGTTCACTCCTGAGCTCGGCAAAAATTGAAGGAGTGGATAAATTGCATTTGTGAAGATGGCTTGGCGTGAACTATTCATTCTGGACGATATACCTGACATTGTACGGGGACTAATGGGCTGGAGCATGAGGCACTCTGATGAACAAAATGCTATAACTTTTTATAACTTTTCATTTCAGTATGTTTCCGTGAACGAAAATATCTGTTGCTTTGGGAAAAAGTTCCAGATCAGAATCGAATAACTTCTGTCCAAGGGATTATCGAAATATTTGTTGTGAAGAAAGTTATCGCCGATAAAAATTATAATTACGAAATAGAGAGTAGAGCCGGGGCCGGAAAATCAGGCCGGGAACCGGAAAAGTCTTTAAGATTACGTTAAGAATTAGTATTCCTCGGAAAATTAATACTTTTTTTCCGGCTCCCGGCCAGATTTCCCGGCCCTAGCTCTACTCTCTATTTCGTAATTATAATTTTTATCGGCGATAACTTTCTTCACAACAAATATTTCGATAATTCCTTGGACAGAAGTTATTCGATTCTGAACGGGAACCTTTTCCCAAAACAACAGATAATTCCGTTCACGGGAACATTCTGAAATGAAAAGTTATAAAAAGTTATAGCATTTTTTAATAATATGTCATTTTGACTGTATTGCAATCGTCCAAATTAACTATTTCGAAGCGCTATCAAAATGTCTAATTCTCGGTGAAATCTGCTGACAACGTTGAGGCCCCTGCGCATTACGCGACATGATTGCATAAACTAATTTTTTCTCTCGATATTCTTTAAACGACGAAAATAATTTAAAAACCTGAATCTCCGATCATTAATTATCTTTATGCATTCCATCAACATGCAGCTGTGAAATGAATAACTTTATCAATTAAAGGGACCAGGCAGTCAAAAAATAAGTTTTTTTTTAAAAAGAAAATTCTGTTCCTGGAAGAGTGATAAAAACATATTTTTGCGATTTTTTTGAAATTAGTTATGAATTTTCAAAGTTTCACTTTTTCACCACAGCGGGTTACGGTAGCGACTACACCACAATTGATATCACTAAAACCATCAATTTTGAGGGAATGTGGTTGTGTTCATTGAGTCCGGGAGTGGTCAAAACCTCTATCATCCTGTTTTTTTGTGATTATATCTAATCCTCAGTTCAAATTGAACAGCTTTCTGTCTTTTCGGAAATAGGCGACGCACCGTTCCTGAGTCTAATTTCAAAATAAAATAACTAAATGTAAGAAAATGCTAAAAATGTATTTTTTTTCTGCTTTCTCCATTAGATGATAGTGAGAAAAGCTGAATAAAAAATTATGGAAATTAAAAATATCTTTTTGGAGGCTGCCTGGTCCCTTTAACAATAAGAATAGGTAAATACAAAAAGCATGCACGTTTTACGGAGTTGACATAATGGTGCGTTTATTATTATTGCTGCTGGGTCATACATATATTTAGTTTCCTCTTTCCGCACAGGACGAGGATATTCTGAAGTTTGAACATTTTCAGGACAAAGAAGGATCTCGAGCCTCTGTACGCCGAAGCTCGAGCTCTGAAGAAAGAAATCGAGGGCGAGAAAAAAGAAAAAGCTCGAGATCATAGTCTAACACCGTTTGCGTATCTTCCTCAAACCTTTTTCTCAACTAATATTCAAGCATCAAATGCTCTCAATTCATCATCACATTTGGGTATCTACTTTACACCATTTTTTTGCAGTAATATTATTTTGTGCTCTGTCGAAACGCACTTTCAATCGCTTCATTGTTGTTTTTCCTTCACTGATAAAGATCATAAAAGCCAATTAAGAATAGCACTTTTATCGAGGATAATGTATTCATTAAAAAAATCTTACTAAGTCGGGTTTGTGAAAAGCGAAGCATCTCTTCTATCTCTCCAAATCACGGAGTGTCTTCACCGTTGATATTCCTTCTTCAGAAGCGAGCGAAGGTAGTCGTGCGCCGTTCGTTTAATAAGAGTGCGCTCTGGATGCGGAGCTTGAATGTGATGAGGCGAGTAGCGGGGATGATAGGAACCGAGAAGGAAGTCTCTCGAGCACAGGGACTGAAATTGAATTATTTTTGCAACGAAAAAACACTAAAGACAACTATATTGTTTGCATGAATTAGGAAAACATTATGAATAAAAAAATATCTTAATCGCACCAACTGCAGTAAAAGAAGTGTCATGAAGATTGATGGTAAAAGAGAGCACATAATGATGAGGATGTTGAAACTGGTAAACAATGAGAAAGAAGTAATATCAAACTGAAATTCCGCAGTCTTTTATAGTGATTGTGATCACAGATGAATTGCAGCTGACGTTAGTAACTTGCAATGCGAAATTAGAGTCTAGGAATTCCAATGACGATAAGTAAGTAATGCGGAAAGGATGAGGGGAATTCATTGTAGTATCCTAACCTTAAATTCTGCAGCCTTTAATAGTGATTTTGATTGTTCATTTTGCAGCTTACGTTAGTAAGGTCTAGTGCCAAAGAAAGGCTAGGAACAAAATATTTGTAATGAGCGAAGTAACGCGAGAAGTGAAGAAACACTTTCACTTTCTAATCGTATCTCTTATTGCACACTATTACTAACACTCGCTATCTAGCAAATCATTTCACGCTATGCCTTACTAACCATAGCAGTAATATTACCACGGGAGTTACTATAAAAGAAAATAAAGAAGTCGTGTTGTATTCGATATCATTCCAACTAACTTTCAATGAATTACCTCATTTCCTCACTCTTCGTTGGATTTATGCTTCTACATTCAGTGAGTTCCTTTCCATCTAATCCATTATGAAAATATCATATGTGCAAAAACGCATTCTTCATTTCTTTTAAGGTAAACTGAGAGGAAGATAATTTACATAACATCCATTTCAGTCCAACTGCCAACAATCTGCGAACACAGTCGGACTGTTTGAGGCGGCTCCCACTACCTACTTCGATCCGTACACCGTCTATCGACCGCGTCATCAGCGTGTTCTGAGAAGAAAACCGTGGAATTTGATCGATTGGCTCTTTTCCAATTCCGATGATTCTGATGAGTACTACACGCACACTTATGGACTGGACTACATCGGAAGAAGGAAGAGAGATGCACAGGATTTGAAGCGAGTTGTGGTCAATGATGTGCCGTCTATTTAACTAACTTCCTATTTTTAATATGCTAAATTGATAAAACTCTTAATTATTCACGCCGAAATGAAACACGCATTTAAGGTTTTCCTTGCCATGTCTCTCATTCCTCAACTTGCGCAATGGGATCCTTTAAATAAACCTGAAAAGTGCTTCCCGATGCTTCGAGAAAGTGCGACCCTGCTTCCCGACACGACGTTCGATTTGACTTCATCAAAGAGTTTCGCAATTTGTCTCCCAATTCTGGCCCGTTCTTGCTCCAATTTGTTCACTTTCTCTGTACGATTTCTTAATCAGTCACGATTCACGAAAGTTGGAAGTAGGAAAGAAAAACTATTTTATTTAACTGCACTGTTCTATCATAAGCGGAATGGAACCGGGATTTTCACAAGAGAAATAGAATTTAATTGAATGAGTAATCCGCTCGGCCGTTTGCCAACTTTATTTGGGATACACTCGCTCACCTCCAATTCTTACAAGAAGGCTCTGAGCGCCGGGAAAAGGAAGATCCACGTCTCACTTGCACCGTCCTTGGCAACACGACGGCAGAAGAAGGGGAAATTTGCGGTACATTGACTGTTTAGTCTGTACGGTGATTACAAAATCGTGAGATCGTGGAAACTTGTGGCGAAATGTACAGTCTGAGCAGAATTTTCAGTATTGTGAGTGGGACAAGTTGTGGCTTCATAGATTAGTCGAATGAAAAATTTCTTTATTTGATAAGTTCCAATTTACAATCAGGGGCATTTATATTCTCTCCTCCTCTCTCCGAGTAATCTCTAGAGCTCCTTCGGTCAGCGCGATTTCGTGCACCTCTCCCCATAGTAAGCGTAAACTGAAGATAAAATTTTTTTTCTCAGAATTTACAACAACAAAAAATTTTTAGACACACTTACAGATCATGCCGACCATCAGCATGGTCATCAGGTACACTGCATTGTTCACGATAATCCTCAGCCTGATCATCTCTGAAAATTGATCTCAAAAAAATAGAAAAAAAAATAGAAAATAAATCTGATCAAAAAAAATCATGGCGCTCTTTCAAAAGTTTTTTTCTTACTTTTTTCTTCCATCTTTTCAGCTCGTCTCCTCGCTATTCGTTGCTCGATATCGACTGAGCCCGAGGCTAAAATATTATTCTTTTTTGCACAGTCCAGCCATTCATGGGTAGCAAAGCAGAATTGAACCAAAACAGGCACATGACGAGAACCCAAAGTGAACATGTTTGATAAATAACTCGCCGTTTGCTTTCTTCCAGCAGCAGCACCTGAAGATGACCCTTTCCTTGTTTTCCGCTCGTTTCAGTTCCCACTCCTCCTTTCTCTCTTCCTTCTTCTCCTTTCTCGTCTTTACGGACATCGGAATCGGAGCTAGGGTATCTGAGCATGTAGCATCTCACAAATATGATAAGGGAAAGTAAAGGCACCGTTTAATTCCCGCAAATTTCAAAGGTCTCGTCTTGATTTGCGCCCCATTGGAAGAAACAAAGGAAAAGACATGCATAGCGTGGAGGGCACGCTAGTGAAGCAACCGTTTTACCACTGCTAAACCTTTATTGATATTGTATAGTTCACGCGCTACCTCATCCCTACGTCTCTCGCGGAAAATGGTCCACATGAGAAATATTTCGTGTTTTTACTGGCTCCCTTTGAATCTAACAGGGCTTTAGTGCAAATGAACTCACTCTGCTCGACGTAGTCCTCTATTCTTTCTACAATTTCGAAATCTTCAAATTCGTTGACTTCAGCAGCAGACATTTTCAGACTATTCAGTGGCAACTAAAAGGGAAAGGAGGGAACTGAAGGGAAGAGGGGAGATCCACGACTCTATTGTCTCCATTAGCAACGGTGTTCACCATGGGAATAAGAGGAAGGGAGTGGGAATGAAAGCCAACTGTTTGTGTGAAAGAAAACAAAATCCTATTTGGTTCTAATCCGATTCGCAACCAAATGTGAACCGGAAGCATATACACCGCTACGTCCTGCGCGCAACTCAGTGGCACAGTTTCGAAACTCTTCCGTGCTTTCCATTGCCGATGTATGTTGTTATCTTTACATCACTTTTCTAATCGATATCTCTCACTCGCACGCAAACAATTCGGCATTTTTTGTCAGAGAAATTGTGTAATACCAACAGTAAATAAAAGTAGTGCAATCTAAAATTTATCGATTGATCGGCGATATGATGACGTCATAGAGTATCGTAGACTAATTTTTCTTAGCTTTTCTTCTTGGCTCTTCCCTCCTGCATCTTTCCTTGTGCGAACACACTCGGTTTGACGGCGTCAGCGCCAATGTAGCCAGGCACGGCGTTCTTGCACTTTCCCTGCAATTTACATATTTTTAAATAAAATTTACATACAATAAAATGTTTATGCAATGTTTGCTATCTGGAAAAAAGACATAATGATAATGATAATGATGTTAATACATAATGATGCATTCGTTTAGAAATTGAGTAAAATTGAGAAAAGAGAAATTGTGATTTAAAAAATATGGATTTGAACCTGATAGTTCTTTGATATTCCGATGCCTGTCTGATCGTAGTCTCCCTTGAGAGCGGCCGGCATACACTTGCCGATGGGATCTCCTTTGATGTTGGGGTCTTTGCTCATCTGTAGTTGCTATTCACATTATTCCACATCTCGGTCAAATTTGAAAAAAAGGTTTGGGAATGAGAGATCGCATGAAATCGAAATATACACTCTAAAAACTTATATATTACAATAAAATGGTAGATAATATTTGAGGGGAAGACGTAAAGATTAGAAGTAAACGCAGCGGAAATTGACAGAGTGAAACAATGTTTAGACTCGTCCCTCAGTCCGCTTATAAACGCCGGAATTTCGAAATCTTTGAGAGTGTTTAAAAATATTTTGAAAGGATGCCAAGGAGTGAGGGGGGAAGTGATAAGGGAGCCCATTCGTCTCACAGGCCTTATCAAACTGATTATGAGTGTTACGCATCACGATCACTTCCCCCCTCACTCCTTGGCATCCTTTCAAAATATTTTTAAACACTCTCAAAGATTTCGAAATTCCGGCGTTTATAAGCGGACTGAGGGACGAGTCTAAACATTGTTTCACTCTGTCAATTTCCGCTGCGTTTACTTCTAATCTTTACGTCTTCCCCTCAAATATTATCTACCATTTTATTGTAATATATAAGTTTTTAGAGTGTATATTTCGATTTCATGCGATCTCTCATTCCCAAACCTTTTTTTCAAATTTGACCGAGATGTGGAATAATGTGAATAGCAACTACAGATGAGCAAAGACCCCAACATCAAAGGAGATCCCATCGGCAAGTGTATGCCGGCCGCTCTCAAGGGAGACTACGATCAGACAGGCATCGGAATATCAAAGAACTATCAGGTTCAAATCCATATTTTTTAAATCACAATTTCTCTTTTCTCAATTTTACTCAATTTCTAAACGAATGCATCATTATGTATTAACATCATTATCATTATCATTATGTCTTTTTTCCAGATAGCAAACATTGCATAAACATTTTATTGTATGTAAATTTTATTTAAAAATATGTAAATTGCAGGGAAAGTGCAAGAACGCCGTGCCTGGCTACATTGGCGCTGACGCCGTCAAACCGAGTGTGTTCGCACAAGGAAAGATGCAGGAGGGAAGAGCCAAGAAGAAAAGCTAAGAAAAATTAGTCTACGATACTCTATGACGTCATCATATCGCCGATCAATCGATAAATTTTAGATTGCACTACTTTTATTTACTGTTGGTATTACACAATTTCTCTGACAAAAAATGCCGAATTGTTTGCGTGCGAGTGAGAGATATCGATTAGAAAAGTGATGTAAAGATAACAACATACATCGGCAATGGAAAGCACGGAAGAGTTTCGAAACTGTGCCACTGAGTTGCGCGCAGGACGTAGCGGTGTATATGCTTCCGGTTCACATTTGGTTGCGAATCGGATTAGAACCAAATAGGATTTTGTTTTCTTTCACACAAACAGTTGGCTTTCATTCCCACTCCCTTCCTCTTATTTCCATGGTGAACACCGTTGCTAATGGAGGCAATAGAGTCGTGGATCTCCCCTCTTCCCTTCAGTTCCCTCCTTTCCCTTTTAGTTGCCACTGAATAGTCTGAAAATGTCTGCTGCTGAAGTCAACGAATTTGAAGATTTCGAAATTGTAGAAAGAATAGAGGACTACGTCGAGCAGAGTGAGTTCATTTGCACTAAAGCCCTGTTAGATTCAAAGGGAGCCAGTAAAAACACGAAATATTTCTCATGTGGACCATTTTCCGCGAGAGACGTAGGGATGAGGTAGCGCGCGAACTATACAATATCAATAAAGGTTTAGCAGTGGTAAAACGGTTGCTTCACTAGCGTGCCCTCCACGCTATGCATGTCTTTTCCTTTGTTTCTTCCAATGGGGCGCAAATCAAGACGAGACCTTTGAAATTTGCGGGAATTAAACGGTGCCTTTACTTTCCCTTATCATATTTGTGAGATGCTACATGCTCAGATACCCTAGCTCCGATTCCGATGTCCGTAAAGACGAGAAAGGAGAAGAAGGAAGAGAGAAAGGAGGAGTGGGAACTGAAACGAGCGGAAAACAAGGAAAGGGTCATCTTCAGGTGCTGCTGCTGGAAGAAAGCAAACGGCGAGTTATTTATCAAACATGTTCACTTTGGGTTCTCGTCATGTGCCTGTTTTGGTTCAATTCTGCTTTGCTACCCATGAATGGCTGGACTGTGCAAAAAAGAATAATATTTTAGCCTCGGGCTCAGTCGATATCGAGCAACGAATAGCGAGGAGACGAGCTGAAAAGAGAAGGACGATTGTTTCCCATTGCTTCAAAGATTTTTCACGCGCGCGGAACGCGTGTACATACGCGGCATCCGCACGGTCGATGCGGTAGTGGCCTAGAACTTCAATCCGAAGGTCATAGGTTCGATTCCTATCGGTCGCAAATGTCTTTTGCCGAATTTCTTTTCATCGAAATTTCACCCCTGGCAATATTTGCAGACTTTCAGAAATCTCGAAAAAGTGATTTCACGCGTTCCGCGCGCGTGAAAAATCTTTGAAGCAATGGGAAACAATCGTCCTTCAACCTTATTACTTAACCAAATATATCAAAATGACCAGAAAAATACGCTCTTTAATCTGGTATCAGGTTCGGCCGTAATGCCCCCAATGACAAAAATCGACTTTTTCTCGAAAACACGAAAACGTCATGATGTGACAATAACGCCATTTGACAGAGCTTCAAATTCCGATCTAGGCTTTTAGTTTTCCCGCCATTTTGACGAGTTTCTGAGAAGTTATTAACGAAAAACGCGTTTTCAGCCAAAAGTGCGCGGCGCCATACCGGCGCCCAGAGGAGTCCTATTGCGAAATCGATGGCGCCAGCGTGTTCAGCATCGAAAGTTACCCCTAGGAGTATGTTTTCAGCGAATTCGATTTTTGACCTGTTCCAGACTCCTGTTGAGCCCTTGTTGATCCTAACGCATACAGCCTCATATAGTAATGATAGATAAACAAAGCTAAGTCATTTCGTAGCCGTACTGTACAGCAAAATTGATACACATTGCAGATTCTTATGAAAATAATTTCAAAAATTACGCAATTTTAAAAATTCGATTTTATGTCTATTTGATATTCTAATAATCTAAACTTGAACAATACTGGCGTATCTTCGAGGAAAAAATTTTAAATACAAGGAACCTCACCCCAGTCATATCATAAAATTATCTGAACATGCCGAAAAGTTGATATGCGAACTGAGTTTATAGAGACCTTTGAATGAACCTCAAATCGATGTAATTGAACTCAATTTTACTAAATATAATAAATAATGTTCGAAATTGCATGTGAGACTCTTAAAATTTTAATTTCTAAAAAATTTAATATTTTGAAATTTTTCAAAAATGAAAAAAAATCATAATTCTGTGAATTTCGACTGTACTTGCTCTTCTATGTCCCGATTATGTTTCGTAATTCATTTAACTAATTTTTAACTTCAAATAAGAGTGATATCTTCAAATTTATAAAACATTTTACGTCCAAAACATGTTTATGTCGAAATAATCGCATTATCGTCGAAATGGAGAAGTGACACAGATATATCCAATTGAAAAGTACTATAATATTTTCTTTTCGAATATTTAGTAATTTTTAAACCTTAAACCCTAACGTGAGCGAAAGAGTACCGAAGTTATGAGATGACAAAATGAATAAAAATCACAAAATATGCAACTTTGACAGGATTTAACAAAAAAAGCGCCATTTTTAAAAATCAGTGCTAAACGGTTCCTAACCTACTTTTTGCTGTAGATTCCAAAAATCATAGTGAGGGAGTGTCAAAGGGGGGTGGCAAAAAAGATATTTTCGATTATCATCTAAAAAATGAGATTTTTTGTTCGAAACTTTTTTCACACTGACTTTCAGCAGTTCTAACTATCAAATTCGGCATCAGCGCATAAAAATACGTATAATAAAATATTTTTAGCCAAATATTTCGGAACTTTATTTTTGGTCGAAAAAAATGTTGAAAATTTTCAAAAAAAATTTTGACCTCGAAATTTTTTTTCAAGCTTAAATATATGCGACGTCGATCAGCATTCGTGATGTTCATTCCACGAAAAAAAGTTTTAAGATAGGTTGTCGAATTCTCATCCGGGACCCCTTTCCACTCTCTCGTGGACGGTCTCTTAAATTTGATACAATATTGTTAACAATTTTAAATTCAAAATTGATTTAGATCGTATGTAAATCAGCCAATTCGGTTTCAACCCGCACTATCAAAAACAAAAGAACGAAAATACTCACTGCATGAACTTTGCGTAGATTAGGGAGTCGGCCGCCATGAAAATGGCTCTAAAAGCGATGAAAACAACGGTTGTTGGGCCAGCACTCGGATTGCCAATGAGATAACACAACCATACAAACTGAAAATAATACATGAAAACATTCAGTCATCGTGCCAAGATGGTAAAAACGTTATTTTTTGTTTGTGTTTGTATTTTTTATTTGTATTTTTTTCTTTTTTGTAAAACTTTTTTGTATTTACTAAGTATCGCATATATTCAAGAAATAATAATTTGTGTGAACTTACGTTGCAGAACAGCTTGCCGAATATGACTTTCGGTAAGACCATAGATAGGGCCATGGCGATTCCGGCGACAGTCATTGAGACAAACTCAATTTCGTTGTAATCAATAAAAATGATATTTCAAAGTGAGAACGTCGTGCAATAATGGCTACTTTGAGACAGTTTTTCTTGCAAAGACAATATGCTCAACATTTCCAAGGATACAGTCTTTTAAAAATACCGTTCTCACCGGAAAGTAACGAACAATTGCTGACCATTCGTTCTTCACAGGGGATGGTTCCCATTGAAATAAGGAGACGTAGATGTCCAGCAGTATAGAGATGCACAAGTAAAGCTGAGATGGAAATATTTACAAAATATGGAAGACGAGTACTGTCTTTGGTAGATGATCAAAATCTCAATCGACGGGATCGTATTTTACTAATAGATAAAGGCATTTTCCGTCTTCGAGACTATATTAGTCTTTCATCGTTAAAAGTAGCGAAAATGGAAAATAACAGTTTCCCAACCACTACTAACCCATGCGGTGTAGAGAGGCCCGAAAGGATAAACATTTTTCTCCTTCTTAGGTGCGATCCACAACGTCGAAGATCTGAAATGGCGTTTGCACTTTTTTTGTCTAACACACTATAAAGTTGATACAGTACTTAAGTTTAATCTAAGAGAATGTATGACCATATTTGGGTTGTTCCTTGATCAACTGCTTCACTTTCCCGTTGGATGTGGACCGATGGAAGAGCAGGTTGTCCACTCCCGCAATTATCCTTTATTTCCTCAAACCAGCGCGATACTCGGCACTGTTAGCATCCACCGAGCGGATCATCGTTCTATCGAGCAGATACGTCGTGAAATCGTATTCGGCAGTAGCCGTCCGCCTCTCGAGCGGAATCGTGTATGGCTCGACCGCCGCAGGCGCGGCGCCGCGGACAATGTTAGGCATAGCCAGCGAAACCGGGATGTCGAGTTCCTGGAGACAGATGAATTTATTTCAGGATCAAAGGATGGGATCAAAGGATGGCATTACCGAGTACATCCCGCCAGCTTGGTCCTGGAGAATTAGCAAGTCGAAGCTTTTCCCGGCTCCGATGAGTAGATCAACGACCTGAAACAATTGCTTCTTAGAGAATGCCAAAAACATCTCTAAAAAATTTTAAATTGCACGAATTCCTTTGAAATTTTATGATTTTCCTATGCTACTTTGGTGAACCAAAGTATATTATACTACATGAGAATGTATTAATATTGTAACATGAACATACTCCTGCAGTCTTCAGTCCTTTCGTGGCCACTCCATTGACGATGCAGATCCTGTCCCCGATTGCCACTCCCGCGCGGTCGGCCGCAGAACCCTGAAATCAAGGCAATGGCGCAGTCTGTACTAGAACACGCTCTCACAAGGAAGCGATCTCTCGTTTTGTATCATTCCAAAGCGTGACACCAACGGAATTGTGGCTGCGCAAACCAAAGATTGATATAGATGGAGTGAAGCATCATCCACGTGAGCATTATATTTTATGAATACTGTAGGTTCCCTCGCTCAACTTACCTTCTTGAGTGTTCCTACAAAAGCGTAGTCATAGACGCTCGACCTCCGGTAGACACCGATGCCGCAATCGGTCTCGTCATCATCCAGATCGATTCTGATCAAGCGCGGCGCCGGCAACTTCGACCCTTCTTTCTCCGTCTGTAATGCTACGTTCACGCAGAGAAAAATGTCTTCCCCCATACCAAACATACGGGAAATGTATTATAGATAATACATAATTTATAATCTGTAATACATTTTCGTGTATGTTGGGTCTGGGGAAGGCATTTTTCTCTGTGTGTTGTTAGCTCATTTTTATAACAATATCTAAGGTGTTCGCGCTACAAGTGATGCGACATGTCTATGAATCTTTCTTAGTGAAACACGACTGGGGGAATGCTTACTCTGATTTTCCCTAGTGCGATCCCAGTTCCTCTATCTCTTGGAGAAACATCAAAGCTTACGACGGTTTCCCCTACTGGTATATCGAATATACCAGTAGGGGAAACCTCAGTATCCGTATACTCGTTGATTCTCTCTAAGATCGATGACTCGAGTTTGGAGGACTCTGGCTCAAGCTCCAATCCAAGATCCCTGTTTCGCACGAGATCCTAACGGACGGACCTTTCGCCATTTCCTATTCGACTATGAGGATCGTCTCACATTACCACTCATATACCGACGAGAGACCGATCCCCACTTCGAAAACCATTCAAGATGACTCGCTCTTCAGAAGACAATCAACCGAAGATACTAAGCCTTTTCAACGTCGTCAGTAGAGACCTCCAAAAGGATATTCAATCGCCTATTTAAATGCGATAGGCAATTGGCCAATCGCCTTTCCTTTGTCAGGCTTTTCACTATTACTCATTGTCACTATTCCAATCGCCTCTTTCTCGGTGCGCCCTTTAGAGCCCATTCGAGACCAGCTTAATGCGGTATATGAAGCCAACAATGTTATCATGGGTGGAAGGAAAAGGAAGAGGAAGAGAATATAATGGCACAATGATCTACCGTAGTGCTTGTACGGTATTCTTGGACTATTGTGGCTCGCTTACAGTATACCGAAAATATAAAATTGAGAAAACCTATTCGGGAATTTTACTGGAGGTACACCTCGAGAAGGCAATTCCAAAGGAGTATATAATATTTGCGCTTCCGAATCCGGGGTTACTGTAGCGAAGTTACAGTATGCAAAATTTACGGAACAAAATTTAGTCGGATTACTGCCTACTCGGCCTACCTCCTGCTCCTGCGATCTGAAGGCTCGAATACGGTAGCACCGATACCGTACCGTAACTACCGTATACCCTTCAAGTAATGGATATTTACTCAAAGTCTAACTCATGTGAAATATCCCCTGTCCAAGAGCTCAATTTCATATTTTCGGGTTACGGTAGAATGGATTACGATACTTTATTTCGTTCGGATCCTCCATAGTTATGCTCCCTTGTTATGAGTATCTCACTTGGACTTTGGTTGATCAAACTCCCAAACCAATACTGAATGTTCCACCTGATAAAAGGTATACTCAATAGGGTCCAATCTCCTTTTCAATCGCCTTTTCAATCGCCTATTGGAGTCATTCGCCTATCGCGATATCCCTTTGGGCCGGTCAATAGCCTTTCCACGACAGGCGATTCACCCTTGTCATTTCACCATTCGCCTATCCCTATAGCTGTTTGGCGGTCTCTAGTCGTCAGAGCTCCCATTCGATTCCCTGTGAACCCGAATAGTCTCTTGATAAATGACTTCTAAACTAAACTAAACATGGACTAGGTTAAACCCTTTTGCTGAGCGACATTTTTTCATAGCTTTCTCGAATTGAGGACATTTTGTCAACATACCTTGATGCCTGCCTCCACCGTGAGTTGCCTTTCACTGTCCTGATGCTTCTTATTGGTGATGGCTGGGACAATCAAGGAGTCGTGCAGCTCGACCTTGAATGCAGGTGCTGCACTTCTCACTGCTGCAGATCCATTGGATGATGCACTTGCTGGCTGTTGGGTTGCTGCAAGAACGAACTGATTGACGATCCATTGATACAATGCAGCGGCTAGCTCTAAATACCAATTAAATATGCTCATGGTCTCACTGATATCACGTTTTTGCGCCTAGAAAAGGTGCATCTCCAATTTCACAGCCGACAAGGCAGCACCGTATTCGAATTTCGCGCAGAGCTCCTAACCTTGATGAATAGCGAATACCTCCTTTCGAACAGTCTTTGCTTCTTGTTCATTGTGCACCTCGACGTACGATAGATTCGACACCGAGTCACCGTCGGATGATGTGTGGTCTGGAATGAGACAATGGTTAACAATAGTGGTACTCAGTCGAAAATCGGTGTGCTTTCCGAAAGGCGAGTAAAGAGGCCTCATTTTGAAATACAACAGTTCCTACTATTTTACGCGGACAGTGAAAGAGACAAAAATCATACCAACGAGCTCGAAAGTGTCCTCTTCATTGGCTTTCGTCGATGAGACCATCACTCTTCGCAAGATGAAGCGGTTACTAAAATGAATAAGTAATGCAAAGCCATAAATATTCAAACCAAAATGTTGTTAGGTCGAATATTTATATTCTCGAGAACAAAGATTCGTCGCTCATAATGCATTATCATTCGCGAATAGGATTGCTCGATATAACGACACAATAGCACACACAACAACAATTGACACCAATGGGAGAGAAACGAGTCTTCATATTGAGTGTTACAACATGAATGAATCATTGAGGGCGTTCCTCAAGCTGCTTGGAATACGCAACGCATGAGAACTGACGCAAAGTTAGCGTCTATCAGCGTCTCTCCTCCATCCACACGCTATTTCTCCCTCTCTCTCACCAGACCGCTAAGATGGAGAGGGTAGGTAGAGAACCGGCGTCTATGATAGGGTCCTATTAAATTTCACTGGAGAGTAGTACTATCAAGCATGACTATGTAATATGACTGACCTGCAATATTATAGGTGACAATAATAGAGACATATAACTGCATGAAAAATTTAAATAAATATTTAAATGAGTTGCACGTACGTGAGGTATCGTACGCCAAGTTCACTTTCAACAAAGGTGTGCCACGGTGGGGCACGGTGTGCCACTTTAGGGCACCTTTTCGTTTTCATCGAATTGCACCAAGAATATTCGATTATTTTGAAGGCTCTTTGTTTCCATCGCCTTCGTAGCGATATTTGCGACGTGCTTAAACAAAAAATAGAAGGAATTGAGTAAAAATTAATTATTTCGAATTGGTCACTTCAATTCACTCTTTAAATGCATCATTTTACGATGCGTTTGAATGGTGTGTAAGGCGAGTCTCGGCTACCGTAATCTTAACCTGTCCAACCTGAGCGCTTTGACAAGCGCACTCGTTTTCCCTCAATTTTCGCATTTATGCTTTATTTTTCAATTGTTATTGTTGCCACTTCTCTCGGCCGATCCGTTGGGGACACCGTGAGGTCCACGTCAAATTGCTAACACGCGTTCCCTGCTGTGTGCGCTCGTTTCCCCGTTGCACGCTATCCCAGTTGTCTCGGTTGTTTTGCCATTATATTGCTTTTTTGCAGTCTCCCTTCGCGAGGAGATCAGCTGTCAACGGCGGATGCTGAGGAGGTACTTATTTTATATTTTTGTACGTTTTCTTGTTGAAACTGTACCGTCTCCGTTTCCCGTGCTCTCTCGCACTGCCTAACCAACGAGAGAGTGTGGAAAATGGAGAGAGTGTTTATTTTCCTTGGAAAAAACGTTCCAAACGCCGATATTCTTATTGCAATTTATGGACGACACAATAACTCGGTACCCCGTAGTCACTATCAGTTATTTATTAAATTATTTCAGTGACTGCTGCACATCGTCTTCGCTCGTCTCCTTCTTCTTCTCGTCATCTTTTGTGTCAGGTTAGTGAGCATTTGGTGATGGCTTGGCTTGTGGAACCATGCCCAGGTCACCCCCGCTCACATCGCCGGACCTTCTTCACCTTCGTCTTCTCCATGTGGCCGCTTGATACCTTCTTTCTTCACTTCTAAAAAGAATGTTTTATATGTATTTATTGTTTCTTCTTTTGTGGAAGTAAGTGCGGGAAGGGTAGAGGGATCTGGGTTTGTCGATTGATTATTGGTGGATACGGTATTACGTCGCCGATCGATAATCCGCTTAATTTACTATCTAATCGATAGTTTGTGGTTACTGTAGTTCTAGGCGGTAATAAAAGCTCTGTGAATAAGCGTTGCGGACAGCTAGCTTAGATCTGTAAACGCATAGTTGTGTGATTAGGTTTGACATTTATTTCGCTAAATGGGAGTAAGTTCGCTGCATTCAATATTATCGATTGATTATGGACGAGCGAACACAACGTTCGATATTAAATAATTTATAGAATAGACAGAATACATTTTCTGTGGAACGGAAATCAATCGATAATTTAAAAATAGCTGCAGCAGTTAACTTTTTTTCGCGCACATTCGGTGTGATAAATCGGCTAGATGGTTCAAGACTAGGCTAGCTGGACTGGTTTAAGTCGATCGATAATCGCTGGTAACAGTATTACTATCTTCACCAATCAATACTTTGGGTTACCGTAATCTCTAATCGATAATATTAGGTTACTGTAATTCAAGGCGCAAATATTTCCCTCTTTAGAGTGACTGCTAAAGTACTTTTTCATGGAGATCCCGAAAATGAAACATACCTCACTATTTATCGACCAACGGCCAATAGCGAAAATGCCGTGAGTCTCATTTTCTCGTTCAATTTGTATCGAAAGAGCTTCGTCTATAGCGAATCGAAAGGCCTTCTTTTAAACGGAAAACTCCCGCACAATCGATCCATATTAACTATTGTTACTATTAGCAGTTGCGCCCATTTAGCAAAATAATTGTGAGTACAGCAATAAAGCAATACCCAGACTATGATGTCCGCGACGTCTAATTCAAGGAAATATTTGCGCCTTGAATTACAGTAACCTAATATTATCGATTAGAGATTACGGTAACCCAAAGTATTGATTGGTGAAGATAGTAATACTGTTACCAGCGATTATCGATCGACTTAAAACGCGTTCTCCGTAACAGCGCAGTGAGGGATGGCACAGGTACTTAAAATGGTCGTAGGAAGTTCATACTTGGTGGTTAGAGTCCCCAGGGGTGGGATACACTTCAGCCAAAAAATTGACCCAATTATTGATTTTTGACCTACCAAAATCGAAATTTTCATCGTGATATTTGACACCCATGTTACATACCATTCGATAGAGCATCAAAAGTTATGTATGAATCTATGTTTTCGTGAAGAGTCGATAACCGGTGTTAGAGAAAGGGCTAATAAACCGATATTTTTGAAAATCGAACGAATTCGATAATTTCTTTCCCTATTTTCCCATGATTTGCGGGTGCTGAAAATTTTGCACAATATGTAAAAAAGGATGAGGAATCCAATAAAAATTATCCCAAATTTCATCTCGGTGCCTCCCATAGTGATAATGAACAAATACTGCCACCCGATCGGTCACATTCACATCGTAAGTTCGAATCCGCCTTCCTACATGAAATTTTTGACGGTTTTTTTTCAGTCACCAAATGATGTTTCTATATTCCCAATCAAGTTTGAAACATCTTTTGATGTATTACAAATAGTTTGACCATGCGTTTGATTCATTGAATACTGTTCTATAGCCATAATACAACATTTAAATTCAAAGAATATGTTCAACGTTTATGAAACTCACGGATGATTTTTTTGCAACTTATCTCGATATTTTTTATGAAGTCAGTATAAGTGCTGATATGTGGCCAAGTAGCTAAGGGTCTGGGTCCCATACGAAAAAGCTACAGTATTCCGAGGTTCCGATATCGATTTTTTCGACTTTTAAAAAGTAGGTTTCATAGTGTTTCTAGACGTATATTCTGAAACAAAATACGAATAAACCTACTTTGGAAGTGATCTGACCATAGAAAAGGGTCGAAATATTTATTTCACTGTTTTTACGTCCTGATTAAAAATGCACTGTCTATTTGATATTTCCAATCCCGATTAAAAATGCACTGTCTATTTGATATTTCCAATCCCGATTGCAAAATAATACATGTTTTAAGTGGTATATTATTCGCCTACGATTCCGTGAACATGACTTACGCGTTGGTTTTATCACCAGGTGAAAGAATTTTCAAATTTTTTTCGACCATGAACCGGATTCATGGAAAATTACGCTAAAGCTTTATTTCAAAAGTTTGAAATGTGTTCATTACTTGAAATGTAATATGTGCGCACCGTATTTGAATATGAAAATTGCAATATTTCGATGCAGCTTACGAAAGAAAACACAAATTAAATTTTGAAAAATTCAAAAACAAACTTTTTCTTATATTTCGTCATTTCTTCTATTTCCACCCTTTTCTATGGTCAGATCACTTCCAAAGTAGTTTTATTCGTATTTTGTTTCCCAATATACGTCTAGAAACACTATAAAACCTACTTTTTAAAAGTCAAAAAAATCGATATCGGAACCTGGGGATACTGTAGCTTTTTCGTATGGGACCCAGACCCTTAGCTACTTGGCCACATATCAGCACTTATACTGACTTCATAAAAAATATCGAGATAAGTTGCAAAAAAGTCATCCGTGAGTTTCATAAACGTTGAACATATTCTTTAAATGTAAATGTTGTATTATGGCTATAGAACAGTATTCAATTAAACAAACGCATGGTCAAACTATTTGTAATACATCAAAAGATGTTTCAAAGTTGATTGGGAATATAGAAAACATCATTTGGTGACTGAAAAAAACCGGCAAAAATTTCATAGGCAGGCGGATTCGAACTTACGATGTGAATGTGACCGATCGGGTGGCAGTATTTGTTCATTATCACTATGGGAGGCACCGAGATGAAATTTGGGATAATTTTTATTGGATTCCTCATCCTTTTTTACATATTGTGCAAAATTTTCAGCACCCGCAAATCATGGGAAAATAGGGAAAGAAATTATCGAATTCGTTCGATTTTCAAAAATATCGGTTTATTAGCCCTTTCTCTAACACCGGTTATCGACTCTTCACGAAAACATAGATTCATACATAACTTTTGATGCTCTATCGAATGGTATGTAACATCTGTGTCAAATATCACGATGAAAATTTCGATTTTGGTAGGTCAAAAATCGATAATTGGAGTCAATTTTTTGGCTGAAGTGTATCCCACCCCTGGTGACTCTAACCACCAAGTATGAACTTCCTACGACCATTTTGAGTCCCTGTGCCATCCCTCCGTCACGGGCACTGCGCTGTTACGGAGAACGCGTTTTAAACCAGTCCAGCTAGCCTAGTCTTGAACCATCTAGCCGATTTATCACACCGAATGTGCGCGAAAAAAAGTTAACTGCTGCAGCTATTTTTAAATTATCGATTGATTTCCGTTCCACAGAAAATGTATTCTGTCTATTCTATAAATTATTTAATATCGAACGTTGTGTTCGCTCGTCCATAATCAATCGATAATATTGAATGCAGCGAACTTACTCCCATTTAGCGAAATAAATGTCAAACCTAATCACACAACTATGCGTTTACAGATCTAAGCTAGCTGTCCGCAACGCTTATTCACAGAGCTTTTATTACAGGTTAAGATTACGGTAGCCGAGACTCGCCTTACACACCATTCAAACGCATCGTAAAATGATGCATTTAAAGAGTGAATTGAAGTGACCAATTCGAAATAATTAATTTTTACTCAATTCCTTCTATATTTTGTTTAAGCACGTCGCAAATATCGCTACGAAGGCGATGGAAACAAAGAGCCTTCAAAATAATCGAATATTCTTGGTGCAATTCGATGAAAACGAAAAGGTGTCCTAAAGTGGCACACCGTGCCCCACCGTGGCACACCTTTGTTGAAAGTGAACTTGGCGTACGATATAATGAAAAGATGAGGCACCCGAGAAATCCGTTCCTATTCAGTATGGACGAAGAAACAAGGCTTTCTTACAAATTATGAGCATATCACACTTCAGATATCACACTATTTTCCTGACTTTCTTCTTCCCTCTTCTCTTTATTGCTCAGACCATCAAGGGAGCGTATCTCTTTCTCGATGAAATGCTCACATGAAAAGCTAAAAAAAACTTACTTAGTGGCTGGGTTTCTCGGTGACGCGTCGTCTATTGAAATCACAAGAGACGCTATCTTCATGCAATAAATATTTGTTCCTCTTCTATTGTCACTAAATTATTGCTAAATCAAGTTCTGATATTTAAAGTGAACGTCAAATCCGCTTGATTCCTGTGATTCCTTTGCAATTGCATAATGTTACTCACATTAAAGTATTACGTAATCGAGAAAAAATACAAAAAATGCCTAGTTACTTTCCAACACTTTTTCGCTACTAACCCCTTTCTGGATAATTGTAAGAGATGTGATTGGTATCTTACCCCAGTAATCAGCAGGTAACTTAGTAGTCTTCGATACGTGCGCGGGTCCCTTGCACTCCTCACCACTCCCGTTGCACTTTTGACTGAGAAAATGGAGATTTATCGCGTGAAAAGGAATTTGATCGTAAAATAGCTTTTCCATGTTTCGAATTTTAAAAAAAATCATTTTAAAACTCTGTTTGCGAGTATAAAGCTGATAACGATACGAAACAAATGGTGGAAATATAGATGGCCCTCTCGGAGATAGCTCAGATTCGGTTCCTCTAGCGAGCAAGAGTCTCGCATTACCATGTGTATCCACAAAATACTATGTTTGCCCCATTGGGGTTCGAATTGGGATCACAATGGGGGCAAAAAGCAGAGAAGGTCGTGCTCTATCACCGCGCATCAACTATCGCAATTGTCGCAATTCCGATGCCGAAACGCAATTGTCTTTCGTTTTGTACATTTCCGAATGGCGCCTGACTGTTCCCGTAATGTTGTTAATTTAGAAATGCCATCTATTACATTTATAAAATGATACAAACACACAAAAAGTCATAATGGTACTTCCTGTGTTTACCAAAGCGAGAGAGCGGGCAAAAGTGAGAGGGTCGCGTACGTGCCTGTGCGGTAAACAACGGAAGTTCGTCATTTGACTTTTTGGTGTGATCGTATCTTTTTATAAATGTAATAACTTATGCAGAAAATGACCTACCGGAACGGAGCCGGCCACAAACAGGACGTAAAAGGCGCTCTTGAATTGAGAACGACTCTGACTTATGGAAAATCAATATTATCGATTTTATTATTGAACTTACCCTCAGGACCACCCATATTTCGACGACGTAGAGTGTTGTGAGTACGGTAACGTAGATGCAAATTGCGAAGAATAGATAATCGATAGGGTAAACCATGCTGAAGGAGTGTAATTGTAAACTTTTGGTATTGAAAAGTAGTTTAATTACGATTAAATTATGACGAGTCTTAAAGCGTGATGAAACGGAGAGAAAGTGACGAATGTTATGAGAGTCAGCTACAAATTTAGCGAAAAATTATTTTTTTAAGGGAAGACGAGTTAGTTAGTGCGCAAAGTTAGAGATTATAATCATATGGCAACTACATTTCTCATTGCTTATGACTGAATCGTTTTTTAAACGTGGAATCAGGGAAGTCCTTCCGTTGTTCCCCGAACCATTCATGATAAAGGACATGTAAACGTGAGTTGTGTCAAGCTCGTTCTGTGAATGATTCTAAGGAGAAAGGCCTGACAAATGTAGTCGTAAATCAAAAACCGAAACGGGAAAAGTTCCTGACGTTTGCTAGCGAAATTATTCCCACATACTTAAATTAGTAGCCACATCGCGAATAGTTTTTGGTTACTTGATATTGAGATTTGAGTATTATCAAAACTTACTTTAGACGCACGAAAAGATTCATTGTATATTCCCAATTTTTTGTTATAAAAATAAGGAAAAAGAAGGAGAAATTCTTGAAAAGCATTGAAAAAAAACAGAATCCAGGCATCTTTTTCCTAACTTTATCATGCTCGAAATAGATTCCTCGTTCCGCACGATCACACAGAATGACTCAGAGCAAGGCATTCTGGCGAGTCTATGTAAATCGAGGCAAACAGTTAGAGAGTGCGAAAATAGCATGTACATTGGCGATGGTCTCACCGCGAATGTATTGTTGGCAAATTGCCCAGAACGCCGTGTCAGAGAGAGAGAGTGTGCAAAATAACGAGGCCAAGTTACTGAATTTGACTTATTGGTGTGATCGTATCATTTTATAAATGTAATACACGTGTCGGTCATATTCTAATTGTTTTCCTATAATTTGTTTTTATTTCTTTAATGGATTTAACTTACAATCTCGACATTCACAATTAACGGGATTAACAGGGTGTTTTTAGCAAAACTGTACTCGGTAGGTGGGACTGGGATGGAGATGTCCTCTACAGAAGAAGAACGATGTTAGAACATCGTATGCATAGGAATGAGCTTTCGGGCAGGCGTCCTGTAAAGATTCTCTACATCAATCACCCATTTTTAGAACAATTTGTTCTCATAAAAAACAAAGTGGTAACCGGAAAAAGCACCTTGTATATGGCGTGATAGTTCCTGGGCCAATTAGATGGACGGCAAGTCCGAGGAGTTGAATGAAGTCCGCGACAGCAATATTGATCTGTGTTGTATGCGAGACACGCACTTTTGCAGCCAACAATCTGAAAAATACCACAATCTTCAGTAATTATTACAAATTTACAGACACTCATCCCAGATAATAAAACGTTCCGCTCCTAAACAACAGATACGGCTGCGAGAGAGCATGATAAAGCGAGAGACAAGTCGAGGTATAGAAAGAGAGCACACCACCAGTAGTCCATTTCATGAACGTATCATTTAAAATTGTAATATTGTTGAACAGTTCGAGGGGAAAAATGTTGCACAAAACGTACCGTTTGAGCAGCCATATAGAACTATCAAAATAATTTTCAATTAAAAATAAAGAGCATGCGAAATTATCATTTTAAAGTTGGAATTGTGTCATTTTTAAGTTTGAAAAAAATACTGCTGAAGATCATTTCTACGATTTAGAGTATATTTTTGAGGAGGGGGGTGACATTTGAGCAACCGACATTTGAGCAACCGACATTTGAGCAACCGACACTTGAGCAACCGACATTTTAGCAACGAGCCATAACTCACCAAGGAGTGAGCCTAGCGCTGTGGGAGTGGTACCATTGTGACCAGCATCAGAAAAAAATAGATTTCGTAATTAATTAATTAATTAGCATCATTAATGAGATATTAATTAATTAATTATGAAATCTCTATTACCTGATGCTGATCACTATGGTACCACTCCCATAGCTCTAGGCTCACTCCTAGCTGAGTTATTACCCGTTGCTTAAATGTCGGTTGCTCAAATGTCGGTTGCTCAAATGTCACCCCCCCCATTTTTGACATAGCTTCTCGCCGTTATTGTTTATCAACGAAACGCTTCATTCTTTCGGGAATTTGTAAAATAGAACGCATCTTACCCGTCTGTTCTTCACAACTCTCAACTCAGGCGGACAATAATATCTTTCGGTGAGATTCTTGAAGCAATCTCCCGCTCTTTTACATTCGCTATACGTGCGATTTGTGCGGAAGGTTCCCTAAAGAGTACAGTATACCCAATTAATATTTTCCGTAATCGTCTGAAATATAAATAATAATAACAAAGATAATAATAATAATAATAATAATAATAATAATAATAATAACAAAGATAATAATAATATTATAATAATGAGAACCTTCGCGTTGAAAATACAATAAAAAATTAATTTTCCTTCGTGATGCTCTTTTTTTAAATATAAGAGAGGAATCGCCAGAGAATCGACCACTTTGCGGCGGTTGAGTCTTTTTCACCAAATTGGCTTTAAAGCAAATGCAAGGTACTATCAAACGTGCTCTTTCCGATATCGATTCCTAATTTTCACGAAACCTCTTATTTTTCAAGTACGCGCATGTCAAAGTGACGCGCACTTTCGGCGGAATACGTGTTTTTAGGGACCGCAGCGCATACAACGAAATCGAGCGTAAAAGTCTAGCTTTCTCGTGAATGATAGTTTTAATTGTGCTGATTCGACTAATTAAAATTAAAATAGTCAATAAAATAAAACAAAGTGGCAAAACGTCTTCGAAAATGTGTTGCAAAAACACATGAAAGTGGGCGGGGTTTGGTGAGTTCCATGTGTCAGATCTGTGTCAAATTCATAACTCGAAATGAAATTTCGAGAATTTTTCATGAAATGAATTTTTCTTTTCCTATGTTTTATGTATAAATCGAGTACCCAATACTAATGCAGTATGTGGAAGCAATGGTATTTGAAATAATATTCATACAACATCACAGGAATACATTTTCGAGTACGTGTGATATTTTGTCAGTTTATGTACATTTTGTTCAACTACATTTCCCGACTAACTTAGGATGCCTTCCTAAGAGTCCTACGCTAGTAGATCTTGGAAGAACATGCAGCGCTGAAGCTGCTAAATATTTTCTAAAAATGCAAAAGTTTTCGTTAATATCTTTTCAATTCGGAGCAGCTTCTCACTTTATTTATCCACAAGTCAATATATTAGTGCTCCTTAACAGCTCCACAAACCCTTGAGAAACAATGAAAATGGTATGAAAATTTATAATTTTTTGAAAACACATCTCTTTACAAAATTCTCGTTGGCGGTTGAACGCGAATGAGCATGAACAATATCGAGGTAAAGTGTGATGCAGACACTACCCATTATATTAAAAAATATAAGAACCCTAGACCTCAACTATAGCAAGAAAAAATAAATAAAATAGAAGAAAATGGGTGGTAATGCGATACTTGAAATTCATGATTTTCGACGCTGAGGCTTTGCGCGTCATTGCGCACCCCTAGCTCCTGTTCTGTTTCAAGTACCAAAATCGACACATTATTATAGTATTCAAATTAGAGAACGGCATCATGCGGCATCTAGAGAGAACAGTGTTTGAAAAGTTCGTGTTTGGATCGCTCGCAAAAAAAGATATTCCAGCCCTCCAACGGGAACCTATAATGACGATATAGTGGAATGCTAGCAGACAATCGCGTAACGCAAGAGAAATAAAAAATAAACTGCAGGAAGTAACAAAAAATAAATTTTGAAAATGAGTACTTCACTCAGTTCGCGATAGAATTCGAAAGTGGGCGCCTTGTATACTGTAGCGGCGCTTCCACAAGTGTCGAAAAGTGGGCGGAGACTGCGGTACCTACGTGTTTTTCGATTAAAACTTCGTGAAAACTTGTGAAAATGGGGGTAACTACAAGTTTAGATCATTATTTGATGGACTAACGGCGGTTTGTTGATCCAAACGCAAATATCGTGATATACAAACTTAATTTCAAAAGCAAAGTTGGTCAGCAATTCGAGGGCTAAACTTAAACTGTCTCATTGCAAGAAGCGTGCGGATCATAAACGAACAAGCGAAATCTTACCCCCTTTTTCAGAATTTAACGAATCTTTCAAGTGAAATATCTCGCAAATTTGGCGACTAAAAAATTCTACCGCCGCAGACCCCCCTCAAATGGTCGATCCAATCCCAATTCCTCTCGGTCTGACAATGGAGATAATCACGTATCACCTCTACGACATCAATGAGCACTGGTAAGTTGTACCCATCAAGCATGGAAACGTGGTAGTAATCCTTGCCTCCTGCCACATTCAATGTTATTTCGGCAGTGGAAACGGGCGGTTCACCTCCGCGCCCTTCGCATTGTAGCTTGTTCTCAATACACGAAAATAAATTCTAATTTAAACATCGTTTTACCGTTATCAATATTTTTCAATACCGATGCCAAATAGAATGCTCACAAAGAAAAAAAACATAAGTTCGCATATGAAAAAAATACAGGGTTTCAAACACTAATGCTAGAGAGCGTGCGAAAACAAGAGAGTCGATCTCTCGTATCAGAACGCTCTCTCAATATTAGTGTTTGAAACTATGAATTTTGACATAGCGAAACACTAACTTTTAGTGTTTTTTTTCTTTGTGAGTATTACATTTATAAAATGATACGATCATACCAAAAAGCCGAATTACGAACTTCCGTTGTTTACCATACAGGACATTGGCGACCCTCTCGCTTTTGCGTGCTCTCTCGTCTCGGTAAACACAGGAAGTCCCAGTTCGACATTTTGTTTGATCGTATCATTTTATAAATGTAATACTCACCCCACAGAATCCAGTGTCGCAGTTGAAGTTGGAATCGCATCCTGTTCTCCCCCAAATTCGACCTGCCGTCCATCCATTCGGTACGCAGATTGTCTTATTCTAGAAAGTAAAAGAGAGATGGAAACGAAATTATCAGATTCAAATGCCTATAGATTTTTAATATATAGTAGGTACGAGGTAAAGAATGTATACGACAACACGGCATCAAGTTGGCACCATGCCAAGAGCGTCTCTCGTTGTCTGACCCTCTCGTTTGGCGCGCTCTCCCCTCATCTCTCTCTTTCTCTACCTCGTTCTCGCCGACTCCGTTTCGAATGCTGTGGACAACTTCAATGTGCAAAGAAAGTAGGCTCTGCTTATAAATATTGGATAAACCATAATGAATGTTGTTGCACCGCGTTCTGGAGAGTCTACGCAATGGGAAAATAGTATGTAAACGAGCGATGGTCTCACCACGAATTCAGTTTTGGCATTGGATATTGCAGAGAGTCGAATACCTTTCCCGCGGGCAAGTAGAATCCACCACCTTCCACAAGCGTTGATCCCTGTATTCCTGGCCACACTGGGAACGGACAGTTGTTGTACACCTGACGAGAAAACTGACATGAAAAAGAAGAAAGGAAGGGCCTTTATATCGTATGGTTTTAACGTTGGAGGGTTGGTCAAAGGAAACTGGAGGAAGAGAATGCGCAAGAGAGCCCCGCTCAATGTTACACTTTCGAACTCCAAACCCCTTTATGCAGGGATAACGTGTACGTGGAATGATGCGCATTGAGATAGTATCGATTGTTCACGTATTGAAAAGTAGCTAAAGCGTTCCTAAACATTACAATAGAACAAGGATACATTTGCTCTTCTCACTATAATAATAATATAAGAGAGGAATCGTGAGAGACTCGACCACTTCGGCCATGGCCAGGACGTAGAAATTCATGATTTTTAATTTGGCTGAATATTTTTTCTAAGGTAGTTCAACACCTCCTCTATCGATTGGCGTTGACAGAATTTTTATAAAAAATTTCGCAACCGCGTGAAACATATCCAAACCTGGAGTCTTCGGATTTTTCCGCCGATAGGTCAAAGTTTGAGAAATCATAACTCGGTTCAGAATGAAGGTAGAAAATTGCGGTTTTGTTTGTTAGATAGATAATATCGTAGGCTACAGTTTGGACCGTGCCAACTCATTCCTGGCTGATTGTGTGGAGCGTAGCGGTCGGTTTCATATTTTACACCGCTAGCCATTCCCTTAGAAGTTCCCTCATCATGCGAAGAGCAGTCGGAAAATTGAAAGTGAGTCCCTATCTATTCATCGTGGGCAGCTATAACAACTAAGTTTTCCAATATTTGTCTGAAAGCGCGTGCTCTGCCTTCTCAAATCTCATAAAAAATCGAAGACTCAAAATTGCTCAAATTTCAGAACAAAAAATATTAATTGTGAGGATGTCTGAAACGGTTCGAGCAAAATATTGCCCTCGTTGATTCTCATATACCTAAAGAAGAACTATGAAACTAATAACTTTAACTTCTGGAAAGATTTTTTTTTGGAAAAATACCACGAACCCGGGTTCATGGTGAAAAATATTTTTGGACCATGACCCCGGGTTCATGGTATTTTTCAAAAAAATATTTTTTCCAAAAGTTTAAGTTATTGGTTTCGTAGTTCTTCTTTAGGTATATGAAAATGAATGTGGGCAAAATTTCACTATAAGCGTTTCAAATATCCTCAGAATTAATTTTTTAATGTGACAAATTTGAAAACTTTTGAGTTTTCTATTTTTTTCGAGGTCAAATCATTCACAGATTTGTATACTATCAACAACAAAATGATGCAATGAAACCCTCCGAACAATTTGACCTGCGCAAGGATTCGGTAGAGATCCAAAATTCTGAGATATGTGTGAAAAAAGTGGATTTATTTTCGAAAAATACGATATTTGCTCTTTGAGAAGGCAGAGCACGCGCTTTCAGACAAATATTGGAAACCTTAGTTGTTATAGCTGCCCACGATGAATAGATAGGGACTCACTTTCAATTTTCCGACTGCTCTTCGCATGATTAAGGAACTTCTAAGGGAATGGCTAGCGGTGTAAAATATGAAATCGACCATCACTCGAAGAGTGTTGGAAATGCAGTAACCATTTTAGTATCTGCATGTATCTGCAAAAATCTTCTCCCGAGCATAATCTCTCATGATTATAACAACAATATTATACAATAGGACCTTGTAAAGTACAGTTTCTTCAAAAGTGAAATTCAGACCTGAAATTTTTCGATTTTTTTTCTCAAAAAGTTCGCTTTAAAAGTCCCCTAAATCAACTTGTATGGTGTTTTTAGATTGTTTATGATTATTTACACTGCAAATGACACAGTTTGTGACAATAGCATAAAAAAAATTTTTTTCAAAAAAAAATTCAGCAGCGCTCATTTGCCACGCAAGACCCGATTTGGACGACTTGCGAGTTCTAGTGAGCAACAGAGCTGCATGTTCTAACAAACAAAGAACCTAAGACCAGTTTTAACATTACAGCGATTTATAACATTTTTTATGAAACCGACCGCTACGCTCCACACAATCAGCCAGGAATGAGTTGGCACGGTCCAAACTGTAGCCTACAATATTATCTAATATTGTAGGCTACAGTTAAGTTTTCGCAGTTAAGTTTTTTTCCGGAAAGTTTTCGCACTCTGACACTCGCGACGTCATAAAAATCGCTTTAGCAGACAATTAAGATAATGACATAATATATTAAGTGGGCAATACATTCATAATTCTTTTAAGCCCTAGTACTCATTATTTGCTATAGACTTCATCTTTATGCATCAATTCCCGTGATGTATACTCTGATCGATCACAGCCCAGTTTAGCTTTTCAATTTTCTCTAAAAATATTGGGTGAATGAAAATAGTGTTAAACTGGTTGATTATATAGAGTAGGATGCCCCCTCAGTCTAAGCATAATTTAAATTTTGCTAGCGTTTCTGTTTAGCAGACTACATCTTCGAAGAATACACCCTCTTTTGTTGTAGTATGCCCTAAATTAACCCCTCGTTCAGAGAACTGAGAAGACTACTCCCAAAATGAGTCCGCTTTAGGTGGACACTTACTTTTTATATGTATAATTCCCACCGTGAACAAAATCCTGAATCAGCGTGGTTGGCTGACGAAATTCGCTCAAATCCTTTTTCACGACTTTTCCGGTTTAAGCTCAAAAATCGTGCTGAGGAGTACGGAAAAATTTTTTACTCTCATAGAAGATTGCTCAGCCCAATAATCGAATTGGGTGAACAGTTGACTACGTACGATTAACCTGTCAGAAGATTGGAATGGCTGAACGTCGGAGAGAATTCATAGACTGTCGCAAAGAATAGAAAGAATGAAAATAGAGAAATGTGAAAGTTATTCTTGATCGGACTCGGTTCCATCTAGAGAAAAGGGTTATCCAATTGTGCCATCATTAACGCTGACCTCTGTACTTCCGAACTGTAAGAGGTTTCCATCAGAGTTCTGTCTGGTCTCATAATAGAAGGAAAAATCCAAACTGTGGTGGGCAATGTAAGACCAAATTTTTCGAAATTGGTCCAGAAAAAGTTGGAGAAAGGACGGTGTTGGGACTGCTTCATGCCCAACCTTCACACTATATCAGCCCGTGAGATTATCACTGTTTCAAATTCCTCACTTCTTCCAGTGTCGAAAAAGAATTCCCCCTATGGGACCTATCTCGGACTTCGAGGTATGAATTGACTTGCAACCCCTGTATTTCTAAAGAAGAGGAATCGTCACTATGTCCATTCTATGGGAGGAGGTCGTGAGTAGGAAGAGATGATACAATAATTACTTGCCGCTGTGAGGTATTGGAGATATTCAATGAAAATATGTTTCTTCGAAATAGTGCGAAAACTTTCCGGACACCCTTATATTTATACGAGTCACGAGGAAACGCGGTACAATAAGACAAATTAAAAGAAAGGCACTAATCATTATTGGACAACAACAACAAAAGACACACCTCAATGCACGAGTTATCCAATCCGCAGTCGGCCGCAGCAACTAACGCAAAGGCTGAGAGAAGGGCAAGTGTGTAAAGCATAGTTGCTCCTTCTACACTCTCCACCGCCGCCTTTTCATTGATGCAGGCTGATGCCTTCTTACTCATAGGCTTAACCTCTTTATTTGATCAGAGGATGATGTTTCGAAAGAAAAAAGAACTCTACAGTGCATATTTCCTCTGAAGGCGGTTTTTTTTTCTCTGAGTGCTCCGCGAGAGGAGGGGATTAGGATAGAGAGGACGATAGCATACACACGTTTAGAAATCACCATCTCATTGGTGCTCACTAAGTAAATAGTTTTTTATAGCTACTCAACTTCTTTGACATATCATTATACAAAACAGCCACATCAGTGATGATCAAACGAGCAAGGTACATCATTCCAAACCTACAGACCAGGGTTTGGGCGAGAGAGTATGCAAAAGTGAGAGAGTCCTCTCGATTTCACACACTATCTCACTCCAAAGCCCTTTCTGGATGGGTGACCGGCCTGTGGAATGATGTGAAGGGAACCTCCAAAGAGGGGTCAGAAGAGAGAATTAGCGTAGAATCCCGAGGGACTCTCTCAGTTTCCCACAATACCTCGCAACTGACCCGTTTCTGAAGATTTGCCAGAAAGGGACGCAATATCAATGATCAAACGTGCATGAGATCACAATGAAGGAAAAAGTGAAAGCACATTTTCGAAGAAATAAGTGCAGCCCAGTTGAGACGAAAGAAAGAAGATACAAGTTAGAGCAAAAACTTTGATATGTACAGACTGCATTAAAAAAACGAAAATATCCGTTTAGCTATCAGGATGCAGGTGGATCTCGCTTCGGTGTTGTGTGTATCCTCACGAAGTATCTTTTTTCTCTGAATTTGTCACACCTCAGCCGTATTATTACATTTATAAAATGATACGAACACAGAAAAAGTCAAAATGGTACTTCCTGTGTTTACCAAAGCGAGAGAGCGGGCAAAAGTGAGAGGGTCGCGTACGTGCCTGTGTGGTAAACAACGGAAGTCCGACATTTGACTTTTTGGTGTGATCGTATCATTTTATAAATGTAATACCGATCTCTCACAAAATGCCGGAGTACGAGTACCGAATCGGCATCCCTTGTCACATGATACCAAACCTATTTTGTGTGCAAAAGTGAGAGAGCCCCTCTCCATTTCACACGCTCTCTCACTCCAAAGGCCTAACTGGAAGGTTGACCGGCCTGTGGAATGGTGTGTTGTGCACGATAGTGCTACCACCAAGTGCTCACCATAACTCATCTCTATCATTTCGTAGTCAATGTAATTCGAAAAAGAACCTTAAATAGTGACCAAATTAATGACTAAACTATGCTGAAAAAGTACTAAAACTGAGCCAGAAAGAGTCGAGATTGGCAGCAAAATTGAGCAAAAAGGGAAGGTCCCGGGGAGATTTGAACTCCCGTCGCAGGATTCAGAGTCCTGAGTGCTAACCGCTACACCACGGACCACACATCTCTCTCTACCTTTTGTTAGCTCATTAACCTCGCGCTGAAAGGATCGGAAATTATCGCCACTATCCTATTCTCAATAGATCATTGCACTTTCACTTCTCGGCATTTTCTAGCTTGTCACATGATTCCAAACCTACAGACCAGGGTTAGGACGAGAGAGTATGCAAAAGTGAGAGAGTCCCTCTCGATTTCACACGCTCTCTCACTCCAAAGGCCTTTCTGGAAGGTTGACCGGCCTGTGGAATGATGTGATCACTGCGGCATTGTTCATCGTCATCTCACTTGCGATCCACATTTCAGTGCTGATTAAGCCAAGATTTTTCATGAAGTTTAACCGTAATTTTTGATGTATTCCATGTACTTAACTGAAGACCACAAGAAGAAACTCACTATTTTGTGTATTATTCGTGTTACGATTGTAATTTCATCGATTTGTACGGTAATATGAGAAAAAAACGTAGAATTTGCGGTATGAAAACCATTGTAGACAATTTCATTAAACAATTTATTTTACTCCACAGAGACACACGACAGTGACACACAATTCCATCTCCGAATTTCGCCAGACTTCTCTGAAAAATACAAATCCCATTCGTCAAGAGACGGTACAGTGAAGAACACCGGGGGAAGTGCTGTTTCCTGGAAACAGCGGGCGCCATTTTTACGATCTTGGCCTAGTATGCTCAGTATGACAACAATGCTCGCACCACTGTTTCTGGCCTACCTTCTTGCCTCCTTTGCTACTGCTACGGTATTCTAACAGTAGAATTATGAGTTAACACTGGCCTAGTGAAACGTATCTCCCATGACTCTTGGGGTGAGTGATAGTGCGAAGTGATAATGTGCAAGATTGTAGATACATAGTGCGCAACTTCACAACAGCTTATTATTATCAGCGAAAAATATCGGTCAGGGCTGGCAATGCTTCAATCTCGAACCGTCCACAAGCAGGAGAAGTCTGCTCCACAAGACTACTGCCACCTTCGAAGCGTGCAAAGCAATTTGCTGGATTCGGGTGAAACGTTTTTTTGTTAATATTTTTTGACTGTGCAAATATATTGGCATTTGAAGCTTTTACGACCTATTTAACTGCATGTTCTAGTCACGACTACCTGTCCCCCGTCATCTTTGGGTGGGTGCTTTAGGTGGCCTAGACCAGACATCGAACCCAAATAGAATGGCCTTAGCCGACTACCTTAGCCGACTTATATACCTCTTCTTATTATCGTCTCTGATACTATGTGTGTAATTCCAGGCTGACTGTCTCGCTATTTCTCATGGAGAAAGTGTTTGTGCGTTGCTCGGGACAGAAATCGCGGATCAACTGTGCACCAATCCCGTGCCTAAAATTCACGTGAAGTGTGAGAAAAGTCTAGACGACTTGTCAAGTTGCCCAACGCCGATAGACCGTGAGTGCATCTTTCCAAACGACTATATTCATTTTCTAAATATATTATTCATTTTCTAAAATGTATTTAATATTTTCAGATTCATCATCTTGTGGTGCGGAGCCGAGTGAGTACTCTTGCTACCGTGGACTGTGCCAGGTTGAATTTCCTTTTTTTGCACACAGAAAAAAGGGTCTTACATACGGCCCATAAGATAAGGGGGTTCTTAAAAAATGCCTTATATATAAGACCTTTTGTTAAGAACCCCCATATCTTAGGGCCGTATGTAAGATTTTTTTTTCTGTGTGTGAGTAAAATAAATAATGTCATTTCTGTTTCCAACTGTAGGCCATCCTTTTTAAACGACTCATATAATATGCATGATGCTCGTCAGACTGTTTAAAACACACTAGTTCAGTGTAAGAGGGACGCGTCGACGTTAGTTCTTGTCTTCGGTTTCGAGGTGTGGAGTGCCCACTTCATGACCTGCATCAGCAACGAATGGCAATTGATCACACCCGACGGGGCCGTGCGGTCTCCAGTGTTTGAAATATCTGGTATGACTTCAAAGGAGTGACATAAACACCCACGCATACTGTCCGCACCTTTCACGAATTTAATATTCAATAGTTTCTTTTCTATTAGATAGTCTAATTAGCAGATGTATCGTGCGCCTTCTATGATAATCCAAACCCAAGCTGTTGGATGGAGATCTACCCAACTTTTTGCATCCTCTTGTTCGAGAAGGTAACATTCACACGATTTCGAATCACCAGAAAGGGGTCAGAAGCAAGAGAGTGTTCGGGCGGGTTAGAGATTATTTTTGGTACGCTCCATGACTCCTTGCCCACTAGATAAAAAAAAGAATAATAAATTAAGGCGTGCGTAATGCGACTTCATTCTGCGGCTCGGGCTCTATCGATCGATGGTTCGATGTAAAAGGAGTAGAACATCGCACTCAAATCGCGTGTACCGACAGTGGCTGGGGATGGAGGGAGGAGAGTTCGGCCTTGCCTCAGACCATCTTTTGTAAGGCTTGATACAATTTATTGATAAAAATATCTCAAATGCTTCTGCTGCCCTTCTAAAATATGATTAAAGAAAGAATCCCACGAATCACCGTTGCCTGACTTTCAATAAGCCACTACAGTATACCGGACATGAAAATGGAGCGCGCACACTCGTGTTAGGGGCAATTTATATGCTTTCCGTTATGAAAACTATTATATTTTTGATGAAAACCGATATTATCCACAGGGGGGAACAATATTATGTTAATGAAAACTTCATCTTACGTCGATTGCATGTATTTGTGGTCCTAACACGCGTTGCCTGTCGATTATTGGCCCTTTTGTAGCCATTTGAGCGTCAATATATCGATTTAGAGATTACGGTAGATTTTCGGATGCGTTGCAATGTGATCGGGTGAGCGTCCCCCACAGCACTGTGTTGGCAGTATATGTGACCAAATATTCGTGGGAGGCCTTCTTTAAAAGTGGCGTCCCACGAATATCCATGAAGGTCAAAAGCGCTCTCCGTGAGGCAGTGGGAATCGCATGTCCGGTGAGAGCATCGAAAATAGCATGTTTCCATTTTTTTAAGGAAGATGATTCACAAACTGTCAAAAACGACCAGACTCAGTACATCTCACATTGAAACATAACACTTTCGCGGAGTGCGCTGGAATGGGGGGGGAAATGCAGATAAAAGAATTCATGGAACAAATGAAAATCTGGCACACCATATTGTTCATCTTTCACCAATGACGACAGTATCTTTATTTTTTAAAATATTTATTTAGCATCGGACGCTCATCGCATGAATGAAGAAGGAAGGAATAGTTATTTTTAGCACATAGATCGCATGCACAAAGGAACGGCCACTTTCATTAGATACAGTGCTTGCAAAGGGATAATTCTTGAAATTTTTGAAGGAAATCCGCACTCTTAGCTGATGCCATACACTTAACCACTACCGAGAGGAGTCTTCTTCTGCAATGGATATAGTTTTTTTTAAAGAGCGAGCGCACAAACATATATGAAGGCAATTTGCTAAACCCTCCAAACTGGAGCTAGTTCCGGGGTTTTTTGGTCTGGAACTAATTCCCTCACTGGAAGTTTGTGCATTTTCCAGTGAGGGAACTAGTTCCAGACCAAAAAATCCCGGAACTAGTTCCAGTTTGGAGGGTTTAGCAAATTGCCTTCATATTATCTAACATAAGGGACGACAAAATGCCGCACTCGATTTATTTGAATCATTAAACCATTACAGCCATAAGGACGTGGTAAAGTTTAAAATGTAAAAAATGTTTAAAAAAATAAATGTAAGAAAAACATAAAAAATCGTCAAACAACTTTTTTATGATTGCGATTTATGATTGTCGAAATTGCTCTGATTCTGTTGAGTAATGCAATTGAAAAAAACCAAATTCTTAAAAAGTTAACCTCAATACACATTTCGAAAATACTGGCGATGAGAATAATTAAATCAACGATGAGTGTGGAAACCGCCACAACTGATATCACTGAGAGCTGCATCGTCTTGGTAGTCAAATCGGCGGCTGCACTTGCTGCTGAACATCTGGCTGCAGCAGCTCCGATTACTGCAGCAACTATAAACAGCGTCGCACAGCAATAAATGATGTTGCGGCGATGACACATCTGTAAAAGGGGGCTATTTCGATGGAAATAGTTTAATACTTATGTTATTAAATAACTGCTTACCTTGTTAGGATCGGAGGAAAAGAAGGCGCTGATAGTTAGAGGAACGCCAACACACAAGTTTATGAGGATTAAGGCCGGCGTTAGATTTGGAACAACGAGGGCACAGAACACTGTTGAAAATGCACTCGTAAAGGTGAGAATTAGGGCAATCCTGAGTAGATTGTACTGAAATGAATGTATTACTACAGGGGAGCTTTGTTTACGTGAACACTGAATTATATAATATGTTGTGAATATCGTTGTAAATAGTATTCTTTTTTAAATTTTTTTTAAACTGGGAAATTTTTTTCTTCAATTTGGGTACAAATTTCTTAAATTTATTGTCGTTGCCGATTTAACTATGATATTATGCAAAGGTTCGTAAATAGATAATAATTGAAATTATAACACGAACCGTTTGTTTCGCCGTTTCCACTTCCTTTCTGATATGTTCTTCAGAAATAATTATGGCAGCGATATATGGCCCTAATAAGAATCCGACTAATGGAAGTAATGCTCCTTCCATGCTTAAAGAGATGGAGAGAAGAAGGCCGATCAGAATGCACCCAGCTATCAGCAGAGAGATGTAGAGACGAGCTCTCGGACAGCCGTGTAACATCTTAAAGGGACAGTGTATCAAAGGTCTCACCACGATCAATGGAAAAGAGAAATCATAGAAGAGGAGGTATTGGATACATCAATTTGTTTGATGCCTAGTTGACTGCTACATTTGCACCCTTTTACCGAATTACTGTATTGTAAAAAAACGGAAAAAGCGAAGCATGAAAAGATCGAAAATTGAAGTATCAAGTGGATAATTTCACAACGATTTGTTTAATGTGGAAAAATATTGATCACATGTAGTACGGCGTCGCTTTGCAAAACCATAACGGTCAGAATAATTTAACCACTGCGAGCGCGTCTTTTGTACATAATGAAATAGCGTTCATCTAGTGAAAGGGATTTTCGAAATTGATATTTGCACTCCAATTCCACAATTGAATTAACATAAATTGGAAACGTGAGAGACTAGAGCATTTCGATACCCGGTCTACAATCTCTTTTCAAAAAGAAGATAGAGATTCGTTCCTCTTTTAGTTGCGAGGAGAAGCTTCCAAACAACAAACTATACATGGTGCACTTTTTTCTAGCTCATGAGTGCAGCCGTTTCTAACAAATGGAGATTTTGTGCTCATAAAATTCGGTTTTCTTCCTTGTGATCTCTGCCCATATGAAAAAATAATAAACATTATTTGTTCTCTTAACTCCATATCGACGCATGTCGGCAAAATCATAAACTAACAGTGCTCACTTTCATTTCTTCTCTTCACCTAAATGATTGAGCAAACACTGTTTTTGGGATGATGCAGGGAAAAGTCACATGGCATGACTCACTTCCAACCCACTTCAAATACGACCCGTCTCTCTCTCTCTTTCTCTCTCTCTCTCTCTCTCTCTTTCTCACTCTCTCCTCCTCCCTTGGCTGGTACGCCGCTCTTATCGGACTATTTCACCGATGAATACTCATGGTGTTGCTCACTCTATGTCAATATTATTTTGCCGATTCTTTGTTTAGTCTTCAGTGTTTTTTGTTTGTTTTCATAGCATCTATTCAGGAATCGCCTGGCTTTACAAAAATATGGATCGCAACCCGATTAATTATCTCAATAATGAGTCGACTAAAAAGGTAATATCAAATGCTTCTCACTAATTATTTCATCGAATAGACGCTCTATCAAGGGATGATAAAATGAACAATATGACTAGACTTCGAGAAATATCAAAACAACATTTATTTATCGTACACCACAAGGGTGCGACAACATGTACATAAATGGTTGCATACAACAGGTTGCATAAGAGGCAAATCGCTCTCCGCTCTCTTCATTTTTTGCAGTCTCTCACTGCTGGAGCGGTGTATTTGCCTCTTATCGATTGATTAGCTATTTCTCGAAGTCTAAATATGGCAAATCGAACGTCTTTATCCATTTCAGATAGCCTTTCAAACTCTTCCTTCCGAAATAATTTCCCGAATCTGCGAGAATTTGTGTGGGAAGGACAGAATTCGACTTGGCCGTACGAGCAAAAGAATGAATGCAAACGAGAAAGAAGCGGGAAGAAGAGTTTTTGGCGTTGTTAACGTGCTTTGGGTGCGTTTCAATTTTAACTGAATAAGGAAATGCTTATTCATATTTTAATAGCAAGTGGTCTAATTGTGTTAGATTTGCGGCAGAGTAGAACTGAAATGCAAACAATTAATGATTAGCAACATTAACAACTTGATCGGCAACTGGCGCGCGGGATAAAATTATCTTATGATTTCAATTTATAGACAGCCAGTGAAGGTAGCATTTGCGATGGAGAACATCTCAAGTACGATTTGGTTTCCGGAAATTTGGAGGACCTACGAGTACACTCCATCGATTCGAATATTGAAATCAAGAACTGCTTCAGAAATGCAGTAACATTTAGCCTGAAAATGGAGGTGAATACAAAATATTTTTCGCACTCTTATTCATAATCTCATTTAAAAAACTTTTTCAAGATCGGTGATTCTTCCACGCCGGGATATTTTCTACCCAATCTTTTCAGAACTATCAAGTTCGAGAATTTGGAGATGAAATTCACAGGGAATGACGAGTCCTCTGTAAAGTCAGTTATTCGAGATAATTTATTATTCATCAAAATCACCTTTTAATAACAGCAGAAAAATAAGCTCAGCTATAACGTGATACTCGTCAAAAAAGCAAGCGCCCAAAAATATATATTAGCATAAAATATATATATTAGCATAAAAATATAAATATATTAGCATTTAATTTCAGTTTCGTTAAAGCGATGTTCGCAAATCGCGATCTCACACACTCAAACGTCGGAATACAATGGAATCAAATTCATCGAGCATCATTGATTCGAGAATTACTAGCTCAAATTCCTCGACTGAAAGAATTGTCTGTTACACAACCGCTGCGATCTCCGATCGATTACGTAAGTGTTCATTCCTGGACAGAATAGAGTGGGGGAGGGTTTCGTAAAAAACTCTTTCTTTGAATGTTATTCACTCTCTGGCACATTCTTCCTACCTCAATGGTTGGCCAGCCGTGTAGTGGCGATTTCGACATGATCAAGGGGTTTTCTTAAGGAATCAGCCGAGATGGATCTCCCAAATGACGATGCCACCCTACTTCATGTAGCGAAGCACACCAAAACGGCCATGATTTGGGTGGAAGGAAACTACACTGCACAGGGCATATTTGATGCATCAGAGGTAAGAAGTCTTGCATCACTAAAGAGGCAATAACGAACAGAATCTTGCGAAATAGACTTTTATGTTGCTGTATTACCATTGAAAGATATATATATATATATATATATATATATATATATATATATATATATATATATATATATATATATATATATATATATATATATATAACAAATGCTTGCAGGCTCAAATTGCGTGCGGAGTTGATGGTACGGACTCGAACGGACTCTATCTGGTCATCCCTGATTCTATAGAAGAACAACTTCAAGTGTTGGTCGATAACGATTCCAAAAGGCACGAGGAAATCGGGAATGCAGAAAACAGTCGTCCTAAGAAGCAACTCTTCTTTAGAACTGAAGGATCAGGTCGCCGTACTGCCTATATCTACCTTAGCGATACAGCATGAAGTAAATTTTATTTGTCAAAAATTAAATAATGTGTGTTGGCATAACGCTGCCGTGCCTTCTAGTTGATTCGATACTTCATTTTCTTCATTATTTAATGTTTGATAAAACATCGCTAATCACTGCGCAATTTTCGTGCATTCCCCATATACAAAAATGAGTTGTATTCGTCAATGGCATCGCACCGATAAACGCGATGCATGAACAAACGCCGCCCTAGCACGCGTTGGCTGAAAAACAAAACAACACTTCAAACATTACACCTTTTTAAACTCGTATTTTAAAAAAAAAGAGCGGGATAAATAGCGGGAAACATACTGTAATCGAATGCACGCTTTTGTTGACAATCATTGTTCTCATATTTTTGAACGCGGCGTCTGCTAAATGTTGGCGTCCGCCATTCTTCTACTCCGCGAATATTCATACTCGTCTCTCTTTTTGCAGTTCATACTGCCCTTAAGTTGCGTATTGTCGTTTCGGTAGCATTCATTCATTGTTTCCATAGCAATTTCAGATGTCAAATGGCGCCGATACTCCTTGTATAGGAAGAGTGGCGTCTTGCTTCGCTGGATTACTCGCGTACTGCGTCGTCACAGGTACTGGGCAAATCCTTAGAATAATGGTAATAAGCATAAGCTGCCCTGTCACTGTTCCAACTTATTTTTTCTCGATTTTCGTTCCTTACCTCTTTCACCATCTCTCCGGGTATCAATTCAAGTTTTTTTCAGGTCTCTTCCTCGAAATATCATGGGAAGTCGCTGTCCCACTTATCATGGGCCTCTGCGTTTTCGTTGTTTCTACAATATGCATGCTGATTACCATGGCGCAAGCAGAAGTTGAGGTGAGCACGTTTCGGCTCCAAATGATTTTTGATAAAGCTAGAACATCATATCGAAACAGCGTTTACTACAATCATGACTATAATCATTGTTTCCGCAGTTTTCCACCTTCGCTATCGTCTCTTCTCTATGCGCTTTCTGTGCTGGTGCGTCCGTCCTTTGCAGTTTCTATCTTCCTGTTCTCATTTGCACTCTAAACCTTATCCTCGTCTCCTTCGCAGTGCCTCAGTACGTATTCTCGCTGAGAATTTCAGGAAAAGTGAGAATTTCAAGCATTGATCAAAAATCGCATCGAAATGAACCCATAAATTCATTTATCTGCACACACTACACGAGGGTAGCCTCATAACAGACCGCACATCACCTCAGGGCAGGCTCTCGTTTCTACTCAGGCATTGGGGTGGTCGAAACCGCCTTGCGTGTAGGAGACCTAGCACCTTTACCTTAACAATCTTAACAAAAGCGATAAAACGTAATTAAAAAATAATTCTTATTCAGAATAATCATTTGATCATCATTGCCGTCGCTGCGCCTCTTTCTCTTCTCTGCGCCGCTGGCTTTGCTTTATCCGTCAACCAACCATGGACTACTGTATTCCCGACGGCTACTGTACTCCTATTGACAGTCTGCTCCCTGTGCACCAGCATCTACACTATTCGAGCGCAGGTTAGGGATACTATATTATTGATTATTGTTATTATTATTATTATTGTTATTATTATTGATTTTTTCAACGATTAAAGAAATTGCATAAATGGTTCAACTAAGACCCCCATTTCAGGTGGATCTCTGCTTCTGGTTCTATTTATCATTCGGCCTCAGTATTATTATATCCGCGGCCACCGGAGTTTGCTACTTCAACTATCCTACTCTCTTTGACACACTCTTATCGATCGCTCTTGTTCTGGTAACCGTTACCAGCTTCACCGGATGCCTCGTAGCCAAGGTATCGTGCGTTTCAATCATTGTTGTTGGTACACATTTTTATCTAAAATATTTAAGAGACGTGATCGGTAAAACTCGACCACCCCCCGGACGTGGCCCCCCAAATTGAGGCCTGGGGGCCCATACTCGAGTGGTATGAGGGACCTGTGCCCGCATTACACAAAACACCACTTATTTCTATTTGCCGGCTCTGGTCTAGGAGAAAGGTGGTTCTGAGTCGAAAAATGTCGAAAAATCATAATTTCTTAACTTGATGAAATGGACTCTAATATTTATTTGTGTTATGTTTGCGGTGCCCAGATGTTGCTAAAATATAATTTAGATCGTTTTTCGGTGGTATCCGAAACCACTTTTTTGACTCTCAATTTCATTTTTTTCGAAGAAATTGTCGCTTTTTGGAGTTTCTCGCAAATGGGACCATGTGCACAATGTACCTCAACACAATAGTAATCCATATGGACTATAGCCAGGTTGTTCCTGGAATGAAGTTTTTCAAAAAAATTTCCAAACATGCGTTGCTGTAAACATCAAAATTATTGAAACTCCAAAATCACGTTTTTCTCACTCTCGACCATATTCTGCCAGTTAAATTGTCCGTTTTGGCGATTTTTGCTAAAGGGGTCTATGTATACCTTGTACAACAGCACAATATCAGTTCATATGGCCTATAGCCAGGTTGTTCCTGAATTTACATTTTTCAAAAAAAATTCCTAACTTTGAAATTCGTGATGGCAGGAAAATTTTTTTCAATAATTTTAGCTAAAATTGCCTTTTTTTCTCAAAGTCGACGTAAAATATGTTCCATAAGCTGTTTTACAGGAATATCCCTTGCGAAAATACTATAAACATCAAAATTGATGAAATTCAAAAATCACATTTTTCACACTCGGCAATAATTTTGCAAGTCAAATTGTCGCTTTTTGGAGTTTCTCGCAAACGGGTCCATGTGCACAATGTACCTCAACACAAATGTAATCCAGATGGACTATAGCCAGGTTGTTCCTGAAATGAAATTTTTCAAAAAACAATTTCCAACTTTGAAATTCGTGATGTCGCGATCGAAGTTTTTCAAAAAAAATGCTTAAATTGCCTATTTCTCTCATTGTTTTGCTTGCAAAACAGTTTATTTAAAATATTTTACGTCATCTGTAAGAAAACTATTCAAGTTGAGCGTTTTTTTGGTTTTTTGTTTGAAAAAAATTCGTTGACTACAGCACGAATTTCAAAGTTGGGAATTATTTTTTGAAAAACTTCATTTCAGGAACAACCTGGCTATAGTCCATATGGATTACATTTGTGTTGAGGAACATTGTGCACATGGACACGTTTGCGAGAAACTCCAAAAAGCGACAATTTGACTTGCAAAATTATTGACGAGAGTGAAAAAAAGTGTTTCTGGAATTTCATCGATTTTGATGTTTCTAGTATTTTCACAGGGGATATTCCTGTAAAACAGTTTATGGAACATGTTTTACGTCGACTGTGAGAAAAACAGGAAATTTGAGCTAAAAATATTGAAAAACTTTTTTCCCGACAGTACGAATTCCAAAGTTGGGAATTCTTTTTTTTTTTAAACTTCATTTAAGGAACAACCTGGCTATAGTCCATATGGATTACATTTGTGTTGAGGTACATTGTGCACATGGACCCGTTTGCGAGTAACTCCTAAAAGCGACAATTTGACTTGCCAAATTATGGTCGAGAGTGAAAAAACGTGATTTTGGAATTTCAATAATTTTGATGTTTACAGTATGTTAGCAACGCATCTAGTTGCAAAACATTTTATTAGACGTATTTTACGCCGTCTGTGAGAAAAACAGGCAATTTGAGATAAAAATGTTGAAAAACTTCGTTCCTTATTCCACGAGTTCCAAAGTTTGGATTTTTTTTTGAAAAACTTCATTTAAGGAACAACCTGGCTATAGTCCATATGGATTACATTTGTGTTGAGGTACATTGTGCACATGGACCCGTTTGCGAGTAACTCCTAAAAGCGACAATTTGACTTGCCAAATTATGGTCGAGAGTGAAAAAACGTGATTTTGGAATTTCAATAATTTTGATGTTTACAGTATGTTAGCAACGCATCTAGTTGCAAAACATTTTATTAGACGTATTTTACGCCGTCTGTGAGAAAAACAGGCAATTTGAGATAAAAATGTTGAAAAACTTCGTTCCTTATTCCACGAGTTCCAAAGTTTGGATTTTTTTTTGAAAAACTTCATTCCAGGAACAACCTGGCTATAGTCCATATGGATTATTATTGTGTTGAGGTACATTGTGCACATGGTCCCGTTTGCGAGAAACTCCAAAAAGCGACAATTTCTTTGAAAAAAACGAAATTGAGAGTCAAAAAAGTGGTTTCGGATACCACCGAAAAACGATCTAAATTATATTTTAGCAACATCTGGGCACCGCAAACATAACACAAATAAATAATAGAGTCCATTTCATCAAGTTAAGAAATTATGATTTTTAGACATTTTTCGACTCCGAACCACCTTTCTCCTAGACCAGAGCCGGCAAATAGAAATAAGTGGTGTTTTGTGTAATGCGGGCACAGGTCCCTCATACCACTCGAGTATGGGCCCCCAAGCCTCAATTTGGGGGGCCACGTCCGGCCAGGGTTAGATATGGTCGAGTCTTACCGATCACGTCTCTTAAACTGTAATCCTTCCAGGGTATCAGCCACATCTTGGCCAAATTGAGTGCGGCCGCGACCGTTTTGCTTGCCGGCCTCTGCGGTTGGATCTACACGTGGCCAGAGGAGAAAAGCAGTCCGTGGTTCACTCTTGCGGTTTTATCGCTAATTGCAGTGCACAGTTGCTTCGTAATTTGTCTCGCGGATATTCGCAGCAGGGTGAGATCGTGAAATGACTTTAATTTTATTTATTTTAATTGTTTTATTTTTATTTTGAATTTATTTCCCATACATTTTGATTTTTTGGGTAGCCCAGTATATAATTATTGCGCCATTCAGGAAAAACTTCGTACGGTGCCAACGTCGATCAATCGCGAATGCTCATTGCAAATCACTGCCCTTGTCATTATTACGATATGCATGGTTGGTTTATTCAACTCATTGCAGACTAGTTAATGAGAATGGATCCCCGCTCCCGCTCATTAACATCCAAAGTGCACTGATTGTGAGTGGTAGAGAGTACGTTCCCGTTTCTACGTAATTTTGGCAACCTGCCAAGGGAGCACATTTGGTGATTTAGTGATAGTGTATTTAGTGTAGTGTACTACGACATTAACAATGACCCGTGCTAGCATCTCTATCACTATTCCGTAAAATAAAAAAAACCGCAACATTAAAGTCTAAGTGTAAGAATTTTCACACATTTTGTGCACATGTTGTCGCACTCTTGCGATGTGCGATATATAAACATAACGCAACATTGTTTCAGATTGTCGACGTTAGCTCCACCAACTTCTATCTCACACCGTACCCATTTTTACTCTCGCCCATGCTTGTTCTACTTGCAATTCTCTACCTCGCTCTCGTTTACACGCTCGATTTGCTTCGCCATTGGGTATGTTAAATTAAGGTACCCCAAACAAATCCAATTGAAATATCATTTTCACGAAATATGGGAAAAAATTGTCGTGCTCATTTATCCAATAATAATTTAATATCATAATTCAGCTTCCCTCTATGCAAAATTGCTGTATCGCCGTGCTATGCGCCTTTGCTTTCTTCTACCTGCTCTTTCTCACTTGCGTCGCACAGCCTGCTCCCAAAGCAGCCACGCTGTATATCACGACAATCTTACTGCTCTCAATCATTGCTTATTTCATCAGTGCAACGTGCAGTGCGGTGAGTGTCAAATTTAAACCATATTTCAACATTGGTACTTATAGAACGATGCAGAATGTTTTAAAATGTAAAGTTCGAAAAAAATTTATCAATACTTTGCTGCAGTATGCACGAGAGTGGAATGCAGAGCAAGCGTTGAAGAGGCAGGCAAGCAGGCGCCCGCGCCTCTCCCCATGAACGATATCGAGGCTCAAGACGACGATAGGTACTTATAGAACGATGCAGAATGTTTTAAAATGTAAAGTTCGAAAAAAATTTATCAATACTTTGCTGCAGTATGCACGAGAGTGGAATGCAGAGCAAGCGTTGAAGAGGCAGGCACAGCAGGCGCCCGCGCCAGCGCCCGCGCCTCTCCCCATGAACGATATCGAGGCTCAAGACGACGATAGTGATTACCAATCGAGACAAAGCGAAGATGAGGAGGAAGATGAGATGGATCAGAATGTTTGAAAAATCTAACACAATTTTCAATGTGCTCAAATGGTTCTGAATAATACAATCGCAATCTCTGTTTATTATGTCGTTTTTTTTTTTTACGGTACTACGGTCCCAAAACCAAGATTTCGTAACAATTATAAAGTTTGCCGTTCTTCTATGTTTGCGCAAAAATGTGAACTTTTGACCGATTACCAATCGGGAGATCTATTTTTTTAAAATATATTTTCCTTTCGAAAAAGGCTACTGAAATACTAACCATGATCTCAGAATGGCTGAAATGCTTGTGAATGTCCGTTCTCATATATGTGTATTATCAGTTAAACTGTTGATCGATTACTAATCGGGGATGGCCGATTGCTAATCACTCAATACTCCATCTATCTTACAGAGAAAATAAGCAACAGCAGGGAACGTTCATATTGAAGAGACGCATAACTATCTTTTTCCAATATCTATGTGTTGACCTTGCGGTATTATGGTTAAATGAAGATTTGAAAGAGATCAGTAGGAGCTATCAGCTTACACAATCGAGATCGGTATAAAAGGGCCGTGGTCGGGGAGGGGTGAGAGGGAAGAGTGATGTTTACAACTCTCGCTCTCCTTTCTGCTGCAGTTGTAGCAGCTGCGGCCGACTGCGGATGGGGAAATGCGTGCATTGAGGTTAGTTACGTTACGTTTGTGTCTTTTTCTAAGCATGAACGAAAAGGGAATGCTAGGGAGTCCATTTGATCCTATGTTAATTGTCTGAGAAGTTTTGGGAAGTGCTTTGTGCGGGAGGGGGTCCAGCGCTTGTTAACATAACATAGTGACCGATCGAGCATAGAATTTTCACAACTATTCGTGTTGCAACGAATGATTATCTTCATTTTGTTTTTTCTTCATTATATCAAAATTCCAGGTGTACAACAAGTGTCCTTTCCCAGTGTGGCCAGGCATTCAGGGTTCCACGCATGTAGAAGGAGGTGGATTCTATCTGGCTGCGGGACAGGTACTGTTGAATTTCTGTTTTAATCGACATATATTCGTCACGATGTTTCTGTTATTTAGTTTCTCAAATCCCTTAAATTTTGAAAGTCGAAATCTGGAAGCCACTTATTTCTTAGAAAATAAACATACATTAGCATTTGCCGTTATCGCAACATTTATTCTAAGTTTCATATTTACTTTCCAGAGCAAAACCATCGGCGTTCCGAATGATTGGAGGGCGGCAAGAATTTGGGCGAGAACGGGTTGTGACGCGAACTTCAACTGCGAAACTGGATTTTGTGGGGTGAATTCAATATTTTTTTAACAAAATGGACCACCTTGAAACATTGAAACCGACGACAGAAAATACTAAATTATGAAAAGATTGAAATATAATTTGTGTGTTCATAGCAAACTAATTCTTGCTCCCTCAGCGTGAAAGGTGAATTGTGTGTAACCCAATAAATAATTAAGAACAAGCTGAAATGCGAGGGTCGCGGGGGTCGACCGCCCGCTTCTCTTGCCGAATTCACATTGCGAGGCCACGGTGAACAGGATTACTGCGACGTTTCCATGGTTGACGGGTACAATATACCCGTGCTCATCGATGTGGTGGAAGTGAGTCTGCTATTACAAATTCTTAAAAAAAACACTCGTCTCAAATAATATAACGTTCCGCTGGAGCACGGAAAAGGAAAACACGTATCTTTCCTTTGTTATTTCAAAAGATTTTCGGTGGTTAGAAATCGGTATACGGCATTTTTTAGGGCACCTACCGCAGCAACGGCGGGAAATACGACTGTAAGCGAGCCGGTGGCTGCTTCAAGAACCTCAGCGACAATAGCATTTGTCCGTCCGAGTTGAGACTAGTGAATAATGGAAGGGTGTGTTGTACTCACATCACTACATACGATACTATCAGATTAGTAGCCAATTTTATCAACGCATTCTGTTTCGATCTCATCTGGCAAACGCCTTTGTGGAGGCTATTATCTGTGTTGTTTTTCCACAAGGATTATTTTTCTAAAAATTGTTTGAACCACGCTGTAAACTTGCTCTTTCAGACGGTCGCATGCAAGAGTGCATGCAACGCTTTCAACACCGATGAATACTGCTGTCGTGGGGCTCACTCAACTCCGCGGACGTGTCGTGCGTCTGACTGGCATACAAGCTACCCGGCTATATTCAAGGTATTTTTTTTTCATTTTTCAAAATTCCAGCAAATCGATTTTTTGTTGTAGTCACATGTTGACAATATGACAATTTGAGGAATACAGCACTTTTTGTTATTTCCGTCTAAATTCAGTCGTTCGTTTCGTTTTCACATAAATTTGATTTCCCCAAAGCTTATTCATATGCCTACGACGATGCATCTTCGACCTTCGTCTGTAGAGGAAAGAACTACCCCAGCCCCACCTACCGCGTTCAATTCTGCTAAAATGCCCTGTAAATCCAATGTAACATGGCTTATTTGTAAATTATTCATTACAGAACTAAAGTCATGTAACGATATAAAGAACTAGAGTAATTTTGATTAATGCATGTATCTAGAGGACAGTACCGAATGCACATCAAAGAGCAGTCAGGCGCCAGATTAGATGCGAAATGAGAGAGAACTGGTCTATGAATACCTTATTTCCCGGATACGCTTTTCTCTTTGAAATGATCCTATTTAGTCCAAGACAGTACCATTTCTTTCGCCCTCTCGTTCAGTCCGATCGCCGTTTCATTGAGTAACTGCTGCTTCGCGGCGACCCATCCAAATTCATCCAAAACCGCAAATCGAACTCCAAGTACGAAAGTGGCTGATGTGAAAATGAGCGTGATGAGACAAAGGCCGGCGTTGACAAGAGGGTGCAACTGGAAATTAGGGAACGGTGCAATAACAAGATAATTAAGAAGCCAAATAGAACGATTTTTTTATTATTTAAAAAAATATTAAGTATAACCTTATGTATAACCCACGGAAAATAGGACGGCGCTGATTGGCAGACCGACGGGAACATTGACAAGTGAGAAATGGATTAACGAATGAGCTGAGAATGGCAGAGACTGCACTCATGAAGGACAGTAGAAAGGCTACCGCCAGTAGACTGTGCTAAAAAAATCGCCAACGGGGCGCAATCGGGCAAAATGATATCGCATATCGTGATCAGCACCCAAAAGAACCCCCTAATGCCAACTTTTCAGAAAATCGATTTTCCGCCGATTGTTCGATCCTTTTTCAGATACGGCGTTATATGCGGCATCAAAGTCACTAATTAAGTTGTTAACGAAATATGTATGCATATAACGTATGGATTAATCATTAATTACGAAAACAGAATCCCAAGATTAAGTATTATTTATGCAGCACGAAGCGGTGGCTGTGCGACAGGTGCAGCAGCTGCAGCTTTTGCAGTTTCTTCGCATTCCTGCGAAATATAGCAATTTTTAGAGAATGTGTATTGATTACGTGCGATGTTTTAACACTCTATATTTGCATAATAAATATGTATATATATTTCGAAACGATTTTCATGAACAGAGTGTGGATACCTGTGCGTAGAAGTAGATAGAGATGGCGATGAAATGGAGGGTAAGTGAGATGAGAATGTACATCGATGCAACGAAAACTCGCGTCTCGCTCATTTCCCAATTGGAGAAGATGAATGTAGCAATAGTGAGGATAGAAGCACCGGCCAACACACCCGCCATCCACTTGCAGAACCGGGAAATCTGCATTTGGCACTGATAAATCATATTATTGACATCGTTTTTATTATTATTATTATCATTATTATTATTATTATTATTATAATATTATTATCAATCTCATCGCGATGCACGCTTTTTCTAATGAAAGACTTAACCGAAATAAAGAATGCTTACGATTGGGTACAAATTACGAATGGCGTAGTGAAGGAGTTCGTATAAAAATTGAAGCACAGCCATAAGAGCAGACACGACAGAGGACCTCGGTGGAAGTAAGTATATGGCAATGATGTCGGCTACCTAAGTAAAATACAAGACTCCATCTATTTTTTTACATTTTGATTTTTTTTCAGTACTATTTGAATAGAAATAAATTGTTGCGAATCGACAGTTTGTTCTCTGAAATTTCGCTCTCATTCGATTACAAAGTTTGATTCTAATTGTTCATCATTCTTATGTAATAATTCTCACCATAAGCACGAAGATTCCAACTGCTAGCGAGATGTGAATTTTGCCAGGACGAACTGGCGCTTGGATCTAAAATATATTTTGACTATGAAACACTGTTAACCAACTAGTAACGTTAATTTCAACTAGATAACGAAGATTTCAACTAGATAAATCAATTGGTGATCAAAGGACTCACTGTATCCTTGTATAATCGATCGCCATGCTTACGATCGTATTGAACATGCACACCATAGGGAACTTAAACGCAAGGTCGTCTTCACGCCTTTTTCCATGCGGATCATAGAGTATGAAGGCGTGAATCATCATCATCGGTGTAATAATGTTGACAAACCAGCGCAGTAGGCCCTACATTGAAGAATATCAACATATTTCTACGAATCGTTCGCGTGTGTGCTCGCTCTTATCTATTTTTAATGAACAGGGCCGCAGGGCGTTTTGGATGTATTGTTCGGACGCTATTATTTGCATAATGAAAACAAATGACATTATTTGCATATTTGTTTTCTCCCTATTTCACTATTTCCTTCACTCACGATCGGCGTCGAACTCTACTCACATCTCGAGGAATCACTTCCTTTTTTTCATAAATGTCAAATCCGAGAGTTAATTTAATTCAGATGCACTGATTCAAAGGATTCAACCACTGACCTCTGGAGTGCGAAATGTGAGACCACGGTCTCTTCATTTCGCACGCTCTCTCACCTATCGACCGGTCGAGAAAGAGCGTGTGAAGTGAGGAGAGCGTGGTCTCACACTTCTCACTCTCCTGACCTCCACGTAAAAATCCAGTACAAGAAGGAGGATTGTGAAGAGTACCGACGCAATGACTAATGAGGGAACGTGAGCAGGTATATGATGCCCGAAGAAATAGCATGATCCGATGCAAGCATTTGTCGTTAGGAAACAGATAATGAGATAGTAACGAAGGTTATTATTGATCTGCTAAATAATTATGGAAAATCAATAATATATGCAATTTGAAAAAAATTATATTTCATGAGGCGTGTATTGATCACCGCGATACGAAGTATCAGAACCATTAATTAAATAGGTTACATAAAAAGAGAATAGCTCGATTCCGAAAGATACGGTAGTGGCCTACTGGTGTAATGCGCAACACCATCATAGTACCCGAAATTGTTATAGTTATCGTTCTCTCTCACCTCTTTTGCTGTCTTGCGAACGCTAGTGACGATAATGGTGAAAAGAAGGATTCATTCATTCATTCATTCATTATTTATTCCGTCAGAGTATCGCATACAATAAAAATAACTGTGAATAGGGGCAAGAAACGGATGTCCGTCGACGTAGTCGAATCGGTTTTGTGCATGGCAGCAAGGGTATGGGGGAGAAGGGTTAGAGCCAATTCTTAACAATTGATTCAGGGAAATAGGAGTTGGGCAGGGTGCGGATGAATTTCCGGAAGGAATCTCAGGATAAATCAACCGAGGGGAAAGGGAGGGAATTCCAAATTGATATGGTTCTGGAGGCAAGGGTGGTGTGGGAATTGGGAGGGAAGAAAGGCAGAGAGATACGGAAGTGATGTGAATTACGGACAAATCTAGTAAGAGGAGAACGAGTGAGGAGGGAAGAGTGATCAAGTTCATAATTCCTATGAAGAATGGAATGGAGAAAGACAATATCGGTGACAAATCTACGGCGTTCTAAAGTTGTTAGATTTAGGGAGCGTAAACGATTACAGTAGCTTACTGAAGGCAGAGAACAACGGAAATAGAGCTTCCTAGTGAAGTCGCGTTGGACACGTTCAATATTTTTGGTAGTTTCAACGGAATTAATGGGGTTCCAGATAATGGAACAGGTCTTTAGACTAGGAAGAATAAATGTTGTGAACGATTTCACATAAATATCGATACAATTACTACGGAAAGCTTTGAAAAGGAAGTGCATTTTAGAATTTGATTTCTTAATAATTTCTTTGATATGTTCAGAGAAACAAAGAGAAGGGGTGAAAACGACTCCTAAGTCCTTAACAGTCTTTTTGGGTGTAAGGGCGACATTATTGATATGGAACTGTCTACAAGGGTTGTGAAGGCCATAGTGCATAATAGAGCATTTGGTCTCGGATAAGCCGAGATTCCATTGTACTGACCAGGTAGAGATAACATCGAGGGCACATTGTAAGTCATCAGAATAGAGGGGAGCTTCCGCATAAAGCTTTAAATCGTCAGCATAAACGGAATAGCGAATAGATGGCGGGAATTGAGATGAAATGTCAGTGATAAATAGGATGAACAAGAGTGGACCTAAGCAAGAGCCCTGTGGCACACCGGATCTAACTACAGTTGAAGGCGAGAATGAGTCATCGATGAAAACAGATTGGGTGCGATCGGATAAATATGCTTCGAACCAGGATACTAAATGAGAGGATATTCCTAATTGCGACATTTTAAAGAGCAAGAGTCGGTGATCGATACTATCAAATGCCTTACGAAAATCAATATATACAGTATCGAAAGGGGAATGCTTATGCAAAATTCTGATAGTTGATTCTGATAGGATGACAGTTGAGACAGCGACTACGATTGTCAAAACGCACTGTTTCCCTGCCGCATCCTTTTTCAGAATATGGTGCTGCATCGTATTTTGTGAATGCAGCACCTGCAGCTGCAGCAACCGGAAAGATTGCGGCACTGCACAAAATGATGTTGAGACGATGGCGCAGCTGGTAAAAAAAATGTATTTGTGTTCACTTTACAATTTTATAATTGTCGCAGCTGGCTTAAATAGCGGGGCGTGCCCCATCTAACAACTGTAAAATCGTTTTTTTAGAATTAAAAAAAATTACCTTATTGTTGGCGGTTGCTGCAACAAAGAGGTACGTGCCGACACCCAAAGGTAGTCCGACAAATACGTTTATGAACAGAAATGTTAGTGCTAGAAAGGGAAGAGCGGATGAACTGAGAACTGTGGAAAAGGCGCTTGTAAAGGATATAATAAGGACGATCCCGAGCAGATTATGCTGCAAAGAATTAGTTGCTGCTCTGAATAGGAGGATTGAAATAAGAATTCCTATCGCGAACTGACTACTCACTGAAATAGTGTATTACTTTTTAATGGGACAGAGAGAGAGGATAGGCGAAAATAGATTAGGCTGATATATTTTTGTGTACACGGTTCCTCTCCTCACCACGCTCTAATTTTAAAAAAAACGATAAAATGTTTTAAAATGAGCATGAAACCAACTAATTTATGTGCTCCTTCCGCTTCTTTAACGCATTTAGGATACCAGAAAAAGAGCCCGAAGAAATGTGGAAAATATAAGGTGCATAGCAAGGGAATTCCCAGCCAATGAGAAAATGAGAGTGCGATGCCGGAAATGATGCACTCAAATAGTAGCAAAGGTAAGCAGAGACGAGCCTTTGGGCAAGAGTATGCCATCTGAATGGGTTTTAAATAATATTATTATTGTTATACAAACAATTAGAAATGGATGTGGATTTGAGACACGCTTAGCGTGTTATTCTTAGAGGAGCATTTCAAGATATTCGAAAGTGGTTATACAAAAATACATACGGAATTCTTACGATAACGTTGGGTCGCCATACACCGAGCGGGAAGGGTTATAATTCCAACTCCCCTTACTCTGGAGATGTTGTATCTTGCTAAGAAGATAGCTGCAAAATCGAGATAGCAGTCGAGAGATAGTGGGATATGATCTCGATTTCAATGGCAAAACCTCCAGAGTAAAGGAAGTTGGAGACTTTCAGTTCAGAGTTGGGACCGGACCGCACAAATCCCATCTCTTTGTCGAATCTTTTCAAAGCTCACAGAAAAGAGTTGAGAGAAAAGAGAGATTGGCACCTCGGGAATAGGTTTTTCCCCCAGTTTCCTCAGCTGTAGGAGTAAGCCCGCTGGAGACACTTTATCGCATATAAAAGGGCCAACTATTTCTTATTGCGTATGAAGCGATGACAGAATATTAGTTATTTACCAGATATAACTCGTAAACAGAGATTTATTCAGAGTAATGGGAGTAGAATTAGTTGACACGTATTTTAAGATTCTCCCGAAAGTTTATGATGAATCGCTATACTTAGCACGAGAATCATTGTTATGATAAAATTTGGATAACTAATTGCCAGATTCCATTTCTGTCAACTTTCCGGATGGAGTTGTTGGACAACTCCAACACCATTAATGTCAACGCATTCGCATATCTTCCGTAAAAGAAGCAACAATAGGAGAACCATGGTAGGCAATTAACAATCACAGTTTATGCAAACTATAAAACGTTTCCGGCATCGGCACTTGATGCAAAGATGAATTTGCTTCTGACAGTTCTGGTTATTGCAATTTTGAGTTACTCGACCAACGCTTTGCCTTACGCTATTCAGGTGGAAAATAATATTTATATTACAAAAGGGTACGCTCTCGGAAAGCTATATATCAAAAAAACAAAATGCTTAGCAACACCGCATGAATGGTTTGCTGCATTCGATTCCGCACTGATTTTGTGTAGAAAAACACTTCCCTCATTTCAAGTGATCGTTCCTATAAGTGATATTTAATAAAGAACAGTTATAACATTATTTTCAGAACGTCTCGGTAAAAGGGACGCTTTACTGCAAAACCGGAAATATCCGACAGGGTAATGTGCGAGTTGAATTATGGGAGCGCGATATTGGTACGATAAAGTTTTTCATAAAATAAAACAAATAATAATTTAGGAACAGGAGCTTTCAATTCCGTCGGATTTCTTGACGGGCGGTATTCCAATCTGTGGGGACTATTCAGCTTGCGTGGAGAAACCGACGAGGTTTAATTATGTATTAAACTACATTATACTATTTTCTTACACTATTATTCTACACTATACAAATATTGTATGTTAAACTACATATTTAAGTCGTCGACTATTATCAATAGCTGTTTCATTGTGTAGAACGAGTAATATGTACATATGTGGACAAATGTCCGAAATATACATAGCGCTGCGTTACTCCATTAGCGCAGGTATAATCAAAACAGACTGGAAAGCCGATCTTCCATGAATGATTGTTTGGTAGTAAGCAGTTGGCAAGTTATTGTAATTCAATTAGCAGTATCTACTAGGAATTGTATATCTCAATAAGATACATTTTCTTCAGTCGAGCAAAATCGCGCCCTATATTTATATCGCACAAACTAAATGCGGATTAACCAGAAAGGTGATATATTTATCAATTTTTAGCCATTGTAAGAAAATAAAATTTCTTAAAAATGTTGTGCTCTCTTACTTTTACAAATAGACACTTTCTTAAGAGAGCATCCAAGAGAGGCCGGGGCTATGGAGGAGGGTCCACGGATGGCGTTTTTGCAACCTATCCAAATAACTTGGGGGTGAAGTCAGTATCACGAGTGCTGATATTTGACCAAGTAACTAAGGTTCTGGGTCCCGCACCGACAAGTTACAGTAACCCCACCTTCCGAGATCGATTTTTTCACCATTCGAAAAAGTGCGTTTTTATAGTCGTTCTAGGTGTATTTTGCGAAAACAATACGAATGAAACCACATTGAAAGCGATCAGACATCGGCGAAAAGTCGAAAAACTCATTTTCCATCTTTTTTTCGTTCTCCTGAAAAAATTTTTCACACGCTCCCAAAATATATTAACATTTTCGAAATCTACAGCAAAAACTACGTCTAGTATTCTTCACCGCAGGAAATTCAATGCGCATTGCCGAACAGGGTAAAGCGGCGAACTTCACACATTTCGCGTTTTCAGGTTGCTTCAAAAGAGATTTTTTATCGATTACGAAATACTTGGTCCCAATTTTCATCCCCATTTTATTTTTATTAATTTGCCGTCATTTATAACCTATTTCGACACCATTTCAGCGAAATTTTAAAAATATTTTTTCGACAATGACCCCGGGTTCATGGATTTTTCGCGAAAATTTTTTTTAAATTTTTTTCTTCAAAAGTCGATTTACCTGTGTGAAATGTGTTCAATACATGTAATACAATAAGTGTGCTCAATATTTGAATATGATCTTAATAGTATTACATTATTCAGCTCACAATTCGAAAGAAACTCGCAATAAAAATTCAATACAAAAAAATAAATTCTGGTGCTATCTTATGGTTTTGTCGTGAAGTATTGAGTACACTTATTGTATTATATGTATTGAACACATTTCACACAGGTAAATCGACTTTTGAAGAAAAAAAATTTCGCGAAAAATCCATGAACCCGGGGTCATGGTCGAAAAAAATATTTTTAAAATTTCGCTGAAATGGTGTCGAAATAGGTTATAAATGACGGCAAATTAATAAAAATAAAATGGGGATGAAAATTGGGACCAAGTATTTCGTAATCGATAAAAAAATCTCTTTTGAAGCAACCTGAAAACGCGAAATGTGTGAATTTCGCCACTTTACCCTGTTCGGCAATGCGCATTGAATTTCCTGCGGTGAAGAATACTAGACGTAGTTTTTGCTGTAGATTTCGAAAATGTTAATATAATTTGGGAACGTGTGGAATTTTTTCTCAGGAACGAAAAAAATCTGAGAAATTTCAGATTTTCGACCCTTTAACGTTGTCAGATCGCTTTTAAAATATTTTTATTGTTATTTTTTTCGCAAAATACACCTAGAAAACCTATAAAAACCTACTTTTTAAAATGGTTAAAAAATCGATGTCGGAATGTGGGGTTACTGTAACTTTTCGGGGCAGGACCCAGAACCTTAGTTAGTTGGCCTAATATCAGCACTTGTGATCCTGACTTCACCCCCAAGTTATTGGGATAGGTTGCAAAAAACCCGTCCGTGGGGTATGTCCGGCCTCTCGTGGATGCTCTCTTAAAGTGATTGACTTTCTTCACTCCGTAGATTAATACGATTTTGTGTAGGGGTGCATTCGTTATACGGAATATGACATCCCGGAAGAATATGTAAACGGAATAACGTATGACATCGGGTAAGTTTCAAATTATGCATAATCATTTAATTTTATTTAATCAATTTCGAGTACACGAGTTTATTTCGAGTACACTTTGGTTGCCTCTAAGAGATTTCCGAAAGCTTATGATTTATTCTACTTTTCTTACTTGAGATATTGATAGTTGTTCGTCGATTATTTTATAACTATTGATCGGCACTTCACATATAAGTTTATTACATACAAATGTATGCGGTATTTACCAGCCCCAGAGTTTACCAGTCGAGAAGATAAATTTATCCGACAAATGAGGAGCAAGAGCATAGTGCGAGGGAGTGAAATGTGTTTCATCAACCTTAGATAAATCACCGAGAGAATCAGACCCGCTAGTCTTCTCTTCTAATATTCCTCTAACATTTCTTGCTTTAATTCCTGATGCGTCAGCTTCAAGAATGCATGGAAGAATAAACAATTCAAGTCACTAGTACGATTTGCTCTCTCGCTTGATGAACAAAAACTTTATAATCTGAAATCGATTGTGAGTTAAATGACAACTAATTATTAATATGCATTGCAGTTACATCGACCTGGCCATACCTGGACACCACGACTATGAGTAGTGTCCATAAAGAAATCTGGCATAATTACATTCGGATGAGTAAAATGGTACAATGATAAACAATTGCGTTATTATTTCAATTTCGAGCATGATCGTTCAATTTTATGAAATGTTTATCAGTATTCTGGCATCAAATATTCGTGTCCCGTCAATGTTTGGCCGACTTAGTTCTCACTGTGGGCCCATTGTAATCGAATATCCGATGAGAGACTTGCAATTCGATTGTATCCATGGTTTTTGAGGAAAATTATGAGCCAGAAACAGCCGAGGAAAATATGACGCTTAAATCATTCGTGATAAGCTTTGTTTAAAAGGATAGTCTTTAAAGAAGGTGTCCCACGAATATTTGGTCAACTGAGTTCTCACTGTGGGACATCGGGGGAAATAAAAGGTTGTAATCATTCGTGGGACGCCTTCTTTAAAGATGAGATAATAGTTCCCTTTTCACTATTAGCTGTTGGTGAATAGATATGACTCATTCCTGCATAGTCCACGTAAGCATAGCGTACGTAGGCTAAACATTGGACGGTAGTTTAGAGTTCAAGCGACGTACAAAAGCTCTCCGGAGCTCCATTCAGTATACAATAATGAAACTTCTTCTCGTTGTAATTTACGCCATACTGAGCCAGCCTACCATCGCTAAGCTTCAGGTTCAGACATATTGTATTTCTTGATATAATAAGTAGTTAACATTTATCGCACATTCCTAGTCTAGGAAACTGTAGGCATAAGCTGAAGAGCGGTGAGGCCTAACATCATCGATACACAGTGAATAATTGATTTGGAAGTCGTTGGATATTCGGCTTGGAATTCGGCTTTCCTCGACTTACTTCCCTTTAATCTATATTACAGAGCGTCTCGGTGACGGGAACCCTGTCGTGCAACAAGTACAGACAGCGCGATCTGAAGGTGGAGCTGATGGAGAGAGATCTTCGTAAGTAAATATATTAGAGAGAATATTTCGAATATTTAGCACTAAATTCTAGAATAAATCACTAGGAATGCCGATTTGGCATCGGGAATACCCTCTGGCAGTCTCTTTTTCTCTGCCTGTCTTCGCTTTATCAGATGTAATCCCGATCTCTCTTCTCAAATACGAGTACCGCCTTTGCATCACTACTCAGTAGATCGTATAATCCTACTCACGAATAACAGAGGATTGTTGGCGAATAGGATTATTCGATTCAAGAACACTAATCCCTACTCAGCACTAGAGTTTGAAATTCGAGTAAATAATTGAATTAGCACTCTTCATTGCACACACTCTCTCACCGGTCGATTGGTGAGAGAGTGTGTGAAATGAAGAGTGATAATTCAATTATTTATCCGAATTTCAAACTCTACTCAGCACCGGTGGATCCTGATGATCATCTTGCTGACGTGTACTCCAATCATCTGGGAGAATTCAGGCTGAGCGGAGCAACTAGCGAGGTACTGTAATCAACTCGCCCAAAAGATTAAAATGTTCCGCGGCTAAACACCCTTTCCGCTGGCGAGAGGGTAAGACGAGGCAAATGGCAAACTTTTTTTAAATTGTAAAAATTCAAAACAATGACTACAATCTATTCAGCTCACCAAGATTGAACCATATCTGCGCGTTACTCACAACTGCGGCGTCAAATCGGTAATAAATTAAACTGATAAATTTAAAAATGAACAAACTTGCATTTGAGGGGTGCACTCGCGTCACGGAATTCGACATTCCGGAAAAGTATATCAACGGAACAACCTATGAGATGGAGTGAGCTCGTTTGAATCCTATACAGAGAAAAATGTATGTCATATATGGCTCCTGAAGTGCGTTTGTATGTTATATACAGTAGCGGACAAAAGTCTTCGGGCACTTTTTATATCTGATACAACTTTTTAACCCAAGGGGGCTTTGATACGATATGGTAAGACCATATACCAAATCTATTGGAGATTACGATGCAACTATTGGGGGATTGCGAAATCGTTAAGTAATTGCGTCGTGATGACGCAATCGATGCACACTTTTTTGAAGTGCCATTATTCTTACATGGATTTTTTCCCGCTCGTTTAACTTTCAGGATGTTGAGACCTGGCCACGACCTACCTAGAAACTTTTTTTCAAGTTGCTGCGGTGCCGCTACTTGGCTGCAGCCAAGCTGCAAATTGGAGACCTGAAAATCATATCTCGCCGTTTAGACATCGCCCAGACCCGATCAATGCACCAAAATGATCGCCATCATGACTACCGATGATCCTGAGAATATGGTCGCGGTAGGTCACCAATTGTCCTCAGGACACGAAAAAATCACTTTTTCGCATTATTGTGGTCTGACGAAGGGGAAGTCTATAGGACGTGCTCTAAAGATCTGGTTAGGGCGTGGATTCGGTTGAGAATCTATGAGAGAACCGATTCCTAGCTACAATAAGCGTTTCGATTGGATTCCTGCCCGCGACGATCGATTTCCGGAAGGATACTGGTTTGGCCACGCCCATTTTCTGCCCGTTGACAAGGTTCTGACTTTTGAGTGTATCTCGGTACTGAGTTAACGGAGAAGGCTGGCAGACCCATCAATGGAATCAGCGTGGCTGGCTCTATATTCTCATTCACAAAATTTCATCGTCACTATGCAATATTGCATCATCCTTATACAATATTCCTATTTTTTGCGTTTTCTTAGCGGTTAGTCAAGGAATAATGGTGGAATAAATTCCAATCAAATAAATTTGATATTTCCGCCACTCTAGAGCACAAATTACGTCATTAATATGCAATATTATATAATTCTGAGGATTATTGCCTAAGGATGATGCAATATTGCATAGTGACGATGAAATTTTGTGAATGAGAATATAGAGCCAGCCACGCTGATTCCATTGATGGGTCTGCCAGCCTTCTCCGTTAACTCAGTACCGAGATACACTCAAAAGTCAGAACCTTGTCAACGGGCAGAAAATGGGCGTGGCCAAACCAGTATCCTTCCGGAAATCGATCGTCGCGGGCAGGAATCCAATCGAAACGCTTATTGTAGCTAGGAATCGGTTCTCTCATAGATTCTCAACCGAATCCACGCCCTAACCAGATCTTTAGAGCACGTCCTATAGACTTCCCCTTCGTCAGACCACAATAATGCGAAAAAGTGATTTTTTCGTGTCCTGAGGACAATTGGTGACCTACCGCGACCATATTCTCAGGATCATCGGTAGTCATGATGGCGATCATTTTGGTGCATTGATCGGGTCTGGGCGATGTCTAAACGGCGAGATATGATTTTCAGGTCTCCAATTTGCAGCTTGGCTGCAGCCAAGTAGCGGCACCGCAGCAACTTGAAAAAAAGTTTCTAGGTAGGTCGTGGCCAGGTCTCAACATCCTGAAAGTTAAACGAGCGGGAAAAAATCCATGTAAGAATAATGGCACTTCAAAAAAGTGTGCATCGATTGCGTCATCACGACGCAATTACTTAACGATTTCGCAATCCCCCAATAGTTGCATCGTAATCTCCAATAGATTTGGTATATGGTCTTACCATATCGTATCAAAGCCCCCTTGGGTTAAAAAGTTGTATCAGATATAAAAAGTGCCCGAAGACTTTTGTCCGCTACTGTATGAGAGGAATCGGGAGAAACTCGAGGATGGTAGGTCACTAGGAAAATTTATGATTTTTGAATTTCCTGAAAAACTAATGCAAAGTACTACAACATCTCCTCTATCGAATAGCGTTTCCAGAATATTTTTTAAAAATTTCGCTTTGACGTGAAACACAAACAAACCTGGTGACTTAGCAATTTTTTGGCAAAAATTCAAAGTTTGAAAAATCATAACTCTCTTCAAAATAAAGATACAGATTTGCGGTTTTGTTCATTAGATAGAGAAATATCTCGGCTACATTTGACATGTGATTTCATCATTCGGGGCTCATGCGGCGATGCGGGGCGGTCGCTTTTGCAAATGTTGTCGTTATTTTCTTAAAAGTTAAAACTAAGAACCCCCTCCTAGTACATCATTGCAGTATGTATGGGCACTTATTCCAACTGGAATATGAGCTTCGGGATAGGCTGTATTGTGAAGACGCTGAATTTAATGTCTCGTAGAAACAGCCCATCGAAAAGTAGTGTTGGTCAGTCTCATTTCTGCATTAAATCAATGAAAATAATCTATTAAGAATATTCAAGTTGATTTAGCGACATTTTATGAGCTAGTTTTTTGATTAAAAATTTTTGAAAATTTCAAAACATGAATTTCAGTATATTTTTAATTTCCCTTGTTCAACGTTCTTATAAAATCAGATAATCTTCAAATTGTTGGAATGCATTTTTAAACACATTTTTTTGCATATATTATGCTCTAGTAAACAGTTTTCGAATTTTAAATTGGGAAGGTGTTAAATTTTTCTACATCAATTCAAACCCCATAATCTTTGTCACGACTTCTTCAGCTGTTTCCTCGGCATGTATGAAACATTTGCCTTTTTGAAAGTAAGTGGCTATCTATTCGCAGAAACAAGTTATAAGCCGAAGAAAACCGTATATCTGGCGAAAGGCGCACGCTCTGCTTTCTCTGGCACTTTCTCATTTCAGCCCGCTCTCTGGCCTGGTTCGAACCCCGAGCTGGGCACGAATCTTTTGCCAGTACTCAACAAAGACAGTATAATCATATCCCTTAAGAATCAGCTTGCTTCCGATTTCACAGAGCGCTGGCAAAAGATTCGTGCCCGGCTCGGAGTTCGAACCAGGCCAGAGAGCGTGCGAAAATGAGAGAGTGCCAGAGAAAGCAGAGCGTGCGCCTTTCGCCAGATATAAGGTTTTCTTCGGTTTATAACTCGTTTATGCGAATAGATACCCACTCACTTTCAAAAAGGCAAATGTTTCATACATGCCGAGGAAACAGCTGAAGAAGTCGTGACAAAGATTATGGGGAATTGATGTAGAAAAATTTAACACCTTCCCAATTTAAAATTCGAAAACTGTTTACTAGAGCATAATATATGCAAAAAAATGTGTTTAAAAATGCATTCCAACAATTTGAAGATTATCTGATTTTATAAGAACGTTGAACAAGGGAAATTAAAAATATACTGAAATTCATGTTTTAAAATTTTCTAAAATTTTTAATCAAAAAACTAGCTCATAAAATGTCACTAAATCAACTTGAATATTCTTAATAGATTATTTTCATTGATTTAATGCAGACTGACCATCACTACTTTTCGATGGGCTGTTTCTACGAGACATCACATTAAATTCTGCGTCTTCACAATACAGCCTATCCCGAAGCTCATATTCCAGTTGGAATAAGTGCCCATACATACTGCAATGAAGTACTAGGAGGGGGTTCTTAGTTTTAACTTTTAAGAAAATAACGACAACATTTGCAAAAGCGACCGCCCCGCATCGCCGCATGAGCCCCGAATAATGAAATCACATGTCAAATGTAGCCGAGATATTTCTCTATCTAATGAACAAAACCGCAAATCCGTATCTTTATTTTGAAGAGAGTTATGATTTTTCAAACTTTGAATTTTTGCCAAAAAATTGCTGAGTCACCAGGTTTGTTTGTGTTTCACGTCAAAGCGATTTTTTTTTAAATATTCTGGAAACGCTATTCGATAGAGGAGATGTTGTAGTACTTTGCATTAGTTTTTCAGGAAATTCAAAAATCATAAATTTTCCTAGTGACGTGCCATCCCAAAAATGCTCGATTCTCTCCCGATTCCTCTCATATGACATACTGCATGTTATATATAACATACAAACGCAGTCCAGGAGCCATATATGACATAAATTTCTCTGAGTGTAATAGTTTCCAGGAAAAAATACCTAGAAACAGTCTAAGGGAAATAATCTTTCAACCATAATTGTCTTTCAGTTTTGTCGTCTTGGACATTGTGCAGAAACGCGACAAGGAGAAGTGCTAATGGGAATATAATAACAACATTGCATATAATATTATAATAATTATGTGCTTGAAATGAAATAAAAAAATCCGTTATTGTTGTATCGTCCTGAACACAATGATGGAGGGAGAATCAACACCTTGCTCCTGCTAAATTTAGAAGGGGCGTTATTACTAATCATTATAGTTTTTTTTGTAAAATTTCAGTGTGTTTATGCGAGAACGAAATCTACATTTAGTTCAGAAATGTTTTTTTGAGAACCAAGAAGGTACATATCTGAATTAGTATTTTGTTAACGACATGCTTGCCTCGACGATCCAGCTCAGACCGAGAAGGGTGGTGCAGATGAAGATCGAAAATGCGAATACAAACAAATGAAAGAAAATCGTGTTGAAATAGTGACAGAACAGGGTGAGTCCGATAGCGGAAAGTGTGCGGAGAAAGCATCAATTGACCCAGTATCGATTGAACTATAATGAAATATTGTGCGTCAACTGTCCACTATCTACTATTCTGCGCACCATGCGTAAGAAAGGTAGAGGCTTTACAACCCCCGCGCACAGCGCTAGAAGGTTTAAGTCTATTGCCTAGGTACATGAAATAGAGTTTTCGTTGCAGTCTAGATAACATGTATAGTAGTCCATATATCTCCTACAATAAGGAAGAAGACCATCAACATAATCCAAAATAACGACTCACCCCCTTCTTCGTATCTTCCATGCTAATGCACAAGATGGGAATGGTGAGAATGAGAGTGGTCAGCACGCAAATAACAATGGACAAGCACTGCATCAGTTCTGATCTAATATCTTCGTAGAAAGTTGAGAATCCATTCTTAATTCATTCATTCATTATATATTTATTCCTTCAGAGGATTGCATACAAGAAGATGAACTGTGAATGGGGCAAAATCGGATGTATCACGAACGTATCCAGTGCATAATATATAGTACAACCAACCATTACTCCATTTGTCGTTTCATTGCGGCGTTTGATATCGGCCTGCGACCATGCATCGGCCAATGCAGCAAGAACTGCTAAGCGCGCTGCTGCACCGACAGCTGCAGCTGCGAGAATCAGTGAAGCGATACAGAAAAAGGCGGTGAGACGATGAAAAGTATGCTGCAAAGTAGGGAAGGGAGTTTCTTTCCAAGAGCGGCAATGCTATTCTCAAAATCTTTAAAATTCCCCTTACCTAATTTATTTTATTTCATGTTAAGTGACCTTAGTGCTTTTGTCTTCCATTGATGATTCGTTCCTCGTGGTTACGAAGGTACTAACACTTTTCAAGTATCAGAGTAAGTAAGAGGAAAAGCTTAAGTAATCGCAAAATGTTTATAAGGAATTTCACAGTTATCGCAGATCGTTGTATTCGTTTGTGCATTTACATCTCGTTTGTTAGTTACTAAATATATCAGTGCATGCGCGTAAGAACCAATTGCCGAAATTGCCTTACTTTCATTGCCGAAATTTCTTGCCGGCAACGGCAACTGATTTTGAACGGCAACGGCAATCAAATATTTTGAAATAAAATGTTTAAAAAATCAAGAAAAATATCAAAATGAACGAGAGAAAAAATTTTAATTAATATTTTCTAATGTTTTGATGAAAAAGTCAAACATCCTTCACCTATATTATTGATTAAGATTCGTTGTTGAAATTCGCGAGAAAGTTTATTGAATACAGTTCAAATAGTCGTTTTTGGACCATTTTAGTCATTGCCTAAACTTGCCGAAATTGTCAGAAATTGCCGAATTTTCACTTCGGCAGTTGCCGGCAATTGCCGATTGCCGAAAAAAGCCCTTGCCGCACACTCCTGGTAAGAACCGCAAAAAACGTTGACAAATCCGTACAGCAAAAAGTGAGAACTTGAGGTTTTCACATTCTGATTTTTTTTTCCTGAAAAACTACATTCCCTTGGTGTGCTCTATCGATTTCTTCTTTATTCATGACTTCAAGTTTCGAATTTGCGTAATTATGAATGTTCAAAGTGCTGCATCGACCTATGTCATTTATTTATTCAAATTTTCTTTATTCAAATTTTACATTTTTTTGTTGAAAAATACCTAAAATTTTGACGATTTTCTCGAAAACCAGGCCGAGTCCAGTCACCATTTTTCGATATTTTGTTTCCCTGGGTATAATCTATCGAACACAATCCACACAATTACATGATGTATCGAGGGCTGGATAAGGTTGGTATTTTCAATACAAAATTATATAAAACGCACGAAAACCCCTCATTTCATCCTTATTTCACATTTTCGACGCGAAGTGAGCGGTCTAAAATTCGCGTAATTCTCATTTCACACAGCGCAGTTCGCGTCGAATGAGGGGAATCATAGCGGTCATTTTTTACCTTTAGACAAAACTTCATGCTATACTTGAAATACCTAGAATAAATTCGAACTTTGAACACTCATAATTATGCAAATTCGAAACTTTAAGTCATGAATAAAACAGAAATCGATTGAACACACCAAGGGCTATCAGAATCTGTGAAAACCTCAAGTTCTCACTTTTTGCTGTACGACCATGGTTGCGATTATTACGCGAGCGCACTGGCATATGAAAATGACATACTGAAGTTTTGAAGTCGGAAATCTTCTCATAACAAAGTGGAAATGCTCATTTCCACACTTCCACTCAGTATTACGAATTTAAGGTAAATTAATAAAATATCACCTTACTGATATTGGATTTGACCACGGCAGAATAAGTGCTGGAGCTGACAGGAAGACCGACGAAAGCATTCATGAGGATGAAAATGGGAGTGAGAAATGGATTAACAAAGGAACTGAGAATGGCAGAGACCACACTTGTAAATGATAGTAAGAAGACGGCTGTGAGTAGATGATACTGTAATCAGTATTATGGAGCTATCATGGACTGATGTAAAACCAACCATCATCTGTGCTTGTTTTGCTTCGGGGATACATGCTTCGAACCAGAATGTCATCGCTGAGCTGTATGAATTGGCAACAATCAAGAACATTATTCCGCCCAGCCAGAAAGAGTATGAGATAAGGAGACCTCCGATGATGCAACCAATGAGAAGAAGGAGGAGACATCGACGCGCCCGATAGCACGCGTTAATCATCTTAATTAACTTTATTAATTCTAATTAATATTCCACAAAATTATTTAAATTCGGAAGTTAACGCGAAAAATTTGGTGAAAAACCATTAGATGAAATTTGTGAATAAGCGAGAGCAACTGGTTTGGTTGTATCGCTGGAATGCGCACGCAACAGAAGTACACTATGACATACACAGAGAAAAATGTATGTCATATAAGGCTCCTGAACTGCGTTTGTATGTCATATATAACATACAAACGCAGTTCAGGAGCCATATATGACATACATTTTTCTCTGTGTAGGGGGGGGGTTGGGTAGAGAAAATAAGACATGCTCAAAAGTTAGAGAACTACACTGATGAATAGACTATCAATAGCGTCCCTTTCGAAAGAGGTTGCTTTAAATCCCAGCCATTGGGAAAGCGTATTTGTACATCATAACACAATATTACATTTATAAAATGATACGATCACACCAAAAAGTCAAATGACGGACTTCCGTTGTTTACCACACAGGCACGTACGCGACTCTCTCACTTTTGCCCACTCTCTCGCTTTGGTAAACACAGGAAGTACCATTTTGACTTTTTGTGTGTTCGTATCATTTTATAAATGTAATAAATGAGATCCCATATAACCTCTAACAAAAATGCCAAAAATTCCTTATCAATTGAATATAAAAGTTGCGAAAAGAAGATATCAAATGTTCACTTGACTTTGAGTATAAAGGACATTTCTAATTGAATCAGTTTATCCAGAATCAAAACATGAAATACACACTTCGGAATGCGATGTTGAAGTATTACGAGTTGTTAGTTGCTGCCGGACGAGGGCGCCGTGCGACTTATGCAGCACCTGCAGCAGCCGCAGCCGAATAACGTCGTCGATCAATCGTCATAAATTTCAAGCGCCTGAAAAACGAATATGTATATTACATTTATAAAATGATACGAACTCACAAAAAGTCAAAATGGTACTTCCTGTGTTTACCAAAGCGAGAGAGCGGGCAAAAGTGAGAGGGTCGCGTACAGTGGTGGCCATAATTGTGTAACCTTTGATATTTTATATCATAACTTTATTCTAACTCCTCGAAACTTCCTGAAATTTTGAATGTAATATATTTTTGTGATCTTGGATTATATTATCGGGTAGTGGTCGGATAATTTTATTCCTGCGACAAGTTGCTGCAATGTGTTTATTTGCTGCAAAGTCGATATTTTTGTTTTCTTTTCGGCTAAATTCTAAATGGCTTGATGTACTGGTGTATATTGGCACACGAAATAGCTGGACACTAGGGCTACTCAGTTCACCACTTGGTTGTAGTTTCGACTGCTCCACCAATTGAGCTGCATGTGCTGCATATGATACACTTTTGAATATGTTTTCTATTATAATTCTCTTTAAGAAGGAGGAATCACGTTCCTACGTGCCGAATATTATTGTGTAGTAAGTGGGCATGCATTGTGCTAGTATGAGCGAGATCCATCCGACTTTGGTACTTACAGCATGATGACGTCACTTTTGCAGCATGTGATTTTGCAATGCAGCTACCTTGCTGCAAACATTTTTCTCAGAGCTACAATTATTAGTAGACGTTCGCGGGCACCAAAGTCGGATGGATCTCGCTCATACTAGCACAATGCATGCCCACTTACTACACAATAATATTCGGCACGTAGGAACGTGATTCCTCCTTCTGAAAGAGAATTATAATAGAAAACATATTCAAAAGTGTATCATATGCAGCACATGCAGCTCAGTTGGTGGAGCAGTCGAAACTACAACCAAGTGGTGAATTGAGTAGCCCTAGTGTCCAGCTATTTCGAGTGCTAATATATACCAGTACATCAAGCCATTTTGAATTTAGCCGAAAAGAAAACAAAAATACCGACTTTGCAGCAAATACACACATTGCAGCAACTTGTCGCAGGAATAAAATTATCCGACCACTACCCGATAATATAATCCAAGATAACGAAAATATATTACATTCAAAATTTCAGGAAGTTTCGAGGAGTTTGAATAAAGTTATGATATAACATATCAAAGGTTACACAATTATGGCCACCACTGTACGAGCCTGTGTGGTAAACAACGGAAGTCCGTCATTTGACTTTTTGGTGTGATCGTATCATTTTATAAATGTAATAGCGCCCTATGTATCCATGCTGATTATTTTAACAAAAATCAGTCTGTTAAGCCCAGTCTGCTGGGCTTTTCAAATTCAAAATACTGCTAGTACGAAACAACACGCGTGCGTATTCTTGCCATTTGGGAACGTCTTGTTTGTTGTGACACACACTTAATTCACTTATCTCGAAAAAGAAAAAATATATAATAACAATCTCATCTCACAAAGGAGATAGAAGGAGCTAGAAAGGCTGATGGGTGTGGAATCTCAAGTCCACTATATTTTCAATCGCCCAACATAAAGGAACGGGGTAATTTTTCAACTGTATAGAATCGATTGACTCGTCACTTTTCTTGTAAGCTAACCCTCTAGTTTTCGCTATTTACACTTGGTCTTATCTCATTGTACTTATCGTGCATACATAACTCCGTAATTATTATTAAATTTTAAAATCGTATATGTACCTCTAGACAGCAGAAACAGATAATGGCGCCAAAGTGGATTATGAGAGAGAATAGAATGGATAATGAAGCGTGATAGGATTTCGTTTCTTTCCAATCGATACATTCAAGGGAAGCGAAGTAGGCGATCGTTACTGTCAGCAATGCAATTACGATCCACGCTCGAACTTGGAAGAGCTGAAATTGTTCATGTTATAGTTTCAATTGCACTAATCAGTTGCGCATTGTTTTTTTGCCACGTTTTGGTTTTTTTATGCTGAGACATCGCTGTTATGAAATATAGCTTCTGAAATTTTCAGACTGCTTCTCCGAACAAATCTAACTTTGGTTTAGAAAATGAGTTATTGAAATGTTCTATTATTGGGATAAGTAAGGTGAGTTTTGCTTCTTGCTTCCCTTTTTTATTTTTATTTTTTACGAAAATCAAATCTGCTACTATATGGGCCAGATCGCGGATTAGATGATGGAGAATTATGTAGAGCAGTTCGAGTAGAATCATCATTACAGTAACCAAGGTCGTTGATTCAGAAACAAAGTAGATGCCAATAATATCGACAATCTAGAATTATTGATTATTAAATTGAATGTTATCGAAATTCATTTAGCCAACACGGTCAACCTGTGTTTCTGCAATGCATGAAATACTGCTCACCATGATCGCTAATATCCCGAGCGCTGCTGCAATTTCAAACGCTGCGCAACGATCAATTTCCTTCCGTCCTTTCTAAAATGAAAATCACGATCCGAATATCAAAATTGCTTGAATATACATCAATAATTTGCCCAAATTCGCTAATACCAAACTTGCTTTACCCCAATTAATTCTGACGGTGCTAATGATCAGGGTTCCGCAAGTGAGACAATTGTGAAGACATAGAACAAAGGAATCGATAATGTCTCATTTTTAATCCGGAGACGGAGACGTCTCCCACAATTTTACGTACGAAAATTGATGTCTCCTTTGGTTGACAGGCAAATAATGGGAGCCGTCTCTGTCCACTTTCCCCTTTTCCCCAATCAAGAGTTGTGGTAATTCTCCTCAACAACACTAGATTTCAACCGCTATTCCCTTCAATTTCATTGTATACTTATTGTTTTTCAATGGACCGTGAGAACAATGGGAAGGAGGCGTCTCCCCAAATGTCTCCCATGAAATCACCGTAGAGAGACGTCTCCCTCGGAGACACCAATTATAGCAGACACTAATGCAATCAGTGTCTCTTTTTGGAGACGTCTCACTTGCGGAAGCCTGGTAATGACCGGAAGACATCAAACAGAAATAAGGAGAAATACAATGAAAAATTAGAGAAGTAAAAGAAAGATATGCACCACTCACCTGATAATTTACTAGTTCGTTGCCGGAAATAGTCAGGGTCAGGCCGGCATTAAACATCCAGAACAATTGAACTCTCATTATTTCGGCAAGTTCGATTTTATTTTGAGGAGACGAGTCAAGCAGAGTTGATGCGAAAAGGAGCATCACAACTGAGAGTACGTCGATGACCACCTGGCGTAGGTGCTGAAATGACCACGTCAATGAATTTGAAGCGAGGAGAGAAGTGACGTGTTCACAAAAATACTGCACAGGAATAAAATGATACGATCAAGAAAAATGTCGAAATGTTCCATCTTTGTCCATAGCAAAGGCTAGAGCACAGGAGAGTGCACACACAACTAAGAGGGTCGCCAACCCACCACTGCGGTAAACAAAAGCATGTCCGGGTTTTGACTTTTTGATGTGATCGTATCATTTTATAAATTTGATATCATTACTCTTCATTGCTACAACGTTGCTATATCGTGGATACTGTATCGCAATCTAAATGTAAGGATCAAAGATTAAAGCGATTAACCAACCAGTAAGCAGTAGTCGAGAAAGACGAGGATGATACAGAGGAATATTAGAATGGTTAGAACTGATGGGAAAAGGGGCGGAGCCAAGTAGAAGCAGAGGATAGATGCGCCCGTGGTGAGAAGTGTCAGAAGGAGACAGATAAAGAACCAGAAGACCAGGTCGATCTGAGATAAATAATTTAAAAGTGTATCACACAATCTTCTCGAAAAATATGCTAGGATTGTACTCGTGGTGAGACCATTCACAATATTTGGCACTCTCTAACTGACTGACTCAAATTTCATCGACTTGCTAGTATGCCGAGTATTTGAGATGAAATCATCGTACCTGTGGTGATGTAAATGTGACATTTCTCAACTGACCTCTTTTCTAATCTTGTGAACGCTAGTGAAGAGAATGATAAACGAGAGAATGGATGACGTCACGAGCACGAAAATTATTGGCGCTAGGTTTAGATCTGCTTGCCCAGCTGCTGTCGCAGGTTCGTCAGAGCTTGCATTTGCAGCAGCTGCGATGTCGTCGGCTGCTGCTGCACGTGCTGCATAACTTTGCTTTGCAGCACCGACAGCTACAGCAGTCGCAAGTAGTGCAGCAAGGCACAAAACGATGTTGAAACGGTGGCACAGCTGCAAATCAAGGTGTAACCCTGTTATATATTTTATCGACGCTCGAAGGTGTTGGGAAATCGTTTTGATGTTGCATTACAGCACTCTTACAAATTAGAAAGTCGTTTTCGTTAATTTTGTGTGATATTAAATTGATTGTAACCTGCAAACTCCCACACAAAATTAGTGCAAACGCCAAATTGAGGGTACCTTATGATTTACGGTGCTGACCGCCATACAATAGGCTCCAATGCTTAATGGGAGGCCGACAAATAAGTGTATGAAAAGGAAGATCGGTGCTAGAGAATGAAGAGTATAAGAACAGAGGGCAGTAGAAATGGCGCTTGTGAACGTTAAAGTAATGGCATATGTGAATAGATCGTAGCAGTAAGTATTACCCTGAATTAAACCATTAGTACATATTGCAACCGTTGACTGAATGCAAAAGGTTCATACACGCTCCGCCCACTTTCATCTGGACCGAAAAAAATTGCCAAAATGCTATAAATATAAGGGTGTCCGGAAAGTTTTCGCACTCTGACACTCGTCGCGCCATAAAAATCGTTTTAGCAAACAATTAATATAATGACAAAATATATTAAGTGGGCAACCCATTCATCATTCTTTTCAGCCTAAGTACTCGTTATTAGCTATAGCCTTCATCATTATGCATCAATTCCCGTGATGCATACTCTGATCGATTACAGCCAAGTTTTGCTTTTCAATTTTCTCTAAAACGATTGGGAGAATGAAATTCGTGTTAAACTAGCTGATTATATATCGTACGCCAAGTTCACTTTCAACAAAGGTGTGCCACGGTGGGGCACAGTGTGCCACTTTAGGACACCTTTTCGTTTTCATCGAATTGCACCACGAATATTTGAATATTTTGAAGGCTCTTTGTTTCAATCGCGTTCGTAGCGATATTTGCGACGTGCTTGAACAAAAAATAGAAGAAATTGAATAAAAATAAATTATTTGGAATTGGTCACTTCAAGTTACTCTTCAAATGCGTCATTTAACGATGCGTTTGAATGGTGTGTAAGGCGAGTCTCGGCTACCGTAACCTTAACCTTTCAATCTTGGGCGCTTTGACAAGTTCATTCGTTTTCCCTTCATTTTCGCATTTCTCCTTTATTTTTTCAATTGTTATTGTTGTCATTTCTCTCGGCCGATCCGTTGGGGACACCGTGAGGTCCACGGCAAATCGCTTTCACGCGTTTCCTGCTGTGTGCGCTCGTTTCCCCGTTGCACGCTAGCCTAGTCGTCTCGGTTATTTTGTCATCACATTGCTCATTTTTGCAGTCCCCATTCGCGAGGAGATCAGCTGTCAACGGCGGATGCTGAGGAGCAACTTCAGAGGTACGTACGTTATCTTTTTGTACGTTTTCTTGTTGAAGCTGCACCGTCTCCGTTTCCCGTGGTCTCTCGCACTGCCTAACCGACGAGAGAGTGTGGAAAATTGAGAGAGTGTTTATTTTCCCTGGAAAACAACATTACAAGGGCCGATATTCTTATTGCAATTTATGGACGACACAATAAGAAGGCACCTCGTAGCAACTCTACCCGTTATTTATTATAATATTTTAGTGTCTCCTTCACTTCGCCCTCGCTCGTCTCCTTCTTCTCGTCATATTTTATGTCAGGTTAGTGAGCATTTGGTGATGGCTTGGCTTGTGGAACCATGCCCAGGTCCACCCCGCTCACATCGCCGGCCCTTCTTCGCCTTCGTCTTCTCCATGTGGCCTCTTCCGACCTTCTTTCTCCACTTCTAAGAAGACTTTTTTTATTTTATTTATTGTTTCTTCTTTTGTGGAAGTAAGTGCGGGAAGGGCAGACGGGTTCTGGGTTAGTCGATTGATTAATTGTGGATACGGTACTGTGTCGCTGATCGATAATCTGCTTACTTTACTCTCCAATCGATAGTTTGTGGTTACTGTAGTTCAAGGCGGCAATAAAAGCTCTGAATAAGCGTTGTGAACAGCTAGCTTAGATCTGTCAATACATAGTCGTGTGATTAGGTTTGACATTTATTTCGCTAAATGGGAGCAAGTTTGCTGCGTTTCATCGCTATTATCGATTGATTATGGAAGAACGAACACAAGGTTCGAGTTTACTTTTTTTCGTATACATTCGGTGTGATAAATCGGCTAGAGGGTATAAGACAAGGCTAGCTGGACTGGTTTGAGTGGATCGACAATCGCTGGTTACAGTATTACTTTCTTCACCAATCGATAATTTGGATTACCGTAATCTCTAATCGATAGTATTAGGTTACTGTAATTCAAGGCGCAAATATTCCCGTGAATTAGACATCGCGGACATCATCGTTTAAGTCTGGGTTAAAAAAAGGATTACGAAAAAGGAAACATGGCCTTTCGATTCGCTATAGACGAAGCTCTTTCGATACAAATTGAACGAGAAAATGAGACTGACGGCATTTTCGCTTTTGGCCGTTGGACGATAAATAGTGAGGGCATAATGTAGGAGACCGTGAGTGATGTCTATAGAAGTGCACTCGCGGTGACTCCCGGTGCTGAACGGGAACTCTCACTCACTTTTTAACCTGTTCCGGGAAACATAGCACCGAAATAGGCTACCCAAGAACGCTCTAGATATCGATTGATATGATAGTGTACATAATAATTGATGCTATGCCTTGTACTTCTTGTATTGTATTACTGTTATGATGTCTCTATTACAATTGGTTGTGCACTGCTAATATCATTAATGTATGATAAACACGTGTTATTCAATGACGTTAATGTATAAAACTCTGTGAAGGCTCTGAATGAACAATCCGGATTTCCTATTCCTTCTTAAGCTACTCGCCCGATCAGGGAAAACATGTGATCATCACAGCACACCATGTCATTCGGGGGAAGAGGGGGCGTCGGAGCGGTCAAAATGAGGCCATTTTAGGCATAAATATGTTCATAACTAAATTCTAAGATCGAAATCGAAAAATCGGCTTCCGTAACTTTGTTTGGAATTGATCAATTTATATTGTGTAAATAAATCGTATAATTATTAGAATTTCCCTAAGAGTAGATACAATTTAAAATTTTCATTTGATATCTCCTCTTCGGGGAGTAAAGCTATAATCATTCAAATTTAAGAGAATTTGGGTAAGGCAGTTCCAACAAATTTACGGAAGCCGATTTTTCGATTTCGATCTCAGAATTTAGTTATGAATTTATTTATGCCTAAAATGGCCTCATTTTGACTGCTCCGACGCCCCCTCTTCCCCCGAATGACATGGTGTGCACAGTTTATCAACAACAAAAAAACAAATGGACAACATGATAAATTTGTTTCCTCTCTTTCTTCGGTATGAGTCGATCTAGGGAGATGACGATCTTATCGTTGTCCGCACACTTCAGTGCTGACTCCGTCCATGGTGGGAGCGTTTTCTTGATGACCTCGCTCTAACCACCATGGGGAAAACTGCAGCAAGAAATTATAGTAATTCAGTGCATACCGTCCCTACAACCCACCCCCCCCCCCTAATGCAATCAGACTGCAATCGTATATCGTTATCTCATGTCAAAAAGTCCATCTCGTCACGTATCGTGCCTCACTATTTATCGTCCAACGGCCAAAAGCGAAAATGCCGTCAGTCTCATTTTCTCGTTCAATTTCGTTCAACCAGTCCAGCTAGCCTTGTCTTATACCCTCTAGCCGATTTATCACACCGAATGTATACGAAAAAAAGTAAACTCGAACCTTGTGTTCGTTCTTCCATAATCAATCGATAATAGCGATGAAACGCAGCAAACTTGCTCCCATTTAGCGAAATAAATGTCAAACCTAATCACACAACTATGTATTGACAGATCTAAGCTAGCTGTTCACAACGCTTATTCAGAGCTTTTATTGCCGCCTTGAACTACAGTAACCACAAACTATCGATTGGAGAGTAAAGTAAGCAGATTATCGATCAGCGACACAGTACCGTATCCACAATTAATCAATCGACTAACCCAGAACCCGTCTGCCCTTCCCGCACTTACTTCCACAAAAGAAGAAACAATAAATAAAATAAAAAAGTCTTCTTAGAAGTGGAGAAAGAAGGTCGGAAGAGGCCACATGGAGAAGACGAAGGCGAAGAAGGGCCGGCGATGTGAGCGGGGTGGACCTGGGCATGGTTCCACAAGCCAAGCCATCACCAAATGCTCACTAACCTGACATAAAATATGACGAGAAGAAGGAGACGAGCGAGGGCGAAGTGAAGGAGACACTAAAATATTATAATAAATAACGGGTAGAGTTGCTACGAGGTGCCTTCTTATTGTGTCGTCCATAAATTGCAATAAGAATATCGGCCCTTGTAATGTTGTTTTCCAGGGAAAATAAACACTCTCTCAATTTTCCACACTCTCTCGTCGGTTAGGCAGTGCGAGAGACCACGGGAAACGGAGACGGTGCAGCTTCAACAAGAAAACGTACAAAAAGATAACGTACGTACCTCTGAAGTTGCTCCTCAGCATCCGCCGTTGACAGCTGATCTCCTCGCGAATGGGGACTGCAAAAATGAGCAATGTGATGACAAAATAACCGAGACGACTAGGCTAGCGTGCAACGGGGAAACGAGCGCACACAGCAGGAAACGCGTGAAAGCGATTTGCCGTGGACCTCACGGTGTCCCCAACGGATCGGCCGAGAGAAATGACAACAATAACAATTGAAAAAATAAAGGAGAAATGCGAAAATGAAGGGAAAACGAATGAACTTGTCAAAGCGCCCAAGATTGAAAGGTTAAGGTTACGGTAGCCGAGACTCGCCTTACACACCATTCAAACGCATCGTTAAATGACGCATTTGAAGAGTAACTTGAAGTGACCAATTCCAAATAATTTATTTTTATTCAATTTCTTCTATTTTTTGTTCAAGCACGTCGCAAATATCGCTACGAACGCGATAGAAACAAAGAGCCTTCAAAATATTCAAATATTCGTGGTGCAATTCGATGAAAACGAAAAGGTGTCCTAAAGTGGCACACTGTGCCCCACCGTGGCACACCTTTGTTGAAATTGAACTTGGCGTACGATAGAATAGGATGCCCCCGCAGTCTGAGCATAATTTAAATTTGGCTAGCGTTTCTAGTTTGCAGACTCCATATTCAAAGAATACACCCTCTTTTGTCGCAGTATGCCATAAATTAGCCCCTCGTTCAGAGTATTGAGAAGACTACACCCAAAATGAGTCTGTTTACGCTTTAGGTGAACACTTACACTATATTTCCCACCGTGACCAAAATCCTGAATCAGCATGGTTGGCTTACGAAATTCGTTCAAATCCTATTTCACGACTTTTCCGGTCTGAGCACAAAACTCTTGCCAAGGAGTCCCAATATTTTTTCAACTCTAAGAAAAATCGAAGATGGCTCAGCCTAATAATTGAAATGGATGAACAGTTGACTACGTACGAGTAACCTGCCGGAAGATTGGAATGACTGAGCGTCGGACAGAATTCACAGCCTGTTGCAAAGAGCAGAAAGCATGAAAATAGAGAAATGCTAAAGTTGTTCTTTTCCGCATTCGGTTCCAGGTATAGAAAGGGGTGATCCTATTATGCCTTCATTAACCTTGACCTCTGTACTTCGGAAACGGAAGAGGTTTTCATCAGAGTTCTTTCTGGTCTCACAATAGAAGGAAAAATCCGAACTGTGATTGGCAATGTAAGACCATATTTTTAGAAATTGACCCAGAAAAAGTTGGAGAAACGACGATGTTAGGACTGCCTCATGCACAGCCTTCACACTATAACAGCCCTTCCGATTATCACTGTTTCAAATTCCTCACTTATTCCAGTGTTGAAAAAAAAATCCCCAATGGGACCTATGTCGAACCCGACTTCGAGGTATAAATTGACTAGGAAACCCTGTATTTCTAAAGGAGAGGAATCATCACTATGCCCGTTCTATAGGAGAAAGTCGTGAGCAGGAAAATAACATACAATGATTTATTGCCGCCGTGAGTTTTCGGAGAAATTCAATGAAAAGTTGTATCTTCGAAAAAGTGCGAAAACTTTCCGGACACCCTTATACTACGAACAAAATTTAGTGGAAAATGGTTTTAACAAACCAACCGTTAACATTGCTTGTTTCATTTCGTTCGTGCATTTGTAGTACCACCAAATCATCAACAGGGTATACGGTAGAATGGATAGGAGATACAGCGACATTCCCAACCAGGGAGAATAGGAGAGTGAGAGACCGGATATTATGCATCCGGTGATTAGGCCTGATATACAGAGACGCATCTGAATAACACATTAGAAATGTAAATTCACAAAAAAAACAATGCGTAAACATTATCAGGAATTGTGAGACATGAGAGGATAACACATGCCTACCAATAAGACATCTAATTGATTGATTGTAACGATTGAAGTTATGAGAAACATTTTTTTTAAATGACCTAGTGAACAGTAGCTGTATCAGAGCTCGCTACAACGTCGAGGATATTAGAATATACGCAATAGTATTGATTGCTTTTAACACAGCGTTGTTTGTGAGTTCAATAAGGATTGTCTCATGGAGAAACCCTGCTACCGGGAAAGTCCTAAATTGTCTTGTTAGGAGTATGAGATTATGGGGTTTCATCAAAAGCGATAGGGTAGAGGGGCAGAGGCTCTTTATTGGTGATCCAATCAGGGTATCCGTCTATCGTACGCACTGAAAATATCGGAACGTTTGCCGCAAAGTGATAAAAAAATTCAGAATTTGCATCTTTGCGAGTACACATTATCATGACTTGTGTTTATGCTAATTCGATTAATCCGCATCGATTTTCCGGGATCCACCCAGACATGCCCGGTGAAATGTGTAAAACAAAGCGACAAATTCGATTGCAAAAAAGGGACAGAACCGGCAATTACTCGCATTTCCCGGCTGTTTACGGCAATGATGACAATTCGCTAACTTGGTCTGTTTTCGCATCGAATTTTCTCCTTTGTTTTGAACATTTCACGAGTCGTGAATAATTTTCTTCGCAAAGTTACAAAAATCGGATTTTTTTATCATGTTGCGGTAAACGTTCCTTATATTTTCAGTACGTACTATAAATTTAACATAGGCCGGGAGAAAGCAGCTCCTGGCAAAGCTGCTCACATGATTCCAAACCTACAGACCAGGGTTAGAGCGAGAGAGCGTGCAAAAGTGAGAGAGAGCCTGTCTATTTCACACGCTCTCTCACTCCAAAGGCCTTTCCGTACGGATGAACGGCCCGTGGAATGATGTGTGCTGTGAGTAACCTACGTGCATTGTATGTATTCGACATTTTATCGTGCGTTTCTTTTTAATACAAAATCATATCGAAAGGGCACAAAATTGATAAGAAACGGCGAACAAAATGCAGGTAAATATCGTTCGCTATCATCAATACGACAAAAGATCCAGATTATGCATTACTCTCTGCAGAGGGATGTGGCGGTGCGACCGGTGCAGCAGCTGCAGCAGCAGCTACACGTTTCCTTTTCTACAAAAAAAAACTCATTTCGCGGTGTATCATCAAATAAAAAATAACGATTTAATGTATAGAGAAGAGGTTTAGGCTACCTGTCCGTGGGAGTAGAGAAGCACAGCGCAAAAATGGAGGATGAGCGAGATGAGAATGTACAGTGATGCCACGAAAATGCGCGCTTCGTTTATTTCCCAAGTGAAGAAAAGGAATGAGACAATAGTGAAGAGGGAAGCACCGACTAATCCACCCACGATCCATTTGCAGAATCCGGAAAGCTGAAATTTGGAATGATAAAATGTATTTAAAAATGGTAAGCTATGTTTGATTTTCGTTTTGATTTTTACTTGAGATGAAAGGTAAAACTTTCTGAAAAAAATGCTTGCCATTGGGAAGAAATTGCGGATTGCGATGTGGAAGATCACATAAAGCAGTTGGAGCAGAGCCATGGGAGCAGTGATGTTAACTGATTTCGATATCATGGTGGCTAGGACGATGATGTAGAGCATCTAGATAGATAATAAATCATTAATGACTTTTTCGTCTTCTCTGGTAAGGCGGTGGCTTACTAGTATGATATATCCGCCTTTTTACAGTATTCAAACTCGCTGATAAATTGTGCGTGTGTTGTAATTTAATTATTCAATAAAAACTCACCACCAGCCCAGATATTCCCATTGCTAGAGTAATTCCGATGACAAAACTAGGCGAATTGGGCGCTTGATTCTAAAATCGACATTAGAAGTTTTTTTTAAGTGGGTAAATGTTGCAATCAGTTTTTTTCTATTCATTCATTGATTTTTCAACTTGCAACATTTCGAAATGGTGAACGAAACGAAGTGAAAAATAGATGAATGACTCGCCTTATCCTTCAGTAGCCGCTCGCCAGCTATTGCCAGGCTTAGGATCACATTGAAAATGCAAATCAGTGGGAAGAGAAAGGAGACTTTTTCGTGAATGAGTGTGGAGGCGTTGGGTATCATCAATAGCGTATAAATGTTGACGAATAACCGCAGTGGTCCCTATAATGCACAAACTATCCTCACAAAGAAAACACTCTAATCTTGATATGCCCAGAGCGAGAGTTTGAAACTCTAATGTTAGAGAGCATGCGAAAATGAGATGGCATATGGAGTTTCATATTCTTAGAGTGTTTTTTGTGTGACTATAATTAGCGATAGTTTATGCGCGAGGTCTGATATAAAGTTAAAGAAGGTGTCCCATGAATATTTGGTCAACTGAGTTCTCACTGTGGGGCAATGGGGATCGATTACCCGATCTTGAAAATCGAATGTTTCAATTTTTAGTTTGAAGAAAGTTATGTTTAATAAACTGTGCCAAAACGACCAGAATTCTTACAGTATATCACATTGGACCTGCAATATTTTCGCGGTAGGAGTTGGCATTTTGGGAAACGGAGTCAGAGAAAGGAAGAGAGATAAGGGGAAACGAGGAGGGTGCGCGAGAAAAACGCGCGCTGCATTTGTGTTTGACCAACTACAGATAAAAATAACAGACATGAAACCTCGAAAATCGGGGAAGTAAAATGCTTCAATCATTCGTGTTACGCCTTCTTTAAGGTAACATGGGTTCCGAGGAAGGCTGCTCGAAAACATATGTAGGGAACACATGATTCCAAACCTACAGACTAGGGTTAGAGCGAGAGAGTATGCAAAAGTGAGAGAGTCCCTCTCGATTTCACACGCTCTCTCACTCCAAAGGCCTTTCTGGAAGGTTGACCGGTCTGTGGAATGATGTGGGAAGATCTTATCCTAGCAAGAAAAGTTTGGAGAAAAATGTTTATGTAAAAATTGTTCGCCATAACCCTGTACATTTTTATTTGCTCGAAAACAAAAGATTCAATAATCACTTACCTCCACGTAGTAGTCCAAAACGATAAGAACCATTGTGAAGAGTATCGACGCAATGACTAATGAGGGAACAAGAAAAGGTATATGATGACCGAAGACATAGTATGATCCGATGCAAGCAATTGTCGTTAGAAAACAGATAATGAAATCGTAGCGAAGGTTATTGTTGATCTGCAAGTACCAATGCCTTCAAAAATCTATCAATACAATCGTGGCCTATTGGATAAGAGCTTAGGCTCATAGATGATAGGCCGTTGGCTCGAATCCTCTCGTTTGCTATTTTTCCTTTTTCCATTGATATTGCCCGGGGAAGGTGTTTACCGAATGAGTTTGCGAATGTGCTCCGAGATTAGCATTCGAATACTCCTTCGCTAACTCATTCGCTAACTCTACCTCGCAGCTCCGAGCACCCACAAGATCAATTTTGCTCACGTTTGACTTTCTCACCTCTTTTGCGATCTTGTGAATGCTAGTGATGATAACTGTGAAGAGAAGGAAGATTATAGACAAAGATAAAAAGAGTATCAATGTGAATTCTTCAACAGCACGAAAATTGTACCATCGAGTAGCAAGCGTTGTTTTGAATTTGACGACTTCAGCACCAAATGCTGCAGAAATTAGAAAAAGCATCGCATAGCACAATATGATATTCATGTGGCGTTAGTTTTCCGGAAAAGCTCTTGGAAAAGCAATCGAGAGTGTTAGTTTTTCCGCTAGCTTTTCCGGAAAAGCTGTCAGATTTGAATTCCCGCATTTTTTTGTATCTCGGCTCCCATTTAAGCTAGCATTGAAAAAAATTGTTTTAGGGTTACTTTTCGCATTTAGACTTCATGGTCCAAGTTTGGTTAGCCTAGATGCACTGGGAGCCGAGTTATGGCCGAAAATCAATAATTGCGGGAATTCAAATATTTAGCTTTTCCGAGCCCGCCGTAAGAAATGGAAAAGTAAAAACTAACACTCCTTTTAGCTTTTCCAAGAGCTTTTCCGGAAAACTAACACCGCATAAGACGGTGCCTCAGCTGAAAAATCATGTAATATAAAATAATGTTTTACGTGTGCGTTACAAAAATGGAATACCTTATTTTCATATAATCTGTTATTTAGAAAATTACCATGCCTTATACAAATATCAGAATACCTTGAAATTAGATTACCCTATTTTGAGATTGGAATACCTTATTGTTCTCTCTGCTTGCAACAGTGACGTACGTGCCGACACACACAGGAAGTGCGACAAAGATATTTATAAGAAGAAAGGTGAGACAAAAAGATCGAAGAGCGAATAAACTGAGAACTGTCGACAAGGCGCTTAGAGGAATATAATAAGGGCGAGAACGAGCAAAGTGTGCTGAAACCAATACATTATTACTGTTGCAGTAGATGGAGATACGAATTCCTATCGCAAACTGATGGTAAAAATAGTTAATGGTGAAAATTAATAAAAAATGAAAAATACAAATATATAATAACCAACCGTTTTCCGTGCCTTCTTCACTTCTTTAACGCATGCACAGAACCAAAACATGAATATGAAGAAATGTGGATAAAATAGGACGACCGCACAAATAAATCCCAGCTCTGATGAAAAGGAGAAAGAGAGGCCCAGAATGATGCAATCAAAAAGTAGCAGAGATAAGCCGAGACGAGCTCTCGGGCAAGCATAAATCATCTGAACATTGGAATATAAATATAATATGAAATATGTAAATAAAACAAAATGAAAATGGTAAGAGGTTTTGACATTCTCATTGACGTGAATCTTGGAACATTCCGCTTTTGGTTAAGTATGATATGATCATAGTAGAAATAGTACATTAATACTTCATGAGTGTATTAATGAACCATTTCTTAACTAATATTACGATTACAATTATCTCTTTAAACGCGACGGGAAAGCAGGCAGAAATAATAAATGAATAATTATCAATCAGGAAGAAATAGCGGAAATAGCTCAAATTCTTTTAAAAGATTTACAGTTTATCATCTTTTCATAATGATCAAAGATAAACTTTATTAAACGCTATTGAGTGTTCACGTTAAAACGTCAGAGCGTCTGGGCGCAGACAGGAATGTCTGCCAGTAGGTAAAACTTCTAATGTCCTTACACAAAACGTTGCCGTTGGAGCTGCAGCTGCTGCAGCCTGGTTTTCAAGCTGCAGGAGCATATGCAGCTGCTGCGAGAAATCATTCACCATATGCTTCAACAGTCGTCTCGAATGAATCATATTTGTTCGTGCTTTCAAACCGCTCCATGTTCATAAGATGAGCATTAAACAAGATTACCGAACTGAAAATCATCGCTACACAATAAAGAAAACGTCTCGGTGAACTAGCGGGGTTGTATTGAGGTTAAATGCACTACGCTCTATGCGTACACTACGCTCTATGCGTACACTACGCTCTATGCATAGTTCTGGGTGCGGGTTCGGTCCAGGGGGAGCTCGATAGGTGGCTCCAGGTAAGGTCCAGGGAGCGCCCTGTAGCCGGCTCCAGGTTCGGTCCAGGGGGAGCTCGATAGGTGGCTCCAGGTACGGTCCAGGGGGCGCCCTGTAGCTGGCTCCAGGTTCGGTCCAGGGGGAGCTCGGTAGCCGGCACCGGGCTACATTAAACCTCGCAGTAAGCTGGGGAATGTTAATCGCTACTAAGAGTACTGGCTTATTCCGGTGGAAAAGGCTCGTGAGGCAGAGAGCGATCGAAAAAAGTTGCCACTACGCCACTTCGTGGCTCCGTGGCAACTTTTTTTTCGATCGCTCTCTGCCTCACGAGCCTTTCACAACGGAAACGCAGTATACAGTGCGTTCAGAACTTTTAGAACATTTTCAGAGATGTTTCCTGTGATTCCCTACGCCATCTGAATCTTTTTGGAACTTTTCAAAATTTTCGATTTTCACGTTAAAACATGTTAGAACATGTTCAGACACGTTTCGAACGTCGTAAAGCACTTTTCCTGCGAACCCCTACGCTCTCTGAATCATTTTGGAACTTTTCGAAATTTTCGATTTTTCACGTTAAAACGTGTCAGAACACGTTCAAACACGTTTCTGACATCGCAAAACACTTTTTCCTGTGATCCCCTACGCTCTCTGAATCATTTTGGAACTTTTTGAAATTTTCGATTTTTGACATTAAAACGTGTCAGAACACGTTCAGGCACGTTTCTGACATCGCAAAACACTTTTCCTGTGATCCCCTACGCTTTCTGAATCATTTTGGAACTTTTCGAATTTTTCGATTTTTCACGTTAAAACACGTTAGAACACGTTCAGACACGTTTCTGACATCGCAAAACACTTTTCCTGTGATCCCCACCGCTTTCTGAATCAGTTTGGAACTTTTCGAATTTTTCAATTTTTCACGTTAAAACACGTTAGAACACGTTCAAACACGTTTCTGACATCGCAAAACACTTTTCCTGTGATCCCCACCGCTTTCTGAATCAGTTTGGAACTTTTCGAATTTTTCAATTTTTCACGTTAAAACACGTTCAAACACGTTTCTGACATCGCAAAATACTTTTCCTGTGATCCCCACCGCTTTCTGAATCAGTTTGGAACTTTTCGAATTTTTCGATTTTTCACGTTAAAACGCTTTAGAACACGTTCAGACACGTTTCCGACATCGCAAAACACTTTTGTAGTGATCCCCTACGCTTTCTGGATCATTTTGAAACTTTTCAAAATTTTCGATTTTTCACGTTAAAACTCGGCAAAACAGGTGAAAACGTTTTTCACGGTACTTTAAAACGTGCCAGGAGCACTTGCGGCACTTGCGAAAAATGCGGCAAAAGGTTTGCCCGCGGCAGGGGTCGAACCTGCGTCGCTCGGATTGCTAGTCAAGCGCGTAACCCACTTGGCTATAGATTTGGTTAATTAAATTTTATAAAATTTGAAAGGTTTTCTGGTCAGTTATCGTATGCAAAAGGTTTTGAGAAGATAGAGCGAATTTGAAGCGAAATATAAGGAAAATGAGAAAAAAGTGTCACCGGACGGAAGGAAAAAAAACGGACAAACAGACAGACAGACAGACAGACGTTAGCATTTTCTAATATATAGTAATGAATAGATGCTACCCCAATGGCGTGGTTTTCCTTCCTCAGTGGCAGGGTTCCCAGCACGGCGTCGACTGTTACTGTATCTGCGTTAGCTTGCAAGATACATCGCATTTCAATCGGTATATAGTTCCGTGCTACTTTCTCTACATTATAGTGTATACAGGTCGTAATTAATGATTTATTCCTGTAAAGTGTGTTATCCAGTCCTTGCCAAAAACGCAATGAACATTGCTCCCAAATTGGTGGTTATAGGAATGAAAAAAAAGCCATTTCCATCTTCACTTTGTATTAGAAGCCGCGGCCGACTCATACGTGCATTTATATTTTTCGGATGCCTAATATGATGCATATAATATTACAATATTCAGATGATTTACGCGTGCCCCAGAGCTCGTCTTTTCTTATCTCTGCTACTTTTTGATTGCATCATTCTGGGCCTCTCTTTCTCCTTTTCACTAGAGCTGGGATTTATGTCTGCAGTCGCCCTCTTCTGTCCACATACATTTATGGTCATTTCGTGGGTCTGTGGATGTGTTAAGGAAGAGAAAGAGACACGGAAAACGGTTGGTGTTATGCACTTTTAAAAAAAGAAACTACGTACTATGATCAGTTTGCGATAGGAATTCGTGTTGTTATATTATGCTAGACAAACACAGTTTGTTGAAGAATAATATTCATTGTGCTTGACTGCGATATCAAACAAGTTGTTGAAAAAGAGATTTTCATGAGCTCTGGCGAAGCGTAGCAATTGTGATTGATTGAGCAGTATAAGTATAATCAGAGCTGTAATGTATTGGTTTCAGCACACTTTGCTCGTTCTCGCCCTTATTATATTCCTCACAAGCGCCTTGTCGACAGTTCTGAGTTTATTCGTTCTTCCCTCTTTTAGTCTCACCTTTATGTTTATAAATGCTTTTGTCGGATTTCCTCTGGGCAGCGGAGCGTACGTCGTTATTGCAAACACCGAGAATAATAAGGTATTCAAATTTTAATATAATGTATTCTAATTTCACAATTCTAATTTTAAAACAAGGTATTCGAATTTGAGAATATGGTATTCCATTTTTTAGCTGTGCCACCGTCTCAATATCGACTTGAGCATTGCGATGCTCTTTCTAATTTCTGCAGCATTTGGTGCTGCAGTCGTAAGATTCAAATCAGTGCTTGCATATTCAAGAGACTATTCTCGAGCGGTGAAAGCTAGGGAGTATCAGTTCTCGATTATACTCTATCTCACTTTGTCTACAATCGTCTTTTTCTTCACAGTTATCATCACTAGCATTCACAAGATCGCAAAAGAGGTGAGAAAGGCAAAAGTGAAGAATATGTCGATATCCGTGCGGTAGTTCAGGGTGTTGAGTTGGACCACTTATGTATTTTTCATAGTCAAGTTTTCTTGACAGAGAAACACATTACCATATTGCAGGTAACCAGTAACAAATGAGTCTTCTGATATTTCGCATAGACCGAATCCCTAGAATAAGTTCTCAGAGCGGGAAGTCTCCTACTTTCCTTACTCTGGAGATGTTGTCTCCAGGTGAGAGAGCATGAGAAATCGAGAGGTGGAGACATCACTTCTCCTAATAATTGGAGATGTGAACACTCCAGAGTAAGGAGAGCTGGACACTTCGCTCTCTGTGTTATCCTTAGAGTTTGAAATTCGGGTAAATAATTGAATTAGCACTCTTCATTTCACACACTCTCTCACCAATCGATCGGTGAGAGAGTGTGTGAAATGAAGAGTGCTAATTCAATTATTTATCCGAATTTCAAACTCTAGTTATCCTGAATCCTCTTTACAGGTGAATCACACACTTCACTACGAACTTATTGTTTGTTTTCTAACGACAATTTCTTGCATCGGTTCATACTATTTTTTCGGGCATCATATACCTATTATTGGTCCCTCCTTAGTCGTTGCGTCGATACTCTTCACAGTCGTCCTTCTTGTGCTGGACTATTACTTGGAGGTCAGTGATAGAGTGTCGAAAACAAACGGCTTTTCATTTCTTATTGACGCGTCGCTAATGACCAGTCAGAATGATTCACCTTTTTGGCAAGGAATTAAATTGAAAAGTTGACAAGAGATTAACAAGTCGATCTCATATCTCTCTACGCCGAGATTCGGGATCAGAGAAGGAAATGAGATGGAATGTGTTTCACTTCCTCTTATTCGGCCCTATATTCCCCCAGCGACTCTAGTCAGTGATTGACTGATTTTTTTCGACAAGAAGATATAACAATTTCCAATAGTATTTTTCTAATTCGAAAAACTCAAGCACTCAAATGTATATCACCATAATACATTTTTGTCAAGCATCCGCTCGATCTTAGTTCTTATGAGGTTATTATGCAACAGTGTAGGGACCGCTACGGTTCTTCGTCAATATTCTGACGCTGTTGATGATACCTAACGCATCCACACTCTTACTGGAAAAAGGGTCTTTTCTCATCTTTTCACTGATTTGCGTGTTCAATGCGATCCTAAGTTTGGTCATAGCTGGCGAGCGGCTACGAAAGGATAATGTGAGTCATTTATAATCTATTTATAATAAAAAAGTTAGTAAAATAAAAATCATTTATAATTATAAATTTCCTCTTCTTCTCTTCGTCTCCATTTGCAAAAGTAAAGAAAAAAGAGAAAAAATCAATGAAAAGAAGTTGAGAAAAAAATCAATGAAAAAATAGAAAAATTAGAGCAAAATGTATCCACTTTCACTGTACATCTTTTAATGGCAATACTAATAGTGCCGATTTTAGTATCAAACGCCAATTCCGCTTGGAATCCCCGGAAAAATTCAAGCAATCGGACTCATCGTCCTCATGGTGAGTACAGTCCTGGTTAGGGTTCCCTTATTGGAAGTTATTGGAATTGAACTGATCACTACGATCTCGATTTCACACACTCTCTCGCACGCGTTGCGGTCTGCGTTCCTTTGTTCTCCAAATTTCACAATTCCATTTGATTCCAATTAGAGAACCCTAGTCCTGGTTGTTTCCCCAATGAAAACAATTCTGGACGCCGGGTCCACCCTTGTCCTAGTGAGTCCTTGATCAACGCGAAAGGATTAGTGCGCAAAATGGAGGAGTCCAAATGTCAATAATGATTTATTAATTACCCAGGCAGCCTTTATCGTACCCCTAATCACCTTCTTATTGGAATCATCAGTCGTTTCTCCTCCAATGGCTCTGCTTCAATTCCTTTATGTTATTTTCCACTACGCCATCCGCAGCTCGTTCCCAATTGTAAGCAATATTTTTTTTACAGTTTTGCTCTCCACCGGGAAAGAAAATCAAAATGAACATCAAACAGAGCATTCTATTTTTGTGTTAATTTTATCATCATAAATTACAGCTTTCCCGGTTCTGCAATTGGATTACGGGTGGATTAGTCGGTGCTTCTATCCTCTCCATTGCTGCATTCCTCTTCTTCACTTGGGAAATGGACGAAGCGCACATTTTTGTGGCATCACTGTACATTCTCATTTCACTAACCCTCCACTTCAGCGCACTGCTTTTCTTCCTCAACACACAGGTTGCTACGAATTTCCTCATATTTATTTCTGTTTAATGCACATTGATCTATTTCGTCATTCAGTGATAGCCAGGTCAGAGAGGAATTAAACATATTTGTAGAAAAGGAAATGTGATGATGCAGCTGCTGGAGATGCTGCACCGGCCGCAGCCCCACCGCTTCCCAATGCAGCGAATAATGCGTAAACTGCTCATTTTGTCGCTGTTACACACAGAAAAAAGGTCTTACATACGGCCCATAAGACCTGGGGGTTCTTAACAAAAATGTCTTATATATAAGACCTTTTGATAAGAACCCCCATATAGGCCGTATGTAAGACCTTTTTTTCTGTGTGTACCAACGCTGTTTACGTTTCTGTTCTTAACAGCGGCGAAAATCAAGAACACTGTTTTATTATCATTTTGTATTATTTCGATACGATTTTGAATTAATAAATACACGCTCGATAAAGTTTACGCTTTATTGTATCACAACACAGTCCAGTTGATTCAGACATTCTTCCAATCTTTGTTCATCGGAATCGTGGAATAAACGTTCGTATTTTCCTTCACAGATTAGTTCATCTAGATAGAGTGTACTGATCCCAAACATCACTTTGGTACTCCGCGATCTCATAATTGCCGAAAAAAAAGCTACGGATTTCCCGGTGGCAGGGTTAACATCGTTCTATTTTGACAGAAAGGGGTTGGATGCGACTTCACTTGCACATTTTCATTCACCTATAGTTTCACTATAGGAGAGAGGGCAGGGTGGTGATGGGAACGCGCACTTTACACGAGGCGGGGTTGATACGCAAGGGAGATAGGGACGTGTCGGCCTGTGTCAACCCCGTCTCGAGTAACGTGTAGCCGTCTATCACCTTCCTACAGTAGAATTCGTGGTGTCAACCGCACAGAAACGGTAGATTGGGAAATCAACCCCTTAAAGAGCTTGAAATTCGGCTAAATATGCATGTCTTTTTCATTTTGCACACACCCAACACCGTTGTTGGTGGATGAGAGAGTGATATGAAGAGGACTGATCCAGTTATTTACCCGAATTTCACGTTTTAGGTTTTCGGTCCGGGCGAATGTGGAGTGATGATGATCGAGGCACTAGCGGCACTGAGAGCTGCGGAGATGCTGTTCTTGTCCGTCGCAATTTGCGCGCTGACCACCCTCCTCCTCACCATACCCATCTTCTTCAAAAGTGTGGACGAGATTTTGGACGAGGTAAGACATCACGCCTCTCACGAGAGGTTTGAATCGTAATTACAGGCATATGGTCATTACAGGTATTGTAAATGGACACGTTCACTTGGTGTCCTGATCTTAGTGGATTTTTTTTGCGCACGGTAATGGCACCCGCGGCCATGAATGCAAATCGAATTTTGAAGAGAAAAAACTGGATACCTACGACGCCCAATTTATTCATATTACAGCCGCTTGGCGATGCTCCTACAGCTGAACGACGTCAGCACATTGCTGCAGGAGCTGCAGGTGCTGCACAAATCGCAACGCGCCCTCGCCCTTCAGCAGCAATTAACAACGCGTGAATTCGTTGCGCATTTCGACATCGTGTATATTTCATGTTTCGGTCGTTGATAAAGGAAATTCACTTGGATTTTTTTCCAACTCAAAGTGAAATGAAAATTGTATAAGTTATCTTCTTTTCAAAACTACAGTCAAAATGACATATTATGAACAAAATGCTATAACTTTTTATAAGTTATTATAACTTTTTATAACTTTTCATTTCAGTATGTTCCCGTGAACGAAATTATCTGTTGTTTTGGGTAAAGGTTCCCGTTCAGAATCGAATAACTTCGATTCAAGGAATTATCGAAATATTTATTGTGAAGAAAGTTATCGCCCATAAAAATTATAATTACGAAATAGAGAGTAGAGCCGGGGCCGGAAAATCTGGCCGGGAACCGGAAAAGGTCTTTAAGATTACGGTAAGAATTAGTATTCCTCGGAAACTTAACACTTTTATTTCCGGTTCCCGGACAGATTTTCCGAACCTGGCTCAACTCTCTATTTCGTAATTATAATTTTTATCGGCGATAACTTTCTCCACAATAAATATTTCGACAATTCCTTGGACAGAAGTTATTCGATTCTGAACGGGAACCTTTTCCCAAAACAACAGATAATTTCGTTCACGGGAACATACTGAAATGAAAAGTTATAAAAAGTTATAATAACTTATAAAAAGTTATAGCATTTTGTTCATAATATGTCATTTTGACTGTATTATGTTCAATCGGCAAGAAATATTGGCATTTTACTAGCGATGAAGTGTTATCTCCCTAATTGCGTTATGACGAACAAAGACGCTTTCCCGGTGGCTAGGTTTTACAGTAACCTCTCTCAAAATGCACGCCACCTCTACTGATCGATCGTATATTCTCTATACGTTGCTAGCTTACTATCAAGGTTGTGAATCTATTACTTCTCTCGTTACTCCCCATACAATTATTTTGACTGGACTTTGTCATACTGTACTTACCCTCACAGATCATCCAGAAAGAGTTCACCCATCTCCCGTATCCCTGTTATATTCTGACACTCAGAATAGAACAGGGATACGGGAGATGGGTGGACTCTTTCTGGATGATCTGTGAGGGTAAAATAGTCTGTATGATCTGTGAATGGATTTGGATTTGGATTTTAACACATTTATCAAGAGTAGGCTCTGATGTGCATGGCTGGCCAGTCTTGACTCCTTGCTTGTCTCATAAATGTCGGCCCGATTATTCGCATTATCTGTGAATGAATATCTGTGAATAGTCGAAAATAGTCTGGATGATCTGTGAGGGTAAAAGTGTAAAATAAATATCATTCGACAAATTGCGAATTTACTGGTGTTCTCCCTAAGACGTACCTTATTAACATTACAAACAACGCTGCGTCTCACTCAATCAATAAGCGTTCAACGCTACTTGGATAGTTTTCTCGACGTTGCAGTGAGTTCTGATATACCAACTGCAAATTAGGTCAACCTTTATTGTTTCACGTAACCTCAATTTTTACACACAAATAATTGCGTGTCTTATTGAAACGCACTTCTCATGTCTCACAATTCCTGTTTATTTTTACAATATTTTTAGTTAATTCACAAATCGAATATGTTATTCAGATGCTACGACCATGTGTGGGAGCTCGTCTTTGCATCTCGGGCCTAATATCCGGCTGCATCATCGTTGGTCTCTCGTTCTCATTTTCTTTCTGGTTGGGAGTTCCGCTGATCTTCCTCTCCATTATACCGTATACCCTATCGATGATTTGGTGGTTCTTCAAAGGAACAAAAGAAGTGGAAGAAGCATTTTTAATGGTATGTTTTGCAATTTTTAAAATCTATATACTTGCGAATGGCTTTAGAGGAACATATTATTTACAGCACAATCTACTCTTATATGCCATCATTATATCGTTCACGAGTGCCGTTTCTACCGTACTCAGTTCTTTCGTTCTTCCCTTTCTCACACCGTCCTTCTGCCTGATCAACTTCTTGGTTGGCTTCCCACTGAGTATTGGAGCTTACTGTATCGTAGTCCATTCGGTTAACAATAAGGTACGCGCAATTTGTAATCAAGTTGATTGGAGTTTACCTTTCAGATCGTTGCAGAAATTCCAATGTACAGAAAACATTAAAGTAGGGTGATTAAGTATGATCTCGTTTAATAAGACTAAGCAATGGAGCATAATGTGACGCGGTCAGCTCCGCGAAAAATAAGGAAGCCTCAATTTTTTTATTTGAACTTAAACTGAGTGGGGGTGTGCTTGTGCAGATTGCAATCAATTTCCACACAAACATATTGACCTGCAAAATTGTCCTGGAAAATCGTCCTATTGGCAGTTTGTAAGAGCGATTCAGTGCAAAGTCTAAACGACTACTCTAAATGGATTTTTTTCCCGCAGCACTACACCTTTATTTGTCATCGTTTCAACATCGTCCTGTGCATTGCCGCACTATTTCTGGCAGTTGCAGCTAAAAGCGATGCAGCACGTGCAGCAACAGCCGACGACATTGCAGTTGCAGCAAATGCGAGCTCAGACGAATTAGCAACAGCAGTTGCAACTGCGCATGCCTCACGTCTAAATCTCATATTAATATTTTTCGCGATAGTTACCTCATCCATCCTTTCACTTATCATTCTCTTCACTAGCGTGCACAAGATTCGAAAAGAGGTCAGTTATGAAATGTCATGTGTACACGTCACGTCACCACAACAGATACAATTATTTACTCGAACTTACGACGCACTGGCGAGTCTATTAGAGAGTACTGTGTGAACAGGCGATGGTCTCACCACTAATGCTATTCCGGGCAAAATGCCAAAAAATCGTATGATACACTTTTTCAATTATTAATCTCAGATCGACGTCGTCTTCTGGTTCATTTCCTGTCTCCTTCTCACTCTTCTCACCATTGGCGCGTCTATCCTCTGCTTCTTCTTGGCTCCGCCCCTTTTCCCGCCTCACCTAACTGTTCTAATATTTCTCTCCCTCATCCTAATCGATCTCAACTGCTATGTGGAGGTGGGCTAATCACTTTCACCATACATTCTTTCATTTTGCATACGATATAAAATCAATTACATAACAATGTGCAGCAGGGATATATCTTCTATGTATGTGTAAACTCGTAATTTTTATTTCCACCAATTAATTAGTAATTAGTACGTTAATTACATTAATTCAGCGCCCGCGACGAGTGATCTCCAACGTTCTGTCAGTTGCGATGCTCTTTATCACACCGATTTTCCTTGTTCCACATGATCAAAATAAGGGAAGCGACGTAACAATCGCCGCATTTCCATTGTTCTGCATGGTTAATGCCGGTGTAACCCTGGTCATTTCAGGCCCCGAACTAGTCAACTATCAGGTGAGTTGTTTTCATTAGAATTATTCCGCTAGTTTCGGTCGTTTGAAGTAACTGTGGATAGAGCAAATTTTTTAAGCGGAATTTAATAATGGTCTCGAATGGCGCGTATCAAATTTTTATTTTAGAAGCAGGAGAAGGAAATTGATGGTTCTACAAAAATCAAAATTGCACTGGCGTTTGGCTTATTAGCGATCATGGTGAGTAGTATTTCATATAATGCAGAAAAACAAAATGACCGGGTTGGCTAAACGCATGAACAATTAAAAAATAAAAAAAAATGTAAATATATATTAACCGGTTCCAGATTGCCGATATTATTGCCATGTATTTTGCTGCTGAATCATTGACACGTGTCGCTGTGCTGATGGTTCTACTCGAATTACTCTACATTCTGCTCCACAATATAATCCGCGATTTGGCGCAAATAGTGAGCTAAACTGCTCTTAAATTATTTTTATTATTAAGTATCGAAAAAGAATTTACCCACCCGCAGTCTATTTCATTTGTGATTCCTCTAAAATTTAACACGCAAAAGTTTTGCATGAGGCCCATGAGAACAAAAAGTCAAAAGTCTTCTTTTTTAACAACAAAACATTGCAGGTCTTCCAAATCGGACCGTTAATCACATTCGTTCTATTGATTTCAACAATCGTCTCCCTCATTTTCCTCGCTTGTTTCATTCGAAATTGAGTGAAGCGAATGCACTCGTCGCCTTTTTATTCATTCTCGTCTCACTTATCGTCCACTTTGGCGCCATTTTCAGCTACTGCATTGCCGAGGTAATAATAATAATAATATATTTATCCAGTTATGTAATAATCGATAAAAAGAGCAATGATAGTAGACTAAAAGTAACTACTGCAAACCCGAAGGAAAGACTCGTTCCGGAAAATTCATTGACCTTTACTAAAAATACTATAACATGAAAATTATGCCGGATAGAGGAGCTTACCGGTTCGGTCCGGGAATAAGTCCTGTAACTGATGACTAGCATACCTTCACAAATTCTAGCACACAAAATATGCGCGCGTTCCGCGTTTTGGTAGGCAGTAGAGTGCGGAAAAGTGAGACCACGATCTCTTCATTTTTCACACGCTCTCGTATCGACCGGTCTAGAGAGTGTGCGAAATGAAGAGAGCGTGGTCTCACATTTCGCACTCTAGTATGCAGCTAAATTGACTGTAACAGAGCGTGAAAGAACAAGAGGACGAGACACAGAGGTTTCGAAAGAGAGCACACACGCTCTATTTTAAAGTTGCATTTCAAATTTGATAAGCCCATTGCGCACTGATTTAAAAAAAATGTGTGCATACGCTGTCCAACTTATTCATGTTACAGGCGCGTGACGACGCGCCAACCGATCAACGACGTCATTAAACTGCTGCAGGTGCTGCACAAGTCGCAAGGCGCCCTCGTCCGGCACCAGCTAACAATGCGTAATTCGATGCGCATTTCGACATTGTATATATTTCATGTTTCGGTACTTGATAAAGTAATTTCAATTGGAAATGTGTAAATGTGTTTATAATCAAAGCCAAATGAAAATTTTGATATGAAAATCTTTATACAACTTTTATATTTGTTGGTATGGAATTTTGACATTTTTGTTAAAGTTACCGGGAATCGAACCGAAAATTTTGAATTCGCGCGCAGGCCGAATTTTGAATATTCGCGGGTTGGCAGTTTGCCGGAAGTGCGTGGTGCGTCTGCAATATCCCCTACATCTGCAATCTCGCGCGCGTCGCGGTTACCGAGGCGTTTCGGCAACGGTTGGCGTTTCTTCTCTCTCTTCCTCTCGTCATATTCCATCAAGTTTGCGTAGTCATCCGGAGACTTGGTGCATGCGACTACCGCAATATCATTCCTGAAGAATGATCTTCTCAGGTTCAGTTTCCAGAACCATTCACCACCGACAAGTCGAATCGGGGCTATAGTAACGTAGACCACTCCGCTACTCTTCACTCCACTGTACTCCATAGCACAGGAAAACATTCCGAGAATCTCGAGAGACTGATCGTTAGCATCGCTAATACGATCGACAACCTTCGTCAGGGACGGACAATTCAGTCCTCTCCAGTCACTCTCCGAGATTATGGTGACATCTGAGCCAGTATCCACTTGGAACTCGATCGATTTTCCACCGATCTTCAAGTTCACATACACGCGATCCCTCCTCTCTCCACCACAGTGGATAGTGACCCTTCTTATCACAGCTCCTGCATGTGATTGATTTGTCTCTCTTAAACTCGGGATTCTTGCTCCTTTCAGTCGTTCCTTTATTGTACGTCTTCACCATGTTCACCGACACATTCTGTACCACTGCCACGTCACGTTCCAGTGCCCTCAGCGTGGAGTACTTCTCGAGTAGCTCCTTGAACGTGATAGATGCCTTCAGACTCACTGCATTGAACAGCTGAGTGCGCATCGCCTTCTGATTTGGCAGGTCCAGACCAGCCAGGAAGACTGTGATCTTCATCTGGTCCTCAGTAATCGACTTAAGATTACCCTTCTGGTACAGACGGTTCACCTCTGCGGCGAATTTCATCACATCGAGATTACCACTCGTGGACATTTTCTGGTTGAAGAATCGAACACGCAGTTCGAAATCTGACTCCTTCTTTCCGAATAAGGATTTGAGCGTGGCTACCGTTTCATCAAACGACCCAGCCATGACATCTTCGGGTGCCTTGTGATCACGGTACTGAGCATTGCACTTCACACTGAGGTGTCTCAGCAGTACTCTCACCTTTGCAAAATCATCTGCTACCTTCATAGCATGCACGAACACATCCTGGTATCGGTCGTACCACTGCTCGAATGTGCACTCCTCCTCATCGTACTCAAAATCCACGATCCTTCCTTCGATCGCATCAAGAGTCGGTCCATTCGACGTGGACGGAACCTGCACAGTCATCATATTCTGTGCTCTTCCCTCGTTATTACCACCCTTAGTCACCAATGACAATAACTGTGTGTATTTCTCATTCTGGTCTGCTTGCTTGCCAACCACTTTCCTCTGCATCTCTACCATCTGTGTGAATAATTCCTTCATGGTCGGGGAGACCTCCTCGTCATTAGCCGTCATGGTTCTATACCAGACCCACTTCCTTTAGTTATTGATCTACTCGACCAATCTCCAACTATCAGTCGTGTTCTCGGCTTAACCAATACGCAGAGTGGTTATCACCAAAAAAAATTGGCGATAGCTTCCGCTGCTATCAGTAAAAACCACGGCTCTAGCTCGCTTGTTGGCACAACCAACAAGGTCCACGCTTGGCTACCCTGACCAATCATGAGGTTATAGCTCGCTTGTTGGAACTTCCAACAAGGTCCACACTTGGCTACCTTCACCACTTAATTACACTCAATCACAGAGGTTGCAGCTCTTCTGGTAGACGACCACGTGCTAAACTTGGCAGCACGGGTTTGGAGTTTCTGCGAACCTCTAGCACCAGGGAAAACGGCACTAGAGGCGACACTCGATAAAGAACTATGCAAAAACAGCCAATAAACTATGCGCAAGCTAGTTAAACAATCCTGATCGCCAAAATGTTATGTTTGTGCACAACGGGTGTTTTAGTAATAATATTTATATAATACGGGAGCAAAAGGATAACGACGTCTCGCTAGGCGAACGGAGGACAAGACTAGTGAATTACGTCAGAATTACGAAGCGCACTTTAGCATTGCGTAAAGTGTGTAAGAAGTGTATGGAATACAGTATGTCCTACGCACTTGGGGTGTTGTGCTAGGTCAGATACATGACTAGGCTTATATACAGCAATTCGTTATACATTTTGATGTACGATGGGGCTGGATTTTTGCATTTTTCTTTGTGCGCGTCGCGCCTGGACTCATTTTGGAGGGTTGGACCTGTAACACACTGAAAGCAAATTTGCCAGGAGAACGGTTCTCCAAGGTTTCATTTGTTAGAGAACGGTTATCCACCCTCCTTGTTCCGTACACTCTCTTGTCTCGGTGAGCTTACGAGAGAGTGTGCGGGACGATTATGGTGGAGAACCGTTCTCTAACAAATGAAATCTTGGAAAACTATTCTCCTAGCAAATTTACGCACTGTGCAGGATGCGTGCGACCGACCATTCGTCCAGCATGCTGCACCTCCTCGACTCCCTTCTTATCCCACCATCCCGCTGCGTGTGCAATCGGTATGTGGGACAGCACCATCAAGAAGAGGAATACCGCGGGAGAAATGGAAACAGAGAGACCTACAAAATAAAGGAATCGATAAAATAAATCCATAAATCCTAAGGAATTCAAAACCAGAAAAGATTAGAATGCCCCTTAACCATATCTCAGAGCAGGAGAATAACAAAGATTGATTTTTTGAAGGATAAAAGAAATAAATCGATAAATGAAATTAATCGATTAACTAAAGAAATCTACTAAAACGCTCCAATTTGAGTGATACACAAGTGACAGTTGCGGCGTTTTAAATTTCTTGATGTCAAATAATAAGTACTAATATATGTTAATATTGAAATAACGTAATAGCAAGAAATTTACCTAATACGACACATTCTGCCAGTAGTCCGCCTATTAAAGGGACAGTAAACACACAAATTCTTGTTCATTTGATCCAATTTCCACGAGCGACGTAGGGATAGAGATGGTGTGAGCCCTATCGGATATCAGCCCATGTAGAGCAGCGGTAAAACGTTAGCCTAGCAATCGTGAGGTCGCGGGTTCGATACCCACCCTATGCTTTTGTTTCTTCCAGCGGGCCGAAAGTCGTGGCGAGACCTTGGAATTTGCGGGAATTCAACGGTGCCTTTACTGTCCCTTTAATTTCCGCGTACCTGGGCACGGCGTCATCTGGAATAATTAATTAATAAGTGATAATTAAGTAATAATATCTTATTGATTATTTATTCTATAGACCAGGGTGTGAAGAGGAGAAAAGCAAAACGAAATATAAATTACAATGCCACAACCACATGCATAGATTTGGTAACAGAAAATAGCACAACTACTGAATGTATTTGTTGTGCTATCTTCTGTTCCCATTTTCTGTTATAAATACTGCCGAAATAATTGTACTTATCTCCGGGCACAAACTAGAGTGCGAAATGTGAGACCACGCACTCCTCATTTCACACACTCTCTCGACCGGTCGGTAGGTGAGAGAGCGTTCGAAATGAAGAGACCGCGGTCTCACATTTCGCACTCTAGTACAAAATAATGAATAAACATCGGGAAAAAACGCCATCACCTGGCTCAGTGTATTGCGCCAAATACAATTCAGCTGAAATGACGGTTGAACTATAGCCTCCTATCCACTCTCGATTTCCCCCATTCTCTCCCGATCGTGCCGATATCTCTCTTGCGCAACTGCCTCAGGTCAACGCAAGGTCGTGGAAAGACATGTATTGTTGTATCCACTTTCTACGATCCTACAACACGAATAAATATCCAGAAAGGGCTCGGGAGAGTAGCAAAGAGAAGCACTTTCTACATTTTTAAAACGGAATTTAGTCTTATTTCATGGCTCGGGAATAGTGTGTTCAGCCATGCAAATGCTAATGAAAATTTAAGTAAACTTGTTTTTTTTCATATTTTTTAAACACAAAGTCGCTTGAGGTAACTATCATCGACGTAATTTCATGCACAAATGTATGAGTTTATGTAAATCATCTTTTATCGATTAGCAGAATCGGCAATAAAACCCGTTTACTTCAACAATCAAAATGCCAAAGTTTCGCTCACATTTCAAAGTAAAATTACAAGAGCAAAGTTCGAAAAATCACACAGGACTGAAGAGCAGATCAATCAATAATGAAGGGTGAGGAGATACCGTACCCGGTAAAGGCGTTACGGTTAGCACACACAAATAGAAAATCGATGATTCGAATCCGGCGAGATTACGGTAACAATTATTACAGTACCGAAAAAGGACTGAGCTTTCGTTGAGTGGGTGATTACTTCGATGACAATTAAATAGATAAAAGTATTTGAAGGGCGGGTATCACATAAAAACACAGTGTACATGAGGTATAATACTGAATCAAGGGGCTGGGATGAAGGGAAATTCACTATTTATAAAATTTCGCTACGAAGCACCACCGGGAGAAAAGAGAGCAAGACTAAAGAGAAAAGTATTTTGGCGAGGAACTCAGAATAAGGAAGGTACCAGGATCCAAATATGGGACCCGGTTGGCCAGGAACCAAAAACCGGTGCCAGCACGTCACTTGTCTTCGTACTTTTGCTTGAGTTGCACTAGGAATGAGATGATTTCTCCCTTTGCTTGGGTCGCCTGAATCAGTCCCAATCCCTCCATGACGTGATCGATTAGTGCATACAACTCGCTGTGATTGGGTGCAACCTGTAATTGCGTCGTCATTAGGCGATACAATTTGGCTTGCGTTTTCGAATCATGATTTCAGCTTCTTATCATCTCCACAAATTATCGAACAATCTGTTTGACACGAACAATTTGCAATCTGCCTTCGACATATTTCGCCTTTTTATCTTTAAAAAGTCTATTTATGGCACAATTTCTCACCTTTGCAGCTGCAGCTCCGTTTCTTTCCGTTGCTGCAGATACAGAATTAATCGATGAAGGACTGGATCCGAGGCCGGAAGGTGACCCTCCACCAAGAGGAAAAGAAGAAGAGGAGGACTCCTTGCGACGCTTTTCTGAAAGAAAAGATCAAAGATCAAACTGCGTCAGATATGGTAGAACAAAATCGTGTTCAGATCAAAGTCCGTAAATGAAGAAAGATCAAAGATCAGTTCACTCACTCAAATCGGGCGAGCAGAATGCGCCAGTGCCATTTCGCTGTGGAGACGAGCCATTCGAAACTGGAATGATTATGTGTTCAATTGAGAAAATATAAAAGTTGTGTATGCTTATTACTTCGCGCACGATTTCATTTCAGACTTTTTTATATTTTATGGAATGTCGTGCAATAATCATTTTCGATATAAGTTTGCAGATGAAATAGCGTTTGTGAAACTCGATTACGATATGTTACAATTGCGACCTTTCGATAGGGCAAAATACGTTATCAGATAATTCGTATTTTAATATTAATAAAACTGTACTCACTGCTTGCTGCATACCAATAATTAACTAAAATTAATAATTAAATAATAATTCAAATACTACTCACTGCTAGTTGTCGTGCCCGTTACTCCGAACGACGTCGTCGGTAGATGAGACATGGCCACAATCGACTCGAGCACCTGACAAAGATCAAAGATCAAAGATCAAAGATTAACGATTAGTTTTCTTTCAGTTTTTTTCAAAAATAATTTTCCAGCAGCTCATTCAATCCCATCGATTGCGATCGGATTGAGGAGAATGAACTCATAACTGTACAGAAGAAAATTTGTGGAATGCGCTCACGTTTTTCGATAATTAAATATGTTTCATGCTCTTCGTTTTATTGGTTGCCTGTTGCGATACCGATTTTTGAGACGACTCGAAGCCACTCACCTGATTAATCACTCCCTTGTCCTTCTGTTGCTGTTGCTGCGACTGTTGATGTTTCTGCTCATTTGCTGCAGCAGCAGCAGCTGCGACAGCCGCTTGCTGCATTTGCTGCGCCTGTGCTGCGGCTGCAAAGGCGCCGAATCCGCAGCCGTCGGCCATATTGATGAGTCGCTTGGCCGTTAGCGTCTCGCGGCGTCTGCAGTTCACGCTAGAAAAGGGAGTTCCGACTGTTACAAACTACAACAACAAAGATCAAAGATCAAACTAAAGTTGGTTTTCGGAATAATGATTCAATTGAAATTGGAAGGAACAACTCTTCTGCGGATATCTGGTTCCGAATATTCTACAGACATGCGACTACTAATCTAGTTCATGGATCAAAATAGATTGCACACAACAAAGATCAGGTAAAACTCACGCAATGCTGGCTTTGTAAGACTCTTCATAAAACTGCATCGCTTCATAATATTTGAAGGCTCGCGTCGAAGGAGAAATAAAGCCTGTTGAGCGGCCTTGCACGATCTGGAGAGATATAAGATCTACCATCGAACTACAACTACCGTAACAATATGGGCAAAAACTATGTTAGAGGAGGAATGCATATAAAATTGAGTAAAATTAAATCGGAACAAAAAAAATGCATTTATGCTTTGTAATAAATGTTTATGCTGTCAAAGTTCAAAGACCAACCTCGCTGACGTAGGTCCTGTAGGAGGCGATCAGTCGCTGCCACCGTTGTCGCGCGTTGTGACCTGAACAATCAATCGATAAGTGACGGATACAGTATACCACTGTGGCGTGTGGCGCCTACAGTGTCTTGCTCAAAAATATATAATCTCATTTGTACTCATTTGACGAAATAGTTACGGTGTTAGACTATCGATCAATAACTAGTAGTCGATAATCAATCAATAACTCGTCTACCGTACCTGCGGCGGGCGCCATCTGACACTCCAGTTCGACCTCGGCGAACCACGTTAGCTTCATCGCCGGCATACGGTAGAGTGAGGAGGATCTATAGAATCGATATTTTACAATTTCAAATAGTTCTAGATCCAACGAAAATTTTTTTAAATGTTTTATATTACCGCGAGGGAATCATCAACTGATCATTTGAAATCAGCACTAACTGCTGCCCATGAAACATATCGCTGTAAAGCCGGCCGTTGCATACCCTTGCCGAACGGTGATCCGGAAACCACACCTCCCCGAGCTGCTTTCATCATACGGTCATCCCAGAAACCAAAGATTTCTACTACCGTAACCTCCCCCCTACCGTACCTCTTCCACAGTCCCTCCCTCGCCTCGATCGCGCCGATAAACCGCAGCACATCGGCTTCATCCCCATCGTCATGCTCGCCCTGCAGAGAAATTAGCGATTTTTTTGTAAATTTTGAGATCAAACTGCAAACTACAAAGTTTAAATTAGGAAAATCAAATGCATCAAAGTAAAAATTAATAAAAATCAATACACCAAAAGATGATCAAGCACAACAACTGATGCAAACTACCTATTTCGAAGTGATTGCACTACAGACTATAGACTACAAACTACAAACCTCATAGCACATTGCTGCGTCCATCAGCTGCCCGATGTTGAGGTGGTGCGCGTGCATCTTGTTGTTGTCCGATGATGACGTCACTTCCGGGGGCAGATCGGAGGAGGACGAGGAGGAGGACGCTTTCTGCAAGGATTACAACATTTTAATCAATTAAATTAATTAAAATTAGAAATGAAAAGCAAAAATACTGCAGAGAGCCTTTTTTCAGGACATTTTTTCAGGAGATTTTTTGCAGGACGCTTTCTTTAATTAAGAATTTTATAATTAAATAAAAATGTAAATAAAATGAAATAGAAGCGAAAATAACACTGGAGGAGGGTGCATTACACTTCCTATTTTTTGTGAAAAAAAGAGACTTGAAAAAAAGAGATTAAGCCGAACAGGGAAAAAGATTCGAAATATTTATTTTCTGTTTGTGAATGCACTCCATTTCGCCATTTCAAAATGATTTTGCAACTATTTTCCCGTTCATTTGAGTTTCAAGATTCACTCAAACTGATGTGTTGCCACTTCTTGTCACTTCTTGCACTACAGACTACAGATACAAAAAAAATGAGAAAAAAACAATATTTGACCTGGTTGAACGTTACTGTCACAGGAATTGCTAGGTTTCGTAGCTAGTTTGTAAATAGGTCAAATATTTTTCGCTTACTGAAATCATGAATGATCATTTGAGAGAAAAATATTTGAAAAAAGATGCGCTGCACTCTAGAGCTATGATTTTGGTGTAAATAATCTCCATTTCGCGCATTTCTGCAATCTAGTCGTATATTGAAATGAGCAGACCTGATCCAATTATTCACCAGAATGTATCTATATCGTGTGTAATTTTCTTTTATTATTGTTAATTAATCGATAATAAATTACCTGTTCAAGAGGTTCCTCTACCAGGCCGAGCGGCTCTTCTTCCTTTATAATCGATACCATCTCTGCAAAAAAGTCACTCATTAATCTGCCACTGTTACAGTAATCGACGCTCATTTTCTTCCTAGTTTCACTTTTACAGCAATTTTTTTCTCTCTGCCATCTTCAGTATTAGTTCTTGCGGTCTTTTTTTATATACAGAAAATCCATTCTAACAAGTCCCTGATTCTTCCAATTACTTTATGTATTCCGTGCTTTCCTCACTCCTTTCCAGTCCCGTTCAATCCGTTTCGAAACTCCTCTTATAATCCCCTCGGCGTTTTGCGTATTTCCCAATCCCTCGTTTCTTTCACAATTTCCCCTCTTTCCTTTGCACAACTGCTACCCGCAAATCCCTCATGTCCACTATTTCAGAACCTCTGCCGGCCACTTTACCCTGGAGAGAGAGAGAGAGAGAGCGGCAACTGACTCGGCCTTTTCCGAGTTCCGACCGCGCCGAGACAGTGTGCAAATTCAGGAGAGCGCCGACGGCTATACAGCGCGAGATGTGCTTGAAACGAAGAGAGCGCCGAAGTAACGACTTCTCTCCTCCTATTTGCGTCTCTCTATCGCGGGGCGCTTTTCCTCGTAAAATGCGGCGCTGCTCTCCGCATTTCACGTGCTCTCTCGTGCGCGCTCTGATCGTCTGGAATCTCCCGCATTCGCACGCTCTCTCGGCGCTGCACAACTCGAGCAAATGCGGGCAGTTGCCAGTTGAACGTGAGAAGAACGAGAAACGATTTTAAAGCCGGCAAAAAGTGAGGAGCGGACGAAAAAGTGGTCGTTTTGATCAGCGAGTTGCGAAGTTTTTCCCATTTTTCTGATCATTTAGTGATCAGTTAAATCTAACACAAGAAAGAATTGCAATATTTAATCACTACACTCCAAATAAGACATGAATACACTTAATTGCGCCACGTTTCGAAACCTCCAGAAAGGGGGGCAGGGCGAGAGACCTTTTTTAGTGCTTACGGGCTTGTGGAATGATGTTTTGCACTATGATTCAATCTCTGGAGATTTCGTAACTGGACTTTGAATTGAAAAGGTGAATTCGCACCCCCTGAATTCCGGGACTTCCGGTTTTTAGGCGAACTCTAAAGAGCGGGCGCAGAATTCATTCGCTTTCCTGTGAAAGCGCCCGAAATTTTCTCTCCCAAGACCGGAAATGGCTCTCTCTCTCTCCCCTCTTCCACCCAAGTCCAGTTACGAATTGGCGAGGACAGCGCGGTGGAAAGTGTGTGCGAGAGTGCGCGCGAAATCGAGAGGGCGCAGCGGGCCGGCGCGACGGTCAGACAGGGTAAAAGTGGCGAGAGAGCGCGTGAAATGAGGAGGGCGCGGGAGGTTAGAGACAGGCGCTTGTGTGTAAAATGTCCCGAAATGTGGAAGGAAGAGAAACAAGATTCCGCGCCGTCGAGCAGAGGCGATGATGACAATTTCCCACTATTTCGTCTCGCAGAAAAATGATGGAATTACCCGATAGTTCCGCTTCCAGAAATGGCTCACCAGCGACAAAAGAGTGTTCGAAACCGAGAAAGTGCACTTTTGCAATAAAGTCACTAGCCTCTGACCCCTTTCTGGAGGGTTTTCATCATGGGTTAGGGGGGGAGTGACTCGTTTCCCACACTCTCATGACCTCGTCATTCCACAGAAGGAAAAAAGAAACGTCCAGAACGGGGCATGAATCTTGCAGTTTGCAACTTTATGGAAATTATGAAAATTCTCCTGTTCTTTTGTTTTCGCTCTGCAGGCATTTTCTTGGGTTTTGAACGGCGATTCGACTTCCCCTTACCCCTTTCCGGAGGTTTTCCCAGGATTTATAACTCATGTGCAATTACCGGTCCCCTCTCTCCCAAAAGGCGGTTCACACTGGTCCCCCACCCTCTTTCTCTACGCTTTCTTGAAGTTCGGCACAAGGCGGCGAGCGAGAGAGAGTGTGCGAAATGCGGAGAGTCGCCGTATTTACACTGCGCTCTCCTCGATTCGCACGCTCTCTCGTCGCCCCTCTCAATTTCCCCCTCTTCTCCTTCTTCTGTTCCGTGCCGCGCCGTTTCCGGAACTGGTCTCATTGAGTGTGTAAGGGAAATAAGAAGAAGGAGAGGGACATTCCAAGCTCTCTTGCGTAGTGCAAAAACGCCTCGTTTCAGAGCCGCCGAAAAAAGCGAGGGAAATGAGAGCTGTAAGCTAGCCCGCGCGGATTTAATACCCTCACTTTCTGGTTTTAGCCGGTACCACGGTAAATGTCTCCAGTAGAGTTTCGCACTGTGCCCTGCGCTTTCTGGTTTCATGATATGCCTAAAATGATGGGAAAACGCGCGGAAACAATGCCTAATTTGCGCTCAGTTTTGCAAGCGCTGATTGCAGCATGCCGTAAAGAGGGGGAAAGAGTTGGGCGACGAAAACTCGTTCCACGCGCGCCAGCCAAGCTTTCCCCTTTTTGCCTCTCTTCCTTTTCCCGCTAATGATCACAGGAATGGAAGAATGAGAAATGATTGCGCGCGCATTGGCAGCAAATGCGGCGGCTAAAATGTTTTACACACGATCACTAATCGCCAAATACGAGTTGGCGGAAAATAAAGGCGCAGTTGCCGATTGCTAACGTGTTCCGGCCAGCTTTGCTAGATTACAAACACCATTGACAAATTCTACATCAACATTTTTCTCAATATCTAGTCATCAGGCCCACTGAGAAAGAGAAAAGGCTCAGTTGTCGATCAACTGATATCGTAAGCTACCGTACCTTCGGGTTCCTCGCCTGGGTACATCTTGACGACGCGCTGCAGGAAGGCGGACGGGTCCTCGCCCAGGATGAAGCCGAGCGATTGCGGCACCACTGCAAGAGATCATTGCGTCATCACTAGGCTATCAATCGATATTTCATCGAAGCTACCGTAACCATATTAAAACTAATTGTACAATATATTTCTTGCGAAAAATGTCAAAAACCCCATTAAACAATACTACCGAACTAATACCGTATCCCTACGGTACCTCCGCTATTCTCCGCGACACTATTGATTAGTGAGGCGAGGGCGGCGGACTGCGCCGCGCTGGCTACCGTATCCAGCGCGTGCTGCTGCTGCTCGGAGACGCCGGGCGCGCTCGCCGCAGCGATGCGGTTCGCCTCGCGCTTACTGTAATCACACTATCGATCGATTACTGATGTTTTCCAGGGGAATTACTATTTTTCACACTATTGTCGCGCTTACTGTAAGAGTGTGGATTACGGTAATCAGTATCGATCAATATTTTTTAGAGAGAAACTAATTGAATACGAAAGGTTCCGACTGATGCTGCACAGTACCCAGTATGACTGACTACGGTATCAGTTATCGATTACTGTAGATTACGGTAGGACTCACGCGGAGACGTCGTCGAGCATTTCAATGTAGAAATCGAGCGCGGACACGCACGCCTCAGTGATGGTGTGCGGCCCGATCTCGGATGGTTGTCTGAAGGTGGATACGGTATCAATTGATAAACGTTTTAGACAACGGTACTCAATCGATAAAGAGTTGTAGTTGCCATAATAATGAGTATTAATATGAAATCTAAAGGAAAAGATTCGGAAATAATAGGCATAAGAAATAACGCGGCCATCAATATCCACTCGAAAATACCGCTTTCAATAAGCACGTGAAACCTAAGACCACCGTTGCATAACCATCAGAAACGGAAAAGAATGTTTAATTTGCAAGCATATTTAGCCTGCATAATTATCGGAAAAAGATGAACTGCATCTGTATTCGACATTACTCAATCCGATTACGGTAGCAGCTACCGTATCCCAGCTATTACAATTTTAAAATGATACGTTCTTTAAATGGACTACTGGTGTGTGCACTCTCTTTCTATACCTCGGCGTTTATCTTGCTTTGCCATTCACTCTCTCGTGTCATTTCTAAGTTTAGCACAGATTAGCAACGAAACGTTTTATTATTTTGGACGAGTGTTTGTAAATTTGCAATACCGTATCCAAGCTACTCACTTTTGCACGCGTCGCAGGTTGCCCAGCAGCTTGGACCAGAAGCCCTTGGCGCGCTTGCCTAAACCTGCAACAACAAAAAATCAGTAATCGATTGGTTTGCAGGTTATCGATCGACAGGCGCTAACGTAACGTAATTCCATTGGACAATCGATATCTACAGTACTCACTTTCCGGGCTTGTCTCTTCGAGAATCGTCCAACCGAGCTCCTCCTCAATTTGCGCGAAGAGATTCTGGAAAAGGACATCATAAAAATAACATTTTATCATTTTTAAAAGGGTTTTAAATAAATGTTCTTAAGGAAAGAAGTGGTTTGAGCAAGAAAATACAACAAGGAATGCTGTTTCCTAAGAGCAAGTGAACTGCGGAAAGGAGATTCGGGAAAGCAGGCAATTGAGGCCAATCGAGGAAATATACGAGAGAGCGTGCGAATCGAGAGAATCAGAGAGTCAGAGACGTCTCAACACAGAATTCTGTATGAGCAAGTGACCACTGGAGCAGGGGGCAGATGGAAGAGAGATGCGAACTGGCGGCTCGCGGCTGGTTTCCGGTTTGAACGAGACACAGAGAGAGAGAGAAGAAGAAGAGGGGAAATGGTCAGAGAGAGAGAGAGAGAGAGAGAGATTCGGAACACGCGCGTTGGGATCACGGAAGGTGTTCGCTAGAGTGCGATATGTGAGACCACGATCTCCAGACCGCACACTCAGAGAGAAATAAGTCTACGACTCCAGAAGTCTTGGCTACCGAGCGACGTCTAAAAAGTGCACACTATCTCGTAGCTCGTACCGGAGTGAGAGTGCGCAAAATGAAGAGAGCGTTTTCTTGCGAAGTCATCCCTAGTATGTAGTGTGCGAAGCGAGGAAACCGTGGTCGCACATTTCGCCGATCTTGTGTCCGCAGGTAGTGCACTTCCTACTCAGAGTGCGAAGTCTCCAGCTTTCCTTTACTTCGCGCTCTATGTAGTTTAGCTTTAGATCGGTGTGTTTCCAGTAATGTCATCAATATTTCTAAGCATGCATTCGGTGCATGTAGGAAAACGCTGTTCTCTGGTTTCCGAAATCTTTACAAACCCTTTGCATTAAGCACAAATCGTTGTGTACTGCATGTCTAGTTTGAGAACATTTCTCGTCTAGCGTTCAAAAATAAAAATGCTGCTCGGCATTGAAGGAAAAAGAAAGGCAAGGAAAAAAGGGAAAAGTTGCGGCCGCGGATTTCGTAAGCAATTGCCGCGGCGGAAAGGAAACAAGTTCGAGCGGGAAAAGAGAGAGACAACGAGAGATCAGGCGAAATTGAGAGAGCGCAGACGACGAGGCAACGATAGAGCGTGCGTAATCGAGAGAGCGCTGCCGATTTTCCTCGTTTCAACCCCGGCGCGCATTTGCGGCGCAACAAATCGTGGTCTCTCTCTCTCTTCGCTCGTTCAAAGAGAGAGAGAGAGAGAGAGAGGTTGTAACTTTTCGCCGGCCCGAGGCAGTTTACCCGGAGGAAATTGAGAGGCGATGTGAAGAAATGAGTCAGTCAGGATTTGAGTATGAGCACAAAATAAGCCATCATTGAGGGGTTTTACCCAGGGCAAAGTAGTCCTAATCATAAACGACATTTTACACACATATTTCAGGCGATTTGCGTGAACAGCGTGCCGAGACGTTTTTTTTCACTAGAGACCTGGCGCAGCACTTGCTTCCAAACCGACAGACAAGATTCAGGGTGAGAGAGTGTGCAAAAGTGATTGTGTCGCTCTCGATTCCACACGCTCTCTCACTCCAAACCCCTTTCTGGAAAGTTGGCCGGCCTGTGGAATGATGTGACTAGACACCTGGCACAGGATGAATTTCACACCATGTAAACTCGGCGGAAGTTAAAGCTGCCCTCGGGGGCCAGCAGCGCATTTCCCCCATTTCCCATTTCCCTCACACCATTCGCACCCTCTTTCCTCCCCCCGTTTTGCTGGCAAATCGGCTAATCCAGTTTGTTGGGTAGGGTAGGAAGCCCCAAGGCGCGCCTAACTCGGCGCGTGCGTTTATAAGCGTAAAGGAAGAAGCGGCGAAAATTGTCGTAAAAGCATTCCCTCCCGTTTCCACTTTCTGGAGGAGAAAATGCGTCAAATTGCGTAGGTAAACATGGTAAAGCCCCTTCGCAGCCTAGAGCGACTTTGGAAAGTTTAGGAGCGAAAAAAACGAAAATAGAGTAACACATCGCGTGGTGAAAATTCGAGGAAGAGCGTTTCCCAGAAAAGCGAGTGTGTGTCTCTGCGTTATTATTGCTGCGAAGCGGGGGGATAATCTGTGCCGAGCTAGCCGAGCGTTGGAAAATAGTGGGATGAGAAGCAGAGAAACACTCTCCTCGTTTCTTGTGCTATCTAGGCATACTGTGATCAGGGATGCTCTCTTCAATGCGCACGCTCTCTCGGCGCAGTATAGGTATTATGCAAGTCTGATCTTGCTCGGCGAAAGTTCGTGCACGTTTCAGAGTTATATTGCGACTCGTTTCACACGAGCTTTCTTGCAATCAAAGCAGATTCGGGTGTCTGGTGAATGTCTAGAGAACTTGGCGGAAAAGGAGTTTTGGATTCGCGTAAAAATCGCCCATTAAACTCTCCCCGTTTCATGCGCGCTTACATTTTCACAACGCGAATATTTATCAGGCAAGGTAACTGCACGCAAATACTTCGCAAATGTTGCGTAATATCATCGCATTTCTAGTCTCTATGAATCGGGGCGCAATCTGTTACGCAACACACCTAACGGCCCCGCTATGTCGGAGGCTAATTATGAGGAGACTTTCCCGTTTCCCACTCTCTCTAACCGTCTCGCTCTCGGGTCTCTCCTCATTTCCCTCACTCTCTCACCCTCTCACTCTCTGTCTCTCCCCTTTTCCCACAATCTCTCACCCCACGAAATAGGGGGGATATTCCGGGGAGAGCAATAAAGTCTCGTGACTCTATAGCGTTTTCACGGGAAAATTCGTGCGCTGAAAACAAGGCGCGAAAATAGAAATTGCTCTACACAGACGCGGAAAATAGTAGCAAAGGACAACGGGCAAGGGATAGGAGGGAAAAAGGGGGAACACTAAAGGACACTTTCGGAAAAAAGGAGGGTAGAAAAAAGGTGCGCGAAAAGTGGGATTACGTGCGATAGTGGACAGAGAGACGGGATGAAAACAGGCTACCCACCGAACCTCCTCCCGAAATAGCTTCCGGAAAGGCGTCAGGAACAACTTCCAAGCAAGGGGCGACACATTTTTGGAGATCTCTCAGGAATCATGTGCGGTGAAAGGCAATAAGGAGACAGGCTCGGAACTTTCCAGAAATAGAGGGAAAGAAAAAGTCCCCGCGGAGCAATAACCGTGCAACGCAAGAGAAAATAGCTGTGAAAAAAGAGGGAGCGCGTAAATGGCGTCAGCGCGTGTTTACCAGAGGCGGCGGGAAAACTAGTCCTCGAATCTATAAATTTCGAAAGTGAGCTGTTAGAGGCGCGCGAGAGAGTGCGGGAAATGAGGAGGCGCAGAGAAAAAAAAAGCGGCCGTTTGCACTCACGTCTTTGAGTTGGGCGTCCTTGTACGTGCGCAGATTTCGGTTCCATATCGCAGGACGTTCTTTGATCGCATCGATGAAGCGAATGGTCTCCGTTTCGATGGTTTCCTCGTGACTCTGCAAAGATCAAACATCAAACTACAATAATTATGACGTGCATTCGTTTCCTGCCCCCATTCACAGTTCACTTTCTTGTATGCAATCTTTTATCAGAACTTTTTATCCAATTTCCAAGTGATTTTTAATGGAAATTGTGCAATCCACGCAAGAAAGGCTATTTCAAGGACACGCGCATTTTTCGTGGCCAGCGATAGCGTGTTTTTTTCCTAGCAGATAAGATCAACTCGCGAGAGACAGTGCGAAAACGAGAGAGTGCAGAGAGTTAGAACAGACGATTCTTTTGAAAGTGTGTACCCTGTGGACAGTTGTCGCCTCGAACGATAGGACGCGAGGGACGAGCGCGAAAACATGTTTTCCTCCCCGATTTTGTCCCAATATTTTCGAAATTTCCTCAAAATCTCGCAGTTTTCCACGGAAAATCGTCATTTTATGAGCGAAATGCGCACAAAATCACTTACCATATCAAACATGGCCGCCTCATCCTCCTCCAGTTTCATTGCCGCGTGACGCACGGCCGCTTCAGTCGCGTGAGGCGCGTTCCGGATGCGGATCAGGGGCAAATCAACCGCGCCGTTGGCTCGTCAGGACGGGAAGTGTGTATGTGTGTATGTGTGGGGAAGTGAGGAAGGGGGGGGGGAATAGTGGAAAGACGGGACGGGGGGGGGGGTGGAAAGGGGGGGAAGGAAAAATGGCAAACTAGCTTGCGCTCGGCGCGTAATAGCGAGTGAAGCGGAAAGAAGAAAAGCGATGGTGGTGCCCGGCCGCCGCTTTGGAAGGGGAGGGTGGAAAACTGGCCAGAGAGTGTCAGCGAGGGAACGAGAGAGAGAGAGAGAGAGGGAGGAGAGAGAGAGAGCGGCGCGGTGGGAATGTGTGTAGAGTGTGTAAATGCGAAAGGGGCGGGGCACACGGCGCGCGTGCATTTCCGCCCGTCGACTTTTCTCGCCCCGCACGGATCGCACCGCGCCCGCCAAGAGGGCGTGTTTGAATGGGAAAGGTGATAGCAGATAGTTTCGCCGAACGAGATCTTTCAAAAGACCGGGTTGTCCTCCAGAAAGGGGTCAGAAGTGAGGGTGTGTGTAGAGTTGAGAGGGACTCTCTCACTTCCATACACTCTGACCCAAGATCCCCTTCTGGATGATTTAGGACACAATTTTTAAGAGAAAAAAAATTTAGAGGCGATTTTTGTGGTGAAGAGCAGGGATATTACCGGTAAATCTTTTTCCTGACCACCAACTTTACAAACAGATTAAAAACATTTTTTTCTGGAAAAAAATATGAATCCGAGTTTACGTTTGCATAATTCGTTATCATTCTCTTCGAGTTTTTCGAAAACTTTTTCCAATTTGCGCATCAAATCGACTCGACTCGCGAGAAATGCAGAATCTAGGAAAGGAGGAAAATCGAATGAATTTGAAAATTTACAAGGGACTAAAATAGAAACACAGAAAATGAAAGCTCGACAAACATATCAGGTGCGAAAGAAAGTGTGAGAGTAATGCTGCGCAAATTTCTTGGGGTGCAAGGTGCAAAGCAGTTTTATGCACCCTTTCATAACTTTTTTTCAAGTGAAGCTACCACTTCCAAACTTGATACAGGGATTGCAAGGCACGATCGGAATATTTTCCTTTATGATTGGAGAGATTTCGTTCAGTTTGAGCTGAGTTACACTCGTTTTCCACCCTTTGATGGGGAAATTTCCCCGAAGAAATTAGCACAGCATGAGAGGGTGCGTCTAACTTCTACACACACTCCCACTCGTGACCCCTTTCTGGATTTCTGAACGTGTCCACACCATTCCACAGACCGGTCAACCTTACCGAAAGGGGGTTTGGAGTGAGAGAGAGTGTGCGAATCAACAGGAACTCTCTCACTTTTGCATACTCTCTCGCTGTAATCCCTTTCTGTAGGTTTGGAATTATGTGTGTCATTGTGTCCAAATCAACTCCATCAAAAAACCGGCTGTACTCATTACTTAATTTGTAGAAGGTGAAAGTAACACATTGTTTGATGATGATTTTTTATTCCTCCAACGAGAGCATATTTTGCACAGAAAAAAAAACAAGAATCCTGAAATAAATGAGTTGGTTATTTCGGGTTTCACGAACCCTTAAAGGGACCTGGCACTGCAAATGAAGTGAATTTCAGATTAAAGAGAATTTTATTTCGATTCGAACGCAAAAAATCGCATATTTTTACGATTTTTTTGAAATTAGTTATGAATTTTCAAAGATCCCATTTTTGGCTGGAATGCCCCAGCACTACTGTGTTTAGCGGCTAAACACAGTAGTGCTGGGGCATCCTAGCCGAAAATGAGATCTTTGAAAATTCATAACTAATTTCAAAAAAATCGTAAAAATATGCGATTTTTTGCGTTCGAATCGGAAGAAATTTTTCTTTAATTTGAAATTCACTTCATTTGCAGTGCCAGGTCCCTTTAATGTGCCGACGGTCGAGAGGCTGCTCATCCGTCGGAACTGTTGTAGCTCCCTAAGTAGATTATAAATTGAAGACAAACATCTCTAGAATCGCCGATGGTCGGTCTAGTAGCAAATGGTGGACTGACTAGTAGACGGATGGAGGACTAGTAGCTTTTAGTAGCCCGTGCTGATCGGCTAGTGGGCGCCCACGATCAGCACTTGCTACTAGTCCGTCCATCGGCGATTCTAGAGATACTTCACAGATATCCATAGATATGAGATCTTTGCTATAAAATAGTCGACAGGACTACATTGTGTGTTTCGGTTAACATTAGTCAGGAGCTCATTGGAGGCTCGAAGATCGTCTTCCACCATTGATGTCGATCACCCAAGATCGGCACTTCACACAGAGAATGAGTATACTAAGATGAGACACTGAGTATATGATATACTCAATATTGAGTATATTCGCGCGTCAAGAGAGCGTGCGAAAACGAGAGAATATACTCAATATTGAGTATATTATATACTCGGTGTCATATCTCAGTATAGAATATACTCAATAGTAAGTATATTAATTCTGGGTGCAATTGACCCAAACTCCAAGCATGCTTCCTCGACGCTCACATGATTCCAAACAGACAGACCAGGGTTACAGCGAGAGAGTATGCTAAAGTGAGAGAGTCCCTCTCGATTTCACACGTTCTCTCACCCCAAAGGCCTTTCTGTAAGGTTGGCCGGTCTGTGGAATGATGTGCGCTCTCCGACTTCGAAGACCCTGACGACCTCTGACAACAAAGATATTTCACATCATTCCACAGACCGGTTAACCATCCAGAAAGGCCTTTGGAGTGAGAGAGCGTGTGAAATCGAGAGAGACCCTCTCACTTTTGCACACTCTCTCGCTCCAACCCTTGTCTGTCTGTTTGCAATCATGTGTAGATGGCATGATCAATATGTATGCGTATCTGTATGTCTTTCAAACAATATGTCGCTTTCGCCCCTTTCTGGATAGCTTGGAGGTGGGCTATCTGACCAAGGCACCGGTGATTTTACGTGTCACAAAATGGCAAAGAGCCCGCTGTTGATAGAACAAAATGTTGGACGCAAAGAGTAGAGCGCGCAGCACACTAGTTGATCACGGTAGAGAATTCGCGGATCCTACTCGATGTCGAGATCAAATTTGCTAGGAGAAAGGTTTCGTTTCTTAGAAAAACTTTTAAAAGGTTCTCCAACCTTCCCAAAACCCTCTTCTTTCACTGAGCGCGATCTGTCGGTGTGAGAGAGAAAATGAGAGAGTGCGATGATCTTGGAGAATCATTTTCGAAGAAACTGGCATCTCATTTCTTCATTTCCATACACAAAGCCCTAAGGGTGGATTTGCGTGCAATTACAATGTGATTCGAACTTCGCACTAATCGCGCCATTTACATGTCAATATTGATCGACTGGCCATCTCTAATTCTCCCACCCTCACTCACAACCCTCTCCCCGCTCGAGAGCTGTCGCCATGGCTTCCTCTCCCGCTAAGAAGTCGCAGGATCCACTGGTGCGTTTACCTACCGTACCCCTAAATATCGATTAGCCCCGCCCCTGTGTCAATATGTTGACCTACCGTACTACCACCCCGTTACCGTATCCTACCTTACTATGGCATTCCGCCCATTCCAATGTGTGAGCCTACCGTACCCCCCCGGATATCGATCTTGACTCGTACTGTTGCCGTAACCTATTCCACGATCAATATCGATCTAGCCCTTTCCCATCGGTTGTGGTTACCGTACCACCATCCCTGTCGTCCCTACCGTACCCCGATATCACTGTTTCCACCTGAAAATGAATTGACGTGTTACACTGCTACCGTGACCCACTCGCATAATCAATCTATAAATTACAGAAGGAGGAGAAAGAGGATCCAGCGGCGGCTGCTTCTGGGGCGCCGGCGCCCGCGCCTGGCGCCGCGCACAGGATGAGCAAGAAGAAGCGCAAGAAGACGGGCCCCGGCGGCAAGCAGAAGACGGAGCTGCCCGACCCCCGGGTATGGTGGACGAGGGGTTACTGTAACATAAGGGCACTGTAGTCGGGCTACTGTATTAAAGGGTTACTGTACTGTAGATTGATTGGGGGAAAACCTCCCCGGGTACCGTATGATTGCGGTATCCTGAGAATACGGTGGGATACAATAGTTTTGTTGATTACGGGAATTTTAGCTACGGTAGATGTGGTTACAATGGTCTTGCATTACGGTAGTTCTTCGGTTACGATCATCTAACTATCACAATTGCAGCAGCGCGAGCTTCGCGGTATGCTCGTGCGCGCGTGCGGAATGATCAAAGGTATGTACGGTAGCGGGATACGGTAGCCGATCGATCGATGACTGATTCTCTTTCAGAGATGGAAACTGTGGACAAGGAGTTTGAGGAGGAGACAAGGGGACTCGCGCGGCAGAGGAGCAACTCATCGGAGGAGAATCGGTGAGGAGGGGGTACTGTAGGTGTATGGTAGAAAGGCAAAAGAGAAGGTACGGTAGGAGTACGGTGGGAGGAAGATGGTCGGGTACGGTAGAGTAGGATGGGGATACGATAGGTGTACCGTAGGTAAACTAGGATATCGATGGAGCACGGTAGGTGGTATACTGTATGAGGAGCGAGGCGGGGTCACAGTAAATGGCAACATTTATATTGCACTGTATCTGATACTGTAAGAGGTCGAGGAGTACGGTATTCAGAATTTGTAAAATACCGTACTCCCTTGACTACCGTACTCCAGGGACGACGAATTGGAGAAGATCAAGAAAAAGAAGAAGAAGAAGGACGACGAGGCGAAGGAGCACTTTCAGAATGACAAGGTTTGAAATCTGACCAGCCGAACTACCGTACCCCTAACGCCTACCGTACTTCCAGAAGCTGCAGGAGTCGCCCAACGCCAAGTCGCCCGAGGCCAGCAGCGAAATGGTATACTGAAGTTGCATTTCGATCGATTATTGACTATTTTGCAGCTCGAAGAGTACGATTTCGATCTGCGAGTGACGGAGCTGTCGCACGTGAAGAAGCTGACCATTGTCAAGCTGGTAAGCCACGCCTCTTTTCGCCAAGCTCCGCCCACTTGCAGTCATCCGTGCTCATGTCCAACTTCTTCCGCCTGCCCATCTTCCTCGTCCTCGCCAAGTACTACTGTACTTACGGAGGTAAGGTAACTGGATCGATTACGGTATTTATCGTTCGATCATACGGTAGAGCAATGTATCTATTGATTCAGGGTGTTGTGTCTAAAGAAATCAATGTGCGGTAGTGGGACTACTCATATCGATCGACCGTGGTTACTGTATCCATTAATCGATCTATATCCCTTACAGTATCCTTCATCGGACTCTGCGGGCTGATTATGGTATTTATCGGCGTACCCATCATCTTCCTGGAGCTGTCGATGGGACAGGCAAGCATTTTGATCTTTGGACTTTGTTCTTTGATCGATGACCTCTGTTTGAGCCATCGCCGCCTCTCCTAATTTTCTAGTCCAATTGACGGTTTATGTATACTATAATGGAAAGTTCAATGTGAAACCTGATCTGTGATCTCTGAAATATGCCATTTTTCGCTTTCCAGTTCACCTCGCTGCCGCCGAACACGTTCTTCGCCCGAATGACGCCTATCGCGCAAGGTGGGTACGCGCTCGAAAAATGCGGCAAAAGGAGAAGGTCCCGGGGAGATTTGAACTCCCGTCGCAGGATTCAGAGTCCTGAGTGCTAACCGCTACACCACGGGACCACATGGGCGTTGCGCACAAGGACGCGCCTATTAGCAATACTTGCCCTTGCAGGTCTCGGCTTCTCGATGGTTCTGCTCCGACTCTTTGCCATGTTCTGCATCCACATCGACATTCGGTGAGCATCTTATAGTAGGTTACTGTAATCTCTGCGTATTTTTATCGTTCCGTTTTTTTTATCAATCTAAACTTTACTCTCTATTGCTTGTTTCCTGGTTTTAGGAGGCTCTGACACTTTTCGTTGAATTTTGATCTTTGATCTCTGTCCCTCTCAGATATCTCTTCCTGTTCGTGCAGCACTTCGCGCTCGCCTCCAGCCCGACGGACTATCGCTGCACCGAGGCCGGCATGCCATGTACGGGGATGATCTTTGATCTTTTCAAAGCCATGACACTGGCAACCCCCCCCCAGGGAGGCGGTCAGTGTCGCCGATTACTTGGGCCTCTAATCTCTTCTTAATTGTTGACTAGTTATTGTGTTCAGTCAAACAACACAGCATTCGAAACACAGTCGCGAGAACGAGTTAGAGAAAGAGAGAGATGGCGAGATTGCGCGCCAAACGAGAGGGTCAGACAACGAGAGAACTTCTTGGCATGGTGCCAATTGGATGCTGTGAACAATTTCGCGTATAATTTGATCTTTGTTCTTTCGATCTTTGGCACATGACCTTAGATCTTTGCGAATGCCAGAATTCCTCTTGCATTTCAATAATGCCAGAATGCATTTTGCATTGTGCTTCCTTCAATTGGTATTTTTGCATTTAGATCTAGCATCTTTGTAGTCGGCAGACTGATCTTTGATCTACGATCTTTATAGTGTGTAGTCTGATCTCTGATCTTTGTAGTCTGCCGCACAGAGAAGATGTGCGCCGAGGACGAGCTGCCCGGCCTCTACGGCGCCTGCCTCAAGAACGACACGGACACGGAGGTGGGATACGGTGGCTGCGGGGCCTACTGTAGTCCATAAGTTTCGGTATCCGAGAATATACGGTAGGGAATAGATTACTGTAGTGACAAGTTACGGTCGTTGTGCTACACTACAGGGGTATTACTGTCTGCGGTGTGGTACGGTGGTCGACGCATTAGAGTAGTCGAACTGCGGTGAGTACGGTAGGGCACCGTAACCCGTATCGATCGATAACTGCTGCAGGTGCCCTTCAAGGACAAAATGATGGCGAAGGTGCTCAACATTCGCGCGCTCCAGACGAGTCCCACCGAACTGATCATGTGAGTGTACCGTTTACCCCCCTACCGTGACCACTACCGTACCCTCCCATCTTTTTATTGGCATACGGTAGATTGTGGATGCGGATTACGGTATGACGCCTATCATTTGTAAATCGCATACCGTAATCCCAAAAAAATCAATCAATACGCAATACAGTAATCCGAACGCCGGTTAGGGTAGCCGATATCGATCGATTGCAGGCAAAATGAGCTGTCCGAGCACAACATCTACACGCTCTTCTGCCATCTGCTCGTCTTTCTGGTCGCCGGCGCGCCGCTAATTGACGGCGCCGAGCTGTTCGCAAAGGTATACGGTAGTCCTCGGCAGTTCGATCGATAACTGACTCCCCGAGTAGCCTACCGTACTCTACTCTTAGATCGCGCCCTTCCTCATTTTCGCCTCCTTCTGGACGCCCGTCGCCATCATCGCCAATCTGCAATCCAACCACGACTTTTCGGTATTTATAGATTTTTTTTGGCAAATTGCCAAGATTCGAGTCTCGAAAAATAATGTTTGCTGGCAAGATACCAGTACCCAGACTTATTACTAGAAAACGATGTTCTAATTTTTAATTTGGCAAGTTAAAGAGAAACAGGTGAAATATTGATTTTTCATTCAAAATCAAAGCAGGTGTGGCGGGCGGGGTGGAACGGCGACATGGACGCCTTCTCGGATCCGTTCGCGTGGATCGTCGCCTTCTGCCTTGTTAGTGCAGGCTCCGCCCCTTTTAGACTCCGCCCACTCCAAGCTCCTCCCCTTTTCACGACTCCGCCCCTTTCCAGATGTGCAGCATGTTCAACGTGGGCGAGGGCACGTGGATGTTCATCGGGTCGTGGCTGAACTTCCGCCACAAGCAGGTGTTCAGGTGAGGCTCCGCCCCTTCTCAGTTACTTTAAAAGACCATATCAATGGTGATCGATCACTTGGGAATCATAGGATCGACACCGTCATTTCAGTCGAAATGGCCTGGTCACTTTCAACAAAGAAAGTTCTTTATGTAAACGATTGTCCATAACCGATAATCTCGTACACAAAATTAGTCCACCGAGAATCAATCACATTTGAATGAGAATGGACGAAACAACGACTCTCATTTCCCTCATTATCGCTCTATGCAAAATGGGTTTGGAACGTGAGAATTGGACACGACGATTTGTAACCAACGATTTGTAACCGGCATCCTGGAACCAGCGGTTTGAAACCGATCTATTGGAACCACTGCTCTGGAACCAGCCCTGCGATAACCAACTATGTGGAATCTGTTTTTGCTCATTGATTTATCAACTGGCAATGATCGATGTGTGAAATGATGAACTTCAAATACCAAATGAAATGTCAAGAAAATGTATCCTTCAACTATTGTGATTGTTGCAAATGTAAAGATCGTCAGAATTTGACTATTTATTCATTAAACATTCGTATGAACTCGCTGGTTCCAGGATGCCGGTTACAAATCGTTGGTTACAAATCGTCGTGTCCAATTCTCACGTTCCAAACCCATTTTGCATAGAGCGATAATGAGGGAAATAAGAGTTGTTGTTTCGTCCATTCTCATTCGAATGTGATTGATTCTCGGTGGACTAATTTTGGGTACGAGATTATCGGTTGTGGACAATCGTTTACATAAAGAACTTTCTTTGTTGAAAGTGACCAGACCATTTCGACCCATAGAAAGGTGCGTAAACCGCCCGTTTCAGACAAAAAGTGATGAAATATTAGTGAGCAGAAAATGGTTCCACAATGGCCGGTGTCGATCCTATGATTCCCAAGTGATCGATCACCATATCAATCGTACCTAAAAAACATTGTTAAAAAGTGGAATGTTCATGATTTGGAATAAAAGTATTGGCCAATCACGTATTCCCAATCAAGTACAAAGTATTTCCCCCCCCCACCTCCTTGCTGCAATCTCCGCCCCTTTCCGCTGTAGCTCCGCCCCTTTGCAGCACGCTGATCGCGACGGTCGTCGGGCAGCTGCTGCTCATGGTGCTCATGTCGTTCGCGCTTGCTGCATGGGCTGCAAACATCGTGCACCACCAGCACAACGGGTACCTGTCGCACGCGGAGGTGCTGGAGATACGTGAGTGCTGTTGCGTCATTCTTAGGTAATACCATGAAAATGAGCTAATCAAAAATTGTATTGGCAAGATTTTGCTCACAATTTACTGGAGATTTGAACTATTGCTTCATTCTTAGCCAATCGAGTAGTGTAGCGCACCGATATTACATTTATAAAATGATACGATCAAACAAAAAGTCGAACTGGGACTTCCTGTGTTTACCGAGGGTCGCCAATGTTCATGTATGGTAAACAACGGAAGTTCGTTATTCGGCTTTTTGGTATGATCGTATCATTTTATAAATGTAATAATGAGGAGTTTAGGAGTCTTTGACAGATATTGCGCCATGGCTATGCAACCTGTTGCATATTTCAGTGCGCGATCGCCCGCTGCAGTTCTGGCTGACGCTGCCCACCAAGGTATCTTTGGAGACAGAATTTTGATCTTTGATCTTTTGTAATCTGATCTTTAATCTTTGATCTCTTCTCAGCTCGTGCCAGACAACCACGGCAGCTACATGTTCATCGCATACCTCATCTTCACGCTCAGCTCGCTCGGATATGTGGTGAGTAAAGAAAGAAATTGCGTCATCACTAGGCAATAATTTCGAAATTATTTGGTTGAAGACAAACATGGAAGTTACGTGTCATATGGCAAGCAGTAATAACTTTTTTATGACGTCACCACCCAAACTCCGCCTCTTTTCTCACAATCTCATTCAGGTGACTACGTTTGAGTACATCATCGTTTCGCTCATCCGCGCCATGCCCTTCCTCGTGCGCGTTCCCTCCGTGCGACTGCGCGGCACGGTGCTTATGGTGAGTGAGACTCCGCCCCATTTAGGCCCCGCCACTTCCTCGATCAAAAAAATTATCGATTGATTGCAGATCATCATCGGCATCAAATCGATTCTCGTGCCGCTCATGATGGACATGGTGAGTTGCGTCATCACTATGCAATAACACGTTAATTGCGTTAGCACTATGCAACATTCGAATTGCAATTTACATTTTCAGCACATCTTCCAGAAGCCGATGGTCCACTACGCCTACCTCTCGATGATGATCATTGTCATTTTCTATGAGGTAAAGGCGCGGAGCTTGTAAAGGGGCGGAGCCTATCACTTTTGCAGATGATGATCTTCGTGTACATCTACGGCTTGCAGCGGGTGCTCGTGAACCTCAAGGTGATCTTTGATCTTCGATCTCTGACTGAGCGCAAATATCAAAGATTTGCTTGAGAAGTTTTGGCACTGCTATTGGACGACATGTGAGGACAGCGTTCCCTCTGTCAGAAAAGTCGCATTTTTTTGAGATTTCGCTTTTTTTAAATGTATTTTTCAAAAAAATATTTAAAAACACAGGTGCTGTTCCGCAACTCGCCGCGCGCTCTCATCACGTACTCGCGCGCGACCAACTACCTCAAGATGTGCTACCGATTCATCGTCCCCTGGGCGGTTATGGTGAGGATTACGGTAGAGAGGATTACGGTAGGGAGCATTACGGTAGGGTAGGGACTACTGCTCTAATTGGGATATGAAACTCATTCGACGTACTAATTTCACTTCATTTCCCATTTACTCTCCTTCTCATTTCTGATCTATTCACGCATTCGAGGGGTCTGGTCCCAAACACAGCAGTAGTGCCTGATTATGGGGGGGGCTATTTTTCCATTACGACAGTTCAGGATCAGGCTACGGTAGTTGCCGATTACGGTAGTAGTCCAATTATCGATTGATTCTAGCTGGGCTACGCGTATGCGACGCACTACGGTGACGTCAACTCCTTCTCGCTTTTGAACATCGTCGCCTGGGCCGTGCGCATGTTGCCCTTCGTGGTGGGAGTATACAAGGTATACGGTAGCGAACGGGGGAGTAGGAAGCACTCTTTCGATCAAGAACTGAACAGTTTTTGTTTATTTCTGTAGAAGGTACTACTAAATTCCAATAAAAAACGAAATCAGAACTCCAGAAAGCAGTCAGGAATATGGTAAGTGTGCGTGAAAGTAAGGCGGACTTTTTTGTCGTTCAAACCCCTTGGCTACTTTCTGGAGGCTGGGAATCATGTGGAATATGACATTTTCCAAACTGTTCGTCACTTGGTACGGTAGTACAACTTTCGATCGACAATTGATCAATATCTTTACTTTCAATGCGAAATGTGTTGTATTCCAGATGGGTCGTCATTGCGAAACGACTCACGCTCTTGTGACGCTGTTCCGACCCGACGCCCGCTTCGGCCCCGCCACAGTAAACGACCGCAGAGAGGCGCAAGCGGAGGAGAACAAGATGGGCGGAGCCGGACTGCAGTAGCCACGCCCACTTGAGGCCACGCCCACTTTATGACAAACCTCCTGTATTGTACACCCAACTTTTACGATGTATTGCTCGAACCAATAATCCTCCAGAAGAATAAATTATGTTAGTGCAATGGAGAGTTGACAGGTGCAAGGCGGAGATTGAGATTTTGCATCATTAATATGCAATAGGGGGGAAATGTTTGGTGGTGTAATGAAAAAAAAACGATATAAACGGGTTTCAGACAGTATTTACGGAGTGAAAAGTGAGAATATCTAAATTTATGTCTAAATTGTAATCCGACATTAGAGAAAAAATGCAAAAACGAAAAAAAAACTTATTGTGAGGGGGAATTGACAGATCCACACACAACACATCATTCCACAGGCCGGTCAATCTTCCAGAAAGGCCTTTGGAGTGAGAGAGCGTGTGAAATCGAGAGGGACTCTCTCACTTTTGCATACTCTCTCGTCCTAACCCTGGTCTGTAGGTTTGGAATCATGTGACAAGCTAGAAAATGCCGAGAAGTGAAAGTGCAATGATCTATTGAGAATAGGATAGTGGCGATAATTTCCGATCCTTTCAGCGCGAGGTTAATGAGCTAACAAAAGGTAGAGAGAGATGTGTGGTCCGTGGTGTAGCGGTTAGCACTCAGGACTCTGAATCCTGCGACGGGAGTTCAAATCTCCCCGGGACCTTCCCTTTTTGCTCAATTTTGCTGCCAATCTCGACTCTTTCTGGCTCAGTTTTAGTACTTTTTCAGCATAGTTTAGTCATTAATTTGGTCACTATTTAAGGTTCTTTTTCGAATTACATTGACTACGAAATGATAGAGATGAGTTATGGTGAGCACTTGGTGGTAGCACTATCGTGCACAACACACCATTCCACAGGCCGGTCAACCTTCCAGTTAGGCCTTTGGAGTGAGAGAGCGTGTGAAATGGAGAGGGGCTCTCTCACTTTTGCACACAAAATAGGTTTGGTATCATGTGACAAGGGATGCCGATTCGGTACTCGTACTCCGGCATTTTGTGAGAGATCGGTATTACATTTATAAAATGATACGATCACACCAAAAAGTCAAATGTCGGACTTCCGTTGTTTACCACACAGGCACGTACGCGACCCTCTCACTTTTGCCCGCTCTCTCGCTTTGGTAAACACAGGAAGTACCATTTTGACTTTTTCTGTGTTCGTATCATTTTATAAATGTAATAATACGGCTGAGGTGTGACAAATTCAGAGAAAAAAGATACTTCGTGAGGATACACACAACACCGAAGCGAGATCCACCTGCATCCTGATAGCTAAACGGATATTTTCGTTTTTTTAATGCAGTCTGTACATATCAAAGTTCTGCTCTAACTTGTATCTTCTTTCTTTCGTCTCAACTGGGCTGCACTTATTTCTTCGAAAATGTGCTTTCACTTTTTCCTTCATTGTGATCTCATGCACGTTTGATCATTGATATTGCGTCCCTTTCTGGCAAATCTTCAGAAACGGGTCAGTTGCGAGGTATTGTGGGAAACTGAGAGAGTCCCTCGGGATTCTACGCTAATTCTCTCTTCTGACCCCTCTTTGGAGGTTCCCTTCACATCATTCCACAGGCCGGTCACCCATCCAGAAAGGGCTTTGGAGTGAGATAGTGTGTGAAATCGAGAGGACTCTCTCACTTTTGCATACTCTCTCGCCCAAACCCTGGTCTGTAGGTTTGGAATGATGTACCTTGCTCGTTTGATCATCACTGATGTTGCGTGTTCACCGACAGGATCACGTGGTTTCTCAACTCTTTTTATAACCCCCTTGATTGTTGCCATTTACCGTTCTTCTTCTCTACTCGCAAGGAGCGCTCGGTCGAAACTTCATCGAAAGACGAGAGACAACGTGGTCTGCAGAGGGCAGAGAGACGATCAGACAGAGGTCGAGCGAGTACACCAAATGAGGAGAGCCTGCGCTAAATGCAGCCGTGCTATTTCGAAGATACGAGAACTGAACTTACGTCAGAGTGACCAGAGATACAACACAATGGTGTTATTGCGCCTGTACTGTGTAAAATTTGTATGGACTACATGTGATTTCTAAAGAGCTGCGAACTGAAATTAGGTCATTTGACAGTTGAAGTGAACCGCGAATGAACAGAGTTTGGGCACCGCTGTCGGGTTTTAGTGGGAGTTTATATATATATATATATATATATATATATATATATATATATATATATATATATACAACAATCGCAACAAAGTAAATTGTGCGAACATAAAAACCAGTAGCTAGGAACTGGTAGGCGACAATATAAAACGGCGAAATGTCGAAGAGAGGGTAGATGTCATCGCGATTCGACGACCCGGGCTGAGTGAGTTAGGATAAAAAACATGATCACCGATAGAACTTTAATTCGGGAAACACAAAAAAAAGTCTTGATAATAGTGGTTCTCTAAAAATGAGAAATGATCACCATCAGAAAACAACAGAAAAAAAGTTGTACTGATCACGGTTGATTTGATTTATTAGGCCAGAAACTACATGTATCGAACACTCAGGGTGTCGTAAATTTCATGATCTCATAGACTATCGATAAGTGACGTGGTGAGTATACGATCGCGTGTGAAAGAGACTATTTACAGCAAATGCTGATGAAATCAAAGGAGGAGAAAGGATCGAAAGGGAAAGGATAGCGCGGATCTGTTCGCTTCCTCAACAAGCATCGGTGGTTCAGTGGTAGAATGCTCGCCTGCCACGCGGGCGGCCCGGGTTCGATTCCCGGCCGATGCAATCGTTTTGCAGATTTTCTTTTAGGTGAGTAATGATTGTTGCTGAGATCTCGTTGCGTCATCCTTTCTCTCCCTCTCTCACATTCCCTAAATCGTGGTTCATCTCCTATCTCATCTTTATTTCTTATCACTCTCTCCACTCTCCGCACACTGTCTCGCTTGCTCTCTGCATCTCTAACCTCTCCTCCCTGCCCACGTTCTCTCGCTAAGGCATTCTTTCGTCGACGGAGATTACCCACGTGGAGAGGCCGGACTCCGCCCACTTGTGCGTAGCCCCGCCCCCTTCGGTAGACCGCCACGATTCGGTATAAAAGCCACTGCTCTCCGTAGATTCGAGTCTAGCACACAGACATCAGCAAAAATGGTAAGTCCCTTCCTCGTTTCTTCTTATTTTGCACATTTTTATCCGCATGCAAATAGATTTGGAAGAATTTGAAATTTGTGTAAATAATTGGATCATTCCTTTTCATTTCGCACACTTTCTCATCCATCCACTCTCGTAGAATCTTTGCAAAATGAAGATATAATTATTTTCCCGAATTTCAAACTCTAAAATTTGGTGTGTTTCTCTATCACATTTGAGATAGGAAATATACGAGAGATCGAGTTTTAGGTCAACTGATACCGATTTTGCGCTGATTCACATCATTCCACAGACCGGTCAACCATCCAGAAAGGCCTGAGAGAGCGTGTGAAATCGAGAGGGACTCTCTCACTTTTGCACACTCTCTCGCTATAACCTTGGTCTGTAGGTTTGGAATCATGTGGATTGTGTGAGAACGCTGGGAATGTTCGAGAAGTAACTGTTTGGTTCCTCGTAGAAATATCGACCTTTTCCCCTAAAATATTTCATTATTTTTTTTAGAACTTCGACAAGGGAGCCAAGCCGGACAACGGCACCTTCTTGGGCTACGACCACGTGCGATTCTTCGTAGGAAACGCCAAGCAGGTGAACATTTATCGATTATTGATTTTTTTTCATTTACCAATCGTCAATTGCGCAGCCTCTAATAGGAATGACACTTCCTTGATCACTCGCGCAGGTTGAGCGAAATAGCTTGCACCTTGCATAATAAGAGCGTGTGGTCCCGTGGTGTAGCGGTTAGCACTCAGGACTCTGAATCCTGCGACGGGAGTTCAAATCTCCCCGGGACCTGCTCCTTTTGCCGAATTTTGGCAAATAATATTGCCTCTTGTAAAATAATATTTTTTCAGCGATATTTTCTATTTTCTGCCTAACATTCCTAAATTTGTCGAGTATTATCTAGATTGTGCAAAATGAAAGAGTTCCATGCTCAAACTTCGCATTCGTCAAATACATTAAATAAATTGTATATTAAAGTTAAATAATGAATACAAATAAATTATCGATTTTTCCAGGCGGCCTACTGGTACTGCGCCAACTTCGGGTTCGAGCCGTTCGCGTACAGGGGACTGGAGACGGGAAGCCGACAAGTCGCCGCCCATGCCATCCGACAGAACAAGGTGAGTGCAGGCAGATGTCGAAAGTTTGAGAATAAGTGCGCGGCACGGCATCCTCATGCGCGATCGTCTCACGATTGTGCTGTTAGGCGCCCATTCTGGCTCTACTGTTGGATCGTGGTAGACGATACCGCTTTTCGACATGAAAGATACTATCGCTCAAAAACTGAACAACAATCAAAGACTAAAAACCTCCAGATGCTTGTATCTGAACATGCATTGAGTCAATGATAGAAAATCGATAATCAAAGTACAAATTACAAAGATCGAAGATCAAAGATCATTTTTTTCCAGATCGTCTTCGTCTTCGAGACTGCCCTCCTCCCCGCCAACCATGAGATGGGCAACCACCTCGTCCAGCACGGAGACGGCGTGAAAGACGTCGCTTTTGAGGTAAGAGTTTGAGAATTTGTGAGTAGCGCGCCATGGGCGTGCGCGATTGTCGCGAGATGACGTTGGTAAAGGGAAAAGTGTGCGCACTTGCACTAACCCTTGTCGTCGTCGTGAAGAGAGGGCGAACAGTGTGCTCTCATAAAAGTACGAGAACAGAGTAGTTAGAGAGAGTACTCAAAAAGAATGAATCCTACTCTGACTACATCATAATTGTGACAAGAAATGTGCTAAAAATAAAGAATGTTTCGAAATTTTATTAAATTTTTAAAATAAAATAAATATTTATTTAATTTTTAGGTCGATGACGTCGAGCGCATCCTCGCGACCGCCAGAAAGGCCGGCGCCAAGGTCGTCAAGGAGGTAAGAGGGGAATTTGTTGATCTTTGAATTTTCTCATGTAATCTTTTGATATTATAATCAGCGAGCTGATTGTAAGGGTGTTCCACAAATGTTTGTCGTTGCTATTCGACATTTCGCAAATGAGAGAAATCATGAAACGATCGTTTTATAGATATTTCTCCGTTTAATCGAAACGATTTATCGATATTTTTGTCCTCCGCTTCGATATCTCTTTGCATGTCACGCTTTTGCAAGTGAAAGGGAATGAACTGACATTCTCTAACTTACCGAGCATTGAGAAACCACGGCGCTAAATGCCAAAATCGAATTCGTTGTGGGACCATAGCACATTTATGTAATATTTTTGCACTCTCTAACTGCCTCTCTAGCCTCATTACATTGTCTCTCCGGAATGACATGGGATACGAACCCGGTTGAGCATTTATTAAATACTGATCTTAGCTGATTGATCTTTAATCTTTCCCAGATCACCGAGGAGTCAGATGAGCACGGCTCCGTGAAGTACGCCATCGTCCAGACTGTGAGTGGATTTGGATGTTTAATCTTTGCACTTTGTAGTTTGATGTTTGATCCCTGACCTTTGCAGTACGGCGACACCACTCACACACTCATCGAGAGGAACAACTACAAGGTGAACCTGATTATCGATTTATTGATCATTCAATAAATGGATTATCAATTGCGCCAAAACTTTAAGCGCGTTTCTCTCGTTCATTCTGAAATTTTACACATGCAATTTCTTTTTTTTAAATTCTATCCTAGTGCTGCACTGAAGAAAAAAAACAATTTCGAAAATAATTAAATACATTTACAGGGCATCTTCCTTCCCGGCTTCAAGGCGCATACGCAGCCCGCCGACTTCTTCAAGACCCTCCCAACGGTTGGTTTTTTTTAAATCTTTGATCTTTCATTTCATATCTATTGTCCTAACGAGTACTTTGTCTCAGTAGTAGATAGTCTCAGTATTAGATAGTCGTCTTATTTCTTCTCAAAATCTGACGCAAAATGACCTTGCTAGGAATTAGGAGCTTTATATCAGGGAACAATACTCTTTTGCCATTGATTTCTGATCTTCTTTATTTGGACTGTCTTCCAGGCATAAAAATGCATTATTCCTACTCTGATCTCTCATCCTTTTTGTAGTCTGATCTCTCATCCATTTGTAGTCTGATCACCCTCAGGTGGGCCTCAACTTCCTCGATCACTGCGTCGGCAACCAGCCCGACCTCCAGATGGAGAGCGCCGTCGAGTGGTACGAGAAGGCACTCACTTTCCACAGGTGAACTTTGTGGTTTAGCTTTTGTAGTTTGATCTTTGTAGTTTGATCTTTTTCTCATCCGTTACCACATCTGACTCTTGTGCATAACCAGGAGTGAGACACTTGGGACACTCGATCCGGTTATCGGCAATGCGTGGGTAACTCTGGTATTTATTTCCAGGCTGGATCCCTGTATAATCTGCATTTCCAGGCTGGAATCAGAAAGGGATCCAGCCTGGGAGCGTTTCCAGGCTGGATCCCGGTATAATTTCCAGGCTGGATCCCGGTATAGCACGATTTCCAGCCTAGATCCCGGTATCAAATGGGAAGATTCCAGCCTGGATCCCGGTATATTTCCAGCCTGGAATCAGACAGGGATCCAGCTAGGAAAAAAAACCAGAGAAAATATCTTGCACCGCGGGAAGGGAGATCGTGTGGTCCCGTGGTGTAGCGCTTAGCACTCAGGACTCTGAATCCTGCGACGGGAGTTCAAATCTCCCCGGGACCTTTCCTCTTTTGCTGGTTTTACAAGGCAGTTCGTGCACATTTCACATCGAGAGTTGCGTGAATTTGGCCAAAAAACTTTTTCACCTATTTACAACACCATCAAACCGCACTTGACAAGGAAATCTAGGGGTGTGCAGTAAAAAGTGATAGCATTCAAGCAGCGAATAAACTTTGCACTACTTTGTAAACCTCTTTCTTGTCGAATTTTCTACAGGGATCTCAGTGACATCTCACCCGACCTAATCAATAAAGCTAGAAAGATTAGGGTGCGTTGAACACTGGATTTAATTAATTAATTAAAATTACATAATTAATTATTCTAATTGCAGATTCTGGTCCGTGGACGACTCGATGATCCACACTGAGTACTCCGCCCTTCGATCGATCGTCGTCACCAACTACGAGGAGACCATTAAGGTACTGTAGTTTGTGTAGGTACGGTAGGGATACTGTAGCACGCTATTATTGATTTATTCAAGGACAAAACATTTTCAGGTTGTTTTCATCACAAATGTGAAAATTCAGTGAGAACAATCCAAATAGCAAGATCAAAGATCAACAATTTTTACAAAACTATTTCCAGATGCCGATCAACGAGCCGGCCAACGGCAAGCGCGCCGTCTCGCAGATCCAGGTAGGACTCCGCCTCTTTTCTAAAACACGCCTAGTTTTTATCCAGACCACGCCTCCTCTAGACTCTTTTTTTGCTTCAGATTCATCTATCGAATGTTTCTATTGACTTTCAATGCACAATATGCGCTTATTTCGAAGCTCCGCCCCCTCCCCTACACTCCGCCCATTTCAGGAGTACGTCGACTACTACGGCGGCGCGGGCGTGCAGCACATCGCCCTCAATACGAACGACATCATCACCGCCATCACCGCCCTCAGGTACTGCCCACACAAAATTATCCCGATTTTCGAGAAACAACTGCGCGCTTTTGCGCAAGTCGCGCACTCTCGTGTTATGGGAAGCAAATATCTGATTTGCAGAGCGCGCGGTCTCGAATTCCTGTCCATCCCCGCCTCTTACTACACCAACCTGAAGGAGCGACTGAAGGAGGCCCAGATTAAGGTAAGGGGTACTGTAGATATGTTACGGTACGGGGATACGGTCGATGGGTTACGGCAAGGCCAACATCGATAATCACAGGTTGCCGAGGACATGGACAAGCTGCAGAAGCTGCACATTCTTGTGGACTTCGACGAGAACGGATACCTCCTGCAGGTTTGTGGTTGTCCTTTGGAGCTTGCACAAATAAGCATCGGTGGTTCAGTGGTAGAATGCTCGCCTGCCACGCGGGCGGCCCGGGTTCGATTCCCGGCCGATGCAATTGTTTTTGCCCTTTACAGATCTTCTCCAAGCCGTGCCAGGACCGACCAACGCTCTTCCTCGAGATTATCCAGAGACAAAACCACTTTGTGAGTATTATTATATCTCATTCCTCGAGCAACTGTAGATCAAATTATCAAACATTATTGATTTATCGATTTTCTTCAGGGTTTCGGCGCCGGAAATTTCAAGGCACTTTTCGAATCGATTGAATTGGAGCAAAACGAGAGGGGCAATCTCTTCTACGAAGATGTGAACAAGGGAGGAAAGAAGATCTAAGGAAAATTCAAAGATCTAAGGAAAATTCAAAGATCAAAGATCAATTATGTTACGATAACCCAGTCTTGATAAGATAAATACCCCCTTTCCCCTGCTAATTGTTGAATAGTTATCGATGTTCCTCGTAGGAGTGATGTGTGTGTACGATAAAGTGCTTGCGAGTGTAATATTCGAAACAATTATTTTACATCCGGAAAAAGTCGATGATGCTAAGTAAAGTCAAAAAAAATTCACCAAAATCTTCATTTTTGTTTTCCCCCCAAAACTGATTACTATGCTGTCCATGCAGTATTGTCTATGCGTTTCACCTTCTCAGCATCCGAAAGCGCAACGGCAAGAACAAGTTAGAGAAAGAGGAAATATTTGAGAGAGTGAGCGAAACTAGTGAGGCAGACAATGGAAGATGTTCTTGGCATGGCGCCAACTCGTTGCAGTGACCTTGTATCAGTAATTTATCTATCTTGCATCGCGTTATGTTTTGGATTTTTTTTTTCGTGGATATGGGGTAAGACAGCACCAACATAGGGGCCAGTTGGGTGAATCACGGACTGATCTTATTCGCATCCCTCATATTTCTAATTGCTGGTCTCTTCAGTGGGTATCTCCTGTAATGTGGCGATATCTCTTCCATGCGAATACGGTACCGTACCCTACAATAGTCTATCGTGCGCTACCGTAATCCACCGTACCTTTTTGCCCTCGACGAAAATTTCGTCGTTGACCATAGCGAGAGTGTCGCCGCCTGGACCGGTGGTCTGGAGCTGAAGCGGTACTTTAATAGTAGTTTTAATATTCAATATTCAAGTAATAATGAAATTAATATATGAAAATTAAATAAATTTACTAATCAATTGTAAAGACGAGACCGAGATCAAAGATCAAAGATCGCTTACATCGGCCGGGACGGCAGGCGAGAATCGCTCGCTCGAGCCAGGCTGCAAAAGCAGATTAAAAATTTTTTTATCATCATATCAATCATTTATTTTGATCCTTTAGATAATACAGGTTTTGAGTAATAGTAGATACTCAAAATATCACTTATGCGGCACTTAAGTTAGTCCCTTTACGGGACCAAGCAACCAATGTATCTGGGAGTGAACGAGACGGCTAGATTTACACAGTGAGATGATCAACGAGGGTCCCACCCCCCCCCCCGAGTTGCTTGGTCTGGTAAAGAGGACACAATAACTAAATATGCTCACCAGCACTTTCATTGGTCCGAGCGAGAAACTTTTGCTTCTCTTCGCCTTCTGTAAAACATTGTTTTTGTTGCATAAAAGTTTGCGGACGCAACGGGCCCGTTTTTCCAATTGATTTTAGATTTTTTGCGCAATTGAGAATTTTTTGAAATGTTTTTGTACAATTATGCTCACCACATTCGCGTTGGGCGCGGACTTCGGCTGAGGCGGCATTTTCTGCAAAGTATTTTTTTATAGAAATAATTATATATAATTATTTCTATATTTTTTTACAAAATATACTATCACAACATATTATATTTACTTACAATCGTCTTCCCAAAATTGCTCTTGACGCTGTCGTCGTCCTTCAAAGGAGCGAGTTTTTTTTTTAAAAAATCATTTCCATTTTTGCTCGTTTTACGCCGAAATTCCGGATAGTAGCATGGTAAACACACGTTTTTAGCAATTTGAGTAATGTAATTTTTTAGTAATGTAAATCGTACCTTCTTCTTGCCTCCTGCCTCTTCAGCGGACTGTGGCTTCGTTGCACCGGTCGTTTCTACTGCCGGGGGCGGAGCTTCCTTGGCGGTGGGCGTGGTTTGCGGGGGCGGGGCGACAGTGGGCGGAGCCGCAGCAGGTGCGGGAGTCGAATTTGGAAGGGGCGGAGCGTCCTTTTTCGACTCTTTCGACTCAGATTGCATCTGCAATTAAACATACGCAAAATGTCAGTTTTCGATAGCAGCATGGGCGCGTTTAGTAAGCGGTAATGCTGCAGTGTGTGGAATTCCATGGAACCTGCCAACCCTGAGTTCTTACAGCATTTCCCATAACAACAATTTCTGGTCTCATTTCTAGTATACTACAGTAGTTCCCAGGAAGCCTCACAAAGGCACACACACATTAGTCGCAGTCTTCACAGTGTTGAGGGGCGCGTTTTTCGCCGCTGCCCGGTTCTGGAACCGCCGAAGAAGGAAAAATATTAGAGCTGAAATTGGGCACACTTGATTCAAAGCCAACAGAAATGGGTCAGAGTGAGAGGGCGTCTAAAGTGAGAGAGAAAGAGAGAGAGTCGCTCTTAATTGTACATGCTCTCAATCTAAACCCCTCTCTGAAATGTCGACCGGACTTTGGAATGATGTGGACAGTCTTTAAATTCAAAAAAAAGAAAGATTTGAACAAAAACTAACCAGCGATGCCAATGATTGCAATCACTGAGCAAACGCCGGTCAAAAAACCCGTAGTGAAGCCGCCACCAGTGGACACTCGACTGTCAACGCCCGCACCTGAGAAAATACTGTATGTTGGGATACGGTAGGTCGGGTACTGTAGAGACAGTACAGTACCTTTACCGCAACTCAGCATTGCCTTAGCTTGCAATTTGGCTCCATTGAAAATGTACTTGCCACTACCGTACTCGTCGCAAGTGATGTTACCGCGAGTACCGTCCAATCTGTAATTATCGATTGCCAGATACTGTAGTCCAGTTATTGATCGATGGATACTGTAGTCTTCACCCACTCCAACTGGTCGTTCGCGCAGACAGGGAGACCATTCTGTAATACAACAGTATGCAAATACAGTAGACGCACGAGATACAGTAGCATACCGTAATCCGAGATTCTCACCTCTACAGTGCATTTTATCGATCCAGCGTCCGAATTTTCACACATTCTCTCAAAATTAGCAGTGCACGGCTCTGAAAATTGAGGAACTGTAGGTCCGATTCAGGAAACTGAAAGTTAGTTTACGTCAGGCGGGGATGCTGTAATGTGTGTTAAAGTTTAAAAAGGAGCTATAAGGGAATTGTGGCAGCTACCGTATTGAGGGAAGGGTACTGTAAACATTCGATTAGGGAGGCAGCTACAAAACTCACTCTTTTTAACACAATTTACTTCGGCGGAATCATCATAGTCCTTTCCTCCTAAACTCCAGAAATTTTTCCCATCTTTTTCGTTGAAGGTACATTTTGCAGCTCCGGCAAAAGGCTGATCATTATTGATTTGTAGTCCATCGTCACCCTCACACTGAAACAATGGGATACAGTAACACGTAATGAAGTGTTCAACGATTTACAGTACCCTGAAGGTTCGATGGCCTACAGTATCCCACCTTAAGTAGCTTGCATGATTCCTTGTCCACAATAGTTGTTAGCTTCGGGGAGGGTGCACGAGGAGTGTGAGTGCACATTGAGCATACTGTAATGAAATGTTTTGGATTATCAACGTAGAGAGAACAACAAATCAAGATCAAATATCTACGTTATCGAACAGGGAAGTTCTAAGATCAGCGCGGATTGTCAGATAATGGTCAGTTGAAATAAGCATGAACTGTGAAACTTACATGGAATGGCGCACCGTGCAAAGTGTACCGTTGTCCCGGGTGCCGATTCCCACTCATAATTGGATTTGCTAACGGGCTTCACGCAAGTTATATTGGTTGCGGACACATATTTGCCTTTGCTTGGATCGAAATACCTGAAAAAGAGCAACACCACTAATATTTACGCGTAATAACCTCAAATTTCGTAAATGCTTACTGAAGCTTGTAGTTTTCTGGGCACGCAAGAGCGCGATACTTCCCGGAAACCTAAAAGTATCCACTAATGATTATTAGTAGGGTTCCCTTGTTGGAAATGATTCCAGAATTCCAAAAAGGGTGAACAAAGGCCGCCATTGTTTCCATTAGTTCCAATAAGGCGCGTTGTGCGGTCAATGGAATTCCATTTCTTATTGGAATTCCAATAAGAAAAAGCCCTGTTTCCGGCTTCAATCTGTGTGACTTTAGCAGTATTACTACTCTACCGTGCACTATTCATTATGACTAGTGGTCTCCAACCTCCGGATTTGTCAAACTTTGTTTATAATTGATATGTAGATAGTTCATCAGCAATGTTGAGAGAACAAATACCATTTGAAGATCTTCTTCCATTTTAGTAGCATATAACCTAATCCAGAACATGCTCCTTTTCTAATAAGCAGTCCTTATTAGAACGAAAACATGTCAACAATCTGTTTCACGAAAGATCAAAACAATTGTGGATTTCATTTGCGTAGTTCACTCATCTCGCGAGTGTGCTTCACATGTCTATCGTGGCTCAGTCGGGAAAGCGGTTGCTTTCTCCTCTAAATGGTTCTGGTTCGAAACCGAACTTTTTGAACTTCTTTTGCTTTTTTAAAAAAAAATCAAATGTTTTCACGAGCAAGGTAATAGATACTGTAAAGCTGTAACTTCACAACTGATTGTCAGCGAACTGATACCATCGGCAACTAGGAGTTACTAGGAGAGTTGTGAGGAGAGAGTGATTGAAATAAAATCATTGTCTACTTCAAGAAAATACAATATTTGTATTAATAATCATGCTCTGTACTGAGCCATGAAGCCTTTCGAGAAATCACTTTTTGGAAACACGTGTTTAGACATCATTTTAGGTGATTTCTGTTATTGGAATTCCATTTCTTATTGGAATTCCAATAACAGACCATTTCCAATAGTAATGCGATGTTAAAAATCGAGGAAAAGATCAGAGATTTGATATTTTGCCTGTTAAAAATACCAACCAAAAGATCGACAAAAGATCGAATATTTGAATTCCCGCACTTTCTGTTTTTATCGATTATCTCGGCTCCCAGAGAAGGCAGAGACTCAATTTTTGGATCACGTGTTCCAAATAGGAGTGTCGATGGTCACCTATGGTTTCAACATTCTTGCCCCACTGGGAATCGAGATATGCGCAAAAATCGATAAATGCGGGAATTCAAATTTGAGATCTTTTCGATCTTTTGGTCGTGAATTTTTTAACAGGCAGATGTCAACATTTGAGATCTTTTCGAAGATTTTTAACGCCACATCAACCGCTCCATTAATGAGTTCCATTGGAAATGAGGGGAGAATGAAACCATTTCCAATAGCCTAATTTTTCCAATAATGGAACCCTAATTATTAGCCAAACCACTTGAAATTCCGGAAGATCAGAGATCATTTCATTCTGAGATACTCAGAGCACGAAGTCTGCAGCTTTCCTTATGTGGTGTTATTTTTCGGGAAAAGGAAATGGAAAAAGGCTAAGATTTGAATTCCCGCAATTTCCTATCTCAGTTCTCCGTGGAGCAATCGACTCAAAATTTCGTTTATAGGTGTAAAAGGGTCGACAAATGTTATATTCGAAGTTTCGAGTCGATTGCGCCACGGAGAACTGAGATAGGGAATTGCGGGAATTCAAATCTTGGCCTTTTTCCATTTCCTTTTTCCGAAAACTAACACCACATTACTCAGGAGTGTTCGCATCTCCTATTATTAGGAGGTGATGTCTCCATCTCTCAATTTCGTATGCTCTCTCAGCAGGAGACAACATCTCCAAAGTAAGGAAAGTTGGTGACTTCGCGCTCTGTGTAGTAAATTCAAGTGAGTTCACCTTGAGCACAGTCATGTCTTCAATGACACTTTCCGTTACTGGATTACGCAAAGCATCGATATCACAGGTCGCTAAAAATATTGCTAAACATGTGAAATTCTGATAAACATTTCAAACGTCTAATGTTGATGCCAAACATGGCTCCGTCCATGGCGAATATATTTGAGTCTACTGTGAGTGTGACGTCAGCAGTCGTTGCAAGTATCTTCAATACCGTTTGCTGAGCAATAATCGGACCCTCTCCATTCTGCACGCTCTCTCATCGGCGAGCGAGAGCATGTGAAGTGGAGAGAGCCAGACACTTGCTTCGTTTGTTACACTGAGAAAAAAGTCACGAGGATCAGGACACGAAGTGAAGAAGTTCACCTAGCTGTGAGAGAAAGTCACTAGAAAAAACTTCGCTTACAGGTGAGTTGTAGGGTGGCGAAAACGGTACACGTGTACCGACGGTACACGAATGTATCGTCGGTACATCGACCCTTTATTATTAAGTAAGAGTGAGATGATGCTGCGAAAACGACAGTAAACACCATCTCAGGTAGAATTATTCCATTTTCGAAAAGATCGTCATGTCTGTTTTTTTTAAAACACATTTCCGTTCCCGTGTACCGCGGTACACGTACCGGTACGCGTACCGCCGTTAGCAACCCTAGTGAGTTGGCTTTTCTATCGTTGTGACTTTTTTCTGGCAATGAGTGTGGATACAATCTTCTTAAACCTTTGCAGTGGACGATGATTCAGCTAGAAATTCACACTTGAGCGGAGAGGAAAGTTGACTCAGTAGTGCTGTGCAAATGTATTTGATTGTTTTTAAAAAAAAATATTTGACCAACTTTTTTCGGTGCCCAGGTATTCAGCTTTTACAGAAGAACCAGTATTGGAACATGAAAATATCGGTGTGTCTTGACTGAATTTAATGACTTTTACGCTAGTATCCAGACTTTCCAACTCGACGAGCCATTTTGAGTTAGAATATGCTCTGGAAAAAATAATGAATTTGATTTCGAAATGTAATTTTCGACCTTATTTTCATGATCGCCTTGCACTTATTTGTTACAGATGAATCTAATGAGTTGTGAGTAAACAGGTTCGATGGCTGGCCCTTACACTCCGTAGGATAGAAACAGACCTGAAAAAGATGAAATGAAAGATTTTGTATTATAGGTGATACTAACCATATTACCATCACATTGGGCCGGTTTCACTTTTGTATCAATTGCTTGTTCAGCGATAACAGTTACGAAGAGATAGAGAATAATGAGGGTCCCCATCTGGAATACTGTAACTATTGAGATGCGTAGAATGAAGAGAATATCGGCTATCTGTTATTACATTTATAAAATGCTACGATCACACCAAAAAGTCAAATGACGGGCTTCCGTTGTTTACCACACAGGCACGTACGCGACCCTCTCACTTTTGCCCGCTCTCTCGCTTTGGTAAACACAGGAAGTACGATTTTGACTTTTTGTGTGTTCGTATCATTTTATAAATGTAATAACAGGTTCTTTTCCCGGATACTATCGAGTGGATCCCCAAAGAGTCCTCAAATCGGAAGGGCTTACCTTCATTATTCGACCAGCGAGGATCATTCCACCGGTGAGAGTGGAGCAAGGAAGGAAGAATGAAGGAGAGGAGAAGAAGTGAAAAGAGAAGAAAAATATCTGAAAAGGAGGGACCATTTCATCCCTTTTATACCGGGAAAGCACATGCATAAATGTTAATAATTGGGTTTCCTCGTTAGAAAACCATTCTAATACAAAAGATGTGCGATTGCATGTGACTCTACTGCAGTGTGTGGTTGGACTTTTTAGAGGGTTTGTATATCGGTATCCAAATATGTCCCTACACAAATTCACCAAATTTTCGAGAGACAACCGCGCGCTTTTTCGTATGTCGCGCGCGATCACGTTATGTGAACTAAATGTATTATTGGCAATTCCTATCCATTTCCGCCTCGTACTACACCATTCTGCACCATTCTGAAGGAGCGACTGAAGGACGCCCAGACTACGGTAAGTGGAGTACTGTAGAGTGGTTACGGTACGGGATATGGTATATAACTGGTATATAAAAATCGATAACTGAAGGTGACCGAGGACATTGAAAATAAGCATCGGTGGTTCAGTGGTAGAATGCTCGCCTGCCACGCGGGCGGCCCGGGCTCGATTCCCGGCCGATGCAATTCCGATTCCTTTTGCGTTTGCAGACTTCTCCAAGCTGTGCCAGGACCGACCAACGCTATTCCTCGAGATTACCCAGGATCCGAGGATCTCTTCTCCAGAATCACTGAGAATTCAACTTTATACCAAATTATCATAAATATTAATCGATTATTGATTTATTGATCGATTTTACTTCAGGGTTTCGACGCGGAAAATTTCAAGGCGCTCTTTGAATCGATTGAATTGGAGCAAAACCAGAGAGGCAATCTCTTCTACGAAGATGCGAACAAGGCAGAAAAGAAGATCTAAAGTGTGATCAAAGATCAAAGATCAATTATGATGTGATAACCCAAATTGATAAGATAAATATCCCCTTTCCCTTGATAATTGTTGAATAGTTTTCGTCGTAGGAGAGATATGTGTGTACGGTAAAGTGCTTGTGATTGTAATTTGTTAAAGTTTCACCAATTGCATCAGAACAGAACATGAAGGATATATCTGCATTAAATTTATTTTTCATCATGTGATTTCGGATAATATCGTTGGGTCCACGTTGGGTCTTCCTCTCTTCTAGTCTTCTAGTTGCTCGCCTGGTCAGAGGAGGGAATCTCCTGCAAACAAGCGATTGCCTGGCTACGAAAACATAGCTTACAATGTCTATTGCTATTCGATTGTAAGTGCAATACATGTAATAGTGGATCAATAGGCCCCCTTAGCGCGATACAGGCATTGATCCCCTGAGGAAGGCCTCGTCAGTGACGGCCTCAGGAGTGGCTAGGTTTGTTCAACTTGTTCAAGTATCAAAAGATAAAAAGACTGACTAAAATAGCCCCGCAGCCTACCGTACCTTCTTCTTTTTCTTCTTTTTCTTCTTCGATTCATCGAAGCGGTCGGGCGCCTGATTGATGGTATCGCCGCCAGAGCCGGTAACGAGCATCTGATTAGCAACTGATTTTATAAGTGTGCTATACATAGCACTTTTTCAAAAGTAGCACATAGAGTATTTCAGATGATTGTATCTAAGGTAGTGTTGTTAGATAGACTAACTCTTATTCGCGAGTTCTTTTCTGAGAAAGAGCTCGCGACTAATTTTAGTCGCGAGCTCATTTTTCACCATCATTTTTCACTTTTAGTCGCGAGCCGGTGTTAGTCGCGAGCTCATTTGCATCTTAGTCTCGAGCGCTTGCCATTTTGACCTCATAGTTAGATCTCCATCGGTGTGGAGGGGTCGTATCTCGTATGGAAGGGTTTACTCTGATTGTTGTGCCGAGACCATAAGTGCCCACGATTTCAGCAAGCTTTGTAGGCACATTGCCACCATGAAGGGGGTTCGTGGTGTGTTTGGTAGGCACATTCGACCCATGAAGGAAATAGGCGGTTCAAAATGGAGTCTTGGTCGGGTCCACCGAACCCAAAGTGACCTATGGTAACTTAGCCACAAGGATCCCGCAACAAAAATACCGTAATTCACTCTACCGTAACCCGATAATAAAACATTGAGCAAACTGGCCCGAGGTATGTTGGAAGAGTAGGCACTGCCTGAGGGCGATACCATATCTCCCTTACAGTATTCCCGTGTTCAGTACCATAACCGTGATTTCAGAAATTGTTCAAATAAACTCGGGATTTTTATAGGAGGCAGACCTAATGTAGGTCTAGAGTAAAGTAGAGTGGGGAGGGCTGAGAAATAGAATAAAAGTTTCATTTTTGCACGTAGTTAGTCGCGACTAACTTTTTATTCTATTCTCGAGCCGAGCCGGCTCGCGACTAGAAACTCATTTTTCACTCGAGACTAAGATTGACCGGCGAGCGCTTCGCAGAATGATTCGTCGAGCAATTAGTCGAAGAATAAAGCTCGAGCCAACAACACTAATCTAAGGGAAGAGATCCTCGGATCTTAAGATCCTCAGAGGATCCTCAGATCCTCCATACTTACCTTCATTCTCCGATCGGCGATCAACCGGTGAGAGGGGAGAGAAGAGGGAAGAGTGAAGGAGAGGAGAAGAAGGGAAGGGTGAAGATGAAAAAGTGAAGAAAGGGAGTCCTTCTACCCTTTTTATAATGGGAAATTGGCATGCAAAAATGCAATTACACTAATTGAATTTGTTTCTTTAGGAAAAATAAATTTGTTACAATGATGACATACAGTAGTGTCGGAAAGTATTTGCGCGTTTTTTCGACTTGGCGTAAGTTTTGAATCAGTGAAGGAATCTAGCTGAAATTTTCAGCGAACTTAGGGAAGCTATCAAGGAACACGCTGCGGATACTGAAATATCATGATGATTCCGCAACATTTCGTAGTGATGATGCAACCAAACAACACTTGCTTGAAAAAAGTTTATTCCCTGGAAAAAAAGCTGAGCTTTCAAACTTTTCGGAGAATTGAGACATTGAGGAAGGCTACTCAGAAAAAAAGTTTCAAGTTGCTGCGATTTTTCTCCTTTACAGCAGTCTTGCTGCAATATCGAGGCTGCAAACTCATAACTCGGCTTACAGATAAGCTATTAGAGACCTGTTCTAGTGCTCAAAATGATCCTCTTGGTGAGTCCAAACATCCCTGAAAGTTTGATGATTGCTCACCATTTGCTTTCAGGTCGCAAAAAAAGTCACTTTTTCGCATACCCCAACTTTTATCATGCACATATCGAAGGTTGAATTAGCTGAAAAATATGGCTCCTGTGCAGGAACGGTGCAAAACTATCGACGAATAGATGCCCATCTTTTTTGTATCAGCAGCATTTTTTTCCTGCGTGTTGCGATCCGATCCCTGGGGCGCCCAGTTTTCGGAAATAAGTGAGGATAGAGAGAAGGATGCAAAGAGAGAGAGAGAGGGCAGTTCAGAAACCTGGGCGCGCAAGGAATCCGATCGCAGCATGCAGGAAAAAGATGCTGCTGCAACAAAACATTGGGCATCTTTTTTGGGATGATTAGGGTCGTTCTTGCACAGGAACTATATATTTTAGCTAATACACAAGGGTTGGCAGTTTGATTACAACCCCACAGCTCATCAACGCGCGGTTGAGAGTGGAATGATTCCCACTCATACAATGACAAATGAAACTGGGATCCAAAAGGATTCCAAATAAGATGAAAAAGATTTATTGAAGAAATTAAGAATTCAAGGTACACATCGGCTCAGAATCGACTGGGGAACATGTTCATTTTCAACTGAAAAATAGTCAATTTTTAATATTAGTAAATTAAATGTTTTTTTGTTGATTCGCTGTTCCCTCGGGAAAGTTATTTTACAATGCCTCAAAAGATGTTCGCGCGCGCGGAACGCTTATACCGACGCGGCATCCGCATGGACGAAGTGGTAGTAGTCTAGAACTTCCGCCGAAGGTCAATGATTCGATTCCAGTCGATTTCCAAAGTCTTTTTCCAATTTTTTTAACTCGAAAAAATCACCTTTTCCGGGTTTCCGGGCTGATGGGTTACGGTATAGAAAATCGGTAATCACATGTGGCCGAGGACATGGACAAGCTGCATAAGCTGCACATTCTTGTGGACTTCGAAGAGAACGGATGTCTCCTACAGGTTAGATAACGGGCCGGAATGTGACCGTCCTTAAATAATCCGTCCAACAAGAATTGGTGGTTCAGTGGTAGAATGCGCGCCTGCCACGCGGTCGGCCCGGGTTCGATTCCCGGCCGATGCAATCTTCTTTGTTGATCTTTGTTGGTCTCTTTGCCGTGCCAGGACCGACAAACGCTCTTTGTAAGTATTCAATCGTAGAGCAAATTATCAAAAAATATTAATCGATTATTGATTTATTGAAAAAAAATTATTCGTCAACGCTGCCGGTCCTCAGTTCATGCAACTCGCAAGACACGATCACAGGCAATGGAGAACTATCATGGCAACCCAGCTGAATTAACACCCTCACCCAGCTGATAAAGTTGATTAAATGTAAATGTAAAATGTAAAATTGATTTATTTATCGATTTTCTTCAGGGTTTCGGCGCGGGAAATTTCAAGGCTCTCGTTGAATCGATTGAATTGGAACAAAACGAGAGAGGAAATCTTTTCTACGAGGATGTAAGCAAGGGAGGAAAGAAGATCTAAAGATAGAGATCAAAGATCAATTATGATGTGATAACCCAAATTGATAAGATAAATATCCCCTTTCCCCTGATAATTGTTGAATAGTGTTCGTCGTAGGAGAGATATGTGTGTACGGTAAAGTGCTTGTGATTGTAATTTGTTAAAGTTTCACCAATTGCATCAGAACAGAACATGAAGGATATATCTGCATTAAATTTATTTTTCATCATGTGATTTCGGATAATATCGTTGGGTCCACGTTGGGTCTTCCTCTCTTCTAGTCTTCTAGTTGCTGGCGTGGTCAGAGGAGGGAATCTCCTGCAAACAAGTCATTGCCTGGCTACGAAAACAAAGCTTACAATATTATATTTCTATTCGATTCCAATATTTCTATTCCATTGTAAGTGCAATACATGTAATAGTGGATCAATAGGCTCCCTTAGCGATATAGGCGTTGATGCCCTAAGGAAGGCCTCGTCATTGATGGAGTGGCTAGGTTTGTTCAACTTGTTCAAGTATCAAAAGATAAAAAGACTGAATACCGTAACCCCGCAGCCTACCGTACGCTTTTCTTCTTTTTCTTCTTCGAGCCATCGAAGCAGTCGGGCGCCTCATTGATGGTGTCGCTGCCAGTACCGGTGACGAGCATCTGATTAACAACTGATTTTATTAATATTGTATAAGTGTGCTATACATAGCACTTTTTCAAAAGTAGCACATAGAGTATTTCAGATGATTGTATCTAAGGGAAGAGATCCTCGGATCTTAAGATCCTCAGAGGATCCTCAGATCCTCCATACTTACCTTCATTCTCCGATCGGCGATCAACCGGTGAGAGGGGAGACTGAAATATCATGATGATTCCGCAAAATTTCGTAGTGATGACGCAACCGAACAAGTCTTGCTTGAAAAATGTTTATTCCCTGGAAAAAAAGTTGAGCTTACAAACTTTTCGGAGATTTGAGAAATTGAGGAAAGCTACTCAGAAAAAAATTCAAGTTGCTGCGAATTTTGTCTTTTACAGCAGTCTTGCTGCAATATCGAGGCTGCAAACTCGTAACTCGGCTTACAGATAAGCTATTAGAGACCTGTTCTAGTGCTCAAAATGATCCTCTTGGTGAGTCCAAACATCCCTGAAAGTTTGATGATTGCTCACCATTTGCTTTCAGTGCGCAAAAAGTCACTTTTCGCATACCCCCTTTGATCATGCACATATCCAAGAGTGAATTAGCTAAAATATGGTTCCTGTGCAGGAACGGCCCAAAACAACATTGATCATAAATACAGCAAAAAATGGGTTTCGGCGCGGGAAATTTCAAGGCGCTCTTCGAGTCGATTGAATTGGAGCAAAACGAGAGGGGCAATCTCTTTTACGAAGATGTTAACAAGGGAGGAAAGAAGATCTAAAGAAAGATCAAAAGATCAAAGATCATTTATATTGTGATAACCCAAATTTGATAAGATAAATATCCCCTTTCCCCTGATAATTGTTGAATAGTGATCGATGTTCTTTATAGGAGTTATGTGTGTACGATAAAGTGCTTATTGTTTCGGATTTTTAAATCCCCCAAATAATGGAATCAGAAGGCATCGAAAGCTGTAACGTTACAAATACAAATACAAATACAAATTTATCAGTGTCGCTTTAGGGGCGCTGATCAAGATGGGGGTTTCATATAGGTTTCAGACGTGGTCGATGGTCTTCTTTAGAATGATTCATTTTGTCCAGTATTGAGCGTCGAGATCGGTCTTCTTTCCATATCACAGACCCAGAAAAATTGGTTGGAGAAAGAATAGTGATCTCGCGAGCTTGACTTTGAAGATTTTGCGTTAGAATAAAGAAAGATGGTGTCTGCTTTCTTGAATCTGCGTCAACCAAACTCAAATCATCAATCTCCGAAGGATCATCGAGTCTAGAAACTGAGAGACCAACCATCTTACGTTATTTTTTGTTGTAACGTTATTTTTTTATTAATATGAGCTTTCGAGGCAAAAGCAACTTTTGTTATCGTGTGTGGAAAATTTTACAGTAAATTCTTTATTGTTCATCACGTTTATGTTTTTGGATTAATTAGACCAGCGAAAGTTGGTGTTTTTTTGTGGCATTTATCGATCCATCAGCCACAAGTTGCTCTCTACGCGGAGGACGGAATTTCCTGGAAAGAAAGGATCGGTTACGGTATCGAAGCAAAAGATGGGCTACCGTATACATCAAATACTACCGTACCTTGACACGCTTCTTCTTCTCCCTCTTCTTTCTGTCATCGAAGCAGTCAGGCGCCTGCTTGGGAGTATCGCCGCCGGTTCCCGTTACTGCAATCTTAAATAAACGGGATTACGAACGTAAAATTTGATCACAAATACAGCATATTTTAAAATTTTGAGAAGAAAATTCTTCTGTTTCACCTTATTTTTTAATGCCCCGCCCAAAACAAAACAGAACAGTAAGTATCGATCTTTCCCTACTCCGAAGATATTGTGTCCTGCTCACAGATCATTTTAAATTGAGAGAGAGCGAGAGAGATAGAAAAGAGATGTGACCCATCCATCTCTCAATTTACATGCTCTCTGGGAGGAGGAAATACCTCCTGGCAAGTAGGAGTATGGCAGCTTTGTGTAGTAAGTAAACAACGATTTTTACTAAATTTATGAAGTTTTTTTTAAAATTAAAACGAAATGAAATATAACAAATGAAAATGAAATGAAAGTATGTAGGGGAAACCGCTCACTCCTGCTGGGACGTCCGGATTGAACGTGGAGGCTGTCTGCAATGTGCACTTTAACTAACTGAATAAAGCCTTGACGCCAATTTTCATATGTAGATTTTCATCGAGCATATTAAAATGCGTTGTAGGCTCTTAATTTCGTCTCAACTCTGGTATTTTCTTCCCAGTGGTATCACTGTTCCCCTCCCACTGGGAGAAAGATCAAAGGTTCCGACGGTTTCCCCCACTGGGATCCCAGTGATGTCACTAGGATCCCAGTGGGGGAAACCGTCGGAACCTTTGATCTTTCTCCCAGTGGTTTCAGTTGCGTTTTGATATCGGCAAGTGAAGGGATAACGATGGAATAAATGCCAATGAAATAAAATTGGTCTTTCCGCCAGTTTAGAGCTCAAATTACGCCATTAATATGCAATATTTCAGCATTCTGATGAGTATTGCCTAAGGATGATGCAATATTGCATAGTGATGACGAAATTTCGTTAATGAGATTAAAGAGCCAGCCACGCTGATTCCATTGATGGGTATGCCAGTCTTCTACGTTTACTCAGAGCCGTGATACACTGAAAAGTCAGAACCTCGTCAACGGGCTGAAAACGGTCGTGGCCAAACTAGTGTCCTTCCGGAAATCGATCGCCGCGGGCAGGAATCCAATCGAAACGCTTATTGCCCCGATCAATCGGATCTCCCATAGATTCTCTACCGATTCCACGCCCAAAACCTCTAGAGCACGTCCTATATGGGGGCCCTCGCAAATGGTGGCCTACCGTGACCATATTCTCAGGATCATCGGCAGTCATGATGGCAATCATTTTGATGCTAAGATCGGGTCTGTGGCTTGTCTAAAAGGCGAGATATGATTTTCCGACCTCGATTTTGCAGCTTGGCTGCAGCCAATTAGCGGCACCGCGTACTTGCATTGTAATCTCCAATAGATTTCACATACGACACCTCCATTATCAGATCGACACGTCTTTGGGTTCAACAGTTTTAACAAAGATAAAAAGTGTCCGGAAACTTTTGACCGCTACTGTACTTAAACGCGATGATATTATTTATTGTTATTAATATTCTTGCTATTAAAGAAGGACGAACGTCCGCGACTCCCGACTGGAAATTTTCTTAGCGATCAAGGGGGTACTGTAAGCAAAGGTTGAGGATAATAAACACAAACTGATTGCGCTGTTAAACGCAGTGAGTATGCGAGTGATTACAATTTTCAACTGGCTCAAGGGGTGGATAGGAGGGGAAGCGATAGAAAATTCTGCAATAGTTTTGGCGATCGGGGAAAACGAACTTTCGACCTCCAGATCCATGGCCAAAAGCGTTAGCCACCTCACTAATCGTCATTAGCTTGAAATTCTATTTTTGAGTGCTGTGTATGAGCCTAGTCATGTATCTGACCTAGCACAACACCCTATCGATGACTGAGTATCATTTTCCCCGTCATGCAAATATTGGCTGCGTAGCTTGCGAGCATTCCCGCTTTTTCCTACGTATTTCACTTCTTGTCCTCCGCTCGCGTAGCGAGACGTCGTTATTCCTTTTGCTCCCGTTATATAAATATTATTACTTATGCACCCGTTGTGCACAGACATAACATTGAGGTTGTTCCTTCTTTAATAATATTATTTTACATATGAATTTCAATTATTCTAGCCTCACCAGAAATGTTGTCGTGCCCTCTGTGAAGTCGATTGTTTCCACTGCTTGCTGAAAATACCCGCCATTTAAACAATATTTATTTTTTAAAGTTCATATTTTAACATTTAATTCAAAATTGTGTTTCTCCAAGATGATATCAAATAGAATCGAAACATTCAACGACGTTGTTGTAGCGCAATAATGATTTGTGCCTTTCTTTTAATTTATCTTATTATACCGCGTTTCCTCGTGACTCGCATTAATATTATTATTATAACAAAACAATTTACGCACAACTTCCGCATTACAATCGTGATCCTTTCCAACCTTCTGCAATACAATTACATTTCCATTATTATTATTATCATTATCATTATCATTATTATTATTATTACTATTATTATTATTATTATTACTATTGTACTTGTTGAAAATATCGGAACGTTCACCGGAAAACGTGAAAAATATTCACTTTTTGTAACTTTGCTAAGAAAATTATTCACGACTCGTGAATAGGCTCATATTTTTTGTCCACCTCGATTTACCGGAAACTACCCGGGCATGCCCGGTGAAATGTCTAAAACAAAGGAGAAAATTCGATGCGAAATCCGACCAAGTTAGCGAATTGTCATCATTACCGTATTCAGCCGGGAAATGCCAGTAATTGCCGGTTCTATCCTTTTCTTGCAATTGAATTTGTAGCTTTATTTTACACATTTCACCGGGCATGTCCGGGTGGATCCCGGCAAATCGATGCGGATTAATCGAATTAGCATAAATGCAAATCATGGTAATGTGTACTCGCAAAGATGCAAAAAGTGAATATTTTTCACGTTTTCCGGTAAACGTTCCGATATTTTCAGTAAGTACGATATTATTATTATTACTATTAATATTTTTTATGCATAATATTTGACAACAAAACTGACGCCAGTGTACTTGCCGACAACCTTCTCGCTGTCATAGTCGTCCTCGTCATTAGGGTTTTTCTACAATTTTCAATTCCGAATTGTCGAATTTAACATTTCGAAAAATGCTAAAAAATATAAATCACATTGCATCTCACCTGAGGTCGCAGCTTGCTGCTCACGCGCGTCTGGAAAGATAAAACGCACATACATTTCTACGTATTAAAACGTTCCGCGTATAAACGAGAAATGCGAAAGGGTGAGTGTCAGACACTGATCTTCACATGTATATATTGCAATGTAGATTGTGCAAAAAAGAGAGAGAGCGCCTCTCGTTGTTACACATTCTCTCACGCCAAAACTCTTTCTGGAACTCACCGCCTTCTCGGCAGCCTTTCTCATCTCAGACGCGGGCTGTGCAGGCACAGGAGTTGGTGTGGGCGTGGTCTCAGTGGCAGCGAGTGGAGTGGGCGGGGCCAGCGGGGGCTGCCCACTGGCACTCTTCCCTGACGCGACCGCCACCTGCGATTGTCCCTGCTATATTTCACATAAAAATTCAAGCGTTTCATCTCGCAATGAGCTGTTACAGTAAGCTACAGTAGGAAACATACGTTGTCCACGGTCTTTAATGGAGCCATCACGAGTTCCCGCGCCTTGCGCCTCCAAAGGAAGAAAACGACGAGTGCTGAAATTATGCACCTTTTACTGTCGCAAAGTGCAAGTGAAGTAGGGTTGACCGTTCGGCGTCGGTTTCGGAATTACCGAACTTCCTGGCGTCTCTTTTTCTCTAGTTCTCTCTCCCTTATCAGCCGTATTACCGATCTCTCGTTGAGAGAGTCGTAATACGAATACCGAACTTGCATCCCTAAAATGAAGACAAACTTCTGACTACCGACTAACTCGCAATGAGAATAACTACTAGCACAGCACAAACGCCGATCAATATCGCTGTGGTGCTCCCGCCACCAGTGGACACCTGGCCGTTGGCGTTTGCATCTGAGAGAGTACTGTAGACTAGGGTACGGTAGGTCGGGGCACTGTAGAAACTGTATACAGTACCTTTTCCGCAACTCAGCGTTGCCTTAGCCGGCAATTCGACTCCATTGAATATGTACTTGCCACTATTGTACTCATTACACGTGAGATTACCGCGAGTGCCGTCCAATCTGAAATCATCGATTGGCAGATACTGTCGATAACTGGACCATCGATGGTCCAGTTATCGATGGAGGGATATTTTAGTTCAGTTATCGATGGATGGATAATGTTGTCTAATTATCGATTGACGGTTACTGTAGTCCAATTATTAATCAATGGAAAGTGTGGGCTTCACTCACTCCAATTGATTATTTGAGCAGAACGGGAGACCATTCTGAAATAAAACAGTATGTACATACTATACCCGCACGGGATACGGTAATCCGAGATTCTCACCTCGACAGTGCATTTTATCGATCCGGCATCGGCTTTTTCACACATCTCATTAAAATTAGCAGTGCACGGCTCTGAAAGTGAGGTATCGTAGGCCCGATAGAGTATACTGCAGGTGAATGTACCGCAAGGAAAGTAACAGATCCGGGAACATTAAAGTACTAAGGGAATTGTGGCAGCTACTGTATGGAGTTACGGTCACTGTAGGCATTTAATATGGAGGTCACCCACAAAACTCACTCTTTTTGACGCAATTTAACTCAGCGGAATGGTCAAACTCTTTTCCTCCTAAACTCCACAAGTATTTTCTTGTTGATTCGGCGTAGATACATTTTGCAGCTTCGGCAAAAGGCTTTTCATTATTGATTTGTAGTCCATCGTCACCCTCACACTGAAAAAATGGGTTACAGTAACTCATCATGAACTGTTTATCGATTCTACAGTACCCTACCCTTTCCATGACCTACAGTACCCTACCTTAAGTAGCTTGCACGATTCAACCTCCACAATCGTGGGTGGATTCGGAGAGAGTGTTTGAGGAGTGTAGGTGCACATTGAGCATACTAAAAGATCAAAGATCAGGGATAAAATAAAATGTCATACATGAAAGATCATGTTTGATTCGATGAAACTTGCCTGGTTTGCTGCACCGAACAAACGGTAGGTCAATCCCGGGGGTCGATGCGATTTCATATTCGTATTTCGAAGACTTCTGCACACAACTATAATAGCGTGCTACAGTATCTCTACCGTACCTAGACAAACTACAGTACCTTATCTTGTCTGCTGCTTTGAACATGGCATCGCTTATATCGAGATATCTGCAATTCGTTCGCATTCGAATACAAAACAAATCTCAATTTCCAACTTACTCAAGATTGTAGTTTTCGGGGCAAGTGAGATCGCGATATTTGCCGGAAACCTGCAACAAAAAAATGAGGAACGCTATGAGAGATGGAAAATGATCCAGAGAAGATGAGGGAGGAAGATGGGCTCTGTTCTGGTTAAGAGGTCCCATGGAAATTGAGAGGTCCGATAAAAATAAGAGGTCCCATGACGATTAAGAGGTCCCATGGAAAATAATAGGTCCCATGAAAATTGAGAGGTTCCATCAAAAATGAGAGGTCCCATAAAAAATAAGAGGTTCCATTCCATCACTGTTAATCGAACTTCTATATTATGTAATTTATAGTTCCATTTGCGTGAATATTAACTTTCGTTAAAAATTAGTTCAACAGCAAATACATGTAACAAACGCGCGTCCGTGCCTTATCTGTGCAAAACTGCAGATCAGTATTTGAGGATGAGATCGCCAGTCGCCACGAACTGGAAAATTTTTGCCAGTTTATTGTACTTGTGATGCCACAACTCATTGATGACAGTCTTTACAAAAAGAAAGAAAAATTCTAGACAATATAAAAAGCAAAGCCGCGAGTTTTTCTCTTACAAGTGCATCACCCTACCAATCACAATTCGCTGTCACAGACACTCAGTGTTTGGTTGTAAAATGTATTTGTTGTTGAATATCTATTTATTCGATATTAAATGCAAAAAAAGAAGAAAACAAAAGAAACGTATTAAATAAAACACAAAGATAGGTAAGCGTTCTCTAAACAGTAGTGGAGATGGAACCTCTCAATTTTCATGGGACCTCTTATTTTCCATAGAACCTCTTAATTGTCATGGGACCTCTTATTTTTTATCGGACCTCTAAATTTCCATGGGACCTCTTAACCAGAACAGAGCCGGAAGATGCTGTTTGTGAGTGAAGATGAGTCTCATGCTCCTGACCCGTTTCTGTATTGTTTCAACAATTAAATAACCTTGAGCACGTGCATGTCTCCTATGAATCCTTCCTTGGCACGATTGCTAAGTGCATCAATATCACACATTGAAATGGTTGAAACATATTCGTAAAAAAAAGACATTTTGTGGTCTACGCACGCAGTGTAAATGCTGAGAAGACGCCGCCAAACATTGTATACGATGTAGAATCAACTGTGAGCTTGACTTCGTCGTGTGACGGAAATACATAAAATCGCAATATAGATTATATTATCGCCTCCCATTGATTTACTTTTCCGGGAGTCGCAATTTCGGCTATGAATTCACATTTGAGCGGAGACGAAATTTGATTAAGTGAATCTGAGGAAAACCCTTATAATCTGTCAACCCTTATAATCTTGATTAAGTGAATCTGAGGAAAACCCTTATAATCTGTCAACCCTTATAATTTTCGACCCTTATAATCTGTCAGTTTGATGCGAGAAAATTGATGGAGAAAAATCTGCGAGAAAACTAGTCGCAACTTCTCTAATTCTCTTAATTTTGCATGCTATTTCTTGTCTCTAACCGAGTTGGCAGAAAAATTCGCGACATTCAGTTCGCGAAAAATCCTCGAGTTGAGGTGGCGTAAAAGCGAGAGTGAGGCGAGAGAGTATGGAGAATGGCGAGACGCAGAAATACTGAAAGGTCTTTCAGTCTTTTTACGCGACCTTCGCGACGCGCGCGCACGAGTTTGCAAGCGCTTGGCAACGTGCGCGCGCGTTTTGGTTTTCCCGGAGCTCTTCGTCTATTATTTTCTTTATTTTCGCGAATTTTCTAATATTTGTTGGCGGTATTTCACGCTTATTTTATTCCAATCGTCTCAGGCGATGGCTGCGCGTGTTGCTAAGCCAGAGTGGAGAGCTGGTTTGGCCGGCAGGACGAGCAAATCGAGAACTCCGTCGCGAAGGTTGGTTTCTCGCGCTTTCTTGCTGTTTGTTTGTTGTTATTTGTGCATTAAAATGCCAATCATTTGACGTGAAAATGTTGCCCCGCCGCAGTTGGCTGGACTGGCGGCGTCCGCGGATTGTTGTTATTTGTGCATTAAAATGCCAATCATTTGACGTGAAAATGTTGCCCCGTCGCAGTTAGCTGGACTGGCGGCGTCCGCGGATCCGCGCGCGTAGAGCATCCGCGCGTGCGCGTGGTACCGAGGACGCCGCCAAGAAGGCTATTCCTTTCTCCTTAAATGGTGCTTCTGCGTACGTATTGCTGGTTGTCTAACGCCGAAATGCATTCTAAACTGTTTCATTCATAGGCCAGCGAGCGGGCCGATATGGGGGACTCGGGCAGGTGGACGACGATTGCCGTCGCACCGAGGTAAATAATTATTTTATTTATCCAATATTTGTCGATAACTTGCGGTCTCTTAACTGGCTTGGTTGCTGTAATCTGCTATCTATTTCTCATTAGCTATCCTCTTTAATTGCAGGTGCACGATCTACGGTACGGCCAAGCAGTACGTCTAATTCGTCGTCGACGTGGCCGAGAGCGTCGCGTAGACTTATATCGGGGACGCCGTCAAGAAGGTGAGCTCCTGTTCCCTCGCTGATGCTTTAATGTGCTGATTATCCATTGTTTTACCTCGGTATTCAACCAGAATCGCGTCATTTCTAGGTCAATGGGCTGAAGGAATCCGCCACTGGACTCGCCCCGCTCGCTCTTTGGGACATCGCCGCCGACAAGCAGGCAATGCAACAGGAGCAGCCGAGAGCGTCGCGTAGACTTATATCGGGGACGCCGTCAAGAAGGTGAGCTCCTGTTCCCTCGCTGATGCTTTAATGTGCTGATTATCCATTGTTTTACCTCGGTATTCAACCAGAATCGCGTCATTTCTAGGTCAATGGGCTGAAGGAATCCGCCACTGGACTCCCCGCCCGCTCTTTGGGACATCGCCGCCGACAAGCAGGCAATGCAACAGGAGCAGCCTCTCCAAGTGCGTTTTCATTACCCGTCTAAGTGAAAGCTGCGAGGAATTTAATGCGAATTCGAAGCTTGATGTTATTTTAGTTTTAATTGTGGATTTCCTAAATATATAAATAAGAGTAAATTTACGTAAAGCGGGTTTGTAATTATAAAAAATTCAGGTCGCCCGCTGCACGAAGATTATCACCGCCGAGGGACAGGACTCGAGGTATATTAATTATTTATTTAACCAATGCAGAGACCGTCGCGCCCACCTATATCGAGGCGCGTTTTTGCCTAAATTAATGATAATCATCATCTTTGCAACGTTAAAGGGAGAAATACCCTTAGAAAAGACCTAGAGATTGACCTCTCTTCCGCTGTCTCTCTTGGAGAGAGCACCAGACAGGGAAGTGATCATAAAAGAGAGATTGGGGAATCGAGGAGGGGCGAGAGATGCGAGAGTAGGAGAGATACTGAGTAGATCATAGAGGGTGCGAGAGAGGAGAGGTGACCTCGCACCCAGGGAATCACATTAGTCCGGAAACGGGGTCGTTTCGTGGCGAGACCATAGGAATTCGCGCGAATTCAAACATGGGGTAACTCTCCCTTTAAATCGTCGTATAATCCATGCACGTCAACATTTCTCTAGTTTGATTTAAATTGCACTGCCAAACCACAATGATATTTATTTTCGTGTTCAGAAGGGCATGCCAGTTGGAGTCCTGTTTACAACCGTTGAAACAGCCTTTCCTGTAACCTTTGGTGATTTAATGGATAATTTTCTGAATTCCTTCTTTTGAATAGAAAACATCTATTTTTTGCTAATTATTATCGTTGTATTGGCAAGAAATACGTTGCGCTAAATTCATTCTTGCTTTTCTCAGGTCGAAGAGAAACAGACGTCACCTACGACGACGTCGGAGGCTGCTCAGAGAAGATCGAGAAGCTGGGCGAAGTCGTGGAGACGCCGCTCCTCCACGTGAGTTAATTTGCGATTCGACAGCTGGAGAGATGGTGAACGACGGTAGAAACTCGTGATTACTGTGGGTTGAATACCGACTACTCCGTAGCGAATAAATAATAAATATATAAAAATCGTATTTCTGCCATGCTACGATGTATCAACAAGCGCAATACGTATTTGATTGTTTACTTTGGAAAATATCGATTGTTTTGCAGCCCGAGCGTTTTGTCAACCTCGGCATTGAGCCGCCCAAGGGAGTGCTGAACGACCCTCCTCGTACCGGAAAGACGCTGCGCGTACGAGTAGTCGACAATGGGTTATTTCTGTAACCCTTTGCGGTGAGGTAGCACCGTAACTCATTTTGTGCACTTGTATTATAATATTTAATTTATAATTTTAAATAAATATTATTTTTTAATATTCAATAGCTGACACCAGGTGCGTGAACTATTCGAGATGCCCCATACGAAGAAGGTCTGTCTCATTTTCAACGATGAGATTGATGATGTCGGAGGAGCCAGGCAAGTCTTTGTTTCACCTTTGTTAGTTATACTTCAGCGCATATTTATTACACTGTCTGTGTATGGTTCTCCACTATTAACAAACAAAAATATTTTTGAACTTTGGCAACTACAAGCAAATGTTTGATTTATGCGCATTACCTTGATGGTGGGATTACGGTATGTAATTAATATATCTACTTGGTTTTCAGATTCGGAATGGGAGGAGACAACGAGGTGCAGCGTGCAATGTTCGAGCTGATCAACGAGCTGGTCAAATTCGAGTCGATAGGAAACATCAAGGTACGGTATCATAGTAGAAGGAGTACGGTATTTAGTCAATAAATAGATATAAATAAATCAATCGCTCTGTTGACGTGAAATGACCACCAATCGTCCCTACGCGCTCTACCCCGCCTTTGCCCGACCGGGCCGACTGGACATAAAAGTGAAGTTCGCGCTGCTCGACCTGGACGGACGGTTAGCTTTTTCATATTGATCTTAATTATAAAGCGCTAATAGTAATAAATGCGTAAGAAAATACAATGCCAACTGTTTATTACTGTATATTAATAGTTTCTCGTGACGGTTTTGACCACTCAAACAACGATGTTGTTGAAGACGAAATTCGTGCTATACACACTTTGGTTCTTGGAAAAGTAGATGTGTTCGTAGATTTCTTGTAGTCTAATACGATTCCTGCGAGGAAATCAATACTAATATCTGTTTTAATATATATATATATATATATATATATATAATACGTTATTATTTCTTGGGGAAACTTAGCTGTAGAACAACATACTGTAGAACAACACCACGTAAATGAGTAATCTCGCCGATGTCGAACAATGTAAGACATGCACCATCAATATAATGTATTATCCGTATCATTATTTACTTTTTTGTTTGATAATGACTCGATTGCAGCTCGCACATTCTCAAGATCCACGCCAACAAGATGAGCGCCGAACGCGACGTCCGATTTGAGCTGCTCGCCCGCCTCTGGTCGAACTCGACTGGTACGGTAGCTTGTTGCATTGTGATTGTCGATTCTGAGTACGGTAATGGCGTTATTATTGAGACGATGGAACTGGAGCTTTGTGATATTCAGTGAACAAATACGGTAGCAGCTTAAAATCGTTGCGCCATTACGATTTATTATTGCTTAGTGGGTACGATTACTATAGTTGTGTTCAGTAATATAGCTAATATTACGAGACAAATAGTTCCGAGTACAAATCTTGTGGAAAAAGAAGGGATCAGAGAATCGATGACGTGCCCGGGCACGTGCTCACGAGCACTTATTTCAACAATCATAATATCGTTTGATGTAAACGCATTACCTTCATCTTTGCAGCGTCAATGTGATTACGACGACGAGGGCCGGACGATGTGAAAGAGCCAAGCAGATGAGAGAAGGAGGGATGGAGGTGATCTATCTAATAGTGTATTGTAAATAGTTCCCATTGCATTTCTTGTTGAAAAATTTAGGTGTGTTTGTCAACGTAATCGAGCAGAAACGCTTACCTGAACGGTCTTTTTATCGACTACCGTACTCTATACACAGATTCAACGCTGAAATCTAAAGGTGGAAGATGAATATGAAGAGGGAACTGCCAATGGAAAGAGAGAAGAGAAGAGAGCGATGGAGGAAGTGAAGGAGGTAAGTGTTATATCTAATAGTAACATGGTAAAACATGCGCTTGAGTTACATTACATTTCTCTATATGTCCAAAGATAAGGGGCTGCCAAGCTCCCAAACTATTTGCCGGCCCGGGCGCTCTCTCTCCCTCTCCCTCACCCTTTCCATTAGATCTTTCTCGATTTTGTCAATGCTTATTGGCATGTTAAATTTGAAAAATAGAAGTAATTTTTGTTTGTGAATAGTTCTGACCAAGACGATCAAACCTAACCGGAAATTAACCTAATCCCGATTCATTCTATTGAGTAGCGAGAGGCCAATACAGGCCATTTTCACGCACATAAGGGATTTCCACACATTTCCCCCTATGGTGATATTCGATGTTATGAATTATTATATAAAATATATTTCAACCATATCTAAGCATGGGGAACTCGATTTCTACTATTTCTATTTCAGATGCTCTCGCCTTATATGACAGTTATTCGCTTCTTAGCTCGCTTTGTGCGTCAATTCATTTCGGGATTCACATTTTGCCATAATTTATCTAAAAATTCTCCTATCATTTTCACTATACTGCTATTGGACTGGAGCATGCCTCCAGTCTCTCTGCAGACATGTCATCTTGTTGCACCCACTGGCTGGAAACTTCAAAGAAGTCTGAGTTCGCCAATAGAACCGAGCTCCATCTCTATTCACAAACAAAAAAAATATTTCGATTATTCAAATTTAACCTGAGAAAGCATTTACAAAATGGAGTAAATCAAGAAAGATCTAGAGAACACCCTCTTTGTCCATGTGACATCGTATTTCATGTATGCCGTTATTTTCACTTAGCCTCAAATTTATATCACCATTTTCTCTGTAAATTGCATGATAAACATTATTATATTATCTAATGGAAAGGGTGAGGGAGAGGGAGAGAGAGCGCCCGTGCCGGCGCGCTTTGGAGCCCCCTTATCTTTGGACATATAGAGAAATGTGCTTGAGTTTCAGTATCGACAACGTACCACGGTCAGTGAAGCTCACGATTCCCTAAATTCGACCAACCCGCGCTTGCACCGTGAAACCGCAGAAAAAAACGAAAAGGAGAATTTTGAGCTGCTACAGTATACCGATCAATATTTCCGATCAGGGTGACACTTTCCGAGCTTTTGGCAAATTTGGGGCTTATTTTCAGCCGCTTTCTTATGCGAATTATAATAATATGAGGAGCCTCATATATGTCGAATTTTAAAAAAAATAATTAAAATATTGATTTTTTTAGTCGGTAACTTTGAAAGGTAGTTGGGCCGTCCTCATGCAGGGGAAATTGGGCTCGACCCCACTGTCTGCAAACAAGTTGGATTTTGGCTGGCCATCCATGGCGCGGGGGTCGCCGAATTTAGGGGCTGTGAGCATCACTTACTACGGTCGAGCAGAATATCGATTGATGTATTACCGTAATCTTTGCAGAGATTCGCGTAGACGCTACCGAGGAGCGGGCGATGGAAAGGAAGGAGAGAAGAGGAGAATGGAAGAGAGAAATGGTGAGTGTTTTATTTTATTTATGTGTCAAACAAATTGGTTCTCGTTGGAAAAACCAGATTATCATGTTAGTCAGTGGAACATCAGGATTTCGGTATCCACTGAAGCCTACTATGGCCGGACAGAATATGAATCGGCGAATCCCTCATTACCGTAATCTTTGTAGAGATTCGAGTAGATACGAAAGAAGAGCGATGCGCGATTCAAGATGGAAGGAGATGAGGAGAGAAGAAGAGAAAAGATGAAAAGTGAGTGTTTTACGAATTTATACATGAAACAAATTAGTTCCGTTTGTATTCGCTGGGTAACAAGATGGTTCTTGCAGTCAGTGGAATGCACGGGTTGTACAATAGCTAACAAGATGGTTCTTGCAGTCTGTGGAATGCACGGGTTGTACAATAAGTCCGAAGTCATTTTTCCAAGCATCAATGAGCTTTATTATTTTGTGTATTATTTCTAGCTGTGGAAATGACGGTGTCGGTAGACTGTAATGGATTTGGCATAATCCCCGGCTCTGGCTCAGCATTTTCTAGTTCTATGAATGATGTGGCTGCTTGTAGGTCATCAAGGGATGCACCAAGCTCTCCGCCTCTCCTCCCACTGGCAACTAGAGAAGAGAAGACCCATCTCCTCGACGGTCCACAAGCTAGTTCCCGGCTCTGGATATCTCCGGTTCTCCCACTTTTTTAGATTATTATGTTCTGCCTTGAATTTACTCGATGGAATCCAATCGAATGAAATTTGCTTGTCAGTTTGATGCGTCTAATTTCTCCTACTCATAATTTATTGTTTGGTTTCTTTTACGCCGTTGCTCGCCACCTACTGCATTTGTATGTGCATGTAAAACTCATCTATCACACCATAATGAGGTTGTATAATATGTAAATTTCATATGAGATACGGTAGTTCTCTGATTGTATAACGGTGTCACATCATTTCCTTATATGTTCTATATAGTATTGAATGTGGAACCACGAATTTCGTGTAATTAGTTATTATCTAGACATATGATCGCATTCCAGTCGAATTCTTTCTGATTCAATTTGGAACTGGTATAAATAAGTTTAATAAAGATAAAAATAATCAAACATCACACAGTTACGAAAAAATGGAAATTAAGAATTTTTGAATCTCGTGGAAAAGTTGGCGGAAAAGTTCGCGAACTTTTCCCGCAGCTCGTGAATTTTTCCTCGACCGTTTTTCGCGAACTTTTGACAGATTATAAGTGTCGTTTGTTTTTTATTGGGATCAACCTTTTTCAAGTAACATGAATTCGGCTTTGACAGAAGAACCAGTGTTGGAACAAGTAAATAACTTCCTCCCGCCATGATCAACTTGAATGAGCGTCACACTAGGATCCAGACTTTCCAACTCGACCAACCACTTTGATTCAGTGTATGGCCTGAAACACTATGCAAATGATGTGTAAATATACTTTTCAACCTTATTTTCACGATTGCCTTGCAATCATCAGTGACAGATTGATCAAATATTTCGTGAATGAACTGGTTAGATGGTTGACCTTTACACTCTGTCGGATAGAAGCATATCTGAATAGGGATAATGAGAGCATTGTGGGATTATGCTAGGTGGCACTTGCCATATCTCCATCACATAGGGCCGGTGTCACTTTTGAAATGGTATCTTCGGCTATGATAACAGCGAAGATACATAGAAAATGAAAGAGTCCCAGCTGGAATACAGTAACTATCGCGTTGGTAAAGCGAACAATGTAGAGGGTAGTGGATACCATTTCTTCAAAAGAAGATCGATGAATCCAGTATCCCAGATGACTGTATCTAAGGGAAGAGATCCTCGGATCTTAAGATCCTCAGAGGATCCTCAGATCCTCCATACTTACCTTCATTCTCCGATCGACGATCAACCGGTGAGAGGGGAGAGAAGAGGAAAGAGTGAAGGAGAGGAGAAGAAGGGAAGGGTGAAAATGAAAAAGTGAAGAGAGAAGAAGAACAAGTGAAGTGGAGGGATCATTTCTGCCTTTTTATACCGGTGCATCATGCCATAATTATCTCAACAACTCATTATTTCTGAAGGCCAAGCTCCTGAATAAATATGTTAACCCTAGTCTCACATCAATCGTTTGACTTGAACTTTAATTTACTTTAATTTTTTTTTTAATTTTTTTTCGTTTGACTTTAATTTACTTAATCAACTTCACGCATCTATATATGTTGTCTTCTCTGTAATAAAATTTCCATTAATAGAAAATTAAATTAATGTATTAGTATTTTTGCATGTCATTCCAGGTATAAAAGGTGGGTAGAACGACTCCTTTCTTCACTTTTTCAACTTTATCTTCACATTCTCCTCTCCTTCACTCTTCCCTCTTCTCTCCCCTCTCACCGGTTGATCGCCGATCGGAGAATGAAGGTAAGTATGGAGGATCTGAGGATTAGACTTTGAAAGGTAACTAAACAACTACCCGCATAAGAGGGAAATTAGACCCCCACCCTCTTCATTCTCCGCACTCTCTCTTCAAAAAAGCGGTCAATTTCCCTGTTATGCGGGTAGTTGTTTAGTTACCTTTCAAAGTCTACTGAGGATCCCTTGGGGATCTTGAGATCCGAGAATCCTTTCTCTTGGTTCCAGTCATGTGAAATACTGGATTCTAGAGACCTCCAAACCACTATAGGCGATATGCGAATCGCGAAATGACAAGGGTGAATTACCTGTCAGGATAGGCAATAGACCGGCCCAAAGGGATATCGCGATAGGCGCACGACTCCAAATGGCGATTAAAAAACGATTGAAAAGTCAATTGAAAAAGCAATTGGACCCTATTCAGTAGTGTTGTTATTTGGAATAATCCGATTCGCGAATAACAAAGGTTATTCGCGAATAATCCTTTGTTATTCGCGAATAACTCTTTGTTATTTGCGAATAGAATTATTCCAAATAACAACACTACTATTCAGTGAGGAAAAAAACTTTTATCGGATGGAACAGTCAGTATTGGTTTGGGAGTTTGGTCAACCAAAGTCCAACTGACCTACTATAGCATAACTATGGATGTCCCACAACTAAAACAAAGTGCCGTAGTCCATTCTACCGTTACCCTTGAATTGAGCTTTTGGACAGGGGGTATTTCACAAGAGAGACCTTGCGTAATCATTACTAGAAGGGGTATAATGTATCGGCGCTACAGTAATCAAGCCTTCAGAATGCAGAAATTTGAAACTGAGGTAATCAAATTGGAATTTTTGCAGGAGGTATACGGGAATATACCATCTTACTTCTACGGTGTCCCGGGGTTATTGTGCCGCGGATACAGTATTATGGCACAGTAAGCCCGGATAAGGTATTCGAGATACAGTACACCCTCCTAGGCTTCTCGAGGCTGCTCGAGGTCTAGCTCCTGCAATTTTGAGTAAAATTTGCTCAATTTCTATATTGTTTTCATACGTAACCCCGCAGTAACCGTGGATGCGACATGGTTACTGTAGCGGGTTACCGTTTACCCCTCAGTCAATAACTACTCGAGATCTATTTTCTACAGAACTCACGTGTAGATTTGCTCAATTTAATTAATTTGATTTGTTGTAAATACGGGAAAAAACGTACAAGTAATACGTATACTCCTGTCTGTTCTTCCTCTTTTTTCCTTCCCTACAAAATAGCGGGACTTATTTTAAACTTAAAAAACTTTTTTTGGCTTCATGATCGGCATCATACTGGTCTATAAATTTAAATAGGCGATTGAATATTCTTTTGGAGGTCTCTACTGGATTCCTCGATCTTTCTGGTGATTTTTCTCATGCCGAAATTACATCCATTATCCTTCCACTGTTTACTTTATCAGATTTATGGTTACGGTATTTCAGATCGGGCTCACTCATTTTCTATGTCTTTTCGTTGTTGTCATAGCCGAAGTGACCGTTCCCAAAGTGACACCGGCCCTATGTGATGGGGATATGGTCAGTACCACCTATTACAATGTCATTATTTCTTTACAGGAATGTTTCTATCCGACAGATTGTAAAGGCCAGCCATCTAGCACGTTCACTAGCGTTTCATTTGATCATTCTGTCATTAGCACTTGCAAAGCGATCATGAAAATAAGGTTATCAAGTTTTCTACTACTAATTGCATTCATATTTGTCCAGGCCGTATAGTGAATCGAAATGGTTGATCGAATTGGAAAGTCTGGACTCTAATGTGAAGCTCATTCAACTCAGTCAAGCCGTTAATTTGTTTTCATGCGCCGACACTGGTTCAACTGTAAACGCTAAATACAAGGGATCTGATAAAGGTTGGTAAAGAAACATTAAACAGTGAAGAAACAGTTGATTTAGTTCTGATGAGTCAATCTCCGCTCAAATGCGAATTCGTTGTTGACGTAACACCCCCTTCGAAGGTACGCGAAGATAATACTTGCGAGAAATCAAACATATTTTGATTGAAGGTGCTTCCGTCGGACGATGATGTCACATTAACTGTAGATACAGAATCGTTCACTATGGATGGAGACACGTTTAAAGCAAACACTAAGCGTTCGCTGTCCTTTAAAGTTAAGTTTCAGCATTCAATTTCAGCAATGTGTAATATCGATGAGATGCGTAGTCAAATCACAGAAGGAGCAATGGAAGACATGAATGTGCTCCAGGTGGATTCTCCGCTTATTTTGTTTTCTTCTCAATTTCTCAGATCGAATTTGTGTTTGATCTTCGATCATATCAAAATGCAAGTTCTAAAGAGCGAGATTCTGTGAGAAAATTCAGTTAGGTGGACCATTATTCTTACAGGTTTCCGGGAAATATCGTGCTCTTACGTGCCCAGAACACTACAGCCTCCAGTAATTACCAATATTTAAAGTTTGGTTAAGTTGACTACTCCAGATATCTCGACCCAAGCAAAGGAAAATACACGAATGTGACTAGTATCAATTGCGCAAAGACAGGCAAAATATATAATTATGTGTTGGAGTTGTCACCCACGGTACAATCTACGGTACAATCCGCACGGTGCGCCGTCCCATGTGAGTTTCACCATTCACATTTATTATAGCCCGACTATCCGTTTTGAGCTTTGAATTTTTCCTGTTCAATAGCGCTCAACATTGATCTTTGATCTTGATTTAATGATGTCTAATTGCAAGTTACTCATAAAAATATTTCTCTTCCAGTATGTTCGCTGTGTAAATTCAATCCAGCAACTTCTTCTGATAAGCCACGCACTATTGTGGATGAGGCATCGTGCAAGTTACTTAAGGTAGGATACAGTATCTCGTCGAAACGGTATGGTACAGTAGAATCGATGAAGACTTCGTTGTGGGTTACTGTATCCCATTTCAGTGTGAGGGTGACGATGGACTACAAATCAGCAACCAGACTTTTGCCGGAGCTGCAAAATGTATCTACTCCCAATCAACGGGAAAATACGTGTATAAGTTAGGAGAAAACGAGTTTGACGATTCCGCCGAAGTAAAGTGCGTCAAAAAGAGTAAGTTTTGTTGGTGAGCTCCATATTGAATTCCTACAGTAACCACCGCAGTTCCGATCCACTGTAACGTTCACTAATCCATTACAGTGCTTGTTGCATAGTAATCTAGATTCTTCTGAATCGATTGAGGCTTACAGTACCTCACTTTCAGAGCCGTGCACTGCTAAATTTAAGGAGATGTGTGAAAACGCCGACGCTGGATTGATAAAGTGCACTGTCCAGGTAAGATTCACTGTTTACGGTGATCATGTTACCTATCTCGATTTTCTATTGCAGAATGGTCTTCCCGTCTGCGAGAACAACCAATTGGAGTGAGTGAAGAATACAGAATACATCGATCGATAAATGATCTGTAGTATTTACCAATCGATAATTTCAGATTGGACGGCACCCCCGGTAACTTCACGTGCAACGAGTACGATAGTGGCAAGTACATGTTCAATGGAGCCAATTTACCGGCTAAAGCAACACTGAGCTGCGGCAAAGGTACTGAGCTGTTTCTACAGTACCCTGACCTGCCATACAGTAATCTACAGTATTTTAACAGATCCCAGCGCTGACAGTCGGACGTCGGATGCTGACGGTTTTCCAATTGGCGCTGTGATCGGCGTTTTCGCTGTGATAGCAATCATTATGATTGCTGGTTGGTTTGTTTCCAGATAATTCTAATCTTTTGAACTTTGAAACTCAATCCAATGTCCAATTTCAGCACTAGCGGTCTTCATTCTTCGTAGGCGCAAGGCCCGGGCACTCATTATGGCACCAGCAAATACCGTCAAGGCCGTGGAAAATGTCTGATTCTTACTGTAGCCGGACATGAACCGGCAACTGAAACATTTTCTGAGTCGTCTTTCGCGCTTTTACTGTATGCAATGCCGTTGAGATACAGTATGAGAAAATCGGCAAATTGCTTATTTTATGTATCGTTGAATTGTAGGAGTCCAAGTCAAAAGAGTCGAGGAACGGTGCCAGTGGGCTGCCCGCTCCGCCCGTACCGCTGGGTGAACAAAAGAAGCCCGCTTGTAACGAGAATGTGGTAAGGCATACTTCCCTTTGCTCTGCAGATGTTGTTTCCTGCGTAGAGAACATGCAAAATCGAGTGTCTTCCAGTCTCTTTATTTCACATTCGCTCTATGTACATAACACTGTCACGTATAAAATGGTACCGACGATCAAAATGTCAAAATTTTTGTTCTATTTTTGCCCAATAAATGAAGACAAGATTTATTTAATCATTTAATAATGTAGGATTATTTCAGGTAGCCGTTCCGACGCTCTTTCTGAGAGGATCGCAAAACAGCAAGTACCTCGATGTAAGCTTTTCTTTTTTTAAATCAAAAGTGACTTTTTAAAAAAGCATTTCAGAATCTTCCTACCGAAAAGCCGGAACCTCCTCCACTGGATGTGAGCGATACTTTAAAGAAAATAAATTATTATATATTCTTATAAAATATTAATAAAATCAGTTGCTAATCAGATGCTCGTTACCGGCTCCGGCGGCGACACCATCAACCAGGCGCCCGACTGCTTCGATGACTCGAAGAAGAAAAAGAAGAAGGTACGGTAGGCTGCGGCTTTACGGTAGCCCATCGATACCGATACCGTAACCCGTCTTTCTTTGCAGGAGATTCCCGCCTCCGACCCGTCGAGCAACAAGAGGAAGACGGATCCATAAATACAACCAAATAGATCCAACTTTCATGTTGGTCTCTGACTCGTTTCACAATTTCATCCAAAAACATAAACGTGATGACAAATATATGATTTGCTGATATCTTTAGTGTGTGGTACACAATAATCGCAAATACAGACAATCATTATGTTTGGTTGTTGGTGTAGATACTTCGAGAAATAACGAAGCAAAGGGTCGCTAAGACGCAAATTACTATTCGCTCTCATCATTTCTCGCACTCTGTCCTCGCTGGAGCGGTGCATTTCCCTCGTGCATTTCCCTCTTAGGCGACCCCTTGCTTCGTTATATCTCGAAGTCTAGTTGTTGGAAACTATCCAGATGCTTGGATGCATTGCTGAACAGGGTTGAATCCGATGATAAATTGTGATGAAACTTCTGAGAAGTACAATTGCATTTTTTATAATATAATAATGTTTATCATGCAATTTACAGAGCAAGTTGTAATATAAATTTGAGACTAAGTGAAAATAACCGCATACATGAGATACGATGGCACATGTAGTGACAAAGAAGGTGTTCTCAGAAAAGCTGAGAAAAAAAATTATCAAACTGATCTCTCTTCAGACCTCCTTTCCTCCTTTTTTTCACATCCTCATTCAGCAATCTTACTCCGTCTCCTGATGATCTCGAGGAAGAGCGTTGGTCGGTCCTGGCACAGGTTGGGGAAGGCTCTCAGGGGGCAAAAGAATTGCATCGGCCGGGAATCGAACCCGGGCCGCCCGCGTGGCAGGCGAGCATTCTACCACTGAACCACCGATGCTTGTTCTGGACAGCGCGCATGGGCAATGACATACTGCTACTCTTTGTCAAGGAGTGTACTCCTTGGGTCATGCTCCACGATTAGTTTCCCCTCTTTCATTGATCCATGTTATTCATTCTTTCCGATATCTTGTTTCATCTGATAAGTGGGCGGAGTCAAATCCCTGAGCCACTCGGCTCTTAGCGAGCGAGAGAAGCCCCGAAACGCCGATCCTGACCGGTCGGATCCAACTCCCCTTTGTAATCCGTCATGTTACTTATTGTATTTGAGTCGTATTCTCCATCCCATAAATACTCTTTCGATCATACATATTTATCCTGACATCAAGGCAAGGGCCTGCAGGAGGTATCATTCGGGGACAGAGGTGGTCGGGATCTTCGAATTCGAGGCAACTGGGTCAAGGGAATGGATCTTGCTTGGCTTCCTTGGTCAATTGTAGTGCCGATCTTGGACGATAGACATCGAGCGTAGAAGTAGATCTTCCAACTTCCAGTGGCGTCCTGACTAGCGTGTATCAACCAAAGTGGGAACTCACGTCGTAGACTTGTCGACTGGGGCCTTTCTTGAAAGTTGACGACTTGAATTATATGTAGTCGATCCGAGTCCTCTGCTCGAAGTGGTACCGGGTAGGCGAAATACTTGCCGGGTTGCCCAAGCTGACTGGCAAGGATTCTCCAAACTGAGGTGGGAGAGGAGCGGGGAGACTGTCGACCGCCCGTCACGAGGCACAGAATGAAGAATGAAGATCGATCATGCCTATGTATATTCCACAGTCACATGGGAAATTTTATTTCTTCTCTATTGATGGAAACAATAGAGAGATAATATTATTGCACTTCAAAATCTCTCCGTTTTCGTGTTACTTAGTCAAGGAGGAGAATATTCATACTTTATTTATCCAATGATAAGGTCTCATTTTTTTATTCATAATTAAAGAAGGTGTCCCACGAATATTTGGTCAACCGAGTTCTCACTGTGGGGCAATAGAGATCGAATACCCGATGAGAGCCTCGAAAATCGCATTTTTCAGTTTTTAGTTTGAAGAAAGTTATGTTTGATAAACTGTTCAAAACGACCAGAATTATTACAGTATCTCACATTGAACCTGCAATCTTTTCGCGGTGGGAGTTGGAATTTCGGGAAAAGAAGTCAGAGAAAGGGAGAGAGATAATGGGAAAAGAGGAGGTTGCGCGAGGGAAACCGCGCGCGCATTTGTGTTTCACCATCTTCTGATAAGAGAAATGAAACGTCGAACATCGGGGGAAATAAAACGTTGTAATCATTCGTGGGACGCCTTCTTTAAGTCTCATTTCACTAATCATCTTCATCGTCAGAAATTTCATAGATCTCATCGAGTATGCGAGGCTGAAATAATATTTTTAAGTAAATAAATATCTAAAAATGAAATTATACTATCTATGAATAGGGCGTGGGCGCCATACAAAGAAATTTTACGCAAATTCTCGATGCATTTTTAAAAAAAAACATTTTAAATTAAAAAAAAGAACAACAAACCAGGATTATGGCGCCGTGTCGGGGGAAATTTGGGACGGGCGAACTGTAAAGGACATCGTAGAGCGGCCCGGACAAACCTCCATAAAGGGGTCAAGAAAGCCCCCTCCCCCGCAGTTTATGACCCTCAAACACTCCTGACCCTTTTTGGATAGTTTGAAATCATGCAGATTAGGAATGAGGCTTCCCCGAGTGCATCCATGATTTCTTTTGAAATGTGGGTAAAAAATGGTAAAGGAGAGGGTTATGGAGTATGGGAAAATAGGAAATCACAGTATTATGCACTGAACAAATAAGGAATCCTATGGGTAAAAAAGTTTTGAATAGTAGTTGCATTTGCAAGCAAACTAAATAAAATAGTTCATTTAGTCCAACCACACTGAACCGCGATAAAACCTTCGGAAATCTCAATCCATTATGGCCTAAATGCGCCTAATTATTTCGCATACCTATTTATCACAGAGATTATGGTGGTAGTTAAGTGCATTGACCTCCTTTGCTTTCGCGTAGTTAGGGTTCTACGGCACTACCTACAACATCAATGGCAAACTTTTTTCAGCCGCTATGTTGGAAATTGTATGTGCTCCAAATTATTTATTATTATTTTAATCACATTTACAATGTTTTATTTTTTGCTCAATGAGTAGGCGCATTTAGGCCATAATGGATTGAGATTTCCGAAGGTTTTATCGCGGTTCAGTGTGGTTGGACTAAATGAACTATTTTATTTAGTTTGCTTGCAAATGCAACTACTATTCAAAATTTTTTTACCCATAGGATTTCCGAAGGTTTTATTCATTCCGTGAAACGGAAGTGCATAGTTGTGAAATTTTCAGACCGAAACAGCCTTCTGAATGTGCGAAATAAAACATCTCTTGGTTAGCAATATGAACGTCTTTCTCGCCACGCGGCTGTGTGGAACAGTTGCCTAGTGATGACGAAATAATTTGATTATTTGAACAGCGGCGGGGGGGAGACCCCCCACACCCCCCTCTCGCCACGCGGCAGTGTGTAATTTTATTATTTGAACCGCGGCGGGGGGAGACCCCGCACCCCCCCCCCCACTCGCCACGCGGCAGTGTGGAACAGTTACCTAGTGATGACGAAATAATTTTATTATTTGAACCGCGGCGGGGGGAGACCCCCCACACCCCCCTCTCGCCACGCGGCAGAGTGAAACAGTTACCAAGTGATGACGAAATATTCTGTTCAATTGAATCCTCCCTCCTCTTCTACAGCCGAGATGCGAGAGCCTATGCTAATTCGAGAGACTAGAGATAGTGTGAGGGAAGACGAGAGAGCGCGCTTATCAGTGAGAGAGGCGAGACGACGAGAGGGAAGGCGAGAGAGTGCGCGAAAGAGAGAGACGAAACGCGAGTCTCAAAGGAGGAGCGTTACGGACACAAATTGATTGAACTTTGAGACGTAATAACTTGCTTCAGAATCCACTTAGAGACTAGTTATTGTGCGCGTTGGAATCAGCGTCAAAAAGGCATTTTGCGGTGGAAGATTGCAGCTTTCTACGACCACAATGAAAGATTTCGACCCTTCCCCTGTATAATCAAAGCATTCACAAGAGGAAAAAGAGTTGTGTCTAACCTAAATGAACTGGTAGGCCTAAATGGTAGGCAATTGTAGCCTTTTGCGCTATCCGAAACAGGGGCAAAGAGCTCTCCCAAAATGAGCAAGAGAAGATGCATGGGTCGGGGGTCGAACCTCCGATCCAACGATCGGCACTGAAGAAACTTACCTGTACACTATATAGTGTAGATAGGGCACTGTTCACATTTGCTCACCCCATTCCTAGGGAAACGCCGGTCTGCGATTTCCTCTGGGAACAAGCAGCAAGCGAGCTACAGTATGCCAAAAATCGTTCTAAGAGTACGCACTGTTTGGTTTGAAATTTCCCGCACTTTTCCGCAGTCAGGCTCTTATTTGTTCAGCGACCCCCGTTTCATAATACTGTGAAATACACCAAGTCTAAAAAACGCGCAAATACTTTCCGGCACTACTGTATGTCATCATTGTAACAAACTTATTTTTCCTAACGAAACAAATTCAATTAGTGTAATTGCATTTTTGCATGTCAATTTCCCGGTATAAAAAGGGTAGAAAGACCCCCTTTCTTCACTTTTTCATCTTCACCCTTCCCTTCTTCTCCTCTCCTTCACTCTTCCCTCTTCTCTCCCCTCTCACCGGTTGATCGCTGATCGGAGAATGAAGGTAAGTATGGAGGATCTGAGGATCCTCTGAGGATCTTAAGATCCGAGGATCTCTTCCCTTAGATACAGTCATCTGAGATACTCTATGTGCTACTTTTGAAAAAGTGCTATGTATAGCACACTTATAAACTATTAATAAAATCAGTTGCTAATCAGATGCTCGTCACTGGTACTGGCGGCGACACCATCAATCAGGCGCCCGACCGCTTCGATGACTCGAAGAAGAAAAAGAAGAAAAAGGTACGGTAGACTGCGGGGTTACAGTAGTCAGTCTCTTTATCTTTTGATACTTGAGCAAGTTGAACAAACCTAGCCACTCCTGAGGCCGTCACTGACGAGGCCTCCCTCAGGGCATCAATGCCTGTATCGCGCTAAGGGGCCTTTTGATCTACTATTACATGTATTGCACTTACAATCGAATAGCAATAGATATTGTAAGCTATGTTTTCGTAGCCAGGCAATGACTTGTTTGCAGGAGATTCCCTCCTCTGAACACGCCAGCAACTAGAAGACTAGAAGAGAGGAAGACCCAACGTGGACCAACAAAGCAGCTTTTCCGTATCTGACCCGTTTCGCTGCTATTTTATCCAAAAACATAAACTTGATGAAAGATAAATAAATATACAGATCTGTCATTTTTCGTTCTGATGCAATTGAAGTGATTTTAACAAATTACAAACGCAAGCACACAAATTACAAATGCAAGCGATCTCGAGGAATAGCGTTCGTCGGTCCTGGCATGGCTTGGAGAATATCTGCAAAAAGAATTGCATCGGCCGGGAATCGAACCCGGGCCGCCCGCGTGGCAGGCGAGCATTCTACCACTGAACCACCGATGCTTGCATCCTGTACTCAAAATTGCCCTTGAGTATCCTGTACTCAAGGGCAATCACAATCTACGTCTTAGCTTTATTTGCGCCGACCATCGAATACCCAAGACGAAAGGTATACACATTTCTTGCTGCATTTTTTAAATAGAAAAAAATCTCCTTCATTTCATATTTTCCTTGCATATTCACATCTATTTACATGCTTTTGATCTATGTTCGGGTGGTCTGTGGCGACGTAGAACGACTCTAATATTACTTATCATTAACATTTAATTTTTATCGATATGTAATACGCATGTTTAAATAATAAATCAATAAACTTCACAATAATCGAAATTTCGAAGCTACTTATCATATACATGACACAACGCTAATAAGATTTGGACCTACCGTAGCTAAGCTCAAAATGTTCTTATTTTTTTCTAATTTTCCCTATTTTCTCTTCTGTTTCTCTTATTATTCTCTATTTTCTCACATAAGCTCGCCTTGTCAATGCGCCAACGCCCTAGCCTATTTATTCGTTCCGACAGTTTCTAAACTAGCTATTTACGCTAGTTGTTCGACTTGTGCAATTCCCTTCTCTTCTTTGCAGTAATGGACCACGATTTCGACGAGTTGCCGACTTCTTTCGCCGTCTCGCCGTCGGAGGCGCATCCAGGTGAACAATTTAAACAATTTTATTAGGAAAATAGCTTGCGGAATCATCCAAAATTGCAAATAAACTCTAAAACGTTTAGAAGTCAAGAAATTAGATCGTTATATTTGAGAACTCCTTTTATTTTACTCATCTATCGACAAACTTCCCCTTTAGACCTCCTCGGAGTCGGTTTTATCGATGGAAAGGTGCGCTTGATGAAAATCAGCGGTGACGCTGAGGAAGATGGCAAGGCCGAGTTGGAGGTTTGCTTACATATTTATTTTTACGATATTATTTCATTTTATTTCCTTGCATCGTGGACAGAATCGTAGCCCATTCCATGAGAAAAATGTGAAATCATGGAGTATGCTGACTTCTATGCGCCATTTTATATTCATAATTGATAAATAAATATTTATATTAATTAAGTCGAGTTGGGACCGGCAGCAGAAGCGGTCCGTGCGGCAGCTGCTCTTCTCCGCCGAGGCGGACACACTCTACACGCTCTCCATGAACAAGTGAGTGGGGGAAACATGGAATAATTCATCTTTGTTTTGCTCGCTAATTGTTAAAGAAATCATACCGGTGGCAAAGAAAAGGGAAAGTAAGGGACGCGCAAAATGGAGCTTCTTCCCTTGTATTCCGTCCAGAAATGCCTAAAATCTCATGCCGAAGTGTACATACGTGCACATTGACCAATTTTCGATGTTTTGGTTATAGTGGATCGATGTAAAAAAGTCGAGTCTTGTGCGTCGCATAATTCGTGGAATACTCCTGCTCCTTGCAGAGGCCTCTGCTCGTACGACGTCGAGACGGGCAAGCGGACGCGGTGGGTGTCCTCTTTATTCTATATTTAATGAAAATAAACATGTTTTTAAACTGGATCCTGCTTCATTGGGCTACCAGTGTTTCAAGTGCGAGTGTGCTGTCTGCGAAAGTAAAATGGAGATACTTTCGAAATCCATTCCCTAATCTGTTTCCACCTGGAGCATCAATGCTCCACTCATGAGTTGTAAGCTGATTTTGGCGGACCGCATTAATCCTTTATCGCAGAATCATTTATTTGCAATTATTTGGTCTTATTTTTGTTCAATAATAGCGAAAACTGGCAATGCGCGTATTAGAATATTCAAAAAATATTTATTAAAATAATTAATTATATTAATTAAGTGAATGGTATAAACATATTTGCAGTGTGATCCAGCAAGCGCACGACGCGAAGCCGACGTGCGCGGTGCGGCTGCCGGTGAACGCGTGGCACGGCCAGACGATCGCCACAGGAGACGAGGAGGGACAGGTACGGTTGATGGGGGCGATCGAGAACTGATCAGAATCGATAACTGTTTCGAGTGGCGAGAGTGGTACGATAGAGCGAGCAAAAGAACGTATAAATTAAGCTAAATAGTTGTTTGGAGACTTAATCAGAAAAGTAACAGAACTAGGTGGAATGAAGTTGCCTAACTTTTATTTATCCATTGTCATCGAGTCTCGAGTGATTGATCTATACTCTACGTAGAATGTATGCCAATTTTAAAGCAATACGTACACGGAATGACGCACTTGCGTGCGTATTCCCTTTCTATAATTCGGCGCGTATCTTTCTTTGTCATGCTTTCTCGCCATTGACGCGGTGTATTGAGCGATTTTGAGGCTGCGGTTTATACCAACTTGATAATAAGGAAACGAATGGAGCTATTGAATTTTTCAGGTCAATTGTGGGGACAAAATAAGATAAAAATGGGCTAGGTGGAATGGAGTGTCATCCTTTCTACTTACCCGTTGTCATAAAGTTCATAACGATTGATCTACCATACGTAGAATACACCACATACACAAATAGACACCAATGAGAGTCGTGATTGAGTGGATTTACTAGCTCTTTCCTTGCTTACTTTCTTTGGTTCTGCATGGTTTCACTCTGAACTAAACTTTTGCGTTCAGACATTCGCGCTAACATGCGGGGACCAGTGAGTGTCGTGTTTCGCCATGCAAAGAATAGTCGAGTAGTACGCACTAGCAGCGCTCACGCATAGGTCGAAAGGGTGCGTTGCGGCAAATCGAAAATACGGTTTTGGTTTGTCAAAAATGGGCATGGAAACCCGAAAATGCGGGTTGGGTTTGTCAAAAATGAGAATCAAAAACCGAAAATGCGGGTTGAGTTTTCATTTTTTTCACCAATATTTTTCAAAATGCGGGTTGGCTTCGTCGTTTTTTACGTACCTTTCGACCTATGCGCTCACGAGTGCGTACGTAGAATAGACAACCATTTAAAAAGTGAACTGAGTTTATTGTGGAAAAAAAACGTGTTTCTAGCTGCTTCTACAGTGTTTCACACTCCATTCTTGTTTTGGCCAATCTAGTAGCGCTGATATGGCGTGTTTCGAATCGTTGAAACCTCTTGATTTTCAACAAGCGACTGTCATGTTTCGACGAAGCCATGAAACTGGAAGTTGACCTAGCTGCAGCGTTCTCTTATTGGATTTGATTATTTCTTACCTAAAATAATATCGGAATTTAGATAGAGTCGGCTGGAAAATACAAGTTTGTCCAGAGTCTGATTTCTGACAAAGGAAGAATTTTCCTTTGGGGCCAGGGAACTTGGTGCTTCAATAAAACAAAAAAAAACAAATATTTTACATCTGCTTCTGCTGCAGGTGCGGACGTGGGACTGGCGCGCGAAGGAGCCCATCATCTGCACGTACGAGGAGCAGCAGGAGGTGAGGGGGGGGTACGGTAGGATGGGAGAGGATTATGGTATCGCTATAGGAGGTTAGGGTAGAATGGGGGGTTACGGTAATTTGAGAAGCGAAAAAACTGATTTGCTCGATGCTCTTGTGGTAGACTCGAGAACACAGGGAGACGGAGTGCCGAGACACTTTTTTTATTCCCGATCTTATCTTTGCCATTTTTTTGTCCTTCTGACTATCTTTACCGCAAACTGAAGAGAGTCTTTATGACTGGTTCACTAATAGAAAGGAATATTTTTTAAAATATATCTCCCTCAGGCGGTGAACGCGCTCGTGATGGACGGGACGCTGCTGCTGTCGGCGAGCAGCGACGGAACGCTGGCCGCCTACGAAGTGAGGTGAGTGGTGAATGTTACCACTTTAATGAGAAGAGGTGAATGGTGAAGTGTACAAAATGAGAGAGGTGAGTAGTGCTAGAGTGCGAGAATTGGAAGAGGGGTCAGTTTTATTGTGATTTTAACGTCGATTACGCTACCTCCAACGATTGGTCTGACGACAAAGGCGTATTTGATTACTGCATGAAGCACGAAAAATGCAAGATGCGCTTTAAAAGCATATCGGCGACTCGCCATTGCTGATAAACTTGAATATGGATGCAGCTACAAACTATGCGGAAGTAGTAGACAGTTTGTGAATTTGGAAGTTGCGAAAGAAAATTATTGTACTTTTATTTTAAGCTATAAGAATAATCATAATAATTGCAGACGCAAGAAGCTGTCGGTGTGCAGCGAGCTGAACCACTCGGAGCTCATGAGCATCGCCGTCACGAAGAAGTTTGTTACTTTATTTATTTAATTAATTAATATAATTAATACAAATATTAATCATTTTTTAATACAGACGACGATTTTGTTTCGAAGTAACTGGTTTTTTAAACATTTTCTGGCAAGTGATTAGTGAGTTAATTAATTCATTAAAGGGACCTGGCACTGCAAATGAAGTGAATTTCAGATTAAAGATAATTTTTTTTGGATTCGAACGCAAAAAATCGCATATTTTTACGATTTTTTTGAAATTAGTTATGAATTTTCAAAGATCTCATTTTCGGCTAGGATGCCCCGGCACTACTGTGTTTAGCCGCTAAACACAGTAGTGCTGGGGCATTCCAGCCAAAAATGTGATCTTTGAAAATTCATAACTAATTTCAAAAAAATCGTAAAAATATGCGATTTTTTGCGTTCGAATCCAAATAAAATTCTCTTTAATCTGAAATTTACTTCATTTGCAGTGCCAGGTCCCTTTAATGTGTCAATAATTAATAATTCGTGCAGATTTACGTACGTGGGCGCGGGCGACGGCCACATCGAGGTGTTCAAGCGTGGCATGTACGGTAAGAGGTTGATTTATCGATTGTTTAGATATATCTATTAAAAAGTATTTGGACCAGACTGCTTCATTTTCGTAGTTGATCCCTTTAGCAACCAGCTTGCGCTACAACGCTTCTCGGTAGTTTAATGTATTGACACTATTGAGACGGGTGATGCGTTCTTAGTGCATTTTGATCCGGCCTCAGATCTGCAATAAATTCATCCAACAATCTAGAACGTGCCTCGCGAGTATTGGCTAATTGCACCTAGCATTTTTACTGTTCCACTAATACTATTGAGCTGAATGAGGTGTCCTTTCCAGTATTTTGATCGGGCATTGTTTTGGACTACCACAATTCAATATTCTAACAAAATTGTACAGCGAGTGAAGAATTGTTATCTGTATTGCATAGCTGAGCTACCTAACACTTTGCCGTTTCAGCAGCACTCATCGGTCAAATGGGTTTCTCGCAGGTCTCTCGTGCAGAAATGCCTAAAATCGCACGCAGAAGTACATATTGCCCAATTTTCGATAAATTTGTCAAAAAAGTGGTCAGAAATGCACGAAACATTCAAAATTTTCTTTCGACGACATGGTCTGAACGCCTTGCAGAAGTGCCTATCCTCGCTAGCGAGAACCTATTTGACCTATGGCAGCACTATTGAGTGGGGAAATGTGTATTCATTTAATTCGTTTGCAACTGGTGGCTCCGAAAAATACTATAATAGTTGGCAAGAAATACACTATTTATAACGATGTAGATGGAATAAGAATATAAATACTATATTTCTGTCGTAAATAAATCGATAACAGTTAATAATCGACTGCTTCAGGAAACATTCTGGAGCGCGTCGAGAGCGGCTTCGAGAAGAGCGTGAGCTCGCTGGTCGAGCTGCGAAGAGGGCTGCTACTGACGGCCAGTGACGAGGACTCCGCACTCAGGTACGGTAGGGGTTTATGGTAGATTTTTTCAAGCAGGAATTAAAATGGGGATGTGTTAGGAAGCATACATTTTCGTCCCACGAACGATGCGGCTTATTGCGAAATATATAAACTGGCCAGATCTATAGTACAACTCCCATAAAACTGGCCAGATTTGAAATGATTCTTACTAAATTCATCCTTCCGCGTATTTATAGATATGTTTCGAGGGTCTAAACTGCCTCCTTCAAAAAATTGCTCACACACATTGTGTGTGTTATAAAAAGTATGGTTAGGAAGTGAAGTAGTTGGAGTATGGTCGAGTATTCTGCACGTATCCCCCAATACAGTAGAAATGGGTTACGGTGACTGGAGGTACGGTAGTTGCATCGATTTTTCTCGTTTGCAGACTGCTGCACACGGAGCCGAACAAACGGCTGGGCGAGGCGGGCAGACACGGCGACGGAGGGGTACTGTAGTTTTTGTTATCTAGTTTGGTATAATGTAACTGGCTGTTTCGATTGGAGCTATTCTTTATTCCGATCAGGTATTTTTGCCAAACTAGATGTTTTTTGCGTTCACTAGAAAGGATATGAAATCACCACTCGATCGATCGATAATTCACAGTTCCCATCGATAATCCCTGATTCTCACAAATCGATAATCCCTGATTCTCAGGTGGATCAGCTAGCGACGACAGTGGACGCCAAGTGGATCGTCTCGCTGGCCAGCTTCGACCAATCGATAAAGTGGGTTCTAAAAATATTATATTGACCTTATTAATGTGCTCTTTCTTTTTTGTCCTTTCCCAACTGGTTCGGGTTTCACTAGAATTTAATAGCTTGTGAGTTGGAGATATTCTAATGGATCAAAGCCGATGAATTTGCAAAAAACAATTGCACAGTGCACACTGTCATTTTAAGCTGCCCGAAATTTCCCTGGTTGTGAGCACTGTATTTTTCCCGATTAGTTTGCCTGATTTGTGATTCCAAAACACGGAGAATTAGAGAATTCATTCGATTTATAAGGGTGTCCCAAAAGTTTTGCGACTCGGGCCTATTTTAGTTTGCGACGATTGCGCAATCGATCGATATCGATGATTGCGAAATACATTTGGTAAACAATCCATTTCGTAATCATTCAAGCCTTAGCACAAGTCGAGTGCTGTAGTCTCCTAGTTTCTACAACGTTTCTCCCGATGGACACTTTTTTCGATCATCGCACAGTTTTGCTTCACAATTTTCTTGTGGGAAAGACAGCGTAGGCAGCCCATCAAGAACTGGTGCTTTCGAAAGGAGATTCTGCCCCGACTCTATCGACCTGCTATAGATGGTACCAGCGTTTCAATTCTAGCGACCATAGTATCGAAGACGAACCCCGTTCCGGACGCCCTCACAGCTAGAATCAACCCCTGGTACTCAGTGCAGTGGCGGCCAAACCCAAAGTGAGCGTGCGTGAGTTGGAGATAGAGACTCATACTCCCAAATCCACGGTACAACGAATCCTCCACCGGGATGAGAGGAAGCCGAAGCTCCCCCATGTCATTTCCCACTCCCTCACCCCTGCTCAGATCAAAAAACGTGTCGATGTGTGCCGAGAATTGCTCCACCGTAGACCCAACTTTCGATGGGTCAGCAAGATCATCGCTATGGACGAGAAGTGGATCACATACGATAACCCTGAGCGGAAATTGGAATGGTTGGGCATCGGAGAGAATCCCCAGCCAGTCCCGAAGAAGGAATTGCACGAAAAGAAGGAACTACTGAGTTTCTTCTTCTCCGTGTTGGGACCCGTCTACTGGGAGATCCTCCCCAATGGAACCACCATCAACGCTGACGTCTTCACTACTCAACTGGAAGAGGTCACCATCAGGGTCCCTTCTGGTCTTCTAAGCGATGGAAAAATCCTGATCCTTATGGATAACGCGAGACCCCATCATGCGAAATTGACCCAGAAAAAGTTGGACGAATTGAATATGGAATGGCTGCCTCATCCACCGTATTCACCCGATATCAGCCCCTGTGACTATCACGGTTTCCAATCTCTTGCTAACTTCTGTCGCGGAAAGAAGTTCGCTAATCGGACCGATCTCGACTCGGCCTTCCAGGCTTGGATCGATTCGAAGACCAAGTCATTCTGGAGAAATGGAATCATGAGCCTGCCCGATCGATGGCAGAAGGTTGTGACTAAGAAGGGAGCCTACATTGATTGATCACCTTTGTCAACTGTTGAAGATGTGATGATAAAAGTTTTTATTGAAAAAAGTCGCAAAACTTTTGGGACACCCTTATAGTTATGAAACGTGTTCCGAGCTTTTCAATTATGCGATGATTGATTGTAGTGATTGTATCCAAACCACTTCAACTTACACAAATTTTTCATAATGTCGACATAGTTCCCAAGTGATGACGCACACTGTCCATTAGTTTTCCTGTTACATAGTGATGGCGCAATATCCTCCAACCTTTGCTCTCCATTCCAGATTCATCCCGCTGCAGCCGGTGCTGGAGCGCGTGCCCGTGCTGAGGAGTGACAGTGCGAAGAAGAAGAAGGTGAGACAAGCGGGGATTGCATTGTGATGATGCAATGAAAGAGAAATGAACAGCAGAAAATGAAGTTTACATTTAAAGGGCAATCAGATTGTATTCTATTTCTCATAGGGCCTGCAAGCTTCGGCATTACCGAAGCCTTTTCCCAAAAAAATATGTGTTTACGCCTCATAAATGGCATAGGAATAACGCAATATTATCCATGTATATTGCATATGAATGACGCAGTAATATGTTTCTCTGCAGGGCGCGAAGGTGATCTCGGAGAACTTCTTCGACGGTCTCATCAACAAGGAAGGAGACGGCGACGACGACGAGGAGGAGGAGGATGAAGAGGGAGAGGAGGGAGGTGAGATTCATAGGCCAAAAAGTTCGTTCTAGGGAACAAACGCAGACAGCTTTTGGACTTTTTTAGGCGAAATTTTGAAAAATCAGACATCATTTCAAGTCATCTAGGCGCGACAGCGCCTGAAAAATTGAAAATCAGACATCATTTTCGATTTTTCACCCTAAACCCCTAAAAACCAGACATCAATTGGGACTTTCGGGAACAAACGTTTTTGGTCTATGGTGAGATTGCTAGCTAGTTGCTGTTTACCATGTTATTAAATGTCTGAGACCCGAGGAGACCTACCTGAGAAGAGAGGTGACTTACCTGATTAGAGCAAAATATTATATAAAATAATTTTTAAAAAAATAATTTTGTCCTTTAAGTGAGCGGGGTGGCATTGTACAAAATTATGAGATTTCTACACGGTGAATTCGTGTTGCGAAGAGGTCATGTATGGCTCGTGATATTTTCGATCGTAGTTTCCGTCTCCTTTTAAGGATCAATGCAATTACGATTGTCCAGAGTAATTACGACTTGGGGACGTGCTATAATAACAATAATATTATATTATCTATAATCAGACGACTCTGGCGAGGATTCGGATGCGTCGGGCGATGGGGAGGAGGAGGAGCAAGAAGAGGGTGAGGAAGAGGAAGAAGATGATGGTGAGGTAGAGGATGAGGATGGAGAAGGGGATGAAGAAGAGGAGGAGGAGGAGGAGGAGGAGGAGGAGGAGGAGGAGGAAGAGCCGGTGAAACCGCCAAGTGGCAAGAAGAGAAGATTGAACTGAGAGGAATTAGGAGCGAATTGTTGACCGTAATAGCGGATTTGTTGTTGAGTTTCATTGATTTTCGTTGAATAAAGTGTTTTTGTTGAGGATTGTTGAGAGGCGTTTTGAGGTGAGAAGAGTTTGCGACTCTGTTGATTATCTAAACGTGTTGCGAGCATACCTGCGGGCCTTGTCCAATAGTATTGTCGGCCCCCCTGGAAGAATATATTTGAAAATCTAGGGCGGGCCCCCCTGAATTTTTTAATAAAAATAATTCCCACGTAGTCCTCTCGTTACCAGAGCAGAAATCCAACATGAATAATATAATTTAATAAAAATAGAAGTATTAAATTAAATTAATTAATTAAAATTAAATTAAGAAAAAAAGTAAAAAAGAGTCACAGAATATCTTCAGTAAGCGATTGGCAACGCTACCGTAATACTTTGGAGAGCTGTGACAGGATTTTTTCAGTATGTGATAGGATCCTCGGGTTATAGTACGCAAAATCTTTCGCGAAGAATTGCGCATATTTGAAGCAGTTTACGTGTTTCGCCGCCCTCCCGCTTTGAAAGAGCATGAAAAACTTAGTAATGTAAGGCACAACACGTAATTTTTAGTTGAGTTTGACAAATTTGACTTGACTTTCGACTGGCCGTCAACTCGCTGCTGGCCAGTCGAAAGCACTTCATTTTTCGGAGGAGGTGTTTTTTACTCTATATTTTACGAATAATTACTGCTGGAGCTACTAATGAATTTTGTGCTAACACGGGAAAACGTACAATTGCATCAGTTTCGAGAAACAGCGTCCTGTTTGCATGACACATCGAAATTGAGGTGACACAACTCTGTCAACAGTACGGTAATGCACGGCTTGACTCTCCCCTGTTTTTGCTTTCTTTTTGTTTTTTTTTCGGGTTTATCGCGTGTTAATTGTTGTAGAAGGGGCTTTATTATGTTTATTGCCGTAGTGGTACAGGGTAGTATTGGTGTGATTAGCATAAGGAGCGGTAAAAACGAAGTGAGAGCGTATTACAGTTAGACATTGCTTAGCGTTTCAGTAGTGTTTCAACGCGCTCCTGGGTTACTGCTGCAACTCGCCGGGTTGGGACAAGGCGAGCAGCAAGAACCACCGATTTGTTCTTAGTCCGTTCTTAGAACCAGGGGTTGATCTCTCACTTCGGCATTGGGAAAACCATGTAGCAAGCAATGCAGCGTGTTCTCTCTTGGCTGAACCTATGTTTAAAGCATCAACTCCTGTTTCCTTCAGTGACTTTACAACCATCAATCTCACTATTTCTCGGAACTGTGAGACTTCCATATGACGCTGTTCGCCCAAGAATTGAGCAAGCGTCGGCAAGTGAAAAAAAGTCGATTCTCTCGTCCGTCATGTGAGGTTTTCGATGGTGCTGAAAACGATGGACATAATCATTTTGTACAAAAGGCGCCCGTTGGTGCCAGATTTTCACGACTGTCACGCCTGTATACTTCATTTTGAATGATTATTATTAGTAACATTCAAAATTGCAACTTTGTTCTGATTAATTTCGTACCTTGCTAATGTATATCGATCTCGGACCGGCGTAACGAGACGATTCAAATTTGTATTTTTAGCTGATTTCGACATGCGGATTTTAATTATGCTAGGATAAGGTGTGACGAGATTGTAAGTAAAAGAAGCGATTATCCCCCCTCGACTCCCTTCCCAGCGCCCTCTCAAATCCCCACACTCTCTCGCCTTCCCCGCGAGTCTCGCCTTCTCGGGAAGGAGAGAGAGAGCGTGGGGATTCGAGAGTGCGCTGGACGGGGAGGTCAAAGGAGGGGAGGGGAGGAAGAGAGAGTCGTTTGTTTTATTCACAATCTCGTTACACTTTATGTTAGCACAATTAAAATCCGCATGACGAAATTTGCTAAAAATACAGATTTGGAATCATCTCGTCACGCCGCTCCGATGTGTGTACATTAACAAGGTCAGAAATTAATCAGAACAAAGCAATTTTAAATATTATTAATAATATTCATTCAAAATGAAGTATACACAAATATTCAGCGATTTCTGCGACTTAAATATTTGATAAAATGTGATTTCGACGTGACACCAACTGACGCCAACGGTCGCCTTTTGTGCAAAATGATTTTATGTCCATCGTTTTCAGCACCCTCGAAAACCTCAAATGACGAACTTACGGAGAATCGACATTTTTTTTACTGTGCCGGCTCTTGCCGAATCTGCTCGATTCTTACGCGAACATCGTCATATCTCTTACAGTATCCCCAGCCATATTTACCCTCTAGGTGATTTTTTTTGCTAATGCAAGCGCCTTTATTTTGGATTTACTGAAACGGCTCTGGCCACGCGTTGCCTGTCGATTATTGTCTCTTTTGCAGCCATTTGAGCGACAATTGTTTCGAATAATACGGTAGATTTTCGGATGCGTTGCAATCTGATCGTGTGATACGGTAGGAAGGGCGAGGGAAGAGACAAGTGAATACGGTAGGACGGGCGAGGGAGGAGGCACCGTGAAGGTCCTGGCTTTTTTTTCGATGTTTCAAACATATTACGGTATTCAGCCACAACAAAGTAACCCAAGAGTATTGATTTTATTCAAATTTATTTTTGTTGCAAGATGAATACAACTTTTAAAAAGATTATTATGAGTAGGCAAATAATTTTATCACGGCAAAAAAATATTATATATAGTTCTCGAAAATTGTCGGCCCCAGTACATTTGCCAATTCTTGATCGCGTCGGCCACCCCTTGATTTTAGCGATATTTTTGATAAGTTGACAACCGGGAACAGGTATGGTTGCGAGGTAGGGATGCGGATTCAGTATTGGGTATATGGCTTATCAGCCGTTACGCTGATCTCTCACACAACATCTAGTTGGCACCATGCCAAGAACGTCTCTCGTTGACTGGCCCTCTCGTTTGGCGCGCTCTCTCGCCATCTCTCTCTTTCTCTAAATCGCTCCCGCCGACTCTGTTTCGAATGCTGATCTCTCACCCTGAAGGCCGTAATAAGAAATACGGAATTTGCATCCCTACTGTGCGGTTGGAAAATAATCGCGTCATTCCTAGGCAATCGAAGAGGTATGGAGTCCAAGCTGGTGGAGGTGCAGCAGCAGGAGAAGAAGGTGGAGGAGGGGTGGGTTTTTTTTTATTTGTTTGTGCAACTACTTTTCGAAGATTTCGAAAATCGGTATCATTCAGCCCCTCCTAATCAAAAAAGGGTATATGTGAGACATAGGTCAAATAGGTTCTCGCTAGCGAGGACAGGTACTTCTGCGTGGCGTTCAGACCATGTCGGCAAACGAAAATTTTTAATTTTTTATGCATTTCTCACCTCTTTTTTGACAAATTTATCGAAAATTGGTAAAAATGCACTTCTGCACGCCATTTTAGGCAGTTCTGCGCGAAATATCTGCGAGAAACCCATTCGACCTATGATGTGAGAAAGTTTTTTTTATTAAACGTTGTGTTTTGTTTTTATTATTTTGTTCAACCACCGGTCAACCATCGCCATCATACCATTTCGTTATTGAAGAGATGATGCTGAAGCCATGAAGTAGCTGGTTTGAAATATACATGTTTTTAGACAAATTCGTATTTTGTTCGGCTGAAAGTGGAAATGTGCTTTCGCAAACAAGCTTCAACCTACCTTGTATTTTTAATATTTTAACTATCCTTTGATCACAAGCTTCAAGATATCAAAATGTCTAGCTTAAACAATATATAATCGATAATATTATTCAATGTTTGCAGTCCGTCAGCGTCCTCGAAGATCCTCGCCTCCTCCTCCTCCGCCTACTCATCCACCTTCAAGAAGCACGCACCGAAGGAGAAGCCGCTGGACGAGCACGTGAGCGCCGCTGGTGAGGATTTAACAAAAACTTTCACACATACTCGTCCGAAATATTAAAACGTTCCACTGATAAACATCAGAAACGAGGGTGATAGTGCAGACGAAAACGAGAGAATCAGATTTTTTTAAACTTTTACAATTAACAATCGAATCAATTGCTTTATACCAACGGTTAGTCACGAAGTAGAAAGAGGTTGATAGGAGGCGTTGAGAGCTAATGAGTTTTGGGCTTTACCGCCAGCCAGGCATTTCATCGTTTCTGCGCTGCCTTTTGTCGCTTCGAATATTCGAGGCTATGTTAGCTAGGTTCAATTTAGTGTATTCGGAAAAAAATATATTGGAACTTGATTAAATTCTCCTCTCTAGTCTCGTCGGGCAGGTTTTCGATTTTTTGATGTTCTACTGGGAAGGTTTGTACATTTCGGGAGTGTTTGAGGAGACCCTGACGGGCAGGTTTCGTTTTTAGGGGGTGTAATGGATCAGGCATTTATTTTTCGCGCCCGCCTTCGGCGGGCACGTTATGTCGAAATCTACTCACTTTTTGACCTATGAATTCTCCAGATATGAAGATTCGGGATAATTTTTTTTTGCTTTATTTCTTATTATGAAAATACAGCCCTTTAAAAAAATTTAATCTCCATTATATTCAGGCAACCCCACGTCGTGCCACTTCTGTGCCACCTTCAACCGCAATCTGTACCGCTGCCCGCGCTGCGACGTCGCCTACTGTGGACTCAAGTACGGTAGCGAGGGGGATAGCCTACATTACTGTAATCGCTAAGGTGGCACTCTGATTCTCCACCAAAATGCTTTAGGACGATAATCAGGGGAATCGGGGTACGGTGATGGCGGGCGTGCATTCTGTTACTGTAATCATGCATTATGGTACTCTTCTATTAAGAAGAGTGTTGAGTATGAGGTACTCTTGATTTTCAATAAAATCAATCAATAATTGCCTGCACAGATGCTTCAAGTCGGAGGCGCACGGCGCGTGCTCGGAGGACTTCTACCGCGGTTGTGTCAAGGAGCAGCTAGAGGGCAAACGGGCCGAGCAGAGGGTGAGGAAATATTTTTATTGACTACTTTAGTTTTATTGATTTTGTAAAAGTGTTTTAAATTTGTAAAAGAAATTGATGAAGAAACGTCGATGTAGTAACTGTTTGTTGTTCTAGTCTATCAAGGTTTCCTTATGCTGAGATATTGTGCTGGTTTACCGACTATTAGAACAAGCAACAAGACGTCTGATTGCATTCGCCAAGATTCATCACTTGTCAGACGAGGCTTAAACAGCGAACGGAAAGGGGCAAATAATTTCCTCATTCTGAAAAGTGTGGGTCGAAAGACCCCGTCCACATCGCAGTTTCACTGCGCCGTGAGATCTACTTTTGTTGCAATTATCTTACTGCCTGTTGCGTTCTCGCTTGCGTTTAAAAAAAATTGTCATCGAGAGCTGCAATATCGTATTTATTTATTTGTTTGCAGGACGACCGTCCACTGCCCGAGACGTTCGAGGAGATGATGAAGGCCTATTTGAGTGGAGAGAAGGAGGAGATGCCAGGTACGGTAAGGGAGGGAAGAGGAGGAGGCATACATGGGCGGCCTCCATCGCTGGCCGGTCAAAAGCGGGAGGGTCGGACCATGAAAATCAAGGAAAAAATATGAAAAAAATTTTTTGCAGCTGACGCTGAAATTCAGGTTTTATCGTGTACAAAAGAATATTTCGTTGCCTATTTGTTGTATAAAATGTCTGTTGCAAAAGATAAAGTATTGTTCCCCGGTAATATAGCGTGAGATAAGTCGAAACACCACTTGTGAGAATATGAATGAGAATAGAGCAGGGAATTCAATTCAATTCAATTTCAATTATTTATCATGTCAGGCAATAGTGCTCAGATGAGGATGGGCCGGAATTCTTCGTTAGTTGCATTCCACCATTGGGGCCCGATTGCTCGTTTCAGGTCATCTCTCCATCGGGTATTGGGGTGGCCTTGGGGGCGTTTCCAGTTGTAGGGGGTCCACATCGTAGTTGCCCGCGTCCAATGGTTGATTTCCATTCGCCTTATCTTCAAGGCCCATTTCGCTTTCCGTTTAAGTGCCTCCTTATTCCAGTCTCGAATTTGGGTGATTTCTCGTAATCGTTCATTCCTCATTCGATCCAGAAGGGTGACTCCAATCATCCGACGTTCCATCTTCCTCAGGGTGACATCGAGGCGCTCTTTGTCACTCGATCTCAAAGCCCACACCTCGCTACCATAGAGTACGGTAGGCAAGATGCAGCTGTCGAAGAGCCTCCTCTTAGTCTTCATGGGAAGAATGCGTGACGCCAGCAGAGGTGGCGACTCATCATGGTGGCTTACAACTACCGAGGGCCAAACTCTTCTGGTAGAGGGACACTGGGCGGCTCACGAGCGGAGGGAAAGAATGTCCGACCGCTCGCTACGCTCTTGAGAACCCAGAGCAGGGAATACGTAAAGTAATCGAAAAACTGGACGAGAAGGGAGAGTTGAGCAAGGCAGTGAGTAAACCGCGCCGATTGACGAAATGTCTTACAGTATATAAAAATTAGCGTTCCACTGCCTCACCGGGGCAAGTTTGTGATTTCAGTCTCGTTTTTGTTTAAATATTTGAAAATAATTCATGAAATGGTTGAATTGAGATAATTTCTTCTAGTTTTTGGTACACCCTCATCGATTTCCACTACCAATGTTCCCAAATACTTCGTTTGGTCATAAGTTGTCCCACTTTCGCTGCGGGTGCCTCGGTCGCTACGCAATCGCTGGCGATGGCGTAGCGACCGAGGCACCCGCAGCAAAAACTACTCGTCCGATTCCTTCCAAACTTTTTGTGTGACTCAAAGGCAATAATCGGGGCAATAAATTAGGGTGTACAAGAAATTGGCCAAATCAAACGTCGGCTAGTAGTTTGCTGGTGTGGGAAATGAGGAGATACTTCGAATACCGTATACCAAATGCTCTAATTAGCAAATGTAGTTACACAATGACCCCCCTTCAACAAGTTCGATGTCACAGAGTATGAAAGGATGTGGTTGAGGAGAAGAGTACCCACGGACGACTATACCGGAAGCAATCTCTCACTTCAAGACGCCCGTGAGATCGAGGAGCCGCCGGGAGACGACTATGATGATATCGAAGAATCGGATCTCGAGGAGCTGATCAATCGCCACTTCAAAAATCCCGATCCACCCGTATGTTTTGTAAAGAATCCGGAAATTAACAGGTGGATTGGGATTTTCATCGTTTCTCCCCATTTCCCACACTAGGCAGTGAGCGAACTTTTAGCCGACGTTTATTTGGCCAATTTCTTGTACACCCTAACCGATTATTGCCTTTGAGTCACACAAAAAGTTTGGAAGGAATCGGACGAGTAGTTTTTGCTGCGGGTGCCTCGGTCGCTACGCCATCGCCAGCGATTGCGTAGCGACCGAGGCACCCGCAGCGCAAGTGGGACAACTTATGACCAAACGAAGTATTTGGGAACATTGGTAGTGGAAATCGATGAGGGTATACCAAAAACTATAAGAAATTATCTCAATTTAACCATTTCATGAATTATTTTCAAATATTTAAACAAAAACGAGACTGAAATCACAAACGTGCCCCGGTGAGGCAGTGGAACGCTAATTTTTATATACTGTAAAACATTTCGTCAATCGGCGCGGTTTACTCACTGCCTTGCTCAACTCTCCCTTCTCGTCCAGTTTTTCGATTACTTTGCGTATTCCCTGCTCTATTCTCATTCATATTCTCACATGTGGTGTTTTGACTTATCTCACGCTATATTACCGGGGAACAATACTTTATCTTTTGCAACAGACATTTTATACAACAAATAGGCAACGAAATAATCTTTTTTTCTCATTTTAAGTAGTCGTAACGCTGTTCCTCAAGCTCGCCTCGAGTCGCTAATTTTAGTCGAATTTTCACCAATTTTTGCCAAAAGCGGGAGGGTCGGAGCCAAAAAGAGGGAGGGTCGATCGCTAGCAACACTCCCGCCCACGTATGGGAGGAGGGATATGGTAGTACGATGGTAGAGATGGGGGAGCGGTACGGTACTCAGTGGTAGGTAGGGACAACAAGTGATACGGTATATACTAAGGGAGTATACGGTAATACGTGGGAGTTGATGCCTAGCAGTATTGATGTACCCGAGTTGCGAATCCGGTAGTTAGTTCTTGCTGAATGAGTTCGTCCAAAAGGATTCCTGCCTCTCCCTGTTATCACCCGCTGATTTGGAGCTGCAAGCACTCTGTTTGAGCAGCCTGGCCGAGGCAATAGCTAATATTTTGCTTATTGTTGGTTGATGCAACTGTGTAAGTGAAGGCGATGAAGACACTTGGAAATTGTCCTTTATGAATGTCAAATGGTCAAATGGCGGGGACTTTTACGGATGAGAGAGTGCGCAAAACTGAGAGAGTTTCTTGATAATTTGGTATTTTTGTGTACAGGAATGTCAGTGACGGACGAGAAGGGCGAGCCGCTGTACGATTCTGACGACGAGGATCCCAATGCGCCCAAGCAGGAGGAGGAGGACTATCTAGAGAAGGTACGGTTGGACGGAGGAGGGTGCGATGGGGCAGATTTTTGATCGCCAAAACGTATGGTAATTAGAGTGTGGTTATATGATGGTGGGGGCACGTTGATGACCAATACGTGATCTGTAGTACTGTTCATGCTGCCATGCCTTTGCAGCCACTACCAAATTATACCTGCAGTGTGAGATAGGTCGGACTCGTGATTGTGGATACGGTAACAGTGCTCTTGGTGTATTGATGTTTGTTGCAGGTGCTGCAGGGTACGGTGGACGGGTACGAGGAGGAGGAGGAGGCGGATATTGAGAGGAAACTGATGGTCAGTGGGGGAATATTTTCTTCATTTTTATTTTTAAAAAAACAGTGGAGCGAGACGATTGGCGATATGCTCACACGAATATTTAATTGAGAGTTGAAACACAGAGGTGCCGTGCTAGGATGGGTTGAGTGGGAAATATTCTTTGCATTTTTGATAGGAAAACGAGGCGAAATTGGCAATAGTCTGTTTCCGCCGAGATTTGACGGAGAGTTGAGGCACGAATGGGCCGTGCTAAAATAGGCTGAGTGATGAGCATTCCTCTATTAAAAACAGTTGAGTTGACTGCTTTGCTATTAATCTGTTCCACTATATATTTGCTAGAGAGTTGAAACGCTCATGAGCCGTGCCAGAATTTTCTGCGCGGAGGATTTTCTGTGGGTTTCAGAATGGACGTACAAGGAAATCACAGCATTTCGAGAGCGGGCGTAAGGGATAGACGACTAGACAAAAACTAGAGTGCGTTCGCTCAAGAGAGAGGGCCATACGGCGAAGCGAAAGAACGGGCGTTTTATACCGGGAGAACGCGCGTTACCCGAGACGGGGTGGAAAGGTCTCTCCCCCTTCAAACGGGACAGAGACGCAGAGCTATCTGTGTGCCGTAGTCAAACGAGCGGGCGGGACGAAACGAGATCGATCATGCGAGGGGGCGGGGCAATACGTCGCCTCTCGCCTCCATCGTCAAACTCGTCTCGCGTCAGGACCGCTTTCTCAATACTCTATATAAGCTGCGCGCGCTCGATCAATAGTGCGACAATTACCGTACATGTGGCGCCGCATCGAGAACCCTTCCTATATCAGTGGTCTGATGCGCAAGATACATAGACCAAAAAGTTCGTTCCCGGGAACAAATGCAGACAGCTTTTGGACTTTTTGAGGTGAAATTTCGAAAAATCAGACATCATTTCATGTCATCCAGGCGCGGTAGCGCCTGAAAATTTGAAAATCAGGCATCTTTTTCGCTTTTTCACCCAAAAACCATAAAAACCAGACATCATTTGGGACATTCGGAACAAACGTTTTTGGTCTATGGCAAGATAAGTTCAAAAGGGGATTTCCCCAGGTCCACTCTCCCCATACTCGTGAAACATTGTGGAAATATTGGTGATATTTTGTTTTCGCCGAGATTTCATTGAGAGTTGAAACCTGGAAAAGACATGTGGCACGCTGTTTTGATCCATTATCGTCTTGCATTCGTTCATTATGGTGGTAATTAGTGTTTCTTTTGTATTCCATCCAATTGCTATATTCCATCGAAAAGTATTGGCTATGTTACTAATATGCGACACGTAATAGAGCATTGAAGCACTGTCGAGCCGTGAATTCGCATACCGTAATCTTAGTCCACCATCTATCGATATTTCAGTGCATGGGCGTCGGGTCGGAGATGGAGGCTCTCATGGCGGCACTTAACGACGACGAAAAAGCCGCATTTGCTGCACTCGCCGAACAGGTGGGCTGGGTTTTGGGGAAAGGGGCGGGGCTTGTGTATAGAGGGGCGGTGCTGGAAAAGGTGTGGATTCGGAGAAGGGGAGGGGTGGGATTTCGTAGTAGGTGAAACGAGCGTAAACAAGAAGAGAATCAGGTTTAGAGATGAAATGAGAGTATTGTTAGAGGCGATTCAGGGAGAAGTGGGCGGAGTCTAGAGGAGGCGTGGTCTAAATAATCCCAATTCGATTGCAGGTCTACCAGGAGGAGCAGGGTCTCGGAAGCAGCTGCTTCAGGAAGAAATAGGATTTATTTTCGAATTTTTATTGTTAATTTGTGTTTTGCCGCATGTTTTCTTGCAAATTGTTCGCTGATAAAGCTTTGATGAGAAGGAGGGAGATTGGTGCTTCAATGTGGAGATTAATGACGGTTCGAATCCGTGCATTTGCTATCTGTAATGCGGCAGTAATGCGGTCTGGATAATAGGAGGAAATGGTATGCAGCATGTTCTCCGCTGCCTTTGTGCGACCGTGCAGCAGCGCGAGCGCTGCAATTCGGCGCGCAGCCGGCGCCTCCGCTACGGCCGCCCAGCGCCGCAGTCTCGCCAGCAGCGCGCCCGCGAAGAGCGCCGAAGTGGGTACTGTAGGAAGCTGGACAAATCGATTCAATCTCGTGCTTTGGGGTTTGACGAGGGGCATTCTGATCTCTTATGATTAATTCATTTGGTTCAATGTTGTTATGAAGATGGGTACAGTAGCAGTGCAGAAATTGATCAGGAGTATTGTATGACTACAGTATAACGACTACCGTAATCTGTTGTGTGTTCAGTCGCTGACGTCGAAGATCGGGTCTCAGCTGGCGGACGAGCGGCGACGACTCTTCGCCGTCGTGCACGTGAACGACAGACAGTGGAAGGTACGGTAGCACTAGGGAAGGCGATTGTGGACTAACTAGATTATGGTAGTCACGAAATATTGAGTGTGCAGCGGTAGTATGTGCCCGCGTGAAACATTGATACTATCGCTCGTGTAGTGATTCAGTTAATCTTGGTAGTTCCTTGACATTTCAACATTCAGGCTGTAGCACAACAATAGTGATCACCATGATAGAATCATGGAAACTAACTATGTTTAAATATGGTATTTAGAAACCGTAGGTGCTCACAATCATGGAATGTTGGCGTGTTTCGAGGAAAAAAATTACGGATGATGATGAAATCACTGGAATTGTAGTTCTGAAAATATTAAGCACTAAATGAAACTGTTAAATGCATGTTTGTAGCGCGCACAAAATACGCTCTAATTCTTACAGTAACTACGGTAGTAATGTCTCATCTGGTTACTGTAACTCATCTCCTTACCGCAACCCACTCTTTCTTTCAGGTGACGGCGGGCGATCTCATCCAATTGGAGGGCGCGAGTCCACTCGAACACGGAGACAGAATCAAGATTGAGAAGGTGGGAGAGGGGGGATTTATTGATTGTTTTATTTAAAATACGGCAAGTAGAGTATCAGGAAGCAGTAAAAAAACGCAGTGTTTTGGTGTTTATTCATTACGTTTTGTACAAAAATTTGCAGAATTGATCTCGTTAATTTCGTCCCCGTTTTGCTATTTTTCAATTTCGAATTAATTAGTAGCATGTTCCACTGATCTGAGCCATCCATCCTAGCGAGCGTCACATCCATCTTTACATTCCGCCCGGTTATTTTGCGTTGCTCGTATATGCTTTCCGCGAGGAAAATAATTTCGTGTTGATGTTTGGTTCATGAAATCATGAGAAAACTGAGAAAGCACGGCGTGCGCATCGCTGCGTTCATTGATAGTGGTTTCACAGGGTGAAAAAACAATTAAATGATGCCTGACGAATCAGTGTTTCGTGGTTCACCTTTCCTCCCCAGCTGTGATAGGTCTTCAGGGAGATCGATGACTTTATAACCATAATTTTGTAACCTGTCATTCAAGAACCACCAAATTATAAACTTCTAATTATAATTATTTGTTTATAACCAACTATTTAGACACCGTATAATTAGAAACTTCAAAATGTTACTTACACAAAAGAAACGAGGAAAAATAAACGATGTTTTAAAACCCGATGTTTTATAACCTGCGATTGGGAACTGATTATATTAGAAACGGCTTTTTGTAACCCGACGTTTTATAACCGGCGGGCGTCGCGGCTGCGTCGCGTGCTCATCGCGCACTCAGAGGACGATTAACGGGGAGACGGCCTTCAATCCCCTGAGCGCGCGATGAGCACGCGACGCAGCCGCGACGCCCGCCGGTTATAAAACGTCGGGTTACAAAAAGCCGTTTCTAATATAATCAGTTCCCAATCGCAGGTTATAAATCGTCGGTTTTAAAAATTCGTTTATAATTTATTGGTTTTAATATCATTTTATTTATTATGATATTTCCAAAAACGAGTTTCCAGATGAAGTGGTTCTAATAAACCGGTTTTCCAAAGAGAGTTTTAAAGTAATTTTTCCTAAAGCATTGTTCGTAAATAGTAGTTTCCTATCTTATGGTTACAAAGTCATCGATCTCCGTCTTCAGTGTTGGGTTCTGGGTATTTTTATGGGTGAAAAGAAACAAAAAAATGTGGCTAGATTGAAGTTGCAGGAGATAATTCACCGGTCAAAAGGGGGATTATTGATTTTTTTAATAATGAAAATATTAGACCAGGAAACAGTATTTTACATAATATGGATTTTTTCATTTATCCTTGTGCCATTGAACGCGATGCTTCCGTTGCGCCCGGTCGTATTGTCTTGGTCATTATGGGTGTATGCTTTCTGCGCAGAACGGCCGACGATGTTTTCAGAATTTTGTTGGGTTGAAAAGTAATGGGAAAAATCTGGCAGCGAAAGGTATGACGTGCGCAGTTGCGTGTGGATTAGCAGCGGTTTCTCACACCAAACCATTAAAGGGACCCGGCACCGGAAATTAATTAAGGCTCAGAAAACGCAGGTGTGTTGTGCGATCTCAAAAATGTAAAAAAAATAATTTTAAAAATTTTTCCTGAATTTTCCGCAATTTTCAAAGTTCAGGACCGGAGCCGGCTTATATACACCGGTACGTGGGAAAACACACCACCGGGGCACACCACATGTACCGGTCACGTTTTACAGCTATTTTTATTGATTTCCTACGGTATTCTATATATGTTTTGTACATATTCCGCATCAGATTATTGATTTGTGATTGTTCCCGACATGCATGCTTGGAATTAACACTAGATTAACCTGGAGAATGAATGTAAACACATGACGAGAGAAATGCTTTATTTCCGGAGAGTTTACGATCAGACGAAGACTTTTCCGACACATAGGCGACACTCCGCACAACTGGAGCGGCTGCTCTGAGATAATCGCGGCATCATTAGGACTTGCCGTGAGCTGCAGAGCCATCAAATACCGAAGATGGCGCATGCGGTGTTCCCAACTACACTCTTCCGATGTGTGCCAGTAACTTTCCTAATTCAATGCGAATCAATATTCTGATACGAAATATGTAAAAAAACAAATGTAAAATACCGTAGGAAATCAATAAAAATGGCTGTAAAAAGCGACCGGTACATGTGGTGTACCCCGGTGGTGTGTTTTCCCATGTACCGGTGTATATAAGCCGGCTCCGGTCCTGAACTTTGAAAATTGCGGAAAATTCAGGAAAAAATTTTAAAATTATTTTTTTCACATTTTTGATATCGCACAACACTCCTGCGTTTTCTGAGCCTTAATTAATTTCCGGTGCCGGGTCCCTTTAAATGCGGGATGGCGGACGGATCAGTGTTTCTCGGTTGACTTTTCCTTCTAGCTGTGCTACATCTTCCGTGCTGGGTTCTGGGATTTTTGCTTAAAAAAATACAATACAATTTGCTAGAGTGACGGTGCAGGAGATCCATGCACGGGAGTTCAAAGGCGGATAAAAAAGCGGTCCGCGAATAAGCTGCACTTACTACGGTATAATGCTTGATGTAATCCACAATTTTCATCGCAATACCGTAGTAAGCAATGGAAATTTTACGCATTGCGCTCGTGACCATTATCTGTTCATTTCTCTTGTAGAGGATCTGAAGTTTTGAGCCCCCGTGCCATGTTGTGGATCGTTGCTTGGCGGTTGGGTGTTTCAAGATCTCTTCGTAATCTTTCTGTAATAGACTGATACTAATCTCTTTTGGTTGCTACTTGAAACACAATAATAGTACTCGCAGGTGCTGGCAGTGGGCTCCGCTGACTTCTCTCTCTTCGGCCGACCTCTGCTGCCTGCCGATCAAGTGACGGTGAGTGAGTGGGTTACGGTAGGGGAGGGACAGAGGGAATTCGATAGATAAGTAGAGTTATTCTGAATCATTTCGTTAGAGGGTCAGTGTGGAAATTGTGTGTGACGAGGGTGTGATGGTGTTTTGAAAGATCATAGATTAGCTTGTTCTTGGCTTGTCCCGATCTATCTCTGCAAGTCGCACTCTCTCTCTCTCTCTAACCAACCGGCCGGTGAAAAGACGTAATAACAATATCGGGACGTGATTAAAAAAAACAATATTGTACTCCCTATTTCAGGTTGAGGCGACGGTTGTGGAGCGTTCTCACAAGGCGCCCGAGCTGTACTACCGCCACTACAACCACCACCAGACGAGAATCACACGGTGTACGTTTCATTTCCTTATTTTTTACTTTTCAATTTTATTTTTCCGAATTCCGAGCCTATTTTACTATTTTTCTTTGAATGCCACACGGTGTAAGTTTGATTTACATTGATTTACAGAGGTATTAGAAATATTTAATTAACTAAATGCGTTTTTTCCTCTAAATATCATCAATCAATAGTTCTCATGCAGCGCTTCAGAACATCTAGCGAGTAATGGGTTTCACCTTGGTATTTTTTTTTCACCTTGGTATAGTCATGGGTACGGAATTATTGGGACGCACGGATGTGCTAGTAATTAATAAATCAGCCATGCCCCTTCTGCAGGGTGCCGGCCATAAATATTTTACAGTTTTTTTGGTTTCACCATGATATGATTTCTAACTAGCTAAAAATTCAATTAAACTCATTCACGACAGCAGACCGAATATATCTAGCGGGTATTTGGTTTCGCATAGGTATTATAACTAGCGTCTTAGAGGATGAGCGTTATACGCCACAATTTTGTACCACAATCTGAATTGCAACAGACCACCATCGATAAATAAATAGTCTTCCTTATGGAACGGTCGGGAAAATGTCTAGCGAGCAGTAGTTTTTACTCTGCGATCATAGGGAACTTAGTGAGGGTCGTAGGATTTTTCTTCTGCCGGCCACAATCAATCTATTATCTTCCTCCCTCTTCCAGGCATCTTCGGGATTCACACTTCGATTTTAAATATAGCATATCAGGAATGGAATGCTGATAGAAAAATTTGTATTTCAATTGAGCGCAATAATAAAAAAAAACAATAAACCAATATTCTTCCCCCTGCAGGGCAGTCGGTCGGCGAATATCTAGCGAGTATTTGGTTTCGCATTGCTATTATAACTATAGTTTCGGGGAAGAAATGATTGGAGAAAATTTTTATTGCTAATAATCGCAATTTAAAAAAAACGATACTCTTCCCGTGCAGGGAAGTCGAGGAATATATAGCGAGTATTAGGTTTCACTCTGACATTATAGGTTGCATTGCGCGGCCCGTTCGATAAGGCTCTTGCTGATATACAATCAATAATCCCCCTCTTCCCTCTACAGGGCAGACAACTGAGACGACCCTTCTTCGCATCGACGCTGTACGTGCATCGCCTGCCATTCTGAGTGAGCACTCGACAGAGGAGACAACAGAAGCACAGCGGGTATGAGGAGAGAGACTACGGTAGGGTACGGTACCCCCCATTGATTGATAGTATTGTACCTGGTGGGGTTCGGTACCCCCAGTTTTGATGGTTTTGAGGGTATTGTACCTGATTGAATCACCGATTACTGTATCCGAATAGGTGGTGGAATACCGTAATCCAGATTGATTTCCTGCCCACCCCTCACCTATCCAATCGATATATCGATTCACTGTCGTGTACAACCATTTTCTTTATGATTAGTCTAGCGTGGTCTCAAATAGTGCGTTCCTGTTTGTTTTGTTTACTGTTATCGGATGTTTTGTATGAATAAAATGAGAGAAACCCTTTAGAGTGTGAATGTTTTTCAGATTTCTTACGAATTTCGACCTGTATTGTTGCCAACGTTGGGAAGTTTGGTCCCTTGAATAATGTTAGTTGAAATTGGGTACAGTTCTTCTGAAGAACTAGGGGGTTGAAGGGGGGGGGGGGGGTTGAAGAACTTCTTCAACCCCCCGCCCCCCTTTCCCCACTGTCCTTGCGACATTCAAGTTATACATAAAAAAATTAGGCGCTACACGTGAAAAAGAAACTGAAACTGATCAGCGCTGTTGCGAAATAGTTTTCATCCTACCTATTGCATGAAAATTAGTCATTGTGACTTGATAATTTATGATTCCTGGGAAATTCGCCATGCTCTGATTATTCATGAGGAAGTTGGGCAAATTGCAAATTGATCAATCGATGATCTCGATATTGAACGACGGAACACTTTATTCGGGCAATGGGGCGGCCTACTCTTCGTTCGGACGACAAAAGAAACAGTTTGCGATCGGCTTTTTTGCCAATCGCAGGGATACGGTAGGTGTGAACACGTAATGGAGATCGTTGGCAGCGCGCAAGATTATTGATTGGCATATGTTTTTGTTTTGACTCTCGATCAATGTCTACAGTATCCTGGATTCCTAGAAAGAAAGAAAACACGAACGAAGAAGCGAGCAACACGAATTATGTACAGAAAACAAAGTGGGGGCGGAAGAATACGGTAGGCCGAACGGTGACGCATCAATCGATAACAGGATCATGGCAGGATGTCGATCGTCAGCGAGCCGCGGGTTTCGTAGCGTTACTCGGGCTTGGTTTGTGTTTGGGACCTGCCTGAAGTGAGCCATAAAACGGGATGAATTCTTTTTTTAAATCATCCATTTGTTCGTACAACGAGATTTATGTATCAACCAGATGATATAGTAGACCAGTTTAGGCTGTCCTCAATTCGGCTTCGCCATACGGTATAAAATACAAAACTAAAATAAACTATAATGATTTGGTGATTGTGTTCAAATCGCCGTGAAAAATGTCCCCATCCAATCCTCTTTTATCCACTTTGTTTTGATGGGGCAAGTCAGAGTTCAATTGCCCTCAACTAGACAAATACGATCCGGAAAAGGTCGAGGTGGGTGCAGATTTCTAACAGGAGCGCGAACTTTTTTGTAAAGTCACTGTGTAGATAACCGTTACCTACGCAAAAAAAAGGTTCAACATTGATAGAAAATAGAGTTCAGCTACCATGTTAATGTGAAATTTGTCTCTATTGCATGTGCTTCAACAGGATCATATAGCAGATCAGTTTCGGTTGGGCGCAATAGTTCGACGAGCTATCCTTTTATGCAAAATCAAAAAAAGATTTATTTGATTTTTAGATTTTGAAGATTTTGAAAATATTTTTGTAATATTTCTTTAAAAAAAATGCAACAATTAGGGTTTGACATTCAGGTAAATCATTGCATTAGCTCTTTTCATTTCACATGATCTCTCTTCATCCAATTATTAACCCGAATTGCAAACTCTACCACAGGCAACAGAATACAGCGAACTCGAGGTTTCAACAAGATCATATAGCAAACCAGTTTCGACTCGGCTCAATAATTTGTAGATTAATTTGCCAATATAAAACCAAAATATATTGTACTTGATGTGAATGAAATTTAAAAGATTTCTAGAAGAAATATACAAACACACAAAGTTCAATTTCAAATAATTAACAACAAGGCAACAAACTGACTGCCGTTCTTCGGCTTGCAACAGCCCTCAACGCACTCCGAATTGGCGATGAACTGCAGGCAGTACGCGTGCGAGTGACACTCCTTCTGCAATGTTGCGCGCATCGTTGGCACCGTGCCAAATTGAATTGGCATCGTGCCAAGTACATATTTTTACTAAATATAACTCAAATACTCATTGTTCCACCGGCCGGGTAACAATAGCTATGAAAATCTAGTTCGAACGAAAGTCCCTCTACCAATAATAATGGGCCGTATTTAATGTTACATTGTAATGCATTGAAAAAAGACATTTAGCTGCAGATGCAAGGTGAGAAAAATTGAATTGCCCGGAAGTGCGCGAAAAAATGAGGAAACATCGAAATGTGCCAGCGAGTATCTAAGGAATTTGGCGAAAAAGCGCGGCTAAAGAAAGCAGCGGAACTCGAGCGTTGGTCGAACAACTATCAATTACACTGGGAGAGTTCTGCGAATTTGCGAGGGTGGCGGAATGAAATGCGCAACATTCTAGATTATTTTGGTCTTTTGCTGATTCCTCATAGTTTCTAGAGCAGTTATACAGTTTTCGGCATGATAAAAGGACGAGGAAAACTTGCGAACGAGCGTAACAAGTTAGTAGATAATAGTGTAACAGCGAACAGTCACAGTTGAAAGAGAGAGAGAGATGCGAACAATTTGTTCGAGGAGGGAAGCGGTCAATCACTTGTCTCATGATTAGGTAATTTGTTTTGGCACTAGTCCAATTCTATATTTTCTACTAGACCACTTAATTTTGCCCACTACTTTCAACAGCTGACTTGCTAGGAAGCTCATAGATCAGAACATTGGGATTGTACAAGGTAAACTCGAGTTTCATCCTCCTGACAAGAGTAAGGTCCGAGAGCCTAACACAATCTGGCGTTGATTTGTGGGGGGAAACAACCAACCGTCATGCAATCCGTCGTTTCCCTGTACGGATCCATCTCGCAGCAACCGCGCGACGAGCAGAAGTAGTCGGAGCCGTTCAACCTTGATTTCGAAATTTAAAAAAAGTCAAAATTTGAAATTTACAAATTTAAAAAAAAAAACCCAAATCTCACCTCCGACAGTAGGCGCTCGTCTGGCACTCTTCACAGTTGAGAGCAGCAGCGCAGGCTGGAATTTTTCTATTTTATAAATTTAATTTTAACTACTTTTCAACAAAAATAAATAAAAAAGTGAATTTGCATACGAAATGATTGTCGGGTGGCGCCGCGATCCGTCGGGCAGAAGTAGAAGTAGGCCGAGGCTATCGAGAAGAGGAACGGAAGCAGGAGGGAATTTCGCGCCATGATTCTGGAATGAAAATTCGAAATTGGCCAAATGAGAAAGTCTCTACACAAAACATCCGAAATTTTGAGAAAATTCTGACAGTGTCTACACGAAAAAACCGAAAATAAGAAAGATGCATTACATGAATTTGACGAATATATACGCGAAAGATCGGCAACGGTGAATAGGAAATTAACGAATGTAAAGAACGAATAGATGACGAATGCATCTATAATTAGGGAGCGTAACTAATTAGATTGACGATAACATGATCCACGGATCACATTACTCTAACATATTTGTAGTTTCTGCGAACAGCATGCGTGAAGTGCATTACTCAACAACAGCGACACAAGGATGACGTAGTGAAGACGCAATTTTAACTCTAAAGAACAAGTAAACGCTGACGAATGAGAGAAGGCTCCCGGAAAAATTCTTGAGATACAATGAATTGACAAGCTAGAAAATCAGAAAAGAACTGTTTATGAGCTGAGCGAATTATCTAATCATTGATTGACCCTAACATTGAGTGGTGACGTCGAAAGGGCAACATACACAATACAGACCGTTATATAATCGAGTGGACCCTCCAGAAAGGGGTTTGTGGTGAGAGAGTGTGCGACGGTGAGAGGGCTCTGGACCCCTTTCTGGAGATTTGGGGATCATTTGGAGTTAGTGATAATCAATTGATAACCGATCGATTGTGGCGCAGCGCGAGACAAGAATGTGTATTAGTGTAAGTGATAGTGATAGCAACAAGGGGGCGGCGAGAGAGTGCGCGAATCGATGAGAGCGCGCAGAGAGTCAAGCAAACGCGATAGACAGTGCGATAAGCGGAGACGGCGAGAGGAGGTGGTAGAGATAGTGTAGTGAACTTTCTTCTTCTGCCGATGCCGCACTGATTAGAGTGATAGACTCATCAGTGAAAGTTTCGATGACCTTACACGCACGCGCGCTTGATTGGAATGCATATTAATGCATATGATTTCTCCCATTTTCGCACATTTCCAAAACATATAGTGTATCTTCACCAGTCACTGGACCAGAGGCCGTAGGAAATGCACCTGTGAAGCAAGAAGTCACCGAGTAAACTTATCCATAACACTGTCATTTTCAATCTGTAATGTGCGTAATTGCTGTTGGCAAGATCATTATTACTCATTGCTGGTGTGTGTTAAGGACCAACGCTCGCTGCAATACTTGTGTCCTTGAGGTGCAAATCCTCCTCGAGCAAGGAGACACTTCCTAGCGCTTTTTTGCACGTGTATGCTGCCAATCAGTGAGCGGTGTAACGGTGCACTTTCCGCATTGCGCCATGAGCGCGCGCGATCAGTTGATCTCAGTGGACGGTATGGCTCCTCAACAAGTGAGCTGGTGTATATTTCAAATTGACAGATGGTTCAGCTTCGATTGTGGTATAGGCAACGCAGTTGCGCTCCTTCCATATTACCACTGTTTTCATAATTCAGTCGTCGAGATCATTCAAGATCAATTGGTTCTGCTAGACTACCAAACGAGTAGTCAGCGCGTGAAGTCACATGTAATCGAAACAAATCAGCGACACACGCGCTAAATTTAGAGCGTCTCTGATCTGACATCGTGTGCTGAAAACAAGCGTACAAGAGTAAAACAGGTGATAAACCCCTCATCAATTGGAACCGCGGGAGAGATCAGCCGAAAAAGAGATGAAGAGAATGTGCTCAGATCATGATGGAATGGGATGAAAATAGATAAATGATAGACTGCGCATATTTCGAATCCTTCTTTGTTCACTACTGCAAGTTTTAAGAAGGAAAATGGATGAGATTGTACGGAAGCATAATAGGGATAAGAGAGTTACTTGATCACCAAAAAAAACTGAACAATGTTATCTGCCAAGGTTATTTGGACAAGCCTCCCAACTCTTTCAACATCAAAAACCACGTAGTTCCAGCACAACAGTGCACACTCTGCATAGTGGTGTGTCGGATAACTGCAAAGGGCCGCGAGATATTCGAGGATTGCATTGCTAGGGCAAGATTGAGGAGAACGGGGAAATGGATAGGGAGGGAATGATGGGATAGAGATAATGGGAGTGGAACGTGGTTAGAGTGAGAAGGAAAAATTTGGAAATTGCAAATAACTGCCTTTTTCACTCTCGTGAGACCGTCACAGTGCAATGAGTGGCATCGAGAGAGCGCGGTTCCGAGACCGGGAAGTCGGTGAAACAGAAGGCAGTGAATTATAAACTGCTTTTGGATCAATAAAAGCCGCCTAGAAAAATCGATAATGTTAATCGAATTTGATACGTGTTTCTTAGTTATTCCGACATCGCTTTTCGTGCGCACATAACAATTTATTTCTCAGACCGAACGAAGTTTTTTTTCAATACATGAAGACAGTTTTCTAATAATCACCGAGCCATCCCATATCCTCAAAGAACCCGCGTGCCAGCAGAATCTTCGACAGATAATGGTTCTTCTCAATTCGATTGCCATCGTTGGTAGGAAGTAGCATCGCTCGAAGGCAAATCGCCTTTTCTATTTCCGCTCTCGACTTTTCCGACAATCGATCGTACTCTTCGAACAGCTGCAAAACAATATTCATTTTCGATGCCCTATTATTTTGAAGGGTCAAAACTCTCCTCACCTTACGCAATCTCTCGCCAGAGGTCGAAAGAGTGCGTGGAGAGGGAGAGTTTGAACCCCTCAAAGAATAAGGCATCGATGCATAAGAGCGCATTTATTAAATATCCTGAATTGCTCTTAGCAACTTCAGGTTTGGGGGTATTCATTGTCGTCATTTGCCTTACATTTTTATAGAATGCGGCTGCGCTGTCGTAGGCCGCGGAAGTTCTGATTTCCTTTGCCCAATTGGACAGCACGAGGACGGCCGTGAGCAAGGAATGACGCATCTGCGACAACGATTTGAGTTCATTTGCATATGATTTTGTTAATTCATTGATTATGTCCTTAATTTTTGTCAACACCAATTTGCTTAATAGTAGATTATCCACAACAATTATGTGACAAAAAAGGTCTGTTTTTGTTCACGTTATAATTTTTTTTAAAAAGTATTCTTTCCAGTATGAACACTTTCCAGTATTATGCAAGCACATTGGTTGGAAGGTACGTAAAAACGACGAAGCCAACCCGAATTTTGGTGAAAAAAAATGTAAAACCCAACCCGCATTTCTGACATGCAGCAACGCACCCTTTTGACCTATGTGCAAGCACCTACTTTCACTGCGAAGGCCTGCGTCTCGGCGCTCATGTTCCGAATCGTGTTTTCAAGTTTCATCACTCGGTCATTGATCATCCCTCGCATCTCGGGCACTTCCTTCACAAGGAGGTCAAGAAACTGCAACAAGCTGCGTTTATTTTTCAATCTTCATTTGAAATTTGGTGAATTGATATCGGAGCAACAATTGAATTTCATAAAGAGTGGTACCTCCATGAGCTATAAAATGATACACACAGGATTATTTACCATTATTTACCGAAATTTCAAACTCTATTTATATGCATGCAATACCGTACCTCATGTGTGGTGGTCGTGTTTTTCAACGCCGGCTTGTCCGTCATCTCATCGAATTCGTCCATGTCATCCTCCGATTGATATACAACAGAGAGCAACGCTAAATAATATGCCCGATTTGATTCGTAGTAAAATACAATAATAATAGAAAAAGTTCACCTACATTTAAATTTCCGCTCTTCCCATCCACAGTTGCATTAAAGAGCCGACTTAAAGACTTACAAAAGCAGAGAGCTCGGAATGATGCGCAGCCCGGTTACTAACTTTCAGTCAATTAAAAAAAGATTAATTAAATTTATGTTAACTCTAAGATGTGGACGATCATCTAAAGTCAATCTTGGTGTGAAGGAGACTAGGGGAGGAAGTTCTTTATCACTCACGGTTTTCACGGCCACGAACGAAATCAAATGATTAAATGGAATCTGATCGGCTATATCATAATTGCGATAGATTACGAGCCATATTATTGAATCAGTATTGTTCATATTTCACCTACTGCACTTATTTCACTCGCACATTGTCTTTGTCACCTAGTCGTGACATCGTAATTTTCATGTTGCTCCATAATACTACATATTACTGCAATTCAAACATACTTTGGCTTGATTAATGATTGATTGATTGATAACACTTACGTTCGCAGCCCTTGAACAGCTGTTCCGCAGTCAAGCCGTATTTGAGCGCCTCCAGCGTGTATTTCATCTTATTTTCGGCGGCCGAAGTATGCGAGGAAAAGACGCACGGAAAAGAATGTATTGTTATTCGGTGCTCACACACTTACCCTCAGAAGACCCTACTATAAGACCCTTAGAAGACCTTATATGACTCTTACAGTGCCCCAGAAGCGTGGTCAGCAGAGGGTATGTAGACCTCGTTAGCAAACTAGCCTTACCAGTTAACCCCCTACAGACAAATCGCCTGTCGACGTAGTCCTTTTGATTCCACTTTACGTTTTACTCTTTTCCAGCCGAGCATAATTGCAAACTCGTTCCTACCAGTCGCATTTCGTTCCTAATTAGGAATTCGAATTCTGCCGTCTTTTGAACGGCTGACTTTTTCGATTAGAAAACTAGTTTGTTGAACCTCATACCCAAAAAAATATCGCGTTTCATGCATTTTCCTCTCCGAATAAACTCATATTTTAAAAATAGTACATTGTTTAAATCTTTTATGTAGATTGAAGAACAAATCGAAACGAGGAGAGCGAGGAGTACGATAGCCAGCCGCATTTTCCGACGGACCTTAATCATTAAGTCATTAAAGTTAATGATGAGTGCGACAGAAAAAAAATCGAGTCAAATAATAGAGTACAATGAATGACAACTTCCCACTATTTATAGTGTATTAATGCAGACGCCAGAGATAGTCTAACCGTCGTTATCTCTCTTACTTTCTCATACTATATCGCTTGTGTTTAGACTTCATGCTCCTGCTTTTTCGCGCGATTAGTCAGCACCTAAACACTCGGAGTCTGTAGTTAGTGAAACGGCAGAGTGTCACTTTATAACACCGAAACATCCGTTCAATTCAGATATATAAAGTCGTACATCTTCGGCTCTTGAATAAAAGCAGTAAAGCCTATGTTCTTCATGTTCGAGCAATGGTAAGTCGGGGCAGGCGTCACCGAGTCCCTGCTATCGATCGCCACGTCGATGCTCGGACAATACGTGCGAATGAGGAAACCCGCGGAGGCGGACTGCTTCTGGCGCAATTCGTTTGCTGGCGCGTACAAGCTGAATAGTATATCATTTAAACAATGTAAAAGAGTTTTAACGCTCTCACTTAAAGGGACCTGGCACTGCAAATGAAGTGATTTTCAAATTAAAGAGAAATTTCTTCCGATTCGAACGCAAAAAATCGCATATTTTTACGATTTTTTTGAAATTAGTTATGAATTTTCAAAGATCCCATTTTTGGCTGGAATGCCCCAGCACTACTGTGTTTAGCGGCTGGAATGCCCCAGCACTACTGTGTTTAGAGGTCCCTTTAAAGGTGGTGTCCCACGAACTTTTGGTCAACTGCGTTCTCACTGTCGGGTAATGGTAATCGGTTTCCAGATAAGAGCCCCGCAAACCGCATTTCAGCCGATAAGTTTGAACAAAGTTATTCGCGTTCGGCTCTGTGCCAAACTGACGATAAAAGCGAATGCATACCAGCTCGAATGCCTTGGAAGCTGGGAGTTTCCGTCACGAAAGGCCACCTTGTCCGCGTCGGTCATGTTGTGCAGACTTCTGCTTCGGTAGACGACAACTCGAAGCTGTTTATCGATGAATATGTTATCCTGAAAACATAACGATTGCCTTAATAATCGATTAATTTTGAAAATACATACAGGATTTGCGTCGATCATTCGCGAAATTCGGCAAGGACTTCGAACAGCGGTTGGCTCACCCTCCATAAACAAATCGTGCGCTGGCTTTTTCACGTATACCGCCACAACAAATCGATCCCTAAAATGAAGTCAGGTTTGGGCGAAATACAATCGATAGTTCACGTTGTATGAGATTCCTCCAGCTTGTTAAGCAATTGTTCGGCTTGTACCGATCGATTATGTCCATTGTACGTTCTCATAACCTCTTGAATCATATCCGGGACGTCTTTCTTGAACGAGTCCTGCACTTTGTCATTTTTAATAATGTTGGTTTACCTAAAAGTGTAACCTCGTTCAAACGATCGGAAATAATCTTATCAATTTGCATCTCGATTTTCTTCAAGTGCTTCACAATTTCATCTCCTTCGTATTGTAGACTCTTAAAGGGTGTTGCATTCATGAAATTCACGAATATAATTTTCTCGAACACACGGTCTTCCATTTTTCTTTAACCTCCTCCGGAAAATACACCAAAGTATTTTTTTCAAATCGATCGCTTCATTTTATATTAATATGATTTCAGAAAAGGATGAAATTTAAACGCTCACATTTCTTCCATCTTTAAGGGCTACCTCAAATGCTCGCACAAGTGTCTGAAAATCCATGTTCCAATGAAGACGAAATATTTGCAATAAGGAACTCACAAGAGTGTGCAGCAACCGCATTATTCTCAGTTTTGTATGCTGAACGGTCGCATTGGCTTTGAATACATCTGCGTTTAATTGGAGTTCGATTATATTTGTGGCCGGAACCTGCAGTTGCTGCTCGACATCCTGGAATTTGCGTCAGTCTAAATAGGGTCTATAAAATCAAAATGTCAAAACTACTGTCCCTCTATTTAGGAAAGGCGAAATAACACGCAAACATGGGCTCTTTGCGTAAAACCACAAAAAAGAGCTTTGCAATTTAGGTATATCTAGTTATGTTATGTAACGATCTCGAGACGCCTACATAGATGATCGTGTCGGGCTTGAGCAAGTTGCGCAAGTTTCCAGGAATTTCTTGGTAGGCTTCCACCAGTTGATATTGTTATCTCGATCGGCCAGCGCTGATAGCGCCTCGATGAGCTGCGTGAGCAGTGTGCCAGCCTCACGGCGCTTCTGAAAGTTACGATTGTTTACCCGGCACTGCTTGAGGTTTTATTACTACATATATATTATATAATGCTAACGTCTGTCCTTCTGTTTTTTATTTGTCCTTCTGTCCGGTCACACTTTTCCCTTATTTTCTTTATATGTCGCTTCAAATTCGCTCTTCTCAGAACCTTTTGCATATGACAACCTTTCAAATTTTACAAAATTTAAATCACCAAATACATAACCAAGTGGTTAAAGCGCGCGACATTCAAATCCGACCGAAACAGGTTCGACCCCCCGCCGCGGGCAAAATTTTTGCCGCATTTTTCGCAAGTGTTGCAAGTGGTCCTGACATGTTTTTCAGTACCGTGAAACACGTTTTCACCTGTTTTGCCGAGTTTTAACGTGAAAAAACGAAAATTTCGAAAAGTTCCAAAATGATTCAGAGAGCGTAGGGGACAGTAAAAGTGATTAACGATGTCGGAAACGTCTCTGAACATGTTCAAACTTTTTTTATCTTGAAAAATCGAAATTTTCGAATGTTGCCAAACACATGGAGTCTCGGGGGTCACAGGAAAAAATTTTTGCAATAAAAAAGAAGGCTGCAGGTTCGGTCTCCTGGACCGAACCTGGAACCGGCTACCAAGCTCCCCATGGACCGAACCTGGAGCCGGCCAATGAGTCCCCCTGGGCAAAACCTGGAGCCGGCTACCAAGTTCCCCCTGAATCGAACCTGCGATGAACTATGAATAGTGCGACAGGTGAGCATAGATCGTAGTATCTATATTTAACCTCAATACATCCCGGCTAGTTCGAAAAGGGAACTTGTTTTCAGAATTCTATGTTTAGTGTGTACATTCCAATACATTTCCGATCAAGATATACGAATCGCTGCCGCCACGACGCTAATGTACTTGCCGACTTCCGGAATGTTTTTCGCGTTCTTCTCCGTCATTTTGGCCAGCGAGTGTACCAGATTCAGCGGGTTGGGCCCGGTCTTATCCGGTGCTCCGACAGGCATGGCGGATGGCATGGTTGCATTGAGAGGTTCGTTCACTTCGTCGGCGCGTTTTCTCATGCTGGCAAGCACTTCTGGGGCAGTGGGAAGGATGGTGCGCAGGTCGCTCGCGATTGACAGCATCTCGGTCAGTTTCTTGAGTTCGCCGGCAATGGCGTCGATGTGGAGAGTGGAGTTGTCATCGGCCAAGCAGTAGTGATCTGATGTTAAAGGGACAGTAAAGGCATCGTTGAATTCCCGCAAATTTTTCGGTCTCACACCTCACCTCACGATAACCTCACGATAGCTAGTCAAGCGTTTTACCGCTGCTCCACTTGGGCTGATATCAGATAGGGCGCACACTATCTCTATCCTCGCTCTTGGAAAGTGGATCAAATGAACACGAATTTGTGTGTTTACTGTCCCTTTAAACCATTATCTGTGTTGGGGGGAGTTCCCAGCTTTCCTCACTTATGAGTCGTCACTTCTCCCTATAATGGGGATGTTATACATATCTCTCTCTGTGTCTATCTCTTTCTCTCAACTTTAAACGAGTAAGAATAGATGAGAACAATGTGCGCTAGAAAGGCAGGGTTGAAAACTAATCAAAACAGTGTTTTGGAGAGTTGCTAGCGGGCGACTATCCTTTATTCACTAACGATTTGCATTACTCTCGCAAAACGCACAGACAAGGTGGAAACATCGGCTCACCGATCGCTGAAGCAGTGAAAAGCAGGCAGAATCGTATGAGATGCATGATGAGTGAGAACTGATTTTCACTGGGAAATCGACTGTTTTATATCGGAGAACACGGGCGCAGACAAATTCGGAAGCGTACTTTCCCATTATTACAAATTTAAAATGATACGTTCATGTAAATGGACTACTGGTGGTGTACTCTCTTTCTATACCTCGACGTGTCTCTCACTTTGCCATGCTCTCTCGAAGCCGTATCTGTTGTTTAGGGCGGTTTATCAACGAAACTTTTATTATTTCGGACGAGTGCTCGTAAATTTGTAATACCTCTTTTGTCGGTATTCATTCAGCTTGAAAATCGCAGGTAAATGGGTGGGAGAACGACTCCCGTTATCGGCTTTGTGGAGCATCCGACGAAGTGCTTGCAAGAACGAGAGTTGAACAGCGAGTGAGACGATGTCTCGTATTCAGAGAGCGAAGTCTCCAGCTTACCTTACTCTGGAGCGTTCACATCTCCAACTAGTAGGAGAAGTGATGTCTCCATCTCTTGATTTCTCATGCTCGCTCACCTGGAGACAACATCTCCAGAGTAAGGAAAGTTGGGGACTTTCCGCTCTGAGTAGTTTCACCGGGTTAAGGCGACATTTGCAGATGTGCCCTGTTGGAAAGAACTCAGATATCCGACTATCCATCGGCGCAGCCAATTCCCAAACTACATCAAATCTCAAAATTCATTATTTTATTATTTCTTTGTTTTTTCACAACCTCGGGATTTTTTGTTTCACTCCTCATATGTGTACTTTTGAAAACCAATCTTAAGTGAAGCAATCAAACAATATATTTTAATAGATCAAGTATTACTTCAATTTCTGATAGCTTGTCAAGCAATTCACAAATATGGAGAAGTTTTTGCAAATGCAGACTCGTAAGACATGTTTCACCATTCACTCACTTCCATTCTCTCCTTTCGTTACGATCGGTCGCCTCCCTCATGTAATGAGTACCCAGATCACAGGTATTTTGGCAATCTTCAATTCTCTTCGTAACTTCAAAATACAACACTTTACTACTAATTTTAATTCTTCATGTTTGCAGAACAAGCGACGCAATCGACGATCGCAGGAGATGGCACGATGACTTCGCATGTTGATACTACGCAAACCAACAGTGAGTGATGAAAGGCAATCATGGATCTGACCCAGTTGACTCAGTCATGGATCTGACCCAGTAGACTCAGTGCGCGGAAACTCTACAGCAACTTCAGTTATTCATATCAAAGTTACCCTTTTGCCTGGAGATTCCGCTGCGGCAAATAATGCTGTGCGTGGTTGCAGGTGCCGAAGAGCCGCTGCAGCCGCAGCAACTGCAGCAGGTGCAGCAGGCGCAGCAAGAGGATGATATATCGGTGGAGACGGCCCAATCGCCACCCGCCATGCGGAGCCATTTCTTCCTAAGAAAGAATCTGAGAAGAATAGATATGCAGTTGCTGCAGCATGAGGTATTACATTTATAAAATGATACGAACACACAAAAAGTCAAAATGGTACTTCCTGTGTTTACCAAAGCGAGAGAGCGGGCAAAAGTGAGAGGGTCGCGTACGTGCCTGTGTGGTAAACAACGGAAGTCCGTCATTTGACTTTTTGGTGTGATCGTATCATTTTATAAATGTAATACGGCATTCTGGCGAGTTTACAACGACAGTGTGTTTTTGTTATTCGATCGTGTAAAATAAATAAATTTTCTACAAAAATTTAGGCGAGGACTGTGATATACGACGATGAGATCCTCAAGCAACTCGTCGAGCAAATTCGCTCCTCCGACCGCTGGTTTCTCCTTTGATCTTTGATCTTTACTATTTGATAATTGATCTCTGCAGTTCATTCGCCCCTCATCTCGTCTTCCCTCGCGAGTGTCGCATTTGCTGCACGCTGCGACCGGTGCAGCGCGCCGTATACACTACCTGCGGCCACATTACGGTAGGTTAGGTTACGCAGCACGCATACGGTAGGTTACGGTATACCGAACGCATTACGGTAGGTTACAGTATGCAGTGTGCATTACTGTTGGTTATCATAGAGAGGGAGGCTCGTGTTTGATTTGAATACCAGGACACACTGATAGGGTTACGGTTTCAATACCACTTCATAGATCGCACATACAGTAACCTTTGCCTGACATCATTTCTATTCCAATTTCCTTGCAGTGCCTCGCGTGCGCCGAGCATATGACCATGCGCGGCATTCGAAAGTGCGTAATAGTGTTTAATTAACTTATTAAATTAATATAATTATAATTAATCAATACTGCAGATGTCCCTTCTGTCGGCAGTGGTCGGATGTCGTGGCAATGATTGAACAAACTGAGGAGGAAGAGGAGAAGAAGGGAAGGGAACCGAAGGAACAGGTCAGATCTCCTTCGTTCTGGAAATTGCCGAATCCACTGTACTCCTCTCCTTTTTCCTCCACGTTTAGGTGCACACAGAGAAATCCTACTAAGAACAGGCACTCAAGTTGACCCGCCTACTAATATATAAGTATGCGCAGCTTATATATTAGTAGGCCCTAATTACATTTTAGTAGGCGCGCCAACTTGAGCGCCTATTCTTATTAGGATTTCTCTGTGAGTGTAAATTGTATGATTCGTTGCAGGATTGGAAAATTGCGGAATCTGATGAAATCGTTGCGGAAATCGTGCAACGAGAGAAGATCGATGGTGAGAAAGCGAAGGAAGAGAAGGAGGAAGAGGAGAAACCGAACAGAACCGGATGTCTTTCGCGTCTCGCACGAATTTTCTACCAGTAGATAATACCCCGGAAATAAATAAGTTTCGATCGCTCGTTTTTCGCAACAAAACAATCACATTTCCTTCATTTCTACGTATCCAATTTCCCTGTAGTTTGAAGAGAGGCGATGTTTATGGAAATTTCTCTCCACGCTTTATTCTCTTGTAATGCAATTTCGTTCATTTCCACCTATTTTTCTAATTCCGAGCGGTTCGTCAGTCTCCTTCTTCATCATCATGCCTGGAGGTGAACGCTCTTTTCAGTATTACTTTAAAAACAAAAACACGCCCTTAAATGGCAGGAAAAAGGGGAAAGTTCTTCAGAAAATTGCCCATGCTATACTTGAATATCTGTTATGTAGGATGTGCACTTTTAAAGAGCTAGCCGTTTCAGAATTCGGGGGCAAATCATTTCTCCTAGTAAATATGTCTCACAACAAAAATGCGAGAATAAAACAATACAAGACCAGCCATAGAACATCTTTGTCGTCACGAGAGACAGAACAGTATTATGAGAGCGCAAAAGTGAAAATACTGACACTCCACTAGGTGTTTCCATGTTTCAACCTTACCATAATCCGGCACCAAAGTTTGATTTTTTCAGACGAAATGTCGTACTTTGAACTGTTCTCTTCATACGAATCAGCGAGTCCTTCCGATCCCCTTCACAATAAGCGAGGAATGGTCGTCAATCGAGGCATATTCATTCGGATGCACCGTAATCTCCTGCGTGTCGAGGTACGGTAACAGAATCAACAACTAACTTTTTAATTAATTTATATTTTTCCTTGTAGCTGTTATTAGATGCATTGGAATTCGATACGAGAATGCGCACTAAACTTGTTACCGGGAAAGATCACTGGAGTGATGCATTATATCTCATTTGTTTGCGATTGCGCTTGACTCCAAAGCTCCAGAAAGATGGGATGTCGCGCTTAAAGCTGCCGTTTCTGGTCTCGCGTCAACAATAATAGATCATTCGGTAATGTGCTCGATTGATCCGTGCAAGGTCCCGGGTTCGACTCCTGCAAAAGATCAGACCACCCCAACAGGTCTACCAAGCACGGTCCAAGTTGGTACTGGTGTTATAACCATGAGTTAGGGTTGGCGATTGCCGGCTGGCAACTTGTTGACAATAATCATTAATCTAATAATCAATAATTGAGGCGATGGAGGGCCTTCCCGATGATCTGCATCGCGCGCAGCGCGTGCAGCAACTGAAAGAAGCGAACGACCGCAGGCACGTTTGATCTTTGATCTTTTAATTTTTTGATCTTTTAATCGTTCCTCCACTTATAGGAAATGATTGTGTCTGTCTGTCTGTCTGTCTGTCTGTCTGTCTGTCTGTATGTTTTTTTTTGTTGCAGCGTGACGGACATTTTTTTCCCATTTTCCCCATAAATCGCTTTAAATTTGCGCCATCTTCTCGGAACCTTTTGCATATGATAACTGATCAGAAAACCTTTCAAAATTTTAATATAAAAATCCGCTAATTTCACGGCCAAGTGGATAACGCGGCAGACTTTGAATCGGAGACCCCCAGGTTCGACCCCCGCCGCGGGCAAACTTTTTGCCGCATTTTTCGAAAGTGCCAGAAGTGGTCCTAACATGTTTTTGAACAACGTGAAACACGTTTTCACCTGTTTTGCCGAGTTTTAACATGAAAAATCGAAAATTTCGAAAAGTTTCCAATTGATGCGCAGAGCGTAGGAGATCACAGTAAAAGTGTTTCGTGATGTCCGAAACGTGTCTGGACGTGTTCTAACAAGTTTTAACGTAGAAAATCGAAAATTACAAAAAGTTTCAAAATGATTCAGAGAGCGTAGGGGATCACAGGAAAAGTGTTTTACGATGTCGGAAACGTGTTTGAACGTGTGCTAACACGTACACATTTTAACGTGGAAAATCGAAAATTTCGAAAAGTCACAGAATCATTGAGAGAGCGTAGGGGATCACAGGGAAAGTATCTTTACGATGTCAGAAACATGTTTGAACTTGTTCTAACACGTTTTAACTCGGAAAATCGAAATTTTCAAAAAGTTCCCAATTGAACCGGCGAGCGTGGGGAATCGTGGGAAAAGTGTTATGCGATGTAACAAACGTGTACAAACACGTACGACGAGCACATGCGAACTGAATACACGGTATCCTGCGGTTCCGTTGAGAAAGGATCGTGATGCTGAGAGCGATTGAAGAAAGTTGCCACGGAGCCACGAAGTGGCGTAGTGGCAACTTTTTTCGATCGCTCTCAGCCTCACGAGCCTTTTGCAACGGAATAAGCCACACAGCATTTCACGGGCAGACATTGATGGCGAGAGAGTAGAGCCGGCAGAGAAACGAGAGACAATCGCACTCTCCGCCCCTTTCTCTCCATCTCTCTCCTACTCTCAATCCCGTCTCGCGTAAATCCCACTCTCCAACTAGGCTATATATGCAGAGCGCGCATATTAGCAACAACTTCTCTGATTTCCATGGCTCTTCCGCACATCTCACCACTCGAGTTTTGCATGGCCAGTCCGAAGCGCACGCAACGCGTCAGCTTCGCTCTCTATTTCTTGAGTTCCCACTGACATGCACATCAAAGAAATTCAAAACCAAAAGTCCAAAAAGCGACAGGTGTGAAAGGCTGTGAGCCAGTACTCATTCTAGCGATTAACATCCTAATCTCTCCCTGTACCGTTCTTGAAGCCGGCCACTGAGCACCCCCTGGATCGCAATTTGAACCGGCTATCGAGTCCTCCTCCCTGGGTCTATCATGAAGCGAGCTACCGAACTCCCCCTGGACCGAACCTGAAGAAGGCTACCGAGCTCCCCCTGGACCGCACATAGAGCCGGTTACCGAGTCCTCCTCCTTAGATCGAACCTGAGGCAAGCTACCAAACTCCCCCTGGACCGAACCTGAGGCAGGCTACTGAGCTCCCCCTGGACCGAACCAGAAGTAGGCTACCGAGGTCCCCCTGGACCGTACCTGAAGCAAGCTACCGAGGTCCCCATGGACCGAACCTGCAGAACTATGCATAGAGCGTAGTGTACGCATAGAGCGTAGTGTATTTAGCCTCAACACATCCCTGCTAGTTTGATCTTTGATACTAGACCTCTGCTGAAAATGACAAAGAATGTATATTTTCGAAGTATTTCCCGTAATTGCCAACTCTCTTCGGGCTTTGAAAGCTTTCTTACGCGAGAAAGTAATTGAACTTTGATCTTTTTGGTCAATTCGACCTTTGTAGTTTGATGTTTGATCTCTCGTCAGTTCCAACTCTCCTCCTCTCCTCTACTCCCGTCGGTGTCCCGTCTGCTCCACTCCGCAACCGAGAGTCCGCGTCTGCTACACAATCTGCGGCCATATTACGGTGCATGTTTATCGATTATCCAGGACTACTCGGTATTCCTTAAGCAAACCCTTGAGCAAACGGCTCCTCTCTTTCCTTATTTCGCAGACTCTTTCCGGTCTTTCCTCCTTAAGGTCTCCCCTTTTTTTAAAGTTCCTTTTAATTCCAATTATAGATGTCAAATGAAGACCCGGAAAATATTCTCCCCGTTATTAGGATCTACATCCTGCTCTTCTAATTTATCACATTGGTCTACTAATCATAAAATATCGTAAGTATGTCCTAATCTACAAATTTCAGTGCTTGGCGTGCAATGGTGAGATGCTGCTTCGTCGGGAGCGCAATTGTCCCGTGTGCGGGGAGTGGTCGGGATATGTGTCCTTGTATGAAGAGGAGGAAGAGAACGAGAAGATGGAGAAGGGCAAGGCCACTGCAGCAGTGGTGAGCGGCAGCGTTGCCCGCTCGGCGTCGGTTTCGGTTTTACCGAACCCCCTGCCGTCACTTTTTCTCTCGTCCTCTCCCCCTTATCAGCCGTATTACCGATCTCTCGCTGGGAGAGTCGTAATACGAAAACCGAACTTACATCCCTAGTGAGCGGGCATAAGAAAAGTCAAAATTGTTTATAATTTCTTTGCACAATTCGTTATTCACATGGTGATAGTCAGTTTTGGAACTTTTTTTTTGGTTTTTGAAAGTTTTGAAGTTTTGTAAAGTTTTGGACCAGAAAATGTCTAAATATAAAAACACATCATCGCCTTGTGGTATCGTCATAAGTGGGCTTTTCTCTCACGACCAGATCATAATTTTTAAAATTCTTCATGCTGCTTTCAGGAGAAAAACGACGAAATACTCTCGGATAAAACGGAGGGCGAGAAAATCGACGAAGAATGCGAGGGAAAGGAAGAGAAGAAAGGAGAAGAAAATGAGAAAGAGGGAAGAATCGGATGCTTCTCACGTTTCAGACGATTCTTCTACTAAAATCTACCCGGACTTTGGCAGAGAAATAAAAGCGATTTCGCTTATGCTAATGCAACTTTATGAATTCACATTTCTGTTAATTCGTTGTCCATTTCGTTTAGTGTCAAAAGGATCCAAAGTTTGTTTTTAAAATATTGATAATGTGCTGGAGGTGCAGGCATTATCCCACCGGTTAGTCAACTACAGAAAGGGGTTCGGAGTGAGGCATTTATATTTTCTGATATCTTCAAAAGTTATTTTAAAAACAAAATGGGGAATATAAATGAATAAGGTACAATCTTCGAGTAGTGATCTGACTCTCTCAATTATGCATACTTTCTCGCGCTGTCTGATCTATGAGAGAGCATGCAGAAAGAGGAGAGTCGGATCATTACTCTCCTCCATCATTCACTCTCAATTTTTTTGTGTGTATTTTCAGTGCGTTTACCAATTACCAATGATTATGACAAGGGATATTGTATGAAGTTATGTCGTCTTTTTTATTCTTATAGTGTCCCTCGCTCTGTTTCGTTCATTTCTATTCTTGCCTTATAAAATCTACTGGATATTACAATTTTAAAATGATACGTTTGTGAAATGGACTACTGGTGGTGTACTCTCTTTCTATACCTCGGCCTGCCTCTCACTTTGCTATGCTCTCTCGCAGCCGTATCTGTTGTTTAGCACGGATTATCAACGGAACGTTTTATTATTTCGGGCGAGTCCTTCGCGGCTCGTTTTCGCGGCTCCTGAGACACACGCAACGCGCGACCGCAACGCGTGTGACCTACATCCCTGGTTTACATGTAATCGCGTGTTTTCACAGATAATTTTATATTGATAAAATCAAGAATAAATTTAAATGATACGAGCATTTGTTAAATTTTGAAAAGTCAATAATTCTCTGCCGTATTTCGCTGTTTCAAGTATTTTCCTAAATTTTTGAATAATTAAGCTATAAAGAAGTGGTTATAGCGATTAGGCCAATATAATCATGATTTCAACAATTTATAAATCGATATTTACAGCAAAAGATCGATATTTTTGACAATTGAAGGAGAAGGCGCGGTATTGTGATGCTAGCGCAAACCCAACATCAATGTCTTGAGCATCCAGTCCAGTGAAACTTCTCACCAAAGAATTAGACATTTTAAATCGATAATCGGTGAGGAAAACGCATTTGGAACTGGAACATTTGAATATGAAAAGTGCGGGAAATCAGACCGCGACGCGTTGCGTGACGCGGTCCAACTAGGTCAGATTGCTGCCTCAATAACGAGCCGTGCCTCGTAAATTTGTAATAATCACTACCTAGCTGTCGGTTGCCAATTCGCGCTCTATTTACACTATTTATGAAATTTCTATCTGGGATGTGGATATCACATTAAAGAAGGTGTCCCACGAATATTTAGTCAACTGAGTTCTCACTGTGGGGTAATGGGGATCGATTACCAGATGAGAGTCTCGAAAATCGCACGTTTCAATTTTTAGTTTGAAGAAAGATGTGGTTGATAAACAGTCCAAAACGACCAGAATTCTTACAGTATCTCTCATTGAACCTGCAATCTTTTCGCGGTGGGAGTTGGAATTTTGTGGAGAAGGAGTCAGAGAAAGGAAGAGAGATAATGGGAAACGAGGAGTGTGCGCGAGGGAAACACGCGCTGCATTTGTGTTTCACTAACTTCTGATAAGAGAAATGAAACGTCGATCATCGGGGGAAATAAAAGGTTGTAATCATTCGTGTTGCGCCTTCTTTAACAACTATCCACATGGGAGATATAATTTTTCCGAGAATTTTTTTCAGAGAAGTAGTTGTGAGCAGTCGATATGTGATCGTTGGCGCACTTTCGGTGTCTAGTCATCCTCATCATCGCTCATGATGATTCTCCTCATTCTGGCGGGAGGCGCTAGACCGGGAAGCGTAGCGAGCTCGCACGTCTCTCATTTCAAAATTGATTCATGCGCTTATCTTTGTAGATTCTTGTCAGTCACTGTATCTTTCTCGTGCGTTGAGTCGTTTCGTTGTCTCTTCACCGCGTTTATCATACGAAAACTGGAAATCCTGCTTTTTGTGTACACTTTCTTAACCCCCTTGACGCTGGGTTTGAAGTGAGATGGACTGCCCACGACGTGAAATTTTTTCTACCTTCAAAGAAACTAATATGCATTCAACAACTTTCATTAGTCATCATTAGAAGAATACGCTATACTCTTCGAGGGTCCGACCATCGAGACTAGTCCACAGCTAATATCACGAATAGCTGTAGCGCCAATTCATCGGGCGACGCCGACACTTGATGGTAGTAGGGACGGGCATGTGATTTTTTGAGTACGCGATATTGCCGTACTACCTGCGACGCGGTTGAGGCCAAAATACCGTAATCTTTCAATGAAAACTCTCAAACGGATTTGTTTAAATAACTATGCATTATTTTATATTTTAATAATGAGGATAAACAGATGGAGCACTGCAGCACTCGAAGAAGAAATTCGAACAATGAAAACGATACACGACAAAATAGCAGGGGAGCACAAAAATCATGATTTTCAAATAAAGAGTTGCAGGCCCCTTTTTCAACCATACATAGCTTACGCGCAAACAAAAATTGTGATCAAAAGGAAAATGCAATCACAATTCAATTGAATGAGAAAAAAGATCTTGAAAATTGTAAATTTGTAACAGAAAACCGACGTTTATTGAATATCTCAAAAACCGCGACGTGTATGTTTCTGTTAAAAAAATATATTGTCACCATGGATGCTTTCCGTGTTTTGCACAAATTTCAAGAAAATACACTCCGCGGTTTTTTAGAAAATCAATTTTTAAAAATAGTAATGAATGCGCTTCCCATGAACTACAGTAGTTGAAGCATGGTAGACATCATGGTAGACATTTAAGCATCACTCTCTTCTCCGTCTTTTAGCTGCTTCTCATTTTCCCTTCCATTGCTGCTGAAACGTCAGGCGGATCGGAGAAAGTATGTAAAATATTTCAAAAATTAAATGCACCTTCTAAAAGGAACAGATTGACGATAATAAGGTACTACTGATAAGAGAATAATTAATTTCTATTTATGAAGCCGTTCCGATCCTCCCATTAACGAGAATATCATGTCGATCCAAATTCATTGATTTCTGCCACACCAGTTCACCGTCTTTATACGAACACTTGAACATGGGTTCAATAACGCTCCACAGGAAAAAAAATCTTGAGACATAAAAAAGGAGGTAGAGAAAAATATGACAATGACGGACTAAAAAAAGACTTAACTAGAGACCTTTTTCCATGCATTTCGACACACTGTCAGTTTCTAATCCCTGCTTCCAAGCTTCTCACTTGTAATAACAGTGATGAAGCAAAAAAAAACCACTTTTACACTAATAGTGGAGATTAAGTGCGTGGAAAGAAAGCTATTTGCTCATGATGGCGTAACAGTTGCATCAAGAACACGATTCCGAAAACGGAGGAGAAATAAATGGAACTGTGTAAGACAATGTCACTAGCCTTTTAAAACAGCGATACACGATAGCATCTGCTCATTTCTCTGACAATTGCATTCGAACACCTTTCTCCCTTTCCGATATTGCAAACGTTCCATTGTGATTCTCCTGTTCATATAGCAGAAGCGCGAAAATGAAAACACGTTTCTAAGTAGTATGGGATAAGTGTAGCTGTTGTGAAACACTATTCGGAACTTTCCTTAATCCGTGCCAGGCCGTGCCCTCCTCGGGATGGTCGGGAGACAAGCTCCTCCCCTCCTCCCCTCCTCCCCTCCTCCCCTTGGTGCCTGGCACGGATCTAGGAAAGTGCCCGTTATTCTATTCTTAGACCACATGTTCTCCTCGCTACATGCCCACTCGTCGCCTCGTCCCTCTCTCAAATCCCCATTATCTCTAGTTTTTGATTGATCACCTCTTAAATCGAGAATTCTCTATTTCTCTCTCGCTCGTGTTGGAACTCGCACCTCCTTCTCACTCCTCCTCTTCCAATTGACTGATTTATTCTGCTTAAAATCTCTTTCCTTCGAGCACCGAGACACTACTCTCAAAGTCTAAAGGAGCCGCTGCCCTGCTACATGCCCGAGTGTTCTAATTATAAGAATTGCCCAATCACTCTCCTAACCATCACTTAACATTTCATTAATGCGCTTTCTAAGGAGAATGACACATCATAGTTTAACCATTCAATATTGTGCTCTCCTCCCCCCTCTCCCCTCACCTCTATAATTTCGTCATATTGAGTCGTCATATTGAGGCTGCGTCTCTCGCTTCAAACTTGATTAATGCTATTGATTTCTCTCTCTCTCTCAATTCCCTCAACTCCCTCTCAAATGCCAACTGGTTCAGCTTCAAAGAGCCGCCTCATTTGTTTCGCAAGCTGCAAATATTTTCATCACTTTCTCTGCGAGCCTCCCTAAATGTCCCCCGTCCTTTTTGCACTCTATTCAAGGGGTAAAATGCGTTTTATCTTTCCATTGTTCTAATTTACCATAACTTAAATTATTTTGTTTTCTTTCAGAAGCATCGTCGACGACCTGCCAACGAACTCTCGCAATGCCCTCCGGAGGGAAGGTAACCGAATGGACGACGCCGTCCAAGCTGCACAAACGACTGGAACCAGGGGATCTAATATAATTCAGCCGAATCTGCGGCGCTTACAAGGTTAGAGCAGATCAGTGAGACATTATTTTCGAAAAATGATATATAAAAAAGGTTTTTTTCTTTTCAATTTGGACTACTTTAAGTTTAACAGTTAAACCAAAATTGATTTTTTTAAATGTAAAATCTCGTAAACCCATCAAACTATGACTTATTGCGATAGATTAAAGAGCGATTGATTATTTTTGCAGCATTGGGCTGTATACGAGAAGAATGATGGTGGCCTCTTTCACATCACCCACGTGTGAGGTAATCCATCTCAAAACGCACGTTTCGGGGGGAGGGGGGGCTGATACAGACTACTGTTAAACTTTTTACTGTTTCCGACGAAAGAAATAAGATGAACGAATCGTAATCGTAAAATATCTAATTAAACTTTCGCAGGCGGAGACAATGGGTTCTGGAACAGCAGTGGATCAGCAGAGATCATGGGAAATGCACAGGTAATTGTAGCTTTTTTCCACCACTAGTACCACCACTGCTCTCTAAATTTCCCACACTCTTTCATATTCCACCCGTTGATCACCAACAGGGTAGACTAGTGTTGGGAAGCAAGAGTGTGGAAATTTAAGAGAGGTAGAGGCACTGTGACTAATCCAATGATGGGAACAACTGCAGATAATGCAAAAAGCTCCTACAAAAAGTTCCAATTAAACATCTCCTTTTTGAATTAATTTGAAATCCTTTCTCTTTACATTCTTTATTAAGATTGATACGTCCATTCAACACAGCCGATAATTGAAACGCACAAAAAATGATCTCACTCTATTTACAGATTGTACGAGCTGATCTCGAGGAGGTCGCGAAAGGATGCGTCTGTCGAATCAATAACTACTTGGACGATGAGTGAGTCGTGTGTATAAGCGTCCATCTCTTGTTTCTCCATTTTGGCCTAGTGCTACCTCTATGACAGCAATTTTAGACACTCTCTCTTAACTTTTTATCCGATGTTCCTATATAATAATATTATTTCATATAACTAGGTGTTAAAAGGGAAGTCCACACATTTATATTTATCTATTTCCAGGCGGAGACCATTCCTCCGCCACGAAATTGTACGACGCGCACAACTCCAGGTATATTTCATCGTTTGTTTGTGCTTTATTGTAACGGTGAGATACTCACTGATGTCTTCAAACTATTAGGTCATGTCTGATTTCCGTTAGCACATTTATGCTCCAGAAACCTTTTATAAAAGCAAATGCCGAAACTAAATAATCTCGGCTTCCCGGTACTTGGAAGTCTTTTTTAAACATGGGTAACGCGCATTACGCATTCCTTACAATTATCGCATAGTAAAACCTCTACTTTTTTCGATTTCAGATTGGCCATGGATACAACTACGACCTCCTCACGAACAACTGTGAGAACTTTTCGACGTGCATTCGCTACGGCGTTAGCATGTCAGCGCAGGTCAGAAACTTTCTTGATCCTTTATTCCTACCTCAAATTTACATTCCAAATATTCAGACTCTTTTTTGTTACGCAAGATTACGGTATCTTATATCATTCTCTCAGGCGGAACCATCCAACATCTTCTGGGTCGGTATTGTGATCCTGGTCGTCATCGTGCTGTTTGTGATCTTCGGCGCCACCCTCATCTCCTATCTCAAGAAGTTCGTCAAATGGCTGCTCGGCTGGGAGCCGCCATCGAAATCGAAAACGGAAGAAGATCACGCGAGCCCCACCCACCCTCACCGAGCACCCCTCACCAGTATCCTCACTCCGAGTTCCCCATTGAGCCCATTCTAGTAGATTTGAGAATTCATTCCAAAAAATCTTTTTTTTTAGTTTCTCCTTTGTTTGTTATTAGAATGCTAGAGATGTCGAAAATAGGATGTTACAAATAGTGGTTATTCGTTATTCGATTATAGAATCAATTAAACATACTGGTATGCACATACGATGGTCAACATGTAAGATCAATTTCCGATGTGATACATAGGCCAGTGATATAACCCTCAAGGAATAACCAAATACGAGTAACCTATTCGTTCTTTTATAATGTTACCCCCTATCCTTCGTTTCACTTTCACCCTGCCCTATCTCACATAGAATCCCCGAATATTTTCATATTTACTTTCGTTTATTTGTTTCCATTTCACGATTTTTAGTAAATTCCTTATTTTTTATAGTTGTATAAGCATTCAAAGAATTATAGAAAAAGCTTTCAAATATTTCACAGATGAAACAAAGATGAAACAGCGAGGCGGCCAGTGTTGGCCCCCGCTCTTCCTCGCGCACCCTCCGGTTTCCCCGTTATCTCTTTGCCTTTTCTCTGTCTTCCTCACCCCCAAAAGCGAACTCCCACTGGGAAACCCTTCGATGGCAATGTCAGATACTGTAAGAATTGAGTTCGTTTTTGACAGTTTAGTGCACATGCCTTCCTTCAAACTAAAGATGAAAACGTGCGATTTAAGAGGCTCTTAACGGGCACAAGACCCCATAGTGAGAACTCAGGTGACCAAATATTCGCGGGACATGGTCTTTAAAGGTAGATATAAATTCTGTTCTGCACATTTCTTTAGTTTTATCCCAATGTATTTAATGTGATAAAAATTTTGATGAGCTTATTCAGAATTTATTCAATTTCGAAAGCCTAAGACAAAAATATGAATTTGACAGAATACAACTTCAAACTTAGCAAGTTACTCAACAAAAGACTCAAATACCAGTTAGTTGTGAGAAATCGATATGTGATCGTTGGCGCACTTTCGGTTTCTAGTCATCCTCATCATCGCTCATGATGATTCTCCTCATCCTGGCGGGCGGCGCGAGATCGGGAAGCGTTTCATCGGCGAGCTTGCGCGTCTCGGGTGTTTCGGTCGCTGGCGCCTCCGCGGTGTCCATGTTCTCCTTGTCCATTTCCTCATTCTCATCTTCATCTGAGCTGCTCGACATCACTCGACGACGCTTCGATTTCTGCAAAAATATATAATCGATAATCTTCGGTACGTTTTCTACGGTAAATAAACCATTAATCGATTCATCCATATTCTACAGTAATGCAATCCGTCATCGATACTCACCGGGGTGGCTACCGTACTCCTTTCCGTCTCCTCTTCCTCATCTTCGTCCTTCTGCACAGTCGCTGTAGAAGCAGCAGATGAACTGCGCTCTTCCGAGGCACGGGCCGACGTCTGGAAGAAAAAAGTAATTGAATTATTGATTATGTTTCACAATTTTTAATGAAATTGTGACGTTATTCAGAGACAACTACTAATGAACGAAAACTCTTTCCATCAAATCCCAATAAGTGTGTGGTAGGTATCAAAGATCGGCAATCAATTCCAAAAGCGCCCTACCGTATCCTCCTCTCCACTCTCCTCTCCCTTCCTCGATTTAGCAGGTAGGTCATCGTCCTCCTCCTCATCCGCGACTCCCTTGGACTTCTTGGCAATCATCTCAAAGATTGCCGATTGATCTACCGTACTCCCTTTTTGACTACCGTAATCCCATTTTTCTCCAACTACCGTACCTCTCTCATCATTTCCTCCCTTCTTCTCTTGAGTTCCTTCTTCTTTTTCTTGTTCTCCCTCTCCTCCTCATTTATCTCCTTCTCCTTCTTCTTTTCCTCTTTCCTCTTCATTTTCCTTTCGATTGCATCATCATTAGTCTCTCCACTCTTCTTCTCCTCAGATTGGTTCAAAGAGCCGGTGGATTGGGGTCGCGACTGTGATAGATAGCATCAAAAGGAGCAATCAACAACAATACCAGTCTTACATTCAAACTAATAAGGGTTAAAGCCTCTGACAACCAACTAAACTCCCTCCCGCAACTTCATCATCACTACCTCACCTCCTTCTCATTTTCCTCCTCCTCCTCCTTATCAGACATGAAATCCAGCGATAGGTTATCCTCTTCCTAAAAGTGCGTAAATTACGGTATCGATCAGAGTGAACCATCTACAGTCTACTAATCTACAGTACTCCATCGCTTCCCAGTCCTCGATCTACCGTACTCAGTGCTACCGTACCTCATCACTCTTCTCTTCCTCCTCCTCCTCTTCTTCTTCTTCTCTTTCGTCTTCTTCCCCTTCCTCATCATCACTTCCCTTCTTCTCCTTTCCTCCCTTCGGTTTTCGAGGGGCGCGCGGCTGCTTCTCTCTACAAATTTGTTTCTTTTATTTACTTTTCCGATATTCAAAACTGGGAGAGTTGAGGCTTCACACCGCCTACTCCTCCTTTCGGAATTCTAATTACGCGATGCGTAGAAGAATCCGACCTCCTCCACCAGAAATATTTGCTCACACTAGCACCCAATGATTTATAATAAAAATTTCATGCAGCAGATTGGTGGCACGATGTGGAACCGTAGCTCAGAAATCCGTTATTTTCCCGCCACTTGTTCACGCTTCAGAACATTTCCAAATTGTACATTTTCGGATTCCCAAGAGCGGAAGTTGCAAACCACTTTCTATTCTCACCTCTTCTCCACGACGACTCCCAACTTCTCTAGATGCTTCTCCACTTCTCTTCTAGGTCGCTTCTCGCTCAGTCGACGGTGCACGTACGAAGCGATGTCGGCTGGAACAATGGTCAATCGATAACTACAGTAATCCAACTATAGGATACGATTGTCAATCGATAATTACGGTAATCCCATGCCCACAGTTGTCCTGCATTGGGCACATAGAAATGATAGTTAGCAATGTCAATGTAAAACAGTGTAATCAAAAATCGAAAACTCCGAAAGAGTGCTGTAATTTCTATGCCAGTTTCAGAGAAGACAGTAATAATATCGAATTAAAAGTCAGTTTTCGATATTCTCCTACAGTACTCACTCTTTGCCTTCTCCTCCGGTTCCTCCTCGTCCCATTGATCCCTCAGCGCCGCGAGCTCTGTCCGCAGGCCCTCCGGCCACTCCTTCTGAGGACGCTCTCTGAATTAAATAATCGATAAAAAATTGCACCTACTGTATGTATAGCTTCTTTTATTATGTAAAAAAAATAAATACAATTATTTATATATTATTTTTTGTATTCTTCAATACCCGGAGTTTGGGCCTTTCACTCTGCGTTCTTCTACCTCGGAGAAGCATACTTACAATCTTACGAACGCCTCGTCTAAACACTCTAGCCACAAACGGGCTAGAGTGTTTTTTGTTCATTTCATACTCTAGATCGGCCGATCGAACGGAAGTGAGAGAGTGCATAACATGAAGAAATCTTGTCTAAATATCTAGAACAATTTTATCACGATTCAGTCTCCTAATTCCAGTTGCTTCTCAAATGTCCGTCCTTGCTATCTCTCCTATTCTCACCTTTTCTCCACTACGACTCCCATCTTCTCCAGATATCTCTCCACCTCTCTTCTCGGTCGCTTCTCACTCAATCGACGATGCACGTACGAAGCGATGTCGACTACAAGTACCAATCGATAATTACAGTAATCCAGCATACACATAGTAGATAGATAAACATTTTTACTCCTATCAACCATCAATTTTAAATCACCAAAAATCGCCGATAACGCAGTACCAATATCAACTTCAAAAAGTCAGTTGGCGATAGTCCTTCTACCGTACTCACTCTTTGCCTTCTCCTCCGGCTCCTCCTCGTCCCATTGATCCTTCAGCGCCGCCAACTCTGTCTGCAGACCCTCTGACCACTCCTTGAGAGGACGTTCCCTGAAGATAATCAATATGACTTTAGCTACCATATTGTTCGTCGTATCGTTCAGCAATGCTGAAACAGCATTCAATCGATCGACCAAATTCACCATTCCTATAGATTGGCGCAATCATGCCACACACCCGTCCTTTCCCGTTTCGCACGTTAAATATTTGATCACCACGTCAGCACTCTCCGATAGGTTGACAGTTCCACACTAAACTTTTTTTTAAAACACACAACACATTTCCGATATAACACCGAAATAAATCTAATTAATGCATTCAATAAATTAATCAACTTATCAATCAATAAACCCATTTTCTAATCTTCTCCCACACCACTCCCGTGTAGGTCAGTTGCTTGACGCTCTTTGAACGTGAACAAACTCTACGCTTATCTAGCTAAGATTCCCTAATTCAATCGTCGAACCAATCTCGCCTATAATGAAAAAAACCAGGCACTTGCCCCTTTCACGTGCTTATTATTTGATTACCGCGACAGTACTCACCGATAGTTTGACAAACGCGATCTCACAACACATTTTCCGCGATCACCCCTCCCACGAAACACATCTACTTTTAAATAGGTAATTCTGTTAATCAATCAATCAATAAACCCACTTTCTAATCTTTTCCCACACCACGCCCGTGTAGGTCAGCTGCTTGACAATCTTCGCCCTCGAATGAACTCCCTTGCCACGCTCCTCCAGCAGACGCTTGCAGTACGAGGGAAGGTCTTCTGGAATGGGAAGATGAGATATTGCATAATTATGACGTAATTAAGATGTCGATATTTGTGTAAAAGACGAGCTGTGAATAGTTATGCGCGCGAAGCAATTCGATTTGATTGCTTTTCACGACACATTATGCTAGGAAACTAATTCAATGCAATTCCAAACAAGCTCATGACTGGTTTCATGTTGGACCCTTTACAGTGTAAATCATTGGTTGTTAATATCATTTTCGCATGAGCTGAAAATACTGCAACGATCGGCATAACTTTGGCAGACAATTAAATCACATTGCTCGAAATAAAGAGAAAAAAATCATTTCCAGCCCAACAATATGCTCGCTACAGACAAAAATATCGTTCGACAGGAGAAAAGCAAAGCAAGTCTATGTAAATTCACTTTGCAAACAACATACGGCAGTTTCTTGTTTCGCCAGCCTCATTTGATACCGGGATATCCCTAGAGGACATTATCCAATCACCCAATTGTTCCCTGTGCTTATTTATAACCCAACCCAGCACACTTCCGTTTCACCCTGCCCTCTTGACCACAAATATCAATTTGTTATAATGTATAATAACTCACCACCCTCCTGTTTGTCATCTGCCTGCGCGAACGCCTCCGCAATCTCCTTCAGCTCGATCATCGGGAACTGACGATCTCGAACTGATCTGCAAGGTGGTGCTTGGAGTTACGGTAGCCATAGAACCATTTTTTTTCTGTCCGGAACTTCTTACGGAACCTAAATATTCTCCTGTAATCATTTCTAAATTTGAATACCGTGGTATCTACCTGAAAATGGGAAAAACTCTCTCTCTACCATTTCTTCCATCCCCTCCCCCTTCCCTACCGTACCCGAAAAAACCCCCCAAATTAGTTACGACCACCTCCCGAATCCGTAAGCTGTGATTGTGACACGAAAACTGCCTGATTCAGCACACAAAAACGGCTCAATCCTGAGCCGAAGAATCCATCATCACGTCAAGATAACTGTCCTCACCCACATTCCCGATGGAGAATAGAGTATTAAGTATTAAGTACTAAGTATTACCCCTTGGATGCGTTCGCTCCCATCGTGTCGAGACACAGCCTCTTCATCTTTTTCAGAATCTGTCTTCTCGTCCTCTCTCTGCTCAGCGAGTTCTCAATGTAGTCGACAATGTCCATGCCTGAAAACACTTCATTTAATTAATCGATAAATTATATTTTTAATCTACCGTAACAGCACAAACACTCGAAATATGAGCTACTATAGCTGCATCCCTCGTCCTTATGCTTCAAGTGACCACTACAGTTACCCATCCTATTAGCGTATCCCCTTCGTTCTACCGTACGCTTAAAGGGACCTGGTACTGCAAATGAAGTGAATTTCAGATTAAAGAGAATTTTATTCCGATTCGAACGCAAAAAACCGCATATTTTTACGATTTTTTTTTAAAATTAGTTATGAATTTTCAAAGATCCCGTTTCAGGCCAGAATGACCCGGCGCTATTGTGTTTAGCGGCTAAACACAGTAGTGCCGGGTCATTTCAGCCAAAAATGAGACCTTTGAAAATGCATAACTAATTTCAAAAAAATCGTAAAAATATGCGGTTTTTTTGCATTCTAATCGGAATAAAATTCTCTTTAATCTGAAATTCACTTCATTTGTAGTACCAGGTCCCTTTAACGTCAACAAACCGTACTCTTCTTGTACGCCTATAGTGCCCTCTTCTCCCCTCCCTCCATCCTACCGTACCCTCAGGTCGTTCGTCCATGTCCTTGTACTCGGCGTGGAGTGACCTCAATTCATCGTCCAGCTCCTCCGTCCACGTGTCCTTTTCCTCCTCCTTCACAGCACTGAAAATAGGGGCAAGTGACATCATTTCGGGGCTTGGCACCGTGCCAGAAATCTACAGTACCCCAGTTACATTATTATTCGCACCCTGCCAGAACCACAGTACCTACCAAATTTACCAATCAAAACACCAAACAGTACCAAATATACAGTAACAAACCTTATCAATAACTATTGTTGCATTCGGTCGTCACCTACAGTACCAATAGATCAACGCCGAAACTTTTACTACAATACTATCTTACAATCTTAATGAAATATCATCATCGTGCTCCACCGTACCTGTAGCTACCGTATCCGTACTGGATCTCGTACGCAGCCTGGGGCGTTTTCCAGAAGAGCGCCTCCGCTCCCATGTCAGCACCGATCGTGGAGAATGTGCCGAAGAATCTGCGCCGTTACAATACAAGAACTTTTTAACGATAACTCATCGAAGAACGGGAACCCTACAGTATGTTATAGGGTAGAAGAAACCCAAGACTACAATGGTCGGCATAGATTTCAGCGCCGATTATTTCATTTCTGTCAGTGCTCGAATATGCATTCTCTTCCCTATAAAAACATCCGGAGAGAGGAATCTATGTTTTCGAATTATTTTAGCATTCCACCATCCACCAAGATTCAAGGCCACACACTTCTTGCCGGTTATAGGCAGAGTGATACTACATAGAGCACGTCAAGAGACCATAGCGCCAAACATTATCCATGCAGTATTCGATGTTATTGTGCCCCTACAGTACCCGCGAAAGATGCGGTAGACTCACTTCTTGAGCAGATGGAATCCGAATTGGTAGATCTCGTAGAAGGCGCTCCTTTTCAGTTCCTGGTTAGTCCTTCCAGCCAACTTCTGCCGCAGCTTCTCAAGCACCATGAACAGCGAGACCTGCATTGTAAGAATTTTTTTAATAACCAGATTAAAAACATATAAAATATTAGTAGACCACAATCTCCTCATATCGGACGCTCTTTCATTCAGAGAGTGTGCGAAATCAACCGTGCTATCAGCGGCGTATTGTATTGTTATGTTTTTTTCTATGGAATACACTGTGACTGAATCTCGCATAGCTGGCCAACTACAAAATGGAGCTTCGAGAATTTTTAGATACAAAAATAGCGATGAGATCTCTGCATTCCTTTGGAAATGTATCAGCAATTAAAGTACTATAAAGCTGGCATATTCTTTACTAAAGTGAGACAGTTGTAATTGAATTCCACATATCGCCGCTAAAACATTTTCGCATGCAACCTCATCTCAATTTATAGTATTTTTCAAGTAAATCACATTGCCTGCTTTCTATTAAAACTCCACTAGTTTGCCAATTGTAGACGGCATCAATGCAACATTAGCACGGTTTAATGTAGGTATATTGTAGCCACACCGTAGATGCATACGGTACCCATCTACTCTATGCATAATTCAAGAGCAAAGAGCCTACACCTACACCTACTATACTATAGGAGGCATACGGTAGTCTTCTACTGTAGGTGTGCTGTAGTAGACATACGGTGCCCCTACTTTATCCATATTCCAGGATGAATACGGTAGCCTCCTATAGTAGGCATACTATAGCAGGCCCACCATGTACACCGTCGGGTGCAAATCCAGGTCGAAGGAGTACTCATCAATTCTACATACCCATTATGTCAACAATTCGAGAATATACTGTGAGTAGACGGTGTCCACCAATTCTACATTCCCACGGTATACTGTAGGCATACGGTACCCTCAATCAATCCCACAATGCTCTAGCATACTGTATCCACAATATATAGAAGTATACCGTACTCTCGAGCATAAGGTAGCATAACGCAGAGTATACGGTACTCACCATGTACACCCTCGGATGCAGATCGAGGTCGAATGCGACGCGGTGCAGCATCTTCACCAATGCGTGATTCAGCTCGGCGGCATTCGATTCAAAGTCGCCCAGCAGGTAGACGTACCTCAAACACGGCTTTATAATATTCGGCTTTTTGCTTTATAATATTCGGCTTTATACACGGGTTTTTTTTTGCTTCCTATTACTCTTCCGATTTCAGTACATGTTCATTTGGGATGAGCATCAGAGGTCACGGAAATATACAGATATCGATATTGAATAAATTAAATATTTTTATTATTTTTATTATTTAAATAACTATCCAACCATTTAAGGATGTCGTTCCTTGCGAACGCGTTCACGTGCGCCTTGAAGTCGAAGTCGACCTCTCGACGCTCGTATCTGTATCATTTACTTAGAATTACAAGGTGATTAACACTGGCAAGTGCGCTCTCGTGCAATTTTACTAAAGTCGGTGAAACACACAACAGCCTTGTGAATTGACAAAGCAAATGAAACAGAATGCGAGCCCTGGTCTTCACCTTCGGTTTGTACAGTAGTGTAAACAAAATTGCGACCCGAATAAGAACTTCCTAGTTTATTCATAAGCACTTGCCAGTTACCAACGAAACGGTGAAGTACTGGGCGAATCAGGATGTGAAGGATGTCAATCATTTGTTGCATATTCTTATTTCTGGTCTACAAAACGCTCTCCATGCCAAAATGAGATATAGGGTACGGGGAGTGGGCGCTTATTCCGTGAACGCACTGATGTGCATTTTGGAGCCAACTTTCAAGGATCCAATGGTGAAAGAAAGTTCAAACTACAAACTACAAAAGATCAAATTCTCACTTTGCATCGTCGTCCTCCGCCTCACTGTCGTACTCCTCGTCGTGCTCCTCATCCTGAAATATACTTATTTGTTCTTTTAGAAATATTAATTTCACGATTTTCTATTATCAATGTGATTCATAGACAATTATATTATTTGTAAATGGCGTACAACCGAGCCCCATCAAATGGACCACCATGCCATGAGTACATCTCTCCCCGCTGCGACACCGATCCACAGGGAGTGGTTACAATTATTTCTCGATCGGTAACAAAATTTCACCGGAACAATAGCGATACTACCAATTACAGCAAGATTCTGCATTACAGTAACACGGTCGTAAGTTACAGTAATAACCACAGTGTGACCCACCTCTGCTCCGCCGCTCTTCACTGCAGTGCTCTCCTCCATTTTCTGCTCCGCCACCGCCAGCTCGCCCGACACCTGCACACTTACTGTCGTTAGCAGATTTTCTCAAATAAAGGCAAATGCCTACAACGCCCTTGAAACTCTCCTAATTCATGCATCGATTTTCTGCAGTGCTCAACATCACCGATTTTATGTCGTTAGATACGTCTCCCAAACTAGGTCAATTTCCTACAGCGCCTCCTTCTCGTTGCTAACGACCGTAAGTCTCTCTTGCATACATTTTCGCCCGGCCGAGATCTCTCATTTTCACACACTCTCTCGCCTAGCATAAACACGTCAGATATTTCATAAACAGGTCAGATTTCTATCGGAAGTTCGATAAAGCAGGTCAGATAGGGGACAATTCTTACTAAACTCAACATTCTGCGCATTCCTAGATGGGTCTCGAGCCTCTAAACTGTTCAAAAAAGTGTAAACCGAGAATCTCGGCCAACGAAAATGTATGCTCTCTTGCCTGTTTGAGGTCCGTCACGAGGATGGCCTTCAGCTCGTTGGCCTCGTCCTCGAGCGGCATATCGCGCGCGCCGAACGCGCCCTCCGACGGCCAGAGCGCGCGCGCCGCGTGGTACAGCGAGACGGCGTCGAGCGCGCGGCCCGCGCGCAGTGCCCGCTGGATGCGCAGCATCGCAAACTGCCTGCAATACTACGGTAGAGCAGCATGAAGAAGCTGCTCATAGTCAGAGACAGTACGAGATTGATAATTGATTCAAAGTAAAGCATCAGTCGATATCAACGAGAGCAATAGGTTTTGATATTATCAATGGAAACTGCGACACCTATCCACCTTGTGCCGGTTTCACTATCAATTTGCCGCCCTCTACTAATTTCAAATTCTACTTCCTGGCGTCGTCTTTCAACTTCCACTCCACTTATCATTCTTCAACCTACAGTACCCTCGTACCGTATCCCTGGAATACTGTAGACCAGAGGGTACGGTAGGCATACTACTCTCACACTCACTGATGGACGTCGTCGTCGACCTCCAGCAGGACCTCGATCGGCCGCACCTCAACCGACTCCGCCTCCTCGCCACGAAGGATCGACCTGAGCAGCACAGTCATTATAGTTCACACAGGCTCATGGGGAGCATAAAAATACGGTCATGGTAACTTGTTGAGCAATGTGTACATCGGCGCAGCAAAAAAAACTTGTGCGAATTACGCAATGCGCATATGCGATCCATTCCTACATCGTGATTGTCAGTTCGCGATTTCCCTCGCTGTTTTGAAAGTTTGAGGTCCTTGCGCGAAAACCCATATTTGCTCGCTGTTTCGCACGGTGCTTTCTTTTCGAGTCTGCGGACCGTCGCTGTTTTTTTTTCCTTGTAGGGATTTTGAGCGTGTTTGTAGTTCACACCGTGTCAAGCGGGGGAAGAATCCTCATTAGCGTGGCGCGACTGTCTGGGGGATTAGAGGGCGAGAGAGTGAGAGAGCGAAAATCGATGCTAATTGAGCGGTCGGTTTTTGGAGATTTGGTTTCAAGCTCATAACTCCTATATGAGAGAAGCTAGAGACTAGGTGAAAACGGCAATAGGTAGAGAATGTGCTTCTTCATATCATATCCAAAAACCAGGGGCAGCGGATTCCTTGCAACCGAGTATGAGTGGAATTTCTATTCTCAGAATTTGTGTAGTACTCTACTATTCTAATCATAGGGAAAAGCTAAGATCGAAATCGAAAAATCGGCCCTGAGCATTTTGTCAGGAAGTGCTTTGTCCAAATGTGTGAGTGATCTACATGGCTCTACCTCACTTCTCCAATGAGTTAATAGCTCTCGCATGCGGAAAACAGCCTTTTTTGCCCTTTTTCGCGGGGTTTTCGACTTTTCTGAGTTTTTACTAACATAATGAGTTCAAATTCGATTAAATGATCATCCAGAAACCCTATGGAAGAAGTTTGGCTAATCTCATATTGTGATGTCATTTTAGTATCTCGATGTTTCTCACGCGGATGCTATCTCCTCTGTGCACATCTGATATATGGTCATGGGATATTAACTACCATTTAGAAAAAGCCTTTTCTCACAACTTGCTCTTAGCCGATTTGTAAATTTCGATCTCATTATTTTATTAAAAACTCAGAAAGGTCGAAAACCCCGCGAAAAAGGGCAAAAAATGTTGTTTTCCGCATGCGAGAGCTATTAACTCATTGGAGAAGTGAGGTAGAGCCATGTAGATCACTCACACATTTGGACAAAGCACTTCCTGACAAATGCTCAGGGCCGATTTTTCGATTTCGATCTTAGCTTTTCCCTATGATTAGAATAGTAGAGTATTACACAAATTCTGAGAATAGAAATTCCACTCATACTCGGTTGCAAGGAATCCGCTGCCCCTGGTTTTTGGATATGATATGAAGAAGCACATTCTCTACCTATTGCCGTTTTCACCTAGTCTCTAGCTTCTCTCATATAGGAGTTATGAGCTTGAAACCAAATCTCCAAAAACCGACCGCTCAATTAGCATCGATTTTCGCTCTCTCACTCTCTCGCCCTCTAATCCCCCAGACAGTCGCGCCACGCTAATGAGGATTCTTCCCCCGCTTGACACGGTGTGTAGTAGGGTTACGGATTTGACTCAGTTGGAGAGGCAGGAAAACAAAGGATTTTCATTTATCTCTCCTCGGATCAAGAGGCAGGAGGCGCCTCCCTCATTTTAATACGATTTTCATTTGTCTCCTCTCATTTGCCGCGAACAATGGGAGGCGCCTCATTCTCACTCTTTCGTCTCGACCACGAGTTGGTGTATACTTTGCTGGTACTACCGTATCCGAGTACTTTCAGGGGATTTAAGTATTCATGATGCATACAATTCCGGGCCGATCTTCACATTTTCGTTATAATGTAACCCCGCTACCGTATCCCCGAATACGATAATCAAGAAATGTAATACTCCTCTGAAATTCAACTTCCTGAAAAAATCCCGACTCGATTTAGTGAAATTAGTTTTTTTCGATGTACTGTAACTACGCTACAGTAACCCCAGACACGGTAGAAACGATGCAGTTAATCTCAAAGAAACTAATTATTCGATGTCTGCCTCCTTCAAAAATCCCGGCCCGATCTTCCTCATTTCATATACTACGATAGACTAGTTTCTTTTAGATAGTTCCAAGAACATCGATAATCCAATTATCCAAATGAGGGAGGCGCCTCTCAAAATGTCTCCGTAAAGTGAGGCGCCTCACTGGAGACATTTTGAGAACGAGACATTCGAGTGACCGGTGCCTCGAGTTAGAGCTGCCTCCGATCCGTAACCCTAGTGTGTAGTTGATAATTATTAATTGTATCAATTTTCTTCTCTGAGCGCTGACATATCAACGGTCCCATTTTGACATGGGCACATATCACCGCGCGGTGACACCGATCCGCCGGGTGCGGTGTAATCATTGCGATGCATTAATAAGCAGAAACGATAAATAATGATATTTCAGTACTCGATACGGACGTGATACTATAAACCTGCGGCGTGGTAGTGTAATCACCATGTAGTCTCCAGAGAATAAAGAAAAGGGTAATACATATTTACGGCACTTTACAAAAGACTGATTTCTACGGCAATGCATTTATAAATGAGCTAATCATTTAGTGATCCTCCGTTTCAATCGTGTGGCAATAAGCAGATTGTTTAGGGATTCAACAAGCATACACATTTACAAAGCATTTTCTTCAACCGTTACGATTTTCGGTGAAAGCTCAATTAAAATCGCCCAATATCTTTCTACCCTACCCGTGTAGTATTCTTCACTAGCCTACCCTCCTTGGCAGTATCCTACACCTCTACCGTGCGCCTGCAGTATTCCTTCCTTTTACCGTATTCTCACTTCTCACTTACTGTGTTCTACAGTATCCCCCTTTTCCCCTACAATATTCCCCTCCCCTCTCCCCGCTACCGTACTTCACTTTCTCCTCCATCTCATCCCACATATCCTCCGCCGCCGTTTCCTTCATGCCATCGAGCTGCTCGTTGACCTCCTTCTGCCGCGCGCGCTCCTCCGCCTCCTCGTCTAAATGAGAGAGAGTGGTTACGGTAGGATTACGGTAGGTATATCGGCTACGGTACATATGAGTGGGCAATCTGTTACTGCAGACGCCAGTTGGTAATTGTTCGGATTCTACTTCTAATGTAAATGTACGATCAATATGCGCACTACCGATTATAATAGCAATCCATCATATGCTACCGCAAAAACGTCAAACCGCCTTGTGAAAGCCGTATCCCCCCATTTAGATTCTGTGGCCTTCATTCTCTGCGAAGTTAGTAAATTCATTTTTACAAAAAAAATTCACAACCACTTCTAAATCTACGAATGATGCCGTTCACTTCTCCCATCTCCTCTCGCTTCTGCACCTACCTCTCCAACCCTCCATCACCACCGTGAGCTGCGGGGATTAATGTGCTCCTACCGTATGCCATCCTCTCTTAACAACTACCGTAACCCTCTCCCTCTCTCAATCAGCCGATTACTGTAATCCCCCACTCCTCACCATTCACCACCATCTCCTCATCCCCTCCCTTGTCCGCCTTCTTCTTTCCTCCTCCCTTGTGCTTGCGCACTCTCGTCTTCTTCGTCACCTGCGAATTATGCATTATATTTACTTTCGAATGAAACAGGGGACATAATTGTCCGCTGCTGCCACTTTACGGTATACCGCCCTCGTGCAGCGCCAATCCTGCTGGTTGCGCTCCGCAGAGCCAGTTGCAACCACGCCCCCAATGGGGAAAACTACGCAAAAAATGACAAACCGCGTTCACGTACATATGCAAATGATTTTAATTAATTAGCTATGCAGCGCCACAGAGAGTGGGCAAACTTTTAAGCGTTTATTAAAATTAATTAATTAACTAATTAGGGGGTACCTGTGTGAGTATTCCTGCCTTGTGGCTGCGTTCGAGCAGTCGGAAGTAGTGGTGGTTGACGAGAACGAGCTCACGGAGGAACGTCTTCGAGAGAACGCCCGGCTGAAGAGAGAGATTAGAGAGAGAGATCAAAATAAAAAAAAGATAAAATCAAAATGCTTCCCCCATAGCTTCATTTACAGACCAACATTTTTCCACTATAAGAGAGGTATCACGAGAGATTGCAGGAAAAATCCACATTTCGGAACAATTTTCGAAAAAGTATTTTTGATTTCGATCAAACTTTTATGAGAGGAATCGCGAGAGATTCGACCACTTCGGCTATGGCCAGGACGTAGAAATTCATGATTTTTAATTTGGTCTAAAAACACCATACAAGTTGTTTTAGGCGATTCTTAAAGCGAACTTTTTGAGAGAGAAAAATTCGAAAAAATTTCAAGGCTGAATTTCATTTTTGAAGAAACTCTACTTTCCAAGGTCCTATTGTGTACTAATGTTGTCATAGTCATAAGAGAAGATGCTCGGGAGAATATTTTTGCAGATACATGCAAATACTAAAATGGTTATCTCGTTTCCAACACTCTTCATGTGATGGTCGGTTTCTTATTTTACACCGCTAGTTTACCAAATCCTGGCGAATTTCAAATTGTTCGGAGAGTTTCATTGAATCATTTTATAGTTGACATATTGGAAAACTTAGTTGTTGTAGCTGCCCACGATGAAGAGATAAAAACTCACTTTCAATTTTCCGACTGCTCTTAGCATGATGAGAGAAATTCTAAGGGTATAGCTAGCGGTGTAAAATAAGAAACCGACGAGTGTTGGAAACGAGATAACCATTTTAGTATTTGCATGTATCTGCAAAAATATTCTCCCGAGCATCTTCTCTTATGACTATGACAATATTAGTACACAATAGGACCTTGGAAAGTAGAGTTTCTTCAAAAATGAAATTCAGCATTGAAATTTTTCGAATTTTTTTCTCTCAAAAAGTTCGCTTTAAGAATCGCCTAAAACAACTTGTATGGTGTTTTTAGATTGTTTATGAATATTTACACTGCAATTTCGTGACAATGGCCTAAAAATTTTTTTTTCAAAAAAAAGTTCGGCTTAGCGCAATTGCCACGCAAGATCAGATTTGGCCGATTTCTGGGTTCTAGTGAGCAACCTAGCTGCACGTTCGAACAAACAAAGAACCTATCACTGCTTTTTACTTTACAGCGATTAATAACATATTTTGTGAAACCGACCGCTTCTCTCCACTGCATCAGCCAGGAATGAGTTGGAACAGTTATAACTGTAGCCGAGTCTTTTCTCTATCTAACAAACAAAACCGCAATTCTCTACCTTTATTTTGAACCGAGTTATGATTTCTCAAACTTTGACCTCTCGGCGGAAAAATCCGAAGACTCCAGGTTTGGATATGTTTCACGCGATTGCGAATTTTTTTTCAAAATTCTGTCAACGCCAATCGATAGAGGAGGTGTTGAAATACCTTAGAAAAAATTTTCAGCCAAATTAAAAATCATGAATTTCTACGTCCTGGCCATGGTCGAGTCTCTCGTGATTCCTCTCTTATGTGAGAGTACACAAGAGACAAGAATTCGAAATATCCTGATCCCAGGTCTCAGAGCCGGCTTTTAGGAATTTGCCGGTTCTGTCGCCGGAATCGTCATAACTTTCTTCAGAATTGCACTATAACGCCCAAATAGGGCTCAAAATGTGCGGAAGAACTAGGTAAACAATTTTTATGTCGGTTATTAGTGAGCATCTGTCTGACCTAGAAAGTTACTAGAGAAATTTCGATTTTGAAAAGTTTCCAAAAATTATTGCATAGTTTAGATGGGCGAACCCAAGAAGTTTTTGTTCAGAATATGAAAGAGCACGTTGACTATAGTCAGGTAAAAAATTAAAATCGAGCAAAAGTGGGGGGGGTCTTCTAGGTGAAAAATCGCTCTGTATGTCAAAATCGTAATTTTTTGAAATTTTGGAAAAAAATGATACTTCTAAAATCACTTCTAATATATTTTTTTGTAACTCCGGAGCGAAATTGAGTTTGTTAAAAATGGGTTGAGATCATAAGGTCAGCGTAGCTCCTCACAATAAAATGTCAAATTACGTCAAAAATGATGAAGTTTTTGATTTTATTGTGAAGTAGTACGCATATATTATGTGTTGATATCATTTTTACCATTCATAAAGTGACTCAGTAGTTACGAAAAAATATATTAGAGGTGATTTTAGAAAAAATGATTTTTTCCAAAATTTCAAAAAATTACGATTTTGACATACAGAGCGATTTTTCACCTAGAAGACCCCCCACTTTTGCTCGATTTTAATTTTTTACCTGACTATAGTCAACGTGCTCTTTCATATTCTGAACAAAAACCTCTTGGGTTCGCCCATCTAAACTATGCAATAATTTTTGGAAACTTTTCAAAATCGAAATTTCTCTAGTAACTTTCTAGGTCAGACAGATGCTCACTAATAACCAACATAAAAATTGTTTACCTAGTTCTTCCGCACATTTTGAGCCCTATTTGGGCGTTATAGTGCAATTCTGAAGAAAGTTATGACGATTCCGGCGACAGAACCGGCAAATTCCTAAAAGCCGGCTCTGAGACCTGGGGCCAGGATATTTCGAATTCTTGTCTCCTGTGTACTCTCACATAAATGTTTGATCGAAATCAAAAATACTTTTTCGAAAATTGTTCCGACCTTCCTGCAATCTCTCGTGATACCTCTCATAAATAGTGGATTGCGCCTAAAAGCGAAAAGTGCCCGGTCCAGACAGATTACAGCTACCATGGGGCAACTTCGGCCAAAGTATTGAATTCTACAAAATCCGATGACCTTTGCATCTTCGGAGAAACGAAGCAACAATAATATCATCAGGATATCATCGGTGATTGCGTGTTTCTTGCAGCCATCAAGTAGGAACAGTTAACCCAGAATCCAATTATCGAGATGGTGCTCAACTACATTACATATTTATCCTGACATCAAGGCAAGGGCCTGCAGGAGGTATCATTCGGGGACAGAGGTGGTCGGGATCTTCGAATTCGAGGCAACTGGGTCAAGGGAATGGATCATGCTTGGCTTCCTTGGTCAATTGTAGTGCCGATCTTGGACGATAGACATTGAGCGTAGAAGTAGATCTTCCAGCTTCCAGTGACGTCCTGACTAGCGTGTATCAACCAAAGTGGGAACTCACGTCGTAGTCTTGTCGACTGGGGCCTTTCTTGAAAGTTGACGACTTGAATTATATGTAGTCGATCCGAGTCCTCTGCTCGAAGTGGTACCGGGTGGGCGAAATACTTGCCGGGTTGCCCAAGCTGACTGGCAAGGATTCTCCAAACTGAGGTGGGAGAGGAGCGGGGAGACTGTCGACCGCCCGTCACGAGGCACAGAATGAAGAATGGTGCTCAACTACGCAGAATAAAGAATGGTGCTCAACTACGCAAGAACAAATAACCGTAATCTCACCATGAATCCGCGCATCAGATTGGTGCTCAGGTCGCGGTACTCGTCCATCTGCAATATAAAAAATCAATATCAGCCAACTTCTACAGTAACGAACTTTTGAAATAACCTGTTCTTGGCTACGTTATACGAACAAAAAAAACCCTGACAAAGACTCACGAGCCATTGATAAGTCAAGAAAAAACTCACAAGAAAGGGATATGAATACGATAGGTATCTAAAAATTAAAGGGTTCTCTCACATTCACACACTCTCTAGTCCCTGACCCCATTCTGGAGGAGGTGCTTGGATCATGTGGCTCACCCTCAGAATGTGTTTGCAGGCACTTGACGCGTCTTCCTTCTCCTCCTCCGTCCCGCTGTCCAGCATGTACTGGTGGCTGAAATTTCACAAAATAATTACAAAAATATTAAAAATGTGCAAAAAAAAATGTCCTAAAGTTAATTTTGTGATTGCTAAAAATCGGGCAAAAGGTTCTGAAGAGAGTGGGATTCGAACCCACGCCTCCGAAGAGACTGGTGCCTTAAACCAGCGCCTTAGACCGCTCGGCCATCTCTCCACGCTACTACTCGCCACGGAATTACTACACCAGGCCAGGGCGATAGAGAGAAATACGCACGCCCATCGCTCACACATGTTTACGCGATGCACATTCGCATTTCAGAGGGGAGGGGAAAACAAGAAAGGGTTCTGGGGCGAGAGAGTGTGAGGGAAAATGAGGATGCGGCGATGACTCTCTCACGTTTGCACACTCTCTCGTTCCTAAACTCACAAAAGAATCAGCTCCTTGTAGGCGGAGAGAGCAAACTGCGCCCGCAGCCCGTACCGACGACCCTCCTTCTTCTCTTGCTGCAAATGAGGGGATTGTTTTTTTCTTACATTTACAATTCCACTTTCTCATTGTGCCCTTCTTGAGTAGTGTCTTTCGTGCTAGGCGCTATATCAAAAGGTGAACTCAAGAAGCAAGTGCGACATACAGATGATCTGGCGTTGCACTCTGCGGGTATAGCATCTAACATCACGTGGCAACCCACTGTGATTGGGTAACTGTCGGGAATATTTACACATTACTATTATTATGATATTTTGCATAATTCATAAATTAAGTAATTATTTAATTAACCGACCTTGGCCAGCTCGAGGTAGTTGTCCAGCTGCACCTGCACTTGGTGAAAGCCGTCGACGCCGAGAGAGTACGACACCTAATTGTTAATTAGAATTATTAATAAATTAAATTATTAAATATAGATAAGTTACTCAGGTCGAAAGAAGGCACGTTAAGAACGGTAAAACCTGCCCGAATTGTGCATTCAAATTCCAAATTTTGAAGAAGAAAAACATTTGGAACACGAGTTATTCTCAAACAGGTGATCTCGCGTCGCACTCTTCTCATTTAAGATCCGATGCGGTATGCCCAGCTAATAAATTCGTCGCCGGAAGTATCTTCCTCGCAAAAAAAGACCGTGCAAATGTACAGTAGCAACTGTTGGATGGCAACATCGGCACTACTGCTGTGTTTGGGACCAGCCATTCATTCCACGGCTAGAATCACTTATTTCACATCCTTTCCCATTTCCTATCCTTCTCATTTCTGATCTGTTCACTCATTCGAGGTGGGCTGGTCCCAAACACAGCAGTAGTGCCGCAACTTCTACCGTAATCCACCGTATACCTTCTCTGCGCGCATCTTTGCGAGTCGCGCGAACTGCACGCAGAAGCGCTGCAGCAGGTAGTAGTGCAGGTCGGCCTGTCGTTGACCGACGGAGCGGCGGGAGTCGAATGCCTGAACATAAAACAGTATGCATATCTAATTTAAAATACAAGTTTATCAGATCTAAAATAAAATTTCAGTCTGTATATTGGCCGTCTGCTGCACTATCTGCACTAAAACCCCGGTAGCAAACTCAGAAAAAAACAAAATTTTTTTTGGCCCGCATTGGAATAAACACTAGCTACGTGGGGGACTAAGCTTTTTGGACTAGTCACGGGAACAATAATTCCTGCACAATAAGAGATAGTGTTCCATGGAAGTTGCTTCATTTTCTTCATAAAAAATCGATAATCCACACCGCTTCCTTCGTCGTCTTCATCAGCCGATTGTACGCATCGTCGATCAGGCGAGTGACGAAACCCTGCAATCGCCGACCATAAATCACTCTATCTTCTTTCCGACCTACTGATTTCTTTGTTTTTTTCTCGTTTTTGTCATGTTTTAGCAATATTGTTCCCCTATACAAGAACAACGCTGCGTACTCTACCTACCCCCAGCACCGGCTCCGGCCACATCCACAATGTGGCCTCCTACCCAGTTCCTTGACGGTGATCGTGTGTTCCACCCAGCAAACATGACATTCTATACACCCTTAAACTCCAATATTGATTGATCTTGGGCTCGTTAAAAAAATACATTCAAAGCGTTAACAACAATGGTTTACAGTACGTCCTACTCATACCGTGTTATCAATCACCTATCTGACCCACCGCACTCTCCCCTCCCCTACCGTACCTTTATCTTGAGTCGAATCTCGATGGATGACAGGAACGTCCGCTGGCTGCACTCAAAGGGCCGTCGGTTGGCGGGCGTCCGCTTCTTCGCCTTGCGCGTCTCCAGAAAGTCCATCGCATTGACGTCCTTCACCGCCCTGCGATTGGTGTCATCACTATGTAATATTGCGTCATCATTATCAAAAATTGTGCCAACACCGTGCAATATTCAGTTACCACTACGCTATTCTAACATATTTTCCCGCATGTCAGCTGTGGCATTACATTTAGTACGTTTGTTGCTCCACGCATGAAACAAACAAAAAATATGTCAGATTCTTGTTTCAACATCCTTGTGTAGAGGTAATGTGCTGTCAACATCAATGGTTTTTTCAACTCAATTAGTCAGAAAAGAATAAAAAAATACTTTAAAGCTTCTTTTCGACTTTTTTTCGTTCCAAGTAGATTTTTTATCCTACATTAGTTGATTAGCAGACCATCTTTTCCATCCAAACCAAACCCACTTGTTGATCACGATATCTGATGCAAAAGCTATCCGTAAGATTCTTGTTTCACCGCCCTAGTATAGATCTGTATGTGATATCAACATCAATGGTGTTTTACCTAGTTCTCACTACACGTTCCCATTAGCAGACCAACGTCTAGTTCTCACTCACTTGTTAATAACAATATCGTAGTTCGCGTTGACCGCCTTCATTCCCCGCACGGTGTACGAACCCGCAAAGTTCGTGTGTCTGCAATGAGATTAATTCTTCCGCGGTGAAAGAGAAGTATATCGGGAAATTATATGAATTTTCGTCTACTAAAGCAACTCGCAAAATTCGTGTATCTGCAATGAATACAGTGGCGGAATGATTGATAGCTGATTCCATCACAGTTGAAAATAAAATTGAATGTAAATAGTATTTAAAGAAGGCATCAAAGAGTAATTGATGCCATTTCGCTAAATTACTATTTAATTATATCAACCCGCAAAATTCGTTTGTCTGCAAAGATATGAATACTTTCGCGGGAAATAAAGATGTTGATGTTGGCATGGGCAGATTTTATTATAAACCGATTTTCTAATCAACTAATAGTTACATATTCCGAGGCATCGCTAATCATCTGCTTTATTGTCACAACCCGCAAAATTGGTGCGCCTGCAATCAGACTATTCCTTGCACAGGTCGCATAAATCTGATTTTAAAAAGTCGAGGTTGTTCTCATAGTCGGATGTTTAACCAAATATCTACTATCTATCGGGAAATGATACCATCTCTCGCTTAATAACGCAACCCCTTTGTGTCTCTGTAAGGAAATGAATACTCTCAGAACACAGATCGTCGTTCCCAGAAGAAAAGGATGGTGTAGAAGTGTCATATTTTGCTCTAGATGTCTGCAGGCATTTAGGTTGTTTCGCACATCTGCTTTTTCTAGCAATACTGTTATAAAAGGAAACTGCCATTCAAAAATGGGGGAAACGTGAACTAAGGAGGTGTGCCAGTATAAATGCTCGTAATCATTCCGTTATCGAAACCCGCGAAAATTGTGTTTCTGTATTTCTCTAAATACTCCTCTTCTAACATATTGCTGATTCGAGCTCGATTTTGGCATACTAAAAAAAAGTTGGTAAGGGTAAACGTATTCTAAATTTCCCGCTGCACTACTATTCTGTTATCCCCCCCCCCTCTACCTCGTCCCCTTTTAGAGATCACTGAGTCTGCTCCCGGAGATGAGTTAACCTGGTCGTCCGAGTCCCCTTCCTCGGATCCCCCCTCTCTCAGTCCACACAGAGAACAACGGCCAGACGATCGAACTACGCATTGCGCCCATAGCAGATGGTAGTAGGACTGTCGAATTACAAAATCCAATATTAATTTCATTTGGCTGTGCCTTGATGTCACAGAAAAATCAACAATAAATTTTAACAGATTGAACAAAAACAAGACATAAAGTTCTTTGACCACTGGTGTCATCGAGAACATTATTTTGGAACTTCTACAAAAAACATGTGACACTATATGAAGTGCACGTTCACCCTCTGGTGAGAACAGAGTGATAAGATTCTTAGTTTCGGAGTTACAGATCTTTAAAATAGAACATTTCTTGAATCGTGAGATGTGAACTTACATTTTCGAGCCATCGTATCTAACTGTCTCTATGAAGTAGCTAGGTCCCACTACTAGTCCTGCATTCAGTATAAACCACTTGTTTCTGATCCTACGTCTTTCCGCCAAGGAAAATCAATGCAAAACAAAAGTGGTCATGGACCCGAACCTGTGAACTTCGATGGTAACCTTCTTTCGCCAATGCGAACAGTTAGCCACAAACTAGTGGGCGATGAAAAGAGGAATACTTACTGTATATAAATATATTGGAAAAATTGAAAAGAATGCGCGTAGTCCAAACCCGTTCAGAAATTCGCAGATATCAAAATCGACAAAGACTTATGCAACAGCCTTATATATATATATATATATATATATATATATATATATATATATATATATATATACCATCACTCAAAATCAAAAACATGGTGCTTGAAATAATATCGATACCGTAATATGTCTGAATTACGTATCTAAGGTACCTCTTGCCCATAATCTTCCGCTTCATCTCCTCCATCGTCGACCGCTGATTCTCCACAATCTGCAATCAATAATTTCTACCGTATTCACTATACCGTTATTCAAATTCCCCACTTCATAGTTACCGTATCCATCCGCACCTTATTACAACATATTACTGCATCGTTATCTGTTCTTCGTATACAAAATCACAATACAGCCATAAGTAGCCACCGTATCCTTAGACACAAACTACCGTAACCCTTCACATCCCCTGACTACAGTAACCTGCTGCAGTTCTGCCTCCGTCTTCTTCTTCTCCTCCTCACTCCTGCCGTGCTCCGCCGACACGAGGTCTTCCGGGCGCTGCGAATACCCAATACAGAATAACAATAAATTAATAAATCTTCAATATAATTAACAGATCTACAATGCTGTAGCGAAAATCACACCCAGGTAAAGTAATTTTTTGTATTCAGTAAGGTGACATGAAACGACTGTTTTTCGAAACTTTAATAGCTCTCATAAACTTGCTGAAACGCAAAACTCACGTGCTCTTTCAACATGAGGGCGAAGATTTCCAGAATTGAGAGATGGAATTCGCGCTCTCGCCGATCCTTTGAAATCTCCATCAGAAGCGTGTCCAGACCTTAATGTGTTGGATTATATTTTAGAAAACATATAATTTTAAACAACAACAAAAAAACAAAACAACTATATTGTTTATTTTTTTCGTTGGAGGGATCACAATTTTCCTAAAATATCATCCCACGAAGATGGACAAACTGAATCCGTGAATTTTCACCCACATATAGTTTGATGCTGAAACGTTCAACTCACAAGCGAGCTTCTTAAATTTCTGCACCTAATATTCATATGCATAATTAGATAAATGCATAACTAATCAATAAATTATATTTTAATTAATTACCCGCATCGATGGCCGCCTCGACGAGTCGGTCGTGCGACGACGAGTCGTACGTCGTGCGCTGCAATTAAACATTTAATTAATTATTACTGCTGTTTTACTAATTATTCCCCACAAATTATAACCGAATCCCATTCTCAAACGCGTTGCATTGAGAAATGAGGGAGTAGATTCCATTTTTACAGTTGCAAAAAAAAAGAAAATTATAGGTGTTTCGCTGTCTCAATGTGTGCTTGTAAAGAGAGTTAGTTTCAAATTTCGATTTGAAGTTTCATTTTAGTTTTTTTTTAATCGATTATATTCTTGTCATGTATTAGACCAAAAATACACGGTAAGCCATATTTTTCGCTCGAAGTACACAAGCTAGAATATGCACCGTCAGTTGGCGGTACTATTTTATCAGTGCTCCCGACTGGAATTTCCTGCAACCATAGCTCTAAAAGTGGGTTGAATTCGACCTGACAGGTTCGGGTATAAGGCGATTACCTAGAGCCGAGATACCCACACTGTTTGTAGCTACCATTGCCCCAATCAATTAAAAACCTGAAGCGAATTGTGAAAATCTGCGGCACTCGGAAATAAATGTGCCCGACTGTAAAAAATGCATTTCCTAGTGCAAATTTATTTCGCGAAAAAAACGTGCCCTCCCGTGCAGCTAGCCAGTAAGCGATATTTTTGTTAGAAAGAGGTCCATCAGAGGAATCGAAAAAGCTAAAGATCGGCAGGTTTTTCTTCCTGGAAAAATTCTAGTAAAAATAATTTAAATCCGTCGATTTGACTTTTTGACCTATGCCTGCAACCGTATACCTTGTCGTCGATGTCGACGGGCGTGATGCTGAACATGTAGCGGATGAAGACGACGATGCGCTCCATCACCAGTCGCTGCTCCTCGTTGCGGTCGTCCCATGTCTGGAGCGGGAATAGGTCGTCAATCGATAATTAGCGATACAATACTACCCCGAAAATTACAAAAATAATCGATAATTGCACATAACCAACCATAGTAGTTATCATATGGTAACAGAACTTATTAAAAGCCCTCAAACTATTGAAGCCGAAAGAATATGACATACTAAAACACTGACACTGAAACCCCGATCAGCCGTGTACGGCAAAATTGGGACGGCATTGGTTACGGTAACATACCGTCTCGACGAAGAAATGATTCAGCTTGTTCCTGAGCACCGTAAAGAGACCCTTGTCCGCACACGCCAATTTTGCCCTGCAATTTAATTTGTAGCTTTACTATTCTTTCCATGTCTGATAACCATTCAAAACCCCACTGAATGTAAGTAAAGAAATATTTTCGGTAATGTCAGTATTGTCCCACACAGTGAGCGTTATGGGACACAAACATTATGAAGAGATAATAATCGATTATCTAAAGTACCCTACTCTACCGTACCTCGTGAGATTCTCCTCGAGTTGCTTGAGCATCGCGAACTGCTCCTTCGTCTCGGGCGCCTTGCCGTGCAGCGACACCGTAGAGGGCTGGCACAGATTCGCCGCCAGACTGTAAGTCGACCATTTTTTCATTACTTAATCTATATTTTACTGCACATGTTTCACAGAAAGGATAAAAATAACGTAATTTTCACAACGCGAGCGTAGATTGAAGAAGCAAAGATCGGACAAGATGATGTGACCCGTCATTTAACAAAATCGGACAGATTTTTGCAAGCTCTTTAACGTTTTATTTGGCTTCAAAGACAATAGGAGAGCAACAACAAGCATATTCGCCTGCACAAAGCAGAGATTCGCCAATTTTTCAATCTGTACTTTTCGCATGGCTCATCGCGTCAGATCACATTTGGTTCTAGATTACATTGTAATTTCCCTCTAATTGAGCACTTTTCAGTATTGTCTAGCACACAATGATCACTTATCGAGCATTGGCGACACAGAGATCACAGAGGCTCAAAATCTAGATCCTCTACAAAACAGAGGATGCCTATGTGTGAACTTTCCGTTGCTCACTACTGTAACTTGCGGAGTGCATCAGGCACTATACCGTAGTGAGTGCAGCTGATTCTCGGACCTCATTTTTTATCCGCCTTTGAACCCGCGTGGAGATGCGCCAGGCTTACTTTCAAATAGTCTAAATCACTAAGCTCACCGCAGCGCGAGGTCGAACATGTCGTCCTTGAGGTCCTTGGTCTTGATGATCGGGATGAGATCTGATCCGACCACATTGTGCTGCCCGCAGCACCGTCGCACCAGCAGATCCGCGCCGTCCGCCCGCAAGAACCGAATCAGGTCCCGGATCGACTCTGGAAGTGGTACGGTGCTTATCGATTGACTTTCGCTCGAACATTTTTTTCCGACCAAAAATAACGTTCTTCTGACAGGGTTAACCGGTCAGAAAGTCAACGAAAAAAATGAACATTTGAGCAATTTTCGGAAAACCTCGGTTGGATCATGGATTTGTCAAAATAGAGAGAGAATAGCAGATGAATATCTAATGGCTCATTGTTAATGTAGGGCTAATCGAAAAATCAACTGAGGAAGCGGGAACGTGGCCAACTTCCCCGGCTCACGACCAGAATATCTCTGTTCGCTCACCAAGGCAATCCGGCTCGGGGAAGTACACCCCGTCCTCCACGAAACCGAGCGCGCCGATCGTGCCCTGCACCACCGTCTCCATGCTAAAGAAAATCAAATTATTGCAAGAATTTTATTTTGAAAAAAAAAAGAAAAAACAATCCTTCTGGAGAAGAAAACAAGGAATATTCAAAGACAATGCCGGAGGCAAACACGAAAAAAATATAAATTATATCCTGTCCCAGCTGGTGGAATGATTAAAACAAAGAAAACGAGAGAGAAAATCAATAAAACAAGCCAGAAAAGAGCAGAGTTCAAATGCGGGAAATTGGCGCGCGCTAGAAGGTTGAGGAAATCACTTACAGTAATCCGGGGATTATAATCACCGACTGATTTTATTGTCTTCTTTGAATACAGTAATACTTTACTTTTGTATTTTTAATAATTCTGTTAAATGTTTTAAATGTACTGTCTCAGTTTCTCATGATATATAGCTTGGCCGAATTATTTTATCAGATCCAGATAAATCACAACCTTCGAATTGTTTGGTACAACATTGTATCTCACAGTGAGATTAATACTTTGGACTTTCAATGGAACTGTTGAACACGATTACTGATCACACATGTACTGTAGTTCACGGGAATCCATTCGGGAAATGCTCAATATGGCTAAGAAAATATTGCAATGTCAATCCTGGATACGGTATGAGACGGGTACAGCAATGCCTATTTTCGAACAAAAGGCGAAATTGGAATTTTACAAGCCGTAGGTACTACGAGAACTGTACATCTACACACTACATTTTACAAAATGAGGTTCATATGTAAATTTACACTCTCAAAAGGCACTTGGTCTACAAGCAGACACTACGAACGTATTTTTCTACATCTAGCACAAACAAAGTTCATTTAGAAGCGAGGTGCATACAAGACGGGGCAGCTTGTTACCTTCTTCTGCAGCCGATTATTGGGTCTCAACGTTGTGTAAGTCGTGGGTGCCACGAGTGCGTGCATTGAGGGGACGTTTCCCTCGACGGAGCTCGTCGAGTCAGATGATGACGAACTGCCCAGTCGATTCGAACGTCTGTTTCGAAACTGGAACACAACACCGCCGTTGGGCGCACGAGCTGTACCATTGGGCACACAACGCGCTACACCATTCCCCGCCACCGCACATCGCACACGACCACTGGAAAGGGAAAGCACCACTCAACGGCACACTCACACACACGAAGAGGGCGTAATGATCTGAATTAGTACTGTCTGCACACTCTGTCTCTTTCACGAAATGAAAAGTCAGATCATTACCCCCTCAAACACACGTGGATTATCTAGCCAATCTGTACAAGGGTACGATTGCCACAATAAAAGAAGCAGTAAATTACTTCGGGCCGAGTTCTTGCATTTCTCTCACAGGCGGAACAGATTTGCTGGAATCGATGGCCGGCGGAGGAGGCAGGGTGAGATGACGGGATATCTGCAATGAGTTGCTTCCGTTCACCTATTATTGAATATAACAAAATATCGATCAAAATCAATATTTGGCAGGTCCATACAATCTCATGCTCGGGTATTCCAGGAAATCTTGAGAAATCGGTAATGATACAGATGATTTTCAGAGAATTACGGTCCGTAACTTACTTGACTCATTCGTTCAGCGACATCTCTCCTCCGCTCCTCCGTGGCGCATCCTGGCTGCAGCAACTCAGCAGCCAGTTTCTGAGATAACATGCTTTTCAGCAAAAAAAACTACCTCGAAAGAAAACTCGACCTATGAATCTGAATCATCGGAGACGCTGGAAACTAGAGTGATCGCAAGCAGAAATTTTTCTTGAATAAATCGGCTATAATAGTATTCCTCACCTTCAAACTTCTTGCACATTCGGCCATCCTCTCTTCTCGCTCTCGCACCTCTTCACTCAGCTGCTGACATCGACGCTCCTCCTGCAAACAGTGAAAGTTGATTCTGCACTGAATCTGGGAACAATTGGGTGATCGAAAACAATTTTAATGAGACATTTACAGAAGGAAAGCTATCGATTAGATCAATGAATACGAGAACGCACAGCTTCACCGACTCTCGAGTGCTGCGGCGACCCGCCCTTCACACGTTCCGCATCGGCCGGGTGGTGATGTCGCTTAACTGCCGCGCTCATCCCTGAAGTAATATATCATCTCAGATTGAAATGTTCCTCCCTCTTCCTGATAAGGACTTACCGCCGAAGGCAAACAAAGCACATGATTCCAAACATGCAGACCAGGGTTAGAGCGAGAGAGTGTGCAAAAGTGAGAGGGTCTCTCTCGATTTCACACACTCTCTCACTCTAAAGGCCTTTCTGGATGGTTGACCGGCCTGTGGAATGATGTGAAAGATAACGACGAACCCGTTTCGCCCTCATCCTTTCTCCTCTCGCCGTTCTTCGGTGTCCCGAAGATGGACCGAGTATGGCGCGATGTGGGCGGTGACGGACGCGCCGGAGCCGCAGACCTTGCTCCATGTTCACGCATTTCACGTGCCAGAACAATGGGAGCTTCCTTTCCGCGCGCCGGATGCGCTGTGCCCGCAACGGTGATATGCGAGTAGTGCGCCGAAGCGGCGCCCTCTTGACGCGGACGCGCATATTTCTGGAAAGTTGTGTAAATATCACAATTCGGATTCACTTTCGGCTCAAGAGCGTTTACTCAATTACATTGTGCGAACGCTTTGGCATTATTGATCTGAAGAAACAATTACATTCTTAGCTCAACAAAATAGGAGATGACGATTCACCCGGTTGGGATGGAGGTGTTTCAAAAAGATAGAAAACCACTTCTCATGATCGCGATCGATATCGAAAACCAAATTTCATATATTCACCGTTGGATGGCGCAGATGCAACACGAGTTTCATAAACGCCGACACATCGACGACCGGCGGATATCTCATGAGATACTGCAGGCATCCAGAATAGTCGCACGAGAGCACTGCAATTATTTTGATTTCGTATCTTATTTTACAGTAATTCTCCTGTGATAGTGAACTAACTATGTTGACTATTGAAATTTTGACGTAACTCTTAAACATCGCTTCACCACCCTGCTCATTTCAAGATCGACAAATACAAAAGATAGAAACTGACACAACGCGCGTACGTGCACAAGCATGACTACGGCCATACAGTGCACGAATCGATTTAGTGGTCGCTGTTGCGAAAAGAGCACGTCCCAGATGAAGAGGAGATCGTGCAGGGGGAACTCACGGCCGAACAGCAAACGCAGCCATCGACTGCAGAGGGCAACATTAGATTATCAGAAGCTACGCCGTTCGATGGCGTGTATTCCCTACGAAATCAAAATGCGGGCGAGTTTAAAACAAAACGGATTGCGTCAAGAACCTCAGTGTAGTCGATACAATAGAAGGAAAAGAGACACATCAAAACGCTTCCGTGTCCAGCAGTCAAGAGCAAATGCGAATACACTCACATTCCATACAACTGTGGTGGGATGTCAAGTGCTGAGAGATGCTTGTGAAGAGTAGGATCTACTTCCTGAAATATGTCACAGGTATGTCTTGTGGTTTTAAAGCAATGTAAGCTCATATTTCGAGAAAAAAAACTTGTGATATATAAGACGGGTTCACCTAATTTTTTAACCATTTTTGTTTTTGCCATGTCTTTTCACCGTGGAGGAAGAGGCTGTTCTACAAGACCCTAAAATTACGAGATATTTTACGGAACTCCGTGATTTCAATGAGCAAGTCATGGCTCTTTTTGGAGCTCCTTAATCCGTATACTTTCCACAGTGAACTGATGGTGTTTACGCAGTACCAGAGATTGGCAACGTACCACTTTGGCAAAAAAGGATATCTCAACCTATCATGCCCATGTTTGGATTCGCCATTTATCCACCGTGGATAAAGTGGTTTATGCTATCTGCCATTTTTTCACCGTGAAATAATGGTTGTTACCAATCTGCCATTATTTCACCGTGAAATAATGGTTGATCTTCTCTTCTTCAGTTGCGGTAAAAATATCGTACTTCGGCAGAGATCGAACCAGGGTCGTACGGGTGCCAGTATATCGCTCTACCGACTGCGCTACAGGGGGCGATGTGATGGGAGAGCAGGGAGAGACTTAGGACACATCGTCTTCCGAATAACGACGATACATGCTGCATCCGCTTTATCGAGTTTCACAACGTGCGTAAGGAAGTGTGTCTCAAATGTATGTATCTCGTAAGATGTCCATACTCTTTTCAGCGTCCATACTCTTTGTCTATCCCTCTATGATTTGATTACGATTTATTACGATTTTCGATGCACTCATCGGGTATTTGATTCCCAGTGCCCCACAGTGAGAACTCATTATATCAAATATACGTGGGAAATCATCCATAAAGGGAGAAATACCCCTAGAAAAGACCTAGAGATTGACCTCTCTTCCGCGGTCTCTCTTGGAGAGAGCACCAGACAGGGAAGTGATCATAAAAGAGAGATTGGGGAATCGAGGAGGGGCGAGAGATGCGAAAGGAGGAGAGATACTGAGTAGATCAAAGAGGGTGCGAGAGAGGAGAGGTGACCTCGCATCCAGGGAATCACACTAATCCGGAAACGGGGTGGTGTGTTTGTCGTTTCGTGGCGAGACCATAGGAATTCGCGCGAATTCAAACATGGGGTAACTCTCCCTTTAATAGAATTGGTGAACTTCTTTAGAATGTCAAGTGTACTATATGCTAATCAAAGCATAGAAAAATAGACAAACAGCCTGGACATCTTACGAGATACATACATTTGAGACACACTTCCTTACGCACGTTGTGAAACTCGATAAAGCGGATGCAGCATGTATCGTCGTTATTCGGAAGACGATGTGTCCTAAGTCTCTCCCTGCTCTCACATCACATCGCCCCCTGTAGCGCAGTCGGTAGAGCGATATACTGGCACCCGTACGACCCTGGTTCGATCTCTGCCGAAGTACGGCATTTTTGCCGCACCTGAAGAAGAGAAGAGCAACCATTATTTCACGGTGAAATAATGGCAGATTGGTAACAACCATTATTTCACGGTGAAAAAAATGGCAGATAGCATAAACCACTTTATCCACGGTGGATAAATGGCGAATCCAAACATGGGCATGATAGGTTGAGATATCCTTTTTGTCAACGTGGTACGTTGCCAATCTCTGGTACTGCGTAAACACCATCAGTTCACTGTGGAAAGTATACGGCGATAGGAGTGTCATGATTTACTTATTGCAATAATGAAATTCAACAAAATATCTCGCGTTTTTAATACCATCTAGCTAGATAGTACGTTTAATGAAGCAAGCTAATATCGCCTTCCCCTCCTCTGTGAAATTCCGGAAAAAACGTGACAATAACAAAAATGGTTAACCCGTCTTATATCGGTGAAGTGGCTAGTATACACTGAATGAACACACAATTACCTGAAGTTTTCCATTGATGGCGGATAACTCATCCATCAGTCGAGATGTCGAGGGTGCGTCTTGCATGCGCATGAACGGTTGCTGGAAATGGTTTGTACATGCAAGCAATCTGCTCACGTCCCATTGCAATTTCGGTAACGATATCCAAAACAAATTTAGGAAGTGTAAAAAATTTAGGAAGGGATGTAAACCTGAAGGAAACCCGGATCGTCTGTAGTAGGGCTACATCCATCCTCGTACCACGAACACACATCGCGCATCACTTCGCTGAACAGCATGCTGAAACATTGGCTTTGTTCGTGAAATTGATCGAATGCGTTGTTGCAATCTAAAAAGAGAACTCACTAAGAATCGTGCTCCAGGAAATGATCATCGTGAACAGCCGCAATAATTTCTCGCTCGTGAGTCTCCATTGCGCTAAAATTATTACTTGAATGGAAATGAGGAACGGTTTCATGTGTTACGCTGATTCTCTACCACATTCATTGTGGGAGCTCTACAGCGTTACTGTATTGCTATCCAAGTATGTAGTGAGCTCCACTTACTTCAGCGCTTTGTTTTCCAAGTAATGCTCGTATGTCTGCTGGTCCGAATACAGTACGAAGAGCAGTGGCGCAAGAATCTCGTGCATTCCCTGAAATCGAAACATTGTACATAATTACGATTAAATTCAAAAAAAATAATTTGGCATTAAGGCTGAAATACACCGACTCGCCTGTTTGTATGAGATGTACGGATTCTCTTTAGCATACACTAGGAGAATATCTGACAACATTTGCCGTATTCGATCTTGTTGAAAGAATTCCATCTCAGGGAATCTGTAAGAGCTCTCTTATGAGGGCAGTCTTCGACAAAACATTACAATATTTTATTTTGAAACTAAAGAGTGCTCACGTTCGGGCAACGTCTTTGCCTATGAGTTCTCGAAGATCGCCGTCTTCGAAGAACTTCCTCCATGGATTCTGTAAAGAGAGCGATCACAAAGTCTCAAAGCTGCTAGGGGGAAAGTTGCGAATGTCTATCAGTCGAATCATCAAGGTGATAGAGTGGAGAAGGTAAACTGACATGCTCAGCATCACTAAGAGGGTTGATAACGCAAGGATCATGAGATAGAGAGTCCTGAAACAACAATGGCAGTTAGAAGAATCCAACAAGTAGCGTCATTACCTGCATGTGCGGATCCGTTACATGTAAATTCTTCAACTTAATGTAAGTTTGTCTTGACCGTTTTAGAACTGGCGTCCATTCGTCTTTCGAGAGCGGCAGGCATTTCAGAAGCATCTGAACTTCAGATAATCTCCAAAGAAAAGCAACATATTTATTCTGTATGAATTACTAACTTATAGGTTATCACAAATTTTCCCTATGGGACCAATAGACAGTCGCTTCATTCTCGATCTACTTCGCTGTCAAGCAGATAGAGAAATCATCGTATGTGTAAATACATACCATCCACACCAGTCCTCTAACGGAAGAAGTTCGAAGATCGCCGGACACGCACAGTCTCACGAGATCTTCAGCTGTGGGCAGGGTTCGCATGAGCTTGACATAGTCATTGCTAGAAAAGTTATGAAAAATATTTCGAAGACTCATTATTTATGTAAAGATGCATTCCAAAGCTTGGTGTACTTTGCGTTGTTTTTTCCAACTCGAAAAAATGAACTTTCAAGAGAATTCGTGGGTTCAACATCTCCCAGTTGTATGACAACTTACATCTGTGGCTGCTTCATCGATCCAATACGCTGGCGCATTTCTGAGATGGCCGCCTGTTCTAGAGACAATGCTCCGATATTCATTGAGTAAATCGTTGTTACAGAGTACAATTATCAACCCATAGACGGAATCAGCATCTGTGAAGCAGATATTTGTTCAACTCATTGATGAGCAATATCGAAAAAATGAAAAACTTCAAATTAGTCGTTGAAAATCTCCAATTTTACTTGCAAAAGTGAGAAATCACGCCTGTACAGAAAATTGGGCGATTTGGCAAAACGCCAGGATTTGGCTGCGTATACGGTGTGGGAGACGCGAATTTCAAACTGCCCTGAGTATCATTTTTCTTAAACACACTAAGAATCCGAGTAGGGAGAGGTCCCACTGAATTTTTCTTTTTTCTTTTTGGTTTTTGAATTACGCTTTTAGTGATCGATATTCTTTGTTACTTTTGTTTTCACGAACATCAGGTATTGTTCACTATGGCGTGCGCTATTATCGTCAATATTTGCCAAATACAATCGTCCTATTATGCAGAATATCAAATTTTCCTTTTTAGGTAAAATGTCGAGCGGTTACGAGCCGTTCGCTCTCAAGGAGGAGGATGCCATGAAGCTCCTGGCCACTCAGGCCCACATCGGAACCACCAACGTCGACTTCCAGGTCGAGAGCTACGTCTACAAGAGACGTTTCGACGGTTAGTTCATCTATCCATCGTTTTCTACTTGTATATTTATGTTTAAGATTTCTATTTATGTAGTTTACTGTTTGTGCACGGAAAAATGCATAATATTGCATATGAATTAGAAGATGCATGTTTATTTTTAAACCATTCTTTTATTTTCAGGAGTCCATGTCATCAACGTCCGCAAGACTTGGGAGAAGCTTCTCCTGGCTGCTCGCGCTATCGCCGCAATTGAGAACCCCGCCGACATCGTCGTCGTCTCTGCCCGCCCTTACGCCCAGCGTGCTCTTCTCAAGTTCGCCGCTCACACCGGAGCTACCGCTATCTTCGGTCGCTTCCAGCCCGGTTGCCTTACCAACAGAACCCAGAAGAACTTCAAGGAGCCCAGACTCCTCGTCATCTCTGACCCCCGTGTTGACCACCAGGTTTGTCTAATTTATGTGCTTATTTTGCTTTTGCAAACGTGTTTTAAAAAGGTATTTGGTGGTCGATCGTTGACAAAACAGAAATATATATATATATATCATAATTATATTTGATATCACAATTTATTAATTTTTTAGGCTGTCACTGAGGCTTCTTACGTGAACATCCCCGTCATCTCCTTCATCAACACCGACTCTCCCCTGAAGCTTATCGACATCGGAATCCCCTGCAACAACAAGGTATTTGCTTGCGCTTTAAAAATACTAATTGTTTTGATTCCCCCCGCATGACCAATATCATTTCATATTTTATTTCTGTTTTTAAGGGAGAGCAGTCGATTGGACTCATGTGGTGGCTTCTTGCCCGTGAGGTTCTGACCCTCCGTGGAAAGATCTCTCGCCAGTCTGGATTCGTTCTCGAGGATAAGGAGATCATGCCCGATCTCTACTTCTACCGCGATCCTCAGGAGCAGGAGAAGGAGGAGGCCGTTGAGACCGCCCCCATCATTGAGGTAAAAATGGCTGCATTACATTGACATGGTCGTAGTCACTTTCCCTTTCCAAATAATAATATATAAATTTTCTTTCTGCAGCACGCCGAGTACAAGGACGACTCTGCTGTCGATGGCGGAGCCGCCGACTTCGCTGCTCCCGACATCAAGGACTGGGCCGCCGAGACTGCCAACTGGCAGGCTGCCAAGCCCGGAGAGGAGGCCACCTGGGGAGCTGCCCCCGCCGCCAACCAGTGGTAGAAGGATACTGGCAGAGGCATCACCGTTCTTTGTTGATGATTGCTTCCTGTTTCCCTTCCTCCGATGCCTCAAAGGCCTCAATAACATCTGAGCGCTACATTGTAAGCTGTCGATAAACCATTGTTGCTTATAAATATATATCCGTATTGAGACAGTCAACCTACATTCTGGAATCGAAAAGTCGTATCCAATGGAGACATTTTTGGGACCGGGGGGGGGTGGGAGTACTCTAGTTGTCTGGTCGTCTCTTATCTACATTCATTCTCTGACTCATCTCGCATTTATTTCTCTGTCGGGCGTTATCAGGTGCATCTTGACGTCTCTTGAATTTGTCAATTCTTGATTTCTTTCAGTTCCCTTTTTACACTTGCAAATTGTATAATATTTTATTGGCGTATAGAGTGAAAATCTTGATTAATCTCGTGACAGGTCTGCTCGTTTTTTTTCGAGAATGTTTAACACCTTGAAGATATATTCTTACAGGAACGGGTAAACCACGGGGAGTGTCATGAAGCGGACTTCCAGTAGGGACAGGGGTGAACACCGTGAAGTGAGTCTTATGCTCGTGTTTCCGCCAGCAAAGAAAACTGGATTGCAGAGCCTCTCCGATCCGCAGCTGCTCAGGGACTATCCCCTTGATATCTTTCCCAATTGGAACATCAATGCGGGAGATCCGTACTATGTCAAGGTATGAATATAACGGTATTGCGAATTCTGGAAGCAGGGTAATCCTCTAGTAAATATTGAACTTTTGTTGGTTTTTGACGAGCAATGTCCGAGTGTGCGGACTTGTTTTGTCAGTGGGAAGGTGTTCTCTGTGCACGAGATGTCTAGACTGTAGTGAAGTGCTGTACCGTACCCTTTTAAGGCGCCGATCGATAAGCTCGGAGACGTCGCCTTCCACATTCGCACGCACATTACGGCGCTCATCCTGGCGGGAAACACGGCTACTATCTTCGTTCAGGTGTTTATCGATTGATATGGATTCTAAGCCCCTTTTAAAATGCAACCATCGCTTTAAATTCACTAGATTTGCGCATTTTGAGAACGCGGTGAGGCTTTGTTTGTTTTGATGGTCAGCGGAAAATAATCGTGAGGGAGAGGGAGAGAGTAAACGAAGTGGCGTGTGGGGGAGATTCCTTGTGTGAGTCAGAATGAGCAAAAAATTGTTTCTTTGATTGAGAGCGCCGATAAGCTATCAGAAACAACGACCATTTATAATGGCATAATTATGCGTTAACGCCATCAGGTCTAAATTTCTGAGCATACATTTTAAAACACGGGCAATGCCGAACAAATGTTTGAAGGAGCCAGTTTTGATAGTCGAAAGCTATCTAGAAATACACGGGAGGGTGATATTAGTAGGCATCATTTTAAAATCTGACAAGTTTATGGGATTCGAACTATAGTTCGGACCAGTTTTATACGAAATCTGGCCAGTTTAAAAATCTTGCAATAATCCGACAGTTGGACAAGGATTTATTTTGCTGAGCCTCGCCTTTGAGGAGCGCATCTGCTAAGAATTCTTGACGGAGCTCATTTACCTGATTTATTTGCCCTGCTTTATTCGATTCGCAAGCTATACTGGGCACACATGATTGGGATTCAGTGAATTGCATAGAGATGATTCAATACCACTCCTTGCCGCTAAACCAAGATCAGGTGATCGCTGATCGCGCCCATATTCACATGCATTGCGGTGATAACGCTATTCTGGCGTGATTGAGGCGTCTGATAAGGAGGCGATTAATGGGTGCAAAGTTTGCATAAAGGGGGAAGGGAAGATCGACACACCATCGAAGCCGGAAAACAAAACTGTTTACATGAGAGATAGCGACTGTAATCTGATGAAAATACACGGTCACGGGAGTTGGAGAGGGTGTTTTGAGGGCGCACCATGGGAATCGTTTATGGCTATTTTGGTGTCGCTTTTGTATTCATCGCAAGATCCTATGGAGGGAGTGTGATCTACGGCGCGCCGTGGTAGGTCGGTGGGTAGGGGGGAGGAGGGGTGTGTGATCTACCCGAGGTCAGCTGTGGTGGGGGAAGAGGTCATAGAGGTAGGTCAGTGAGAACAAGAGAAGAGTGGACGTATGAATAGAAGAACTGCTTACAGCTAAGAAATTGCGCAAGGCATCGTATGAGTGACACGGTAGGAGCATTACAGTAGGACGGATGGGCTATGGAAGGCATAGTCGAGATTAAATCATAATTCGCCAATCCTATTGGTTTGCACGTTCAGTTCTCTTCTTCATTGTAATCAAGTATGTACGAAAAACTGATCACACACTGTCATATTTTGAAGACAGAAACATATTATTAAAAGTACTCAATCTCTCAATCGGTCACATTTATAAAATTATGCGATCACACAAAATGCAAAAATATTACATCCCCCGTGCTTACCGAATGCTAGAGAGCACGCAACAGTGAGAGGGCCCCGTGCCTTTTTTTGTTGTAAAACGGCGGAAGGTCCTGTTTTGACTTTTTGTTTTGATCGTATCTTTTTATAAATTGGGCGGTCTTTGATTCATTCATGTTCCATAATCTCAATAGCGTATCGTAGTTATCTGGGAGACCAAAAAGTTAAAAAACTTTTTTTAAAAAACTTAAAACTTTTTTCGCTCACATTTTATCGCGCACAATAATTCAATAAAAGTTATCATTCTATAAATGCAATACACGATCGTTCGTAAAGTCGATATTGCATCATAACTACGTAATATCTGCACACAGTCATTCGCCTCGCCCGGTCTGACCAAGGTGGCGTTCGCCTTCTCGCAACTCGGCTACGAGACCTTCTTCTTCGGCCTCACCGTCGTCGCGTCGTGGTCAGTTCTTGTAGTTTGGAGTTTGCAGATAGTAGCCGACAGATTACTGTAGCTTGTGTTTCTATACTATTTATGGAATTTGTGCTACTGTAGTGGAACGGAGGAAATTTATAATTTTAGAACAACATCGAAAATATTAATAATCTTTGAAGTCACCAATATATTCTCGAGCAGAGGGTTCAGCAATATGTGTCGAAGTCTTCGGACCTGTGACGGCAATAGGTTTTATATTATGCGAAAATTAGAAAATTTAATCTTTGATAGAATTTTTACGTTAAGCAATTATAATTGTACGATGCGCGCAGGTTCTTCGATGCGCGCCTCGGCCGCCTGCTCGCAGCCCTCCTCTCCGTCTGCTTCTTCGTCTCCGGATCCATCAAGGTATACGGTAGGATGGAGGAGGATTACGGTAGTTGATAAATTGATTATGCTATGGTCAATGAATCTGCGGGGGGAAGATTGCTATAGATTGCAACGTTACTGATGGTATACCTTTTCTAATCGAGTTGTGAACTGCGCCACGGTGCATTTGTGTTTTGGAAAGCACTGGTATACCTCGTAACTTCTTTGCCCTGATTTGGTTTCAACACCTGGCCGCTTACGCTATTATTTATCGATCATTGTGAATGCGAATGTTTGACATCGATATTGCATTTCTTGTGTATGAATAACCAGCCAAACCATTTACATATTTCGCGCCTAGCATGCGAGTCAATGTTTCATAAGGTTGTTATGGAACTCAGAAGTTGCTTGTGGCAATATCTTTCTCAGGTAATATAAAAATTCCTCAATGCTCAGGTGGCGCTCTCGCTGCCGCGTCCGCCGGCGCCGCCCGCCAAGCGCCTGAGCGAGGAGGACAGAGACTGGTGAGTGCGAGTACGGTAGTCGTTGAGGGTGGGTACTAGAGTGCGAAATGTGAGACCACGCACTCCTCATTTCATACACTCTCTCGACCGGTCGGTAGGTGAGAGAGTGTTCTAAATGAAGAGACCGTGGTCTCACATTTCGCACTCTAGTGGGTACTCCGGTTTTCGAATGCACGTTGTGCGCACGTCTCTCTTAGAGTTCTTCCCTCTCTCGCCGCGCTTATACTTACAGACGAGAGAGGGAAGAAATGTAAGAGAGCCGGTACACGGAACGTGCGATGGACGTGCACTGCACAGGCGTGGTGCGTGCACATACCGTGCGTTGCCTTCTGGTAGGCATCTTTATCTGACTCTCCTCGCTTTATCAGCGGTAACACCGATCCCTCGATCAAAAGACCGTAATACGACTACCGAACTTTCTTGATAGGTGAGTGAGGTGGTGTACGGTAGGATACTGTATGGTGCGTTCCGCCGACGTCTACGAACCGTTGGCTATATCGAAGAAATTCATCTTGCACGATTCGAGTGATAGACATGGCGCGTTCATGTTTTTGAAAAAAATGATATTACTGTGCTAATTTCCGGCCCTGATGATACCCAGTCTGCGTATTTAAAAACATTTAAAAAAAGCTATTCGATATCTGTGAGCCTTGCATAATGTATGATACGGAAGGCAGCTGTTCCGTGCGTCTCGACGGCATTTCGGATGCCACAGCCATGTAGGGACAACTCACTTTCGCGGTAGTTGTGTCACTCGTGTCGTTAGACGCGCCATGGTGCATTCGTGTTTTGGCTAGCGAAAAGAAAAGTTCCTTCTAGGATGATACCTTCTTGACTACCGAACGATGACTATTGGCCCTTTACAAACGATATATTTGCGGATGTGGTTATGCATAATTATTATAGCATCAGAGCTATTACAATTTTAGAATGATACCTTCATGAATACTGATGTGTGTACTCTCTTTCTATACTCTCGCTTTGACAAAGCTCTCTCGCAGCCATATCTGTTGTTTAGGAGCAGAAAGTTTTATTATTTTGGATGAGTGTATGTGAATTTGTAATACATAAGTATTCAGGGCATGGCCGTCCAATCACGCGCTGGTCGGCACCGCCTTCCCGTGGTACATCTGGCTGTACGCCTCCGCTAACTACGACCTGTCCTTCGCGCAGTCCTGCCTGCTCCTCGTCGTGCTGTTCACGTGTGAGTGGGGCGATGACTTATCGATTTATTGATTTTTCTTAATTACAAAATCTAGAAATCAGCAGTACTTGTGGATACGGGTTGTCAGATATATTTAATAAATTCAATTGCCAATGTACTTTATTATTTGGTTCACATCGATATTCCGCATATTTCATAGCTATTTGATTATGATAGTATTTGAAATGACATTTAAAAAAAAACGAGTTTGGAATCCGCTGTCGTTCTGCATTTCCAACCTAACTCCCGTGGGCCGGTGAATTGATGCCGCAGGAGGGTAACGAGAGGGAGTGTGATTATGGTAGATCAGTTCGTCAAACGTAGCCGTTAAAGCAGTAAAGTTTAATGTAGTATGAATTAGTGTGCTTTTATTTTGGCAAAGTTGTTAAAAAATCGAATTATAGACGATCGAGCGGTAAAATGAGAATTGAAAGTGGATAATGCGCGTTGCTGTTCAATGTTTTTTCTCGAACTGGTGATTTGCTGTCTCATATAGGTTTGATGAGCGCATTAGATGGTCGAAAAACAATAGGGTTGCGAGTTTATGTATCAGGGTGTCCCAAAAGTTCTGTCACAAAGCCTATTTTCATGGTTGTATAGAACATGTTATCGATCAATAGGCATGATGATATTATGGCTTTGGTACATTGTCCACTCAGTAATCAAACACTCCTCACTGCTAGTCAACTGCTTCGCTGTGCTAGTTTTTACATCAATTCTAGCGAAGTACACATCAACCTACTTTTGATCGATTTTGCTCTATTAATTTCTCAATGGTAGGAAACACATGGAAACCAATGAATAACTAGCGCAATCGAAACTAGAGGCGGCCTCTAATATATGACTCTGTTAGCATTGGCATTTGGCGTACGCTTTCGGAGGCCACAGCCGCGAAAACAGACCAAACTTTGTCCCTCAACTCTCCGAAACCGACCCTCCGTTCTCATCACGTAGGCAAGCAATCTCAAAACCAATACCCTTCTCGTGGAGGCAGTTACTCATACTCCCATATCCACCTTGAATAAAATCGCCTAACAGAACTGGAAGAGCCCGAAGCTACAAAATGCCGTAAATCGCGACATTTTTGCTAACACGGAAGATGAACGTTTTATTATATGACAGGGATTTTTGGACTGTCGGGCCAACTAAAGATGTTCCAGACAGGTATTCAATATGGATATGAAGTGGATCATGTATGACAACACTAACATGAAACTGGATCGATTGCATGCAGGAGAGAAGTCATAGCCCGTACCAAAGAAAAATGTTCAGAAAAATCATGAATTGATAAGTTTATTCTCCTCCATTCCGGGCCCCATCTACGCGGAGCTCCTTCTCCATAGCACCAACATCGCCGACGACCTCCCATGTAACCAAATGCAAGAGATCGTCGTCAGAGTCATTCTTGGTCTCATAAGATAGGAAGAAATTGAAATTATGATCGACCGGCAAAGACCTCATTTTTGGAAATTTATTCAGAAAAACAAGGGCAATCTAAAGCAGGATTGACTAACTATACTACTGTATACTCTAGATACCATTGCCATCAACTATCACTGTTTCGAAATCATTGCCGCCATCTGCTCCAGAAAAGAGTTATCTAATCGGACCTATCTCAACGCTGACTGTCAATTTTGTTTTGACTCCAGAACCAGTCTTTCAAAAGTAAGAGAATCATGGTTGTGCGCGATCGATAGGAGGAGGTCACAAGTATAAACGGTGACAACAAAGATCAACGACCGTTTCCACCTCTTCAAGTTATAACGAAAAATCTCCTAATTGAGATTTTGTGACAGAACTTTTGGGACACCCGAATAGATACATGATCAGAGATTAATGCTTGAACTTCAAAGCTCAAAGCTCAAAGATCAAACTCTCGTATATTGCAGGGAACGTGGGCGTGGCGTGGTCGCGCATCTACCTGGGCGTGCACTCGCCGTGTGATGTCCTCGGGGGATGGACACTCGGTGAGGAGGGGCGTCCCCCTTATTGGGGGGGAGAGGGAGAGCAAAGATAATCGCAAAACGGCCGCCTTGACTGTGCGCCGTAGTGCTGGATTGAAAACGGTTACGAGTATAGTGAAAGATGCGCAACGAACAATTTAAATTCAGGATAGCGAAATAATGAATGTCCTATGATCGCGAACAAGGGAACGGAGGTTTCCGCCAAGTCAAAGCGTGAATTTTACGCACCTACAAGATTGGGGCTGCAGTGCGCACATATGCATAGCTGAATTTACAGTGCAACAATTTTTGCCATTTACCTGTTTCTAATACGCTCCTTGTATTCACCCACGATATTCTGCAATTCAAGTGTTGAGTATTTAGCATAAATCTCTAAAATCAATGTACAAAATCATTTTCGGAAAAGAGAGATCAAAGATCATTGCAGGCGTGCTCATTCTGTTCGTGTTCGGCGGGTTCGCGCGCCAGCTCGACGCCGCCTACATCACCGCCCAGACTGCCGGAGACTATACGTGAGTGGGATGAGAGAGAGAGAGAGAGAGAGGGGGGAGAGAGTGAGAGAGGGGAGAGAGAGAGTGAGAGAGAGATCTTGACGACAGAGAAAAAAATGTGCATGGCGCTACAGTGTTTTGCGTAGTAGTCTCGTGTTTCATTGCCGCTAGACAAGGAGGATCTAGCGGATGCGGCGAAAAGTTGCATGTGTATTGCATGGGTGAACGGAAAAAAGTGTAGAGTAAATAAATTTTTTTTTGCGAACCGCTGATTTGCCTTCTCAGTGGGTATTCATGAGCGAATGAAATGGTCGTGGCAAAGTTTTCAGAAAATAGTGAAGTGATAGTAACAAATAAAACAATTTATTTTTTCGTAATGTGCAGGTGTTTCGTAATTTTGCAAATAACGCTATATTCTATTAACAACAAAAAACACTTTGATTGTTCTAAATGCACACAGTTGGTTCGTGCTCACACCGCAGAGCATTGGTTATTTACATAAAAATACTTTTAAAAAAACTATTTTTATTTATTTATTTATTTGATACACCCGCGAAGGGTGTGACGGCAATTTAAGAAACGATGAAGAAAAAAAAAGAAATATCTAGATATGAATGAATTCGGACGGGGAAGGTGAGGGGAAGGATAGCTATTCATCAATATGTGCAGGTGGTTCGTGCTTACGCCGCTGCTGCTGCTGGCCGTGCATCCGCGCGCCTGGCCAGAGACGCAGAGCTATGGAGAGGTGAGGAGGGGGGAAGGGTTACGGTAGAGGTTACTTTAGATCATGGACGACATGGCAAATAGAGTGATTTCATGTGAAGGCTAATGTGGAACGATTTTTAATGTTGCGGAAACGCGGTTGTATCAAATTAGACGTTATGATGAGCTGGTCTATTCCCTGTTCGAAAAAGTGTCTATTTTCAGGTTGTCTCCGTCCTCGCTGGAAATTCCATGATCTGGGCGGGACGATACTTCAGGTGAGTAAGAGAAGATTACGGTAGATTACCAGGGACGTATACAGTATGAACAGTTACTGTAGCGACTACTCTAATTGGGATCGTACTACTGTAACTTGCCAGATACACTATACATCATCTCTGATTGCAGACTGGGCTCGGAGACGCCGTACCTCTCGCTGTACGAGTCGAACGCGGCTGCACCCGCCGCTGACTACGTGCTGCGCATGATTGTCGGTCAGTGGACTTGTGCTGGTTAGCAGCACCCCGAAAATGCGGCCATTTTGTGTAGACACTTTCTCGAGTTGCTAAACAGCGTAAGTATCTGCTAAACAAGTATCCTGCAGGCGTCTTCTTCATCCTGCTCGGCCGCATCATCGCGAAGCGCATCATGATGGCGGTGGTGGCGGGCATATACGCCTCGCTCGGCCTGCCGTACTACTCGTACTCGGAGATGTGCAAGTGAGTGGTGCGAGTGGTGCGGCAGAGCCGACGTGTAGTTTACCATTTGGAAAAAAAGCCAATTTGTAATGTTCACGAGAAATGTGCATTAAACTTATTCATTATCGTAGTATTATCCCAATCAAAAGTGTGCGAGATCAAGAGCGAGGGTCATCGACGATTATCTAGACATTAAGAAACCCAAATAGGCTGGGTGTCTGGGATGGTTTCTAACCATATGCTTGTTGGGAGCCTGTGAATCTATTAGAGTATTCTCAAATGAAATTGGGGGACAGGGCTTGGTGAAAGTTCTATGATTATTCCGTATGTTCGTATTTCGAAGACAATTTGTTCAGTACACTGCGTTATGACTACCGTAGTCACTATCGATTCGTACACGGCTACAGTAATCCTCGAGGCTCAAATTTTCCTTGCAGGAGACTGGACTCGTTTCAAGCGACGAAGCGGTTCACCTCGCGCATGCGCTTCCGTGCCATCCCGGGCGGCAAGCCGGTGAGACATATTGATTTAAAAAAAAAAGTTTAATTTTCCCGCCACTTTACCTCCATCATTCCCGGGTGACCTCATTCCCATCATTCCCGGGGGATAATGGTGGTAGTTTGCACTAGAGAGAGAGAGCGAGCGGAGGGAGCTGATTGGGCGCGGGTTAGTGAGGAGGAATGGGAATATAGAGGATGAGAGATGGGATGGGATGTGACAGAGAAATGGAGAGGGGAAATAGCGAAAATTGACTTTCACCGCTTTCCTGAATGCTCGCGAGCCTCGCCCATTATCGCTGAACGGTAGAGAGCTGTTAGTGAAGGTTAGTAGGGGAGGACTTTAGATTGGTACAGTTTACGAGAGTTGTTATCCACATCATTCCACAAGCCGGTCAACCATCCAGAAAGGCCTTTAGAGTGAGAGAGCGTGTGAAATCGAGAGAGACCCTCTCCCTTTTGCACACTCTCTCGCTATAACCCTGGTCTGTGTGTTTGGAATCATGTGTTATCGTAGACGTCATGATATTATTGTCGGTGCGTGCTATGGGCGGATGTTGCAGAGAGAAAACACGAAACTGCCGGGTGCCTGGGATAGTCGGTGCGATCTTGAAGGAGAAATTACTCATTACAATGTATAAGTAAATGTTTAAAAAATATATATGTATATATATCCAAAGCGACGCAATGCGAATCATAAGTACTCGGTGATAGGGGCTGATCCAGGAGGGACGAAACACGGAGCAGACTGGGCTTCAACGGGGCGGGGGGAGGGTGGAACGTGGACCAGTCACTTTTACAATTGTGTTCTCTTTTCATCCCGAATCATTGAGATTACCAGAACATTGTCATTAATGACATTCATTGTGGTAGAGGCAAATGTAGAGAGCAGGAAACGCGAATTAATCGGGCTTTTTTTTAGCGGGCTAGACGTGTCGAAATGGAGGGATGGCAGAGCAGCCGACTATTTGATTAAATTAATATTTAAAAATTTTATATGCCACTCGTGCAAGAGCAGAAGCGATAATGTTTGCTCATACAGGTTCATATTTAGAGGTCGAAACACAAATTAGCCGGGTCTCTGTGACATTGGGTGAATTTTCCTGTAGCAGGCTCTGGGAGGCGCGGAGCGGAGTCGCGACTAATTTTCTATATCTTTCCCTTTCTCCTCTGCCGACGCCACTGTTGCTGCTGACTTGCGCCTCTTGCTGAGGCTCATCCCCTTTATCGCCTCTCTCTCTGTGAATTTTCGCCCATCTCTCTCTCTCTCTCTCTTACCCCACCAGACTGCGTCTTCCACATCCCTCTCTCTCACACGGCCGATGCCGCTGACCGCGCCCCTAGAGAGATTACACCCGCGAGTGACGACTCTCTCTCTCTCTCTCTCACCCTACGTTATTCACCCTCGGGCCCGCGACGACCGCTCGCTGAATCATCGCGATTTTTCTAAATTTTTAAAATTATTTTGCGCTTTTTTGAATGCCGAAGACAAGCGAAATTGTAATCATAGCTGTATTGCCGACAATCGAAATCCCTTTATTTCCGTGTTTCAAACTGTCCTTAACGTTGGAAGGAGTGTGGAATTGCAATGCTCCGTCGAAACAACCTGTATTTTGCAACAAATTACCTCCCCCCCTCTCTATCAGGCATACCGAATCGGGTATTTAGCGTTTATCATGTGCGTGAATTTTGAATGTGATTGCATGCGCATACCGGATTGGGGCGGTGTGGGGCATTTATTTGGAGTGTGTGAATTGAGGACGCGATTGTGGTTTTCCTCGATTCCGTATTGCTCAACCTCCCAATATTTCCGTGTTTCAACGTGGCCATTTACTCTTGAGGAATCTGGAAGCACAATTCTCCCATGGAATCATAGACCAAAAACGTTTGTTCCCGAAAGTCCCAAATGATGTCTGGTTTTAGGGTTTTAGAGTGAAAAATCGAAAATGATGTCAGATGTTTCTTTTTTATTTAGTTTAGTTCCCTAGAACGAACATTTTGGTCTATGCATGGAATATATTTTGCGGCCTATATTATTTCTCACCCTCTGATGAGTATACTGACACCCGAAGGGATCGGTGTTTAGCCACATCATTCCACCGGCCGGTCAACCTTACAGAAAGGCCTTTGGAGTGAGAGAGAGAGAGCGTGTGAAATCGAGAGGGACTCTCTCTCACTTTTGCACACTCTCGCCCTAACCCTGGTCCGTAGGTTTGGAATCATGTGTAGCGCCCTTTTCTCTCTCTCTCTCTTTTTTGGTTCACGCGAGTGTAACGGGTGATAGAGTGCGCAAGGCGGCGTATTTGAACAGCGCCAACTCATATTCCCTAAAATAGTTGGAATTCCGGTTGGAGTTTTGCCGGATGCCCTCGCTGTTGCTTGTTGCCTCTTTAATGTTGCCGCGTTTTCTCCTCCTCCCCTTGCCACATTTATTCCAGATGGTTGATGGAACGAAATGCGTCTATAAGGAAAGTGTGGGTGCGAGCGAAGTTACTGTAGCAATACAGCTGTCTGTGAATCATATGGTTAAGGTAGTGTGTTCTGAGTGGCGGGGTTGAGTTACGGTAGCCAGTAGTCTATCGATTGTCGGTCATCGTATTTCGGGAGTGTGTTCCAAGTGCAGATGCAAGTTACGGTAGTCCTACAGTAGTATATCGACTGGGCATCGGGTCTCCATAGCGTGTTCCGAGTGGTGGGAAAAATTAAAGGTAGACGTACAGTAGCCTATCCATCATCTGATTACGGTAGTCGTTCCGCTCAGGAGCCGCCGGCGGACCAGATACCGTACGACATCGACCTGCCGACGAAGGCTGTGGTGTACTCGTTCGTCGGGTTTATGGTGGCCGAGGGATGCCCCGCCATCTTCTCCCTGGTCGGCATCTGAGAGGAGTACGGTAATACCGTAATCCAGTATCGAGCGATACCGTAACCCACCCCCTGATTACGGTAGCAGTCCTTTTCTAATATCCAAGCCAAACATAAGCTAATATCGACCGAGACATACAGTATGTGATAACACCCCCCTCCTGCCCCCTTGCCCTTTCTGATTTGCTATGTATGTATTAATTACATTAACAACATTCCTCCCTGCCTCTTTCTTTGTAATCAGCCGTTCTTTGCCTGTGATAACCGCCATGTTGTATTCGAGAACAATCACTGTGATAGTGCCCGGAAGGGCCGACTAATATCGATCGATACCGTAGCCCAGGTTACAGTAGTGCCCCTGGTTACGGTAGCCTACATTATGCGATATGCGTCAGCCGGTTTCCGGAAGTTGTTGCTGATAAAGTGATGATATTGTTATCATTGTCGGCCGTTTTATGTGCATTCAGTGAGCGTGTGAAAGTGAGAGGGCGCTCAATCGATACACGTTATCAGTAGGGGGTAATTTTATCAGTGCGCGCATGTTGTCTCATGATGACTCTCCGGTATCAGCGCGCTCTCTCGTCGTTTCTCTGTTACCCTCGCACTCTCTTACTGCTGCCCAGTCTGTCACCCGACGCTCTTTTTCTCTGCGCCCTCTCGCTGCCGCACGCTGTCTCGCCCCGTCTCCGACCTTGTGGGGAGGGGGGATTGTCGTAGATTGAGTCAGCATGCAAGCACAGCGGCGGACAGTGATGTGATAAAGCCGCCTTACTTCCTTCCCCCGATCCCTTCGTACCATTGACACCCTCCCAGCGACTATTGTCTAATTTTCCTACGCCTTTTCACAATTGTAAGCTCCACAAAGGGGTCAAAATATTCCATGATCTCTTCGTTCCATTGACACCAACTAAATTATGGTCTACACAGAGCGCAAATTGGCTAGGAGGACGGTTCGTCGCCCTCCTCATTCCACGCTCTCTTGCGTTTGCTCACGGAAACGAGAGAGCGTGTGAAATGAGGAGGTTAGAGATACGTTCTCTAAGAAATGAACCCTTGGAGAACCGTTATGCTGGTAAATTTGATTATATTCTTTCAATGCTTTACCATAAGCTCCTAACAAATATAGTGTCCTTCCGAAGCACGACATCGCCTGGTTGTGAACAGCATACAGATATAGAGCTGAACTGAACCCGCGTTTCTTATCTACAGTGACCTCTCATCTGCGACATCGTAATTAAATGACGCACGCTAAAGCTCTAGAAAGGGGTCAGGAGCGGGATATTTGCGCAATTTATCGCTCCTGACCCCTTTCTGGAGACTTGCGAGTGATATGCTGCGGCTGAGTCAGATGCATTTTTTTTGTTGTACTTTGCCCGAGGAGTGGCCTATAATAATGCACGGAATGACGTGGATATCCCGTCAAACGCGCTATTTAGAGCAAATCATGCGTGTTATTCTCACGTGTTGCCCAATTTTCTCCTTCCTTTTAATCGATTATTTAGGGTATCTCCGATTACACAATCGTCATACGTTTTACCACTTTGTGTCTCTTGTAGTTTTCATCGATTAGAATACGATGGATTACAGTATGTCTCCGTTTTCGCAAATCTCTAAATTTGCACGTTTTCCGTGGTAACTCTATGCTCGCTTACAGTATTCTTACCGATTACAGTAAGTTACAGTATCCAGTATGGCTCATTCCTCAAAGCGACCGCCCGATTCTGACGACTCGAAGCTGCCGACGTACAAGCTGGTAGTTATCGGCGGAGGAGCGGTGGGCAAGTCCTCCCTCACCATCCAGTTCTTCCAGGTGAGCAGGGATTTACCCGAGACGGGTTTGAGAACCCCCAAAAATCGGATAGGAGCATATTCAGAAACTGTGTTGAGAGCGAGAGGGTGCTCTTACTGTCACAAACAAATTAAGGTCTGACCCTCTCAATTCGGCATGCTCTCTCGCACTGTCTGATCGATGAGAGATCATGTGGAATGAGGAGAGTCTGATCAGTACTCTCACAAACAGTCTTGCCTCTAACCCTTTTTGGAGCTGCCTGCGAAATAATGTGGTATGGAGCTGCTAACCGAGACGGGTTTGAGAATGGGAGGACGATGAATCACCGTATTCCAAACAAACTCCTAGAGAATTGATGGGTTTGCGAGAGGGAGTGTGCGAAAGTGATAGTTGGCAGAGACAAACCCTCTCAATTTTGCACACTATCTCGCTACCCTCCTTTTCTGGAGGCTTGATTGTGCCTTGAAATAATGTGTGTGTGTTGCCACGATAATGCCACGTCGTCAAAACAGTGGGAATTGGTGACGCACGGCGTTTTACAATGGGCGACATGGTTCCAACTCTATAGAACACGCACGCACGCACGGATGGACAGACAGACTCACTCACAGACAGACAGACAGACAGACAGACAGACAGACAGACAGGGCTTGTCGTTTTAGGTTAAGTAGTAAAGGGGCCACGGCGAGATAGTGTGCAAAATTGAGAGAGTCCTTCTCGATTTCACACACTCTCTCACTCCAAAGCCCTTTCTGTAAGGTTGACCGGCATTGAAATACAGTGAATCACCGAGGCACGACATTTTACAATATATATATATTTATGCGTGTTCAATGGAAACGCGGTTGCAAATAGAAAGAGAAAACGAATACAGCATAACAGATTGAGATCATGAAAGGTCGGGGGTGTGGGGGTCGCTCATACAGGGAAACTGATTTGATTACCGGGTTTTGAGAAAAGCCGAGCCGCTCTGGGAAAGAAACTATTGTGTCTATAGTTCGCATGAGAGCCAGCATTTGCAAAATTTATTCCATTTCGTGTGTAATAATAACTGAAATGATGTGGTTTGAGTTTAGAGATTTTGTATTTACCTATCAGAAGATTCATGACTGTCTTCAAGTCTATCGCTTCTCTACGCTTTTCTAATTTGTCTAATCCTAATTTCCTATTCCTATCCGCTACATTAGGGGTGTTTTCCCGTGTCATATTGTAGCAACGCATGAAAAGTCGACGAGTAAAATAATTCTGGACTTTTTCGAGTACCTTTTTGTTTTGGATCATGTAGGGGTTAAACACAGTGGACGCACTCTCTAGGATGGGTCTTATGTATATCGAGTAGGCTTTCACGAGGATTTCAACATTTTTCGTTCTGAGCGCTCTGAGTATAATGTGACAGGCTGTTTTACCTTTCATTGCAGTTGTTCTGCAGTGCTTAGTGAAAGTAAGTGTTTTCTCAATTATGAACCCTAGATCTTTTACTTCTACGTTCTGGGCTAATTTGGAGGTGCCGATACTGTATACCTTTTTGGTATTGGCCCGACCTAAGTGAAGTGAGCTGCATTTATGCGACGCAAGGGGGAGCTGCCACTCTGCAAAAATGGGCGAAACATGAGGGTAGATCAAGGATTAGACTGATGTAGTTTATTCATCCATCTTTTATTTATACCGCCAGTCTATCGAATACGAGAGAGTAAACTGTGAATGGCGCAAAAGATGAAGAACGGAAAGAATAGAACTGTGAAAATTGAAATTTATACCGTCCACACCTCCAGAAAGGGATCAATAGTGTGTAAAACTTCTGCGGGATGACGGTAAAAATAACGAAATTACGGTAGATCAATTACTGTATTTCAGAAGCAATTTATCGATTACTACGACCCGACCATCGAGGACCAGTACATTCAGCATTGCGAGGTCGACGGCCAGACGGTGATCATGGATGGTGAGTGTACGGTAGGGAGGAAGTTTGGTGGAGGGGTACGGTAGGGAGGAAGTTTGGTGGAGGGGTACGGTAGGAGAGAGGGAGTGTTGTATAGTGGCGTTCTGGGGGGAGGTGTTTGTAAATGATAAGTTTGGAAGATTGAAAGCCGAGTGTTGAACTGTGTGTATCAATTTGCATGCGCTATCATAAATTCCGTGCGGTAGGGCGAAGGAGAGGAGTACGGCAGAATACGGGCATTTTTTTGGCTAATTAACAACGTGGAAAGGGTCTTCTGTAATATGATATTGAGGCTAAAATGATATTATGGCTGCTGTAAATGTGTTGTGAATTTACATTTCCAGTACTGGACACGGCCGGTCAGGAGGAGTTCGGAGCGATGCGGGAACAGGTGAGAGAGATTGCATCATTATTAGGCAATTTTAATGGTAAAGAGACGTAAATAGGCATTATTTAGTTGTTTGTGTAGAAAATTCCACTGAATCAGGCGATCTTGAGCTCCGAGGGAAATGTATCAGCCCTTGATTGTCAAACAACTTGATTAATCGTCTCTATGGCTATTTATGAACTAAACGCGACAGCTACTGAAATCACGGATAGATCATCGACCTGCAGAAAGGGATCAGCGGTTAGAGAATGTGTGAAAGTAAGAGAGGCTCTCTCACTTGGGCACACTTCGGTTCTTGAGTGTTGCGAACCTTGTTGTTGATAGATACGAATTTGGTTCTTGAAATTTACAAACTAGGCGGTCTTTTGTTCCGAAGTGAAAGCATATATCCTAGGTTACAAAAATTGCTCGATTTGCATGCGTTTTCTTAGTTTATATTTAAACACCAAAATCTACCAATATTTTACTCGGTTAACAAGTAACACTTAAAGGGACCTGGCACTGCAAATGAAGTGAATTTCAGATTAAAGAGAATTTTATTTCGATTCGAACGCAAAAAATCGCATATTTTTACGATTTTTTTGAAATTAGTTATGAATTTTCAAAGATCCCATTTTTGGCTGGAATGCCCCAGCACTACTGTGTTTAGCGGCGGCTAAACACAGTAGTGCTGGGGCATCCTAGCCAAAAATGAGATCTTTGAAAATTCATAACTAATTTCAAAAAAATCGTAAAAATATGCGATTTTTTGCGTTCGAATCGGAAGAAATTTTTCTTTAATTTGAAATTCACTTCATTTGCAGTGCCAGGTCCCTTTAATAACTTTATTAACAAGTAATAACAACACCTCAAATACGGGTCCGAGTATTTATTTCAAAATGAGCGACAACCAGTCGATCTCGTGTTCCGAAAGATCGCTATCTTCGCCGGGGTACAAGAGGAGGCTGATTATTCGGCGGATCAAACGTAAAACCATTCACTACGTTTCAGTACATGCGAAGTGGGAAGGGCTTCTTACTCGTATACTCTGTCACTGACAGGAAGAGCTTCGAGGAGGCAGGCAGGTTATACAAGTGAGTCAGACAGAGATCAAAGATCAATGGAGAAAGACCAAAGATTAACGGTGATATAATGTTTTGCAACTTATCCGACAAGAGACTCGTGGAGAAATAAACATCCATTAGTTTACGGAAAAGGGTCAGGGGCGATAATGTGCGAAAGCAAGAATATCTCTCTCACTTTCCCACAGCCCCTCACTCCTATCCCTTTGTGTAAACGGAGGTAGTCTGAAGAATGACTTTCCATGTGTACCAGATAGTGTTCTTCGACTCGCGGATTAAATCAGAGAACAGGTAAATATAGAGTTGTTAGCTACTTCAGTGGACATGCTTGATCGGGAATGAACCGGGGAAAGAGTAAATTGTGAACCGCCCATCCGAAAATTCTATCATCATCTGCACGGCATATCCGTGTTTCATGCCTGATTCAAAAGCGTTGCCTGTAGACTATGGCATTAACTAGTAAAAGAACACTTCTGTACAAAAAAAACACACAGGGTAGAAATGTAGCTGGCGCAAGGACCAAAGATCAATTTTACATAATCAAAGATCAAATATCAAAGATCAACCGTTCACAGGCAAGTCCTTCGAGTCAAGGACAAGGAGGAGTACCCGGTGCTGCTCGTCGCCAACAAGATCGACATGGTCAACCAGCGGGAGGTGTCGCAGCAGGAGGGAAAGGTAAACCTCCAGAAAAGGGTCAGGAGCGAGAGAGTGTGGGAACGTGGGAGAGACCGGTGGTAAAAGTCTCCCGAAAGGGATAAGGATTGAGAGGGAGTCTGCGAATTGAGAGAGTCCGGTGATTAACTATCTTCAGAAAGGGACAAAGTGGTGAAATAGCGTGCGAAAGTCAGAGAGTAAATTTTAGTTCCGAAGAAACAGTATAATTTCTGCGTAGCCTGGGCACGTTGATCTTCACCAGTCATAAATATATTGAATAGCACAGACATAATATAATGCGATCGCCAAGTAAATATCCATTCCTACGCTATCGTAAATTATCGTATCCGTGATTGCCTACAGCATCCCGAATACTGTATCTACAATGCGTATTCAGGCGATGTTTTAGGCCCGTGATTAGATACATTATTTCTATTACCGTGCACATAATTAGCTACAATATCCCGCTTACGGTATCCACAACATTCAGGCAATGACTTAAGCTCTGATTTGCTACAGTATCCCTCCAACTACCGTATCAGTGATTACATACAGTATCCCCAACCGACTACAGTATCCACGTTATCCAAGCGATGGCTTGGATAAGGTGGATACAGTAGTTGTTGTTCCGCATCCCCAAAAATATTCTGGTGTAGTACCTTCATTAATTACTGGATCCCTTCAATTACCGTACCCGTGATGTACAGTGACCCGCATTACTGTATTCCCAATATTCCTCATGAGCACAATATCTAGGTCCATGATTAGCTACAGTATCTCGGCTACCGTATCCATGAACTACCGTATTCAGGCAATGGCGGAGGAACTTCGTCTCGCGTACCTCGAGACGTCCGCCAAGGACCCGCCGGTGAACGTCGACGCCGCCTTCCACGAACTGGTCCGCATCGTCAAAAGCTTCCCCAGCGAGGAGGACGAGGTATACGGTAGTCCGGCGGGGCAGATTCATGATTTGAAGAAATTACGGGATACTGGCAATTTTATTGGAGATGTTTTCCATAATTATGCGAAATGAGCAGAATTTCCGAAGATTCTATTTTAGCAATTTGCTATGAAGGATTAGTGATGATTACTGTAGTCGCTTTGCAGGATCACGGCGGACCGTCGACTACGAGATCGAAGAAGAAAAGCAAGAAGAAAGACTGCTCGGTGATGTGATGTGCGGGGGGATACTGTAGCCGCCTTTTGTTCTATCGATTGGCTGTATCGATTGTTTGTGTTTTGCCCTCTATATTCTATGCATTCTTGTTTTCGCTCTCACGGGAGTTTTGTGACTATGAGATTTTTTCTGTATTTTAATCGGTGCATTATTGATTATCTTAGTGTATTATTGATTATTGAGAGAAGCTATCTGATTATGAGTAATGATCACCCTGCATTTTCTTATCTTCACTGATTTTCAATGATTTGTAGGTTGATTTCGTCGTCTTTTATCGAAAAAATTTGACGCACACAAATTCGTTATCGCGATTATTCTCTGCTTGTTCGTATTAACCTGCTGATCGCGGCAGATTGTCTGTGACATTCGTAAACGGTGCTGGATAAATCACTTCTAAAGAGTGTAATTAAATTGCAAAAAAAATTAAAAGTAATAAACAATTAAATAATATCAAATGAGATAAAAATTTAATCTGAGAACAAGAAATACGCCCCGACGAACAAGATGTGCCCCAGCGATCAAGGAGAGATTGGCAGCGGCTGCGAATAAAGTGTTTCGATCGCTCCGGCAAATCCCGTTCTCTCAACTTTACGCCGTGTTTCTCTGTGTTTGGGTTGTTTTTGGTTGTCGAATCGATGCGTGCATGATCTATCCTTCAACCACAATCGTTGCAGTCGCCGTGAGTTGCACGGGCGCGCCCGGAATCGAGCGTAATCGGCGAGTAAAAGGGCCGCGATGCTACGATGGATCTCGGAGAAACTCGCCAGTCCCGGTGGTATGAGTCATTTCTTTGGTCTTGTTAATGATCGTTTGCTGCCCACAAAACGTTCCTCTTCAGGAGAACGCAAAAAAATATGACGTCGTCCTTAAACTTGTTTTTTTACTTGCGAAAATCGCTAAATACCGGGTTAGGAAGGCGTTAAATTGTCAGGCGACTCATTGAATGGCTCGCCGAGGCCGTCACCGCGTCGACTGGCGGAGAACAGTCGACACAAATTGTGGAATGCCGCCTTCGCGTCGGATCCCGCAGAATGGGAACAGGGATTTGACAAGTAAGTTTACTGCTAATTCACATAATGCGGCACTTCTTTGCCTAAAGTTTGCTGAAAATATCTTCGGCCATTTTGTTGAATATGTAGTCATTTCCTTATGTAGAAGTGAATATCAATCGGTCGTAGTGCCCTGTATGCTTTTGATAGTGAAAAAGGGAGCTCGGAGAAGGAAAACGGAGTTGCGGCCGACGAAGCCGAACAGTGCATATTTTGTTTTTTCCACTCATTTATCAAGGCGATGCGTTATGCAGTGAACAGTGTACCCGACTAGTCTGAAATGGTCTCGTCATTTCGCACACTCTCTCAACTGGTCGATAGGTGGGAGAGTGTACGAAATGAAGAGACCATTTCAGACTAGTCGGGTACACTGTTCACTGCATTAGTAAGGCCGTCAAACTTTTTTTCGCTACATGGAGACCTTGAAACGGGAAATGCACAGGCCACCTCATTAGCTCAAATGGTTTACACTGCTAGAGCAAGAGGATAGATAATTATTTACCTGTAATAAAATCGATAATTAACTAATTAATCAATCGATAATTAGGTGCTGGGAGCGGGCGGAGCGGCTGCTCGACAAGCCCATCATCTTCCCCGAGAAGGACATCACCTTTGAGGAGATGCAGGACCTGATGGCACTCGTGCAGCGAATGACGCAGTTTTTGATGATGGAGGTGAGCCGTGAACATCTTACTTTGAGGATGAGGCAATAGGGTGCACGAAAAATGAGAAGTTGATCATGATGGAGGTGACCAGTGTAAATATCAATTTGGCTGAAAATGGAAATTGGGAAAGCTCATACATAGCGAAATGGTGATCATGATGGAGGTGAGCAGTGCAGATATCAATTTGACGCGAAAAATGAGAAGGAGTTCCTCATGATTGAGGTGAGAGGTGTAGACACCACTTGGACGATGTAAGAGAATGAGACAATAGGGAATGTGCTTGAAAAAAAAAAAAAGTTTTGAACAGCGGGAGACTTCATTTTCGCGAAATTTCGGGATATATAAGAGATATCATGCGTGTCACCTAAGGATCGATACAAGTTCCGTGCACCCAAAAATTCGAAATGCTGGATGAAACGTTTTTGGAGAGCCCTCATATTGCTCGAGAAGATAGCGTTTCGCTTTTTTTGTGCATTAGATCGATTTTGACGACGATTATTGTCTGAAACGAGAAAAGGATCCCCACTTTGAAGCTGAATATCTCGTTTCGGAGCAAAATTGAGAAGAATTTCATTTAGAGACAAATTGTAGAGAATTTCCAGGAGATTGCAATGAATACAATTAGATTTCCTGTAATTAATTATGAGGCGAGTTAATTGGCGGAAAGCTGCCGATTGCACCACATTTCGAGACCAGAAAATTTTATTTTCTCAAAAGCTGGAGCTTGAGATTACGCGTCGATTGATGTATAAAACATAGGGTCGAATCATTTTAGAAATCAGTGTTTTATCCAATAAACCGAAATAAATCCCATATTTTGCTATTTCACACCTCTGGGAGAGAGGAGTCGCTATGATCTACCACTCTCCTCTCTCAAAGGTCATCTGCCCTCCTCGTTTCACACACTCTCTTGTCTTGAGGAGAGAGACTGATAGCACTGATCTCTCACTTTTTGAGAAGAAAAACGGCTAAGTATGGAATTTTCGAATCGTTTTTCATCTCAAACACTGATTTCTAAAATGATTCGACCCTACAAACTATATATCAGTCGACGTGTCTTTTCCATATCTACAATACAGCGAATAAAATTTTCTGGTCTCGAAATGTGGTGCAAACGGCAGCTTTCCGCCAATTAACTCGCCTCATAATTAATTTCAGGAAATTTTATTGTATTCATTGCAATCTCCTGGAAATTCTCCACAAGTTGTCTCTAAGTGAAGTTCTTCTCAATTTAGTTTGGAAACGAGATATTCAGTAGGGTTTCCCTTTTTGGTAGGTGAATATTCAACCTAAAAATCCCCCATTTATTTTCCCCTGCGCCGAGCCCACATATAGGTGGAAGCAATAATAGGGGGAATGTTTTTTGACTCACCTGAAAATATCAATATTCCCAATCCCTCATTTCTGTGTTCTATTTCATTGTGATGAGCGGTCTGGCCCACCCCCTAACAAAGAGCATTCGGAGAGAATGAGTTGAGTTTCAACCGCTCTTCACGGTGGTGGGGGAAATAAAATAGGAGTTTCAGGTGACACAGAAATCAATCTAAAAGTGATTTTGCCTGATCAGGTTAATTCGACCGGGAAATTGAAAAGTTGCTCACCTAAAACACAAAAAGGGAAACCCTAATATTCAGCTTCAAAGTGGGGATCCTTTTCTCATTTCAGACAATAAACGTCTTCTATCGTCGTCAAAATCGAAGTAATGCAAAAAAGCGAAACGTTATCTTTTCGAGCACCATGAGGGCTACCCAAATATGTATACAAACGCGGGTGTCAGATACAGTGTTGGGCTAGAAACCCGATATCGGTCGGCGGCCCGCAAAATATGGATCGGGAGTCCGGAAATTTGAAAATATGGCTAAAATTAAGAAAGTTCAGCTATTAGTCAAATGGTGAATGAAATATAATTTTTAATAATATTTTTCGATCTCCTTCGTAAAATGTTTTGCGTCCATAAAGGGGTTGGGAGGAGCATGCACATTCGATTGGAACTGTGTCTCTAACACACCTTCACTCACCCTCTCACCCTGGCCCCTTTCTGGAGGTTGGTAAAGATAACGCACAATTTGCAGCTTGTGGCCGTGAGCCGTCGGACAATGCACCCCCGCACGAGCACCGTCCATAAATTGAAATTGAGCGAACTTCAAGATGCACGCTATACACAGATCCACTATCGCTTTTCTTGCATTGACCTGTTTGCTTAATTTTTTTCAGGTGTGGCATCGTCGTATTGTACAAATTCTCATTGATTGGATTGGTGTAATTGCATCTTCATAACGATTCTAATTGTTTTCTCTGTTAGCTTTTTGCATAACCAACACTTTATTTTTTGCTATATAATTCTAGTCTCCTTCCTCATTGCCATGTCGAATATATAATATGTAACATAAAATATGTGTGTACTGTATAAAGTTTGCATCGTCTTATTGTTGTCTTGTTTAATTCATAGGACACAATACATATTAATGAGCACACAGTATTTCAAAGACAATTTTTTTTTTGTGAAATAGATTAATAGAAACATAATAAAATGAAAGAAGCACGCAAAAGAGTCGAAGAAGAATAAAGCAGAAGAAAAATTTGACAAAATACAGTATTACCCGAAAAATCTGATCGCAAACTGATGTTAAATTCATTCAACTAACTTTAAACAGCCAATAACCCTTTCATTTTTTTCCCTGGAGTTTTTGCGATCCTGCGCTTTTAATCAGCGTAAAAAATGCTCTAGAAATTTATATTTCATTTTATGTTTACTTCAAAATTGACAAAAATAGAAGGTCCACGAGATGCCCCGAAATCTGGTCAAAATGAGCAGATCTCGGTGCGATCTAGGGTTCCGCTAATTTCGTCAATTTTGAAGTAAACATAAAATGAAATACACATTTCTAGAGCATTTTTTACGCTGATTAAAAGCGCAGGATCGCAAAAACTCCAGGGGAAAAAATGAAAGGGTTATTGGCTGTTTAAAGTTAGTTGAATGAATTTAACACCAGTTTGCGATCACTATGTGATTTTTCGGGTAATACTGTATTTTGCCAAATTTTTCTTCTGCGTTATTCTTCTTCGACTCTTTTGCGTGCTTCTTTCATTTTATTATGTTTCTATAAAACTATTTCACACAAAAAAATACATTGTCTTTGAAATACTATGTGCTCATTAATCTGTATTGTGTCCTATGCATTAAAAAAGACAACAATAAGACGATGCAAACTTTATACAGTGCACACATATTTTATGTTATATATTATATATTCGACATGGCAATGAGGAAGGAGACTAGCATTATATAGAATTAAAAATAAAGTGTTGGTTATGCAAAAAGCTAACAGAGATACAAATTAGAAGCATTACGAAAGTGAAAATTGAACCAATTCAACAGAACATGCGTACAATACGAAGAGGTCACACATGAAAAAACTGAAGCGAACAAGTCAATACAAGAAAAGCGATAGAGGGTGAAAGCTGCGTATAGCGTGCATCTTGAAGTTCATTCAATTTCAATTTATGGACGGCGCACGGCAACAAGATGCTGCAAATAATCGTTTCGTAACCGTTCCAAACATCCAGAAAGAGGCCAGGGTGAGAGATTGCATAAAGGTGTGTTCGAGAGAAATTATCGATTTTGCATACTCTTTCACTCTCAACCCCATTCTGGAGGTAAAATATTTGACGAAATAAATCGATTTAAAAAAAATCATTCTCAATTTTACCAATATATGCATTGTATTTATTTAACTATTTTAAATTGTATCTGGTCAAATTTTTAAATGGATGCTACACATTCCATACATATTTAAAATATTTTTCCTATAAAAGAATAGAACTCTGAAAGTTTCAGAGTTTGCTGAAAAAAAAATTGAATAGAACTCTGAAATACATAGTTTCAGATTTTTTTTAAATTTTCGATTTCGGTAATTTTTGAAAATTGCAAAACTTTGGAAAATCGTATATCGAATTAATGACTTGCATACTTCCTGTAGAATCCAAAATTCTAACCATATTACAGAAGTTTTGAAAAACGGTATGGTAAGAGGAGCACCTAGAGTATTTATTTGTTTGCATCTCGAAAAAGATGCACCCTAACATATACGATTTTTAAGCTATTTGCCGGAATTTAAAAATCTACTTGTCCGATCTGGAAAGAAAATAATTAAATTTTAGGTTATTGTTCACATCATATTTATTTTAAATTGCAAACATTATTCTGATGATAATTGAAGTAGTTACTTTAATGTAAATAAGGTATTCAGAGTTTAATTAACCGATTGGGACCGAGAAAAAAACTAGTTTGGCCGCCTCGGCGGCCCGCAAATTTTTTCCCTCGGCGGCCCGCAACCTGAAAAAAGTCCGAGTTTCCAGCCCAACACTGGTCAGATATTGCACGTCCACACCCTCATTTTGTCCCAATCCTTACGTGACACGCATGTTATACTAGACGAGACGTTGAACGCTCGTCCAACTGGCCTTCTACTATAATGAGGAAGCGAAACTTGAATGCGGAGGTTCTCAAACACGACTGGTTGTATTGAAAACTAAAACAATTGTATTTGACAAGCAATTGATTCTTTGAATTTACATATTTATGGACTGTGTACTTTATTTTAATTTATTTGGAATATCAATAAATTAGCGAATTTCGCAGGTAAACGCGCAGCCGGAGCCGGCGATTGGTCCGATCTTGGATCGATTCTTCACGCATCAGATGATTGAGCGCGTGATCGACTGGGCGCAGCAGTGTCCCGACTTCCTCAAACCATCCTGCCAGGTGAGATTACGGTAACCGGAGTACAGTAGGCAGTATAGGAATCGATATATGACTACCTATTTATACCACACGGAAAAGAAAGTGTCTCAAAATATTTTGTGTGACGCAAAAAACATCGATATGATTATCGTGTTCTGAATTCGGTCATTTTTGTGTTTCCTTTGAAACTGGAATATGAAAGGTGAGGGGGCTGAATTCCGACATACACATTTCCTTTATATACATAGGTCGAAAGGGTGCGTTGCGGCAAGTCGAAAATGCGGGGTGGGTCTGTCATAAATGAGAATGAAAAACTGAAAATGCGGGTTGGGCTTGTCAAACATGGGGACCAAAACCCGAAAATGCGGGTTGGGTTTTTATTTTTTTCACCAAAAATTCTCAAAATGCGGGTTGGCTTCGTCATTTTTTACGTACCTTTCGACATGTGTTTATATATTTCGTTATCCTGAAATTCTGGTCGAAGAAACCGATCTGAATGTGCGAGAGGTCCGTATTAGTAAGAATAACGTACTATTATACCGGTTTCCACCATTCTCGTGTATGTATCTGACCAGTTTTGTTGATTTTTCTTTCCACTTAAATGGTGAAAAATAACTTTATTAAAGGGCCCTCGAAATTGTGTCTTTGCAGCTATCTCTCATCCGCACGTACGAGCACATCATGAGTGAGTCGTACTCGCAGAACCACTGCCTCCTCGTGCACAAACCGATACTCAACCCGCTCCTGCGCCTATTTGCATGGTGGGTTACGGTAGACGACTTGATTACGGTAGCTGGCACGTATTAGAGTGGAATTCTTAATGAGCACACAATTTTACTATTCTGCTTGATTTATTGAAATGCCTCTGATTCTTCCTCTAAAGGGAAGCCGTGTAATGTGCGTGCCCGGTGATTTGTGGCACCAGAAAGAACGTGTTATTTCGAAGTACCACTTTTTAGATTTAGATGTGCTCGACGTTCTAATTTTCCTAAGATTATTAACTAGCGATAGTTTAGAATTGTTCAGTGCTACTATTTATATTTGATTCAAGTAGTAAAAGCTGCTGCTTCAGGTGTCGCAAGCCGGAGAGCCAGCTGCTGGCGGGCCACAGGGACGGACAGCCGTCCAAGACGGACCACCACTTTGTAATCCTGCTCAATCAGGTATTACGATGGTTCACCAGTTGCTTTGTCCAAGAATTTTGATTACGGTATTACGATATTTCTGTGTCATGTTTGCCTGGTGATGTTGATTCGTATCCGAATGAGTGAAATTTGTTTAGTTGACTAGGACTGTAAAATGTACCATATCTACTGCTATATGGTGTAGGGTGATATCCGAATTTCATTCAATTGCGATAGTACGGTATTTGAAGTGATATCGATTGATTCCCTTCTTCAGATCTGCATGAAGATGGCTAAGGACGCCACCCTTCTCCATTTCTTCTTCACATGCACCGACGAGTTCATGGTGTTCTCCCTGCTGATTCCCTTCCTCTACGAGATGGTACGATACCTATTAGTGTTTATTGATTAGTTATAAATGGAAAGGTGTTCCATGTCAAGCGATTTTACAGTAGCAAGCTACCACGCTAGATGGGGCAAGCCATTAAGCCAGCTGCAACGTGGGGTTACGTAACCCAAGCTTTCCCAAGTCCTCTAGGGCACGTTACCTTTCGCAATCAAAGTTGCTACCAATTTACCGCCCCGGGGTGGATGGAAGGCTTGGTTGGCCTCGGCGGGGATCGAACTCGAAAAAAAAGGAAAATATATTGAAAAATTCCCGCTATTCACGCTTCATTTCTCGTTTCACTTTTATAATGTAAGTATTAGATCACTTTTATTTTTCGAATTGTTCTTTTTCAAACACGGCAGTTTGATGTTGCAGCGTCATTACATATGCCACTTCGCGGTCTCGTGATAGTGCGGGATTGCTTTCCGTTAGATAAAAAAACAATGTAAATATGCATACGTAGAACGACGTCCGTCACCTTTGGGGAGATTAATTACTCGCGAAAAATTCGTTTTGCTCTTGCGATTTTATTGTTTCGTCGTTATGTGATATAGTTGTCTTCTTTCAGCCGGTCGATGGTTTGAGATATATTTGACATTGTACTAAACAAGAAAGACAAAATCTGCAGACGATGTACGGCGTAAAAACGACGTGGGGCATCCAGCCAGTGTTAGATTGCGCTGAAATAATATTTCTAGTTTTTATACAACGCAGTTTGATGTTGCAACATCATTTCATATAACATTACTTGGTCTCGGAATAGTTTTGTATCGTCGCCCCTTGCTATACAACAAATATTAACTATTCCTTCACAGAACGACGTGGGTCAACTGGCGCGCGACGCCCTCCTGCTCATTCTCGCCGTGTCCGCGCAGCAGAAGGAGGTGGCCGAGTTTGTTGCCAACAAGGTGAGTGAGGGGAGAAGAAGGGGGAGGGCAAAGTTTTACGCGAGCCGGGTTTGACAGGACCAGAGAGATAATTTCAATATGTTTTTTTAAAAATAGATATGGGTTATTTCGTGGTTACGGTAGCGATTACGGTAGCTGTATACTTTCAGAGCGCCTTCTGCCCGGTGGTGGCGACGGGCCTCGGCGGCTGCTTCAGCCAGCTCAGTTTCGTCCTCGCAGGTACGATAGGATACTGTAGTATCGGTTGATCCTCGGCCCGGCACAGTAACCCTTTGCAAACCCTGTTCCGTTCAGGAGACGGGGCGGAGCGACTCCTACCCGAGGCGGCGGCTGCAACACTCGCCAACTTCCACGTCGCGCTGCTCTTCTGCAACGCCGTCGTGCAGGTATACGGTAGTCGGTGTGCGTGGTGCGCCGAACATTCTCCGGGGTTTCAACGCACGATGCGCGCGCGATTTCCGCTACTAGTTTCGCGTCGTGTGAAACCAGTAGCGGAAATGTTGCGCGCGTCGTGTGGAAATCGTGTGTCTGTTGAAGGTCTTGAACGGAAATTACGGTATTCCTGTGAGGCTTGAATGAGGCCCGCGCGCGAGATGGTGGAAATCTCGCGCGCGTCATGTAAAATCGCGCGCACATCGTGCGTTGAAATACCGGAGTTTTTTTTCGCGACGACATTTACCAAACCTCGTCGCAGGTTGCACACGAGTCGGTGGTGGCTAGCATTGCCGAGTACTTCTACTCGGGCTTCCTCGTGCTGGTGGTAAAGCCGGCGCTGCTGCAGGCGGACGACAAAGAGGCGGTCGCCGCGGCTACAGTATACCTGCAGGTGAGGGGGACACGATGGCGGTCTATCGAAAACTGGCTGAAAATGAGATTCGAAAGGTGTGGTAGATCGACAAAAATAATTTTCGCTGCCTGAAATTACTACGTGGAAACACGCCTGTTTGCCGAAGAATTTGTAACTCAGGTTGTTTTAAAAAATTCGAGATCGGAAATACCAGGATTTTATGAATAAATTGAAAAAAAATTTTAAAAAATTTCTCGAGAACACTCTTGTTTCACTATTCGGCTATATGACTTCTCGTGGCAGAAGAATATTGCGTTTTCCAACCCGGATCCAAAATATAAAAAAAAATTACATCGCAACGCTCTTCCAGCTGATTCTTTAGACGCTGACGTATTATATTGCATACATTAGGTCAAGCAGTGAACTTCAGATAAATCAATAAAACCCGTTTCGTAGGTGATCCTGGAGACGCTAACCGAGCCAGCCCTCGTCCGCACCGTACTGCGACTGCTGTTGGTGGAGAGGGACGTGGACGATGAGAGAAGGAGGGGAATGGCGGCAGTTATTGTGGATAGAGTGGAGATGGGCGATAAGGTGGGAAATTTGCATTTGAAAAAAAACTCGGCGAATTTTGTGTTGCACGATCTGGAGAAAATATGTGATTGTGGGTGGAGACCGGCGATAAGGTGGGCGGTGCATCATGCATTTAAGAAATGAAAGATCTGAGGTGAATGAAGCAATCGAACAACTTTTTTTCATTGATAATCAGTGGATTCTGTGTTGCATGCTCCTCATTTAGTGTTAGTCGATTTGAGTTATGGTGGGAAGAGGTTTGGGTATGATCGTGGAGAGCGGCTAGATTCAAAACCAGTGAATTTGGTGTTACGCGCTCTTTATTCATTGAAGGGAGTTGTGGTCGAGCGATTACTTCAAGGTAGCTGTTGCGGAAATTATAGGGCGGTAACTAGCGAGTTCGGTGCTGCGCGTACATATTTTGAGATTTCCGAGATATGATTTGCGTTCGCTTGGGTGAGAGCAAATAAATTGAGAAAAGAAAATAATTATAGAAACAAATATTAATGGTATTACACATTGTTCGCTATTGTTTGGGAACGAATTGAATTGATTTTATGGTTATCGAAAACTAGGCAGCTCGGTGTTACATCTGCTTTATGTGACATCGACGAGGGGGGAATGTGACGATTCTTGCATAGATAAAATTAAAAATCCTTCGACTTTCACTTTCTGAAAGTGCACGTTGTGGCCTTCCTATTCTATCTGGCTGTACAAAGATCAAAGGTCAATTATCTCGACCTCTCCTCTCGTTCAGCTCTCGGTCGTCTCTCTCTCCCTCCTAGAGCGGGTCGTCGATTTGGCGTGTGAGGATGCAATACTCGTGCTCGCACTGCGCCCTCTCCTCGGATTGAGAGGAGTGACACGCGCCCAGGTACGGTATATGGGAGTACGGTAGTGGGGGATACGGTAGTTGGAGGGGATATGGTAGATGAGAAATGCAGTGAAAGTGGGCGATAGTTGGTTCTATTTGTTACCACAGGCGTAACATGGGAAGAAGAAATGCGATGTATCAATAGCATTTACATTCTGATCATAGGGTAGTATTTACGTATGATTTTGTTTTGCTTACTGTGTTATTGATTGCATTCGCAGGTGACGCGTGTGCGCGAGCGTGCGTACGCGTCGGCCGTCGCGCAGCGGCTGCTCGCCGCCGTGCCCACAACGATGCTGCGATTCCCGGAGGTGAGAGAGGCAACATGCTGGTTTCTCGCTTCAACGGCCTTTGATGACTGGGCAGTTGTGCTAGTGCTCATAGCTCAGAGTCTTCAATCATAGGCTATGAGTCATAGCGAACATTACCGGAGAAGAAAAATATAATGCATTGTAACGATTTCTGGGTCTCCGTTGATTAACATAGATGCGAAATAGAATGTTTTTGGTTTCAAGTGTGACCCTCAAATATTGGCATGGATTTTTACTTGCACTAAAGATGTGACACCGAAGCACAATTGTACCTGCCATTCAAAGTTTTCCATATCATTGTTCCGAAATCTCAAATCTGATCTTCCATTCAGATCTGCTCTGACGCTTCACTGGAACTGTACATGCACGAAGCGGCGGATACGGTAGACGAGCGGGCGAGAGCATGTGCGGGATGGAAGTGGAGGTATTACATTTATAAAATGATACTATCAAACAAAATGTCGAACTGGGACTTCCTGTGTTTACCGAGACGAGAGAGCACGCAAAAGCGAGAGGGTCGCCAATGTTCCTGTATGGTAAACAACGGAAGTTCGTTATTCGGCTTTTTGGTATGATCGTATCATTTTATAAATGTAATATACTATATTATATTTTATCGACGCCCGAGGGCGCATTTAGATAGTGTGTGCATCATGAAGTATGAGCGGTTACGACCATTATATAATATTTGATTTGGGGTACCATAGGGGAAATCAGCAAATCATTTGCTATTGTTTGCTAAAAGAGGAAGGCCAATTAATGTCATTAGAATATTTGGATTTTTATAGAGAAATAGTGAAGCACGAAAGTGCCGGGATAAAAATTCATTTGGTAAAATCCGAATTGCTCCTGCAGATACGACGGCATCACGCCCTCTCCGTCACTCTTCCGCTCGGAATCCGACGATGATGGGCATACGGTAAGTGTATTATCGGTTGATTATTTTATTTTTATCTGAATTCAGTTTACGGTAGGTGGTGACTAGTATCGATTTTGCTACCCATAGGTCAAAAGGTACGTAAAAATCGACGAAGCCAACCCACATTTTGACATTTCAAAGCCAATTTTTGAAAAATCCATTCCACATTTTTGAATTTTCAGAAAAAAATGAAAAAAAACAACCAGTCCACGTTTATAGTGTTTCATGCCCATTTTTGAAAATCCCAACCCACATTTTCGACTTTCCCTAACGCACCCTTTTGACCTATGTTGCTACAACTGTTTTTCAAAAATTTTAAAATTCAAATTTCAGCCGTTCACGCGTCTCTCCTCGGTTCGCTCCTCCTTCTCGAATGGCGGCAGGGAGCTGAATCGGTGAGTGATTATTTGTGTGAGAATTTGAAATTATAGGGAGAGAACTCTCTCATTTTTGCACACTATCTCGCCCCTGTCATCGCACTGGCGATAGGAGAGAGAGAGAAAATGTACGTGGCTAGTGATTCAGAAGGGGTGGAGAGATTGCTTGTGGCCCCCACGTCAAACTCATATGTAGCACGTATGGCGTAGAATCAGCGGGTTTGCACTCTGACTTTTTCATCTCAATCAATCAATCATGTTCACTGTTCCCACACACAAATTGAGTTGTACGATGTTGTGCAGTACTTATTGTTAGTGAGACTCTGAACCCACTGATTTCATGCTGCGCTTTTAGTTTATCCGATGGACGCGAAGTCCAAAACAATGCTCCGTGCGGTGTCATTCTTTAAAAAAATCACTACTTTTTCACAGTTGCCATCCGATTCCATTTACAGATACTTCTCTGGATCTGCTCGCTCCGGTCACCTCACGGCGGAGTCACTCGGACGACAGCTGGGCGAGTTGGGAGAGAGTCCACCGAGGTATACTGTAGGAGAGAGTTACGGTATATTGCACTGTATTGTAGGGAAGAGTACCGTAGGTTACAAAGAGGTATACTTTAGGAAGAGGAGAGAGTTACGGTATCGTGTGATGTACTTGAGTAACGAGTTCTGTAGGTTACAGAAGGGGCAGGTGATAGAGTTGAAGAGTTTAAAAAACAGCCGGATAAGTGTCTACAGGTGGGTAGAAGAGTGTTTCAATTTATCCATATCCCATGCTTAATCATTAATCGTGGCGTGATAATTGTGATTGAAATATATTATATAAATTTTGATTTTCCCAGATCCTCAACGGGTTCGATGGAAGACGAGAGTGAGATGGAGGAGGACGCCGAGTTTGTGCTGCCGAAAATGACGTCAGTTTGCCGTTTCAAAATGCTGATATATATATATATATTTTGAAATTCTTGGTGAACTGATAAAATGCTCTTGTTCATGACATTAGCAAAATAAATTTTCTCCATTGATAATGAATATAGCGAAACATGAGTGTTTGAAAAAGCAATTCTTGTTGGCGTCAGTTTGCGGTTTCAATCGATCGATTTACAGCTTGGAATTCTTGTTGAACTGATACAACGCCGTTGGCCATGGCTATAGCATAATTTGATTTTCTCCGTAGATCATTGCTATAGTTAAGCACTAGTGTAAGTGTAAAGCGCTGTTGTCAGTTTGCGATTTCAATTGATTGATTTACTGTTTGCAATTTTTGCGGAGTGAATGTGATCACTGGCTTTGAATATAGAAAAAAAAGTGTCTTGTAAAGCCCTGCTTATTGACGTTCTTTTACGGTTTCAAGTTTCTGATTTACAGTTCGTGATTCTTGCTGAGTTGATGTTAAGTTGACCGTTTATGGATACAACGAACCACTTGCCTCCTGCAAAGTTAAAGTTATTAATGCCAGGTTGCAGTTTCAATTGCATGACATTATAGTTGTCAGTCGGTGTTTAGCTAGAGAGATGTCTATGGCACAAGAATTCCGAAAGGATCAATGATCAATTGAAATCCCGTACTAATTCACATCGCGCGCAGTCGGGTGTATGCCACCAAATTAGTTCCATTGACGAAACAAACTGACGTGCATTCAATATAAATAAAGCGGTTTTACATATTTTATGTTTCATACATTTCAGGCTGGGTGTAGCGAGATTGTAGCGTTCAATAAAGTATCGCGTACACACGTGGGCAGCAAATTATAGATATGTTTTGCAGAGTGCTCCCGACCCAGTTTCACTCCATTTCATAGTGCCCCCAGCATTGGCCAATTTGCTAACACGTTAACTTCTCATATCTTTCACTTTTGCATAGTGCCCCTACACCAGGTTTCGCGAAAATGCAGAGTGCTCCCGGGTGACCGTGCCCACGTATGATCGCGTAGTAACTTCCGCTTGAGCCTCAAATTTTGTGGTTTCAAATACCTGATTTCATGTTCTCAGTGCTTGAACAGCTAATGCGACAACGCCACATTTTACGAATAATAATAATAAATTCAATCGCTGATCATACCGAATACTTATAAATTTACACCTGATTTGTGGGTTATATTTGCCACCGCGCCTCGGCTGTTACATAATAGTTACACACTGTAATTTGGCAGTGTTGAGAACTTCCACTTGGTGATCCTTTATAGCTTATACTTATAACCAGCTATGAATAGTTATAGTTATTATATTCACCTCAGTTTGCGGTTTCAATTTTTTGATTTAAACGTATACTGTTTACATAATGTAATCACTAATTCTGTCAATGTGCATATTCATTTTCCTTCCAGCGCCTCTGCTCTAATGGCGTCGTCGATGGTCGACTATCTCACTCTCACTGCGTACGAGTCACTGAGTGAATCGGATGGAGGAGCGGATATGATCATCATTGAGGACATCAAGGTGAGGATGTTAGAATTTGATCGATCTTTAGCTCGGAATTTATCACGTATTTCCTAGCCTCAGAAGCCATTTATCATTCATAAAGTATAGTTTGCTAGGAAAATTTGGCAAAATCAGTTTGACACGCAGTGAAAGCTTTTGATAGTTTGATGCAACATCAATTGGCATGGTGTCATAATCGAGGACGCCAAGATTGAGATGTTGTTTGATCTTTGACATCAAGCTCGGAATCTATCGTAAGCAACCTAGCTGCGGCTATTGAAGTGTGTCACAACGGCAAGGCTACAGAACGGGCCGGAAGAGAGAACAGTTAAGGATCGCAAAGTCGAAGAATATTGAGAAATAAACCCACACTCGATTTTTCAAACAAAAATCGAAATATCGGACAACATTTTGATTTTTTTGTGGTACACGCCGTTTTGGTCTATGTTCGTATAGTTGGAACTATAGGATCGATAAGGATCTGGCCGCGAAAACGCTTGATTCCCAGTGCGATCTCAATTGATTGTTTAATGCAACATCAATTGGCATGGTTCCTTTATTCATTATTTTTCGGATTAATGTTGCTGTTCTCCATTGCAGCCGGCGACCTCTGCAGCAACCGCCGGAAGTGGTTCTGCAGCAGCTGCAGCAGTCGATGCTCCCTCTACGTCGTCGCTGTCGGACGACAGCTTCACGAGCGGCGGCACTGCGACCTCCGACCGAGGATATGGAGCGGAGGTCTTTGAGGACTGGGAGAATATCAAGGTGAGGGGGGGGGTTGCTGCAAAAAAAGGTGGACGATTCAGCGGCAAATGGCAAAAACACACAATTGCCAAAATATTCCTTTCATTATAGGACGGTTCACTACCAACTAAATTTCTTGTTTGAATAGTCAATCGCTCGAAATTTGCAATTTCGTAATTTTTAAACTGTGGGGTGATCGATAAATGTTCGACTACCGTATCTCACTACTACAGTATCTTCTCAGGACGACGTGGGCGCGTTCAAGGCTGCAATGGAGGCGTTGCCGACGCCGAAGAAGGACGAGAAGGAGAAGGTGAGAGGAGGAGAGAGTTGATCTTTGATCTTTGTGCTATGGGTATGCAGTTCAAGGGGTGTGCTATGCAGGCAATCCTATGTTTATCGTATGATGTAGAGAATGTAGAAAAAATAAGGACACTATGGTTGGGTTATTTTTTAAACGGTGCAACCATGCGGATTGGTGCTATTACATTTATAAAATGATACGATCACACCGAAAAGTCAAATGACGGACTTCCGTTGTTTACCACACATGCACGTACGCGACCCTCTCACTTTTGCCCACTCTCTCGCTTTGGTAAACACAGGAAGTACCATTTTGACTTTTTGTGTGTTCGTATCATTTTATAAATGTAATACAGCTTTATCACAAGAAGCAGCTGGTGCTATTATGGTACTGCATATTCGTTAGTCAACTGTAATACCGATACATTTTTATTCAGGAGTTGTCGTTCGACGAACTAAAGTCGCTGATCCACGCGAGGAAACAGTACTTTGATGAGTGCGCAGCGGAGGAGGAACAGAGGGAGGTACGGTAGTCAATGAGGGAATCTATAGAGGTAAAGTAGTGGGGATAGGGCTAGGGATACGGTATTTCTGAGGGAGCTACGGAATGACTGAGGGAGTGGATGGAAGGGATAGTGGTTCGATACAACGGTATTAAACTGGAGGAGGGGTTCGGTAGTTTTAGGGAGTGGAGGATTGCAGGACAGTAGATACGTGGATGTACGGCTATTTTGAGCGGAGAATGAATGGGGGTACGGTAGGAAAGTATATTGTTGTACGTTCGTGGTACGGTAGTGACGGAGTACGGTATCATTTGTTTGCAGCGCCGCACCCAATGCGTGGAGGAGGAGGAGCGGTCGTTGAGGAGAGAGCATGAGAGAAGGAGGAGAGGAGAGGGAGGAGGAGAAGAAGGGGAGAGAGGAATGGGAAAAGGAGAGAGTATAGAAGAGAGTACAGGTGAGGGGTACTGTAGGGCGGAGTACGATGGGAATCGGTAGGGAAAGAGGTACTGTAGGATTGCAGTATAATTGATGTATATAGAAAGCAAAATTTTGCAAAAAGGCTAACTGAATAAACAATTTATGTAATCGGGAAAAGCGCGAACGCCTTGGAGGGTTGCTGCTTCAGCTCTTGAACTTAGCATCTTAGTTTTGGTCCAATTTGATGCAGCGGGGATTGTTGTCACACCTAGTTCCTCCACTACTAGGAAATTGAAATGTCTGTCTGTTGGTACGATATGTTTTTTTTCCTTCCGCGTGACGGACCTTTTTTCTGAATAACTTTCTTCAAAGTCGAGCAATCTTCTCAGATCCTTTTGCATATGATAGCCCATCACGAAACACATCGATTTTTATATTTGAAAAATCGATAATTTCATGGCCAAGTCGGTAGCGAGCTCGAATTCAAATCCGAGGGTCGCAGATTCGATCCCCGCCGGTGCATAGTCTTTTGCCGCATTTTTTGCAAGTGTCAAATGTGGCCCAAACCCATTTTTGAGTAACGAGATTCACATTTGAGCATCTTTTGCCGATTTTTGAAGTGAAATATCGATTGATTTCACTTGATTTCACGCGATTTCATGAAATTTTCGCACATTTCGTTCCAAATCATTCCTCTTGCTGGCAATCTCGCAGGAATGGAGTTAGAACGAGAGTGTAAGGGAAATCGAGAGCGACTCTCTTACTTTGGCACACTCTCTCGCCCCTGATCCCTTTCTGGAGGCCGGAATCATGTATCCGGAAGCTTCCTAATAAATCGCTTCAAAATTGCTCTATCTTCTCGGATCCTTTTGCATACAACTACAGATCAAAATCCCTTTAAAATTTTGCAATATTTAAATGACCAAATCCATAGCCAAGTGGGTTACGCTCTTGACTTTCGATCCGAGACCCCCCTCTCATGATCTCACTACGTTGTCGTACATTCTTCTCTCTTTTTATCGTTTTCCTCTTTCTATTTGTAACCGCGTTTTCTTTGAACACGCATAAATATATATATATATATAGGTTCGAACCCCGCCGCGGGCAAAACGTTTGCCGCATTTTTCGCAAGTGTCAGAAGCCATTTTAACACGTTCTTGAGTAACGTGAAACACGATTTCACCTGTTTTGTCGAGTTTTAAAATGAAAAATCGAAAATTTTGAAAAGTTTCCAATTGATTCGCAGAGCGTGGGGGACCATAGGAAAATCGCTCTGCGATGTCGGAAACGTGTCTGAACTTGTTCTAACACGTTTTAAAATGAAAAAAATCGAAAATTTTGAAAAGTTTCCAATTGATTCGCAGAGCGTGGGAGATCACAGGAAAAGTGTTTTGCGATGTCGGAAACGTGTTCGAACACGCCCGGGAAAGGAACACACGGTATCCTGCGTTTCCGTTGAGAAAGGCGCTTGAGCCTGAGAGCGATCGAAAAAAGTTGCCACGGAGCCACGAAGTGGCGTAGTGGCAACTTTTTTCGAACGCTCTCAACCTCACGAGCCTTTTGCAACGGAATAAGCCAGTACTCTTTCTAGAGATTCACATTCCCCAACATACTAAACTCCCCCTGGACCGTACTTGGAGCCGGCTACCGAGTCTTCCTCCCTGTACCGAAGCTCAAGCAAGCTGCCTACTTCCCCCCCCCCCTGAACCGTACCTGAAGAAGGCTACCGAGGTCCCCCTGAACCTTACCTGAAGATGGCTACCGAGGTCCCCCTGAACCGTTCCTGAAGAAGGCTACCGAGGTCCCCCTGAACCTTACCTGAAGAAGGCTACCGAGGTCCCCCTGAACCGTTCCTGAAGAAGGCTACCGAGGTCCCCCTAAACCTTACCTGGAGCAGGATACCGAGCTCCCCCTGGACCGAACCTGGAGCCAGCTACCGATTTCCCCCTGGACCGAACCTGCACTCAGAACTGTGCATAGAGCGTAGTGTATTTAACCTCAACACATCCCGGCTAGTTATTTACTGTTTCAGTAGTAGCGTATAATATTGAGAGGGCATGGTGAGGTTGATCCTTTGTTTACCCCTGCATATATAGGAGCATCATTACTCGCGCCGCTGGTCTATTATAATTGTTTTATACAGATAAAAAATATTGAATAAAGATAAAAAGACAAAATAGAAGCAATCGATGTAACAGGGGAAAAAGGATAAACATCTTGGAAGTCTGCTGGTTCAGTTCTATAATGTAACATCTTAGTCTTGGACTGATTTAATCTGTTCTATTTACTGTTTCACTAGCCGTGTATATCAACAAGGGTGCGGGCTGAGGTTGATCTTTTGCTGATATATGTCTTTATCGCAACTAGCAAATTTTCGAATCCCCTATTTGTCGTTATCTTGGAATCGACAGGGACAACAATGCCACCCGCATTCACAGGCACTTCTCTACTTCCGCTGCTGCTGCAGAAGCTGCACTCTATGGACGACCAGACTATGGCATTTAATCTGCAGGTGAGAGAGAGAGAAAGTGGGAGAGAGGGGAGTGGTCTTTGAGCGGGAACTGCTTGTATAACTAAATTATTTGCGGGCCTGGTGATTGCGAATTTCTTTTTTGTTAATATATTTTGTCGTTGTAGTCATGCCTATGTAAATGTGATCGTACTCTCTATTTGAATTTATGCAACAAAACACACACACAGCAAGGGACGAAGTGCGCCTACGTGTGTCATCGAGAGCACATTTCACGTGATCTTTTTTCTGTTCTCCAAAAGTCTAGCTAGTTTTGTATTGATCAATGCAAATTCTTTCGGATTCTCTCTGATTACTGATCAGCAATCAAAACAACGATACTTATTGGCTGCATCACATTTCTCTCTTCTTCTTCTCCTTCTTTTTTTTCTTTCGTTTTATCGTTGGCCCGGTATTTTAGAGTTTCTGCATTCGGTCTTCTTGCCAAAGGGTTGTACGATTTATTCCATCTCGGAAATGTTCTTTAAAAGTAAATGAATCCTTTCTCTACAACTTGTAGACTACAAGGTATATTTTTTTCCCAGTTGTGTTCTGTCATCTACGCCCTCGCCTCCTACCCGCAGCCACTACTCGTACTCGCGCTATTCGGCACGGAGAAGACGGGCGAGGACGGACTGGTTACGGTAAGTGGGAAGGGGTATGGTAGGTTTGAATATTGATAGATTACGGTACGGCAGTGTCGAATATTGATCGGCCATGGTATGTGGAGGGTCAACGATAGAGTAGAATATGTTTATTGGTCACTGTAAGAGATATATTTTGCTCAAAGTGTGATCGCTTATCAGTGCATTCTTCTAGAGTTTGCCTGATGTTTGATACTTGCAACATCTGTTCACATAGTGTCTGCTTGATTTTTTTATTCAAGAGGTCATTTCTAAGATATTGCTTTGTTCTCCCCGGTTTGGGCTCTTACTGGGTTCCGGCAACACGAATTCACCCTGTGCATCTCATCTTTCCCTCGTGCAGGTACTCGAGTCGCTCAAGGAACGCGTGGACGCCGCGCTGTCCACGCTCGAAGGAGCTGATGTGAGTGAGATTACGGTAGATGATGGTGTATGAGAGTACTGTAGGTTCAGTGATGGTAGAGTTTTATAGAGTACTGTGGATTAGGGTAGGTTAAATCGGGTCGGGTATTCGGGTACCCGACATAACGGACTCGGCCGGGACAATACCCGACCGAGTCCGCCAGAGGGTAAAAGAGTCGAGCAGGTACCCGATAGAGTAGCGAAAATGGATCCCCACTCCCTGCTGATTTCCCCCCTCTCTAGCACTCAGTGCGAGAGGGGTCGTAAATGCCTCTCTCTCGCGCGCAGGGAGTGCGAGTGGGCGGGGTGAGTGCTCACTGAGTGCGATTTTCTCGAGAGACGCCCTGAGTGCGAGCCTCCCTCCTTCTCTCGCTTTCTGTTATTTTAACTTTTTAAGTTATTTTTTCTTTTTAAAATTATATCCTTTTTTATTATTTATTTCTTTTCTTATTTATTTGCTCAGCAAGGGAAAAACAGGGTCCAGTTTCGAATTCCATGAACTTTCGGATCTTGTGAATGATCTCGAAGAACAGGAAAGGGACTTGAGTCAATGTGCAAGATTCTGGACAGATTATGCGTGCGCTCGCCAAAAGGCTGAAGGAGAACGGCAAGCTTGACCAGAATGAGCTGAGCCACATCCGAAAAAGCTGCCTTTCCATTCAGTTTGAGAGTGGCTTTGACGGCGGGCCACAGCCCGAGGGCCTGCTTGATGGTGTGATAGAGGGAACCCCATCGAGTGTCCACACTCTGAGAGATGCCGATCGCCTTCAATCTTTTTCCATACATACGGGAAAAGAGAGGGGTTGTGCCTCTCACCACAACCGTTGTGCTGAGAGACTGTGCAAAAGCGAGAGAGCCTTTCTCGCTTGGGGAACAATGTGTGGAGACGTCGATAAAAAATTTGAATAGGTGCTCATTTAAAAGATCTCGTTGAGCTGATTCCAAATATATGTCTCCCATGAAATTAAATTGTGATTATCATGCAAAAACACGCTGGTGAGTGCTCACTGAGTGCGATTCGCACTCAGTGCTATGGCGAGGGGAGAGGTCGTAAATGAGGCGCGGGAGTGCGCTCTATGCCACTCAGGGCATTTTTGTTGTCAACAAGCGCGAGTGGGGATCCATTTTCGCTACTCTAGTACCCGAGTGTGAGAGAGAACAGTCGGGTAACCCGACAGAACCGGCCGGTTCCTCACGTACGCACGCGAGAGAGGGGAGGGTAAGAGAGGTCAACGCTCTCTCCTCTCTCCCAACACTGATAAAACAACACGCATACAACAGGGACTATCAGAGTAGTGTGAAGGAAGAGACACATCTCAATCGGTGGAGCAGTGGTAACGTGTCTTCTTTCCATTCATGTCACGATGAGTTCGAGTCCTTTGTATTCAATTTTAGTTTTGCCATTTGTTTGATTACATGCGTTGGACTTGAATCTGAATTTTTTGTAACTCTTGAAAAGAACCCATTGGCGGGTTGAATTGTTCCTTATTTTCTTAGAAAAAAGACATGTATCAATCAAGAAAACAAATTGTCAACAATTACAAAACAACAGCTCGAAAGCTACAAAAATTCAGATTCAAGTCCAACACATGTAATCAAAAAATGGCAAAACTAAAATTGAATACAAAGGACTCGAACTCATCGTGACATGAATGGAAAGAAGACACGTTACCACTGCTCCACCGATTGAGATGTGTCTCTTCCTTCACACTACTCTGATAGTCCCTGTTGTATGCGTGTTGTTTTATCAGTGTTGGGAGAGAGGAGAGAGCGTTGACCTCTCTTACCCTCCCCTCTCTCGCGTGCGTACGTGAGGAACAGGCCGGTTCTGTCGGGTTACCCGACTGTTCTCTCTCACACTCGGGTACCCGACTCGACTCCCGAGTCCAATCGGGTATTTTCAACAGGGAAGAAAGTCGGGTACCCGAGAGTCGACTTTACCCGATTTCACCAGCCCTACTGTGGATGCTGCTGTGATTGAGTACTGTAATTGGCTGTTAGGGTCGAGTACTGTAGGTGACGTTATGGTGGAGTACGGGAGGCGTGAAGTTGTTATGCGTGTTGTGGACTATGCTAGCGCTATGATTTCTGTATGTACATAAATACTTATTTCAGATGTGGATTCGGCGCGCGCTGCGCAATCTGGCCCACCGTGCGGACCGCATTGAGCGCGCGCCCGACGCCGCCACGCCCCGCTCTGTCGAGGGACTACGGTACGAGACATTGGCAACTATCGAGAAATGATTCGCAATCTTGTTTCCATGCAGTTTATATACAATTAAAGGATTTAATGACTACGGTAGTCTAGGGGTGCTACTGATGGAGATTACGGTAGTGTATACCTGCTTGCAGTTCGGACGCTACGCGTGACATGGAGAGCGGATCGCCGATTGGGGGAGGAGGGGGAGGAACGCACGCTCAGCTGACGAGAGCACGACCATTTGGAGGCAGTGCTAGGAGATACGGATTCAAGTACGGTAGAGGGAGTTACTGTAGAAAGGGTTGGTTAAGAGTACGGTAGGGGTGGGGATACTGTAGGTAGGATTGGATTAGTTGATACGGTAGGACAATTGTTGGAGCCAGACGGATTTCTTTATGGAAGAAGTATCGGGGGGATATTGTAGATATAGTGGGAATACAGTCTATGGTAGGAGAATCGTTGAAGCAAGTCTGATTTGGGTATAAGTGCGAAGAAGTTAATTTGATAGTATTACAAACCATACCGGGAACACTTCCGATTGAACAACTAGCCGCTCATCTGAATGTGACTTGTTCGTGTGGCACAGAAGTGGCAGGATGAAAATGATTTCATTTCATTGTCCACTACCTAGCGTCTATCATTACATTAGCAGTACTTGGAAACATGACTTGTTCATGGGATTTTGTTTGTAATTGAATATCGACATTATCACGTAGTATTGTTATGGGTTGCTTTGAAATATGGTTTCGCTCGTGAAACACAGAACTCACTAAATTGATTTTCAGGCTGAAACATATTTTTATACGCTTGCGAACTACTGTAGTTCTCGACGCTGTATTCGATTGAATCACCGTATCCTTGTGCTCTTTCAGATACCACTCCCACTTGGCGATCGATGCGGAATCGGCGAAAGAAGATGCGCGCGCGAAAGATCTGGCGCACGCTGCCATCCTGCTCGCAAATCTGTGCCAGATGCTCGCCGGCATCGCGCTGCACCAGTCGGTCGTGGTGTACAAGTGAGAAAGGGCGGCCGACGAGCAGCACACTCGACGCACCACGTACATTGCATGATGTTACTCGAATATTTATTGTTTCTTTAAAGATTGTAAATACTGATGAATTTAGGTTTTACCAGATGCGTAATTTGTCGCAAAGAAAGGCAATGGTGCGAGAGTAGATTAGAGTAATAATATATATTACATTATTTATTAGTCCCAGTTTTTATTTGAAAAAAAAACCAGTCTGTGATTGATTCGAATTTTCTGTGTGCTCACAAAATATTGATTATTTGTGATTGTATTCCGATTGTTGTAACCCCGAATCAATATCACTATCAATAATGTCATTTCGCATGGGCAGTTGTAGATTTATTTATGGTGAATCACATTTTTCACACCAAATGTTCCGTCGTTTTACTGTTTTACCAAGGCAACTGTTTTATCATATGTGTAAAGAGCAACTAATATTGTCTTTTGATTCTCCGTTTCACTGGTGGTGAGAGATAAATGATTTACCTCAAATTATTTAATGTTTAATGAATACGGTAACTTATCCGTAATTCTATCGCTGTTTATCATCGTAAGGATCAATTAGAGAGACGGCGAGACTGCCTGTAACAGGAAAAGGGTATTCATTTTTTCAACCTATTCAACCCTCTAAAATGGATCTACGGGGCAGAAAGGAACCATGGTTGAGACTGTGCGCTAAACATCCCCCCCGGCTCGTGACCCCTTTCTGGAGGGTAGTAGTTATTGGATTGCGGAAGAAATTCATGATCCCCGCTCATAAACTATTGAATTTCCCCCAAACCGAAAAACCTTTCGTTGTCTGACCCTCTCGTTTCACGCGCTCCCTCGCCATGTCTCTCGTCCTCTACCTTGCTCTCTTGCCGATAACACACTGTCTCCAGTCGGGTGGGGGGAAGGGAGAGACGCTCTCTCTCTCCGCTCTAGGGATTCGTCCCTCCTCCCCCACGGTTTCCCGCCCAGAAAAGTGCGCGAAAACGGGTTTGAACGTGTGTTTTCCTGTTTACCCCTGTATATTCTCCTGGTTACTCGTTGCTCCTTTGTTTGTATGTTGTATTTGGTCTTCAATTCCTAATTGTAGTTTGATCTCTGCTCTCACCTCTTCCACAATGGACTGCAGTGACGACGACGAGCCGCTGGCGATGCGCAAGGCGGAGAATCAGTGAGTTGTGTAGTTTGTAGTTTGATCTGATGAATGAGATCCTAAAGCCCGTTAAACCTCCAGAGTAGGAGCAGGTACGAGAGAAATAGTGCGCAAAAGTGAGAGAGATGAACTCTCTCGCCCCTGATTCCTTTCTGGAGGTTTTGCATTATGTGGTTGGGGTAACCTCACGGCAACAGTATGTCTAGTGCCCGATTACAGCACACCTAGAATTGTTGCGATTTTATTTTCTCTATAATTGGTAATTATTTTAGGAGTAATAATCGAATATTATTCAGCGCCTCCTCGTCTCCTCTCAAGACAGCGACCAAGAAGCGGGCGGTGATCGACAGCGACGACGACGATTCGGATAGTCCCCTCGGAGATGTCGTGGTACGGTAGGGGACACCAGAGAGATGCATCGAGAACTGATCTTGCTCGATAGTCTAGGCCTTTTGAAGGGTTTATATCGCCTGATAATGATAACCCTTCCAATGTAAATATTTTTTGTTGGTTATATTCTACGTACAATACCGTAAGCAAAGAGTCCTAGTCGGGAGTGTTTTTGGCAGCATGGCGAAACACGGGTTTGGCGGGTTGTAAAATCTTTTTTTCTGATTCGATATTCTACGACTTTTTAAAGGTAGTTATTGTCCGGTAAAGATACATTTCTAAAATAAATATATAGTAAGGATTTATTTGGCCTAATTATTGTTGGCTATTTTCTACGCACATTACTGTAAGCGATAAGCAGTGGTCCGGTATGAATTAGGCAACACGGCGAAACCACGAGGGCTCAAAAATTCAGATCCTCTACAAGAGAAATGAACAGATAATGGTCACGAGCGCAATGCGTAAAATTTCCATTGCTTACTACGGTATTGCGAAGAAAATTGTGGACTACATCAAGCATTATACCGTAGTAAGTGCAGCTTATTCGCGGACCGCTTTTTATCCGCCTTTGAGCCCCCGTGGAAACACGACTTTCGCGGGTTGCAAGATTGCAGTTCGCTCACTTGAGACGGATACAATGATGTAGAATGTTAGAGTTTCAAATTAGTATTTCGCTAATTGAAAACAGTGTGCCAAATGGAATAGGTTTGAACTATTTTTACATATTAATTATTAATTTTTAATATATTAGTTCGAAAATTTTGCAGCACAAGCCTGCGACTTCGCTGCTCTCGCCCGCTGGCTCCACGGACAAGGAGAACAGCGTGAGGCCGATTGATCTTTGATCTCTTTGTAGTTTGTAGTCTGTTGTCTTCTTCGTTTTGTAGTCTGGTCTTTGGTTGTGGTTTGTAGTCTGACGACTTATGGATTGTCTCATGATCAGGTCTCGCCGAAGAAGGTCAAGGCCGCCGCAGCCGCCGCAGTCGAGTCGTCGCGCAAGCGCAAGGCGCCCTCGGCGAGTCCCGACAAGAAGAAGCCGGAGAAGGTATACGGTAGTTTGTTAATATCGATAGATTAAATGGGAAAGGTGTACAATAGCACCGATACGGAGTCGTGTAAATTATCCTAAATAATCGATCAAGTATGCGAAATAACGTCGTCATGTCAGATTTTTTTTGCGTATTCAATGACTAACGGAAAATTATTGAACTTCCAATGACTACAATGCACTAGATAACATGGTGAAACCCAACTCTCATTGGTTGGAAAAAATAACCGTTGTGATGAATTTTTGGGGTGCAGGTATAAAAGTGATTAGGAGTAGACGGTAGCATTTGTATATTGTAAACCACAATTTTCGATCTATTGATACCGTAATCAAAGAGAGATTTCCGTTGCAGAAACGCGGCAAGACCTCGTGGTCGTCGGATTCGGAGGACGGCGCGGAGAAAGACGAAGAGGATGAGGAGATGAAGGAGGAGGATGGTGAGGATGACGGTAGCTGAGAATACGGTAGCCGAGGAATCGATTGATTACAGTAATCAAATCGATGGGAGATATTAGGGGACAAAGGATCATGGTAGCTTTTCATTAGGATGTTCATTCTGTTTGTTCATTATTTGGAAACAGTGGTTACGGTAGTGTTGATTACGGTAGCTGTTCATTGGTATCGATCGATTACCGTACTCCGCACGACCGTAAAACTTTTTAGGCAGCGCCGAGTCGGAGTGCAGTGACGGATCGGAGAATGAAAAGCGAAAGCCGAAGAAGAAGGTACGATAGTGGGGGGTTATCGATAATCGATTAATGAGAGTATTATTGCAAGACCAACGAGGCCATACTATAATACTGTCCAACTCAGAGGTCAAAAAGTAAAGTAGCATGGAAAACAGGTCGGGCAGGTTTTCGATTTTTTGATGGGCAGGTTTCTATATTTTTGGGATGTTTTAGGGGACCATGACGGGCAGGTTTCGGTTTTAGGGGTCTAATTGATCAGGCAAAAATTTTCGCTCCTGCCTTCGGCGGGCAGGTTATGTCGATATCTACCCACTTTTAGACCTATGGTCCAACTATTTATAGTATTGTATTGTTTGGGTAGTATTAAACCTAAAAGGTGCAAACCTAACAAAATACATTCTTCTGACCTTTTTACCAAATTTTTTTAAAAACACGTTTGCAACCACAATCTGGATTTTGTTTTCTTTTTATTAACTCGCTCTTATACGGTAGTTTAATCGGATTGTATTTATTTTCCGGGGGAAAACGAGTACGGTATTCAAATATGATATTTGATAGTGTCGATTACAGTACATCATTTCAGGACAAGGAAGCCTCCAGACCGAAAGTGACTGTGAAGCGGGCGAAGGGAAATAAGAAGGCGAAGAATGACGAATCGGATTGTGAAGATGAGGAGGAGGAAGAAGAAGAGGATGATGATGAAGTAAGCAGAGAGTAGAGTGCGAAATGTGAGACCACGGTCTCTTCATTTCGTACACTCTCTCATCTATCGACCGGTCGAGAGAGTGTGTGAAATGAGGAGTGCGTGGTCTCACATTTCGCACTCTAGTAGAGAGTATAATGGTTCTAAATGAAATCTGCTTGCGGCCGAGGAAATAAGCGGAAATAACTATTTTTTTCTGATTTTGTGCGAAATGTGAGACGACACTCTCTGATGTTATAGCAAGCATCTATTTTGACCCCGTTATTATCCGTACGATAAGCGATAATCTGTGACTCGATTTGTATTAGGCAGCACGCCGAAACACTACTTCCGCGGGTTGCAAGATCCCGCGAATGTCAAGGAAATCAATAGCGCAAATGGGATTCTCTCAGATATTTCGTAGAGAAATGCCAAAAACCGCCTGCCGAAGTAAATATCTCCCTATTTTTCTATAAAATTGTACAAAAAGTGGCGATTAACGCATGACATTTCGCACTATATAAAGGTAAGGTAAAGGTGTTAGGTATTCTACACGCAAGGCGGTCTCGACCACCCCTATGCCTGAGAGACTATGTCAGTGATATTTAACAACAAGTGCAGTTGTATTAGGTACCCCGCGTATCGGCGTTGCGGCGGTGGTTGATAATAACTCGGCGTCTTTGTCACATCGCTTCTGGACGATGTGAAAATAGAAATAACAATGAACACAATAAATAAATACATTGAAGCGCTTTAGGAGAAACCGGGGAACGTAGAGAAAAGAAAACATATATGTCTTGTTCCAGGAGGCATCGAGCGACGGCGTGAGTGAGAGTGAGGAGGATAGCGAGGAGGAAGAAGAAGAAGAGAAGGTTGTGAAGACGAAGGGAAAGGGCAAGGAATCGACAAAGAAAAGGGAGGAGAAGCAGAAAGTCCCCGCCAAGGTGAGTCCAATGGCGGGCTAGGCATAGAGCGGGGGAATTATTTACTGTAGGGGGCAAGCCCCGCCCCTCTTCCTTATCACCCCTATCCTCCCACTATCTCTCCTCCTTTCCCCTCTCTTGACCTACCCCTCGAGAGGGGAAAGGGGCGGGGTTTGCCCCCTACACAGCAGTGATCCGCATTTTGTAAATTGGAATTTTGCATGCAAATGTGCGTATTTAAATTCTCTGAGACAGTACAACCGATTCCTGTCTTTGGTATTCCTATAGGGCGAGCTGCTGAGCTGAGAGAGTTGAGTAGATAGATAGTGAGTGCGGGGGCTTGAAAGGCGCAACTACATTGGAACTGTCCTCGCACAATTCGTTTTAGCTGCAACGAGTTGCATGAGATCACCGGGTGGGACAAAACTTTCCGGCACGATTTTGAGTGAATTGGAATAAAGTAATGGTCGGTCAGTTGGCTCGTTGCGTTTTAACGGGGAATCGGAGGAAGTATTATGAGAGACTTTCTGAGTCGATCGAGATACAGTCGTACAAGGAAAAACTAACCTATGCTGAAAAGTTGCTCTTAGGGTAAACATTGGCCGTAGAAACCGAAAATGGCCATAAGAAGTTCCATAGATCAAACCCGGCTGAGATATGTTTCATCATATGCCCAAAAGTGAAATTTTCAACTTTGGTTAAACGCATTCAAACCCCCTACATAGCTATATTTTCTGAAAGCTCGTGCACTAAGGAACATTTTTCATGTTTTAAGTGAGCTTCTATCTCGCACTACAAAAAAAGTTATTTTTTTTTGAAAACACAAAATTAAAATTTCGATATTTCATCATTGCCCATTGCACTTATAAGTAATTTCATTCGATTGCGCGTGCAAATTTACCCCCGTACGCTTAAAATAAGCAGAATCGGGGTGTATGTCCATCCATATGTTTTAAGTGAGCTTGTGAGGTTCCATTTCGTTTTTATTAGAAAATTATTTTAGATCGTAGTGAGCATGATATACACGCCTAACATGCTGGTGGTTTTCGTAGAAAAAAATTCACTGCTGTGTCTTCGCATTTTCGTAGGCGAGATTTGGGGATTAAAATATTGGGTGGAATCGCCTGTACAATTCAATATTCGCATTTGAATCGTAGAAAGTACGAAAAAGTTCCTAGCCACGCTTACCGAAGTTCTTGAAACTCGAATACACATGATTTGGAAGTTTTTTTTATTAATAGGATATTCATCGACACTAAGAAAATATAGGCGCGATATTTTCGTGCAATATTTATTCACTACTTTGCTAAATAAAGTTGGTAAAAGTTGCCAAGTGCATCTTCGATAGGATACATATGGATAGCATGCGTTTCCTGAGCTTTTTATATTGAAAAGAGACTTTAAATTAAAAAATTCCTAATTTTCGGAATTTGTTGAAACATCAACGTTCTAGGCAATCTTCTAGTGAATCTTGATGGGTATCAATGTTTTTACAATTTATAATTAATTTTGGCACCGAAAACACTATAATTGTTTACCCCGTTGAGGCACGCGTCGCGTGTTGCGTCGCGTATAGGCGCGACGGCGCATGTTCATTAACGAAATTCACCATGGACATACACCCCGATTCTGCTTATTTTAAGCGTACGGGGGTAAATTTGCACGCGCAATCGAATGAAATTACTTATAAGTGCAATGGGCAATGATGAAATATCGAAATTTTAATTTTGTGTTTTCAAAAAAAAAAAACTTTTTTTGTAGTGCGAGATAGAAGCTCACTTAAAACATGAAAAATGTTCCTTAGTGCACGAGCTTTCAGAAAATATAGCTATGTAGGGGGTTTGGATGCGTTTAACCAAAGTTGAAAATTTCACTTTTGGGCATATGATGAAACATAACTCAGCCGGGTTTGATCTATGGAACTTCTTATGGCCATTTTCGGTTTCTACGGCCAATGTTTACCCTAAGAGCAACTTTTCAGCATAGGTTAGCTTTCCCTTGTACGGTCCCTGTTGAGAGAATCTCAATCGACTCAGATAATCTCTCTTATAGCCTTTCCTTTCACTATGCTTATAAATACAGCACGTGGCCCGAGATCACCGGGGTTGGCGCGGAAATTTGAAAATACACGGTGGGGCAGAAGTGGTCTGAAAAGGCCATGGTAGTTGTGTGAATTATATCTCGTTTTATCTGCGCTTACATGTACTGGTAGTAACCTTGATTACGGTATGATCTATACTATATACATATAATTTAAGAAAACAAGTATAATTCAGAAGTCGTCGTTCATCGACTCTGACGTGGACAGCGACGAGGAGGAGGAGGAGGAGGAGGGGAAAGGTCTCAAGAAGAAGAAGGCAACGAAGCCCGCTAAGGTACGGTAGTGTGCCCCCCTTTCAGATTACAGTACCAGTTTCTCGGGATATTTCTGAGCGCATCACCCTTTTTGAATTAAATTATTTGCCCTAAACATGTAAAAACCCGGCATATTGGTGTGACAGCTGATAGTGAAACGACTCTGAGTAGACTCATATTAATTAATAAATAGTTAAGATTTGTATATTCGTTTCAAAGAGCATAATTGATCTCTTTCTCACACACAAATTTACGTCAAAATTATTAATTTGATTAAATTTACCCTATTCCAGAAGACCAAGAAGGTAGACTCGGATGATGATGATGAACCATTGGTGAAGAAGTCCAAGACTCCCGTCAAGAAAACAATCAAAAAGGTACGGTAGTTGACTCCTATCGGATTACTATCACTGGACATTTCTGAGCGGCTCCCGCCCCCTTTTTTTGAAACTAAAATATTTGCGCGAAACTTGTTAAACCTGGCGGAGCAATGTGTCAACGGGTAGTGAAATGAAAGCGGAATTGTATTGCGATTGGTGTTGCCTCGCAACGCGGTAGTAATAAATGAACGAAAATTAATTATTTTCACCTTTTTTTTGGTGATGTCAATTTCCATTATCTCTTTCGTAGCAAACATACCAGCTGTAGAAAAATATCACGTATTCCAGAAGGCCAAGAAGGTCGATTCGGACGAGGAGGAAGAGGGTAGTGAGGATGAGCCGGCGGCAAAGAAGGCGAAATCTCCCGTCAAGATAACACCCGCAAAGGTATATTGTAGCAGTATTGATTGAGCTCCTAGAGTACGGAAATGATGAGATACTGTGAGATGGATGTGTTCTGAAATCTCACGTGATATTGCGGTTTCAAAGGAGTTTCGTAAAGGACTAGCAACATCTTTTATGCTGCTGTTCCTGCGATTGTTACCTATTGCATTTATAAAATGATACGATCATACCAAAAAGCCGAATAACGAACTTCCGTTGTTTACCATACAGGAACATTGGCGACCCTCTCGCTTTTGCGTGCTCTCTCGTCTCGGTAAACACAGGAAGTCCCCAGTTCGACATTTTGTTTGATCGTATCATTTTATAAATGTAATAACAATGTCAAGATCCATGTACGGCGCACTGTACCTTTTTGTACTTAAAAGTATTTACTCCTTGTTTAAAAAAAAATCACTAGTGCCTATCCGCCCTCTTTTTGTTTGTCCTCTCACCCGGTGATTTGGCGCGACGGGAATGTACGATATATAAATTGAGCTGTTGTCTGACTATATGGCTAATGTAAAACGACTAATCGGACAACATTAGTAATCGATAACGTAGATGGTCATTGTACGTGTGCCTCAATTCTTCAATTATTTAGTTATGCAAAGATTTATTTTATTCCAGAACGTGAAGAAGGATATCGATTCGGATGAGGAGGGCGAAGATGATGAGGATGATGCGCCACTGGTGAAGAAGAGCAAGAGTCCCGCCAAGAAATCGCCCGCCAAGGTACGGTAGTGATATTGATTTGTCTACTATGGATGATGTAGAAAACGGACGAGCGCTGAGTGTGACAAGGGAGATGCATAACCTCACGTAGCGATAACTGAAGATATCGTCCAAATGTGAAAACTTGACCACAGGAGCAACCCAAAACAACTTTCAAAAACTGCAATAATCATTTCCTAAGAGATATTAACCCGGCGAAAGTAACTCACACGCCGGTCAGCTCATTCTCATGTCTCTCGCGGTGACCTACGAAAGTATATTTCACCAAGTTTTTGTTGAGCACACAATATGATAATACAGCGAGATTTTCTGTTCTTTTCTGTTTTTGTTCTTTTCTGTTTTGATTTGCACATTTTTCAAAGCTGATGCACTTTATAAACTGGTGAAATATGGGTGGACTCAGGTGTTCAATACTCATAAAATGTTCCGAAGATTAAGCAAAAATGATATCGCTTGCCGGGAGTCAAACCCGCGGGGCAAATTGATAGCACTGGCGCACTACCGCCTGAGCCATCGGGGTACACTTTCGTAGGTCACCGCGAGAGACATGAAAATGAAGTTACCGTCGAGTGAGTTACTTTCGCCGGGTTAATTAATATCTCTTAGGAAGTGATTATTCTAGTTTTTCAAAGTTGTTTTGGGTTGCTCCTGGGGTCAAGTTTTCGAGATTACGGTTACAATTGCTATTTGTTGCAGTTAAGAATCCCCAAATTCTGATAGTCTCTCGGTGTAAAATTAGAGTTGAAAACACATTGAAAATTAGAGTTTCGAATTGTAGATGCTTGTTGTACCTTCAGCAGCGTTACGATAGTAAAGTGTCTCATAGAATGACCTTGTCCAAATTATGGCTGGCTTTCTCTCTTTTCTTTCTCCATTACTGCAAGCGATTCGTTTTTTGCTGGCGACATGGTGAATTGACGTGACAATAGTGCGGTATATACGTGGGCGGGTGCTGCACTCGCTCCTGCTGAAGTATAGTACGGACCATAAATGCATAATAAAAAAATCAATTAGACAACGTTGCCATACGATCATGTTTGTGATAGCGATCAGAATTCAGGGTTTTAGTGGATCTAATGTATTTTTTCCTTCTTCAGGAGGTCAAGAAGGTCGATTCGGATGATGATGACGATGAACCGCTGGTGAAGAAGGCCAAATCTCCCGCCAAGAAAACACCAGGAAAGGTACTGTAATTGGTTTATCAACTAAAATGGTATAGATTAACGGAGTGCAAAGTCTAGCGGAGAAGATGCTCCTTTTGTTGCGTACACGCTGAATCGGCGTTGCAGCCGCGAGAGGTATAGGATCCGCGCCGGGATGCGTAGATGGCCGTATGTTCGATGAAGAAAAGAACATTTAAATACATAAGGATTAGTTGTCTATTTCTATTTGTGTTTTGCCTCTCTCTCTGTATAATAGATTATATGAATGATCTATTAAACAAACCACAGATTAAATAGTCCCGTTAGCCGAGAAACCTACCTAGTCGCAAAGCTATTTATCTTCACTTTTTCGGTGCACTTGTTCTTAAATTAGACTCGTGGCATATCATTGACCTTATTTCAATTTAAAACCAAACTGTTGGTGGTTTGTAGTTTGCCAGGACAAGGTAGGACCCTAACGGTACGTTTTCGTCATTTTGCGACAACTTGGTAGGTCGAGGTTTATACTGACTTCTTCATGAATGCTGTCCGTCCCTTACTCACATAGGTAATACATTAAGGTTTTGGGAACATTTTAAAATAATTTCCGGATGGGTCTGATGACTCTCGTTTGAGAACACAAGGTAGATTGGTTAACGGAACTATTTAATCTGTGATACAAACAGATGAAAATAATTCGAGATTATTATCCATTGCACGCCCGGCGAATAGCAGCTACACAAAGGCGAGATAACTAGGAGGCGCTGAGTTATGTGATATGACATGTTCATTTGATGTTGCAGTGCGAATGATGGCAATGTGGGGGTGGAATCTTGAGCTTGGGTACGAAATTGGGTATTCAAATGGTATTATGATTGTGCCTGCCTGGATTCCTGCCTGGAAATGAAAAAAGAGGCATAGCACAGCGCCTACGAATATGCTTTTTGGGCCGTGGCGAGGCACCCGGCGAACTGATGCTGCGGTGTGGTGAGTCTCACTCGGGTCCTTGATATGTCTACCGCATGTGAGTAAAAAAACATGAGTTCCAAAATTATGAGATACGGAATTTGTATGAGGACCTAACTTTAAAGATATTCGACAGCATGACCATTTTTTAAAGTATGGAATCATATCAAATCGCTGGTATTCTCATTCATATTTGCCTATCTGCTCGTTGTTTCGGAGTCACACATACAATACGTATGGATCGCGTAGTGTGGGTGACAATATGACGAGGATAAGGCGCGAATTAGCAAACAAAGCAATGATACGGTTCAATGTTCCTTCGAGTTTGTGTGAGATAAATAATTTCGGGAAATGATCATCTTCTTTTTTTACAAATTAGTTTATTGGCGATGAATGGTGGTTGGCAAATTGTGAATTTAATAATTAAATTTTTAATTGCAGAAAGCAAGGAAGGTCGATTCGGATGATGAGGATGATGAACCACTGGTGAAGAAGGCGAAGACTCCCGCAAAGAAGACACCAGCGAAGGTACGGTAGTTTGCAACGGAGGACGGTACGGTAGGACGATATTGATGGCGAAACAGGGGAGGAAAAGAGGGGTGCACGGAAAATTTATATTTTGTGATCTGTGCGTTTGAAGTTCCATTAGAGTTTTATAGGAGTTGATTTGGAGTCAGTCTGTAGGTCAAAAGATCGTACAAAGATGGTGTTTTTCGTCCATAACTCGATAACTATCAAAGAAATCAAAAATGTTCGAACAGATAGTCTAGTCGAATTCACTCGCTGAATCTTTCTATGTTTTCAGAAAAAAGAAAATACTAATATTTAGTTGAATATTTTTATTATCTCGTAAACGAGAAAAGTGTGTGACACGAGACATGTGTTAATGTCTGGCCCATGTACCCACAAAATTTTTTTTAGCATTATAAGTTTGCCAAGCCAAGTTATGATTTTTTAACCGACACGAATCGACGGTCCGAACACACATTTCTGGGAGAGAAATGTCATTTACATCCCTCTCTCTGGCTGCGCGGCATCTGAAAGTGAGAAATGAGAGGGTAATCGCATGTAAATGCTCATTCTCAGCGAAAAAGCAGTGTTCTGACCGTCGATTCGTGTCGGTTAAAAAACCATAACTTGGCTTGGCAAACTTAAAATCCATTAGAGTTTTATAGGAGCCCGTTTGTGTAAGAGTCAGACAAACCTCGGTACAGCAAAAAAGTGAAGATGTGAGATAACAACGGTTTTCAGTAGCTTTCAGTGGGCTGAAAACATTGGCCCAATCTCGTGGTATGTAAATTTGATTTGGAGTCAGTCTGTAGGTCAAAAGATCGTACAAAGATGTCGATTTTCGTCCATAACTCGATAACTATCAAAGCAATCAAAAATGTTCGAACAGATAGTCTAGTCGAATTCACTCGCTGAATCTTTCTATGTTTTCAGAAAAAAGAAAATACTAATATTTAGTTGAATATTTTTATTATCTCGTAAACGAGAAAAGTGTGTGGCACGAGACATGTGTCAGTGTCTGGCCCATGTATTCAGTAACCTTTGCGTCTGACTATATTGGGTTCAGTGTAGAGGACTGTACCAGACAGACTGATTGGAAGAGAGCTATGACAATCAATGGAATGACGAGTGAAGGGCTACGAGTTGACTGATGATCTCACTCCCTTATCCCTCCTCTCTTTATCTCTCTAGCTTGACCCCACTCTCTCCTCACTCACCACTCTCTCCTCTCTCTCTCCCCTCACACACTTGTATTATCATCATCCTCAATCCACCTTCTTTTTCTCTCTTACCGATTCTGTATCCTCACGTTTTCTCACTTCTGTTTCTTCCCCAATGTATGTCCATTCTAGGTAGTTTGTCACTGATGATGGGCCTAGTGCCCGAAACGCGTCTGACCCGATAAAATCTGATCCAACCCTTCATGTACTCGTATGGCTATGATTCAGCATTCTAACTAGTTGATTCCCTCATGAAGATAACAAAGTATTCCCTCTTCAATTCACAGAAAGCTACTGAAAACCGTTGTTATCTCACATCTTCACTTTTTTTGCTGTACCTTGAAATTTTTTTTGACCTAGTGTTCTTTCCCATTGGCGCACCCGGCGAATCGGTGTGGCAGCTGTAGGTGATATGATTTGTTAGCTGAGATCACATCGATTACAATACCGGTACTGGTAGACAAATTAAAATTATTGTTGTATAATTCTCATTCAGAATCCTAAGAAAGAGGTGGAGTCTGAGGAGGAGGAGGAGGAGGAGGAGGAGGAGGATGAATCACTGGTGAAGAAGAAGGAGAAGAAAGTGGAGAGAAAGAAGAAGGCGCCCGCGAAGGTGAGCAGAGAGGTCGTTGTCTTGTCTGGATTGCAGACTCTGGAATAATAGGGAAACCAATAGTATCTCGATGATACGTGTAGAGAAAAGCAGTACTGTAAGTAATGCGCAGGAGTAGTTACGGAGTGTGTGCATAGGTAAAAAGGTACGTAAAAACGACGAAGCCAACCCACATTTTGGCATTTTCTAGGTCAATTTTTAAAAAATCCTACCCACATCATTGGATTTTAAGGAAAAAAATTGAAAAACCAACCCACATTTTCGGTTTTTCATGTTCATACTTGAAAAACATGACCCACATTTTCGACTATCCCCAACGCACCCTTTTGACCTATTTGTATGTACGAACAGATGAAATATTTGCCAGAAACTGACCCATATGGCTTTTGTTTCAAGCCAACGCGGAAATGACCCGGCTGATTGGTGTAGCAGCAATTGGTGAATTAGAAGTTGACCAACTTGGGATATTGGGGCTAACACTCAAAATCTAATCTTTCGCGGGAAACAGATGGTATACGGTACCTATCAGTTCTCGATTGCTCCTGTTCAGCATCCCCTACAGTACGCCTCCCCCTTTGCAGAAGGCGGAAGCGTCGGACAGCGACGATGACGAGCCTTTGGTAGTGAAGAAGAAGGAGAAAACACCGAGAAAGAAGAAGGAAAAGAAGGGCGAAGTGAAGGTGAGAGAGAGAGGTTACGGTATTGGGAGATTATCGATTTTTGATTATTTATCGGCCATAATGGCCATAATTGAAGATTTAAAATTCTCTCTACTGCCTATTGGAGATGGGGTGCGCACTCACAGTAAATATTTCGTGTGAATCTGGGAACCGCGGAGTACACTCTTTTCGAGATGAGCTATGATTTCACACAGCGCCGGAAGCTGGTTCACGCTGGTTTCGGCATGCGTAGAACCCCAATTCGATTTCTGATTTATCGGAAAAGGCGGTGATTTTTTCAATAAATTAATGCAATAAATTAATGCACGAAACATATTGCCCAACAAATATTTGTATCGCTTTCGCTCTTTGATAATTTCCTGGAATTTTTTTCCCGGTAAAACACAGTTGGTTCATATGAACTGACTGATAGAATTGGCCCGTTGGTGAAAATACAACAAATCTATTTCAATGGTTTGCAGTGCATCCAAACTACATTACATTAATGAATGTAATGTAGTTTGGAGGAATGACATATTTCGAAATTTGGATTTTTTGCGCTTCAAATTTGTGGCCCTGTAAATCATTGTTTCACGGTGGTTTGAAATGCCCAGACCTTCTCTTGATTAGATTATCCTTCAGCGATATCTAAAGAATTAATGTAACTAGCCATGCATGCTTACTATGGCTTTTATTTATTTTGTATCTCCTCTGATCTCAGGAAGAGCGAAAATCAGACGGTGACGGTGAGTCGTCATCCGCCCTGTCGAGTGGTGAGGATGAGGAGAGGGAAGAGAAAGAGGAGGAGGATGAGAAGGTGGAGGTGGAAGAGGCAGAGAAGGGACAGGGAGAAGGAGGTACGGTATTACGGTAGTGATATGGGATACGGTAGAAGGATGGTACGGTAGGAGGATGAATGTTGATCCATCTCTTGTTAGCGACCTTAAGCAGGAGAAAATTTTTGCTCGGTATAGCATACGGTGGCTAGATGGTGCGGTAGGAGGAAGACTATTGATTGATCTTATTTGTTGTATTAGAAAATGGTAAGCTCCTTTCTAGATTGTACGGAACATTGAGGTGTGCGTTGATAGAAGGGTACGGTAGAATGTGGAATATCGATTGATACTTCTCTTTCACTATCAGATTCTTCGGACACTTCGCTCAACTCGGATTCGGAGGGAGAGAAGGAGAGAGTGCAGAAGATGAAGGAGAGAAAGAGCAAGGTACGGTAGATTAGAGGGATACGGTAGAAAAAAGAATACGATAGGAATGTGAATGATGTAAATGAAGGAATGGAATACGATAGGTAGGTTGATGGGGGGGGGGGTTACAGCAGAAGAAGACGTGGATTACGAAAGAATATTGGCATACGGTAGGTGTGGGTTACGATAGTGCTTTATTTTTCTCCAGGAATCGAGGGACGAAGCGAAGGAAAAGAAGGAGCAAAAGAAGAAAAGTAAGGATGAGAGAGGCGAAAAGAAGGAGAAGAAATTGAAGAAACCAAAGAATGGAGGAGAGGAAAAGGAAGAAGACGAGGGAGAAGAGAAGGAGGAGAAGAAGGGGAAGAGAGGGAGCAAGGGAGGAGAGAAGGCGGACCCAAAGGCGATCAGACTGACTAATCTGAAGAAGGTTAGTACAATATACGGTAGTTGTCGATTGATTCGGGGGGTGTGGGTACGGTAGATTGAACGACTACAGTACCATTGAGTCCTGCTGTTCCGTTCAGACTAGGCTATTGACTCACTGTGTACGGTAGCAGCCGTTGCACAGCGATGGACTAATCGATCCTGCTGGTCACAAAGTATTATTATCAATAATAATAATAATAATGTTATTATTCTAATTGTCAGATTGCTCATCGCGCCAATCTCCGCTTCGTCTACAAGAAGATCTTCGCCAACTGCACCGACAAGGACTCTGCGCGAGTGAGAGAACTGGAAAAGCAACTTGAGATGAAGGGATTCGAGAGTGAGTGCAGGGATTACGGTAGTTAGAGTACGGTAGTGTAAGAGGATTACGGTAGTTTGAAGGAGTGGACTGAATGAGGATTACCGTAGTCCAGAATGTATCGTAATACAGAAGTAAAGAGTGTGTGAGTGGGTTCGGTAGAAAAGAAAGTACGGTAGTGGCGAAAGTGGCGCAAATTATGTGGAAAAGACTCATCGTTGAGCGGGCACATAGATGCTGAGATAGTCTGCTGAAATAGTGAGATAATATGAAATACAATATGACGTGTTAGCATCATTGAGTGAATTGTTGCAAACTTGTATGCAGAGTGAAACATGAATATTCCGTGTCTATTGAGAGCTAATAAAGAGGGTTCCATGTCTTCTGATATCGATAACCCCCACCCCAAACACTATGAATCGATGTTTGTTTGTTTGTACTGTGAACACCACTCGAAATCAGTCGACTTTCGTCCTTTATTCAATAGCTCTCATCTCAGCCAGACACGACGTTCTTGCACTTCTACTTGGCCGCCTTCTTGGCGTCCGTCTGCAATTATCGATTGATTAGTTTGCAATATATCGATACCGTAATCAATCACGGTACCGTACTCCCCATCATTAGGTATCTGATCATACCGAAGCCTAGATGATACAGGGTACGGTAGAAATCTTCTATCGTACCCTGTATCAGCCTACAGTACTCTACCGTAACTCTCCCCCACTCACCGCTGCAGCAGCCTGCGCCATCTGGTGGTGGATCTTGGCGATGGTGGGTCTATCGGGCGCTGTGGCGGCGCATTTGAGCGCCGACATGGCGCCGTACGCGGGCGGGAAGGGAGGGGCGCCCTTGGGCATTGGCTCGCCACGTTGAGTCGCCCTGAAGAGGGAGGTAGTTACGGTAGGTGTATTGTATGGAGGATTACGGTAGCTAGAAGAAGGGAACAGTAGGAGTACTGTAGAGAGGATTAGGGTAGAAAGGGATACAGTAGTACAAGTGCGATGTGTCACTCACTCGAGCATGGCCTTGACTAGCTTGGGTCCGAGTTCGATGATCTTGCCACTGCCCTCGATCCACGGAATCTTGTAGCCGCCCTCGGTCACGGAGAGCATCACCTGAAGAGGGGGATATTGTATTAAACATTATTGATTGATACCGTAACCCTAGAATATAGATACAGTAATCAGGGAAATGATCGTGAACTGTATGGGTATCGGCATCGATCAACACTAGGATTGATCGATACCATAATCGTCTTGCGGTACCGTAACCCATAATCGATCGACCTCTCGATACGGTACCTTTCCGTATTCGTTGGTCTTCTTCTTATCCACTCCAAATAGTTCATCGTAAGTGAACATATCCTTCTTCCCCTTTCTCTTCTTCCTCTTCTTCTTGTCCTCCTCACTATAACCACTCGTCTCTTCGTCAGTTCGCGATTTCGCTTTCCTGAGAAAGGATTACGGTAACCATAGGGTACTGTAGATAACTAATCGATAATTGATAAAAAATGAAACAGTACTTCTTGTCATAGTGCTCGAGCATCGCCAGCACCTTCTTGGCCTCCTGAGAAGTAGAAAGTATGTTGTCGATTAGTACGACGTCATTAACTAGTCATTCGGCGATAGGCTACAGTACCTCGACGCGATCCTTCTTGCCTTCACCCTTGAGCGCTTCCTTCTGCATTTTCAACGAGAGCGCCAGCGCTTCCTCGGTTTTCTGAAATTGGAAGGAAAGGGTTACGGTAAATAACGTAGTTGACTACCGTAACCTATCGTAGGGTACAGTAACCGAGCAGTTACCGTAGTTGGCGTATATTACCTGATTTCTGTTGTAGAGATAAGCGAGTGCTGCGATTAGTATTCCGATAATTAGGATGAGTATAACGAGATCCGTAGAAGCCGACATTTCTTCTTCTGATTCGCGAACTGAAGTGGGAAGGGATTTCGGTAGGATAGGGAATACTGTACGATTAATGCATGAAGGATATCCTTGGTGAGTACGGTGGCTGTGATGATCATTGGGGGGCAGGGTAGAAGGGTGCGGTAGGTGAATGTATTAGGGTACCTTACTACGTATACCTCGGTAGGTGCAGACAGTAGGGTGCGGTGGTACAGGTAGTTGGGTACTGTAGCTGCAGGTATAAAGAGGGTAGGGTCTCGTACCTCGTTCGATAATCTCCACTCGACTCGACTGATGGCCTCCGACCATGAACGTGCGGGAGTGGGGCCGGCCACTCGGGTAGAGAAGGGGAGCTGTGAATGAATGGAGGAGAGGGAGGAGGAGGAGAAGAGGGGAAGGGAATTTGGATGTAATGAGTGACTTTGTTGCAAGAATGCAAATAATGTGACAGTGGATTATAGATTAATTTTGCACGTTGGGGGCTCTTGTAAGTTGTTATTTTTGCTTATTGAGAGTAACGGCTAAAACTGTTGTTGGATTACGGTAGCTACTTATTCATTTATCGATTATTATTGCATTGCAGAGCCGCACACACTGGAGCGCGCGAGTGAGTATCGACTGGCGAAGGAAACGCAGGCCGAGTTGGAGGAACTGCGCAGAAACTGCATCATCACGGCGGAGACGGACGATCCGAGTGAGTATCGGCGCTAACCAGCGCAAGTTCTGGGCACACGGAATCGAAAGACGAATCTCGGAACGAAATAATATTTTGTTTGCAGAAGTGCGCGTGACTCGCTCTCGTCGCTCCGCTCCCGCCCCTGTGGAGGCTCCCGAGAAGAAGAAGAGGTACTGTAGGTGGATTGGGGAGTACTGTAATCGATTAGGTGCTAATCGATGTAGCAGTAACCCATTGTCGATTGTTTTAGTCGCCGCGCAGCTATCGATTCGAGCGATGACGAGGATGGAGTGAAGAAGGAGGCTAATGAGGATGAAGAGGAGGATGAGGAAAGCAGTGAGGTACGGTAGTTCAGTGATACGGTAGTCGGGTGAACGATGGGAGGGAGGGCACTTTTTCACTTTACTGGACCAAGCAACCAAGTGTGGGACCCTCATTCAACATCTCACTGTGTGAATCCAGCGGCCACCTCTCATTCACCCCTAGATAGAGCGCTAACACAAACTAAGGGGAAGGAGGGCCGGGAGGGAGGATACGGCAGTCGAGTGATACGGTAGCGACACGATATTTATCGATTGCAGGATGAGACGGAGAAGGATCCGTTCGCCAATCTCAAGGACATTATTGGAGATGGCGAAGATTCCGATTGATCTTTGATCTTTGACCTATGCCCACATTTGTTTGTAATTAGAGCGCTAATTCCAATTCATAAGACCACACTATTTGTAATTTATCGATTATCCCCGACCCTGTTTCCATTCCAATTTTCGGATGCTACCTCACAGTTATATCCGACATCTTTCAATGTTTTACCAGTATTTCCCATCCATGTACCATCTCAAAAACCAGTCGACCCCGAGTTTTCATGCATCCGACCAACTATTTTACCTGTTCTATACCTAGTTTGATGAATGAATAATATATCCGCAGAAACCAGGGACTCTTTTTTCACACTCTACTGATTTTATGTGAACATGATTACGTTCCAGTTATTTCCAATCCTTTGCGCTGAGAGAAGAGTCTCAATATGAAACTTTATCATCTTGCATGCATCATATTTACAACAAAAAAAGCTAAAACGCTTGGAATGTGCTTGCCAGAACTCTTGTACTCGTTATCTTACAATATTACCTTATCAGATCAATGGCGGGAATTTTGGTGTGGTTACCGTACTCTACTCGAAAGGATTCTGCAGTTTCTCATCCGTATTGATAAATACGCTCTTCAGCTGCGTGTAGTGCTCCAGCGCCGCCAGCCCGTTCTCGCGCCCGAATCCCGACTGACCGTAGCCGCCGAATGGCACGAACGGCGCCTTACCCCTTTACAGGACCCAGTGACCAAGGGTTGAATCCTCATTCATAATCTCATTGTGTCCATCTAGCGGACACCGCTCATTAACCCCTTGATAGAGTGCTTGGTCCGGCAAGGGGGAGGAAGGATACGGTAGCGAGACGATATTTATCGATTGATTGCAGGACGAAACGGAGAAGGAGACGTTTGCCAATCTCAAGGAAATTATTGGAGATGGTGGCTCAAAACCAGTCGACCCCGAGCACGGCGTTTTGGCGGGAACAATTTTGAACGGCTCTTGTAAATTCCCTTCGAGAGAATCAGGGGATTGGCAAAATGCCAGTACACAGGCTCTCTCACTTTCTCTCCTCTCTCGCTGACCCCTTCCCATGACTCTCTTTTGATCTACCTCTCTCCGACACCCCCTGTAAAATGCCGTGCCGAGTTTTGATGCATCCAATCCACTATTTTACTTGTTATATGACGCTGTCCGCGATAGATTCAACAAATCTCCAACAGGGCTCCGCACAGCTAAAAAATGAAATCTCTTCCAAACATGCCCCTAGGGGTAGTTTTCGATGCTCTACAACGTGGCGTCTTTCATTTTTCATGAATTTGACTTTTGGCGCCAAAATGGCGCCGCGCCAAAATACAGTCAAATCACTTTTTCCAATATTTCTCCTTCAGTGTTGCAGCTAGAGAGTCGAAATCTCACGTGTACCATCAGAATTTGATGGCGAATCTCGCTATGTATTTCATTTGTCGCTAATTTACTTAATTAGCCTGTAATTAAGAGTTTTTGACCCGTTAAAGTGTGAACGTCGTGACATAGCTCATTCGAACCGCCGTGAGACGCTGATTCTAGGGATATTTTTGTGTGGCAAACGTACCTACGCAACTATGTGTTTCGTTCGATGTTTTGTCTGAAAGAGTTGGAATAGGGTGTTTTAGTTCATGAAAAAATGAAATAACATTTTAAAGTGCTATTAATCACAATATAATACCACAGAACACTTTTTCATTGCATATTTTCAGAATTTATTTTTTGACAAAAGGAGCCGTCACGGAGGGGATTCGAACCCACGTGAATCGGGTAATAGAAAAACGAAAACTTTATGTTGGAAATGCATATACTAGAGTGGAAAACAGTGTTAAAACATATATTATCCACTATTTTTCAATAAAATGATCTCAAAAACATAGTTGCGTAGGTACGTTTGCCACATAAACATATCCCTAGAATCAGCGTCTCACGGCGGTTCGAATGAGCTATGTCACGACGTTCACACTTTAACGGGTCAAAAACTCTTAATTGCAGGCTAATTAAGCTAATTAGCGACAAATGAAATACATAGCGAGATTCGCCATCAAACTCTGATAGTACACGCGAGATTTCGACTCTCTAGCTGCAACACTGAAGGAGAAATATTGGAAAAAGTGATTTCATTGTATTTTGGCGCGGCGCCATTTTGGCGCCAAAAGTCAAATTCATGAAAAATGAAAGACGCCACGTTGTAGAGCATCGAAAACTACCCCTAGGGACATGTTTGCGAGACATTTCATTTTTTAGCTGTGCGGAGCTTTTGTTGAATCTATCGCGGACAGCGTCATATAAATAATTTGATGAATGAATGATGCAAATACAGAGACTAGCTGGTACGTAATCGAGCGCATCATTCTTGGCACAACAGTCGAGTTTGAACTTGTATGAGAGGAAGAGGGGAACGTGCGCGTCTCATCATTTTCCCATTGTCTGTCGTTTTCTTACTGACCCACTGGCGTTAGGCCACACTCTAACTACTGTAACCGTATAAGCTGAAATAGAACTCTGAAAGCTTATTAGCAAGCGGACCTGTACCTACTTGAAACACTTAAAGAACGGTCGTATTTATTTCGACAAGGACTGTTTTCCAATCTGCTCATTCCGCAAAGCTAGCGCGTGGAACGGGGAGATTGGAGAATCGTCATCCTATCAAACATTTGCGCCCTTTGTATCTGTTTAGAATGAGTCTGCTACAACATCGCGAACAGTTCTTCGAGCTCTTTCCGTGGAGCAACGTAATGCACCGTAATTATGCACCCGTGAGTGTGTAAAATATCTTACTAGAAGTATTTAGAGATAATAGGGACATCTGCAATGTCGAGAATAACTGGAGTTCTACGAGACACCACGTATTATAACAGAAAAACGAAACATGCGCTAAATTGGCTACTTATGTGTCCTATCTTTCTGTGCCTCGGTGTCCATCGTTCTCTGGCATGCTCTCTCGCCTACATTTCTGTGCATAGCAGCGGCACGCTTTATTTGTCGGGTGTCTTCTCGTGAATTTCTAATAGTTAGCTTCTGGCGGAAGAAATGTATCATCCCAAGTTGGCCTGACTAGCGAGTAATTGAACACATGTTGCTTACGGAGGACACATCTAGTGATCTAAGTATAATATATTTTCCAAAAATATATTCCAGGCTAATACTCGGGTAGAGATACTTGTAAGAAATTGTATATTTTTCTGCAGGTCGAATCGTTCTGGATGGCCATATTCGAATTGTATCGTCACGGGCCCAACGAACATTGCATAACAGCATCGAATGTGAATGCAGAAGAAGCACAGGTATGCGGCGTTTTGTAGCCATAAATTCTAACCTATGATACACTCATGCTGCGCAAATTTCATGGGTGCATGTGCACCCTCAGAGGGTTGAAAATTCGCGTAACTCAGCTCAAACTGAACGAAATCTTTCCAATCAAAACGGAAAATGTTGAAAACGTGGCTTGCAATCCCTGTATAAAGTTTGGAACTTGTAGCTTCACTGTAAAAAAAAAGTTATGAAAGGGTGCATAAAACTGATGTGCACCTTGCACCCCATGAAATTTGCGCAGCATAAACGAGAGCGGGTCGGGCGCCTGGTGGATATTAATAATGGAGGAAGTTATGCGGTGTTACTGTTTCGGAAAAGCTTTTGGAAACGCATTTTTATTTGAATTCCCGCAATTTTCAATCTCGATGACCAGTAGAGGCTTGCAACTTTGATAGAATTAATTCGTCAATTTCACTTCGTTTTTATTTACAGATAATTCGCAATGGCTTTGACCTCGCAAATTTGCATGACCGCTACACATCCCTCCCTCTTGCAGATTTGCGTGATTCTAAATATATAAGGTAAAGCGATTTAAATGTTTAAACATTAAATTGGATTAGATTTAATTGTTGTACTTATATATGCCCCGCATCTAGCCAAACTCACATGATTCCAAACCTACAGATCAGGGTTAGGACGAGAGAGTATGCAAAAGTGAGAGGGTCCCTCTCGATTTCACACGCTCTCTCACTCCAAAGGCCTTTCTGAAAGGTTGACCGGCCTGTGGAATGATGTGAACTTCAATCATTATTTATTGCACAGGGAGATTCTGTCGGCTCAGACAACGTTCAGGCTCGAAATTTGTCCTGAAATTCGTGATATAGTCGAAAGATCTCCAGGTGGACAGGTGCGCAACATTCATTCCTCATTGCATTTTTGCATAACTTTTACAGGGTCTTGTTCAAGGTCTTATGTTCCAAATATATTTTTATGAATTACGCATACAACGATTCGTCGAGTGTTACTACGACAAAAATCGGGCTAATCTATTGGTGAATTTATTTTTGTTATTTCATCTCCGTGAAGTGACCTGATCACTTAAATTAGTTTGCTAATATTCAACACATTTCTATTTATAAAGCAGAGTAAGGCAGAGTCAGAGGCAGTAAGGTAAGGCAGAGTTGGGTGACAGAACTGGCGTTTTTTTTTACTTTTTGCCGCTTTAATATTTGAAATTGATATCACCACTGCTGCTGTTGTAACCACCGTTTCGCGCAATAGTGCAGTATTTATATTTGCAGATGACAAATCCTGTGATTGGACCACCTGAACATATCTGGCTCCGAGAGCCCAGAGTAGGCCACTTTTCGAAGCATGAATACGAGCTCTACTATGGAGATGAACCGCATCGCGTCGAGTACAGAGACGGATATACTCGTACGGGAATTGCCGCGAAAGACGATTTTAATCTGGGCTAATATAATTAGTCTGCGATGTCTTCAGCTAATCTACAAGTAATACCCGCCAATCTTGCATTTGATAATCTCACTGATAAATAATGATCATGTTTAGCTATTTGTAGTTAAAACGCGTTCTCTGTAAGATCGCAGTGCGAGGCCGGGGTAGGCCGCACAACTAAGAGAGACTATCTGAGTGGATCAACATATTTGTTCAGATGCTTGGCACAGTACGAAAAGTGAGAGATTGATTGAAACATGACATTATGCACAGTAGCCCAGGAGGAGTTGCCGCGTGATGTAAAAAGTTGCGAAATCGCTTCTATGCCTCAGGGCATTTACGTCATAGGAATTTCCGGTTTTTGAAAAACTTCGTCAAATGACCTAATGAGTGGTACCAATCGATTCCTCATAAAATTCTAAGACTTTTTCGACTCTGGACTTTTTTCGATATTTATCGATCTAACGCCAGAAAACTCGGAAATGTGAATATCATTTTCAATTTTAATTTATTGTACCTATTTCCCACCGCCAACTACAAAATTTTATTTTCGCAAAACATTTCAATAACAATGACTTGCATTTCGTATAAATATGGTACATTTTAATTTCGGCGGAAAATGTAAACTTTGCGAAAAACGGAGTGCCATACCATTTATAGTGTGCTCACTGTAAGTCGGACGAGATTTGTATTTCTGTTAAACGGCGTCAGGGCAGAATTTATCGTGAGTAAAATGACTCGCCTGTTGCAATAAGACTCGGTCGTATGCGGTAATTTGATTACCGTAACCGTTAAGTGTTAAGGCGAACCTCGGCCGGCATACTGTAGGCACACCATAAATGGTATGGCACTCCGTTTTTCGCAAAGTTTACATTTTCCGCCGAAATTAAAATGTACCATATTTATACGAAATGCAAGTCATTGTTATTGAAATGTTTTGCGAAAATAAAATTTTGTAGTTGGCGGTGGGAAATAGGTACAATAAATTAAAATTGAAAATGATATTCACATTTCCGAGTTTTCTGGCGTTAGATCGATAAATATCGAAAAATGTCCAGAGTCGAAAAAGTCTTAGAATTTTATGAGGAATCGATTGGTACCACTCATTAGATCATTTGACGAAGTTTTTCAAAAACCGGATATTCCTATGACGTAAATGCCCTGAGGCGTAGAAGCGATTTCGCTACTTTTTACATCACGGGCAACTCCTCCTGGGCTACTGTGCATAATGCCATGTTTCACTCAATCTCTCACTTTTCGTACTGTGCCAAGAGTAATTCGACTGAGTCCGATAGTCTCTCCTAATGCAAAGTGGTCGTCCTGGACCCAAACTTTTTTCACAAATAGTCTTCGGTTCAAAGTGAATTTCAAAAGTGAGAAATACACGAAAATTCATCTTTTGAAAAATCGATAATTTTTTTACGAAAAAAAATATTTTTTTTCAATTTTTTTATTTTCCTATCGTGTTATATATATCATTTTTCCTATCGTGTTATATATATCATTTCCTATATATCATTCGAAAGAGCATCAAAAATTAAAAAAAAACTATGATTTCCCCATCACGAATCCGATATATATCATGTTTTTCTTGCCGTAGAATAAAATGACCACAATTTCGTTGAACATTTCGGTAGTAAAAGTACTCGTACACTCACTAGACCGTGACCACCCAGAAATGAGATTCAACATAAAAGTGATTAGAAAACTTTTTTCAGAGTTTGACAGTAACTGACACATATGTTATTTGAAAGAGCATAAAAAGTTATGTCTAAATCTATGATTTCAGGGCGATTGAACCACTAGGAGCAAAAATCGATAATCGTATTCTCAGAAATTAATATTTTGGGTATTCGCATATATTTTCATTCTAAGTGATCTACCAGGGCTAAAACTTTTTCCCCGAGCACAAAAAGGCTTAACGTAAATTTGGATCGAAAGAAAGTCATAAAAATTTAAATTTTGAAAAATCGATAAAAAAAATTTTTGAAAAAAAATAAAAAAGAAATTTTTTGAAAAAAATCCTATCGTGTCATATATCATTCGAAAGAGCATCAACAGGTATGTTTTATCCCATTCTTTCATTATGATCAGCTAACTGGCAGCAGAGAAATTGTGATTACATCATCGCACATCAGTAGCTATTCGTAATGGCATATTTTCGCTCATAGTAACTCAAACGTTATGAAAGTGTGGAAAAATACATAACTTTTGATGCTCTTTCGAATGATATATGACAAGACAATTTTTTAGAAAAAAATTTCAAAAATATTTTTTTCAAAAAATATTTTTAATCGATTTTTCAAAATTTGAATTTTTATGACTTTCTTTAGTTCAAAATTTACGTTAAGCCTTTTTGTGCTCGGGGAAAAAGTTTTAGCCCTGGTAGTTCACTTAGAATGAAAATATATGCGAATATTGAGCAGCACCCAAAATTTTAATTTCTGATAATACGATTATCGATTTTTGCTCCTAGTCGTTCAATCGCCCTGAAATCATAAACTTAGACATAACTTTTGGTGCTCTTTCAAATAACATATGTGTCAGTTACTGTCAAACTCTGAAAAAAGTTTTCTAATCACTTTTATGTTGAATCTCATTTCTGGGTGGTCACGGTCTAGTGAGTGTACGAGTACTTTTACTACCGAAATGTTCAACGAAATTGTGGTCATTTTATTCTACGGCAAGAAAAACATGATATATATCGGATTCGTGATGGGGAATTCATAGGAACAATTTTATCCAAAATAAAGTATCACAGAATCGCCAAAATTCGTTGATTGCGACTACCGATTTTCGTTCCCTGTTGTTCAATTCTCTTGAAAATGAGGGTTTATACATAATTTTTTATGCTCTTTCGAATGATAATATCGAACGAATGACACGATAGGAAAATAAAAAAATTGAAAAAAAATATTTTTTTTCGTAAAAATTATCGATTTTTCAAAAGATGAATTTTCGTGTATTTCTCACTTTTGAAATTCACTTTGAACTGAAAACTATTTGTGAAAAAAGTTTGGGTCCGGGACGACCACTTTGAATTAGTTGTGCGGCCCCCTCCGACGTTCTTACAGAGAACGCGTTTTAAATTATATTTCTCTGAGCGCTTCGATAAGTACTTGCTACGATGAACATCCATGAGAGAGGAGTATGAATTCACGCAATTTAAATACAGAAGAAGTGTAGGGAACCTTGCGGTGAAGACACGGGTAACTGGCAACTTGGTAATCCATTTCGATCATATTTCAGTATGCCATGCCAAGTCTTTAATTTCTCCCGCTCTGAAAAGAGTGTCAATATGAAATGCTTTATCATCTCGCATGCATCATATTTACAAAGAAACAGCTAAAACGCTTGGAATGTGCTTGCAAGAACTCTTGTACTCGTTATCTTACAATATTACCTTATCAGATCAATGGCGGGAATTTTGGTGTGGCTACCGTACTCTACTCGAAAGGATTCTGCAGTTTCTCATCCGTATTGATAAATACGCTCTTCAGCTGCGTGTAGTGCTCCAGCGCCGCCAGCCCGTTCTCGCGCCCGAATCCCGACTGACCGTAGCCGCCGAATGGCACGAACGGCGCTGCAACGAGAGATTACGGTAGCTAACCAATAGGTGCAATCACCAAATGACTTTTATCAAACATTGTTCTACCGTAATCCATTGTATCTATCACAAACTGACTACCGGATTCACTCACAGACGTCATTGTACGTGTTGACGTAGACATTGCCGGCGTGCAGTCGGGCCGCCAGTTTATGCGCCTTGCTCAGATTCCTAAATGGAATTGCGTCAGCACTAGGACATTTGGTGAGTATCGTCAACTGTTTTAAATCTCTGCTACCGTAATCCGTCCAAAAAATCACTCCGTAATACTCGTAAACTGTCTTCTCCATTTACCGTAATCCCTCATAAATTATCGATCCATAAATGCACTCACTTGGTGAAGACGCCGGCCGCCAGGCCCATGTCCGTGTCGTTGGCCATTCTGAAAAAATAAATACAAGAATTCAATTTAATCGACGAACTCTCGTTATTCCGAAAGCCATCCTCGAGTAATAGAATTTTCACAATGGATCCATATCTTTTTTCTCTCCTGAGAATAGAACCGAAAACTCTTTCATATCGAACAACTAGCTGAAACATAGGATAAATGAAGGGCCAGCAACGCGAAACTCGCGGGTATATTTTCTTTTTTTTGCCACACCATTGTACCGTACCTCAGCGCCTTCTCCTCGTCGTCAAACGGAATCACAAGCAGCACCGAGCCGAAGATCTCCTCCTGAACAGAAAATCACGAGGTTACGGTATCTTAGCCCACAACTCTAGTAATGTAACCAGTACTAATACTGTATTTAGCTACAATAACCCGAAATGATCAATATTCATGACGCACCTTGTACACGGTCATATCCTCTCTGATGTCGGTGAGAATCGCCGGCTCCAAATAGAATCCGCCCTCCAGTCCGGCTACCGTAACCTCGCGGCCGCCGTGCAGCAGACGGGCTCCCTCAGCGACCGCTCCTGAACGAGTTACCGGCATACAGAAAACCACGAACAACGTTAGAGTACAAAAAATCACAAACTCTTCTTGTCATTCAAGAAAGTACAGTATTTTTCTGAAACGTCAAAAAGTACCGTAACCCACACTCCAACGGTTACAATACTCACCGTCAATGTACGCCTTGACCTTGGCCTTGTGCTCCTTCGATATGGCGGCGCCCACCTTGGTCGACTCGTCCAGCGGGTCTCCCACCTGTGTTACGGTAATTAATCAATTAATAACCTCATGGATACAGTAGTTAAGGAATCAATAAATCTACCGGTACGGTAGGCAATTAATCAATCATTCTACGGAGAGGACAAGGAGAAGAAAGTGGAGAGAAAGAAGAATGCGCCCGCGAAGGTGAGCAGAGAGGTCGTTGTCTTGTCTGGATTGCAGACTCTGGAATAATAGGGAAACCAATAGTATCTCGATGATACGTGTAGAGAAAAGCAGACCTATGCACACACTCCGTAACTACTCCTGCGCATTACATACAGTATGTAATGCGCAGGAGTAGTTACGGAGTGTGGATTTTTTGCGCTTCAAAGTTTTGGCCCTGTAAATCATTGTTTCACGGTGGTTTGAAATGCCCAGACCTTCTCTTGATTGGATTACCCTTCAGCGATATCTAAAGAATTAATGTAACTAGCTATACATGCTTACTATGGCTTTTATTTATTTTGTATCATCTGATTTCAGGAATCATCCGCCCTGTCGAGTGATGAAGAGGATGAGAAGATGGATGTGGAGGAGGCAGAGAGGGGAGAGGAGGGAGGAGGTATGGTATTACGGTAGTGAATGTGAAAGTGAAAAAATAGAGGAAACTTGAAAACTAATCCGAGGTTGTGATTGCAAAAGGATAAATTATTTTTGCACAGAAAATATAAAAGATTCTATTTTCAATTCTGAGTCGTTGTGTACCATTACGACATTCGTGCACCTTCTCCATCCCGAGATATGAGCTCAGGAGTCAAGTGAATCCTAGGATTCGCTTGACATCGTATCATTTTGATTCTTCATACCGCGCGAGTCAAAATGACTCAGAGTCAAATGATTCAAGGAGTCTTTAATGGTGCGGACACATACCTGAGCGCCGATCCAGTGGACAGGCATAATTGGCGCGGGGACCCGTAGATTTTTGTGATTTTCCTCAGAAAACATTTTTGCCAAAATTGAGCCGGGGACCCGTATGTTTCGAAGTAAGTTTTTGACAGCTTGCCATCTCGCACAGGTATGTGCGGACAATGTCTCTCCCTAGTCTTCGCTTCTAGTCGAAAAAGCGACTAGCCGAGTCGCTTTTTCGACTAGAAGTGAAGACTAGGGAGAGACACTGTCCGCACCATAAAGGAGTCAAATGGACAACCCTAAGGGGAGGGTCTCGTACCTCGGTCGATACTTTTGACTCTTTGATGACATCCTACCATGAAAGTGCGAGAGGGCCGGTCACTAGAGCAGAGAAGGAGGGCTGTGAATTATTGGGGAACGGGAGGGGGAGATACGTAGGGGGGTATTGGAATAAAATGAAATTGTGAAATTTTGGGAAGAAAGAATGCAGACTGCAACGCTTGCGAGAGAGTGTAAGCGAAATGTAGAGAGGAGAGATCAGTTGAATTGCAGTTCTTTCCAATAAGATAAACACTAGTAATAAGAGAATGAGAATAAAATGTAACCTGGATTAGGAGAGAATGAAATTGATCTTGCACGCGGGGCTTTTAAAAGTTGTATACATTGTGGAGTTACTATAGGATTTTGGATTTGACTGGATACGGTAGTCGCTGACTATGAGAGTAGCGTGATCATTATTGGTTATTTTTATTATTGTTGTTGTTATTATTGCAGAACCGCATACTCTGAAGCGTGCGAGTGACTATAGATCGGGAAATGAAGCGCAGTATTTCACTGAGGAGCTGAAGCAAAAATGCAGAATAACTAAGGATACGGACGACAGGAGTGAGTGTCGGCGCTAACCGGCGGAAGTTTGTGGCAAGCGGAATCGAAAAGCATCTCTCGGAACGAAATAATATTTTGTTTGCAGAAGCGAGATTGAATCGCTCTCGACGCTCCAATCCCGCCCCTGAGAAGACTTTAAGGTACTGTAAGGGGGATTGGGGAAGTACTGTAGTTGATTAGGAGCTAATCGATTGTGCTACTGTATCTCATTATCGGTTTCTTTTTTTTAGTCGCCCCGCCGCCATTGACTCGTGCGATGACGAGGATGGTGTGAAGAAGGAAAGTGTTTATGATGAAGAAGAAGAGGAGAGTAGTGAGGTACGGTAATTGGGTAGGGGAGGATAGGTAGTCGAGTGATACAGTGTTAGAATGAAGGCCAAAAAAACGGAAAGCGAAAATATTGAATGTCTCATGCATTTCTAACCATATTTCTTTCAACAGATTTATCGAAACTTGGGCAATATGCGCTTCCGTACGCGATTTTTCGGCAATTCTCAACTAAATGTCTGCAGAAACCCCATATTTTTCGCACTCCAGTACCAACTTCACCATGCTTGGTAGGCTTTTGGGGTGGTCTTATCTTTTGCGGGAATCGAACGCAGGAACTAACATCATCATCCTCTTCTTCCTCATTTTCACAATCCGAATCTTCATTCTTCGTATTCTTCTTTCCCTTCGCCCGCTTCACGGTCACTTTCGGTCTCGCGCCTACCATATAGGACAGGTATCACGAGAGATTGCATGAGGGCGAGAACAACTTTCAAAAAAGTATTTTTGATTTCGATCAAACGTTTATGTAGAAGTACTCTGGGGACGAGAATTCCATCAATCCTGGTCCCAGGTCGCAGAACTGCATTTTAGGAATTTCCCGGTTCTGATGCCGGAATCGATCTAACTTTGTTCAAAATGTAGCTACAATGCCGTTCAAGTGCTCAAAATGTTCGTAAAATATGCTGAACATTTCTTCTGTTAGCACATTCACTTCAAAGAGTGAACTGCGAACGGTAAAATTTAAAATCCAATAAAAATTTTGAAATTTAAAAAAAATCATTTTTCGATGAGAGCTTACGCAGAATTTGAAAGCAGAATATTAAAGAACAAGTCAATATTAGTCATGTAAAAATATAAAATTGATAAGAAAGGTGGGTTCACAGACCCGAAAAATCGCGTTGGATCTGAGAATACTGCGATTTTTCAGAACAAAGGTTTGGAAATCTCGAATTTCGATTCCAAGAATACTGAAATGGACTCTAAATTGGTGAAAACCATGAAATAATGTATCCTGAAAAGTTTTAGCCGTGTATCACAAAATCTGCGAATTTTTTTAAAAATTGTCTTTTTGACGAAAAATAATTATTTTATTAATAAATGTAAAACGAGTGGCATAATTTGGAAAAAAAAGGTGCGTAGCTGATTCGGGAAAAGTATTTAGGTCGATTAATTTGTTGTTTATAGTCGATTTGTACCCTCCTATATTTTAGAGAGAAAAAATGGTAAAAAATCTATCAAATTGTGTGAAAACACATCACGAAAGAGGAATGTATAAGTAGAAGTAAGTATTCCTTCTGAAAATGTTAACTCTATATCGGAGTAAATTTATTTGACTGTTACAATCGTTTTCTGAACAAATTGTAAAAGTGTTTTCAAATATTAATATTTCTTCAACGAAAAAAATCGTTTTTTAAAAAAATTTCGCAGATTTTGTGATATACGGCTAAAACTTTTCACGATACATTATTTCATGGTTTTCACCAATTTAGAGTCCATTTCAGTATGTTTGGTATCGAAATTCGAGATTTTCGAAATCTTTGTTCTGAAAAATCGCAGTATTCTTAGATTCAACGCGATTTTTCGGGTCTGTGAACCCACCTTTCTAATCAATTTTATATCTTTATATGACTAATATTGACTTGGCCTTTAATATTCTGCTTTCAAATTCTGCGTAAGCTCTCATCGAAAAATGATTCTTAAAAAATTTCAAAATTTTTATTGGATTTTAAATTTTAACGTTCGCAGTTCACTCTTTGAAGTGAATGTACTAACAGAAGAAATGTACAGCATATTTTTACGAACATTTTGAGCCCTTGAACGGCATTGTAACTTCATTTTGAACAAAGTTACATCGATTCCGGCATCAGAACCGGGAAATTCCTAAAATGCGGTTCTGCGACCTGGGACCAGGATTGATGGAATTCTCGTCCCCAGAGTACTTCTACATAAAAGTTTGATCGAAATCAAAAATACTTTTTTTAAAGTTGTTCCCTGAAGGTGGTGTTTTCATGCAATCTCTCGTGATACTTGTCATAGTAGGATGTGTTCTGCGTATTATACAGTAAGCGACAACCCGTGCTCGATTTGCATTAGTCAGTTCGAAGAAACACGACTTTCGCGGGTTTCAAGATCTCGCGAAAATCGAGATTGTGGTCTCGCATTCCGCCCTTTAGAAGTCAGTGAGATTTTAAAAGAATACATGCAATTATGCTAGGCCACCCGGCGTATCGGTGTAGCAAAGGTGTTGGATATTATCTCAGCTTCCCTGTTTCATCGATTTTGTAATTTTTTTTTATTCCAGTAGCAATAAAAACGAGCTTTTCAATAAATTGGTATTCGGAAATAGGGGAAGAAGACATTGGAAAAAAAGGTAACGAATTGATTGGGGGAAAGCCCTGCCTTTTACCCTTATCGCCCCTATCCTCCCACTATAGCTCCCCCTCTTGATCTCTTGGCCTATCCCTCGAAAGGGGCGGGGTGGGGTATTTTTAGGGTATTGTAGACCGCATTTATTGATTGATTTATACCGTAACACGAGGAATATTCGTTGCAGAAGCGTGGCAAGACCTCGTGGTCGTCGGATTCTGAGGATGGCGCGGAGAAGGACGAAGAGGATGAGGAGATCAAGGAGGAGGGTGAGGATTACGGTAATTGAGAATACGGTAGCCGAGGAATCGATTGATTATCGGAATACGAACGATTTGATCGACTGAATGTTCATTCTGTCTGTTCATTTTTTTGGAGGCAATGGCTACGGTAGTGTTGATTACTGTAGCTGATCATTGGGATCGATCGATTACCGTAATCCGCGCGATCATGTTATCTTTGTAGGCAGCGCCGAGTCGGGGTGCAGCGACGGATCGGAGGACGACAGGCAGAAGTCGAAGAAGAAGGTACGGTAGGGCGAGATTATTGATTGATGGAGGGATGGGAATACGGTAGCAGAATGTGATGATATTGATTACCCGGGAACACTAGCACCGTACTCAAATATAATCATCATTTCAGGGCAAGTCTGCCTCGAGACCCAAAGTGACTGTGAAGCGGGCGAAGGGAAAGAAGAAGGAGGAATCGGATTGTGAAGATGAGGAGGAGGAAGAAGAAGAGGATGATGACGTCAGTAAAGTTTGACGGGGCTTCTGACCTTTGGCCCCGCCCCTTCCGGTCCCTAACCTTTAGCAGTAGTGCGGGAGTTTGGAATCCTGCTGAATAATTGGATTGAATCTCTTCATTTCACAAACGTTCCTCTCACCGGTGTAGAGAGTGTGCGAAATCGAGAGTGCTAATCCATTTCTTTACCCGATTTTTCAACTCTAGAAACAGTATTGTGCGAAATGTAAGACAACGGTCTCTTATTTTATAGCAAACATCTATTTTCCCTGAATGTTGTTGGTTATGTTCTACGTATGGCACAGTAAGCGACAAACCGTAGCTCGATTTGCATTGGGCACCACGCCGAAACACGACTTCCGCGGGTTTGCAAGATACCGCGAAAATAGAGGCCGTTGTTTCACATTTCGCACTTTAGATGTCAGTGGAATTTTTGTTTGAAAAAAATGCAGTTATCTTTGACTACCCGGCGTATCGGTGTAGCACCTTTGATCTATACTAGCTCGGCGTCATTGCTTGGTCGGTTTTTCGAAAAACGCTTGCATCATTTAAATAATATCAAAGCTGTAAAGGAAACTGATATCCGGCAACCGGGGAAAGGGAAAAGTGAAATATTGAATTTTTCTGATTCCAGGAGGCACCGAGCGACGGCGGGAGTGAGAGTGAGGTGGAAGAGGAGGAGGAGGAGAAGGTAGTGAAGAAGAAGGGAAAGGGCAAGCAATCGACAAAGAAAAGGGGGGAGAAGCAGAAAGTCCCCACCAAGGTGAGTCCAATGGCGGGCTAGGCATAGAGTGGGGGAATTCTTTACTTTAGGGGGCAAGCCCCGCCCCTTTCCCTTATCACCCCTATCCTCCCACTATCGCTCCTCCTTTCCCCTCATGATCTCTTGACCTACCCCTCGAGAGGGGAAAGGGGCGGGGATTTGCCCTCTAAAGGAAAGAAGTTACTAGAGCGGGTCCTGAAAAAGTCACAGCAGCGATCCGCATTTTGTAAATTGGAATTTTGCATGCAATTATGCGTATTTTAATTCTCTGAAACAGCATCGTCGATTCCTGTCTTTGGTATTCCTATAGGGCGAGCTGCTGAGGGAGTTCAGTAGGTGCGGGGGGGGGCTTCAAGGAAGTGATCGAATTGGAACTGTCCTTTCGCAAAATTTTTTTTTCTGCAACGAGTTGCATGAGATCATCGGGTGGGACAAAACTTTACGAAAAGTTTTTTAACGAAGTGAAATAAAGTAATGAATAACCAGTTGGCTCGTTGAGTTTATTCGGGAGGGGTATCAAATTCACTGGGATCCATCCTTGAACTATGTTCATACAAGCAGCGATTAGCGCGAGATCACCGGGGATGACTCGTAAATTCGGAAATTGGCGCAAATGTATTTATCAATTTTCAAGCCCAAAAACATTCTGTAGCACTATCAATATGTTATAGACCTTTGCAAAATTAAATATCTTTAGTAAAACAATAATCAAACTCAGATGTCCACGTTCGTTGACAGCGACAATCAGGAGAGGAGAGAGCGCACGAAGAAGAGCGGAGCACCTCCCGTCAAGGTACGGTAGGAAGGGTATGGTGGGTTACTGTAAGGGGTGCTACGGTAGGGCAGGTTCGGCAGGGTAATGTACGGGTGGTACGGTAAGGAGGTTACTGTAAGTAGTGTGGTAGGGTATTACAAAATTACAAAACACTCTACCAAAAATATAAAACGTTCCACTAATAAACTCACGTTTCCGCTTGCGAGAGAGCATGACAAAGTAAGAGACGCGCCCATAGAAATAGAGTGCACACAGTGCTCCATATCATGAACGTATGCAACGAGGGAGACGATACATTTCGAAAACAGGGCGCACCAGGGATACGATCGCGCCCTGGAGGAAAAAAAATGCTGCAGCTACAAAAAGTTGGGAATCGATTCTTGGATGGTTTTGGGTCGTTCCTGCACAGGAACCGCAATTTTAGCTAATTCACTCTTGGAGATGTACATGGTCAAAGTCAGGGTATGCTAAAAAGTGACTTTTTGCGCCCTGAGGTCAAATGATGAGCAATCTTCACCTAACTTTCAGATGTCTGGGCTCACCAAAAGGATCATTTTGAGCAATAGTCTCTAGCATGCCGTAGAGCCGAGATATGAATTTGCAGCCGCGATTCTGCAGTGACGCTGCTGCAAATAGAAAAAATCGCAGCAACTTGTAATTTTTTTCTGAATAGCCCATTGGCATGCCTCCAATCTCCCACAATTTGGCTACTAGAAAAAAATCTCCCGAGGTAAAAACAATTGCTTGAAAAGGTGCTGTTTGTTTGCGTCATCACTACGCATTAGAGTTTTATAGAGTGCAACAACTTCGTATTTCCATATGAAAGATTGATTTGTCGTACCATACAAAATACAATATCGCAGATATGTGATCACTTTTCTGTGAGTAGTGTAGTTATTTTGGCTTGAAATTTTTTTTACCTAGTTTTCTTTCCCATTGGCGCACCCGGCGAATCGGTGTGGCAGCTGTAGATGATATGATTTGATCACATCGATTACAATACCGGTACTGGTAGACAAATTAAAATTATTGTTGTATAATTCTCATTCAGACTCCGAAGAAAGAGGTGGATTCTGAGGAGGAGGAGGATGATGATGAACCACTGGAGAAGAAGAAGGAGAAGAAAGTGGAGAAAAAGAAGAATGCGCCCGCGAAGGTACGGTAACGATATTGATTAGTGTATTCTGGATGATGTAGAAAAACGGACGAGCGCTGAGTGTAAGATGAATATTTCGTCCTTGGACCGGTGAGATTACGGTTACAATTTCTATTTGTTGCAGTTAAGAATCCCCAAATTCTGATAGTCTCTTGGTGTAAAATTAGAGTTAAAACACATTGAAAATTAGAGTTTCGAATTGTAGATGCTTGTTGTACCTTCAGCAGCGTTACGATAGTAAAGTGTCTCATAGAATGACCTTGTCCAAATTATGGCTGGTTTTCTATCTTTTCTTTCTCCCTTACTGCAAGCGATTCGTTTTTTTTTGTTGTTGCTGGTGACATGGTGAATTGACGCGACAATAGTGCGATATTTATGTACGTGGGCTGGTGCTGCACTCGCTGCTGCTGAAATACAAACATGCTTAATCAGAAATCAATGAGACAGCGTTGTCATACGATCATGTTTGTGATAACGATCAGGATTCAGAGTTTCAGTTGATCTAATGTATTTTTCCTTCTTCAGAAGAAGGTCGATTCGGATGATAATGAGTATGAACCGTTGGTGAAGAAGCGAGTAGCGCGTGAACACCGGGTTTTCCGAAATTGGTTCCAAAGGAGCGAAACAGTCATACCTATTTTTCAAACACTTTTCTGAAACATAAAACACTTTGTGTTACTGTCAAAAGAAGAAGAAGACAGCGACGCCCGCCAAGGTACGGTAGGCAGGGTATTGTAAGGAGTAGGGTATGATAAGGGGTGGGACGGCGGGGGTACTGTAAGGGGAGGGATGATATAATGCTGTAATATGAGATACGGTAGAATAATGTAAGTGATGGGACGGTAGGAGGAATCGGGTGACGAGAAGCCAAAGTCGAAGAAGAAGAAGGTACGGTAGTTCGGGGAGATTATCGCCCACAAAATGTAGCACACTTCGAATAAGTCGCCTCGAGTCGCCGCACCCACTTACATAATACTCCAATCGAAATACACATTTGCTTGGGTTACGTAATCCCACGTTGCAGCTGGCTTACCGGCTTGCTCCATCTAGTGTGGTGTCTTGCTACTGTAAAATCGCTGGACATAGAACACCTTTACCTTTACCTTTTCCCCTCTATTTTGTGTGTTACGACCCTTCCGCTTTTGACCACCCAGCGATGAAGACCGAGTTTGTATGGGTAGAATAAGTCTAGAATGTATAATGACGCCGCTCCCTGTTTTGTTATCTCTCGGAAATTCCCCCTCTCCTCCCTTCGATTGGCCAGAACACGGCGAATCTGCGTTGCAGGCGCGAGATATATCCGCCCGCCCAAGAATTCGTCGCTTAGTCCTATGCTTCCCCGTTGTTGAGGAGGAAAAACATTTTACGTGATACAAATAGGTTGCTGAATCTGTCTAGGTCTGTCTCTAGGTACAGTGACGTCACTTTTCATCAGATTCAATTGCTTTTCACCCAAATGTCCCACTGTACAGAGTTTGCGGTATGCACGCGTGGTAGCTTGAGACAGTGCATTTAATAGTGAATCTTATTCTGAACGACTCCGGTGATAGAATATGAGTGTCTTAATAAACATTTTAAATAAATGGTTTCATTCTGTCGAAATAATCGTGGCCATTGCAGAAGGAGGTCGACTTCGTGAGGGAAGGAGAAGAGGATGAACCTGGGCCATCTACGTCTAAGAAGAGAATGGCAAAGGTGAGCAGAAATATTTCTCCTAACTTAAATTGAAATTGTATACCCGGCGGATAGCAGTAGCACGATGGCAAGATAAGGACAAAGTGATGATTTCGTTGACACGCTTCTTTTCCCCAGATTTCACAGCCAGTATTACGACAATGCGGGATGGAATTTTTTTGATTACGAATTTTGGTTGTTTCCCTTTTGTCAGAAAGTGTTCTTTTGCAGGAGTTTTGTATGTTTCAAATCGAACTTGTACATTTTGACCACCCTGTAGTTTGTAGTCTTTTATAATATCCAATATCTCGTTGTAGTTTGTAGTCGTCTGGTGTTTGGTCATAATTTGTAGTCTAATAACGTATTGATTGTATCATGATCAGTCCTCACTTATCAAGGCTGCCGCAGTCGGGTCGCGCAAGCACAAGGCGCCCTCGTCGAGTCCCGGCAAGGTGAAGACGGAGAAGGTATGCGGTAGTAGGATAATATCAGCGCTGAGTAAGGTGTGGTACGGTAGAGTGCTAATAGGAGCGATACGGTAGAATACTGTAAGTGGTGGGACGATAGGAAGAGTACTCCAAAAGGCACGGTTGTGAATACGATAAAATTAGCGCTATCCGAGTAATAGAATGGCTAGATTAACCGTGATCTAGGGTGTGCTTTCTTTCATTTTCCAGATATCATCCTTACCGGGGGGGGGGTCGAAGTATATATATGGCACCTACGACTTCAGTTCGATTTGCACATCTCACATAGTTTTCTATTTCGGTTGTTTATAATATACCTTTTTCACAGGTTCGTCTGCCAGTTAAGGCCGCCTCATTCGACACGAACTCATCCAGCAGTGCAGCGTTTTCGTGGGTTCTCTTCTCATATATATATATATATATATATATATATATATATATATATATATAGTAGCGGACGAAAGTTTACGGGCACTTTTTCTTTTTGATATAACTTTAGAACACCAGAAAGGTTTGATGCGACATGATTTGGCCTTATGCGAAATCCATTGTAGATTACGATGCAACTATTGGGGTATTGCGAAATCTTTCAGTTATTGCGTCGTGATGACGCAATCGATGCAACACTTTTTTGAAGTATCATTATTCTTACATGGATTTTTTCCAGCTCACCTAACTTTTAGGGTGTTGAGACATGCCTGCGGTCTACCTATAAAATTTTTTTTCAAGTTGCTGCGGTGCCGCTACTTGGCTGCAGCCAAGCTGCAAAATCAAGGTCGGAAAACCATATCTCGCCTTTTAGACATCGCACAGACCCGATCAATGCACCAAAATGATCACCATCATGGCTGCCGATGATCCTGAGAAAATGGTAGTGGTAGATCACCAATTGCCCTCAGGGCACGAAAAAATAACTTTTTCGCATTGTTGCGGTCTGAAGAAGGGGAAGTCTATAGGACGTGCTCTAAAGATCTGGTTTGGGCGTGGATTCGGTTGAGAATCTATGGGAGAACCGATTCCTAGCTGCAATAAGCGTTTCGATTGGATTCCTGTCCGCGGCGATCGATTTTCGGGAGGACATTGGTTTGACCACGCCCATTTTCTGCCCGTCGGCTAGGATACTTTTGTACGTATCTCGGCTCTCAGTTAACGCAGAAGGCTGGCAGATTCACCAATGGAATCAGGATGGCTTGCTCTACAATCTCAAGCACAAATTACATCATCACTATGCAATATTTCATCATCCTTATGCAATACACATGATTCCAAACCTACAGACCAGGATTAGAGCGAGAGAGTGTACAAAAGCGAGAGAGTCCCTCTCGATTTCACACGCTCTCTCACTCCAAAGGCCTTTCTGGATGGTTGACCGGCCTGTGGAATGATGTGAATACCTCGGAGAATGATAAAATATTGCATATTGATGACGTAATTTGTGGTCATTGTGGTGGAAAGACCAATTTTATTTCAATTATACCTCTTCCACCACTTTTCGATGACTTACCGCTAAGAAAACACAAAAAGTACGAGTATTGGATAAGGATGATGAAATATTGCATAGTGATGATGTAATTTGTGCTTGAGATTGTAGAGCAAGCCATCCTGATTCTATTGGTGAGTCTGCCAGCCTTCTGCGTTAACTGAGAGCCGAGATACTTACAAAAGCATGATCCTAGCCGACGGGCAGAAAATGGGCGTGGTCAAACCAATGTCCTCCCGAAAATCGATCGCCGCGGACAGGAATCCAATCGAAACGCTTATTGCAGCTAGGAATCGGTTCTCCCATAGATTCTCAGCCGAATCCACGCCCAAACCAGATCTTTAGAGCACGTCCTATAGACTTCCCCTTCTTCAGACCGCAACAATGCGAAAAAGTCATTTTTCCGTGCCCTGAGGGCAATTGGTGATCTACCACTACCATTTTCTCAGGATCATCGGCAGTCATGATGGTGATCATTTTGGTGCATTGATCGGGGCTGTGCGATGTCTAAAAGGCGAGATATGGTTTTCCGACCTTGATTTTGCAGCTTGACTGCAGCCAAGTAGCGGCACCGCAGCAACTTGAAAAAAATTTTATAGGTAGACCGCTGGCATGTCTCAACACCCTAAAAGTTGTCGAATTTGCAGAGCTGCTCGCCACGCCCTTCAGTCGCTGGGTGGAGAAGTCTTGTCCTTCTCTCGCGGCACGATGTCGGCGCGCCTCGGCGACGAGGACGGTTCAATTTGGACAAATCACGGGGTATTTTGAAGTGGCAGAAGTTCTAGTCTTTTTTTATTTTTTTTGCTAGAGAGTGAGCAGATTTATTATACTTCGCGTACTTTTGTAGAAAAAAAATTGTAGGATTGGATGCTGTTTTCATCGCAATCTTGGTGCTACTCGAAGCTGAAATATAATTTAAGCTTACATGATCAAGCTAACATAAGCTAACATTTCCTTCATTTCACTTATTGTCAGGATAACGGCTGCCTCTCCGTCTACATCAATTTCGAAAAGGAGGTGACCTCGGAGGTGCTCCTCTCCGTTCTACGAGATACTCTGTAAACGGTGGTGGTAAGTAAATATTATAGTAGTATAGAGAGTACTGTAACAGAGAATAAATAAACGAGACACACTAGGAAGACCTGCAGCACTTGTATTAACATTGAAACATGAATAGAGGATGGTACGGAAGCTAGGGGAAGGGAATACGGTAATATGACTGATGTGGGTCACTCACTCGAGTAGTAGGAGGAGAGCAGCGAGGAATGGTAGTCGAGTGATGCGGCAGTTAATTTAGGGAGAATACAGTAGTTCAGTGCGGGAGGATACGTTATCGACACGATATTTATCGATTGCAGGATGAGACGGAGAAGAATCCGTTCGCCAATCTCAAGGATATAATTGGAGATTTCGATGATTCCGATTGATCTTTGATCTTTGATCTCTACCCACGTTTGATTGTAATTAGTGCGCTAATCTCAATTCATAAGTCCACACATTATTTCGGAACCTACCTCACAATTATGTCCGAGATCTTTCAATGTTTTACCAGTATTTTCCCTCCATGCACCATCTCTAAACCAGTCGACCCCGAGTCCGATCCACTATTTATTTACTCTATGGCTTGTTTGATGAATAAATAAGAAAAATAAAGAGTCCATTTTGTACAATTCATTTACAATTCTTGTATTCAATTATCGTTTTATTTCGATACCTGATACTTTCTATGTATTTCAAGAAAACGATAGGGTGTGGAGAACTCAAAGATCAAACTACAATCAGTGAATAATGTGAGAAAAAGAGAAAGAATGGCTAATCGATAAATAAGAGAAATAAAGAGACCCGTGTGTTTGGTGCTTATAATTTGTAATAGATAGATCCTTAATTGTGTTTTGATCTTTGATCTCTGCTCTCCTCGCTCCCACAATGGACTGCAGTGACGACGACGAGCCGCTGGTGGTGCGAATGGAGGAGAATCAGTGAGTTGTAGTTTGATCAGAGGAATTACAGTCAAAACCCGGAAAAGATAAGGTACGAAAAGAAGAGTTCGGGAAAGCACCCTCTCGCTCCCGACCTCTCTCTGGAGGCTTGGAATCACGTGGTTGTGGTAGACTCACGGTGACAGTATGCCCAGTGTAAATTTAGATGTCCCTTTAGTTTGGATGGTGATTGTCAAATTCCTCCCAGCACCTCCTCGTCTTCTTTCAAGGGAGCAACCAAGAAACAGGCGGTGATCGACAGTGACGACAACGATTCGGATAGCCCCCTCGGAGACTCCATGGTACGGTAGTTTGAACGGTAGAAATGCATCGAGAACTGAGCCTATTCGGTATTCTAGGCCTTTGAAGGGTACTATTGCCAGGCGATACCACGGAAAAAATGCATAGAAATGTATTACAGGGGGCTATTTTGATACGACTTGTTCCAGAATGTATTTGGCAGCACGGCGAAACACGGGTTTCGCAGGTTATAAAATTTTATTCGATATTCTTGGCTATTGAAATGTACCTTTTGTCTGGTAGTGCACCTAGGTGCCTTGGGAAAGCTTGGGTTACGTAATCCCACGTTGCAGCTGGCTTACCGGCTTGCCCCATCTAGTGTGGTAGTTTGCTACTGTAAAATCGCTTGACATGGAACACCTTTATCTTTACACCTTTGCACCGAAAGTTCCTAAATGAATACTCAGCAATGAGCTATTTTTGCACAGTGGCTGTGTTCTGCGTATGTTACTGTAAGCGACATGCTGTTACCCGGTTTGCATTAGGCAGCTCAACGAAACACGACTTCCGCGGGTTGTAAAATCTAATTTTGTTATTTTAGACCTTTTGGAAGGTAGACAGATATTGGCTGATAGTGCCACGAAAAGATTTCCGAAATTAATACTCAATGTAGCTATATTGGTGCTTAAGAGACTTCCAGCAAAGGATTAAAGTAGGAGAAAAAGCTAATTGCTAATGGTTTCAGGAAGCATCGAGCGACTATGGAAGTGAGACGGGTGAGGATAGCGAGGATGTTGAGGAGGATTAAGAAAAGAAGGTTGTGAAGAAGAAGAGAAATGAAGAGAAGAAGCGAGCACCCGCCAAGGTGGGAGGAATACTTCTCAGTAAAGGCGTACTAAAGAATATGTTCCTACGGAGTCCCGTTGTCAACTGAAGCAGACAGTTGTTGCATCCGCATAATGATACAACACGAAGAAATTGCAAATATGAAGTCCTGGTAGTAAACAACGGGAGTCCACTTTTTTCACTTTCATGTGATCTATTTATCTGTATCGGCCTCATTTGCTCTTCTGATTCTCTTAGTGACATTGATTCTGCCATAGGACTATGCTGATGCAAATAGCGAGTCGCCCGAGATCCCCGGGTGAGACGGAAATTCGGTAATAAAATAATATAGAAAAAAAATATTCAGAAGTTGTCGTCCATCGACTCTAACGTTGACGAAATCGACGAGGAGAAGGAGAAAGGAGAAGAAGGAGAAGACGCCCGCCAAGGTAGGGGTGCTGTAGTAAGGGTTTGATAGGGTACTGTAAGGGGGGTACGGTAGGTTACGTTAAGGTGTGGGGCGGTAGGATACTGTAGGGGGGTGGGGTAAAGTACTGTAAGGGAGTATACGGTGAGGTAATCTAAGGGGAGGTATGGTAGGGCACTGTAATGAGAGTGCTGTAAGGGGAAATGCGGTAGAGTACTGTAATGGGTGGTACGATGGGGTATTGTAAGGGGTGGAACGATATGGGCACTATAAGTGGTGGGACGGTAGGGTACTGGAAGGGGAGCATACTGCAAAAGGTTAAACGGTAGCGGATACAATATATTGAATAAAGAAGGGCTATTGTAATTTATGATAGTGTAGTTTTTTTACGTGTTCACAGCTTCACCAGGCGGATCGGCGTAGCGCCGGTAATTCATAGTTGGGTGTGCATGTGTAGTTGATCCTCTTGTATTGAATCCGTAACTGAATTTAATAATGTGACTTCCAGAAGGTCAAGAAGGTGGATTCGGATGATGATGAGGATGAACCACTGGTAAAGAAGACCAAGAATCCCGTCAAGAAAACGCCCGCAAAAGAACGGTAGTTGGCTCTTATCGGAATACGGTATCACGATATCGGAACGTTTCTTAGCATATCTCCTTTTTAAACTAAAATATTTGCTGAAAGATAAAAACCTGGTGGATCGATGTCACAGCGGGTAGTGAAATGGAGCTCACTACGCCACTTCCTGGCTCCTTGGTAACTTTTTTCTATCGCGCTCATTCTCACGAGCCCTTCTCTAACCGAAACGCAGGATACAGTGCGGTCAAATAGAACACGGTCAGACACGTTTCCGACATCTCAAAATACTTTTCCTCTGAACCATCACTCTCTGCGAATCAATTGGGAACTTTTCGAAATTTTCGATTTTTTATGATAAAACTCGGCAAATAGGTGAAAACGTGTTTCACGTTAGTTGTGAACGTGCTAGAAGAGCTTCTAACAATTGCGAAAAATGCGGCAAAAGGTTTGCCAGCGGCTGGGGTCGAGGGCCTCGGATTGAAGTCTGGCGCATTATCCAATTGGTCATGAAATTAGCGCATATTTGCATTTACATTTTGAAATGTTTTCTGACGGGTTATCATATGCAAAAGGATACATGATTCCGAGCCTCCAGAAAGGGGTCAGGGGCTAGAGAGTGTGCCAAAGGATATACTGTATGGAGAGAATTGTGTGAATCCGCACTTGAGATTGCGGTTTCTTTGGGGCTTCATAAAGGGCCAGCAGAGTGTAATATGTTTTGATTTCGTAATGAAACTCTAAAACAACCTAGCCAATATTTACGCAACTTGCGAACAATTTGCATTGGTTCGGCCCATCCCCGATCTGCCTTCTCACCCGGTGATTAGGCGCGACGAAAATGTAGGATATACAAAGCGTGATGTTTTGTGACTAATATGGCTAATGTAATACGACTAAATAATCTGAAAACATTAGTAATCGATAACGTGGATACGATAAATAAGAGGTCCGCTTGGTCATGGAACGTGTGTCTCAACTCTACGATGTAGTGACAAGAGAGTTAAATGTGAATGGGGAACAAAAACGGATGTCCGTCGACAATGCTTTATTTTATTCAAGAAGGTCACGAAGGATACCGATTCGGATGAGGAGTACGATGATGATGAGCCACTAGTGAAGAAGAGCAAGAGTCCCGCCAAGGAAACTCCCTCCAAGGTACGGTACCGGTATTGATTGATCACTGCTCGATGCTAAGAGCAGAGTGTGAGAAGAATGTTGATGTTTGTCTGATCTGTGGTCCCGTGAGATCACGGTTCCTATAGCTCTTTATGATAAGAATCCTCAACTTTCGCTAAAATGTCTTCGTGAATTTGAAAGTTAATAGGTGCTTGTTGAACTCATTCATTCTCATTTGGCCCCCATTAACCGATTCATTAAAAACGTCATTGCGTAGTTATCTGAGAGAAAACTCTTTCGATACAACTATTTAGTGAATGATTTTACGCGATACTTTTCCAGAAGTCCAAGAAGGCGGATTCGGATTATGATGAGGATGAACCACTGGTGAATAAGGCGAAAACGCCGACAAAGGTACGGTATTCAGTTGTGCTCAGATTGGAGTACGGTAAAAATGGTTATGGAAAGTCAAAATACAACGGGGAGACGTGTATTTAGACGCATTCGTTGTTCTTTGTGCTACTTTATATTTTGCGGTATGCATAGGAGGCCGTTCGCGTAAGAATCGAGCACGTGCCGGCACAGTTAAAATAGGTCGATTTTCTGTAACTCTGTCATTTGCGGTTATCGAGGGCGCTGATCAAGATAGGCATAATCATTTTGCACAAAAGGCGCCCGTTGGCGCCAGATGGTGCCACGTCGAAATCACATTTTCTCAAATATTTAAATCGCTGATAATGCTAATTTTTTGTTCTTATTGTCGCTTGTGCAGAATTTTATGGCGGTCACGCCTGTGCACTTCGTTTTTCATGATTATTATTAATAATTTTTAAAAAATGGAACTTTTCACTGAGTAAGTTCTGACCTTGTTAATGTACAGAGATCGGACTGGCGTATTGAGAGGATTCCAAATTTATATTTTGAGCGAAATTCATCATTGTAGTTTTAATTGAGCTAACATAATGTAACGAGATTGTAAGTAAAAGAGGCCAATCTCCCCTCTTTCCCTCGACCCCTTTCTCTGCGCCCTCTCACACCACCACATTATCTCGTCTTCTCCGCGGTCTCCCCTTCTTGGGAAGGCGAGAGAGCGTGGTAGATTGAGAGAACCGAGAGAGGGGAGGTCAATGGAGGTGAGAGAAAGAAGGGAGATTCGCCCCTTTTACTTACAATCTCGTTAAACTTTATGTTAGCTCAATTAAAACTCCTATTACGAAATTCGCTCAAAATACAGATTTGGATTCGTCTCGTTACGCCGGTCCGATCTGTAACAAGGTCATGAATTATTCAGCGAAAAGTTCCATTTTTAAAAAAAATATTAATAATAATCATGAAAAACGAAGTACACAGGAGTGACCGCCATACAATTACTATATATTAGAAAATTCTAACGTCTGTCTGTCTGTTTGTTTGTCTTTTTTGTCCAGGTGTCCGTCCAGATTTTTCTCATTTTCCTTATATTTCGCTTCAGAACCTTTTCTTCTCAGAACCTTTTGCATATGATAACTGACCGGAAAACCTTTCAAAATTTAAAAAGAAAAATGCGCTAATTTCATGGCCAAGTCGGTAGCGCGCCAGACTTTAAATCCAAGACCCCCAGGTTCGACCTCCGCCGCGGGCAAACGTTTTGCCGCATTTTTCACAAGTGCCAGAAACTGTTCTAACACGTTTTTGAGTACCGTGAAACACGTTTTCACCTGTTTTGCCGAATTTGAACGTGAAAAATCGAAGAATTCGAAAAGTTCCAAAATGATCCAGAAAACTTAGGGGATCGCAGGAAAAGTGTTTTGCGATGTCGGAAACGTGTCTGAACGTGTTCAAACGCGTTTTAATGTGAAAAAATCAAAAATTTCAAAAAGTTCCAAAATGATTCTGAAAGCGTAGGGGATCACTACAAAAGTGCTTTGCGATGTCGGAAACGTGTCTGAACGTGTTCTTACGCGTTTTAACGTGAAAAATCGAAAATTTCAAAAAAAGTTTCCAAATGATTCAGAGAGCGTAGGGGTTTGCAGGAAAAGTGATTTACGATGTCGGAAACGTGTCTGAACATGTTAGAGCTTAACTTGAAAAATCTAAATGTTCGAATGTTTGCCAAACAAATCGGGGCGTCTCGGGGGCCACAGGAAAACATATTTTGCAATAAAAAATAAGGCTCCCGGTTCGGTCCCCTGGACCGAACCGGGAGCCGTCCCCCTGGACTGAACATTGAGCCGGCCACCGAGTCCCCCTGAACCGAACCTGGGGCCACCTACCGAGCTCCCCCTGGACCGAACCCGCACCCAGAACTATGCATAGAGCGTAGTGTGCGCATAGAGCGTAGTGCATTTAACCTCAATACAACCCCGCTAGTTCTGGGGTCTGTATAATCTGTCAAAACTTGGCCAAATACTTGGCCAAGTTTTCACTCACATCGTTCAGAACTTGGCCAATTACTTGGCCAAGTTCTCTTCAGAAATCGTCCATCTACGTCATGAGCTTGCTTACATTTTTGTTTCTGTTACTTATACTCGTATATTTTCAATTTTTGCTATTTGTTTTACAATTTATTAATTGACGAGATGATTTAATTTCATTTATTCTTTCGCGTAAATAATAATACCGAAATATTTACAAGAAACGACAATGAAATTCGTGGGAATCGACATTATTATGCAGTATTGAATACGAACACAGGCTTTACAATGCAATAAAAATAATAATGGTAGTCATGGGACGAATGATGGTGACCTAGCTAATCGGCAGCGTTTAATCTACAGTAACCCACATCAGTCAATAATAAAGTCAATTCTTGACACAACGTGATGACTAGTGTGGGGGCGGAGAGGGGGATTCGTTGAGGGATAAGGTAAACACGATGGATACCGTGGAGCTTCTATTCATCGGTGGGTTACTCAACATGCATCAACGGACAACAGGGAAACAACTGTGAATAGTAACAAAAAAGGGGCGTATACTTTCGGCAATACGTTGCGAAAAAACGTCATCAAAGACGATACTCGATATACCGTAAACACTATTGCCTACCGTATCCATCTCTTCGACTACCGTACTACTTCATCACTCGAAGGGAACGCCCGCATCGGGATGGATGGACGTCATCGGCTGCGGATTCATTTGGACTTGAACGACGAGGAGACATGGCCTGAGAGGCAACATTGGACACACCGGGACTGGGGACCAAGTTGGACATAACGGATACAACATGGCGAACAAATATAGGCGAAAAATGTAAATAAATAACTCAAAATTGAAAAAAAAGAAAAAAACAAAATTTGAATAAAACGTTCCGATTATTCAGCATGGACACATGGACGATTTCTGAATGAGGTTAGACAGTGGCGAGAGAGCACGCAAATTGCGGAGAGGGAAAAGTAGGCACAAAAACATGCCTACTTTTCCCTCTCCTCGATTGCGTGCTATTTTTCTTTCTCTAACCAAACTTGGCCAAGTTCCGTTTAGAACTTCGCCAAGTTTTCTCGCACATTTCCGATCGAAGTTGGTTAGAGTGACGAAAATAGCATGCTAAATTGAGAGAATTAGAGAAAAATCTGCCATATTTTGGGCGATCTTTTTGGTGTTTTTTTTTCTCGCACATTTCTGACAGATTATACAGCCCCCTGCACAAAAGACAATAAGAATTAAAAATTAGCATAATCAACGACTGAAATATTTGAGAAAATGTGATTTCAACGTGGCGCCATTTGGCGCCAACGGGCGCCTTTTGTGCAAAATGAAAAAAAACTATCTTGATCAGCACCCTCGCTAATCTCAAATGACAGAGTTACAGAAAATCGACCTACTTTTACTGTGCCGGCCCACGCCGGATCTGCTCGATTCTTACGTAAACAGCGTCATAGTTAGGGACCGCAGAGGTAAAATTCAAAGTAGCTCCTAAAATCAGCACTTCGTCCTTCCCCCTACAATTCGATAGCTCTGAATCCATTGCGAACACAATAAAAATAAAAATTACGCGAAAAACGTTAATTACAACGTTTTGAAAATGATCGAGTGTTTATTTGGCATTGGCTCAGATCGTATTCGGTGTGTCATACTTATGGCCAGATATTGCATATTCCTACATTAAGAGGGGTGGCAACAGATTTTGGTGATCTTGTGTGGGGATTGGGGTGATCTTGTGTGGGGATTGGGAAGTGGTGGAGGGATGTGATAGAGACCAACGAGCAATCGCGAAATGGCGGAAGACGAGAAAATAATAAGAAATCGCCGTAAATGGCGCTATATCTGTACTTTCTCCGCAGATTCGGGCATAGTGCTACGGCGCATTTCGTGCAGAAAGACGCGGGGAATGTAATAAGAAAAAGACATCGCGGGGTACACGTGAAAGAAAGGAGAAAATAAATATGTACGACGATAACTTTGGATTTATCGACAGAAATCGAGTAAAACGGCTAGGGACTACCATCCTTTGAAAGCAATGTTTGCAAGTTTCAAAGGCCTGTAACTCACGGGAAGAAAGAGGACCGCGTGTTCTGTTTCCACCATTATTTAATACACTATCATGGGTATCTCATATAAAAAAATTAGGGAATTCTACGGTCGCCGTCACTTGCTACAGCACATGGAAAGTGCTCACCCATCGGGCTAGTCTCACATTTGAAGTGCTCCAGAACCCGGTTTAGAAGAGGGCCGCTCGTTTCGAAAGTTGTAAGTGATAAAGTAGGCATCCCCTCACAACATATCCAAAAATGAGACGATTCAACGGTCGCCGCCGGATTTTACAGTAGATCAAAGGTCGCCGTCACGTTTGATCTTTGATATGTTGTAGAAACCGGGCGCGACCACAGAATCGTCTGATTTTTGGATATGATATGAGGGGATAGATACTTTATCACTTACAACTTTCAAAACGAGCGGCCCTATTTTGGAAAGGTCACTAGAGCGCATATAGTGTGCCATCTTCACTTTTTGGGATGGCATGAATATCGAAAATCATGATTTGCATAAAAAAAATTTTTTTCAGGAAAGTGATTCAGCATACAAGGTTGACATAATAGTATGGTTTGTATGTCATCGTTTTAAATTTCGTTCATGTGGATGGTGGTCCCTATTAAACGGCGCTATATTTGTACTTTCTCCGCTGATTCGGGCATAGTGCTACGGCGCATTTCGTGCAGAAAGATGCGGAGAATGTTATGAGCACGAGAAATCGCGGGGTACATTTCGATTTCGGAGTTTAGGCAACGAAAGGCAAACATCGAGCGTGTCTAGCCTGCATCCTTCCCCTCACCTTCCCCATCCGTATTCATTCATATTTAGATATTTCTTTTTTTTTCTTCATCGATTCTTTAATCGCCGTCACACCCTTCGCGGGTGTATCAAATATAGATAAATAAATTACCCGGCGGATCGGTGTGGCAGCGGTGGGTGATAAGAGCTGTGCGTGGTGGTACCATTGCTATATTGGATGTGGCTAAGTTAAAATCAATATTTATATATATCTCATTCAGAAGCCAAAGAAATAGGTGGAGTCGAATGAGGAGGATGATGAAGGTGAACCGCTGGTGAAGAAGAATGGAAACAAAGAAGAGAAGAAAATGGAGAGAAAGAAGAAGGCGCCAGTGAAGGTGAGCAGAGAAAGTCTAATACAGTTCTAAAATGATACGTTCGTAAAATGTGCTACTGGTGGTGTACTCTCTTTCTATGCCTCGGCGTGTATCTTATGCTCTCTCGCAGCCATAATATAGATATTATCTCTTGTTTAGGAGTGGAACGTTTTAATATTTTGGACAAGTGTTTGCGAATTTATATTAGCCTGATTATCATGTGAACTATGGATGCCGGTTCGGTGTTGGCATTCCTGCATTTTGAACGATTAAGGTAATACGGTTGATAAGAGGCAGACAGTCAGAGAAAAAGAGATCACCAGAGGGTATGCACAGCACCAAACCGACATGCATAATATGAACTAATAGGAGGACATTATACCTTGATTAGATGTGTGGGGGGGAAAGACGCAGACTATTGCAATTTGTGTGTGCGAGCAGACGGAATGTGTACCAAGATTGACCAATATTGTTTTTTTATATTGTTTTTTTTCAATGATATTGTTTTTCCCCCTTTTTGTTTCAAGCCAACTCGGAAAATGACCCGGCGGATTGGCGTAGCAGCAAATGGTGAATAGGATGTTTGCCGCTGGCAAACATCCTATTCACCATTGGAATACTGAAATTCACATTTGAGTCTCAACAAATCAATAAAATATATATCCTTTCACGGAAAACAAACAGTGTACGGTATCTATCAATTCTCGAGTGCTCCTGTACAGCACCCCCTACAGTACGCCTCCCCCATTGCAGAAGGTGAAGGCGGAAGCGTCGGACAGCGACGATGACGAGCCTCTGAAGCGAAGAAAAAGGAGAAAACACCGAGAAAGAAGAAGGAAAAGAAGAGCGAAGTGAAGGTTAGAGAGAAAGGTTACGGTATCGAGGTGATTATCGATTAGTAATGATAGAACGGCAGTACTGCACATTGGAGATGGGGTGCGCACTTATTGTTAGAGTAAATGTTTCGGGTGAATCTGGGAACTGCGGGGTACAATCTTTTCGACATCATCTCTGATTTGTCACAGCGCCGAATCCGTGAAGCATCTAAATATCCAATTTCTAGGGATAATCGTGTATACCCTCGAAACGGACGCAAGTGAACTTTTTCGGCAAAAGTCGCCGCTTTTCGGCGCTTTTTTGCGACAGGCTGGAAAATCATTGTTTGTGAACGAAATCGTTCAATTTTTGCTACACGTATGTTTCATCGAAATTCCAGAAATGCGTTTTCAGAACTAAGAAAATTATCGATTGGAAAATACAGTAATGAAAAGTGGTGTGATTAGGTGTCGAGCGGGTGCCGGTGAGTAGATACCGCCTCACTCATACAATGCCGGGGGGAGCTCCTCCCGGCTCCGCCCACTCCAGAAGGCATAGTAAGTGTGAGGCATCCGAAGACAGTTGAAAAGTTCAAAGATTAGCGTCAGAAGGCTAGGCATCAGGAACAGAATCTCAACGAGCGACTTCAGAATCTCACGACGAAAATAGAATAAAGTTACGGTAGCGGGGGAGGAGGGGGAGAGAGAGCGGATCACAGCACACGGCGGTCGGAGGCGATTCAAATGACTGAAATCAGGCCACGCCCCTCTTTATCACTCCTTCCCTCACTCTCTTTGTCAGATATCTCTCACTCTTCCGTTGTCTCTATCATGGAGCAAGCTTCAAAACAGTTGATCGGCCGGAGGGAGAGGGATGAGTTCTCTCCCCCGCTCGAGCACTCTCTCCCTCCCCTGCACTCTATCGCTCACTTTCACTCACATACTGTTCACTTCTCTACACTCTCTCCTCTCCGCACACTCTCTCTCTCGCCGATTTCAAAAGTTCGCCCCCCTTCTCGTCTCACCCGTCTCGAAAAAAAATCTCTCGAAAAAAATCTTTTGTCCAAACGAGCAGGTTCCGCCCCGAAATATTTATAGCAAAAAATTACTATACAGTAGTTTTATATGCAGATTCCGAAAATGTAATAAAAAGTGTCGCTGCTGTGGAACTTTATTTTAATAAAAAAGTTTGAATGTTTTTACTTACCGTAACTTTTTACTGCTATGAGGTAGCTGAAAATTAACAACATGAAAAATGCTTCTCTCAGCGTCAGCTTTCCGAAAATATAGATATGTAAGGGTTTCTGACGATCCGGACAAAAATTTAAAAAATCGATTTTTCATGTATCGTGAAACATATCTCAGCCGGGTTTGACCGGAGCCCATTTTAATATCAATTTTCGGACTCTACGCATCATGTTTACCATCAGGGCAACTTTTCAGCATGTGTGAATTTCGGGCTAGTACGGACCCTTCAGCCAGTATCTCAATCCTGTCAGAAAGTGTCTGTTATTCCCAGGGTGACAATTGGGCAAAAAATAAGCGAAAGAGTTGAAATGAAGTGGAAAAGAAATGAAAAAAAAACCGAGACAAGTTCGTACCTTGGAACGGCTTCTCCTCCTCCTTGTTGGCAGCATTATTCGGCTTGCGCTGGTCCTCTCCGAGATAGTCGGGCATGATGCTGAGCAAGAAATAAAGATAGAATAAACAAGGTAACGACAAAAAAAATCGATAAAAACCAGAAGAAAAGAGCGGCAATTTCAAAAAATGTTATTGAATTGGTCATACTCGAGTGCATGAAATTTAAAACCGAAGAATTAGTAGCGATAAACAAATTGCTCATATCACCGTACAAGATTGAAATATCACATAGATGGGAAAATAAGCAACAGACTTCGAATATGTAACATGTAAGACTCCGCTGAAAGTGGGAGGAGCTCGCATGTTAGTAGGCCTGCCTACTTACACGTAAGTAGGCCCTACTAATCGGAGCCTCCTCCTACTTAGTAGGCGCATACTAACTCAGTTAGTAGGCTCGCTTCTAAGAAGGATTTCTCTCAGTGTACTGTGTCTTCATCGGTACTCTAGTTCGCGGATCGTGAGTATGTTCGTGACGGTAATCCAGGTATGGGGGTAACGGATTTCGACCGAATTGCGAGCTTCCCCGAGCGGGAAGCGTACAGGAGAGGATTGGACCGATTGAGACGAGTAAGTGGAAAGTGTTCCCTCTGAAAATGGCCGCGCTCGTATTCACTCTCACTCACTTTAGTCGCTTCGCACTCCTTCAACCCAAAAAATGTGAGATGGTGGCATTCGCCCAAGAGAATGGAATTAGCTTGGAGTGGACTCGTGAAGATGATCTGGAGAAAATTCAAGAGGCTCGTTCCGGTCGCTATCGTCTTGTTCTGTTTTCATATGTTAGTTTGATAGCTTTTAATAGGGGGGAAATGTGATAATTTCAGCACAAAAAAAGAAGCTTTGTTCGATAAAGTGGGCAGGGGACGAGGTTCTGCCTCGTGTCGTTTGTTTAGTCACAAAAGGGGAGCTCTGGGATGTAGTGAATAAGCTGAACGGGATCTTTGGACAACGGCACGTATGCAAAGGAGCTAGACCTACAATCGGAAAATGCCAGAGAGGAATTCCGTATCGATTACACCGTACCCAGGGTTACTGTAGCGGGGTTACAGTATGACGAATTTTTAAAATTGATCTGTTCGAGGCGGGTTTTTTGCAGGAGGTAGACCTCGAACGGGAAATGACAGAGAGGAATACCCATAGGTCACCACGCCTGAGGCTCCACCCATCTATCCCTTATACGTGGAAGCCCCGAGCCCCAAAGGATTTCTTTGGGGCTCGGGGCTGTCATGCATAGGGAGTCATGGTCCAAAATGGATTTCGGGTTGGTACCACCAAAGTCAAAGTGGTATACTGTAACTTCACCGTGGGGGTCCCGCAACGAAAACCGGCTACCGTAACCCATGGTACCGTAACCCGGAAATACGAAATTGAGAATCTTGACTCGGTATTTGTTGCATTAGGTAGGCCTCGGGTAGAAATTAATCGGACGGCATACGGCGGTCCCGGCACGACATTGCCGATACCGTAATCAAGTCTACAGTATGACCAAATTTCAAATTGAGCCAATTCGCTCGGTATTTGTTGCATTAGGTAGGCCTCGAGTAGAAATAAATCGGACGGCATACGGTGGTCTCGGCACGACATCGCCGATACCGTAATCAAGTCTACAGTATGACCAAATTTCAAATTGAGCCAATTCGCTCGGTATTTCTTGCATTAGGTAGGCCTCGAGTAGAAATAAATCCGACGGCATACGGTGGTCTCGGCACGACATCGCCGATACCGTAATCAAGTCTACAGTATGCTGAAATTTAAAATTGATCAAATCGAGTCAGAAGTTTTGTGGGAAGTACGTCTCGAGTAATAATTAATCGGACGGCATACGGCGGTCTCGGCACGACATCGCCGGTACCGTAACCCACGCTACCGTACCAGGAAAAAAATGAAATGGAGAAATTGGACTCGGTATTTGTTGCATGAGATAGGCCTCAAGTAGAAATAAATCGGACGGCATACCGCGGTCCCGGCACGATATTGCCGATACCGTAACCGTCTACAGTATGACCAAATTGCAAATTGAGCAAATTCGCTCGGTATTTCTCGCATTAGGTAGGCCTCGAGTATAAATAAATCCGACGGCATACGGTGGTCTCGGCACGACATCGCCGATACCGTAATCAAGTCTACAGTATGACCAAATTTCAAATTGAGCCAATTCGCTCGGTATTTCTTGCATTAGGTAGGCCTCGAGTAGAAATATATCCGACGGCATACGGTGGTCTCGGCACGACATCGCCGATATCGTAATCAAGTCTACAGTATGCTGAAATTTCAAATTGATCAAATCGAGTCAGAATTTTTGTGGGAAGTACGTCTCGAGTAATAATTAATCGGACGGCATACGGCGGTCTCGGCACGACATCGCCGGTACCGTAACCCACGCTACCGTACCAGGAAAAAAATGAAATGGAGAAATTGGACTCGGTATTTGTTGCATGAGATAGGCCTCAAGTAGAAATAAATCGGACGGCATACCGCGGTCCCGGCACGATATTGCCGATACCGTAACCGTCTACAGTATGACCAAATTGCAAATTGAGCAAATTCGCTCGGTATTTCTCGCATTAGGTAGGCCTCGAGTATAAATAAATCCGACGGCATACGGTGGTCTCGGCACGACATCGCCGATACCGTAATCAAGTCTACAGTATGACCAAATTTCAAATTGAGCCAATTCGCTCGGTATTTCTTGCATTAGGTAGGCCTCGAGTAGAAATAAATCCGACGGCATACGGTGGTCTCGGCACGACATCGCCGATACCGTAATCAAGTCTACAGTATGACCAAATTTCAAATTGAGCCAATTCGCTCGGTATTTGTTGCATTAGGTAGGCCTCGAGTAGAAATAAATCGGACGGCATACGGTGGTCTCGGCACGACATCGCCGATACCGTAATCAAGTCTACAGTATGACCAAATTTCAAATTGAGCCAATTCGCTCGGTATTTCTTGCATTAGGTAGGCCTCGAGTAGAAATAAATCCGACGGCATACGGTGGTCTCGGCACGACATCGCCGATACCGTAATCAAGTCTACAGTATGCTGAAATTTCAAATTGATCAAATCGAGTCAGAAGTTTTGTGGGAAGTACGTCTCGAGTAATAATTAATCGGACGGCATACGGTGGTCTCGGCACGACATCGCCGATACCGTAATCAAGTCTACAGTATGACCAAATTTCAAATTGAGCCAATTCGCTCGGTATTTCTTGCATTAGGTAGGCCTCGAGTAGAAATAAATCCGACGGCATACGGTGGTCTCGGCACGACATCGCCGATACCGTAATCAAGTCTACAGTATGCTGAAATTTCAAATTGATCAAATCGAGTCAGAAGTTTTGTGGGAAGTACGTCTCGAGTAATAATTAATCGGACGGCATACGGTGGTCTCGGCACGACATCGCCGATACCGTAATCAAGTCTACAGTATGACCAAATTTCAAATTGAGCCAATTCGCTCGGTATTTGTTGCATTAGGTAGGCCTCGAGTAGAAATAAATCGGACGGCATACGGTGGTCTCGGCACGACATCGCCGATACCGTAATCAAGTCTACAGTATGACCAAATTTCAAATTGAGCCAATTCGCTCGGTATTTGTTGCATTAGGTAGGCCTCGAGTATAAATAAATCCGACGGCATACGGTGGTCTCGGCACGACATCGCCGATACCGTAATCAAGTCTACAGTATGACCAAATTTCAAATTGAGCCAATTCGCTCGGGATTTCTTGCATTAGGTAGGCCTCGAGTAGAAATATATCCGACGGCATACGGTGGTCTCGGCACGACATCGCCGATACCGTAATCAAGTCTACAGTATGCTGAAATTTCAAATTGATCAAATCGAGTCAGAATTTTTGTGGGAAGTACGTCTCGAGTAATAATTAATCGGACGGCATACGGCGGTCTCGGCACGACATCGCCGGTACCGTAACCCACGCTACCGTACCAGGAAAAAAATGAAATGGAGAAATTGGACTCGGTATTTGTTGCATGAGATAGGCCTCAAGTATAAATAAATCGGACGGCATACCGCGGTCCCGGCACGATATTGCCGATACCGTAACCGTCTACAGTATGACCAAATTGCAAATTGAGCAAATTCGCTCGGTATTTCTCGCATTAGGTAGGCCTCGAATATAAATAAATCCGACGGCATACGGTGGTCTCGGCACGACATCGCCGATACCGTAATCAAGTCTACAGTATGACCAAATTTCAAATTGAGCCAATTCGCTCGGTATTTCTTGCATTAGGTAGGCCTCGAGTAGAAATATATCCGACGGCATACGGTGGTCTCGGCACGACATCGCCGATACCGTAATCAAGTCTACAATATGCTGAAATTTCAAATTGATCAAATCGAGTCAGAATTTTTGTGGGAAGTACGTCTCGAGTAATAATTAATCGGACGGCATACGGCGGTCTCGGCACGACATCGCCGATACCGTAATCAAGTCTACAGTATGACCAAATTTCAAATTGAGCCAATTCGCTCGGTATTTCTTGCATTAGGTAGGCCTCGAGTAGAAATAAATCCGACGGCATACGGTGGTCTCGGCACGACATCGCCGATACCGTAATCAAGTCTACAGTATGACCAAATTTCAAATTGAGCCAATTCGCTCGGTATTTGTTGCATTAGGTAGGCCTCGAGTAGAAATAAATCGGACGGCATACGGCGGTCTCGGCACGACATCGCCGGTACCGTAACCCACGCTACCGTACCAGGAAAAAAATGAAATGGAGAAATTGGACTCGGTATTTGTTGCATGAGATAGGCCTCAAGTAGAAATAAATCGGACGGCATACCGCGGTCCCGGCACGATATTGCCGATACCGTAACCGTCTACAGTATGACCAAATTGCAAATTGAGCAAATTCGCTCGGTATTTCTCGCATTAGGTAGGCCTCGAGTATAAATAAATCCGACGGCATACGGTGGTCTCGGCACGACATCGCCGATACCGTAATCAAGTCTACAGTATGACCAAATTTCAAATTGAGCCAATTCGCTCGGTATTTCTTGCATTAGGTAGGCCTCGAGTAGAAATATATCCGACGGCATACGGTGGTCTCGGCACGATATCGCCGATATCGTAATCAAGTCTACAGTATGCTGAAATTTCAAATTGATCAAATCGAGTCAGAATTTTTGTGGGAAGTACGTCTCGAGTAATAATTAATCGGACGGCATACGGCGGTCTCGGCACGACATCGCCGGTACCGTAACCCACGCTACCGTACCAGGAAAAAAATGAAATGGAGAAATTGGACTCGGTATTTGTTGCATGAGATAGGCCTCAAGTAGAAATAAATCGGACGGCATACCGCGGTCCCGGCACGATATTGCCGATACCGTAACCGTCTACAGTATGACCAAATTGCAAATTGAGCAAATTCGCTCGGTATTTCTCGCATTAGGTAGGCCTCGAGTATAAATAAATCCGACGGCATACGGTGGTCTCGGCACGACATCGCCGATACCGTAATCAAGTCTACAGTATGACCAAATTTCAAATTGAGCCAATTCGCTCGGTATTTCTTGCATTAGGTAGGCCTCGAGTAGAAATATATCCGACGGCATACGGTGGTCTCGGCACGACATCGCCGATACCGTAATCAAGTCTACAATATGCTGAAATTTCAAATTGATCAAATCGAGTCAGAATTTTTGTGGGAAGTACGTCTCGAGTAATAATTAATCGGACGGCATACGGCGGTCTCGGCACGACATCGCCGATACCGTAATCAAGTCTACAGTATGACCAAATTTCAAATTGAGCCAATTCGCTCGGTATTTCTTGCATTAGGTAGGCCTCGAGTAGAAATAAATCCGACGGCATACGGTGGTCTCGGCACGACATCGCCGATACCGTAATCAAGTCTACAGTATGACCAAATTTCAAATTGAGCCAATTCGCTCGGTATTTGTTGCATTAGGTAGGCCTCGAGTAGAAATAAATCGGACGGCATACGGCGGTCTCGGCACGACATCGCCGGTACCGTAACCCACGCTACCGTACCAGGAAAAAAATGAAATGGAGAAATTGGACTCGGTATTTGTTGCATGAGATAGGCCTCAAGTAGAAATAAATCGGACGGCATACCGCGGTCCCGGCACGATATTGCCGATACCGTAACCGTCTACAGTATGACCAAATTGCAAATTGAGCAAATTCGCTCGGTATTTCTCGCATTAGGTAGGCCTCGAGTATAAATAAATCCGACGGCATACGGTGGTCTCGGCACGACATCGCCGATACCGTAATCAAGTCTACAGTATGACCAAATTTCAAATTGAGCCAATTCGCTCGGTATTTCTTGCATTAGGTAGGCCTCGAGTAGAAATATATCCGACGGCATACGGTGGTCTCGGCACGATATCGCCGATATCGTAATCAAGTCTACAGTATGCTGAAATTTCAAATTGATCAAATCGAGTCAGAATTTTTGTGGGAAGTACGTCTCGAGTAATAATTAATCGGACGGCATACGGCGGTCTCGGCACGACATCGCCGGTACCGTAACCCACGCTACCGTACCAGGAAAAAAATGAAATGGAGAAATTGGACTCGGTATTTGTTGCATGAGATAGGCCTCAAGTAGAAATAAATCGGACGGCATACCGCGGTCCCGGCACGATATTGCCGATACCGTAACCGTCTACAGTATGACCAAATTGCAAATTGAGCAAATTCGCTCGGTATTTCTCGCATTAGGTAGGCCTCGAGTATAAATAAATCCGACGGCATACGGTGGTCTCGGCACGACATCGCCGATACCGTAATCAAGTCTACAGTATGACCAAATTTCAAATTGAGCCAATTCGCTCGGTATTTGTTGCATTAGGTAGGCCTCGAGTAGAAATAAATCGGACGGCATACGGCGGTCTCGGCACGACATCGCCGGTACCGTAACCCACGCTACCGTACCAGGAAAAAAATGAAATGGAGAAATTGGACTCGGTATTTGTTGCATGAGATAGGCCTCAAGTAGAAATAAATCGGACGGCATACCGCGGTCCCGGCACGATATTGCCGATACCGTAACCGTCTACAGTATGACCAAATTGCAAATTGAGCAAATTCGCTCGGTATTTCTCGCATTAGGTAGGCCTCGAGTATAAATAAATCCGACGGCATACGGTGGTCTCGGCACGACATCGCCGATACCGTAATCAAGTCTACAGTATGACCAAATTTCAAATTGAGCCAATTCGCTCGGTATTTCTTGCATTAGGTAGGCCTCGAGTAGAAATAAATCCGACGGCATACGGTGGTCTCGGCACGACATCGCCGATACCGTAATCAAGTCTACAGTATGACCAAATTTCAAATTGAGCCAATTCGCTCGGTATTTGTTGCATTAGGTAGGCCTCGAGTAGAAATAAATCGGACGGCATACGGTGGTCTCGGCACGACATCGCCGATACCGTAATCAAGTCTACAGTATGACCAAATTTCAAATTGAGCCAATTCGCTCGGTATTTCTTGCATTAGGTAGGCCTCGAGTAGAAATAAATCCGACGGCATACGGTGGTCTCGGCACGACATCGCCGATACCGTAATCAAGTCTACAGTATGCTGAAATTTCAAATTGATCAAATCGAGTCAGAAGTTTTGTGGGAAGTACGTCTCGAGTAATAATTAATCGGACGGCATACGGTGGTCTCGGCACGACATCGCCGATACCGTAATCAAGTCTACAGTATGACCAAATTTCAAATTGAGCCAATTCGCTCGGTATTTCTTGCATTAGGTAGGCCTCGAGTAGAAATAAATCCGACGGCATACGGTGGTCTCGGCACGACATCGCCGATACCGTAATCAAGTCTACAGTATGCTGAAATTTCAAATTGATCAAATCGAGTCAGAAGTTTTGTGGGAAGTACGTCTCGAGTAATAATTAATCGGACGGCATACGGCGGTCTCGGCACGACATCGCCGGTACCGTAACCCACGCTACCGTACCAGGAAAAAAATGAAATGGAGAAATTGGACTCGGTATTTGTTGCATGAGATAGGCCTCAAGTAGAAATAAATCGGACGGCATACCGCGGTCCCGGCACGATATTGCCGATACCGTAACCGTCTACAGTATGACCAAATTTCAAATTGAGCCAATTCGCTCGGTATTTCTTGCATTAGGTAGGCCTCGAGTAGAAATATATCCGACGGCATACGGTGGTCTCGGCACGACATCGCCGATACCGTAATCAAGTCTACAGTATGACCAAATTTCAAATTGAGCCAATTCGCTCGGTATTTCTTGCATTAGGTAGGCCTCGAGTAGAAATAAATCCGACGGCATACGGTGGTCTCGGCACGACATCGCCGATACCGTAATCAAGTCTACAGTATGACCAAATTTCAAATTGAGCCAATTCGCTCGGTATTTGTTGCATTAGGTAGGCCTCGAGTAGAAATAAATCGGACGGCATACGGTGGTCTCGGCACGACATCGCCGATACCGTAATCAAGTCTACAGTATGACCAAATTTCAAATTGAGCCAATTCGCTCGGTATTTCTTGCATTAGGTAGGCCTCGAGTAGAAATAAATCCGACGGCATACGGTGGTCTCGGCACGACATCGCCGATACCGTAATCAAGTCTACAGTATGACCAAATTTCAAATTGATCAAATCGAGTCAGAAGTTTTGTGGGAAGTACGTCTCGAGTAATAATTAATCGGACGGCATACGGTGGTCTCGGCACGACATCGCCGATACCGTAATCAAGTCTACAGTATGACCAAATTTCAAATTGAGCCAATTCGCTCGGTATTTCTTGCATTAGGTAGGCCTCGAGTAGAAATAAATCCGACGGCATACGGTGGTCTCGGCACGACATCGCCGATACCGTAATCAAGTCTACAGTATGCTGAAATTTCAAATTGATCAAATCGAGTCAGAAGTTTTGTGGGAAGTACGTCTCGAGTAATAATTAATCGGACGGCATACGGCGGTCTCGGCACGACATCGCCGGTACCGTAACCCACGCTACCGTACCAGGAAAAAAATGAAATGGAGAAATTGGACTCGGTATTTGTTGCATGAGATAGGCCTCAAGTAGAAATAAATCGGACGGCATACCGCGGTCCCGGCACGATATTGCCGATACCGTAACCGTCTACAGTATGACCAAATTGCAAATTGAGCAAATTCGCTCGGTATTTCTCGCATTAGGTAGGCCTCGAGTATAAATAAATCCGACGGCATACGGTGGTCTCGGCACGACATCGCCGATACCGTAATCAAGTCTACAGTATGACCAAATTTCAAATTGAGCCAATTCGCTCGGGATTTCTTGCATTAGGTAGGCCTCGAGTAGAAATATATCCGACGGCATACGGTGGTCTCGGCACGACATCGCCGATACCGTAATCAAGTCTACAATATGCTGAAATTTCAAATTGATCAAATCGAGTCAGAATTTTTGTGGGAAGTACGTCTCGAGTAATAATTAATCGGACGGCATACGGCGGTCTCGGCACGACATCGCCGATACCGTAATCAAGTCTACAGTATGACCAAATTTCAAATTGAGCCAATTCGCTCGGTATTTCTTGCATTAGGTAGGCCTCGAGTAGAAATAAATCCGACGGCATACGGTGGTCTCGGCACTACATCGCCGATACCGTAATCAAGTCTACAGTATGACCAAATTTCAAATTGAGCCAATTCGCTCGGTATTTGTTGCATTAGGTAGGCCTCGAGTAGAAATAAATCGGACGGCATACGGTGGTCTCGGCACGACATCGCCGATACCGTAATCAAGTCTACAGTATGACCAAATTTCAAATTGAGCCAATTCGCTCGGTATTTCTTGCATTAGGTAGGCCTCGAGTAGAAATAAATCCGACGGCATACGGTGGTCTCGGCACGACATCGCCGATACCGTAATCAAGTCTACAGTATGACCAAATTTCAAATTGAGCCAATTCGCTCGGTATTTGTTGCATTAGGTAGGCCTCGAGTAGAAATAAATCGGACGGCATACGGTGGTCTCGGCACGACATCGCCGATACCGTAATCAAGTCTACAGTATGACCAAATTTCAAATTGAGCCAATTCGCTCGGTATTTGTTGCATTAGGTAGGCCTCGAGTAGAAATAAATCGGACGGCATACGGTGGTCTCGGCACGACATCGCCGATACCGTAATCAAGTCTACAGTATGACCAAATTTCAAATTGAGCCAATTCGCTCGGTATTTCTTGCATTAGGTAGGCCTCGAGTAGAAATAAATCCGACGGCATACGGTGGTCTCGGCACGACATCGCCGATACCGTAATCAAGTCTACAGTATGACCAAATTTCAAATTGATCAAATCGAGTCAGAAGTTTTGTGGGAAGTACGTCTCGAGTAATAATTAATCGGACGGCATACGGTGGTCTCGGCACGACATCGCCGATACCGTAATCAAGTCTACAGTATGACCAAATTTCAAATTGAGCCAATTCGCTCGGTATTTCTTGCATTAGGTAGGCCTCGAGTAGAAATAAATCCGACGGCATACGGTGGTCTCGGCACGACATCGCCGATACCGTAATCAAGTCTACAGTATGCTGAAATTTCAAATTGATCAAATCGAGTCAGAAGTTTTGTGGGAAGTACGTCTCGAGTAATAATTAATCGGACGGCATACGGCGGTCTCGGCACGACATCGCCGGTACCGTAACCCACGCTACCGTACCAGGAAAAAAATGAAATGGAGAAATTGGACTCGGTATTTGTTGCATGAGATAGGCCTCAAGTAGAAATAAATCGGACGGCATACCGCGGTCCCGGCACGATATTGCCGATACCGTAACCGTCTACAGTATGACCAAATTGCAAATTGAGCAAATTCGCTCGGTATTTCTCGCATTAGGTAGGCCTCGAGTATAAATAAATCCGACGGCATACGGTGGTCTCGGCACGACATCGCCGATACCGTAATCAAGTCTACAGTATGACCAAATTTCAAATTGAGCCAATTCGCTCGGGATTTCTTGCATTAGGTAGGCCTCGAGTAGAAATATATCCGACGGCATACGGTGGTCTCGGCACGACATCGCCGATACCGTAATCAAGTCTACAATATGCTGAAATTTCAAATTGATCAAATCGAGTCAGAATTTTTGTGGGAAGTACGTCTCGAGTAATAATTAATCGGACGGCATACGGCGGTCTCGGCACGACATCGCCGATACCGTAATCAAGTCTACAGTATGACCAAATTTCAAATTGAGCCAATTCGCTCGGTATTTCTTGCATTAGGTAGGCCTCGAGTAGAAATAAATCCGACGGCATACGGTGGTCTCGGCACTACATCGCCGATACCGTAATCAAGTCTACAGTATGACCAAATTTCAAATTGAGCCAATTCGCTCGGTATTTGTTGCATTAGGTAGGCCTCGAGTAGAAATAAATCGGACGGCATACGGTGGTCTCGGCACGACATCGCCGATACCGTAATCAAGTCTACAGTATGACCAAATTTCAAATTGAGCCAATTCGCTCGGTATTTCTTGCATTAGGTAGGCCTCGAGTAGAAATAAATCCGACGGCATACGGTGGTCTCGGCACGACATCGCCGATACCGTAATCAAGTCTACAGTATGACCAAATTTCAAATTGAGCCAATTCGCTCGGTATTTGTTGCATTAGGTAGGCCTCGAGTAGAAATAAATCGGACGGCATACGGTGGTCTCGGCACGACATCGCCGATACCGTAATCAAGTCTACAGTATGACCAAATTTCAAATTGAGCCAATTCGCTCGGTATTTCTTGCATTAGGTAGGCCTCGAGTAGAAATAAATCCGACGGCATACGGTGGTCTCGGCACGACATCGCCGATACCGTAATCAAGTCTACAGTATGACCAAATTTCAAATTGAGCCAATTCGCTCGGTATTTGTTGCATTAGGTAGGCCTCGAGTAGAAATAAATCGGACGGCATACGGTGGTCTCGGCACGACATCGCCGATACCGTAACCGTCTACAGTATGACCAAATTGCAAATTGAGCAAATTCGCTCGGTATTTCTCGCATTAGGTAGGCCTCGAGTAGAAATATATCCGACGGCATACGGTGGTCTCGGCACGACATCGCCGATACCGTAATCAAGTCTACAATATGCTGAAATTTCAAATTGATCAAATCGAGTCAGAATTTTTGTGGGAAGTACGTCTCGAGTAATAATTAATCGGACGGCATACGGCGGTCTCGGCACGACATCGCCGGTACCGTAACCCACGCTACCGTACCAGGAAAAAAATGAAATGGAGAAATTGGACTCGGTATTTGTTGCATGAGATAGGCCTCAAGTAGAAATAAATCGGACGGCATACCGCGGTCCCGGCACGATATTGCCGATACCGTAACCGTCTACAGTATGACCAAATTGCAAATTGAGCAAATTCGCTCGGTATTTCTCGCATTAGGTAGGCCTCGAGTATAAATAAATCCGACGGCATACGGTGGTCTCGGCACGACATCGCCGATACCGTAATCAAGTCTACAGTATGACCAAATTTCAAATTGAGCCAATTCGCTCGGTATTTCTTGCATTAGGTAGGCCTCGAGTAGAAATAAATCCGACGGCATACGGTGGTCTCGGCACGACATCGCCGATACCGTAATCAAGTCTACAGTATGACCAAATTTCAAATTGAGCCAATTCGCTCGGTATTTGTTGCATTAGGTAGGCCTCGAGTAGAAATAAATCGGACGGCATACGGTGGTCTCGGCACGACATCGCCGATACCGTAATCAAGTCTACAGTATGACCAAATTTCAAATTGAGCCAATTCGCTCGGTATTTCTTGCATTAGGTAGGCCTCGAGTAGAAATAAATCCGACGGCATACGGTGGTCTCGGCACGACATCGCCGATACCGTAATCAAGTCTACAGTATGACCAAATTTCAAATTGAGCCAATTCGCTCGGTATTTGTTGCATTAGGTAGGCCTCGAGTAGAAATAAATCGGACGGCATACGGTGGTCTCGGCACGACATCGCCGATACCGTAACCGTCTACAGTATGACCAAATTGCAAATTGAGCAAATTCGCTCGGTATTTCTTGCATTAGGTAGGCCTCGAGTATAAATAAATCCGACGGCATACGGTGGTCTCGGCACGACATCGCCGATACCGTAATCAAGTCTACAGTATGACCAAATTTCAAATTGAGCCAATTCGCTCGGTATTTCTTGCATTAGGTAGGCCTCGAGTAGAAATATATCCGACGGCATACGGTGGTCTCGGCACGACATCGCCGATACCGTAATCAAGTCTACAGTATGCTGAAATTTCAAATTGATCAAATCGAGTCAGAATTTTTGTGGGAAGTACGTCTCGAGTAATAATTAATCGGACGGCATACGGCGGTCTCGGCACGACATCGCCGGTACCGTAACCCACGCTACCGTACCAGGAAAAAAATGAAATGGAGAAATTGGACTCGGTATTTGTTGCATGAGATAGGCCTCAAGTAGAAATAAATCGGACGGCATACCGCGGTCCCGGCACGATATTGCCGATACCGTAACCGTCTACAGTATGACCAAATTGCAAATTGAGCAAATTCGCTCGGTATTTCTCGCATTAGGTAGGCCTCGAGTATAAATAAATCCGACGGCATACGGTGGTCTCGGCACGACATCGCCGATACCGTAATCAAGTCTACAGTATGACCAAATTTCAAATTGAGCCAATTCGCTCGGTATTTCTTGCATTAGGTAGGCCTCGAGTAGAAATATATCCGACGGCATACGGTGGTCTCGGCACGACATCGCCGATACCGTAATCAAGTCTACAGTATGCTGAAATTTCAAATTGAGCCAATTCGCTCGGTATTTCTTGCATTAGGTAGGCCTCGAGTAGAAATAAATCCGACGGCATACGGTGGTCTCGGCACGACATCGCCGATACCGTAATCAAGTCTACAGTATGACCAAATTTCAAATTGAGCCAATTCGCTCGGTATTTGTTGCATTAGGTAGGCCTCGAGTAGAAATAAATCGGACGGCATACGGTGGTCTCGGCACGACATCGCCGATACCGTAACCGTCTACAGTATGACCAAATTGCAAATTGAGCGAATTCGCTCGGTATTTCTCGCATTAGGTAGGCCTCGAGTATAAATAAATCCGACGGCATACGGTGGTCTCGGCACGACATCGCCGATACCGTAATCAAGTCTACAGTATGACCAAATTTCAAATTGAGCCAATTCGCTCGGTATTTCTTGCATTAGGTAGGCCTCGAGTAGAAATATATCCGACGGCATACGGTGGTCTCGGCACGACATCGCCGATACCGTAATCAAGTCTACAGTATGCTGAAATTTCAAATTGATCAAATCGAGTCAGAATTTTTGTGGGAAGTACGTCTCGAGTAATAATTAATCGGACGGCATACGGCGGTCTCGGCACGACATCGCCGGTACCGTAACCCACGCTACCGTACCAGGAAAAAAATGAAATGGAGAAATTGGACTCGGTATTTGTTGCATGAGATAGGCCTCAAGTAGAAATAAATCGGACGGCATACCGCGGTCCCGGCACGATATTGCCGATACCGTAACCGTCTACAGTATGACCAAATTGCAAATTGAGCAAATTCGCTCGGTATTTCTCGCATTAGGTAGGCCTCGAGTATAAATAAATCCGACGGCATACGGTGGTCTCGGCACGACATCGCCGATACCGTAACCGTCTACAGTATGACCAAATTGCAAATTGAGCAAATTCGCTCGGTATTTCTCGCATTAGGTAGGCCTCGAGTATAAATAAATCCGACGGCATACGGTGGTCTCGGCACGACATCGCCGATACCGTAATCAAGTCTACAGTATGACCAAATTTCAAATTGAGCCAATTCGCTCGGTATTTCTTGCATTAGGTAGGCCTCGAGTAGAAATATATCCGACGGCATACGGTGGTCTCGGCACGACATCGCCGATACCGTAATCAAGTCTACAGTATGCTGAAATTTCAAATTGATCAAATCGAGTCAGAATTTTTGTGGGAAGTACGTCTCGAGTAATAATTAATCGGACGGCATACGGCGGTCTCGGCACGACATCGCCGGTACCGTAACCCACGCTACCGTACCAGGAAAAAAATGAAATGGAGAAATTGGACTCGGTATTTGTTGCATGAGATAGGCCTCAAGTAGAAATAAATCGGACGGCATACCGCGGTCCCGGCACGATATTGCCGATACCGTAACCGTCTACAGTATGACCAAATTGCAAATTGAGCAAATTCGCTCGGTATTTCTCGCATTAGGTAGGCCTCGAGTATAAATAAATCCGACGGCATACGGTGGTCTCGGCACGACATCGCCGATACCGTAATCAAGTCTACAGTATGACCAAATTTCAAATTGAGCCAATTCGCTCGGTATTTCTTGCATTAGGTAGGCCTCGAGTAGAAATATATCCGACGGCATACGGTGGTCTCGGCACGACATCGCCGATACCGTAATCAAGTCTACAGTATGCTGAAATTTCAAATTGAGCCAATTCGCTCGGTATTTCTTGCATTAGGTAGGCCTCGAGTAGAAATAAATCCGACGGCATACGGTGGTCTCGGCACGACATCGCCGATACCGTAATCAAGTCTACAGTATGACCAAATTTCAAATTGAGCCAATTCGCTCGGTATTTGTTGCATTAGGTAGGCCTCGAGTAGAAATAAATCGGACGGCATACGGTGGTCTCGGCACGACATCGCCGATACCGTAACCGTCTACAGTATGACCAAATTGCAAATTGAGCGAATTCGCTCGGTATTTCTCGCATTAGGTAGGCCTCGAGTATAAATAAATCCGACGGCATACGGTGGTCTCGGCACGACATCGCCGATACCGTAATCAAGTCTACAGTATGACCAAATTTCAAATTGAGCCAATTCGCTCGGTATTTCTTGCATTAGGTAGGCCTCGAGTAGAAATATATCCGACGGCATACGGTGGTCTCGGCACGACATCGCCGATACCGTAATCAAGTCTACAGTATGCTGAAATTTCAAATTGATCAAATCGAGTCAGAATTTTTGTGGGAAGTACGTCTCGAGTAATAATTAATCGGACGGCATACGGCGGTCTCGGCACGACATCGCCGGTACCGTAACCCACGCTACCGTACCAGGAAAAAAATGAAATGGAGAAATTGGACTCGGTATTTGTTGCATGAGATAGGCCTCGAGTAGAAATAAATCGGACGGCATACGGTGGTCTCGGCACGACATCGCCGATACCGTAACCGTCTACAGTATGACCAAATTGCAAATTGAGCGAATTCGCTCGGTATTTCTCGCATTAGGTAGGCCTCGAGTATAAATAAATCCGACGGCATACGGTGGTCTCGGCACGACATCGCCGATACCGTAATCAAGTCTACAGTATGACCAAATTTCAAATTGAGCCAATTCGCTCGGTATTTCTTGCATTAGGTAGGCCTCGAGTAGAAATATATCCGACGGCATACGGTGGTCTCGGCACGACATCGCCGATACCGTAATCAAGTCTACAGTATGCTGAAATTTCAAATTGATCAAATCGAGTCAGAATTTTTGTGGGAAGTACGTCTCGAGTAATAATTAATCGGACGGCATACGGCGGTCTCGGCACGACATCGCCGGTACCGTAACCCACGCTACCGTACCAGGAAAAAAATGAAATGGAGAAATTGGACTCGGTATTTGTTGCATGAGATAGGCCTCAAGTAGAAATAAATCGGACGGCATACCGCGGTCCCGGCACGATATTGCCGATACCGTAACCGTCTACAGTATGACCAAATTGCAAATTGAGCAAATTCGCTCGGTATTTCTCGCATTAGGTAGGCCTCGAGTATAAATAAATCCGACGGCATACGGTGGTCTCGGCACGACATCGCCGATACCGTAATCAAGTCTACAGTATGACCAAATTTCAAATTGAGCCAATTCGCTCGGTATTTCTTGCATTAGGTAGGCCTCGAGTAGAAATAAATCCGACGGCATACGGTGGTCTCGGCACGACATCGCCGATACCGTAATCAAGTCTACAGTATGCTGAAATTTCAAATTGATCAAATCGAGTCAGAATTTTTGTGGGAAGTACGTCTCGAGTAATAATTAATCTGACGGCATACGGCGGTCTCGGCACGACATCGCCGGTACCGTAACCCACGCTACCGTACCAGGAAAAAAATGAAATGGAGAAATTGGACTCGGTATTTGTTGCATGAGATAGGCCTCAAGTAGAAATAAATCGGACGGCATACCGCGGTCCCGGCACGATATTGCCTATACCGTAACCGTCTACAGTATGACCAAATTGCAAATTGAGCAAATTCGCTCGGTATTTCTCGCATTAGGTAGGCCTCGAGTATAAATAAATCCGACGGCATACGGTGGTCTCGGCACGACATCGCCGATACCGTAATCAAGTCTACAGTATGACCAAATTTCAAATTGAGCCAATTCGCTCGGTATTTCTTGCATTAGGTAGGCCTCGAGTAGAAATAAATCCGACGGCATACGGTGGTCTCGGCACGACATCGCCGATACCGTAATCAAGTCTACAGTACGCTGAAATTTCAAATTGATCAAATCGAGTCAGATTTTTTGTGGGAGGTAGGGCTCGAGTAATAAGTAATCAGTTGGCATACGGCGGTCTCGGCACGACATCGCCGGTGCCGTAACCCATGCTACCGTACCAGGAAAAACTGAAATTGAGAAATTGAGCCCGTTATTTTTTGCTTGATGTAGACCACGGGTAGTAATTAATCGGACTGTGTATTATTTCTCGGTAACTGTATCCCCGGCTACAGTAACCCGAATTTTAATAAAAATGAACACATCGACTGGGGATTTTTGCAGGAGGTAGATCTCCAGTAGGTAATATTGGAGTGGTATGTGGCATTGATTCCGCCATATTCGGGGTTACTGTTGCGGAATTTCAGTACGCATGAAATTTGAAATATCACAGATCGGGGATATTTCGTATGTGGTCGACCTCGAGTTTGCAATGTGCGAGATATCGTAGCCTTGATACGCTACTCATTTAGTGTTCATTATAAATATGCATTTGTCGATACGATATAGTAATGGAGCAAAATACTTTATAAAGGTTGCAAAATGAGTCGAACGAAATGGGAATAACAAAACCGGAAAGCATTCCGAAAAGCGAATATTCGAGATCCTACTCATACAACTAATCGCGGACAGATGCGCCCAATTTCATAAATTCATCATATTGTAGCCGCGGAACAGTAACCCCAGATACGGTAGACTCAATACTGCATACTCCACATACAATACCTGCTCGAGCTCTACATACAAAAAACTCCGTCTCGGTTTGCTCAATTTCGAAAATTTGGACTACTGTTTCGTTGGAGTATTTGTGGATACGGCAACCGAGAAAAAATACACAGTCCGATCAGTCCGATTCCGATTTTCATAGTCCGACCGAGTCCAATTTCTCCATTTAATATTTGTCTGATACTGCAGGATTACGGTACCGGCGAAGTCGTGCTGGGACCACCGCATGCCGTCCGATTAATTACAACTCGAGGCCTAGCTCATGCAACGAATACCGAGCGAATTGGCTCAATTTAAGATTTTAGCATACTGTAGACCCGATTACGGTACCGGCGATGTCGTGCCGAGACCGCCGTATACCGCCCGATTACTACTCGAGCCCTACCTCCCATAAAAATTCTGACTAGATTTGGCAAATTTGAAATTTGCGCATACTGTAGACTTGATTACGGTATCGGCCAAGGCGTTTTGGCGGGAACAATTTTGAACGGCTCTCGTAAATTCCCTTCGAGATCCAATGGAGAATCAGGGGATTGGCAAAATGCCAGTACACAGTCTCTCTCACTTTATTCCCTCTCTCGCTTACCCCTTCCCATTGCTCTCTTTTGATCTACCTCTCTCCTACACCCCCTGTAAAATGCCGTGTCGGCGATGTCGTGCCGAGACCACCGTATGCCGTCGGATTTATTTATACTCGAGGCCTACCTAATGCGAGAAATACCGAGCGAATTGGCTCAATTTGCAATTTGGTCATACTGTAGACGGTTACGGTATCGGCAATATCGTGCCGTGACCGCGGTATGCCGTCCGATTTATTTCTACTTGAGGCCTATCTCATGCAACAAATACCGAGTCCAATTTCTCCATTTCATTTTTTCCTGGTACGGTAGCATGGGTTACGGTCCCGGCGATGTCGTGCCGAGACCGCCGTATGCCGTCCGATTAATTATTACTCGAGACGTACCTCCCACAAAAATTCTGACTCGATTTGATCAATTTGAATTTTCAGCATACTGTAGACTTGATTACGGTATCGGCGATGTCGCGCCGAGACCACCGTATGCCGTCGGATTTATTTCTACTCTAGGCCTACCTAATGCAGGAAATACCGAGCGAATTGGCTCAATTTGAAATTTGGTCATACTTTAGACTTGATTACGGTATCGGCAATGTCGTGCCTGGACCGCCGTATGCCGTCCGATTTATTTCTACTCGAGGCCTACCTAATGCAACAAATACCGAGCGAATTAGCTCAATTTGAAATTTGGTCATACTGTAGACTTGATTACGGTATCGGCAATGTCGTGCCGGGACCGCCGTATGCCGTCCGATTAATTTCTACCCGAGGCCTTCCTAATGCAACAAATACCGAGTCCAATTTCTCCATTTCATTTTTTCCTGGTACAGTAGCATGGGTTACGGTACCGGCGATGTCGTGCCGAGACCGCCGTATGCCGTCCGATTAATTATTACTCGAGACGTACCTCCCACAAAAATTCTGACTCGATTTGATCAATTTGAAATTTCAGCATACTGTAGACTTGATTACGGTATCGGTGATGTCGTGCCGAGACCACCGTATGCCGTCCGATTAATTTCTACCCGAGGCCTACCTAATGCAACAAATACCGAGTCAAGATTCTCAATTTCGTATTTCCGGGTTACGGTACCATGGGTTACGGTAGCCGGTTTTCGTTGCGGGACCCCCACGGTGAAGTTACAGTATACCACTTTGACTTTGGTGGGACCAACCCAAAACCCATTTTGGACCATGACCCCCTATACATGGTTGCGCAGTGCCCACCAAGAATCTTGGTGGGCACTGCGCAAGCCGGCGGCTTTGGACACGTATGGATATCCGTACCAGCCAAATGGCTCCTTCTTATTTATCCCCTCTCAAAAAAGAAATTGGGAAGTCGCAAAGGTACAAATGGACGTGATTGTTAAAGCGCAACATTTAATTTTTCAAAAACAAAATTTTTCATGCTCATTGGAAATTCATTAATTTGTATACTAAAATATTCCCCTTCGAATTTCGTGAAGATTTATTCTTTTAGGGCGTTTCAAATCAGCATGTGAGACCAGTTATGACGCCTTGAATGAGAAGGAGCCATTTGGATCCTTCTCCTTTTAGCTAGGAATCGTTTGGCTCCTTCCCTCATTCCTCATTTTATGGGAAGAATTAATTTCGCTCTCAACCGCGCGCTATTGAGAGGTTGAGAAGGAATCAAATTGCCAATTTGATTCCTTCAATTTGGTAAGAATGCAAATAAAGTAAGAGTTTGTGCGAGTGGATTATCGATTGATCTTGCACGTAGGGGCTTTTAACAGTTACTTTTCTTTGGATTGTAGAACTGCTGTAGGACTTCGTGTTAGACAGGGGTTACGGTAACCACTGATGATACCGTAATCATTATTGATTATTGCATTGCAGAGCCGCACACACTGGAGCGCGCGAGTGAGTATCGACTGGCGAAGGAAACGCAGACCGAGTTGGAGGAACTGAGCAGAAACTGCGTCATCACGGCGGAGACGGACGATCCGAGTAAGTATCGGCGCTAACCAGCGGAAGTCTGTGGCTCCCGGAATTGAAAGGCGTCTCTCGGAACGAAATAATCTATTGTTTGCAGAAGTGCGCGTGACTCGATCTCGCCGCTCCGCTCCCGCCCCTTGGAGGCTCCCGAGAAGAAGAAGAGGTACTGTAGGTGGATTGGAGGAGTACTGTAATCGATTAGGAGCTAATCGATATTGCAATGATATCCCATTATCGATTGTTTTTAGTCGCCGCGCAGCTATCGATTCGAGCGATGACGAGGGTGGGAAGAAGGAGGCTAATGAGGAGGAAGAGGAGGATGAGAAGAGTAGTGAGGTACGGTAAAAGGGTGATGCGGTATTGCAATTTTAAAATGATACGTTCATGAAATGGACTACTGTTTTGTGTACTTCTATACCTCGGCGTGTCTCTCGCTTTATCATGCTCTCTCGCCAATCATGTTTGCGTTTAGCGCGGGATAGTAACGGAACGTTTTATAATTTTGGACGAGTATTTGTAAATTTGTCATAGTCGTGAACGGTGGGAGGGAGGTCACTTCTTCCCTTTGCCGGACCAAGCAACCCAGTGTGGGAGTCTCATTCCTCTTTTCACTGTGTGAATCTAGCGGTCACCTCTCATTCCCCCCTAGATAGAGCGCTAGGTCCGGTAAGGGGAAGGAGTGCCGGGAGGATACGGTAGTCTATGAGGGAAGGATACGGTAGCAAGAAGATATTTATCGATTTTAGGATGAGACGGAGAAGGATCCGTTCGCCAATCTCAAGGATATCATTGGAGATGGCGAAGATTCGGATTGATCTTTGATCTTTGATCTCTGCCGAAATCTGTTTGTAATTAGAGTGTTAATTCCAATTCATAAGACCAAACTATTTGTAATTTATCGATTATTCCCGGCCCAGTTTGTAATTTATCGATTATTCCCGGCCCAGTTTACATTCCTATTGTCGGATGCTACCTCACAGTAAGATCCGAGATCTCTCAATGTTTTACCAGTATTCCCCTCCATCTCAAAATCAGTAGACCCCGAGTTTTCGTGCATCCAATCCATTATTTTACCTGTTTTATACCTTGTTTGATGAATGAATAGTGCAATACAGCGACTAGCTGGCACGTACTCATCGCATAATTCTTAGCGCGATTTCAGAGTTTGAATTTGAATGAGGGGAGTTGGGGAACCCGTCTCTTCATACTCCCATTGTCTCTCGCACTGTTTCTGACCGACTGGGGCTTGACTACACTCTAAATACTGTATAAGACGCCGCGTGCTTTCTTGCAACTCTAACAGAATTGTGGGTTGCCTTCAAGAACGCTGAGTTTAGGCAATGTATTATATTATGTTTCGGGTTTAATAATTAGGATCGAATTTCTATCTCGTTTTTTTTAATCTGATCGGAAATTTGCAGGTTCTTTTCCCAACAAATTTGCGCTCTATGTATGCATTTTTAGAATGACTTCGCTGCTACAACATCGTGAAAAATTCTTCGAGCTCTTTCCGTCAAGCGCCGTGAAGCATCGTCCTTATGCGACAGTGAGTGCGCTAAATATCATACTCTAAAAAAAGGCAATAGGACCTCTCTGGAGACACTACGTACAAGGGTGGCCTAAACCGGGCCAGCCCGGGACCGAAAACGGTACCGCTCCCGTTTTCGGACCCGGTCCCGCACGGGTCCAAAAATCGATTCCGGACCCATTTGGTAAAATACTATACTGTTAGAAGGGAAAAGGAGGGACAAATACTATGCTGTAAGAGGAATAGGACTCGAATCATTTTCATTTATGAGACGAATCGCGAGAGACCAGAATGCGGAACTAGAAAATTTTTCTCTTCGATTTCCCTGTAAACAATAATACAAGGTACTTTCAATCGTGCTCTATTTGATAGCGTTTTCCGTTTTTTCGAGATATGCCTTATTTTTCGAGTACGCGAGTATCAAAGTGACGGTCCTTCGGATTTTGCACCCGAGTGTGCTTCCGTAGAAATTTCATAACTCGCTTTAAAATTGAGATACAGAGTCTAATTTTTTTTCATTAAATAGAGAAATGGATTCTCCACAATTCCTATATTTTCACGTGACATTTTAATATTTTTCGATTTTGCAGTATTTTATAGGGTGAAAAGTGGCGTAAAAAGTGCAATCGGAAAAACTTCAATTTCCCTCTATGCACATTTTGTAGAGACCAATTTTATGTATTTAAAAAACCAACTTTCAGCCAAATCGGTAGGTGCAAACAAAATCGGCCTCAGGTGAATATTTTTTTAAAAAAATCGATTTTTTGAAACATTTGCTTGTGATACTTTAAAATGGCACTTTTGCGGTCGAAACTGACTAATATCATCGGAAAACATTTTAGAAACTCTAAGTTAGAGAATACTAATTGATTTGACTCGAGGACAAAGATTTTCTGGATTATGGAGCGACAATATTTCGATCGATAAAACTAACGTTCCGGAAGTGTGGCATGTGCCATTTCGACTTGAATCATGAACATATGTCGGTAGGAGACAGCTCATGTAGTTATACAAAAACGGCGCCAGCAGAAATTGAGTTATTTAATTTGTAAGGTTTTTGAAAATTTTACAGAATGTCACATGTCCGTTCGTTTGGTGGACACGATCTGACGTGCCAGGAGTACTGTGCTAACTATGCTGAACAACTTTGCTTTTTAGAGCTAGTTGGTATCTTTTCATAGAAAGAAGCTAGAGCCTCTTGAAAAGTGGCTCTAGCGTCTTTTTGACGGACGAGACTGAAGGGAGCGCGCGCTCTAACACCCCTCGCACCCTCTCATTTCCACGCGCATAGTTAGCACAGTACTCCTGACACGTCAGATCGTGTCCACCAAACGAACGGACATGTGATATTCTGTAAAATTTTCAAAAACCTTAAAAATTAAATAACTCAATTTCTGCTGGCGCTGTTTTTGTATAACTACATGAGCTGTCTCCTACCGACATATGTTCATGATTCAAGTCGATATGGCACATGCCACACTTCCGGAACGTTAGTTTTATCGATCGAAATATTGTCGCTCCATAATCCGGAAAATCGATTTCCTCGAGTCAAATCAATTAACATGAATCGATGCCCTAGGTGCTCCTCTTACCGAATTGTCTTTTAAAATATGTTTTCTTATCAAATGTGCATAGATAATGAGTTTTAAAATATGCATACTTTCAGAATCTACCGCTCATATCTTGGTTCTTTCTCACTAGAATGTCATGACCCTTGAACAACTTAGACGAATTTCATTCTGTATATATTCTTCATTTTGTACATTCTGGATATATATCACGCGTTTCATGGGAAAATCGCACATTTCCGCGGTGTTCCTTGCAATCAACTTTTTAACCCCCCATTTTCACGTTTTTCGATAGCCCCAGGTCAGGTGACTTCTAATCTGGAGTAACAGACTCGGTAGGTCACTCGCCTCTCCAGGAGGTCACGTCAATTATCGTCGTTGAAGCACGCTTTATCAGCATTTACTCGGTTCAGAGAGAAGCTATCGATTAAGTTTCAACAGATGAAATGTGTGTTTTTATGAGCTTTATACGATGCATCGTCGATATTAATGATTATAATGAGTCTGTCTGTCCTACGTCCTAAGTTGTCACCATATCATTTGCGTCACAGAGTTTTGAGTTCAGTAGAAAGAGCTCGACGAGAGCTTTCGAATGATATGCTGAACCCCTCCCAATTTCGAGGGGACTTCAGAACAGAAAAGGCCGAAAAACCAATTCCGACACCAAGCAAAAGTCTTTTGGTCGGGGTCAGAGAGACACGAGAGGAGAGGGAGGCTTGATCTACCCCACCCTCTCCTAGTTGCATTGAGTGATGCAAGGTACATCGGCCTTGGTAGTAAAGGTGGTAGCGCGTTAGCCTTAGAGGCATTTCATTTTAGACTTCTTGAGTTCGATTCCCTCTTCCTTCGTACCTCTTTTGCTGATTTTTCTCATTCTCTTGCTACTGGCAGAAAGTGCATCTTTGAAAGTGTTCATGTCACTGCTTATGTTGCATTCTCTTTGTGGCCTCTTATCAAGTTCGTTTAAAAAAATATCGATTGCAAAAAATCAGCAAAAGAGATACGAAGGAAGAGGGAATCGAACCCAAGAAGTCTAAAATAAAATGCCTCTAAGGCTAACGCGCTACCACCTTTACTACCAAGGCCGATGTACCTTGCATCACTCAATGCAACTAGGAGAGGGTGGGGTAGATCAAGCCTCCCTCTCCTCGCGTGTCTCTCTGACCCCGACGAAAAGACTTCCAAGGAGTCGGAATTGGTTTTTCGGCCTTTTCTGTTCTGAAGTCCCCTCGAAATTGGGAGGGGTTCAGCATATCATTCGAAAGCTCTCGTCGAGCTCTTTCTACTGAACTCAAAACTCTGTGACGCAAATGATATGGTGACAACTTAGGACGTAGGACAGACAGACTCATTATAATCATTAATATCGACGATGCATCGTATAAAGCTCATAAAAACACACATTTCATCTGTTGAAACTTAATCGATAGCTTCTCTCTGAACCGAGTAAATGCTGATAAAGCGTGCTTCGACGACGATAATTGACGTGACCTCCTGGAGAGGCGAGTGATCTACCGAGTCTGTTACTCCAGATTAGAAGTCACCTGACCTGGGGCTATCGAAAAACGTGTTGAAAATGGGGGGGGGGGGTTAAAAAATTGATGTGCAAGCAGATCCTCATATTTCCCATGAAACGAGTGATATATCTCAAACATACTCGGGTGGATGTTCTAGTGCGAAAGTGCATATTGTCGTATAGATCGAAGCCTTCTGGATGGCCATATTCGAATTGTATCGCCACGGGCCGAATGAGTATTGCATAACATCATCAAATGTAACTGCTGAGGAGGCACAGGTACGAGTTTTGGCGGGGAAGAGGGGTGGCGACTAGGGTGTGGTAAACGACACTCTCAGTCGTGAATCGACCCCCTTCATTGTCGTTGAGAATGGCAGTCGGTGACTGTCACTCTCGACGACTGCTCGGAACTCAGCGGTGTCGACAGTCGGCGACTGTTAGCGGTCTATTTGACATATGAGAGGAATCGCGAGAAACTCGAGCATGGCTGGGACGTAGAAATTTATGATTTTCAATTTGGCTGAAAATATGGTCTAAGGTATTTCGAACATCCCTCTATCGAATGGCGTTGTCAGAATTTCGATAAAAAATTTCGCAATCGCGTGAAACACAAACAAACCTGGTGACTCAGCGAAAAAAAGTAGAGAGTGGCATGTTTGAAAAATCATAACATGCTTCGAAATGTAGATAGCGACTCGTTCTTTTTTGAGTTAGATATGGAATCACCCCGACTACAAACTACAACTATTGAACTCATTTCTGGCTGATGCACCGGTGCGGAGCTGTCACTTTTCTAAAAATTTGATTAATTTTCTTAAAACTAAAAAAGCAATGGGTTTTGTTGCTTTTTATTATAGTCACTGTGTGTACTATTTAAAAACAAGAAATGGGCCAAATCCGTACAGAACTTTTAAAGACGCCCACCATTATGTGGGACCGGCCAATGACATCTCATGGCCAAATTGTTGGAATCATTCAAGTTAGTGATGAAAATAATCGTAAATGAGCTAAAAACAATATTCCTATTAGTTTTGAGACGATTCTTTTTCGGTATTTTTTAAGAAAAAAATTTCAAAAAATTTCGACTAAAATTTGTTTTCATCAAAAATGCGGTTCAATTAAGCGCTAGTGTGTCAAATCTATAACCATATAATAAGTTTTGATAGTTGATTTACTCGACATTGATTTACTCGTATTTCAATGCTTGTTGAGCTTTAAATGGGTTATTTCTGTCTGCATATTCAGTAATCGAGATCGACATTTTAAATTGGCCCAATTCTGACGCTACTTGGTAAGGAGTTTCCTTATAATACTTCAAACATTTCTCTTTTTGAAAGTGAATGGCTATCTAGTCGTACAAAATAACTACGGCGCTTAGAAAACCGTTCATGCGCAAAATCCCGCACGCTCTGCTTCTCTACCACTCTCTCACTTCCGTGCACTCTCTCGCCTGGTCCGGCGCCCGAGCCGGGCATAAATCTTTTGCCGGTACTTCTCAAAGTCCGAACGCTTATTTTTCTGCACAATTTACTTCGTTTCATTTACACCGAGCTCTGGCAAACGATTTATGCCCGGCTCGGGCGCCGAACCTGGCTAGAGAGTGCGCGGAAGTGAGAGAGTGGTAGAGAAGCAGAGCGTGCGGGATTTTGCGCATGAACGGTTTTCTAAGCGCCGTAGTTATTTTGTACGACTAGATAGCCATTCACTTTCAAAAGGGAAATGTTTGATGTGTATAACCCATTTAAAGCTCAACAAACATTGAAATACGAGTAAATCAATGTGGAACGATCAAAACTTATTATATGGATATAGATTTAACACACTAGCGCTTAATTGAACCGCATTTTTGATGAAAAAAATTTTAGTCTAAATTTTTTGAATTTTTTTTTCTTAAAAAATACCGTAAAAAATCGTCTCAAAACTAATAGGAATATTGTTTTTAGCTCATTTATGATTATTTTCGTCACTAACTTGAATGATTCCACCAATTTGGCCATGAGATGTCATTGGCCAGTCCCACATAATGGTGGGCGTCTTTAAAATTTCTGTACGGTTTTGGCCCATTTCATGGTTTTAAATAGTACACACAGTGACTATAATAAAAAGCAACAAAACCCATTGCTTTTTTAGTTTTAAGAAAATTAATCAAATTTTTAGAAAAGTGACAGCTCCGCACCGGTGCATCAGCCAGAAATGAGTTCAATAGTTGTAGTTTGTAGTCGGGGTGATTCCATATCTAACTCAAAAAAGAACGAGTCGCTATCTACATTTTGAAGCATGTTATGATTTTTCAAACATGCCACTCTCTAATTTTTTCGCTGAGTCACCAGGTTTGTTTGTGTTTCACGCGATTGCGAAATTTTTTATCGAAATTCTGAAAACGCCATTCGATAGAGTAAGGTTTGAAATACCTTAGGCCATATTTCCAGCCAAATTAAAATCATAAAAATTTCTACGTCCCCGCTATCCCGGATATGCTCGATTTTCTCGCGATTCCTCTCATATATTACTCATAAATAGAGATAACACATGCACACTCGTAAGTAATGCACGTACAATGACGAGGATCTTTGGATATTCAAAAAGGACCAAGTAAACCCATACAATTACCGCACTCAAGCTTCTAAGATGAGAAACTGCAAAAGAGAGGTTGACGGAGATCGAACCATTCTATACAAATTGACTGGAGCCTTGTACCATTACTCTGACGAGTGAAATAGTCATAAATTCACTCGTATTCTCACCAATTACTCGTCGAGGGAGCGGCGACAACCGCTTTCACGATCAGAATGATACCGTAATGAGGGAACAGTCGCGACTAGGGTGGCCAATAGCAGTACAGTACTGCAGTGCACTTGAGTCTCATGTGCACTGCAGTACTTGATTTTAAAGAAATCAATTGTATCGATACACTGAGAAAGGCGAGAGTGATGTACTGAAATGCACTGTGCACTGCAGTACACGCTTTCCCACAACGCGTCGTGTACTAGCAGTACACAGTGCATTGGCAGTACACGGCGCGCGTGTACTGCAGGGCACAGTACATTTCAGTACATCACTCTCGCTTTTTTGAGTGTATCGATACACCGGTGTACTACTCAGTGCACGTACTGAGAATGGACTGTGTATCGATACTGCACTGATTTCGCCCCCCTAGTCGCGACTGTTTCGACGACAATTCTCCTCTCGAATGAAAAGAGTCATTCAACACCGACCAAGCGAGATGGAGAGGAATGAGTCGACTGCCAAACAGTCGTCGAAATGCCATTTACCACACCCTAGTGGTGACAAAAGAGGAAAACGAAATTTGAGCAACGAGTCATAACTCAGCTGGGACATTGGTCGTGACATCTTGTAACTTTGAGAGAATCAATTCGTTACCCTCAATTATTTTTTTTCAGATAATTTGCAATGGCTTTGAGCTAATTAATTTGCATAACCGCTACACATCTACGCCCCTTACCGATTTACGCGATTCTAAATATATCAGGTAAAAGTGTTTTAGAGTTCTAAATATTATAATGATTCAATTTTGATTAGTTTTTTTGTAATTTTCGTCGGACCTTAAGTACAACACGAATGTTTCGCACCTTATATTTCCCTGCTGTTTGAGGCTTCATTTTTTCTTTCCTTTTCTGCTATGGGAAGTTGGTGAAACAAAACCCCTCAGAGGCCTCAGAGGCCCTCAGAAAAAAAAGAAAAAAAAGCTCGAAAACCCCCGTTCCTTCACAAGAAAGATGAACATTCGTGTTGTGACCTAAAAATTTCCAAAAAGGGAAAAGGGAACCTTTTCTCCCTGCCTTTCTCTGACATTTTCTCAACAAAATGCCAGCTCATACCGCGAAACCGTTTGGCTACAATGTGAGATATTGTAAATAAGAATTCAAATAATAAGAAAAATAAGAAAAAGTTTATTTCACATAATATTCTTCTAACTAATTTTTTTTGTGATTTTTTTTGATTTTAGAGGCTCTCCTCGAGTATTCAATCTCCATTGCCCCACAGTGAGAAGTTCTCACTGAGAACTCAGTTGACCAATCTTCTTTAACATGGTTTATTAACAGGGAAATTGTGTCAGCTCAAACAACATTCCGGATAGAAATTTGTCCCGAAATTCGTGATATTGTCGAAAGATCTGCAGTAAAGGTGAGCCATTCTTTCCTTACTTCATTTTTGCATAATTGTTACAGGTTCGGGTTCAAGATCTTCTGCATCAAATAAAATATTGGGGGTCTCGCGTACAACGATTCGTCGAGCGTTACTACGAAAAAAAGAAGGCTCATCTATCGGTAAATTTATTTTTGTTATTTCATCTCCGTGAAGTAAATCACTTGAACTATTTTCACATTCAACACATCTCTTGAAATATACTCAAGAATTCCCGGGAACAAGAAGAACATGACCAGGAACAACAGGAGCACTAAAATTTAGTCTCAATGCAATGCATAAAGGGCCGGGGCTGGTTCTAAACAGGACTGACCTATGGTGCACTATCTTGGTGTGTTTTCAGAATCTTCGCCCTGCTACACCAAAAAATCGATAATCACGGATTTCTCTTATATTCGCCTGAATTTTCCTTAGACCACGCCCTATCTAACTACGTCGAAAGAATTGCGATATCTCGTTTTAATAGTGAGTACGACCACTTCAAATCCGAGAATTTCACCAAGATATTTTCAACTCATTCTCTGCGACAAAGAGCGACCTCGACGTTCTGCCGTAATAGTGAGATAGGGCATGGTCTAGTATCTTCATTCCAAATATAAGACAAATCCGTGATTATCGACTTTCTTGGTGGGAGTTGGCAAGGTGATGATTCCGAAAACACACCGAGATAGTGCACCATGGGTCAGTCCTAGGGTGCGCCTGGCAAGAAAAAAATGACCGCTATTTTTTCCCGAAATGAGGAGAATGATCTTGGCAAGAAGTGAAATGGGAAGATTTCTTGAAATTAACCAAGAAATATCCAAGAACCAAGAACATTTCAAGAAATCTGTTAAAATTGTTTATAAAAAAATAGTTGTTTAACAACATCGGCAGTTGTTTACGAACGCATGAAAACCATGAGACTTGTACCTTAGGCTTCATTGTTCCAAAATCTAACCCACTTCTCCGAAAATGATGGAAGTATTCTTTTGGTTGTCATTTAGATATTGCAGCATACTAAAAAAAGATAATTAGTTATTCCATGATTGCCTTGCACCCTTGTACTATTGTGCTGAGGATCGAAAATAAAGGGAATCAGGAATGGACATTGATCAGGTCCAGCGATTACAGTGCAAATTATTAATACTATTATGAATAATTATTTTGATTAATGCGATATTTTGAAAATGAAAATTGACTAGGTGTTCTTTCCAAGAAATTGTCAAGAAACAAGATCTTGAAATGATTTTCATTGTTCTTGCAAGACGTGAGATAACTGCCGCCGTACTAATTACCCTCAAAAAGCCCTCCAATTCCACCTCGAACTCTATTGTTTGGGCGGTCGGCGCCTTTCATTCTCGACCCCCATCTCGGGGTCGAATTGAGCCGAATCTGACGGTCGTTTCTAGACCGACGAGAGATAGGGAAAAATGAAGCAAAAGACGAGAGAGTAAAAGACCTCCAAAAAAACCTCCATCTCATATGGTTTTTTTTGGTGATCGACCACACTCTCTCGCCATCTTTGGCTCGAGTACGTTTCAGATCGAAAAGATCGCGATCTTTTCATAAACGACCCCCATTGTTCATTGTTCTCCCGATCGCTAGAGTTTCCCTCTCATTCTCCCTTGTTCTTCCCTCGCAAGTCGGCTGCCTTGCACATGAGTCTATTATTATTAGTATGTTATTCTAAGACGGGACGGCGCCAAATAGACTTTGAAAGGTAACTAAACAACTACCCGCATAAGAGGGAAATTACACCCCCACCCTCTTCATTCTCCGCACTCTCTCTTCAAAAAAGCGGTCAATTTCCCTGTTATGCGGGTAGTTGTTTAGTTACCTTTCAAAGTCTAGCGCCAAACTCGGAAAGGGCCAGCCCTCGCGCGGATTATTCAAGAATTATCTACGAAATGTTCCCACCCTTCATCGCCAAATTTTCCTGTTCCAACCGCTCGATAAATCTGATGTTCCGAAAAATGATTTTGAAAGACAATGAAAAGTTCGAGGTCGTTTTGAGAAATGGGCAATTGGTACGGCGGCTGGAATATTTCATTTGGGGATCCCAAGATCTTGCTTGCCAGGCGAACCCTAGTCAGTCCTATTCCGAACAAGTCCCGGCCCTTTGGTCATTGCTAGACTTTGAAAGGTAACTAAACAACTACCCGCATAACAGGGAAATTGACCGCTTTTTTGAAAAGAGAGTGCGGAGAATGAAGAGGGTGGGGGTCTAATTTCCCTCTTATGCGGGTAGTTGTTTAGTTACCTTTCAACGTCTAGTCATTGCATAGAGACAATATTTCAGTTTTCCTGTTGTTCCTGGTCATGTTCCTCTTGTTGCCGGGAACGTTCCTCCTTACGAGGAACAAGACCAGGAACTCGGAAATGTTTAGTAAATATACATGCTTAGGAAGGTTTCGTATGTAGAAAAATGAGGGGTCGCAAAGTTGGGTAATGACCGCTGGCATTATTTTCTATTATTGTTGTTGCTGAAATATTTTAAAGTATTACTATTTATTAAAAATTAGAAAAAAATAAATGTACAGTACAAGAGTTTTCAAATAGAAACTTCTTTAAAAATTAAGAAAGAGACCACGGTTTGGATTAGGGTTGCGAATTCGGACGGACATTTCGGACAAACTCCGGACAAAGTGATCGGTCGACCTCATTCCCCTTGTGTTCGGATTTGTCCGAAAATACTGTAGATTGTCCAAACTATCGTGGAATGATTTTTCATATATTTATTTAAAAAATAGTTGAAAATATTATTTTGCTTTTTTTAAATTGTGTTTGGCCTCAATGTAGTTTAGATTGATCTCTTTCAAGACTTTGCAATCACAGAATGTAACATAAACTTTTATTAGTAACAATTCAAGTGGTGGAGATATGATTTCTAATCTCCCGAACAGTTTTCACCATTTAGACCATCCACCTCGTTCTCTCCAAGTGTTTCCTCTCCCTTTCGCAATGGGGCTGACCACATCATTCCACAGACCGGTCAACCATCCAGAAAGGCCTTTGGAGTGAGAGAGTGTGTGAAATCGAGAGAGACCCTCTCACTTTTGCACACTCTCTCGCTCCAACCCTGGTCTGTCTGTTTGGAATCATGTGTGTTAAGACGACTGCTCAAGACAAGCGAGAGGGGAAATGAAAATGAAAATAGGCTGAGCGCGATTTCTTTTGTTTGCACATCGTATGCTAATTTTTCGGGTAAAAACTCATTTGGTGGTCATTCAATCTACAGTAATTTCGCACAACTCGCAAGTCCGTCCGATCTCGGACAAAGTCGGACACTCTCCCATTCATTTCTCACACTCCTGTCCGGCGTCCGACGTTGTCCGATTTCGCATCCCTAGTTTGTAGAGTGCGAAATGTGAGACCACGCTCTCTTCATTTCGCACACTCTCTCGCCTATCGACCGGTCTAGAGACACATGATTCCAAACCTACAGACCAGGGTTAGGGCGAGAGAGTATGCAAAAGTGAGAGAGTCCCTCTCGATTTCACATACTTTCTCACTCCAAAGGCCTTTCTGGAAGGTTGACCGGCCTGCGGAATGATGTGGAGAGTGTGCGAAATGAAGAGACCGTGGTCTCATATTTCGCATCCCTAGTTTGGATCATTAGATAGCAGTTGAACACAAGATTATTTCGAGAATAGACCATGATGATGGTTCTGCACGATTCCATTTTCAACATTTCGTCTGCCTAGGTGCGGTAGCAAAATAAATTCCACTCTTACAGAGATTAGAGAAAATAGCTCATACACTCTGTGGTCATAGTCACAGCATCGAATTGGCACCATGCCAAAAAAATATCTCGTTGTCTGACTCTCTCAATTTGCGCACTCTCTCGGCGATTCTCTCTTTCTCTAACTCGATCTCGCTGTTACTCTTTCGGAGGCTGTGATAGTATGTCCATTGTTGCATTCATTCCACTAGGTAAGCCATTTTTCGCTTTGTTGTTAAATCTGTCTATCACTATTTCCTCAGTTACGACGATTTGAAATTTGTTGCAAAACATTTGCTCGGTACTGGACTACTGGCGCGTGTTCTTTCTTTTTATACCTCGGCCCGTCTCTCGCAGCCATATCTGTTGTTTAGAAGCGGGACGTTTTACTATTTTGGACGAGTGTTTGTGAATTTATTATATTTGCAGATGCCGGAGCCTGTGGTTGGACCGCCGGAGCATGTCTGGCTCCGTGAGCCCCGAGTAATATACCACTTTGCGGTATTCGAATACGTCCTCTACAGAAGAGATGAACCGCATCACGTCGAGCACAGAAACGGATGCGCTCTTACGGGAATTGGCACGAAAGACGACTTCAATCTGGGCTAATACTTATACGTACACTTTATGTTTTTGTACTTGCAGTCACTGGCACGTAAAAATGACGAAGTCTACCCACATTTTGACACATTCGATTCCAATTTTAGCAACAAAAAAACCTACCCACATTTTCAAGTTTAAAAAAAATTGAATACCCAGCTCGCATTCTGGCACCTACCCACATTTTTGTGGGTAGACTTACCCCACATTTTCCTACCCACATTTTAACCCTACCCACATTTTCGACTTTCTCCTACCCTCCTTGTCGACCTATGCTTGTAGTGCGCTCAGAACTTGTACTAAGATTCGTATCTTGATCTTGTAATAGAATTAGTTTAAAATATCTACAGCTATTCTACATTTACTACATGTAATACGCGCTAACCTTGTATTTACTAATCCTACTCATAAAAAATATTTACGTTTAACAAATTGTCCTTAAAAAAAGTGTCCCACGAATATTTGGTCAATTGAGTTCGCACTGCGCACTGTCAACGTACGCACTATCAAATATTCGATGAGAGCCTCGAAAATCGCATGTTTCCGTTTTTAGTTTGAAGAAAGTTATGTTAAAGAAGGAGTATCACGAATCTCCTGCTCCATCATTCCTCATCTCATATGTTTCAATTGCGCGGTCGCTTTCTCCTCGTCCACCCTTATCCCTCCCTATCATTTTTGAATTCCTGCATTCAGGGTCAGTTTGGCACAGAGCCAAACGCGAAAAACTTTGTTCAAACTTATCGGCTGAACATGTGGTTTGCGGGGCTCTTATCTGGAAACCGATTACCATAACCCGACAGTGAGAACTCAGTTGTCCAAAAGTTCGTGGGACACCACCTTTAAATAAACTGTCCAAAACGACTAGGGCCCACCGAACCGGAAATTCCAAAATTAGAGCCAGGGAAAAGTATGAAAAGACAGAAACGACTATTTGCACAGAAAAGGCTGTTTTTGCTGTAATTGTGTTTCTAAGGGGTGCGGCTCTCGGTTTTCTTGCTCAATATAAAGTTGAGATGACAGACAAGTGACAGAGAGAAAATAAGAAAAATCGGTACTAGCGAATGTGTTTTAATTCGCACACGCACGGGGGCTCAAAAATTCAGATCCTCTACAAGAGAAATGAACAGATAATGGTCACAAGCGCAATGCGTAAATTTCCATTGCTTACTACGGTATTGCGATGAAAATTGCGTATTGCGATGGCTACATCAAGCATTATACCGTAGTAAGTGCAGCTTATTCGCGGACCGCTTTTTTATCCGCCTTTGAGCCCCCGTGACACGAACTTCATTGACTTTATATTATCTTTAATAACTATTGTTTCAGGGGGTGCGGCTCTGAGATTTGATTACTTTTTCATACTACGATATCCAGGGCAGCTTTGAACGAAAAATAAGGAAAATCCGTACTAGCGAACCTTATTTATTTCAGCTTCAAATTTTACGAGTTGAACACTGTAGCTATTGATTATGAACTAGTTATTATTTACAAAACCGAAAAGTAATATTATTTTATTTATTCATGGCTTCCTAGTAGCAGCTAGAAGTGAATACTTGCTGCAAATATTATATTAATCTAGAATACAGCAAGAAAAACTGTCAAAACGAAAATGTCTGACCTAACTAACAATCGTTGCCCCACCGAACTCATGGCGCAACGATGCCGCACGAATTTACAATTTACAATTATTTATTCCGCTAGAGGGCTATTAGCTTCGTTTATGTATCGTTGATCGTCGTTATAGTAGTTGGCAGAGGTCCGTCGTCTCCAGACGATTCGGTTGTTGTAGGAGAGGGGGGCAGGATTTAGGGGGTGCAGCGGGGCAGGGCAAATCAGAGTCGTAAGAGAGACTCTGACGTGAAAGAGATAGACGGCAAGTTCAAGATATGAGATCGGAAGACATTTGGCGAACTATTCACAATTTCTCCCGGAAGTGCGTTCCATCGTTGTACGGTCCTAGTGGCAAACGTAGAATGAGACTTAGGCACAGCGAAGGGAAGAGCGATGCGCAATTTATGGGTATTCCGCAGATTACGTGTTAGAGGGGATATTTTGAAAAGAAGGTTGGAATTGAGGGAATAGAAATTATGTATCGTCTTATGAAGGGAAAGGAGGTCAAAAATGAGGCGCCGTTGCTCTAGTGTTGACATAGAGAGGAAGTTTGGCCTATCCGGGTAGGGGGAGTATGTATGGTATGGCGCAACGGAAGAAGACTCTACGGGTGAAGTTCCGTTGAACGTTCTCAACGAAATTGGCAAGTTTTACAGTACGCGGGGACCAAACAACAGTGCAATATTCAAGTAGCGGTCTAATGAAGGCGTTGAACGCTTGCAAATAAAGAAGTGGATCGTTAGAGTAGAAGGGAGACGGTATTAGGTCATTGCCATTAATGGTGTACTGTGTTCTAGGCTTTAAAGACCCATAATTTACCACTGTGCATTTGGATTCGTTATGAGATGCTTGTGTGGTCAGAGATTGGGATGGAAGGCCTGATGTTCCGAAAACGGTAATCGGCGACAAAAGAAAGAAAGTCATTTTGGGATGGGGAAGTGAGAGTATACCAGTCGATATCGGGAAAGTTGAGGTCCCCAGATATTAAGTGGGGAGTTTCCTACAATGGATTCTAAGTATGTAAGAAGGGACTCTAATGACGCATTTGTGCAAGAGGGGGCGCGATATATCAGACATACTCGGACAGATGAGAATGGTATGGACTTACAGTAAGAAGAGGTGTGGATGTCAATTGTAATTGCTTCAATATCATCAGTAGAGAATGATGATATTAGAATAGGGTTAAGCAATGGAGAACAGAGGATTGCTACTCCGCCGCCGCGAGATTTCGCAGCATTGGTTGGACGATCTTTTCTGAACGAAATGTATAAGGGTGTCCCAAAAGAAAAAACTTTTTTCAATAAAAACTTTTATCATCACATCTTCAACAGTTGACAAAGGTGATCAATCAATGTAGGCTCCTTTCTTAGTCACAACCTTCTGCCATCGATCGGGCAAGCTCATGATTCCATTTCTCCAGAATGACGTGGTCTTCGAATCGATCCAAGCCTGGAAGGCCGAGTCGAGATCGGTCCGATTAGCGAACTTCTTTCCGCAACAGAAGTTAGCAAGAGATTGGAAACAGTGATAGTCACAGGGGCTGATATCGGGTGAATACGGTGGATGAGGCAGCCATTCCATATTCAGTTCGTCCAACTTTTTCTGCGTCAATTTCGCATGATGGGGTCTCGCGTTATCCATAAGGATCAGGATTTTTGCATCGCTTAGAAGACCAGAAGGGACCCTGATGGTGACCTCTTCCGAGTAGTGAAGACGTCAGCATTGATGGTGGTTCCATTGGGGAGGATCTCCCTGTAGACGGGTCCCAACACGGAGAAGAAGAAACTCAGTAGTTCCTTCTTTTCGTGCAATTCCTTCTTCGGGAATGGCTGGGGATTCTCTCCAATGCCCAACCATTCCAATTTCCGCTCAGGGTTATCGTATGTGGTCCACGTCTCGTCCATAGCGATGATCTTGCTGACCCATCGAAAGTTGGGTCTACGGTGGAGCAATTCTCGGCACACATCGACACGCTTTTTGATCTGAACAGGAGTGAGGGAGTGGGGAATGACATGGGGGAGCTTCGGCTTCCTTTCATCCCGGTGGAGAATTCGTTGTACCGTGGATTTGGGAGTATGAGTCTCTATCTCCAACTCACGCACACTCACTTTGGGTTTGGCCACCACTGCACTGTACCAGGGGTTACCAGGGGTTGATTCTTGCTGTGAGGGCGTCCAGAACGGGGTTCGTCTTCGATACTATGGTCGCCAGAATTGAAACGCTGGTACCGTCTATAGCAGGTCGATAGAGTCGGGGCAGAATCTCCTTTCGAAAGCACCAGTTCTTGATGGGCTGCCTTTGCCGTTTTTCCCACAAGAAAATTGTGAAGCAAAACTGTGCGATGATCGAAAGAAGTGTCCATCGGGAGAAACGTTGTAGAAACTAGGAGACTACAGCGCTCGACTTGTGCTAAGGCTTGAATGATTACGAAATGGATTGTTTACCAAATGTATTTCGCAATCATCGATATCGATCGATTGCGCAATCGTCGCAAACTAAAATAGGCCCGAGTCGCAAAACTTTTGGGACACCCTTATAATTTGCATTAGACCCAAGAAGGAACGCATCACTATCATCTTCACTGAGCCAAGTCTCGTTTAACAAAATCATACTGTAATCGAGGGATTTTATAAAGGAGAGAATATGGGATTTTTTTCGGATGGAGCGCACATTCGCCAGAAAAACTGAGATTAGATCATTGTTTCGAGAGGACTGAGAGATACGAGAAGAGTTATGAGACGGAGAAGACGAAAAGACCAAGGGAGGAGAGACGGGAGTGGTACCTGCCTGCTGCACCCGACCTAGATCCCGTTGCTGCTGACGGAGGTGGAGATGACGGAAGCGGCGACGGCACCAGAAGTCTGAGATCGAGTGATACGAAAGGGGGGAGGAAGGACAGTGACGGGAGGAGCCGAAGGAGGAGGAGTGGCAGTGACGACAGAAGGAGGAGGAGGGACATTGAGGAGAGGAATAGTAGTGTCCAGAGAGGTATCCATGATGGAAGTGTCGAGATTGTCGCCCATGAGCGAGTCATTTCCGAGTACACCAGTCTCCTCAGGGATCTTTAATCTTTAATCTTTATTCTCCAAGGGGCGATTTTGGGAGGGATTTGGATTTATCTTGACGTTATGATGGATTCTTCGGCTCTGGATCGAGCACTTTTTGTGGTGGCGGAATCAGGCAGTTTTCGTGTCACAATCACAACTTACGGATTCGCGAGGTGGTCATGACTAATTTTGGGGTCTTTCGAAGACCTACGGAGAAGGGGATTTTGGGGGCAGTTACTAGGCGGGAGGGGAGGTTATTCCAGAACGTTATGGATCGACTTGCACAAGTGGAAATAGAGCCTGTTCTGTAAGGAATCGAGATGCGTAAGCCATGAGAAAATCTGAGAGAACGTGCTAAAGGAGCAAGCGTGTATAGATTGGTGGCGTCCACCAGCGCGTGTCTATGGAAGGAATCATGCAAGAACTGTAGGTCACGCAGAGCCCTGCGATACTCAAGGGTCTCTATTTCGAATAATTTGAGGCGGTTGGGATAGGAAAGTGGAGGGTGTTGACTACGCTTGAGAACTCTTCTGGTGAACTCTCGCTGTACATTCTCTAATCGATTAACTAGGCCGATTGCGGTAGGATTCCAGATTACGGTGCTTGACTCGAGGAGTGGCCGGATGTAAATCTTATAGGCCTTAATAAGGGTATTAGAGGAGTTTGTGTGAAATGATCTTAACATTAGATTACACATGGACCGGGTCTTACGCGTTATTTGGGTAATATGATATCCGAAGTTCAGTCCTTTGGAGAAGTGAACTCCTAAATCTCTAACATTATTAGAGGATGCGATAGCGAGGTCATTCAACATATATTTTGATCTATTCTTTAGGCGGCCTAAATGGAGAACGGCACATTTAGGTGTACTCAGTGTCATGTTCCACTGAGAGGTCCAGTCGGCAATATTATTTATTGCTGATTGTAGGTCATCGCTACGGTCGGGAACAGTTGTGTAAATTTTTAGATCATCGGCAAAGATGTTGTATTCAACACTTTTAGCTCCAGGGATGTGTTCGTCCATTCCGTTCTCTCCGTTGTTCCCATCGTCTTGAGTAGTTGCCTGCTTTTTTTCCATTTCTTGCGGGACGGATCACGATCAGCGTAGTTGAGAGGGAGTGCACGGTACGGTTGTCTGAATTGAATCAGCATCTCATCACATACTCCGTAAGCCAGACAGTTCATCTTGAGGTTGAGTTTGAATGCCTCATATCTCGCCTGTCTTTCCAGTTCCAGTTCCATCGGGCACAGATCTCGTCTCATGAAGCTTCCCTTCAGGTCGGTGATGGTCTTGGGGTGAATCTTCCGAATCTCGAATAAGAACATGTCTCTGATCTTCTGACTCGTGAACCCGAATTTCAGAATCCTTATTTTTCCGGGTTTTTCCTTGGGATGTCTGTGATGAGTAATCTCACCCTTCTCCAGAGCAGACGAGATCTCATCGTTCTTCAATTCGATCACAAGCTTTTCCAATTCCAGCTGATCGCTCTCCAATGTTTCTTCAGGTGACGATCCTTCAGGCTTTCCGATCCACACCGCCCGTTTCTGCTTGTCTGCATAGAGAGCGGCATCTTCCATACCTTTCTTGACTGCAGTGTAGGTGGAAGGAGCAGTTGGAGGAGGGGTGGAAGAGAGAGATGAGACGATCGACTTGATCTGAGCGAGTTCCAGTTTGAGAGAAGAACACTCACAGGGTTGAACGGCGTCGATTTTCTCGTGTAGTCCGAGTAGGAGTTCCTTGAGTTCCATGTAGTGGCCGGTTATGGTGGGTATAGAAGACTCGGGAGGAAGGGAAGGAGGTTCTTCCACTTGGTTCATTGTGGAAGAAGAGGGAGCGAGGGCGCAACCGACCACTCGCAACGAAGGAAAGAATTCGGTTGTCCGACTACACCACGGCGGGCGGAGATTTGAAACTTGCCTGAGTCTCGTTGAACTGGATATATTTGATAAATCTGGAAACGCTATCGTGATTCTGCATCCCTCATTACCCGGATGGCACGAAATTTGCAATTTTAGGAACAATTTTCAATTTCACGCGGTGGGCCCTACAAAACGACCCGAATTCTTACAGTAACTCACATTGAACCTGCACTCTTTCGCGGTGGGAGTTGCCATTTTCTGGAGAAGAAGTCAGAAAATGGCAGACAGATAAGAGGAGACAAGGAGAGTGCGCGAGGGAAAAGCGCGTTGCATTTGTGTTTCACCAACAACTGACAACACAAATGAAACCTCGAACATCGGGGAAAATATAAGGTTTAATCATTCGTGTTACACCTTCTTTAAATTTGAATTATCTGAGCAGATATTACAATTTTAAAATGATACGTCCATGAAATGGACTACCGGTGGTGTACTCTCTTTCTATACCTCGACGTGTCTCTCACTTTGCCAAGCTCTCTCGCAGCCGTATCTGCTGTTTAGCACGGATTATCAACGGAACGTTTTATTATTTTGGACGAGTGTTTGTGAATTTACAATACTCTGCATTCCACACGGTAAGTGTTTCGATAGGTAATTGCTCCAATGAACACCCATGACAAAGTATGAATTCGCGCACTTTCTTTTTTTTATGTGGCATGAAGAGTTCTAGATTCATCTACAGGGTGTTCAAAAAGTACGGGCTCATGGATTCAAGTGTACAAATTCTTTCAAATCTATCGAAGGACCATGAAACTGGGCGTGTTATTTACATGGGGACATACGGTCATAACAGTATGCTGTTTAAACCTAGGGGTGAAGAAACAGGCAACTGTAAACTCGGTCATTCATTTCGGCCATATTTCAGTCATAGTATGCCTAATTCTTTAACGGAACTTACGAATCATAAGTTCCCTCCACTCAGAGAAGAGTCTCAATATGAAATTCTTATAATTTCGCATGCATCATATTTACAAAGAAATAGCTAAAACGCTTGGAATGTGCTTGCTAGAACTTTTGTACTCGTTTTATTATAGTTTAGCATCATATCAGATCAATGGCGGGCATTTTGGTGTGGCTACCGTACTCTACTCGAAATGATTCTGCAGTTTCTCATCCGTATTGATAAATACACTCTTCAGCTGCGTGTAGTGCTCCACCGCCTAGGGACCACCGCGTAAAATTGAAAGTTATTCCTAAAATTACAATTTTGTTGCATTTTGGGTAATAAGGAGTGCAGAATCACGATAGCGTTTCCACATTTACCAAATATTGTCATTTCACCGAGTATCAGACAAGTTCCTAAGCCCTGCCCTCTGTGGTGTAGTCACCCCAGAGAATTCGTGCCGTATCGTTGCGCCATGAGTTCGGTGGGGCAACGACAGTAAGTTGGGTCAGACATGTTCGTTTTGACAGTTTTCTTGACATTTCCTGGGATTATTCTGACATTTACAGTGAGTGTGCAGTTCCAGCTGCTCGTGTTGAGTCATGAATAAATATAAAATCAATTTTTTGCAGGCTTTATAAATTGAAACCAGTTTATGATCGGTAGCTACAGTATTCAACTCACAAGCTTTGAAGTCAAAATAAATAAGGTTCGCTCACACGGATTTTCCTTATTTCTTGCTCATAGTTGCATACAACATCGAAAAATGTATAAATGAATTAATTTCGAATGCGCAATCCTTGAAACATTAGTTATTCAATGTAATAATAAATCACCAAACTTCGAACAGGATTTAAAACATGTTCGCTCACATCGATTTTTCTTATTTTACTTCTGCTCGTTGTTCGCCATAAGAACTTTACACTAAGCAAGAAAACTGGAATGTGCACCCCCTAATATTCGAAATATCATTCAAAAACTGTTTTTCGGTGCAGATTTGAATTTCTGTCTTTTCGTACTTTTCGTTGGCTCTGATTTTGAAATTTCCGGTTCGGTGGTCCCTACCACCGCCGCCAGCCCGTTCTCGCGCCCGAATCCCGACTGACCGTAGCCGCCGAATGGCACGAACGGCGCCTTACCCCTTTACAGGACCAAGTAACCAAGGGTGGGACCCTAATTCATAATCTCATTGTGTCAATCTAGCGGACACCGCTCATTAACCCCTTGATAGAGTGATTGGTCCGGAAAGGGGGAGGAAGGATGCGGTAGCGAGACGATATTTATCGATTGATTGCAGGACGAAACGGAGAAGGAGACGTTTGCCAATCTCAAGGAAATTATTGGAGATGGTTTTGATGCATCCAATCCACTATTTTACTTGTTATATAAATAATTTGAATGATGCAAATACAGAGACTAGCTGGTACGTAATCGAGCGCATCATTCTTGGCACAATAGTCGAGTTTGAACTTGTATGAGAGGTGGAGGGGAACGTGCGCGTCTCATCATTTTCCCATTGTCTGTCGTTTTCTTACTGACCCACTGGCGTTAGGCCACACTCTAACTACTGTAACCGTATAAGCTGAAATAGAACGCTGAAAGCTTATTAGCAAGCGGACCTGTACCTACTTGAAACACTTCAAGAACGGTCGTATTTATTTCGACAAGGACTGTTTTCCAATCTTCTCATTCCGCAAAGCTAGCGCGTGGAACGGGGAGATTGGAGAATCGTCATCCTATCAAACATTTGCGCCCTTTGTATGTTCTAGGGTGGCGAAAACGGTACACGTGTACCGACGGTACACGAATGTACCGTCATCGACTCTTTATTAGCAAGGTAGGCTGAGGTGATACTTCGAAAACGACAGAAATCATCATCTGAGGTACAACTCTTCCCTTTTTGAAAAGTTCATCAGCTGTGTTCTATTGGAAAACAGATTTTCCCTGCCCGTGTACCGCGGTACACGTACCGGTACGCGTACCGCCGTTAGCCACCCTAGTATGTTCTGTTTAGAATGAGTCTGCTACAACATCGCGAAAAGTTCTTCGAGCTTTTTCCGTGGAGCAACGTAATGCACCGTAATTATGCACCCGTGAGTGTGTAAAATATCTTACTAGAAGTATTTAGAGTCAATAGGGGCATCTGCAATGTCGAGAATAACTGGAGTTCTACGAGACACCACTTATTATAACAGAAAAACGAAACATGCGCTAAATTGGCTACTTATGTGTCCTCTCTTTCTGTGCCTCGGTGTCTATCGTTCTCTGGCATGCTCTCTCGCCTACATCTCTGTGCATAGCAGCGGCACGTTTTATTTGTCGGGTGTCTTCTCGTGAATTTCTAATAGTTAGCTTCAGGCGGAAGAAATGTATCATCCCAAGTTGGCCTGACTAGCGAGTAATTGAACACATGTTGCTTACGGAGGACACATCTAGTGATCTAAGTATAATATATTTTCCAAAAATATATTCCAGGCTAATACTCGGGTAGAGATACTTGTAAGAAATTGTATATTTTTCTGCAGGTCGAAGCCTTCTGGATGGCCATATTCGAATTGTATCGTCACGGGCCGAACGAACATTGCATAACAGCATCGAATGTGAATGCAGAAGAAGCACAGGTATGATGCACACAGAGAAAACATACTAGGAATACGACATCAAGTTGGCACGGCTACTAATATATAAGTAGGGCCTACTAATATATAAGTAGGCGATTAGTAGGCCCTACTTATATATTAGTAGCCGTGCCAACTTGATGTCGTATTCCTAGTATGTTTTCTCTCTGTGTGTAGCCATAAATTCTAACCTTTGATACACTCAATGAGAGCGGGTCGGGCGCCTGGTGGATATTAATAATGGAGGAAGTTATGCGGTGTTACTGTTTCGGACAAGCTTTTGGAAACGCATTTTTATTTGAATTCCCGCAATTTTCAATCTCGATGACCAGTAGAGGCTTGCAACTTTGATAGAATTAATTCGTCAATTTCACTTCGTTTTTATTTACAGATAATTCGCAATGGCTTTGACCGCGCAAATTTGCATGACCGCTACGCATCCCACCCTCTTGCAGATTTGCGTGATTCTAAATATATAAGGTAAAACGATTTAAATTTTTAAACATTAAATTAGATTAGATTTAATTGTTGTACTTATATATGCCCCGCGTCTAGCCAAACTCACATGATTCCAAACCTACAGACCAGGGTTAGGACGAGAGAGTATGCAAAAGTGAGAGGGTCCCTCTCGATTTCACACGCTCTCTCACTCCAAAGGCCTTTCTGAAAGGTTGACCGGCCTGTGGAATGTTGTGAACTTCAATCATTATTTATTGCACAGGGAGATTCTGTCGGCTCAGACAACGTTCAGGCTCAAAATTTGTCCTGAAATTCGTGATATAGTCGAAAGATCCAGGTGGACAGGTGCGCAACATTCATTCCTCATTTCATTTTTGCATAACTTTTACAGGGTCTTGTTCAAGGTCTTATGTTCCAAATATATTTTTATGAATTACGCATTCAACGATTCGTCGAGTGTTACTACGACAAAAATCGGGCTAATCTATTGGTAAATTTATTTTTGTTATTTCATCTCCGTGAAGTGACCTGATCACTTAAATTAGTTTGCTAATATTCAACACATTTCTATTTATAAAGCAGAGTAAGGCAGAGTCAGAGGCAGTAAGGTAAGGCAGAGCTGGGTGACAGAACTGGCGTTTTTTTACTTTTTGCCGCTTTAATATTTGAAATTGATATCACCACTGCTGCTGTTGTAACCACCGTTTCGCGCAATAGTGCAGTATTTATATTTGCAGATGACAAATCCTGTGATTGGACCACCTGAACATATCTGGCTCCGAGAGCCCAGAGTAGGCTACTTTTCGAAGCATGAATACTAGCTCTACTATGGAGATGAACCGCATCGCGTCGAGTACAGAGACGGATATACTCGTTCGGGAATTGCCGCGAAAGACGACTTCAATCTGGGCTAATATAATTAGTCTGCGATGTCTTCAGCTAATCTACAAGTAATACCCGCCAATCTTGCATTTGATAATCTCACTGATAAATAATGATCATGTTTAGCTATTCGTAGTTAAATTATATTTCTCTGAGCGCTTCGATAAGTACTTGCTACGATGAACACACATCATTCCACAGGCCGGTCAACCATCCAGAAAGGCCTTTGGAGTGAGAGAGCGTGTGAAATCGAGAGGCACTCTCTCACTTTTGTACACTCTCTCGCTCTAACCCTGGTCTGTAGGTTTGGAATCATGTTAACATCCATGAGAGAGGAGTATGAATTCACGCAATTTAAATACAGAAGAAGTGTAGGGAACCTTGCGGTGAAGACACGGGTAACTGGCAACTTGGTAATCCATTTCGATCATATTTCAGTATGCCATGCCAAGTCTTTAATTTCTCCCGCTCTGAAAAGAGTGTCAATATGAAATTCTTTATCATCTCGCATGCATCATATTTACAAGAAACAGCTAAAACGCTTGGAATGTGCTTGCTAGAACTCTTGTACTCGTTATCTTACAATATTACCTTATCAGATCAATGGCGGGAATTTTGGTGTGGCTACCGTACTCTACTCGAAAGGATTCTGCAGTTTCTCATCCGTATTGATAAATACGCTCTTCAGCTGCGTGTAGTGCTCCAGCGCCGCCAGCCCGTTCTCGCGCCCGAATCCCGACTGACCGTAGCCGCCGAATGGCACGAACGGCGCTGCAACGAGAGATTACGGTAGCTAACCAATAGGTGCAATCACCAAATGACTTTTATCAAACTTCCCTCTACCGTAACTCATTGTATCGATCGCAAACTGACTACCGTATTCACTCACAGACGTCATTGTACGTGTTGACGTAGACGTTGCCGGCGTGCAGTCGGGCCGCAAGCTTGTGCGCCTTGCTCAGATTCCTAAATGGAATTGCGTCAGCACTAGGACATTTGGTGAGTATCGTCAACTGTTTTAAATCTCTGCTACCGTAATCCGTCCAAAAAATCACTCAATAGGGAAGGGCAAAAGTCACCGGAGACCGATTTGAATTTGGACCATATGGGCTTGTAGGTACCCCCGAGGCATGTTCATACCAATTTTCAAAAGTTGACGATTGACCTTCTAAGACCCTAAAATCTTCTTCAAAGTTTGCGTGGATTCTCCGTTGCGGGCTCCATGCAATAGTCACCGAGAGGGAACGCTCTCATCTCAACTGATCGTGTAGTGCAGTGGGTAGTGGCCGGGGCTTGCAATTGGCATGTCGTTGGTTCAGCTCCCGCTCTTTGCAAAACTTTTGCAACATTTTTTTCAGTCACCACAGCATCTTTTTTACCTTCACTTCTGCACAAAGTAAATGATGCAGCATAAGGAATTCGAAATGTGACAAGAATAGAGCCATTATCCTACAAGCCCATATGGTTCAAATTCAATTTCGGTCTCCGGTGACTTTTGCCCTTCCCTATTCAGTAATAATCGTAAACTGTCTTCTCCATCTACCGTAGTCCCTCATAAATTATCGATCCATAAATGCACTCACTTGGTGAAGACGCCCGCGGCCAGGCCCATGTCCGTGTCGTTGGCCATTCTGAAAAAAAATACAAGAATTCAATTTAATCGACGAACTCTCGTTATTCCGAAAGCCATCCTCGAGTAATAGAGCTTTCACAATGGATCCATATCTTTTTTTCTCCTGAGAATAGATGATTGTCTATAGAACCGAAAACTCTTTCATATCGAACAACTAGCTGAAACATAGGATAAATGAAGGGCCAGCAACGCGAAACTCGCGGGTATATTTTCTTTTTTTTGCCACACCATTGTACCGTACCTCAGCGCCTTCTCCTCGTCGTCAAACGGAATCACAAGCAGCACCGAGCCGAAGATCTCCTCCTGAACAGAAAATCACGAGGTTACGGTATCTTAGCCCACAACTCTAGTAATGTAACCAGTACTAATACTGTATTTAGCTACAATAACCCGAAATGATCAATATTCATGACGCACCTTGTACACGGTCATATCCTCTCTGATGTCGGTGAGAATCGCCGGCTCCAAATAGAATCCGCCCTCCAGTCCGGCTACCGTAACCTCGCGGCCGCCGTGCAGCAGACGGGCTCCCTCAGCGACCGCTCCTGAACGAGTTACCGGCATACAGAAAACCACGAACAACGTTAGAGTACAAAAAATCACAAACTCTTCTTGTCATTCAAGAAAGTACAGTATTTTTTTCTGAAACGACAAAAGTGCCGTAACCCACACTCCGACGGTTACAGTACTCACCGTCAATGTACGCCTTGACCTTGGCCTTGTGCTCCTTCGATATGGCGGCGCCCACCTTGGTCGACTCGTCCAGCGGGTCTCCCACCTGGGTTACGGTAATTAATAAATCAATAACCTCATGGATACAGTAGTTAAGGAATCAATAAAACTACCGATACGGTAGGCAATTAATCAATCATTCTACGGATAGGGCACTAAATAAATTAATCACCGCACGGATACGCCGTTCTATATACCGATAACCCCCTAAATACGGTAGTTAATCAATAAAAAACCCAGATGAATGCGCTAGACAACAAATCAATACCCCAAGGCTACTGTATACCTTCATTGCTGACGTCTTCTCGACGAGACGCGCCGTGAAGGCGTCGACGATCGATCGATGCACGAGCACCTAAATACCGTAACCATTTCCAAATTGTCTTTCCATACTGTGCTCAGTCTTTTTGTCCTTTCTGCCAGTAAACACCGTAGCGCTAATCGCGATCGTTCCTTCATCTACCGTACCTTGCTCGCGTTCGAGCACACCTGTCCCTGCGAGAAGAAGTTGGCAATCATCGCGCCCGCCACCGCCGAATCCACGTCCGCGTCTGCCAATTATCGATCGATGTTATTAAAAAAATCATGAATAATTGATCGCCTGTTCTCGATAATAAATGTTTTTAATAAATTTCCAAAAATTCGCTATTCATGCATCGCTTTCAAAAATATGAGCTTTCTGCTGCAGGATTGTTTTTCTGTGATACCGGCCTTTCTTTTTTTTTATGCTGCAACACATCGATAACTACCGTACCCTCGAGGATGATCAGGGCGGACTTGCCGCCCAGTTCGAGCGTCACGGGCTTGATCGATCGAGCGGCGCATGCCTGGAAAAATTCTTAACTGTATTCGAAAAACGGAGGAAGAATCAAGCGCCCAGCCGATGCCTGTATTACATGAGCAGTCCGCAACAGGAAACTCGCGCACCACAGCGTTTATCTCCCATCCATTCCGGCCAACTTATACGTCTATATGCAGCTAACGACGGCTTACTAATTAATAACTGTGATGCTACCGTATGCCTTCCTTGGGGGGGGGCTACCGTATACCTGCATGATCCTCTTTCCGGTCGGGATGCTGCCGGTGAAGGAGACTTTATTGATCAGTGGGCTCTCCACGAGTGCCGCGCCCGTCTCGCCCTCGCCCTGACGGAGACAATAAAGAGTTAGAAAATATATTTCTTAATACCCCAACTGCCTACAACACTATTCTCGTGTACTCACTCTATAGAGTGTCCAAATTTTTAGACAGTTTTTTAGATAGCGCCAAAAACACATTTAAAAAAGAATTACAAGGTGTACAGAAGAAATCTGCCATGGATTATTCCCCTGCACTAGAGAAAGCCCGCAATCAACCCTCTCCCGCTACCGTATACCTGGACGACGTTGTAGACTCCGTTCGGGAGGCCGGCCTCCTGCAGGATCTCCGCCAGCAATCGAGAGGTGAGCGGGCAGAGCGGCGACGGCTTGTACACCACCGCGTTGCCTGCAGGAGGGAAAAGTTAGTCATCGATTAGGTACATTACACTACCACAAAAACTTTTACCGTACTCTATAATCTAGCCCACGTTGCTCACTTGCTGTTTCAATACGGAAACACTCTGAAATGACGTCTACCGTATACGCCTACAGTACTCTCCATACCTTAATCTTCATCGTAAAGTATCCCATTCTCAACTACCGTACCTGCTGCCAGCGCGGGCGCCGTTTTCCACGAGCACGTCTGCAGCGGGTAATTCCACGCGCCTGAAAGATCAAAGATCAAATCATCTCTGACTTTCGAGGCAACTTCGTAACAAAGGTAGGTCGCAGAATTTATCGACATAAATGTATCTCAATTATCAAATCATTTAGCATAAAGCACAGCTCATTTTTCCCGCTTTTAGCGGCTACAACAGAAAGCAGTTCATAAATGGCATAAATGGTGCAGAGAAAGCAAAAGGCAAGATTCACGCAAAAGTTATTGGTTTCTGAGGATATGGTCTTATAAAGTAAAAATCAATATTATATATTTCTCCCTCAGTGTCTCACCGCCGCCCTCGCCAGGCTACTGTACTGTCGCGTCGCTATCATCGCTTTCAACAATTTTTGCGCATTCTTTGGCTTGTTCCAGTCCACTCTTCTAGACGGCGCGCTACTGTGGTTAGCGGCTGCGGGGCGGGGCGGAATCGTGGTATTAGCGGAACGGTTAATGTCTGATCGTGACGGACCGACGCAGCCGACCACGCCAATGGGCTCGCGACGAGTGTACGCGAAGCGGGACGAGTCGAGCGGGTAGTGGGCTCCGGCCAGTGATGCACCTGAAATTAGTAGTAATTCAGATTAGATACATATATGTGTCTACCGTACTCTTTTTCTTTCTTAAAACCACCGTATTCTCCAATAGAATCACTCAAGCACTATTTCACCATGGAAGCGCATGAGGGAATATTCTACCGAGTTCAATCGATATACTTTACTAACTGAACCACCATAAGCACCAACATCGATCTTCGGTATTAATGAATCTACAGTGATTTCAGTGGTAGGCCAGTAAACCACTTATATTTGTTTTTTTATCATTCTTCTCACAGCCGTTCAGTCCAACCGTAATCTTTGAACTACTGTCGACCAACGAAGCGCTTTCGATACTTCCGTACGCGTTTGTTTAAAACACCCGTTGCTACAACATAACTAACCTCGCCCGGTTTCGGATCACGAATATACAAATGGTGAAGTGCTAAAGTACCCGGATCGTAAAATTTATTCAGCTTCATATATGGGCATCTAAAATCCAATTTTTTTGCATGCGGTCGTCCGTCCACAATTTCGCCCTGCAGGCGGCCGTCATGTGACTCTCAAAGGATCCCCTTTTCAGGTGTTTACCAGCGAAAAAAAAAGTTATTATTTTTTTTCGGATTTTGATTGCAGGCGGTAGGCGTACCCCCTGCAGGCGGTAGTCAAGGTACCCTGTGCCCACCAATTACAAGACGTCAAGGTCTTATTTTTTAAGACCAGAAAAAGTCTTATATTTTAGCAGGAAAATTCTTATATATAAGACCAGCTTGTCTCAGATTGGGAGGGAGGTGAAAAAAGTAAGACCTTTTTCTGTGTGTGTATCAGCTTGGTTCCCGCCATACATTTTCGTCCCACCCACAATACGGCTTTATTGCGAAATATATACACCGGCCAGAAATTGCTATAAAGTGGCCAGATCTATAGTGCAAGTCCCATAAAACTGGCCATATTTGAATTGATTCTTACGAAACTCATCCTTCCGCGTATTTATAGATAGGTTTCGAGGGTCAAAACTGCCTCCTTCAAAAAAATGGGGGGGGTGACATTTTAGCAACGTACACTTGAGCAACCGACATTTGAGCAACGGTCCATAACTCACCAAGGAGTGAGTTATGGACCGTTGCTCAAGTGCTATGGGAGTGGTACCATTGTGATCAGCATCAGAAAAAAAATAGATTTCATAATTAATTAGCATAACTAATGAGATATTAATTAATTAATTATGAAATCTCAATTACCTGATGCTGATCACAATGGTACCACTCCCATAGGTCTAGGCTCACTCCTAGCCGAGTTATTATCCGTTGCTCAAATGTCACCCCCCCCCCAAAATTGTTCACCCACATTGTGTATGTTTTAAAATGTATGGTTCCCGCCTCTACTCTATTCCCTACCATCTCTATTTCAGATTTGTAAGAATGATGGGACAACCAGATTTCGATTTTTCATGCCGTTGATTAGTTAACGCTCTGCGCGCAAATTTAGATTTCTCCCAAAAATCAATTTCACGGCACATGAACCGTAGCGAACTTGATCGAATGTATGAGCATGGTGAATCCGCTAATCCACAGGCACTAAATAAAATAGCTCAAGCGCAAATTTTAACTGTTGTACTGTTTAATCGCTGTCGTGTTCTTATCGTTACTTTTACATCTCATCGAAATTGAGTGGACTGGGAAGCACGGAGTCGCCGGGTTATAGCCATGAATCGCCCACGTAGCTTCCATATTCTTTACCCTCCATCTACGGCATCCTCTCGACTACCGTACTTTCTCCCACTCATCGAATCGCCCATAGATGATTTACATCGACTGTACTCTCAACAAATCTTCTAACCCAGCCGAAGCTACCATACGCTCTACCGTACTCATCTTCACCAATTCTCTCACTAAATTATATATACCGTAACCTCTACCGTATCGCAGTAGCTACCGTACTCACCAACTCCCGCATAGAAGTCAAATGTCTCGGCGCAGCTGGCGACGTCCATTCTCGCCTCGTAAATCGGCTTGCCGTTGTCCTCGCACTCCGCCGCAGCCAGCGGCTCGAGATGCTCGCGGATCAACTGCAACAATCGCGCATGTATCGCGCCACGTTACCGCGCACTTTTCAAAAAAGTTTATAAATGCTCGTGGATCACGACAATCGCGCTGTATTGCCGCGCACTCTTTCAAGAAGCTTGGAGATGCTCGTTGATCAACTGCAAGAAGCAGAGGGTATCGTGCAACAATCACGCCACGTTGCTACGCACTTTTAGGCACACAAACCTGAGCCGTCTTGCGCAGCACCTCGCCGCGCGCCAGCCACGTGCGCTCCGCCCACTCGGGCTGCGCGTCGCGCGCCGTCTCGATGGCCGCCGCAGTCTGCGCGCGCGTCGCGGACGCGCAGCGCGCCACCACCGATCCTGAGATAAAAAGCGTCGCTGCAGTACTCGTAGCGTATCGTATTTCATCAGCGAATAATGTACATAATCATGTTCACAGCAGCCCGACCACCTTATCATGTCCAAAAGCACTGAACGATTTTTGAGATTTACAGTATATTCGCTCTCCTACAGTACACTCCCACCCGTTTACCGTATTACATTTATAAAATGATACGATCATACCAAAAAGCCGAATAACGAACCAGGAACATTGGCGACCCTCTCGCTTTTGCGTGCTCTCTCGTCTCGGTAAACACAGGAAGTCCCCAGTTCGACATTTTGTTTGATCGTATCATTTTATAAATGTAATACCCGATCGCGGCTGGAGCACGTCGAACTCGGCGCCGCCTTGCAGCTCGACCGCCGAGCCTGCAACATTCCCGTTTCGTCATTCACTAGTAACAATTGCGATCAGTGATGATAGCAATGTCGCAGTCAATATTCGGCATACTATTAAAGTAAATCAGAGATCAAGTTATGAGATAAATCGCCCACCTCCGATCCAGTGCAGCCGCTGCAGGGCGGACGCCCGGTTGGCTAGTGATGACGCAAGCTTCGACGTCACTCGCACGCTGCAAGCAGTCAATATACCGTAACCCATTTCTGTCAACAGTGAGCTCAATCTTTTTATATTTCTATGGGGCTAAATCACATGAAAACATTGCGGTTAAGAACATAAAAAACGGATCAACAAGTGCTATGTGTACATTCAAGGCACCATTTGGGCATTCCTAGGTTTAGCAGGCTGTATGTGCTGTTCCACTTGCTATAAAAGTACAAACGTAATACCGTATACCTCATTTTCATCTCAAGTGCGGCCGCTTCGACTAGCTTGCCCGGATGCGACCCTTCTTCACCCAGCGGTACCGGACAGTTCCTTTCTCTGAAAATTCCCACCATTTCAAGATTAGAATCGCTACCGTAACCACTAAAAATTAGTCTTCGATCATTCCCGCCATAAATAAATTTTCGAAGTCAATTCTCAATCGTTGTTTCTCTACAGTCTGAGGAAAGGAAGTCAAGAAATCAGTCAGCTATCGATTTATGCTCCACCACAATATAATTTCAGTCAGTTCTCGATCGCTGCTTCGTTACCGTACTCTCACCTATAGTACGCCTTCCAGTACTCGTCCACCACGCCGTCCACCTTGCCGAAGGACATTTTGTGGGGCGGAAAGCCCACCGGCACGCCCTTGTACGCTTCCGTAACAAGTTGCGAGCAGTAGTACGCCTCGTTGCCCTGCGATCGATAAGCTACCGTACCCTCGCGGTTACCGTAGCCCATCCACATATTGTATTGCAACCGCCGATATTACCGTAGTCCATCCACGGTAACCCCCACTGAGTCTACAGTAGTCCAACTACAGTAACCGCGGAGCTACCGTAGTCCGCCTACAGTATCCCCCATCTCCAACTACCGTAATCGCCTTCCCTACCGCCGAATCAATGCACTCCTTGCTGAATATGTCGTTGTAGGTGCAGCCGACCTTGCTCAGCGCAAATTCCGCCGCTCTCCTCTTCGCCTCTTTATCGACGTTCACACCGTACACCTTGAATCAGTCTTGATCTACCGTAATCCGCCCCGGAAACCACGATCTGGATATTCTCCGCGTCCAGGGTTCCGCCGCAAGTTTCACTCGGTAACTATAGTTATACACAACAAATATTACCGCAGTCTCGGGAAGAAAGCTACCGTATCCCCACCTGAATCTCATCGGGCTCCATCTCCTCTAGCGTCTCCTGCATGCTCTGCGCCAGCACGCCCTTCTGCGTCGCGTGCACCACGCACAGCGGCGCTTCTTCGTCCTCCGCTGCGGGCGCGACTTCGCGCCCCGTTCCGCAGCGTGCGCGCGCGTCGGCGCGCGCCACGATGCCCACGTGGAATAGGCCCTGGCCGCGCGCATGTTTCGCGCCCGCACTCAGCACCGCGCCCTCGAAGCCGCCGGCGCGACTGCAGAAAGGGATACGGTAATCAATTAGATGTATAGCGTAATCCTGCCGGATGAGAAGATACAGTAATTCATCCGAGATGGAACACTACAGCACCTGGGCAGTCGGCCGAAGAATAGCAGGTCGCCTTCTGCCGCGGCGCCGAGGATCCAGGCGCGCGCATCGCGCGCGTGGGGCGCGGACGCGGTGAGCGGCGCGCTCGCAGTCTGTGCCTCGGGCGGCATCGTGCGCCTTGAATAATGCGGGGAACGGGGCGATGAAACGCGAAGTGACTAATGCGGAAAAAAAGATGTTGATCACGGGTGTAAAATTCGATAGAACGACGAGTAGCGAGCGTTTCCTGTTGGAGGAACAAGTAACTCAACCGATAGCACATGATCAAAACCGTACAGAAAAGGGCCAAGGGGAAGAGAGTGGACAAAAGTGAGAGAGCCTCTCTCGATATCACGCGCTCTCTCACTCTAAACTCTTTTCCGTAGGGCTGGCCCGTCGTTAGAATGATGTGAACCGTGCAGAGAGACTCTAGGAACAAGACTGAGTCGACTAGATAACGGCGTACTGATAGCGCATTATCAGCGCTATCATACGACCAATAACTTGCGGATTTTGCACGCTTCAAATTAAAAAAAAAATGCACGAGCAATCAACGAAACGGGTACTCTGAGAACTTAATCAAGATAAGAAAATCGAAACTGGCAAATACCAATAAATATCGATAAGAAAAAAGGCCCAGCAGGCTGGGGAGTGTGTTCTAGCCTCCCTCCCAGGGAGAGGAGGGGGGTCAGAGGGGCGCATAGACTGAGTCCAACAAAACGTGTGCATCCAGCAGGCGACTAGCGCGATGAGAGAGCGCGCGAAACGAGGAGAGCGCCTGGATGCAGTCAGACAACGAGACAGACGAGAGAGCGTTCACGCCGAGGAGAGCGTCTGAGTGTTCTCTGCTCGTTCTCTACTTCCTATGGCGTAATGTGCACCGCTCTGACCCCCATTCAAAGAGGATCCCCAAATGGGAAACGTCGAACAGGCGCACGCAATGGAAAATAGTCGCGTTTTCCCGACAACTAGCACTCGTCGACCTTGAAATCCACACGCATTGCGTGTTGACCCCATTCCGTTCGGTTCTCTCGCTTCCACAAACTCTCTATCCGGTCAGAGCGAGCGAGAGAGTGTGCGAAATAGAGAGAGCGCCGCAAATTCTAGTATAAGATAACAGCTGGCGCGTTCAGTGATGAGTGATGTGTGAACTTTGAGCGAAACAAACGATCGAGAACTGACTTATTTTCAAAAATAATGAAACATTGATAGAAAACAACCCACTTTAGTCTCCACGTGCGGAGCCGAACCCGAGACTTCTCTGAAATTTTAGAATATTTTTTTTTAAAAGTGACACAACTTTCAGAGACCAGCTTGAACCAGGAAGCCCATGATAAATATGAATTCCTCTATTTTATTTTTTGATTGTTCAACGTTCTGGTCTTCGAAAGTAGTGCCGCTGCAATGATTACCGCAACAATTGATCAATAGCAAACGAGTGCTCTCAAATGCGAAATGCATATCTCCCTATCTCTCCATCTCTACTCTCTCAACACATCAATAGTTTCATTGGCCATGAACCAACTCTTCTTATTTTCAATACACATACAAACATGCTTTATTACAACCGTTGCATATTACACCTTTCCATGCAATAATAATATGTTCTTTCGGGAGATGCAAAGTGAATCTATGAATTAAATATTTAAAGGTTACAAAAAAAATACGGATAATATATTCTCTAAATCATTCACGTGCAAAATATTCGATGAACAGAGGGAAAATATGCACCCGATTTTCCACTAAGGACGCATGAACAAACGTGATAGGGCACACCAGGGATTAGTACAGCCAGGGGGAGGGTACGGTAGACGGATCGATCGATACTCAATCAATCAATAGTAGAGTTCCTACTGTAGCAAGCTCAACAACTGCAACCGGGGTCGGAATTAAAAAGGCTCACAGTTTCGGGTGAAATACCAGGATAATGACGATAAAACTCTCAATAGATAGACGAGCTGGGGTTACGGTAAGTTAGAAGGCTAAATAAAATAATATAATCAATAAACATGTCTCTATTGGATCGCAAATACAGTAAGCTCTCGTGAGAAGGGGGGTTTGCACCAAAATCATTCCTCGATATCGCTCTATTCGGCTTCTAATCGCTTATGTACATCATACACGGGAGGAGGGCGTTATTCGAGGAAGCGCTATTCGTTCAATCAATATGATGTGGTTACCGTAATCGGATCGATATTGTGGGGCTACCGTATACCTAAGCAGGAATCGGCTGCTGATCGATAACTACCGTAGGCGGCGGCAGTTCCACTTGGGACTCAATCAGCCGTTCGAGAGTGGTCGCGACGGCTTTAGGCAAGTGGTCCGTCATCGCGGACGCCGACAGCTTCACTTCAGACAGGCATCTGTAAATTATAACCATTGATTAAATAAATAAAATAATTTTAATCAAACTCCCTATTACCAGCAGAAAAACATTCATCCCCCTTGGCGCATTCCGGTTTCGAACGTCCGATTTAGTCAACTAACGATAGATTTCTACGATTCGATAGGGTTCATATCTGGTGGATTTATAGTCGGAAATATCGTAGAATTTGAGTACAGTCGACAGTAACAGGATTATTTACTACGACTAAAAAAGGAGAAATTCAAATGCTGCATTACAGTTTCAACAATTAGTCAAAGTAAACAGACACTCGGTCGCTGTGATCCGAGGCCAGCTCTCAATCATGCAACCCACCTGTAATCGATCCACTCGCTCTTGGGTACCGTATCCTTGGTGCCCTCGATCGGCTCGAGACTCACGTACAGGCAGCGGCCAGGTGGGTGCATCTGCAAATTCGAGTCGATCGATAACATACAGTATCTTCTACTACAGTAACCACAGGACCAGATACTCTCAAAATCTTTGAAATTCCAAGCTTTCGGGTTCAGCAACATTCACGGGACGGGATGGGACAAGAAAAGGAAGCGGGTTGCATGCGGTGGTGTGGCAGTGGGTGCTACGGACGGCCGACTTTTCACAAAACACACAACGACACGACTCACCACGATGCGCTCCGGCGCCTTGCTGATCGTGAATATGGTGGAGGTGGTGGAGAGGGGGGAGACGAGCGGGGATGAGAGCAGCGGTGGTGGTGGTGAGATGGGCGTGCGGGGTTGAGGAGCCGCCCTTTCGGATAGCTCGAACGCTACCGTATCCGTGGTGCACTCAGTGCCACCGGCCTCCCGCAGCGCCTTCTGCACAGAAACGACACAACGAATAGGCTATACCGTACACGACTGAGTGTTATCGATTTATATCTAGCTACCGTATGCAATCTACAGTGTGCTGCGGGCACGTTACCGTACCTCCACAGTGTGGTTAGTCACATATCGATCACACACGACATTCATATACTACGATACTGAACCATCTCACTACGATATAGCCATTCCATTAGCCGCCAAAACCCGGGAAAAAGAGTAGCCAAAAAATCGATGAAACCAATCTACCATATCCATTAAAATGTGCCGTACCTGATCGATATTGATAAATCAATAAAAGAGCTACCGTACCTGCACGCGCTCTTCCGGCATCTGCAGCGCGATCGCCGTCTGCGTGCCGTACCCGACGCTCGCCGTGCGCTCCCTGCAACATTGCGGTTTCATGCAAGTGCAATTAGCACGCCACTCACGGACGCAGAAGTTTGATTAGATTCTTCATGGAAATACATTTACAAAGAATTTTCTCGGGGTTTCTCGAGAAAGCAATACATGGTATTTTCCGGGGAAACACAATTGCTGGGCGCAAACTGGTATACAATTATAGAGCCAAGTCTGCATTATTATCGTTCGGATCATTTGTTGTTTAAAAAAAAGACATTTCGAAACTTAAGTTTGCCAGCGTCTCTCCATCACGGGCGTTTACTGTTTCCGCATATTGTCGATTTAAAAAAAAACCCTCTTTAAATACAGTATATGTACATTATCGACTTTCCATAACAATACAATAATAGGATATTATCTATCGATAATCAATCAATAAATCTCCACTCACCCTATCAAATTCAGCGTGTCGATGCCCTCGCCCTGCTCGAGCAGCGGCGGTGACGACAGCTCCCACGGCGCGTGGAAGAAGAGCCGGAAGAAGCCCTGATATCGATTGATTGATTGGTGGAATACCGTATCCCGATTTTACCAAAATCTGTAGCATTTATGGTAACGAGAGTCATCGACTGCCGTTGTGCCCTGACCAATAATGTCGCCTAGCGTACTCCTATTTCAGCATAATTTATAGAGGCCTTCAGTTCTCAATAGTCGTTAGCTGCAGTACTCACTTGGTCAATACCACCGACTGCCATAACCCAATCGAAAATTCGTTACCGTACCTTGATGAGTATCTCGTACTTGGCGCGCGTTGTCTGCCTCAGCTCCATTTCCACGTTCTCGCGCAGCTTGTGCATCGACTGCAAAGTGTTTTTTTTTGTAATTTAAAGTCGATACAGAAACGGAACCCAAGACATTGGTGCCCACCACTAATATCAAAAGCTCGCAACCTCAGATTCGCAGGTGAATAGATTTCGCAAAAGAATAATACAGAAGCTATCGAGACGACGTAGTTTTTTAGCATTCAATCACGAAAGGAGGACTCTAATCCATGTTACAAGTTCCCAAATTATATAGCCAGCTAGTTAAACAGAAGACTCGCAGGTAGGCAACCCAATAAAAGAACAAATGATACAGATTCTTAATAGTATGCCCATCATTACTGCAAATGAAAGGAAGTTTGTAATCATGGAAGTGTTTTTTGGAACATGAGGATATTCTTAAAAAATCTGTGTTCCCAGTTTGAGCAATATATCACGAACTGTTGCAAACAAGAACTCGCTGGTTTGCCACCTCCTGCGTTTCCCACATTTTCTGTTTTATCAATCAATGATTCCCACTTACTATCAGGGTGTCCCACAATTTCTGTCGCATAGGATATTTTCGGGGATGTAAACAACAAGTTATTGATCGATCGTCAGAATGATGCAATACTTTTGATAGGCAGACCACTCAGTAAACAAACCAGCTTTAGTGCTAGTCAATTGTTATAGTCTGCTAGTTGCTACATCAATTCTTCCGATGGACACTCCAATCGACTTTCGCTCGGTTTTGCCTCATTCCTTCCTCAATGGCAAGAATGCAACGGAAGCCCAACATGAACTGGTGCAGTCGAAAGGTGAGGAGGCACCCTCTATAAGAACATGCCAGAGATGGTACAAGAGGTTCGAATCTGGCGACCACAGCCTCGAAGACAGACCCCACTCTGGTCGACCCCCTCCCACTAACCAGTCCCTCGTTCTCGGTGCGGTGGAGAACAAACCCAAAATTAGTGTGCGCTTGCTGGGCGCAGACACTAATACTCCCAAATCCACCGTACATCGAATCCTCCATAAGATCGGGAGGAGCCCCAAGTTGCCATATGTCATCCCTCACGACATTTCCACGGCCCAAAAGAAGAAACGTGTGGATGTGTGTCGGGAGTTGCTTAATCGCCGGGCCAATACGAGATGGGTCAACAAGGTGATCGCTATGGATGAAAAGTGGATCACGTACGACAACCCCGACAGGAGATTGGAGTGGCTACCCGAAGGAGAGAAACCCCAGCCTGTCCCCAAGAAGGAACTTCACGGAAAGAAGGAATTGCTCTGTTTTTCTCGGCCCAGTCTACTGGGAGATCCTTCCCAATGGCACCACTATCAACGCTGACCTCTTCTCTTCTCAACTGGAGGAGGTCGCCATCAGAGTCCCTCCCGGTCTCCTGAGCGAAGGAAAAATCCTAATATTGATGGACAACGCACGCCCCCATCACGCGAAATTGACCCAAAAAAAGCTGGACGAACTGATCATGGAGTGGCTTCCCCCTCCACCGTATTCTCCTGATCTCTCCCCTTGCTATCACTGCTTCCTCTCTCTATCGGACTTCTGTCGTGGAAAAAATTCGCAAATCGGACCGATCTCGACACCGCGTTTCAGTCATGGATTGACTCCAAGAGCCAGTCCTTCTGGAGGAAAGGAATCATGAGTCTGCCCGATCGATGGGAGGAGGTCATCACTAGAAACGGAGACTACATTGAAGACTAACCGTTCTCATATGTACAAGTTATGACGATAAGACAAGTCTTCTGAAAGACTGCAGGACCCCTGCGAACAGCTGCCCCAAGTTTGTCCGTTTCGGATGAAATATTTATGGTGGATGTTGTTGGGGACTCTAAGAATTGTCAATATAGTTATTTGGACCAGAACCGGCTTTTAGGAAAAACCCGGCTCTAGAACCGGTTTTGGTCTATCTCAGCTCAGAAAAACGCTACAATGCTGTGATGCGGCTTAAAAAATGCACAAAAATATTCTGAACAACTTTCATGTTGAACATGTAGCGGTACGACTTTGACATCAGGTCGAAGAAAATCGAAAAGTACATAAAAATTGGGAAAAAATCGAAAAAAAAATTTTCCTGGATCGGTATGCCCCCCTTTCAGGGTCTCATATTTCTGGTGCAGACTCCACAGCACAATACGGTAATAAAAAAAAATAGACCAGACAGGTGTCGGGGTGATAAGCAAAGTTGTGATCCAAAACAATAGGCGAAATCGTCATTTTTCTGAAACCAATTTTTCGGAAAACATGGTCTCGCACTTGTATTCACTCCAAAACTTCATATAATATCTTAATTGATCATAAAATGTTATTTGGCGTTGAATTATGTCTATATGAGAAGAGAAAATCGTCAAGCCACAAATCCACTTTTATCAGATTAATTATTTTTGTAATTTCTTCAATCACAGCCATAACTTGACATATCCTCTTTCTACAGGCAAAATAAGGATGTATTTTATTTGGATATTGATGCGTGAGTTCGATATGAGCTTATATTACAATGTTTCCAAACTTTAAACTTTAAATTCATTATTTTCTATGACACAAAAATTCATAATTTTTGGTTTTTTTTGTTGAGTGTTTTTGTAGTTAATTTCTCGTTAAAAATATACTCACATATTTCACCAGATATGTTCAGTATTTTTATTAAAATCTATTTCAACAAGATACGTCGCTCACTATCTCAAAAAATCTCAGATATATAATTTCCGGCAACACATAATGATTTTCGCAGATATTTTTGAGATACAATATATAAGGCCATTTAAACATAAGATAGCAGCGGGAAAATATAATATTTGGTAAAAAAAAATTTGTTAACATTATTTTTTTATTGCGACTTCGTGATTTTGCCAACAATCATTATCATAATTCAACAATGTTTTTTTTTGAAAATCCGAAAACAGCAGGAACAAGCTCTATAATAACGCGCGGAAGGAGATTTAACAACATCACATCTCTACTTCGCGTATGCAAGAGGATATGTCAAGTTATGATTGTGATTGCAGAAATTATAAAAAATAATTAACCTGAAAAAATGGATTTGTGACTTGACGATTTTCTCTCCTCATATTGACATAATTCAACGCCAAATAACATTTTATGATCAATATAAATATTATTTGACGTTTTGGAGTGAATACAAGTGCGAGACCATGTTTTCCGAAAAATTGGTTTCAGAAAAATGACGATTTCGCCTATTGTTTTGGATCACAACTTTGAATATTTTTGTGCATTTTTTAAGCCGCATCACAGCATTGTAGCGTTTTTCTGAGCTGAGATAAACCAAAACCGGTTCTATAGCCGGGTTTTTCCTAAAAGCCGGTTCTGGTCCAAATAACTATATTGATAATTCTTAGAGTCCCCAACAACATCCACCAAAAATGTTTCATCCGAAACGGACAAACTTGGGGCGGCTGTGTGCGAGAGGGGTCGGATTCCTGCAATCTCTCAGAAGACGTGTCATAAATCTATTTGTTGAAATTTTGCGACAGAAATTGTGGGACACCCGAATAGCCCCTTTCGCTATGTACCGTGGATATTTTTTTAACTTTAAAGATAAATCAATATCCAACCCACCTGGTAGCTCTTTTAACTCCGATCCATTTTTAAAAATATATTCCATCGTCCCAATTGTCACTTTAAAAAATCAATAAATCAATAATCCCACCTGATAACTCATTCTCGGGACGACATCGTCGCCCGACACGACACTCATCACGTGCGTCTCCATCTCTGGCTGCCCGTTGGCGGAGATGACGCAGCCGGGCGGCGAGAAGGAGTAGCAGCGCACGAGCGGGTACTGCTGTCTGCAAGGAATAAGATGTTATGGGGTGTTGAAACACGAGTGTGCCGGGGCGAGTACTGCTGTCTGCAATGGAGATATTATGTTAGGGTCGTGAAACGAGGATGCGACTGGGGTGGTATTGATGTCTATAATAGGCGACGGGGTATTACAACAACTTTAAAGTTTGACATGCGCGAAATGGACTAGTTTTGTACTATATTTATACATTCCGACGTCTCTCTTTTTTCACATGCTCTCCCCTTGTTTGCTCTGTGTCACGAGTGGAACTTTTTTTACATTTCGGACAAGTAATAGAACGTATTATGTGAGTGGTGAAATGAGGATGTAACTGCTGTTCGCAATGAACGACGGGGTGTTATGGGGGTGGCGAAACACGAGTGCGACAGGATGGTGACGGACAGGAACCTAGAGAAGAGGGATTACTTGGTTATCTTCATGTGGAATCAGTTAGTGTGAGTTCTGAATCAAGCCATGGGAGAGAAGGAATTGGTTGGTTTATTTGTCAAACGCGTTTCGGGATGTCTAACCCATCATCGGTGATAGAAACCTACGTAGTTGGCAACGATAGAGAGCGGGCAGCGACGCTAATTATGACGCTGAGAAACCCTAGATCAGCCGGTGAAATTCGTCACTCCTATCGATGAACACTTGCATATTTCATGTTCTCCAACAACTACGCACGTTTCCAATTTTGTGGAAGCGCTGTTATGGATAAATAATAATAGCGATTCAGTAATCAGAGGGAATTGAACTAGAGTTCGCATGCAAGAGGAGCTTACAGGTACCAGCGCAGCTAATATTTTCCAGGTTGCGTGCTGAAACAGCGCATTTTTTTCATCTCAGAGCTAATTGTGCGAGAATCCGGCAACTGAAATATCATGCAATGAAAATAAAGATACATCATGACGACACTACGGAACACCAGATCTCCTGCGCGAGATCTCCCGCATGAATACGGAAAATGGCGAAATACTAGAGGAGTAAATCGCGCTCAAATTAAGGACATATCTATATTTCATAATAAAAACGGGACATGGTAAAACCCGGCCACCGGCCCCGGCCCTCATGGCAAAACCCGGCCTCCCGGCCCCGAACGATGTTTTAAATCATGTAAAATCGACCAGAAGTGAGTCGGAAGTGTCAAAAATGTTATGAAAATTAACAAAAAAATTTTTCGAAAATTTTAGAAGTTTTTGAAATACTTCAAAGAGGATCAGAAACTCATCATAGCCGGTTTCTGACGATTCTTTCATACCTTACCTGCTGAGAAAGTGGTAATAAACTCCTGACTATCCCATCAGACCATCCTCCCATGAGACCATGAAATCCTGCCCATTATCCTGGCCTATCAAAAAGCAATGCAGGCAGTTCAGTCACTTCACGGCCAATGCAAATACATTATCAACATTTTTAGGACATTTTAAAACCCGGCCCATCATTCCGGCCTACCATCCCGGTCCACGTTAGAATACCCGGCCTCCCGGCCCATCGTCCCGGCACATTATTTTTTCTCAAATTGATTTCTGAGTTATTAAAAATAACGATGCAGACAGTACAGTCACTTCCCGGCCCATGCTTTAAAAATACATTATCAACCTTTTTAGGGCATTTAAAAAAAACCCGTCCCACGCTATAAAACCCTGCCCATCATTCCGGCCTACCATCCCGGTCCACGTTAGAATACCCGGCCTCGCGGCGCATCGTCCCGGCACATTAATTTTTCTCAAATTGATTTCTGAGTTACTAAAAATAACGATGCAGGCAGTACAGTCACTTCCCGGCCCATGCTATAAAAATTCACATTATCAACATTTTTAGGACATTTTAAAAAAGCCGTCCCACGCTATAAAACCCTGCCCATCATTCCGGCCTACCATCCCGGTCCACGTTAGAATACCCGGCCTCGCGGCCTATCGTCCCGGCACGTTAATTTTTCTCAAATTCATAAATGGGCATAGACAGAGTCAATATTCACAAAATGAGATCTGAACGATTAAATAATCTCACTCCAAATCACTTTCTTTGACCTAAACCCCTTGGTCGACCGGCACGAGGAATGAAATCAGTCTACAAATGCAGACTTATTTTTCTGTTTAGAACAATTTCCAGCCCTGTGGGAATACAGTCGGTGGCGATTTTTTAACCATTTTAAAAAAAGTCATAAATTTTTGAAAATATTATTTTAGAATATCTTGGAAAATTTACTTGTTTCATAACACTAATTGTGTTTTCCCGAAATTTCCAAATGTTGCAAATTAAGATTGTTTAAGAGACCGGCTCGGTAAGAGCACTTCCGGAAATTCGCGCCAGGACTTTCTATTTGGCCCATTACACTCATACCATGGGAGCACCCCATGGTTCTATTTACAAAAGTATTCGATTTTGTGCCATGAGGCTCAAACCCGTCTCGTGTATGGCGCCCAAATTGCGAAAACGCGATTTTCACAACTTTTCAACCAAACAAGCTAGGATAAATTTTTCTTCAGCAATAATTTAGGTATGCCCTTTGTTCATAAAAACACCGCATTACAAATCTTTGGAAAGTTTCGAAATATTTTTCATAATTGTTTTTTTTCAAATAATAATTTACCTCATTGTCGAAAATCAAACCACCGCAACTAATTTCATGTAGCAGATTTTAGAACTAGTTGTCATCTGTACAATTTTCACATCCACGTGCAACTTCGATTTCACCCATGAAACGAAAAAAACGATTAAATAAATTTTCTTCAAAAATTCCAAGATCCTTTCATGGTCATTCATGATAAATAGTCATCGTTTATGATCCAAAACTTTAAAAATATATATTCGTCCATCTTCACTCCCAATAAGCCTACCCAATCCTGTCATGGTATGTGTGCCATATTTTCCTTAAGGGACATGATGGTAACCCGGAAAGTGCACAATGAACGGAAAATTCGTTTTTGTTCATGGTATTTTCTCAAAACAAATTTTGTTAGAACAATGTGTGTAAAAATTCTTTCATGAGTAGTAGATGAAGATTTCATACGCAATTCCTACCCTTTCGCGAAAAATAATATTTTTAAAAAATATGTGGATGTGAAAAATGTATAGAAAACCACTAGTTCTACAATCAACGCCATGAAATTAGTTGCGGTGGTTTGATTTTCGACCATGAGGTAAATTATTATTTGAAAAACAATCATGAAAAATATTTCGAAACTTTCCAAAAATTTTTAATGCGGTGTTTTTATGAAAAAAGGGCATACCTAAATTATTGCTGAAGAAAAAAATATCCTAGCTTGTTTGGTTGACAAGTTGTGAAAAGCGCGTTTTCGCAATTTGGGCGCCATACACGAGACGGGGTTGAGCCTCATGGCACAAATTCGAATACTTTTGCAAATAGAACCATGGGGTGCTCCCATGGTATGAGTGTAATGGGCCAAATAGAAAGTCCTGGCGCGAATTTCCGGAAGTGCTCGAGTCTTACCGAGCCGGTCTCTTAAACAATCTTAATTTGCAACATTTGGAAATTTAGGGAAAACACAATTAGTGTTATGAAACAAGTAAATTTTCCAAGATATTCTAAAATAATATTTTCAAAAATTTATGACTTTTTTGAAATGGTTAAAAAATATAAAGGAAAATTGACTTAACAAATCTAAGCCCTGTTTAGTACCCCTCGCAAATAGTGCTAGAGAGGGAGAATAACATCAGGTTGCGGAGATCCATTTTTGCAAATCTTGTAGACAGTGTAGACACGTTCACTTTCCGTCGCCACCGACTGTATTCCCACAGGGCTGGAAATTGTTCTAAAGAGAGAAATAAGTCTGCATTTGTAGACTGATTTCATTCCTCGTGCCGGTCAACCAAGGGGTTTAGGTCAAAGAAAGTGATTTGGAGTGAGATTATTTAATCGTTCAGATCTCATTTTGTGAATATTGACTCTGTCTATGCCCATTTATGAATTTGAGAAAAATTAACGTGCCGGGACGATAGGCCGCGAGGCCGGGTATTCTAACGTGGACCGGGATGGTAGGCCGGAATGATGGGCAGGGTTTTATAGCGTGGGACGGCTTTTTTAAAATGTCCTAAAAATGTTGATAATGTGAATTTTTATAGCATGGGCCGGGAAGTGACTGTACTGCCTGCATCGTTATTTTTAGTAACTCAGAAATCAATTTGAGAAAAATTAATGTGCCGGGACGATGCGCCGGGAGGCCGGGCATTCTAACGTGGACCGGGATGGTAGGCCGGAATGATGGGCCGGATTTTAAAATGTCCTAAAAATGTTGATAATGTATTTGCATTGGCCGTGAAGTGACTGAACTGCCTGCATCGCTTTTTGATAGGCCAGGATAATGGGCAGGATTTCATGGTCTCATGGGAGGATGGTCTGATGGGATAGTCAGGAGTTTATTACCACTTTCTCAACAGGTAAGGTATGAAAGAATCGTCAGAAACCGGCTATGATGAGTTTCTGATCCTCTTTTAAGTATTTCCAAAACTTTTAAAATTTTCGAAAAAAAATTTTGTTAATTTTCATAACATTTTTGACACTTCCGACTCACTTCCGGTCGATTTTACATGATTTAAAACATCGGTCGGAGCCGGGGCCGGGAGGCCGGGTTTTACCATGAGGGCCGGGGCCGGGAGCCGGGGGCCGGGTTTTACCATGTCCCAATAAAAACGGCAAAAACCGACACTCACTACCTGACAACAATCTGATCGGAGATAAGATGGGCACGAAACGCCAATACGACTGGATATTTCAACAAAAAAACAAGACCGCAACGAAGACATCCCAGCCAAGGATCCACTACCGTGCTCCTCCACCGTCATCTACCGTATCCTGCGCACTTTCTACCGTACTCACTTTAGCAGCAGTGTGAGCAGGCTGGCGACGCCGGCGCCCAGCGAGTGGCCGCAGATGACAAGTTGGTAGCCGGGGTTGAGCACGTACATGTCCTCCAGCACCGCCTTCTTCCTGAAAACAAGATATATACGGTATTTGTGAATTTAAGATACAGTAACCCCAAGGCGACAGTAATCCGTAGCAATGCACACAATCTTTTTTCTCCGAAGCGAACTCTAAATCTCTCATTAACACGTGCGATAAACAACGCATAATGTATGTTGGCACGGAAACACAAATCGACGCGGAGCAGCGTGCCAGTGAGACAAGTTTTTTAGACTCATGAGTGAAACACTAGTTCGTCGTTACAGCATGTTTGAAATACTAATCACATAAAACACACACTTCTTTAATTATGGGCTTCAGCCTGAGAACCAATCGTCAGACAGCACGCTTGATGGAATATACCAGGAAGGTAAAGCACAAATATGCCATGGGCTTCTTTAAAACCGTTTTCTTTTCAATAGAACATACCGAATCGTATCGAAGACGTATCTCGCCGAGCGCAGCATGCCCCGGTGTACGCGCACCTATAAACGTCCACAGTATTAATACTGTAACCCGAAAAAAACGATACTGTAACCGATTGCAACAGAGATCATATCAACAAAATAATCTATAACTCAAAAATGATATTCAAGAAACAAAAAAATCAATTTTCGATTCGTTTCAATCTAAATCTACTGTACCTCTGATCCGTCGGCTGAGTCGAGCGTGTGGTCAGCCTCGAGGACGGGATCCGTGTCCACGTCGACCGACAGCACTTCGTCATCTGCAAATTAGGAAACGTCGACCATACATGCACTCGAAATGTACCCAAATTCACTTTTCACCGCATATAAATGTTTTTTCACCGCCACACACGCAATGCAAAAAGTTCATTTTTTTTCATAAACTGGTAATCGTCGGCCTGCCGCACCACACTCACCCATGTTGAGGTCTGTGACGAGATCGATCAGCGAGCACGAGCCGCGAATAGCGATCACGATCGAGCGCGTGTCGTGATCGGCAAGAACAACGAAGGGAACCTGTAGAATTGATATTTAGAAAACCGCAGGAGGCGGATATTGGGCATTACCTCATCTTACATATTCCTTTTCAAAACAATCATAAAATTAGCGACTACGTTTTAAAATTACAATTCACTGCTGCGCATTTTTAGTAGTGCGCGTGCTAAAATTGTGAAGCGCCAAAGACCCAGATAAATTATAATTATATTATATATTTTTATCGACGCCCGAAGGCGCAACGGAATAATGTGTGTGATCACACAAACTACGCAATATTCACGGATAACCATTTTTATTTGAATGAATGCGTTCATAACGAGCGTATCATCCCTTTTCGACATTCTCGTACATGTGGGAATGGTGTAGCATCAGATCAAAAGGAAATGCAGAAACACGTCTTTCCCAACTGCCTTGTAATCAATGAAAAAGTACTATTGGCCCTTTATAAGGAATCGCAGGTCCGATTATTTACTGGTCGAAGCATAGTTGACGGTAGAATGTGGGGGTTGGAGACTAAATAGTATGGAAAGTTGATTCGGGGTATTCAAGAGGTTTCTGATCGATTGGCGTTGACAGATTTTTGGTACCATGATTGGGGACCGAGATCTATGGGTCCAAACTTGGGTACTTTTTGGGGCATAAAGTGCGTATTTCAGATGATCATAACTTTGTTCAAAGTCAATAAAAAGTCTCGTTCTCGACGTAGAAAGATGGAGCATGATCAGGAGATTAATCCGGAAATCCATGCTTATAAGCATGGACCTTTTGGGATACCTGTAGGAGGTCGTTGAAGCGAGATATAGTCGTTTTTCGAGAGGACCGAAAAAACGATGCAAATAGGTGTACCCGAGTGATTCTGAATATGAAGCGGGGCGACTAGATACTAATAAAATACTAGGTGCTTTAGAGCAACCACTGGGCAAACTTTGTACGCAAACTGGGCACTGTGCGACCACTTTGAGCCACACAGCACTTGATGGCGTGGGGTACTAATGTCGATTTTTGCGACTTTTTGTAATTTGCAAAAATTCCACCGGGCCGATTTTTCACTTTTCTGAAGAGAAAATGTTCGCCTTAAAAAGTTGGAAAGTAAGATCCTACGGATCTCACGATTTGGGGGGTCTAGGACGCCTCTGAAGCGAGTTACAGGCATTCAAAGTTGGGGAACTGAGAATTTTGGTGTTTTTCGCGATTCCTACGAGTCGTGAAGAGGTGCTGGGATGCTCTGTGGTAGTTTTACGTTTAGCAACATGTGGGCGGAGTGGGTTGGTATCGGTACCACGTTGGTACCACACTTGGTTCGGGTGTGGTAGCCGATTATAGTGGAAAAAGTGATGTAAATTTCTTCATTTTGCTTCGCTCCATTCGTATTCGGCCCTTGGACTGCTCCCGAGTAGTTTTTCGTGTAGATCGTGATTGGAGAAGTGGATGGGAGTTGGTTCCAAGTCGGTACCACACCTGGTTCGGGTGTGGTAGTCGGTTCAAGGGGGTCACATGATGTAAAAAAGAATCGGATTTGGACTTTTCGCGTTCCCCTGGTGTTGTAATCGGCCCCTGGACCGTTCTTAAGTTGTTTTACAACTTTATTCGTGGCGCATTCGGTAACAGCATAGACTGGCGAACGATAGGTACCGAGTTCGGATCCACTCGGAAGCAAAACTTTTGCCGTATTTTTCTCTCATCGGGGTCGAGTACAAGAGTGATCTTAGAGTACTCTGAACCCGTCTAGAGTGGGCGCGGACATTCTGCGAGTCCAAAAAGTCTGCGGTCAGCGTGAACGATGAGAGGAAAGAGACCGCCTCGCTCTCCTCTCCCCTCCTAACGCGCGCGTTCATGAGCGATCTTCGCGATGGCTCTCTCAACGGCCAGATAGTGTAGTGGCTAAGGTCTCTGCCTGTTAATCGTAATGTCGTGGGTTCGAATCCCCTCCAGTAAAAAACTTTTTGCCAGATTTTTTAAAACTTGCTAGAAAAAACATGTACACTTCCCAACAATCACCTTAGGTTTACCCGTAGCAAGCGGTTAGCTTGGCTAGTTGGCCCTTTATAAGGAATAGCAGTTGGATAATTGACTGGTCAAAGCATAGTTGACGGTAGAATGTGGGGGTTGGAGACTAAATAGTATGGAAAGTTGATTCGGGGTATTCAAGAGGTAGGTAATGGATTGGCGTTGACAGATTTTGGGTACCATGATTGGGGACCGAGATCTATGGCTCCGAACTTGAGTACTTTTTGGGGCATAAAGTGCGTTATTCGCAGGGTCATAACTTTGTTCAAAGTCAATAAAAAGTTTCGTTCTCGACGTAGAAAGAAAGAGCATGATCTGGAGATTAATCCGGAAATCCATGCTTACAAGCATGGACCTTTTGGGATACCTGTACGAGGTCGTTGAAGCGAGATATAGTCGTTTTTCGAGAGGACCGAAAAAACGATCCAAATAGGTGTACCCGAGTGATTCCGAGTATAAAGCGGGGCGACTAAGTACTAATAAAATATTAGGTCATGTAGAGCAACCACTGGGCACCATTCGTACCCAAACTGGGCCCTGTACGACCACTTTGAGCCCTACAGCACTTGACGGCGTGGGGTACTAATGTCGATTTTTGCGACTTTTTGTAATTTGCAAAAATTCCACCGGGCCGATTTTTCACTTTTCTGAAGAGAAAATGTTCGCCTTGAAAAGTTGGAAAGTAAGATTGGGGGGTCTAGGACGCCTCTGAAACGAGTTACGGGCGTTTGAAGTTGGAGAAATCGGATTTTTGGTGTTTTTCGTGATTCCTACGAGTCGTGAAGAGGTGCTGGGATGCTCTGTGATAGTTTTTCGTATAGACCCACTCGGGGAGAGTGGATTGGTATCGGTACCATGTCGGTACCAGGTCTGGTTCGGGTGTGGTAGCCGATTATAGAGGGAAAATTGATGAATTGATGAAAACTTCGAAATTTTGCTTCTCTCTATTCGTATTCGGCCCCTTGACTCCTCCCGAGTAGTATTCCGTTTAGAAAACGACGGTAGGAGTGGTTGGAAATTGGTACCATGTCGGTACCACACCTGGTTCGGGTGTGTTAGCCGGTTCAAGGGGGTTACATGATGCAAACATGAATCGGATTTGGACTTTTCGCGTTTCCCTGGTGATGTACTCGGCCCCTGGACCGTTCTTAAGTACTTTTACATCTTTATTCGTGGCGCAGTCGGTAACAGCATAGACTGGTGAACGAAAGGTACCGGGTTCGGACCCATCCAGAACCAAAACTTTTGCTGCATTTTTCTCTCATCGGGGTCGTGTACAAGAGTGATTCTAGAGTACTCTGAGTGTGTCCCGAGAGAATGTGGACATTCTGCGGGTCTATAAAGTCTGGCATCAACTTGAACGATGTGAGGAGAGAGAGCGCCTTACTCTCCTCTCCCCTCCTAACGCGGGCGTTCATGAGTGATATTCGCGCTGTCTCTCTCAACGGCCAGATAGTCTAGTGGGTAAGCTCTCTGCCTATTAATCGTCATGTCGTGGGTTCGACTCCCCACCAATGAAACACCTTTTGCCAGATTTTTTAAAACTTGCTAGAAGAATATGTACAGTTCCCAACAAATCCATTAGGTTTACCCGTAGCAAGCGGTTAGCTTGGCTAGTAATAATTTATAAAATGACAACAGTAACCCACTGGTAATTTCTGAAAAATAGTCTACTTCCTAAAATCGATTTTTTTGTGGACTACCGTACCTCGTACAGCCGGTTCCGGAAGCTGACGTAGAACAGGTCGACGTTGCGGCCGCGCGTCGCCAGCTGCAGTGACGCCGTGTTGCACATGCAGCAGTTGTCCTCCACCACCAGCACCTGCAAAGGGAATCGATCGATAATGAATGTACCGTAATCCCTACCGTAGTATTTCCACCTGAAAATCTTGATCCATACTGTAATCCTCATAATCCTGTGGGCAAACATTGTTTTGTCTAAATAAAGTGGTCTTCAACCGCATTCAAGACACTATCGCTTATGAATGCTTACCCATTCTTTTAGCAACCCATTAAAATAAGAAAGTCGCTGGAGAATACAGTTGCCATTTAATTTTTATTCATTAACTACATTACAATATATTTTTACAGTAATGTGCGCACCCTCATATGACAACAATAACATTAAACCAAAGGAACATTCCACGTGATAAAAAAAGGAAGTTCATCTTTTCGTCATTTGGGAATGATCGTATCATTTTTTTTTAATATTACCTGATCGCATCTCATGCCGGAGCAGCACTTGACGTTCTTCGCCAGCGCCGTGTACGCAGCCACCGATCGATTGTACATCAGGTACCTGCAGGCAATCGATTATCGATATTCCCTCTACATTAACTTCCATGACATGGAAAATCAGAATTGCTGTAGATGACTACCGATCGATAACTAACGATTCCAAAAGCATGAAAAAAATGATGAACTGTCCATTTTTCCACTACAATATTTTTCATCACAGACTACCGTATCCACTACCAATCGATAACTCGATGTTAACACTACAGTAACTTCCGTATCACACTACCGTCTCCACTACCAATCGATAAATAACTATTCAAAGGGCAAGAAAAATAGATAAACCGTACGTCGTCCATCCGTAGACGCACGTGGCAAAGTGCAGGTAGTGCAGCGCGGACGCGGGCGTCATCCAAGTGGGAGCCGCTGCAAATCGCGCCATTTTTAAATCAATATTGATTTCCGGAGGGGGGACTATTTATGGATCACACACACACAGTTCCTCATAAAAAAAAACGATGCGTGAGAACGCGTGCTCAAATTGACGGAATCGTATTAATCGATTCAAAACAAGGCTACAGTATCCCCGCAGCTACCGTACCTCGGTGGTCCGACTTGGTGGGCGGGTACTCGTTGGAGGGCGAGTGCACGACGAGCAGCAGGCCCGCCGCGATGTCCGACGCCACCAGGTCCTGCAGGGAAGAAAAGTAGCTGATTACGGTATCCGGTGGGATGAACACTACGAGCAATGACTTGTGGAAAATTCAGATATTTAAATACGAAACGAATTCTGGAGATTGAAATATTTTTGAAAGGGCACTCGAAGGATCAACATTCGAAAAATCATGTCTCAATTTTACCTCTCTGCCGTATCTCAAAACATGCAGGTTTATATTCCGTCTAGGGACAATACATACATTGGCTGCAAACATAACATCATGCATATTTTTGCCGGCTCAAGACAATACAGGAACTATTACAATTATAACCGAAAAATAATGAATGATTCTAGTTTATCAATCGTAGGATAATATTTAAGGGCTGGTATGTCTCCAACAACTTCTACAAATCCAAGGTTCTCGACATTTTTTAAAAATAAAATAAATGAAGAACTAATACTCAAAATTGGGGACATTTTAAACTTATCGAGGAGTACGAACACCCGCCCAAGAAAGTCTATATTTCCACTCTCTTTCGTATCTCAAAACATGCGGGTTTATATCAGCTCTAGGGAAATTGTTCGCAAAGATAGTATTACTATTTGAGATTATTTGATTATTTTGCTGCTTATCGACAACACAATGTACGTAATGCTTATAACCAAAAAAATATGATTTTATCAATCGGCTGAAACCCGAAACTCGCCTGTCCGACGAAGAAGGACGACATCAGGTTGGCAATGTCCTCGAGCGCCGTGCGCATCAGCGAATCTTGCCTGATTTTGAGCTGAAAATATTGTGTGTAAATTTTCCGTTTTTCCGTTTGTCAATAACGAAACTACTGTGCAAAAAGTCGGCGAAATGCTAACACGCCATATCAATATTTCAGTGATTTTATTATGTGCTTTCAATAGCCGTGGAATACACGTTTTATGAAATAGGAATGAAATAATTTTAGAGAAGATGTCTGCCTTAGTAGGGAATATATTGTTCCGAAAGATGGACTAATTCGCACTAACGACCGTATCGCCAAAGTGGGCGGAGACTGCTAAGTTTTTGAACTGCACAATATTTATTTTTAATTTTTTCTCCCTTATTTCATGAGCATTGCCATCGAAAATTCTGTATTTTTGAGCTGAAATTAAGTTCTTTATGCAAAAATATAAACATTTCTTATATTTTCGGGAGAATTTGCAATAAAACTGTTTGATTTTGAGCTGAAAAAAATGATTTATACTATAATGTTTCGCATTTTTCATATATATTCAATGAAACAGTTTGATTTTTGAAAATTTATTATTTTCTTCATTTTGTCAGTAATTTAATTAAAATTGCGTGATTTTCAGCCGAATACAACGATTTTATACGTTACTTTTCAGCAATCCATATTCATTTTACTATAATTGTTTGATTTCAGGCTGAAAAATCCCCCACTTTCGCAAGAACTCCTCTCCTACTCATGCACTCATTTTCTTCTCCCCCCGCATGAGACTCGTATATGTGTGCGCATCCCCGTGTGCTTTCTCAGCTTTCTCTATTGCCTCCTTTCGCCCCTATTTCCGGGGACTCCTCTCCACTTTCACTGGCTCTCATCCCTCATCTCTTATCCCCTCCACCCAATGTTCTAAAACACGGCTCCAATATCACGCCACCTGCTCGCACATTGCACAAGAACGGCGCTCAAATTAGACGACTCCGTCCTACTCCCCCCCCCCACCCCACAAATTCTAGAACATTTGTCATGTGGGCGAGAGACGTACATCCACCCTGACTCATGATTCATCTCCCCCCTTTTTCATTCTCCCCAAATTCCTATAGTCAATCTCCGCTCGCATTTAGTTGTTGCAAATAAATTGCGAAATGGGCGAATCTTTTCGACCTCTATGTTCATTCCCGAAACGTCCGATAACATCAAAACACCACACTTGTAATTCGTCATACGAGGTGTGTTTTGCTGTGTTTAATGTCGCATGGGAGAGGGGGGGGTTATCTAGTCGTTCCGCATACTCCCTCACTTCCCGACCTGTGGTCAAGAGAGCAGACTCGGCAATGACGACAGACCATTTCCGATCGAACACTTTGGCAATTACTCAATCTACTGGCGCAATCTTTGTTGATTCACTACCTGTTCTCACCCCCCCCCCCCCCCCCACTCTCCTGCACTGTACCAAAGGAGCGTGGGAATGTCCCCTCTACAATGCACACCGTCCACAGAGAGCTCACAACCTCTTTCATCCCTAATTGACGCGCACAGGCACTAATTGAATTAGTTCGCAAACTATCAATATTCTTACGGTAAATTGATGGCCAAAATAGTCACAGACATGACCTTTTTTTCTCGTGTTTCGATCCCCATAGTCGCGAAATTCTTCATTTCACTAATGGGGGGCACCAAATGGATTCGCCCTTCAGAATGCATTTATCGGTCGACGCCAGCGTGAAACAACTATTCGAAACGAGATCGGGCAGACACAACATTTTGCTCTTTTACGACGGAAACGAGAGAAAGAGAGGCGGAACATAACTCAGCGTTAAGGGGAACCCGGCAAAATATGAGGGAATACCATGAGCGTGTGAGCGGAAAAATACGCATGAAAAATTGCATTTCTACACGGAAACCCCCGCTTGCACAAAACACTCGAAATGCGTGGAAGTTTGGGAAGCGAAACGATGCAGCAATGAGCTAGAAACTACTACGCGAAACTACTTAAAGTACAAATTCGAAGGGGATTTTAATCGTGTCAGAATGGATCTTTCAAAAAGTCAATTTGTGATTTCTTTCCGATTAAATTACGGTAACTAACCAGATTAAATGTGCGGTGCACGCCGTTCCGTGAGATCAGCGCCCGGTCGTTCATCTCGTCCTCCCTGCACATGCATATACATAAATATAATTTTAAACCGACAAATATTAAATATAATGTTAGCCATAGCATCGTCCCACTTCTGGTAAAATTACAGAACGCTCACCAAACGCTACATTAGTAGAATTAATTGAAATACTAGTCATAGAAGCATCGTTCCCCTTCTGGAAATCTTCACAAACAGTCAACCCCTTTTTTTGTGGAAAAATTCTCAGACCCTCCAAATCGATCATAACAATATTTTCCACCGAATCTTCTATTCGTCGTGTAGACGGTTAGTATCTTGCATCCTAAATAGCATACCCAAACCCGCCACATCGGCGTTTCATCGTTGCCATATCTTCTACCCAAAACTCCCACCTGATCGGATTGAACACGACCAACAACCCAACGACGACGACGGCGATCAGTGCCCACTCGAGACAGACAACAACTCGGAGGAAGACGATGAAGTGGCAGATGTTGTAGCCTCCTGAGAGGGGGAGGATTGCGTCATAATTAGGCCATCTAATGATTATTTTTCATCATTGGACATGAATGTTTGCTTATCTTCGTGTTTTGAAACGCTTAGTAAGAGTACTCAATCAAGGTAATGATAACTCGTTCATTCAATGAAGATCAAATATGATAGCTATACCATTGTCCACTATAAATACTTCTGCCACGTTTTACGCCGCATCATATGTGACGCTCCCTGTGACTATCTAAATCGCCTCCAGGAGACTCTATTTCTGCCCCCTGACTAGCGTGATAAGAGAACGTATTGCTCACACCCCACTATACATGTTTCACAACCCCGACTTAGATCTAACACAGTCAGCTACAATCCTCCATTTTGCTCTCATTATTGCTGCGCTAGAACATGACGTCACGTGTCAATTTGCGGCTCATCAACTTTTACGATGAATGTTTGACCTCGCTCATCAGCTATCGTGCTGTGTGCAAGGATTCACTGTACTGCCTCTTTCGTGCCCCGTTATCATTATCAGATGCGCGCATTGTGCGCTATAAAATCACACCAACACAGACCACTAAAGATCCGCCTTCCAAAGGTCGGGGTATAATCGAGACTAGAGAATGGTCTAGAAAGTTCCATCGGTCAAACATCACAAACTCGATGATTGAGATCAACTTGACTAATTCTAAAATTGTACCCCCTGAATGCGGCCCCAGCCACCAACCGATTCGTCTGGAGATGACGGACCTCTGCCAACTACCATATCGACAATCGACCGCACCACATGCGAAGACCATAACCCTCTGGAGGAATAAAGAATTGAACTGAATTGATTTTAAAATAATCAAAACTCACTGAACACTTCAATCGTTGCGATGATCGTCCATATGAATTCAAAGACGAAGATAGGCAAGCGGATGTAGAGCAACTTGGCTATCGGCTTGCGCGGATTCGCTTCCATAATCGCGCCTCGAGCAGATATCCGAGCCATGATAAGGCATAGTAACTGAAAGTACATGATTGAAGATAAATGGAGCATGTCGTCGAGCGGAAAAGGAGAAAAAACAATCATCGTTATAGCCATAATTAATGTTTAATATGATACACAAGCAATTGAAAGAGCAAAACTATACCGATTAATTTCCGTGGTATTTGAATTTTCCGTAAAACCCATTTCCTGCGGGTTCCATGACCTTTTCTGACTATGCTCGATTGATTTCCGTTGTGATTCATGCGAATGCGCCATTCTACCGCACAAAATGAACGATTTCTGACATTGTTTTACTGTACCGGATCAGGCACACCGTTCTAATATAGTGCTCGCTAGATTCACACGCAGATGATGAATGACAGACTCTATTAGCACGGGTTGCCCTGTCCGGTAAGGTAATCCAGTGCCCAATTTCTTACCGTGGTGCCGACGTTGACTAGGAGGAGGACAGCTAGGTACACAGTGAGCTCCGTCTTTTGCGTATCTGCATCGCACACGAGCGGGTAGTGCACGCAGAAGACTATCGACCCGAGGACGACCCTGAACGAGTTTAGTTTCATTTCTTCAAAAAGGGAGCATTTGGTGCGACAAAGCGCGAATTCACACGCCGTTCACTCGCCAAATCAGGACAGAAAAGAACATGGGAAGGGCGATTAAGGCAAATTTCTAGAGAACTTACCATGAGAAGCGGACCAGCGCTTCCGTGAGACCGGGAAAGACGAAATCATCGCTGCCGATGCGCCAACGACGACCGAACGCTATGAGAGCCGGCATCGCATCTGAAGCGACTTCAATTCACCATTGGACCACTAGATTTCAACCCAACAGAAAGGGGTCAGGCGCGAATGTGCAAAAGTGAGAGAGCCCTCTGGATTTCACGCACTCTCGGACTCGCAACCCCTTTCTGTCGGGTTGGCCGGCATGTGGAATGATGTGGGACGATTCAATAAAGCAGGAAACGAGAGAAAAACGGGCAGAAATCATGAGAAATTGGAGCAGAGTCGGAACGAATCACGGACTGAAACTCCTCCCACAAAGTGACCGAAGTGTCCGGACTCTTGCACAGAAATCGCCTGAAAATGCACTGGCGTTTTTGTATTTTTGAACGATGGCTCCGCCCACTTTTGAATATTTTTTTCAAATGAGTCTCGCGCGAGCTTCATATTTGGTTTTTATTGATCGCTCCAAGTCGCGTTCCTACCCTAATTTCAATCCGGTTGTATGCAAACGCTCATTAATTGCACTGTCGTTGTTTTCGTGTTGAATTTCACGTGCTATTTTTTTAAAAACTTTGCGTTGCAGCTAACAAATCAAACCGCTCCCTGCCGTTGCGCAGATTATGTTCTAAGTGGTTCACCGGCAAGCACAGCAAAAAGCCGATCAATCATGGGAGCGTACCTCAACAAGCCGGTATGTTGCTATAGATGATTTGCATATTTTCTTCTCTTTCACATGTTCCATTGAAAAGTGGCAGAAATAGTAAAGTAGAACATCAAATCGTTACAAAAGTGTTAAATCAGTAATGAGTTGCTTTGTAGATTACTGAGAAGCATTCCGAGTCCGGGGGCACCGACAAGATCAAGTTTGCTGCCACTTCTATGCAAGGATGGCGCATAAACCAGGTTCGACTTTCTTTTGTACTAATCTTTTTCATTTCGTCATTTCTTGTAATGCATTTTTATCATTTTCGTTATTTCAGGAAGATGCTCACAACTGTATTATCAACCTGGAGGATGGATGGCACGTCTTCGCAGTCTACGACGGTCACGGCGGCCCTGAAGTCGCCAAGTATACCGCCCTCAACTTCCCGCAGTTCTTCAAGGATCGCGAGGTGTGGAAGGCAGAGGACATAGTCAAGCTGCTCCAGGATACCTTCGTCGATTTCGACGATCATCTCCGAACTGAGCCCGTGATGAAGGAGCTCAAGGTGAGTGTGACCTTTCCACTTTTTCTACCATTTGTTGAAGAAGGCAAAGCAGAAATCCAATATCGTTTCGTTTCAGAAAATCGCGGCCGGCGACGCTAACGAGGAAAAGGGCGAGTCGGACGACGACGATGAAGGAGATGAGGACAAGGCGGCTCTCTTCGAGGAGGGCACCGCCCCGCTCGAGCAGCTCCTCAAGAAGTAAGGAAAATAAACATGATAATTATATTTTCCCGCTGGTCGTATATAGGCGAATTAAACTTGTCGTTATCTGTTTTGCAAATATGACATTTCCTCTTTTCAGGTACGGATATGAGATAATCTCTAACGGAGGAACAACCAGAGTGATGAGACACATCACAGATGTCGCCAACGAGCACATGGTTAGTTCAAATGTTGTGGTTTTATTTTAAATTCTGGCCTCAGTGTTGATTAAATACTAGGACGGAGGAATAATATTTGATATATGGATTATAGGCCGAGGCGAGAGCAGCAAAGCAGGACGACGCCGGAGATTCCGAGGATGGAGAGGGCAGCAGCTCAGCTGAGAAGCCGGTTTGTTCATGCCTAATTCGCATATTTTTGCTGCTGTTCAATAATTCTGAACTAGCACTCACGACACTAGGTTTTGCACATTCAATTCTTCGATGATTTATCTTGTAGCAGAAGCGCCCCAACTCCTCCCCTCGTCTGCAGCGTGCAAAGAGGGCCAAGTCCGAAATCAGTGCTGAAGAGGAGAAGAACGGTGAAGAAGAGAAGGAAGAGAAGAAAACTGAGGGAGATGCCAAGAGTGAGGAAGAGAAGATCGAGAATGGAGAGGAAGAGAAGTAAGCGAAAATTTGGAAGTTGTGATGCTCAATGTTGTTAGACGGGTTTCAATTAATTTCCTTATATTTAGGATGAATAACTGTGTAAAATTCCTATCGAAACCGATAGAATGAGTTTGAAAAGTTGAAGTTGTTTGAAACAACGTCCTTTGCAGGCCCGTGGTTACCGAGGTCAAGAAGGGAGCCAACACTGTACCCGTCAACAAGCCTGCTGCCAAGTACGTTGAATCTTTTTTTTTAAACTATAGTTTTTCCCATTGAGCACTTTTTGGGTTTCGTCTCTTATTTCTTTCATGGAGTTCGAGTTCGGAAACTATTATTTATGGGTAGATAAATCCGCGGTCACTTCACTCATGCAGGCGTAGAAAGGATAGTCTGTGTGAATTTGCACGCCGCAACAATTGTATACGAAATATTTTTGATTATGATCAGTATATTATGGAAATTCATTTGTGAATATCGATTTCCTTGCAGATCCGAGGGCGGAGCTCTCGATGATGTGGATGTGAACTCGAGTGATGATGAGGACTACAAGGAGGGAGAAGAGGAGGAGGGCGAGGACGAGGAAGGTAAATAGTTAAATTACATTTGATTGTGTTTTCGTTCATGGCATTTGTTTTCGTTCTTCTAATGTATGCTGAAGCAGCCAAACTTATTGTAATTTGACCAGGTTTTGTTATTTGTCGAAGATCAGAAGCAAAACATGCTATTATTTTATTGCTTCTAGCCCACGTATGAATACGTAATGTGTCTCAGCTTCCATCATAATTCATAAATCATTCATGGTTGCCAGGTGACGATGAGGACGAGTCTGAGGAGGAGGATGAGGACGAGGAAGGAGAGGAGGACGAAGATGAAGATGAGGAGATGGACGAGGATGCATTCGGAGGACTCTCTGGTGAGTATGACAAAGATGTATTGTAGGGATGTCGGTTCGGTGTTGTGGATACCCTCTGGCAGTCCCTTTTTCTCTAACTCTCTTTACCATATCACCGTAAAACGCCGTTAGCCGTAAAACGTTTACCGAATCTGCATCCTTAATGTATTGTGAATGTAGCCCCGTAATCTTCTAACGTAGACTTAGTGGATGTGTGTCTGTGTGGTGTTGTTCATGCCGCGAGACTTTCGTCCAACCAGTTCCGGTACTAGGTGCATCATTCGGTCCCTCAGGAGAGACGCCTGGAGAGGACTCGGGAACGACCGCCTGCGTGTGCCTCGTCGCCCCCGGAAAGGTACGCTTCTTACCATAAATGCTTAGTTTTCTTCGCTTTATTGATTGAAACAATTAAACAACTTCTTTTGCTAAGTTTCGTCGTGCGTAGCTTATCAGTTTTGACCAAAATAAGGTGAAGAAATGGACGGACTCTTAATAAATATGGAATATTTAAATTGCAGGTGATCGTCGCTAACGCTGGCGACTCGCGTGCAGTGCTTTCTCGAGGTGGCAAGGCCATCGACCTGTCGATTGACCACAAGCCCGAGGATCAGATCGAGATGGACAGAATCACCAAGGCAGGAGGTGGGAGTCCCGCTTCTTTTTATATTACTATTCGGAGATTAAATATATTTTTCTCGAATTTTAGTTTAAATTATCGTAGTCATCACAATTTTGATATTAAGGAATCGTCAACGAGGACGGCCGTGTCAATGGCGGACTTAATCTGAGCAGAGCACTTGGCGACCACTGCTACAAGAAGAACAAGGTGGGTTTATAAATATTTTTTGTTGAATAGCGTTTTCCGTGAATCTGGTTCTCTTTGTTGCGAGACTGTTTAGAATAGCGCAAGATTAGTCCGCCTTGTACTGTTTTGACTCCACTCTAGCTCAAAATAACACTAGGCTCTAGTTAGATATCGAATGGCTTTGCTCGTCTGTCAATCACCGTGTTGTTATCTGCAGACGCTTCCCCTCCGCGAGCAGATGATCTCCGCCCTTCCCGACGTGAAGATTCTGGAGACGACGGACGAGGATGACTTCATCGTCGTCGCCTGTGACGGCATCTGGAACTCGCTCGAGAGCCAGCAGGTGAGGGGAATTGGATTTGTTATGTTAGCCGTATTGTAGACAACGTGATTAAACGTAGGAAAAACATGTGGAATATCTACCACAGGTGAAACTTTGTACTTGAAGGTGGGAGGATTTGAAATGTCCATGCTAGGATTACGATTACACATCGAGCATGTGCAAAACATTTCAAATATATACCTTATGTGAAACTTTGTACTTGCAGGTGGTCGACTTTGTGAAGGAGCGACTCGTGCTGAACAAGTCACTCACCGAGATCTGCGAGGAGGTGAGAGAATTTTTTTACATTAGGCATACATTTTAAAATACCGAAAATTAAAAAAAAATAACAACTATCTTATACGTGGAACGAAAAGGTATGAAAATATGCCAGCAATGTCTTCATTGCTTTACGTATGATTTTTCCCAATAACTTTATAATTTGTGCAATTGCAATCGCTTTCTCTCAGATGTGCACTGCGTGTCTCGCCGACTCAACCTCGGGCGATGGAACTGGCTGTGATAACATGACCATCATCGTTGCTGATCTCAAGGCAGCCAGCAGACCTGCGCCTGCTGCAGCTGCAGAGAAGAACGAGGAGGAGGCGGTCCAGGTCTAATCTCGTTACCCCCGATACCCTCCCCCCCTTTCCACGCTTCTCCTCATCCCTTTACACTATTCCAGTTAGCCAGGTCTAGGCCGAGTTGATTAATGCGATTGCGCGATCTTCTAATTCCAATATTTATTCGTGATGTTTTTTTTACACAAACTTTCCTACAATTAGCGCCCGTTTATGTGTAAACTACTTTCGGCGGACAGTTACATGTATTTTTGAGTTATTATCGAGTTAAGCCCGCGTGCACCTATTTTTGTTTTCTCACTCTTTCATCTCTCATCCCCCCAGTTTGGCACAACCCTCCGTTTACCTTATATACGTGGTTTTTGTTATCGATTAGACTCCCGCCCTTACAACTCGTTATTTGCAATTAGTACGCTACAGTAATCTGTGTAATCTGAACAGCAGGCGAATAGTAGCATCTCTCACCTTCTCCTTACGAGCTCCCTCTGCTTTGTAGACAGACCGATGTTGTTGTAACGCGTCTTTGTTTTCTCTCCCCCGTTGTGTGATTGCCCGAACCCTTGAAGATCTACTGTATTCATACGGTATTCTGATCACCTGTAACTCTCCGGATCCTGCTCCTGTATTCTAATCGCAGCAACACATAAACATGAGAATTGTCTCAATTTAAAATTGATTTGCGTCTGTTCAAGTATTCAATGATAAAACTGCCTTGAGACGCAATCACTGTTGTATTTATCATTAAAAAAATCAGCTCGGGGAACAAGATATCGATTGATGAGATCGTTTTGATTTGGCACGAAATTCGGGAACCGGTTCGATGACCCGAAAGAATGAAAGACGTTTGAGTAATGATGGACCTACATGTGAACAAGCGAGGGCTCTATTCGAAATAATGATGAATATAGTCGAAAAAGACTAAAACTGAGAAGAAAACGAGGGTGATACTGGAGAAAATTGTGAGAAGAATTCGATCCAGCACATTGGCGAGATATTCCCACTCGAGAGCGCACCTGGAAATGATGTCGATCGATAACTGATGTACGACTACCGTAGTGCGCCAAGCGGCTACAGTATTGAATGAAACGCTGAATAGATTATCCAATGATCGGAAAGACGGCCAGAACTGAGGGGTGGTTAGCGATGGTGTAAGAGATCATTCAACTGAGAGTATGCAATGCGTGTGGTGCAGCGTGCAATTGCGAAACTGAGACAACCGAAATATGAGTCGATCAGAAAATCGATAAATGATGGCATTCGGTAGGTCATTCTCACAGCTTCTTGAGAGTTACTGGCGGCATGAGAGAGGTGATAAAATCGTCCTCCATTTCGGTGGCATCACTAGGTTACGGTAATGAGAGGGTTATGGTAGATCAGAGTGATTTATTGACGTTACGGGAGCTGCAGGCGATTAGGTTAGTGCTATGATAAATTTCGATGATTTTTGATAGGTAAGATAGATATTTTGGGGATTGAGGGAGAAATACTGTATGGGGTTACAGTAGGAGAAAGAGGGTTACGGTACCTCCTCATCAGCTTTTGCCGCTTGACTTCACGCGCGTTGCTCACGCTCTTCCTCGTGATCTTACGCTCGCTTTGCTGGAATTGGATCGATAATGTGCAAATTTGTACGGTACTCACATTCCCCTCAAATATAGGATCCAATTATTAGCATCTAGGCGAGTTTGGGTTATGCGGAGTGCAGAAATAATCATCTAATTTCACTATAAGTTATTCGAGCCAGGACTAGGCTACCATATACCCTATACCAGCAAAAAAATAAACACAGTTTCAAGGTAAAAAAATTGTACGAGTAATAGCTTCAAGGTGGTTTTGGGCTGCGCTAATAACATACAAGCATCGGGGTTAATTTCAAACCCGGCTCGAGTATTTCCCTCACCTTCTGTTTCAAATGCATCGTGTACTGTTGAGTGATGGACGCTAATCTCCTCTCATAAGAGTACACCGATTGACTGTCCATATCCATTGATACGGTTCGGAAGAAGCGGGACGGGTCGGGCGGCATTTGCTGCAAGGGTCGCATTTGTCGGAGGAAAAGGGCAAGTAATACTGTAGGACGGAATTAGCTTATACCGCTTTAGTAGCTGCTGCTAGCCTTAATACAATAATGTGATTAATGGGGATCTTAAGATCGACTTTCCCGAGAAGTATCAGCCGTTGCCCGTTTCACACAAGTTAAACACACCGTGAAGCACTCATCGCCCTATGCCGAACAGTGCAAAATACACAGGATGACTCCGCAAAAAATTGGCATATAATTTTCTTGTGAAATGAGAAAATTGTTTTTGTTGCGTAATAATTACGAAAGAAACAACAAACCGAAATGGGATCAATGCTGTGCTGGAAAATCGGGTCCAACTCATTCGAGCTGGTTCGATTCGCGTCCACGATACCGTACTCCATCCACAGTTCGATCAGCTGCGTCGGGACCTGAATCAGGGTGAATCTGGCATCGTGCCAAAGTAATTCAAAGAAAATTGAATCTTACCTCAAGTATGCAATTGTTTACGAACCAATTATGCACCAATCGTCGGACGCCCTTGGAAAGTGGTCGATTGTATTGCTTTTGGGCGTGAATTGCTGAAAAGGGAAAAATATTGCATAGTGATGACGCAACATTTGCTCTTACTATCCAATTTCTTGAATTTGTTGCTTAATGATGCTGTAAATGATCCCGTCTTTGAAATAATCTAATGATGACGCAATCATTTAAAGAATTGCCTAGTAATGACGCAACTCACCCAACACCATCGTAGCCATCAGCGTACCAGTGACGATAACGAAGATGATGCCGATGTAGTACCAACCTGAGGATTGGTCTTTGTAGTTTGATCTTTATCGCAATCGAAGACCACCCGCATCCGTGTTTCGGTGGATAATGAAGAAAGGAGTTGCGTCCGATAACCAATGACTGGTAGTGTAGTTTCGATCTTGCATCATTTCCCCCACAACCGCGCTGTTTGAAGTTCACACATCTTTATTCCTTGTAGTTTGATCTCCCATCTCTAATCGTTGTAGTTCTATCCCCCCCCGCTACTCATCAGATGCAACCGCATTTGTGTTTCAACGGATGGTTATGGGAACGGATGCGAGCGAAGACCAATGAAGACTTTAGCACTTTGTGCTACCACCAAAACCACCAATTTAGCAAAAAAAAATTACATTAGCACTTGGAATCGCGGAAGAAGATCACACGAATCTAGTTATTTGATACTAACGCATCTACTAGCGCTACACGCGTTGTCTCTAATCTCTCTCATCTCTAATCTTTGTAGTTTGATCTCCCACTCACTCATGAGGGGCACATAAGTCGATGTAGACGGCATCTGATTGCAAACCATCAGCATCATAATCGACATCGTCAGTAGAGTGTTGATGCCGAGGTATCTGCAGAAAGATTGTAGTTTGACCTTTGATCTACACACTTCGTAGTCTGTATCCTGCTCTTTTTTCAGACTGCAAGTTCGATATGTTTTCTTTATCGCCAGGCTCGAAGAGCGGACCTGTTTAAAATGTGATCATTGTAGTTTGATCTGTAGTTTGTAGTTTCACTCACAATTTCTCGTCCCTCTCACTACTCGATGACGTGGGTGTGAAGAAGCCAGTGACTGCGACGATAGTGATAATGGAGGTGGGAATTACCTGTAGAGTGCGGTGGGATTACATAGGGATGATGTAATTGCTATGTTTTGGACGTAAGAATAACTTGCGAATGAGAAGAATATGATGTTGTATTATATAAGAATCAAATAGATGAGTTTGTGGCATCGCTGAATTTTATGACATCGTCGAAATGGTTTCAATTCTCTTTCGAGAAGAGTTTCCAACACCGATTCACCTAGTGATACTAGTTCAAAACACCAGTTCAAAGTGAGGTGAAAATTTTGAAATTTTGTATCTTCTCTTCTTCTTTCTCTACTTCCGAAGTGCAGGAAAAATATTTTTATTTTTATTAATGTTTCATAGGTTATAAGTGTCTCACCAAGTTGACGATGTAATAGAGCGGCTTCCTCTTTATTACGAGCTGCGCGTACAGCATAACCCACGGTTCCTTGCAGCACTTGTAGTAAACCTGTGTAAGGAGTGCTGGTTATTTTAAAAGTAATTTCTGAATAGATAACCAATAGTTGCTCACACTTGCATTTCTTCTCTGTTCTTTGCAACACGGATTGGGGGGACTCGCGTTTCATCATCCCCTGTCACAATGTTCTGGTGCCTCAGAGAATGTAAGGCAAACGAGCAACGAGTGTCTTTTCCCAATTGGGAAAAGGCGCCCAAGAAGCGCTGTTCGGCGCCTTTTCCCAAATAGGGAAACACACTTTGTGGCCGCTTCCATGACAATCCGAACATTGTGCTGTGTGCACTCATCGAGGAGTGCACACAGGGGATGATGGAGGCCTCGATAAAATCTAACTCCTACACAGAGAATGAATACACTGAGATAGGGCACCTAGTGTATGATACACTCAATAGTGAGTGTATTCATTCTGGGTGTATGTCACGCTACGCGACATCGTATATTTCATGTTAGCCATTTTGTTTACGAGTAAACTTACAAATTCGCTTCTCGAATTTGTTTTAGTTGCATTATCTATATGTTTACTTCTTTATGTTTTATTAAATAATTTATTTCACCTCTCGTCGGACGAAATTGAAGGAGAGCACCTCCCACTCGTCGTTGCGCACCATGTTCTTGAGGTTGACCTGAGAGAGATCAAAGATCAAACTACAAACATCAGAGATCACACTACAAATATTGATTATATAATTACAGATACAAACATTGAAAAATGATATAGAGATTACGGGTCGCGCAGTGGTTTTGCGGTTTCGTGTTAGTGATAAGCAACGCTGAGCAATAGTTTTTTTTTTAGTTGAATATCTACAGGTCTCTCAAAATAAATTTAGAAGAAAATAGCAACCGAAAAAACGAAGACTACTAAGAGCAAATATCAAACTACACTCGAACATCGGGCATCTTGGGCCAGTAGTCGATGGAGCTCTTGTCATGCGTCCACGAGGAGATGATGAAGGTGCAATTCTGAGACAGAAAAGGTCAAAGATCAAACTGCGAAAGTATTAGAGAAGGTTAATAATGATCAAGCTACGGACACTAAATACCAAATTATAAACTACAAAAAAACGTAGAAAGATCAGACTACAAACTACGAACTCACCTGCTGATCGTATGGGAAGAAGCGTACGTTCATCTTGCACGAGAGTCTGTAGATGGCGGGAAAGAGCAATTGGACTCGCGCTCCTGAAAAAGAAGGAAGAGATTGCATAGGGATGATGCAACAGTGGAATATGATTGCATAGTTATGGTGCAATAAATAAGATAGTATGGGAAGCAATTAATTGTGCAATCAATGTAATGCATCAATGGGTGGACTTGGAAGGTAAAGTGGCACGAAATATCGACAAACTAAGTTCTCGGTATAATTTTGATAAAAGCTGAAACAGTGAAGTCACCGGCAACTTGTGTGATATAGCTTCATTCCTCGTTAGAGATAACAGTGAGCCGTTCAAGACCATTAACTTATCAGCGAAAAGTAATGCTCTTGATCGATTTTCAATCAAAGTGAAACCGTGAAGTCGCTTTTCTTTTTTTCTGAGTGTTCTATAACCGAGTGCACAGAGAATGAATACACTGAGTTAGGGCATCGAGTGTATGATACACTCAATATTGAGTGTATTCGCGCGTCGAGAGAGCGTGCGAAAACGGGAGATTTGTAAGTGTATCATACACTTGATGCCCTAACTCAGTGTATGATACACTCAATAGTGAGTGTATTCATTCTGGGTGTGTGCTCACCCTTTGTGTCGTTCATCCAATATCCGGAAGTGACGATTGCATTCATGAGACTTTCGGTCTTCTTCTGCTCAAGAGTCTCACTGCAATATTGATTATTGATTTTAAACAATATTATATAATACGTTCATCAAATGGGTGTGTGCCCTCTCTTTCTACATGTCTCTTGCTCAACAGATATCCAACAGGTCCCACAGTCATATCTGTTGTTTAGGAGCGAAACGTTTTTTTTGCGCACGAATTCGTAGAACATACAATTCTTTAAGTTTGTAGCTTTTTTGTTCGTAGCTAGAGCGCGGTTGAGTTGATGTTTCACAGATATTACAAGGATCAAGTTATAGTTTTTTATTTGATTCGAATAGACTGGAAAAATGCACAATAATTGGCACAGTGATATTAAAATTCCGTTACACAATTCCACTGTGCTTTTGCCATTGTGCCAAGTCATTTAAGTCATCATAGGATCAATATGGGTGGTCGTCTTGAACCTGTTCTCAGAAATGTCATTTTGGCATACCCGCCTCTTGCAACCCGCATGCGTCTCTAAAAACGAGAAAAAAATCCTTGCCTGTTGTACAAATAGGTGTCGGGTATCCACAATTGCTCATGCGGAACGATGGTCTTGTTCAGTAGTCCGTACTGTTCCGGATTCCAGTCGATGAACTCGTCGAACCAATCCTGCGCACGCTACCGTATCGCGCACACACAATTTTTCATAATTCATGAACGCTATTCATAAGAGAGGTCTCACCAGAGATTGCAGGTGGTTCGGAACAATTTTCAAAAAAATATTTTTGATTTCGACCAAACTTCTATATTAGAGTACCCAGGCGATGAGAATTCGATTTATCCCGGTCCCAAGTCCAGAGCCGGCTTTTAGGAAATCTCCGGCTCCAACACCGGAATCATCATAACTCGGGCCAAAATGAAGTTAAAATGACGGCGTGGTGTTCAAAAAATCCGCAAAAATATGGCGAATAAATTTAGTGTTGACATAAAAAATGGCAAGAAATAAATAAGAAAGTTATCGAAAGAAATTCGAATTTTTGCCTTTTCAAAAATTCGTAAGACTTCTAAGATGGCCGAACTCCATGACGTTCTCCACAGATAATGAAAGAGCATCCAAAATATAGTCAAATAAAAATTTCAGAAAATATAAAAATGGGTACATCTAAACTCGAAAAATTGCTTCGAATGTCAAAAATTGAGAAACAGCGAAAAATCGATATTTTCAAAATGATGTCTAACCTACTTTTCTGTGAAGTCTCGGTAATAGTAAGTTATTATAAATAGTTTCGAGGCAGGTCTACTCAATTTTTGATGAAAAAGAAAAGTTTATTTTGTACAATGTAAATCGGACAGGACAACCTTTATTTGTATATCATTTTTAAGCCTGTATTGACAGTAGATGCCTCAATACGATATTTTCGTAGATTATAATGACCTCGGCTTCACAGAAAAGTAGGTTAGACATCATTTTGAAAATATCGATTTTTCGATGTTTCTCAATTTTTGACATTCGAAGCAATTTTTCGAGTTTAGATGTACCCATTTTTATATTTTCTGAAACTTTTATTTGACTATATTTTGGATGCTCTTTCATTATCTGTGAAGAACGTCATGGAGTTCGGCCATCTTAGAAGTCTTACGAATTTTTGAAAAGGCAAAAATTCGAATTTCTTTCGATAACTTTCTTATTTATTTCTTGCCAATTTTTATGTCAACACAAAATTTATTCGCCATATTTTTGTGGATTTTTTGAACACCACGCCGTCATTTTAACTTCATTTTGGCCCGAGTTATGATGATTCCGGTGTTGGAGCCGGAGATTTCCTAAAAGCCGGCTCTGGACCTGGGAACTGGATAAATCGTTTTCTTGTCTCCTGGGTACACCAACATAAAAGTTTGATCGAAATTTTTCGAAAATTGTTCCTCAGAGGGCCTGTTTACATACGATCTCTCGTGATACCTCTCATAAATTACATTTTTCTCTTGATTATCAAACTAAAACGACAGACAGACATAGCAGTATATGTCTGTTGTGCAACTCAAATTCACATGATATTTTTTTTTCTTCAGAAGGATTTATTTTGTCAATTTTCATAGATTATCGATTACCTGCACCATCCACACGTTGACGCTCAGACTCTGCGAGTGCTCATCCTGAAGTGAAAAAGGATTGCGTCATCACTAGTCAAATGAACGCGGTTCATTTGAATTATTTCTTTATTTAATATTTTCAAAATGAATTTCTTTAATCAATTACTGCATTGCTACTATATGCGGGCTGAAAGACTACTCCTACAGAATGCAATCTGTATTGCGCTCTCGCTATCCAATTATAATTCTTACCACTTCGAGGATCTGGTACAGCGACATGCTCACGTTGATGCGCACCGGCTTCGTGTGATCGCGCTGAAATATGCTAATTATTTATTTATTTTGTTTTATGTAATAATACAAAAAAATAAAAATAAAGGGATAAAAATGCATTGAAGCTCTTAGAAATACGCAGGAACAAAGCGAATTTTGGTTAGTTATTTATAAATACAGCTGATAAAATAGTTTTTAAACATCTCACCACCGGATGCACATTTCGCTCGTAGAACTCGGGGTCGAACAAGTCGTCGATCAATCTGAATTTGAACAATTGCGTCACCACTAGGTAAAATCGAATAGGGATGTGTGCAATTTTCGTGAGAAAGTGTGGAAAATAAGAGATGATTTACCCGGCGAATGCGTGATACAAGCATTTTTCAAAACGAGATCGCATCTATTTTGTTCAATCCAAATCTGGGCTCGTGGACAGCACTATTGCCGAAATGATAAACATTTACGACCAAGGTGCATTGGTGCTTCCGCAATGCTTTATGGACAGCTATAAATGGGATGGTCAGTATTGCAGATTCGCTTTGATCAGATATTCAAACTTTGAGTTATTTTATTTGAAAGAATACAATAAAATATTTGATTCAAGTTTTCAGATTTGTCTTTGACCTACCTTTTCTGCCAATTCAGGGACTGATCCTCGGGTATCGATCCAAATTCCTCCCGAGACGACCTCGACCGCACACTCTGAATATTTTAATTAAAGTTACCGGGAATCCACGGAATAATTTTGAATTCGCGGTATTCCCTGATGATCAATGGCGAGCGTCGCGTGTCGCGTCGCGGTAACTTTAATAAACTTATTATTTCAAAAGGACAAACCACCTATAAAATCAACCAAATTGCTGTTTATTCTACTATCCACAATCTCAACGTGCGCCTCCTGTAAATACTGCTCGCCTACATTCGTCCTGGACTCAAACCCGGCTCGGGTAAACTCCTGCCCACCCTCTTCCCTCACCTCATTGTGCACCTTCCTCCGCTTCTCCTCCTCCAGCATGTGTTCGATCTCCTCATCGGAGGGTTTCGAAGAG